>OX451735.1:217449925-218941724 GCA_948472305.1 Vicia faba
ATATATATATATAACCCTTAGAAAGAAGGTTCATCTATTAGCTTAGGGGGTACATCATCCCTGCGAGTTTATGTGACGACTTCGCCTAGAGTCGGTGAACTTTCCGAAAAAGGAATACTTATCGAGAGATATCCTCTTGACGAGTAGGACCTTGGAAGGTCACCCATGACTCTTTGTAACGACCTTAACCAAAAATCTCATGACAGACCTTTCACGATTTTGAGACAAAAGTTTCGGTCCGTAAAGAGGCTCCACCTAAGGGAGTCCCTTGTGCCTTTTCCCTCTGGTATTATTCATGTTACCCTTAAGGAAACCACCTTTTGAGAGGGTAAATCAACTATAGGTCTAAATTAAGGAACCAACCTTCTAAGGGTACTTATAACAAAACCACGTCAGTGAACCATACATCCCTACCTTATAGAGGCACTTATCAAAAAAATCCTATCACTCAACCCTACACCTATGCATTCATACATTTCATATATTTGTCATACACTTCATATATTCTTCACCCATTTCTTCGTATTTGTCTTATTCACAGGGGGTATAAAAGATAATAATAAACTCAAGATCTTGGTGACTGTCTTTAAAAATGGATACCGAAGGAAAACACTTGTCCGCTGTTGTACCCCAAAATTTGCCCTCGCATCTTACCACCAGCAATCTCAGCTTCAGGCGTTTCATGACTTTTCAAACTGGCTCAAGAATCGGACAAACGGACTTTTCTCGTCAGTCAAATAAAAATTAGGGTTTTATTGATTTTTTAGGACTCTGGATGGCTTCGAATAATTGGCTTAGGGTTTTGGTTGATTCTGGCTCAATTGCGATCAGGCGAATGTTCATTGGCATTTAATCAGGAATTAAGGTTTTGTGGGCATATTCTCAGAAGGATTTAAATTCCACAGCACTTTGCAGTTTATTCCGAGATTCGGGTTAAATTCGCATTGTTTTGATTTAATCAGTAAAAGAGGCAGTTGGTTTGAATTCATGTTGTTTTGTTTGAGCCAGTCAAAAGAAATACGCAGTTTGGATTCACAGTGTTTGTTGAAAATCAGTGAAAAGGGAATGCGCCTGATCAGTGTTTTGAGTAACTGTTGATTTGCTTTGGAGATACCAGGTTTAATTGATCAATTACTAAGACATTGTTTTATTTAAATTATTTATTATTCTAAATTAAGTGATTGAAATTTATTTTTCAATTATTTTAATTCAAAGAGTTTTAAATAAATAAATAAACAATAAAGAGAAAACAGAATTAATCGGATAATGGAAACTTTTATTATTCTTAAATTAACTGTACAATTATTGTTTATAATTTAATTACAAACAATGGTTTTACATTAATTTAAACATTAAATAAAAAGAAAAACTATCCTATTTTTCTAATTCTTCAGTCTTCATTTAGTACCCCTCCATCCATTTTTATTCGTCTGCAAAAGAAAAAGAGAAAAGTCAAAAAGCAGATAAAATAATAAACGACAGAAGAAATTCATCATTAAGGGCCACTGATTGGGATCAGTTAACCCTCTCTGCAAATCACGAGATTTCTCCCGGTTCACAAAGAGGGAAGAATTTTTATGCAAAGTTGAGAAAAATGCAAAGTGTCAAAATTACCTAAGTTCAAAATGTCAAACTGCACAAACTCAATCCCAAGTTCAAACCAAACTGAAAAAATCCAATTTCCTACTTTATGTCACAAAGGCCAAAAGTACAGTTTATTGTCAAAATGCCAAAAGTCCACTCAAAACTGTCATGAAGAGGATTTGGCAAAGGTATAGAAAGGTCAAAATGCCAAAGTCTACAAAAGCTGTCAAAAGAAAAGATAAAATATGCAGAGGAAAGTTATGCAAGCAAGCAAGACACTTTCTTCTCATCATTTCCCAATGGCCACTTTCAGAATTAAAAGTACAGTAGAAAACATATTTTAACATATTTGACTGTACTAGAAGAAAGAGAGATAAAGAAGAATGCAGGTTTCTAGGCTTTAGGCAGGCATAGATAGGAAGAGAAACCAATACAAACTGATATACAAAAACCTGCATATGCAAGCTAAACACATGACCTGCTGGACCAAACCTGCATATGCAAGCTAAACACATGACCTGCTGGACCAAAACCTGCATATGCAAGCTAAGCACATAACCTGCTGGAGCAGAACCTGCTACCTCAAGCAATAACCATAACCTGCATTAGCTTTATTTCAAAAAAGGCCTCATCATACTTGTTAAGGCCATCAACCAGAAGCCAAACCATTAACCTACAAAAGAACCTGCTAAGCATACAACCTGCTAAGCATTTTAAAAACCAGCCTCATAACCTGTCAAGCCAATAAACCAGTCAACCTGCAAATGGCCTGAAAACCCAAAGCCAGAACTGATAAACACTAAACCTGCCTAAGCTCTGAAAGGAAGCCTAAAGCATAAACCTGCTAAAACCATCAAAACTTCATAACCTGTCAAGGCCAAGTCTGCACCTGCCTAACCCAACAATACATGGCCTAAAAAACCCTTACCTACTGTTAAACAAAAACCTGAATTTCTAAAACCAGTCCAGAACCTCAAACCTCATAACCAACACAACCTGTCAAACACCAAAAGCCTGCCTACTGTCAAGAACAGATACAAGAAGCATAACCTGTAAGCATACCTGCCTGAAGCCTAGAAGTAACAACTGAGAAGTAGAAACCTCACAAAGCCTCAAGACAACCTTGCCAAGAATCAGAAGGGGTGCAAACATAGGATTCAAGCTTTAAAGCCCCTCAGAACTCAAAGAGTTCATCACAGGGACGTTCATAAAACAACAAAAGCATTCAATTCAAAATCAACATAGGCAAACCTCAGACAACACCATCATGGGCTGTGATCGGTGGATCTGGAACTGACTGTTTTAAAGCTGGTTCGCGAAATGTCGCGGAAGCAAGAGTCGCCACCGTCTTTTATTTTCTCCAAATGGAAAGGACAAAAGCACAGAAAAATTCCTTAAAGAGATTGTTCTCGGTTCGGGAGGTAGGTTATAGAAAGGGAAGGTGTTAGCACCCTTTCTATCCATGGTTATCCATGGGCTCTTAGATACTTGCTCATTTGTGTTTTCAAAATTGTTTGCTTGCTTTTCAATTGTGGGTTAACAAAGTTTCTTTGAAAAATTTCAGTTCGACTCGTACGTCAGAGTGTTTGAAAAATTTGCTTTGAAAGCTTTTGAAAAGTGTTGGTGTGAAAAGATTTCAGTTTGTTTTGAAGAGAGCAAGTATCCATGAGTCGTCTACCTACCCTAAGGAATTCGTCTGTGTAAATGTCCTTTAAAGTAGTGCCATCCCACCATTGAGAGGTAGGTAGCACCACCGTTGGAGGTGTTCGGGTCAATTCGAGTTTTAGGGACATGGTGATCACCGGAGCAATGGGAAGACACCTTAGAAGCTACCCTCATGCCAGGTTCCCGGATCATGAGGACTTACTAAGATATCCTCTACTCGATGATCACCTTTCGAAAGGCAACAGTGAGGCGTACCCTAGGGGTGGTATGTGCGAATTGTGTGTTATTTTCAGTTTATTGTTTGTCTTGTCATGCATTGGTGATCTAACGATTCGATTTTATTTTTGGGCATTCATTCTTTCATGTTATTGTTTAACAGTTAAAAGTGCGGGAATTTAAAGTGCGGAAAAGATAAAAGTCCTACGCTATTACAAAGGGCGAGGGTCTACAACGCCAAATTAATCCAGACCCGTTTTAAAATAAATTGCAGAAAAGAAACGTCTAATAGCTATTACATGGCTTTGGTACAAGTACATTATATTCACAAAAGAAATAAATGAAACGCGCAAAAAAAGAAAATAATCAAATGCGAGGGCGTTGAACCCTTTAAAGGAATTAAAATAATTAAGTTATCTAAAATTAAAATTAAATGAAAAATGGTATTTTTGTGTTTTTTAGATTTAAAAGAAAAAAGAAAAATTAATTAAAATTAAAATGCTAAACCCTAATTCTAATGTTTTTTAAGTTTATTATGAAAATATTGACTTTTAACCTAATTTAACTCTAAATTACTTTATGTACAATTTTTAATTTATGAAAATAAATAAATAACATTATTATTCTGAAAAAAGAGGGAGAATTAAAAGAAAAAAAAAAGTTATTAAACCTAAACTCTATTTTTTGGATTTTTAGTTATTAAGAAAGTATTAAAATCTAACCTAAAATGCAACCCTAGTTTAATTATGAAAAATACTAATACTATGGCAAAAAACAAGGAAAGTTAAAAGGAAAAAGTCATTAACCTAATTCTATGTTTTTGTTTTGATTTTTATTAAAAGGATTTAAAGTTGAAAACTTAATTACAACTAAACATTTTACATGTTATTATTTATACAAAAAAAAAATATTTAAAATAAAATAATTATTAAAATTTTTGACTTTTCTGATTTTTTGAATGTTTTTTATGTTTTGTAGAAAAATAAATTAATTATGTTTAAACAAATAAATAAAATAGCAAAATCAAACAAGAAGAAAAATAGAAAAATAAATGCAAACCAGGGGGGGGGGGGGGGGGGTAGCCCCAAATTGGAGGTGAGGCCTAGTAAATCAGGCCCATTTGCTTGAAGTCCATTGACTTTTTTTGATCCAGTGTGATGCATTTGACTGAAGCGTAGCATATTTCCCAATCCTTGCCTTTGATGTGGGTGCTCAGGGACACGTGGATGAGCTGATTTTGAAGTGCATGGTAGGCATCAATGTTATGCTGCATGGGAATTCAAATAAAAAAATAATATGAGAAATGTGTGAGACCTGGGGTTTGAACCCAGGTCATGAGAGTCCCTAGCGCACGTCCCTGCCAGCTGAGCCACGTTGATTTCATTTAATATAATATGGTTAATAAATAACAAATATTAAAACCAACGCATAATGGATAAACGCGCGCAAATTTGAACTAGCGAACCAATGGTTGACAACGCATCGTCTCCTTCATTTTCCTGAAACACAAAACAAGAAGGCAACGGTTTTTGAAGTGTAGTGTTAGGCAGCTTTTGAGAAAATAGCGATTAGGTCCCTGTAGCTCATAAATTTGTCGCGAGTAGGTCAATCCATTCGTCTTGGTGTACTGAGTTCAACCATGGTGGTCCTGAGTCCTAATTTTTCCTCTACGCAAAATCCCCAATTTAAGAAAACTGTAACCCTAGAAAACGTGCATGGTGGATTCTTATATACAGTGCAAAAACCAAATTGAATATAAGGGTTAGCTTGGAAACATCACATGGAACAAGAATATACTATTGAAATGCAATGAAGATGCTTAAAATGGAGAATACGATTTCAAATATTTTGCTGCACAGTTTGAGTTGTCACCACTGTTTCTTCGCGTTTTGATTGATGTTAGGAAGTGGAATGCTTTCAGAAATGCCTCAGGATGCTAATGGTATATGAATCAAGGCTTGAAAGATCCTTTAGCACTGATTTCAGATTTGTGTTTTAAGGAGAAATTTTCAATATCCCAATGCTTGTTTGGGCGCAGCTTCTTATGTCCTCAGCCTAGGGTTTGACTTAGTGATTATGCTGGAGTGGAATTGGCTTGCTAACTCACCTTAATTCATGCTTGTTAGAGAATTGGTCTTAGGGTTTCTTCCCTTAACCATTCTTCCTACTTTTTAGCCAAAACCTAGACCTAGTGTGCAAATGAACCCTAGCCTGATTTCTTGAGTTGGTTCATGATACATAGAAATTGTCCAAGTTCACATGACACTATTCCATTGGTTTTTAAATTTTATTTGAATTTTCAAAGAATTAAAATGAATTAAATCATCAAAAATTAAATAAAATAAAAAAAATCAATATTTGGTCTTGAAACTAATCATGGGACACGTGTGTGGCATGACAAGGATGAACCAAGTGGAAAAAATGGGGCCCTTTTGTCAAAAATTGGATTTTCAAGGATAGTTGACTTTTGCCATTTCACAAAAATTTCCCAACTTCTACAAGGCATAACTTGCTCAATTTTTAAGCTTTTCACATGTTCTTGGACATTTTGGAAAGGTCTTTGAGTCCTTTAACCAATGCCTTTGGTCCCATGTCATTTTGATTTACCAATCTCAAGTTATGGCCTTTGACTTAAAGTCCCTTTTTGTTGACTTTTGAAAATGACCTGTAATGTTGAAATTGATAACTTTTTGTGAGAGCATTTCTTGGACTTGAAGTATGAAGATGAGTTGTAGGAAATGTCTTTCTCTTCAAAATGAGCTTTGGATGGAATTTTTCTGATAATCCATGTGAAAGTTATGCCCTGGTCAATTTCAGTTGACTTTTTCAGCTGTCCAAATATAGCAACTTTTGCATTTTTGATGATTTCTGAGCCAAATTTTGAGAATCATGATCAAGCATTGATCAAATGATGTTTGTGGCTTCAAAATGATATATTGACCAAAAATTTGAACTTTTGACTGCCAAATGACCATTTTGCCCCTACAGTTGACTGTAGTGCAATCTAGGGTTTTGACTGTGCAATTTTGAGCTGAATGCCTTGAAACTTGATATGAGGATGCTTGAACATGTTTGTAAGCATATGAGACTTGACTGGACCTTTTAACACTTCCTTTTCTTGATCAGGACACAAACCCTAGTTTTGACTGTATAGGAGACAGTTGCACTGCACAACCCTTGGGGAATTTTGTAGCTTGGCTTGGAAATTTCTCGAGGAATATGGGAGGGCAAATTTTGGGGTATAACAGTTGCCCCTGTTCAATCTTCTTAGACCTGAGGATGCAGATTGGCTGACGTGCCTTTCGTAATCCGAGGGTAAAAGATGATTGGACACTAGAGTGCCCAGAAATTTGCGCTCACATAGTGGCAGTGTGGTGGGAATGGGCTTATAGATGCCATTTAGAGATTGATCGCGTAAGAGATTCCTTAGCGAGAACCTGCATACCTGCAAAAGAAAAAATGAGTACCTGACACGTTGCAGGAGCTGATTTTAGATGCTTGGTATAGATGTGTCCTGACTGGTTACAGGAGCTGAGTCTGGAGCTTCAAACGCTGATGAATGAACCAGGGATGGTTACTGCCTCAGCATGGATGGTAAGAGAACCTTGGACGATTTTAACTTCAACAACGCTCGTTGAGAAAAATCTGGGGTGTCTTCTACTGGGATAAGAATCAGGGAGATCTTAAGGTCGATCTGACTGAACCAGAGAGGCCTTTGACTAGGTAAGAATCAGGAAAATCTTAGGACGATTTAACTGAACCGGTCTAGGTCTTGAAATGTCTTCTACTGGGATAAGAATCAGGGAGATCTTAAGGTCGATCTGACTGAACCAGAGAGGCCTTTGACTGGGTAAGACTCAGGAAAATCTTGGGACGATTCAACTGAACCGGTCTAGGTCTTGAAATGTCTTCTACTGGGATAAGAATCAGGGAAATCTTGGGACGATTTAACTGAACCAGAGAAGGCCTTTGACTGGATAAGCAATCAGGAAAATCTTGGGACGATTTAACTGAACCGGTCTAGGTCTTGAAATGTCTTCAAAGGGATAAGCATCAGGAAAATCTTGGGACGATTTAACTGAACCAGAGAAGGCCTTTGACTGGATAAGCAATCAGGAAAATCTTGGGACGATTTAACTGAACCGGTCTAGGTCTTGAAATGTCTTCAAAGGGATAAGCATCAGGAAAATCTTGGGATGATTTAACTGAACCAGAGAAGGCCTTTGACTGGATAAGCAATCAAGAAAATCTTGGGACGATTTAACTGAACCGGTCTAGGTCTTGAAATGTCTTCAAAGGGATAAGCATCAGGAAAATCTTGGGACGATTTAACTGAACCAGAGAAGGCCTTTGACTGGATAAGCAATCAGGAAAATCTTGGGACGATTTAACTGAACCGGTCTAGGTCTTGAAATGTCTTCAAAGGGATAAGCATCAGGAAAATCTCGGGACGATTTAACTGAACCAGAGAAGGCCTTTGACTGGATAAGCAATCAGGAAAATCTTGGGACGATTTAACTGAACCGGTCTAGGTCTCGAAATGTAGCTTGAGAACTTAACTGGATCTTTCCTGAAAGATAAAAGTCAGTCATATGCAATGCATGATATGGATCAAGCAATGATGTTCTCAACATAAATGAGATTTGTATGATGCAGTGCGTTATGCATGCTATAATGATGTATGTGATGTTTTATGTATGTTTTCGTCTAGGAAAGTAAATCCTTGACGGGTGCCGGGAAGTCGTATCCTGGGCTGATGTCGAAGAATAGATTTTGCTTCCGCTGGGGGTGATAACTGCAAGAATACCGGTAGGAGAAGATGACTCCGTTGCGGAATAAACTTGGCGAATGGAAGATTCTGCGGGGAGAAAAGATACTATAGCGATCATGTTGGGAAGCAATACTCTGTGGGAAGAGTGATGCCTTGCTGAATGTTGATAGTAACTCTGTTAGGGATACCGTTGTTATGTTGGAAGTGTGAATAGACTTCGCTGGGGATAGGAAAGAACTACGTTGACGACGACCTTCCCTTGGCTTTTGGCTGAGGATAACCCAGTTATATCCTGTTGAGGAAATAACTCTTTAAATAAGCCAGACGACGCGTTCGTGTCCTGTGACGGATAAGCTTCCAGAATTTACTGGGGATAAGCTTACTGCTTGGGGAGATGAATTCCATCTTTCCTGGGGAACTTGGATGGGACTCTCCTGGGGAAATTTTGCTAGTTTTGATATGCTGGGGAAGTGACTCCTCTGAATGTTGATGTATGCCGCCGGGGAACAATCTTTAGACCAAGACTGCCGGGGATGCTTGTTAAGAATATATGCTGCTGGGGAGTGTTGAGATCTGCGAGAGGATACTCAACTTCCTTAAGGTTGATAACTGCTTTGCTTGAGGAGAGTATACTGCTTGCTGGCTCGCTCTCTGGGGAATTAAGATATCTGGTTAGGTTCTTTAGCTGAACCTACTTTGGTACCTTGGAGGATAGAATAATTAGACTGCTCAAACAACTCTTTATTGCCCCTGTTTCTGAGGGAGAAGATACTGGTGGAGGTCTGATGATGAGCTCATGTACAACTGCATCTTTGGAGGGAGGAAACCTGTGTAGGGTTTACTGGTAATGAGTATGTATAAGACTGCATCTGAAATGGAGAAGGAACCTGTGTAGGGTTACTTTTGATGACGAGTCCGTGTAAAACTACGTCTGGAGAGAGGGAACCTGTATAGGGTTTCTTGATGACGAGTCCGTGTAAAACTACGTCTGGAATTTGAGAGGGGAGCCTGTGTAGGGTTACTTTGATGATGAGTCCGGGTAAAACTGCATCTTTGGAAAGAGAGAACCTGTGTAGGGTTTCTTCGGGATAAGTTCGTGTAAAACTTCTTGATGAACCGGGGTAAGGTTATCTTGAGATAAGTCCGTGTAAGACTTCTGGAGGAACCGGGGTAAGGTTACTTCAGGATAAGTTCGTGTAAAACTTCTTGATGAACCGGGGTAAGGTCATCTTGAGATAAGTCCGTGTAAGACTTCTGGAGGAACCGGGGTAAGGTTACTTCAGGATAAGTTCGTGTAAAACTTCTTGATGAACCGGGGTAAGGTCATCTTGAGATAAGTCCGTGTAAGACTTCTGGAGGAACCGGGGTAAGGTTACCTGAACAAGTTTGTGTAAAAACTTCTGGATGAAAATTGAGAAAGAACCGGTGTAGGGTTGCATGATTTTGATTAAGTGGATGATTGTCCATGATCTGGAATTTGTAAAGGTAGATGGTAATCATCCTTATGTTGATCTTTACTTTGTACTTTGGTTGGCAGAGCAATTGGATCGCCTGGATAACTCATTATTGCCCCTGCTTCGGAGATGAGGGAAGAGGATACCTGTGTGGGTGATTGACAAATCTTCGGGTAGACAAATGATGAGATACCGGAACATAGTCGTATGCTTTGATCCCTAACTTTTGCCTGGACTGCCCTTTCGGGTTTTCAGTCCACCGGGATATCCCTTTTTGCCCAAGCCGCCTTTTCAGGTTTTCGACTTGCCGGGGGTGTACATGCTTTTGTTTTCACCCCTTATTTTGCCCGAACCCTTTTGGTTCGTCGGGAAGCCCTTATTTTTGCCTAGGCATGTCAACCTAGCGGGTCTTTGATGATGCGCAGTATTTTTCCGACTATGTCCACGCTCTCAGAATGTAGGGAGTTGCCCCTGTTGGAAGTATTTTGCCATGCCCCAGAAGATGTCTGACTGGGCAAGATTCGTTGCTGGATTGCTCCAAGTGACTCAGGCAGAGATTTACCCAGGCTGGTTGGCCTTTTTGAGAGATTCTCCGAATCTTGACTTAACTGCCCCAGATGATGGACAATAGTCATGCCATGCCCCTTGATTGGAGGTACTTCTGTTCATTAGGCATTCGTCGTGCGAATTTCCTTGCTGTTCAAACAAAAAGTCATATGCAAACAAAGTTATATCAAAAATGCAAAGCTTATGTCTGTCTTGAAGATTTTGAAAATGCATTCTTTTTCATAAAACATGATGTCAACTCCGTATTTACCGTAGGCCTTAAGGAGTCAGGATACCTTTCGTAACAGTATGCTTTCAAACTAACCCATGCTTCAGCTAGGACTTTTAAGGGTTATAACGTGTCCTGGTTCATGGTTTAAGAAACAAAGGATAAAGGTTCAAATTTTATTTGTATCCACCCGCTCTTCGTGATCTTCTCCAAACCTAAACTCAGTTGATCCGACGTTAGACCTTGTTTGAGTCTTTGCTTTGATATACCAGCGATGTTGACAATTTATTTCAAATAGGCAGTCATCTTTGTTTTTGTTGAGGGTTTGTATGACCTCTTTCTTGTCTGATTTTTGTTATCCCTATTTTTTTTGCCTGAACTGTTTTCTTTTTTGGAATTTCAGTCAGCGGGATGCCCCAGTTTTGTAAGTCTCCTTCATGGGTTTTGACTTATTGGGCTTTTCGTTTATGAATTTTGATGATGACTACCTGTCTTTTTGATTGTTCTGAACCATCACTGTCTTTGTTCGTTTTGTAAAGATCTCTTCGGTGCTATTCGTCATGCACTTGGATCAATTGAGAGAACTACCCTGCCCCAGGTTATGATTAAGGGTTTTAAATTGCGGAAAGAAAAAAAACTCCTACTTCTTTGGCTCAGATGGGTTGACGAGGGATTATCATCCTTATTACTCCAGTGTTTGGGAATTGAAACAATGCCTGTACCTCATCAGCGGGGTCTGTTCAAAAGCATACTGTAGATTATGGTATCGTTTTCGTCATCCTCCCTCAAGAGGCTTAGAACTATTAATCGAGAGTTGACATCAGAAAAAATATGAAAACAATTTGCATATAGTGAATACGAATATATTACTTCAAAACAGGCATATGCGATGCATTAATGAAATAACAATGTTTTAATCATGAGCAAATGTTTGAACAAAAGAAAATTGCAACTTGAACATTCGAATGAACAAAAATTTCTAGTCTCAGGGCTTGTCACTTCAAATGGTGAGCCTTGGAGGGATGGTAGAAAAATTCAGCCTGACCATCTTGTGTGAATTCCAGTGCTCCTTCATCAATCAGGTCCTGGATCTTGTTTTTCAAAGCCCAACACTCGTTTGCATCATGTCCTGGACAGGCAGAGTGGTAGGCACACCTTTTATTGGGATCATAAGCAGGATGTGCTGTGTTGGGGTTCTGGGGATGAGCCCTTAATGTGATCAGGTTCAACCTCAACAGGCGTTGTAAAGCTTGAAACAGCGACATATTGAGCGGGGTGAACTGCCTCCTGGGCTTGTCTGTCTGAAGTTGGTGAAGTTGCTGCTGAATTGGTGATACTGGAGCCATATGAGGAGCTTTCTCCTTGCCTCTTTGTCTCAAAGGTGGTCGAACGATGATTGGCTTTTTACCCTTAGATGTTTGCCCCAGTTGGTTACCCTGAAGCAGTTTGTTGACGAGAACCCCGAGCTCATCTTGTCTTTGAGTTAAACCCTGAATGGCGTTCCTCTGCTCCAGCATTTGGGCTTTCATAGCATCCATCTCAGCTTGTAGGTGTTTCAGCCTTTCATCCTCAGTACTGTTCCTGGCAAAAGTCTCTACGAGAAGTGTTCTTAGCTCCTCCTGCCCCTTGGATAGATTCAGGAGGATTTCCCCGAACCGAGTCTCTTGAGCAAGAAGGTCCTGGTTGTCTTGTTGTGAAACCATTGCTGAAATAAACAGCGGGAAAGGTAAGTGACCTGCAACAAAGATACCTGTTATGTAAGGATGAGTATGATATGCATGCAATGTTTTCAAGGATCTCGCGGGGTAAACCAGAAAATTAGCATTGGAATTTAGAGCTTGATTGAAGGACACCCATGTTATTGAGAACTCTTCTTCAAGAGTCAAAGGCTCACCATATCAAGTGGGTCATAGCCCCTGACTTTAGTCATCATGTCTGGTTTTGATTGCCAAATAACCTTGGTTAAGGGAACCTTCTTCAAGAGTCAGAGCTCACCATATCGAGTGGGTCATAGCCCCTGACAACTTTGTCTAGAGGAAAAAAAAAAATCCTCTTTGCCCCTTGCTAGATGTTTGATTTATATGACCTGTATCACAAGCCCTTGAGATCCTTGAAATGGGTTAGGATGTATGCAATGGTATGATGTCATGATATGCATGGGGTAATGTGAGTGACCCTGTTATGAGTCCCAATTAAGGACTGCAAAAACCTGCAAGAAACTTAGGATACCCTGTTATGAGTCCTAATTAAGGACTACAAACACAACCTGCAAGAGACAAAGGTCAGGTAATAAGCATGCAAGTAGTTCAAGTAGGAAGGCACACAAGTCACACAATAGAGCCCTTAGAGTTTAGGCCAGCATGAAGTTTGGGGTACTACCCTCTTGAAGTGGGTGGGTTCAACCTGTCCTATCAAAGTAACCGGGTTCTAAGGTTCCCAATATCACGGGATTGCTTTCATTGTTCATCGTTTCGAATTAGCCACTGAACTGGCGACCGAAATATTCCAGGAAAGCAACCCTCAATTGAGTGTAGTATCGAGTATCAACCAACCTCGGACTGCACCAAAGTCAGTTATCTCACTACCCTAAAGAGGCCAAGATGGTTCAATTAAGGTTCCTAAGGTCTGTTGATGCTTCATGACACCACATGGAGGCCCCGTACTCTCCTTGACTGACTCAAGGGTTACCGGTACACACCAAAGTGCCACATCAACGTAGCAGACTGTTTCAACCATGTCGGTATACCCCGCACAGTTCCCTCACAGCCTTGTTGCTACTTTCTAAGAAGGTATCCCCAGATCCGGGTTAGGATCTATAGAACTCCCAAACAACCCACAATTTAAAGCATACAAGGAAAACAATTGAAAACACAGTTATGAACTAGCCCTAAGGTACACCTCACTTTAAGTTTGATTCCCCAACAGAGTCGCCAGTTCTGTGATCGGTGGATCTGGAACTGACTGTTTTAAAGCTGGTTCGCGAAATGTCGCGGAAGCAAGAGTCGCCACCGTCTTTTATTTTCTCCAAATGGAAAGGACAAAAGCACAGAAAAATTCCTTAAAGAGATTGTTCTCGGTTCGGGAGGTAGGTTATAGAAAGGGAAGGTGTTAGCACCCTTTCTATCCATGGTTATCCATGGGCTCTTAGATACTTGCTCATTTGTGTTTTCAAAATTGTTTGCTTGCTTTTCAATTGTGGGTTAACAAAGTTTCTTTGAAAAATTTCAGTTCGACTCGTACGTCAGAGTGTTTGAAAAATTTGCTTTGAAAGCTTTTGAAAAGTGTTGGTGTGAAAAGATTTCAGTTTGTTTTGAAGAGAGCAAGTATCCATGAGTCGTCTACCTACCCTAAGGAATTCGTCTGTGTAAATGTCCTTTAAAGTAGTGCCATCCCACCATTGAGAGGTAGGTAGCACCACCGTTGGAGGTGTTCGGGTCAATTCGAGTTTTAGGGACATGGTGATCACCGGAGCAATGGGAAGACACCTTAGAAGCTACCCTCATGCCAGGTTCCCGGATCATGAGGACTTACTAAGATATCCTCTACTCGATGATCACCTTTCGAAAGGCAACAGTGAGGCGTACCCTAGGGGTGGTATGTGCGAATTGTGTGTTATTTTCAGTTTATTGTTTGTCTTGTCATGCATTGGTGATCTAACGATTCGATTTTATTTTTGGGCATTCATTCTTTCATGTTATTGTTTAACAGTTAAAAGTGCGGGAATTTAAAGTGCGGAAAAGATAAAAGTCCTACGCTATTACAAAGGGCGAGGGTCTACAACGCCAAATTAATCCAGACCCGTTTTAAAATAAATTGCAGAAAAGAAACGTCTAATAGCTATTACATGGCTTTGGTACAAGTACATTATATTCACAAAAGAAATAAATGAAACGCGCAAAAAAAGAAAATAATCAAATGCGAGGGCGTTGAACCCTTTAAAGGAATTAAAATAATTAAGTTATCTAAAATTAAAATTAAATGAAAAATGGTATTTTTGTGTTTTTTAGATTTAAAAGAAAAAAGAAAAATTAATTAAAATTAAAATGCTAAACCCTAATTCTAATGTTTTTTAAGTTTATTATGAAAATATTGACTTTTAACCTAATTTAACTCTAAATTACTTTATGTACAATTTTTAATTTATGAAAATAAATAAATAACATTATTATTCTGAAAAAAGAGGGAGAATTAAAAGAAAAAAAAAGTTATTAAACCTAAACTCTATTTTTTGGATTTTTAGTTATTAAGAAAGTATTAAAATCTAACCTAAAATGCAACCCTAGTTTAATTATGAAAAATACTAATACTATGGCAAAAAACAAGGAAAGTTAAAAGGAAAAAGTCATTAACCTAATTCTATGTTTTTGTTTTGATTTTTATTAAAAGGATTTAAAGTTGAAAACTTAATTACAACTAAACATTTTACATGTTATTATTTATACAAAAAAAAAAAATATTTAAAATAAAATAATTATTAAAATTTTTGACTTTTCTGATTTTTTGAATGTTTTTTATGTTTTGTAGAAAAATAAATTAATTATGTTTAAACAAATAAATAAAATAGCAAAATCAAACAAGAAGAAAAATAGAAAAATAAATGCAAACCAGGGGGGGTAGCCCCAAATTGGAGGTGAGGCCTAGTAAATCAGGCCCATTTGCTTGAAGTCCATTGACTTTTTTTGATCCAGTGTGATGCATTTGACTGAAGCGTAGCATATTTCCCAATCCTTGCCTTTGATGTGGGTGCTCAGGGACACGTGGATGAGCTGATTTTGAAGTGCATGGTAGGCATCAATGTTATGCTGCATGGGAATTCAAATAAAAAAATAATATGAGAAATGTGTGAGACCTGGGGTTTGAACCCAGGTCATGAGAGTCCCTAGCGCACGTCCCTGCCAGCTGAGCCACGTTGATTTCATTTAATATAATATGGTTAATAAATAACAAATATTAAAACCAACGCATAATGGATAAACGCGCGCAAATTTGAACTAGCGAACCAATGGTTGACAACGCATCGTCTCCTTCATTTTCCTGAAACACAAAACAAGAAGGCAACGGTTTTTGAAGTGTAGTGTTAGGCAGCTTTTGAGAAAATAGCGATTAGGTCCCTGTAGCTCATAAATTTGTCGCGAGTAGGTCAATCCATTCGTCTTGGTGTACTGAGTTCAACCATGGTGGTCCTGAGTCCTAATTTTTCCTCTACGCAAAATCCCCAATTTAAGAAAACTGTAACCCTAGAAAACGTGCATGGTGGATTCTTATATACAGTGCAAAAACCAAATTGAATATAAGGGTTAGCTTGGAAACATCACATGGAACAAGAATATACTATTGAAATGCAATGAAGATGCTTAAAATGGAGAATACGATTTCAAATATTTTGCTGCACAGTTTGAGTTGTCACCACTGTTTCTTCGCGTTTTGATTGATGTTAGGAAGTGGAATGCTTTCAGAAATGCCTCAGGATGCTAATGGTATATGAATCAAGGCTTGAAAGATCCTTTAGCACTGATTTCAGATTTGTGTTTTAAGGAGAAATTTTCAATATCCCAATGCTTGTTTGGGCGCAGCTTCTTATGTCCTCAGCCTAGGGTTTGACTTAGTGATTATGCTGGAGTGGAATTGGCTTGCTAACTCACCTTAATTCATGCTTGTTAGAGAATTGGTCTTAGGGTTTCTTCCCTTAACCATTCTTCCTACTTTTTAGCCAAAACCTAGACCTAGTGTGCAAATGAACCCTAGCCTGATTTCTTGAGTTGGTTCATGATACATAGAAATTGTCCAAGTTCACATGACACTATTCCATTGGTTTTTAAATTTTATTTGAATTTTCAAAGAATTAAAATGAATTAAATCATCAAAAATTAAATAAAATAAAAAAAATCAATATTTGGTCTTGAAACTAATCATGGGACACGTGTGTGGCATGACAAGGATGAACCAAGTGGAAAAAATGGGGCCCTTTTGTCAAAAATTGGATTTTCAAGGATAGTTGACTTTTGCCATTTCACAAAAATTTCCCAACTTCTACAAGGCATAACTTGCTCAATTTTTAAGCTTTTCACATGTTCTTGGACATTTTGGAAAGGTCTTTGAGTCCTTTAACCAATGCCTTTGGTCCCATGTCATTTTGATTTACCAATCTCAAGTTATGGCCTTTGACTTAAAGTCCCTTTTTGTTGACTTTTGAAAATGACCTGTAATGTTGAAATTGATAACTTTTTGTGAGAGCATTTCTTGGACTTGAAGTATGAAGATGAGTTGTAGGAAATGTCTTTCTCTTCAAAATGAGCTTTGGATGGAATTTTTCTGATAATCCATGTGAAAGTTATGCCCTGGTCAATTTCAGTTGACTTTTTCAGCTGTCCAAATATAGCAACTTTTGCATTTTTGATGATTTCTGAGCCAAATTTTGAGAATCATGATCAAGCATTGATCAAATGATGTTTGTGGCTTCAAAATGATATATTGACCAAAAATTTGAACTTTTGACTGCCAAATGACCATTTTGCCCCTACAGTTGACTGTAGTGCAATCTAGGGTTTTGACTGTGCAATTTTGAGCTGAATGCCTTGAAACTTGATATGAGGATGCTTGAACATGTTTGTAAGCATATGAGACTTGACTGGACCTTTTAACACTTCCTTTTCTTGATCAGGACACAAACCCTAGTTTTGACTGTATAGGAGACAGTTGCACTGCACAACCCTTGGGGAATTTTGTAGCTTGGCTTGGCAATTTCTCGAGGAATATGGGAGGGCAAATTTTGGGGTATAACATGGGCCATTAAACAAACTCAACAGCTTCAAGGGTAAGCTCAAAGCAACAAGTCAGAAGAAGAGGAAAAGCAACAAGCGTTCAAGGCAATAAGCATACAAAAGCTCAAGGCAACAAGTCAGAAAGAGAAAGATAACCAAACCCTAAAGCCCTCACAATACATCATCATAGGGCAATATTCAAGGCACAAAGATAAAGAGTACCAGGAAAACTCAAAGAGTTCATCATCACGTGTATCCTCCACCGTCGAGCCTCCTAAGCACCTCCGTTTTCTCCCTCTCCTCAGTCAAGGTAAAACGTCTCCCTCTTCATCCATGTTACATAAGCCAAGTTAAAAAACTTAATCAAACAAGCAGAAAATCACAAGCATGCAAGAACTAAAAGAAACCCTAACAAAATAAGAAAGCGAATGATACCTTAGATCTAGTGCCCTAATACTGTCGTTAGAGGGAAGAAGGCGCGATGATGCTGGTGGCTCTGTGATGGAAGATTGCACTCAGGAACGGAGAAGAGGACGAACAAACACGAACGCCGCCGCTGCCTCGCCTAAACCTAAAATTTTTCCCCAACTGAAACGAAACCATCTAACCCTAAAAATGCTTGTTTCACTCGCTGGGCCTTGCCCGTTTCAATCACGCCTGAGGCCCATTCAACTAACATAAACCCCTCTTCATAAAACAAACGTTATCATCTTATATTAATTAACCACTTTTTTTACTTAATGCTAATTGCATTCTATTATTATACTAACAATGTTTTTTTTTATACAAACATAATTAAATAAAAAAATACAAGGTATGACAATATTACTTTAATACAAAAAATATATACTTAAAAACATATTTCTTATATACATGATTTAAATTCTAAATACTTTAATTAAAATATTTCTTGTACATAAATAATAAAATACTTTTTGACACCATGTAATTAAAATCGAAAACTTTTTCCCTTTCTTTTAATAAAATATACTTTTGTACATAACGAATGAAAAATACTCTTTTTTGTATACATAATTAACACCTAGAAATATTTTCTTAAAACATCATTTTCATAATTTAATTAGAATTTAAAACATTCAATTAAAACATTTTCTTTTGTACATATTAAAAAATACAAGACCAATTAATTAAATAGACGTTTAATTTTTCTTTAGGTCAAAACAAATACCTAACAATACCTTCTTAAATTCATATTGTCGCACATGTAAATAATCACTTACACAATACATCTCACACTTACACAATACATTCACATTGCTCCTATACATACTTGTTTATCTTATACATTGATATACGTCATTTACATTTGATCGCAAGTTCGATTTGGTTGTAACTTATTGGATACTATAAGTCTCATCCCCATTCATAAACTTGTACCCCCACTCCCGGATACTTATTCTGTAATAGCGTAGATTTTACATTTTCGCAATTTACCGCTTTCAATTATACCATGGTTAGACCTAGGGTTTGCATGTACATAAAATCAAACGCTAGATAACCTAATACAAGACAAATACATGAAAGCAATACACAATCACACTTGCACCCTCTAGGGTAATCCCACATGTTGCCTTCCAAAATGGGCCATGCTTGCACGTCGAGAATCTTTGGCAAAACAAAATCAAAATGATCATAAGTCCCTCAAAATGTTGCCTAAACGGAATGATCATAGCCCCTTCAAAACAAATTGCCAAAGACACTTGGCACCATTGCATTCATGGTCCATACGACGACCCGCGCCCGTCCCGAATAAACTTCCTAAACGCAAGATTGTCCACCAATTTCAATGGTGGAACAAAATTGTTAAAAAGGGGTTAAAACATAACAAAAACCTTTGAGTACAATAGGGTAGGTAAAACTCTTAGTTACTTGAGATCAACTTGCAAAAACACTTGCCTTCTTTTCAAAAACCACAATCCACAACACTTTCAAACAAACTCTCAAAAACATTTGAAACATCTTTTCGAAAAGATACACACTTTTGTAAAACACTCAAACACGAGTCAAATACATTGGTCGCCTAAGACAAGGCATCTCTTCAAAAACATTTTCAAAAAAAAACACACACACATACACCACAATTTCAAGCAATCGAAAATCAAGGCAAGTGATCTAAAAAACCAAGTAACTAAGAGCCCATGGATAACCATGGATGAAAAGGGTGCTAATACCTTCCCTTTTCATAATCTACCCCCCGAACCCACGAAATATCTCAAAAGGTTTTTGCTGTGCTTTTTTTAACCTTTCCTTTAGGATAAAATAAAAAGTCGATGGCGACTCTTGCTCAACCGCACAAGTGTGAATACGAACGCAAAACCACAGTCAGTTCTCCCACTGTATCACAGAACTGGCGACTCTGCTGGGGACATTACTTAAAAGTGGGGTTACCTTAGGGTTTAGATCACCTTTGTTTTCAATTGATTGCTTTGTTTGCTTTTACATTTGTGGGCTTTGTATCGGAGTTTTATAGATCCTAACCCGGATCTGGGGATACCTTCTTAGAAAGTAGCAACAAGGCTGTGAGGGAACTGTGCGGGGTATACCGACATGGTTGAAACAGTCTGCTACGTTGATGTGGCACTTTGGTGTGTACCGGTAACCCTTGAGTTCAGTCAAGGAGAGTACGGGGCCGCCGCGTGGTGTCGTGAAGCATCAAATGACCTTAGGAACCTTAATTGAACCATCTTGGCCTTTTTAGGGTAGTGAGATAACTGACTTTGGTGCAGTCCGAGGTTGGTTGATACTCGATACTACACTCAATTGAGGGTTGCTTTCCTGGAATATTTCGGTCGCCAGTTCAGTGGCTAAATCGAAACAATGAACAATGAAAGCAATTCAGTGATATTGGGACCCTTAGAACCCGGTTACTTCTAATAGGACAGGTTGAGCCCACCAAACTTCAAGAGGGTAATACCCAGACCCCATGCAGGCCTAAACTCTAAGGGTTTGTCTTGTGTGACTTGTGTGCCTTACCATGTTTGCCCTTGTGAATATTTGTGGTATGTTTAATCATGGCATCATAACATTATACAACATCATGTGCATTGGCTAACCATTTCAAGGGTTCGAATCTTCATCTTTGTTCTTGTTTTGTAGGACATGGAAACTGTTCGCAAAAAGACAATTCAGATTAGCCTCGTAAGGATCCCTCCTCAGCTTAAGGAACTTATATCCAGGATTCCCGAGGGTTCTTCATTCAGTGAGAGACATGGAAGACTCATCAGCTTGATCAACACCAACATTGAGGAAGATATGATAAAGGTCCTGTTCCAGTTCTTCGACCCTCTGCATCACTGTTTCACTTTCCTGGATTATCAATTGGTGCCTACGTTGGAAGAGTTCTCCCGGCTTCTGAAGGTCCCTATCCTTGATCGACTACCCTACAACGGTACGGAAGAGGAACCCAAGCTTGAAGAGATTGCTAAAGCCTTGCACCTACAACCATCTGACCTCAAGGGACATTGGGAAGTTAGAAGTGGTATCAAAGGGTTCTTAGCCAGGTTTCTGTTTGAGAAGGCCCAAGAATGTTGGAACTCCCTTGACCTACAAGCTTTTGAAGAAGTTGTGGCCCTCCTTGTCTATGGCTTGGTATTGTTCCCTAATCCAGATCAGCTTATTGATATCAGTGCTGTCCAGATCTTCATATCCAGGAATCCTATACCTACGTTGCTGGGGGACATCCTTCACTCATGTTACACTCGAACCATGAGAAAAAGAGGTGTTCTTTTGTGCTGCACTCCTCTCCTGGGAAGGTGGTTTATTTCGCACCTTCCACAATCAGCTTTGAAGAACGAGCGGGGTTTGAGATGGTCACAACGATTGATGACTCTTACACATGCTGATATACATTGGTGCTCTCGGTCCAGAGAGGATGTCACTATCTTTGATCGTTGCGGGGAGTACCCTAATGTTCCTTTACTTGGAATCAGAGGAGGTATTACTTACAACCCGTGTCTGGCTTGGAGACAGTTTGGTTATGCCCGGAGGGACGACCCTCATGACATGTTAATTCCTGACATAGTCTTTGACTTCGACAACGATGCACAAGGACTTCGCCAGAGATTTATCAGAGCTTGGAGGATGCCCAGTAAGATAAACAGTAAAACACTGGGGCACAAGAACTCCATCCCGTTGGAACCTTATCTCAAGTGGGTACGCGCCCGCTCCCAGAAGTTAGAGATGCCTTATCCTCATGTTCTCCCTGTGATCAAAGAGCCAGTATTGGAAGGAGAGGTGTCCTACACCATTCAACATCCTGACATGCCCACATCCTGGGAAGAAATGCAGAAGAGCTGGGTCCAGCTTAAGGAAGAACGGAATTCTCTTGAGACCAGTCTACATGCTAGTGAAAAGAAGGTCCTGGAGCTCACCCGCCTACTGCACGAGGAGAGGAATCTCAACACCTACATCGCACCAAAGAGGATGCACAATGTTTTTCTGCCTTGAGGAGTTATTTTGTAATATTTGACCCATGGGGCATTTATGTACTAACGAATTTCTTCTTATTAATATGATGTGCGTTCCTTTTTGTCTACAACAAATTTTGAATGTTCTAAATCCTTGAATGCATTGCATACATAAGCATACCATTCATCATGTGCATAAACAGGTCTCACACTAGGTTTCCTTATCTGTCTGCTGTTTATTTCAGTAGGATGGATCTCGAGCAAACAATCAAAGACCTACAAGCTCAGAATGCACAGTTCCAGCAACTCCTGACGACCTTGGCTAAGGGTCAGGAGGATATCAAGACCCAATTAGGAAACAAAGACCCAGTGAAGAAGAAGAAAAAGAGACTCGGGGTGGCTACTTTGGGGAGAAGATTTGACGGAGAAGCTCGGAGAGTGCTTGAATTTCCTCCTACTTCTGATGAAGGAACCAGTAAAAAGAGTGGGGCTGCGGTACCTTCCGAGTCCGATGCAGAAGAAGAGGAGGAGGTCGAAGAGGATGAAGACTATTCCGATCAACAATACCCTCCAGCTGATGATAAATACAAGGGTTTAGAAGACAGGTTGGCCGCCATGGAGCTACAAAGAGTACCGGGTTTGGATTTTGAAGACTTGGGTTTGGTTGCCGGGATTGTGATTCCCCCGAAGTTCAAAGCGCCAGTGTTTGTGAGGTATGATGGGCTGTCCTGTCCAAAAATGCATCTCAGGTCCTACGTGAGAAAGATTCAACCCTATACGTCAGATAAAAATCTTTGGATTCATTTCTTTCAAGACAGTCTTTCTGGAGCTCAATTGGAGTGGTTTTATCAGCTAGAGGGAACCAGCGTCCGCAATTGGGAAGACTTGGCCACCGCTTTTTACAAACAATACCAATACAATTCTGACCTTGCCCCTACTCGTACCCAACTTCAGGGTATGTCGCTAGGAACAAGCGAGGGATTCAAAGAGTACGCACAAAAATGGAGGGATTTGGCTGGCAGGGTGCAGCCTCCATTGACTGATCGTGAGCTGGTTGATATGTTTCTAGGGACCCTATCTGGGCCATTTTTCAATCATCTGATTGGTAACTCTTCCGCGGGGTTTACCGACTTGATCTTAACAGGCGAAAGAATAGAAGCTGGCATCAAGTCAGGAAAGATTCAAAAAGCTGTTTCCGCAAGTACCGAGAAGATACCTTTCAAAAAAGAAGCAAGTGCCGTCTATGGTCCTAAAAGACAAGTCAGGCCAGAAAGTCGCCAAGCCGTCAATGCTTTGGTCATTTCAAAACCTGTTGCTGCTCCTCAGCAGTACAATCAACAAAGAAGTGAAAGGCCCAAGAGGCAGTATACTCGGCTGAGTATGACCTTATCTCAAATTTTACCCCAACTTTTGTCAACCAACTTGGTGACCCTCAAAGAAGCTCCTAAGGTCGTCAACACTGCGTCTCCTAAGTATAACCCAAATGCCCGGTGTGCTTATCATTCTGATAGTCCCGGGCACACTACTGATGATTGCTGGGCCTTGAGAAACAAAGTGCAAGATCTTATCGACGCGAAGGAAATTCAGTTTGAAGCGCTAGAGAGACCAAATGTTGTGACTGCTCCTATGCCCCATCATAGAGTAAATGCCATTGAGGAAGAGTTGTATGCTTTTTCGGTGAATGAAGTTGTTACCCCTCTTTTGACTGTTAAGAGGAACTTGCTACTAGCCGGTTTATTTCCGGGTTGTAGCAAAGGTTGCCTCCTGTGTGCTATTATCCCTACCGGTTGTCCACTGCTGAAATCAGGCATCCAAAGCCTGATGGATAGCAAGGAAATTCTGTTCAAGAAAGCTGCTGTTCCGTTTGTCTCCGTTGAAGAAATATCTGTTGTCACAATTTACAATCCTGCTAAGGCTCCCATAAAGAAACCAGTCCAAATTATGTCTGTTGCACCCATCACTATTACTGTTCCGGGGCCTCTCCCCTATGAGTCTGATAAAGCGGTCCCATGGCATTATGGGGCCGACGTGTATGTGCTTGGAGTGAAGCAGGAGTTCAACACCAGTACCAATACCAGCATCAGTAACATCACGGGTCCCGCTAAGATTACCCGCAGTGGCAGGCTCTTATCGCCTGACATCACACCGCCAGTTATCCGAAAACCTCTCACCATCACACCCGCAAGTGTGCATGTTCCAATTCAAGTTCCTGTGTCTACCACTGCCGCCGAGTCCTCTGATACTCAGGGCAAAGAAGTTGCTACCGATTTGCCTGCCAGGACGGAGGCACCAAAAAAGACCGCTGTGGAAGCCTCCCAACAAGAAATGGAGGAAATTCTTAAAATCATCAAAAAGAGTGACTTCAATGTTGTTGAACAGTTGGGGCATACTCCCTCCAAAATCTCTATGCTATCTTTGCTGCTATGTTCAGAGGCCCATGCAAAAGCCCTGATTTCATTTCTGAAAACGGCCCATGTGCCGCAAGAGACCTCTGCAGATCAATTCACCGACTGTGTGCCTAATTTGACAGCTGACAACAGATTGGGGTTCTCGGATGCTGACCTCACCGCCAAAGGGAAAAATCACAATGATGCCCTGCATGTTTCCATAGAATGCAGGGGCACTACTCTCGCACACGTGTTAGTGGATACCGGCTCTTCCCTGAATGTTTTGCCCAAGAAAGCATTGGATCGCTTGGATTGTGAGGGTCTGGAGTTGAAACCTAGCAACATCATTGTTAGAGCCTTCGACGGTTCTAAGAGGATGGTGCACGGTGAAGTAGACATTCCTATTCGTGTGGGTTCCCAAGTTTTTGACTCAACGTTCTATGTCATGGATATTCGTCCATCTTACTCCTGCTTGTTGGGTCGACCCTGGATTCACAAGGCTGGGGCAGTAACATCCACTCTACACCAAAAGCTCAAATACCCTGTCAAAGGGAAGATTGTTACTGTGCAAGGTGAGGAGGAATACATGATTAGTCACTTGAATTCATTCCGGTATATCGAGATGGACGGGGAGTTTATTGAAACACCCTTTCAGCATTTTGAGGAGGTACCTCCAACTTTGGAATCAGCTGAAACAGTGGTTGAGGAAGACTTTCCGTTGAAGATGGCGTCATTGAAGGATGCCCGGGCTGTAATCGAGAAAGGCAATTATGCAAACTGGGGTCAGCTTCCTGACTTCACTCAAAAGAATGATAAGTTTGGGCTGGGCTTTACCGCAGAGGCTCAGAGGGCTGTGCGCAAGGAGAAGATCAGAAAGGCTCCGGTGTTTATCTCCAACCCAAGGGTGAATGCTATCGAGGAGGATGTAGAGGAAGCAGAGTTTGACAGTTGGATCCACCTGACTACCAGCAACGGACCGAGCAACTGGACGGCAAAGGATTTTACTCCTATCACATTTGTCACGCAGTAATTGACTCTTTTGATTTTCAATTTGTAACAAACAATATGTTAAAACTTTGTTGGCTCGGTGTCCTACCCGGGGCATCGTAGCTCCATTTGTGAGGGCTTTTTGTATGACATTTCTATATATCATCAATCAAAACATTGGACGTTTGTTGCATTTCAAATCTTGTGCTCTTTTTCTTTCTGTGTTATATATATTGCAAAATAGCTATATTTACACACACCCACTTATACAGGTTTCAATCCACTCTGGATCTCACTGGTAACAGCTCTGCTACCGCCAGTTATGACTTCGAGAATCCGATCAACTTGGCCGAAGATGAAGGTGAAGATGATTGCGAAGTGCCTGGTGAACTCGCAAGACTGCTGCTCCAGGAAGAGAGGGCTATTCAACCACATGAAGAGCCGGTAGAAACAATTAACCTGGGTACTGAGACAGATAGGAAAGAGGTCAAGATTGGTGCCAATCTAGAACTCAGCGTGAAGCAACGATTGATCCAGATGCTACGTGATTACATGGAAATATTCGCTTGGTCCTATGAGGACATGCCAGGGTTGGATGCCGACATTGTAGTTCATCACCTGCCGACAAAGGAGGACTGCCCTCCGGTAAAGCAAAAGGTCCGCCGTATGCGCCCAGAGATGTCCGAAAAGATCAAGGCTGAGGTTATGAAGCAGTTCGATGCCGGATTTCTAGCAGTAACTTCTTATCCTCAATGGGTTGCCAACATGGTGCCAGTACCAAAGAAGGATGGAAAAGTCAGGATGTGTGTCGACTATAGGGACTTGAACAGGGCAAGCCCCAAGGATGACTTCCCCTTACCTCACATCGACGTTCTTGTTGACAATACCGCTCAACACAAGGTTTTCTCCTTCATGGATGGTTTTTCAGGGTATAATCAGATCAAGATGGCTCCCGAGGATATGGAGAAGACTACCTTTGTGACTCAGTGGGGCACCTTCTGCTACAAGGTCATGCCATTCGGGTTGAAAAATGCTGGGGCAACCTACCAGCGTGCCATGGTTGCTTTATTTCATGATATGATCCATCATGAGATTGAGGTATACGTCGATGACATGATAGAAAGGTCTCAAACTGAGGAGGAGCATCTTTATCATCTGAGGAAGCTGTTTGACCGTCTAAAGTTATACAAGTTGAGGTTGAATCCCAACAAATGCACCTTTGGGGTGAGGTCCGGAAAATTGCTAGGTTTCATTGTAAGTGATAAAGGTATTCAGGTGGATCCTGCCAAGGTAAAAGCCATACAAGAGATGCCACCTCCAAGGACAGAGAAAGAAGTCAGAGGCTTTCTGGGACGACTGAATTACATCGCCCGTTTCATCTCATATTTGACTGCTACTTGTGAGCCAATCTTCAAATTACTGAAGAAAGATCAAGTGGTACGTTGGAATGACGAATGTCAGGCTGCTTTTGAAAAGATAAAGGAATACCTCCAAGAGCCACCCATTCTTATGCCGCCCGTGGAAGGAAGACCTTTGATACTATACCTGACAGTGCTTGACAACTCAATGGGGTGTGTGCTGGGGCAGCATGACGAGTCTGGCCGAAAAGAGCACGCCATTTATTACCTGAGCAAAAAGTTTACCGACTGTGAGTCTCATTACTCACTGCTTGAGAAAACTTGCTACGCTCTGGTATGGGCTGCTCGCCGGCTGAGACAGTATATGCTGACTCACACCACTTTGTTGATTTCAAAGATGGATCCCATCAAGTACATCTTCGAAAAACCTGCTCTGTCTGGAAGAATAGCGAGATGGCAAATGATCTTGACAGAATATGATATCCAGTATACAACTCAGAAAGCAATCAAAGGAAGTGTACTGGCAGATCATCTGGCACACCAACCTGTGGACGATTACCAATCATTGAACTTCGATTTTCCGGACGAAGACATCATGGTGGTAACTGATTGTGAAGTGCCTGGACCGGATGAAGGACCTGAGGAAGGATCCCGATGGTCTATGCATTTTGACGGAGCCTCCAATGTTTTGGGTAACGGTGTCGGCGCTGTAATCATATCTCCCAAAGGAACTCATACTCCACTCACTGCTCGATTGTGTTTCAACTGCACCAACAATATGGCGGAGTATGAGGCATGTATCATGGGTCTTCAAGCTGCGATCGACTTAAGGATCAAGTTTCTAAGTGTCTTCGGAGATTCCGCTCTCGT
This sequence comes from Vicia faba, assembly GCA_948472305.1. Taxonomy (NCBI): domain Eukaryota; kingdom Viridiplantae; phylum Streptophyta; class Magnoliopsida; order Fabales; family Fabaceae; genus Vicia; species Vicia faba. Next base: position 217,477,181 of record OX451735.1, read on the forward strand.
GATCAATCAGATCAAAGGCGAGTGGGATACGAAACACCCGAATCTTATTCCTTACAAGGAGTATGCGTCAACTTTGCTTCCCCACTTTGAAGAGATAACTTTTGAGCACTTCCCAAGAGAGAAGAATCAGCTAGCGGACGCACTGGCTACGATGTCTTCAATGTTCAAAGTTAAATGGGACAATGAGGCTCCCCGGATCATCATTTGGAAGTTGGACGAACCGGCATACTGCTGCGACCTTGAAGCCGAAAAGGTGACTGAAAAACCCTGGTATCATGAGGTGAAAAGGTACTTGGAAGCTCAGGAATACCCTGAAGGTGCATCTGTCAATGATAAGAAGTTCATGAGGAGGTTTGCTGCAAAATTCTTCCTCAGCAACGACATTCTCTACAAACGGAATCATGATTCAACTCTACTGCGTTGTGTGGATAAGGCTGAAGCGGAAAAGATCATGATAGAATTGCATGAAGGTACATTCGGAACACATTCCAGTGGGCACACCATGGCAAAGAAAATCCTTAGGGCAGGATATTTCTGGTCCACAATGGAAGCCGATTGTTACCAACACTCTCGAACTTGTCACAAGTGCCAGATCTATGCTGACAAGGTGCACATCCCTCCGGTTCCTTTGAACGTCCTGACGGCACCTTGGCCTTTCGCAATGTGGGGCATCGATATGATCGGTGAGATCCGACCAACGGCAACCAACGGGCATCGCTTCATCTTGGTGGCGATCGATTACTTCACGAAGTGGGTTGAGGCAGCTTCCTACGCCACAGTAACCAAGAGCGTCGTGGCACGTTTCATCTGGCATAATCTGATCTGTCGGTATGGTGTCCCAGAGAGAATCATTACAGACAACGGTACCAATCTCAATAACAAGATGGTCACTGAACTCTGCGAACAATTCAAAATACAGCATCATAACTCTTCTCCTTACCGGTCGAAGATGAATGGAGCTGTAGAAGCAGCTAATAAAAATATCAAGAAAATTGTGCAGAAGATGACAGTGACCTATAAAGATTGGCACGAAATGTTACCGTTCTCTCTTCATGGGTACCGTACCTCAGCAAGGACGTCAACCGGGGCAACACCTTTCTCCTTGGTCTATGGCATGGAAGCAGTCTTGCCGATTGAAGTCCAGATACCCTCCCTCCGAATAATGAAGGATGCAGACTTGAATGAAGATGACTGGATCCAGAATCGACTTGATCAATTAAATCTGATTGACGAAAAGAGACTCACCGCTATCTGTCATGGTCAAACGTATCAAAAACGAATGATCAGGGCATTTAACAAGAAAGTCAGATCACAAGAGTATCAAGTTGGGGACCTGGTAATCAAACGCATCATCCTTCCTCAAAGTGATCCCCGGGGCAAATGGACCCCTACTTACGAAGGGCCGTTTGTGGTTAAACAAGTGTTCTCAGGAGGAGCCATGATCCTAACCACCATGGATGGTGACGACCTTCCTCACCCCGCCAATGAAGACATAGTGAAAAGATACTACGCATGAATAAAAGACCCGCTAGGTTGACATACCTAGACAAAAATAAGGGCTTCCCGGCGAACCAAAAGGGTTCGGGCAAAAATAAGGGATGAAATGAAAAAATACACCCGGCAAGTCGAAAACCCGAAAGGGCGGCTTGGGCAAAAATGGGTATCCCGGTGGACTGAAAACCCAAAAGGGCGGTCCAGGCAAAAGTTAGGGATAAAGCGTAACACTATGTCTCATTGGATCACTTCGCATCCGGAATTCGGCATCAACTATCTGGCTCAGATTTCGGCATCGACCAATCAGTTTCATCTTCAACTAGGCAGCAAAGCGATGAGACGCTTGGAGACATAAAGGCGATAGCAGAGTTGGAACCCAGTGGGATTATTCACATAGTTGTTTTGTTCTTTTTCAAAATTGTAAATTATTCGGCGGCATTCTCTTACTAGGATGTCAGCTTCTTGTACAAAAAACACCTATTCACAGGCAAATCTCAAGATCAATACAAATACACTTTTCAGACAAATTGCTAATTGTTTTTTCCTTTTTGTTTTGTCTTGCGAAGAACGTCCAGTGTTCATTTTTTGATATATGCATTTGCCGTTAAATTGCTAATTCATAAATATTTGCATGTGAAACAAAAGACTAATCACAGGTGACATCAGAAACCGGGGCAATGTGGAGTTGTCTAATGCAGTCTGGTCGCCTTGTCCGCCGAGGTACCAAGATGGGTTCAACTGAAGAATGTGACCAGGTTATCTCAATTCCCCACAGAGTAAGATAAAGTTTCAGCATTACATCAGCCTTACAATGGATGCCCTATTTCCCCAGGAGAGTCCAATCCAAAAGGTTCCCCAGGAAAGTGGAATCCATTTCCCCGGCAGGAAGCTTATCCCCTGCAGAGTACGGACGTCTTTCCCGAGCTTTATTCAAAGTTATTCCTCACAAGGGCTTATAACTGGGTTATCCTCAGCAAACTGCCACGAAAAGATCGCCCTCGGTGAAATTCCATCATTATCCCCAGCGGAGTTTACCATCATTATCCCCAGCGGAATCCATCATTAAAGTCCTCAGCAGGCCTCTCATCAAAACTTCGGCAAAATATCTCTTCCACAGAGCAATTCCCCGGCCGGTCGTCGAGATTTTATTTTCCTAAAGACGAAAATACATTCATAAACATTTCACATTTTCATACATCTTGCTTACATACATGATAAAGTGCATACAACACTATCTCATGTCTAACATCATGACATCATACATATTATACATCGTGGCATTGCATACAACTTATGCTTTTGCCTTTTCAGGGAAAAAGACAATCCCAAAGACAACTACCTTCAACTGTCATATTTCCAGACTCGATTCCTGTATCTAGCCAGGGCATGTCTGAAGAGTTTGAAGACTCGACTCCTGTATCTAGCCAGGGCATATCTATCAACTATCACATTTAGGATTCGATTCCTGTATCCAGCCAGGGCATATCTGTTGACCATATTTCCAGACTCGATTCCTGTATCTATCCAGGGCATGTCTGAAGAGTTCGAAGATTCGATTCCTGTATCTAGCCAGGGCATATCTATCAACTATCACATTTCCGGATTCGATTCCTGTATCCAGCCAGGGCATATCTGTTGACCATATTTCCAGACTCGATTCCTGTATATAGCCAGGGCACGTCTGAAGAGTTCGAAGATTCGACTCCTGTATCCAGCCAGGGCATATCTATTAACTATCACATTTCCGGATTCGATTCCTGTATCTAGCCAGGGCATATCTGTTGACCATATTTCCAGACTCGATTCCTGTATCTAGCCAGGGCACGTCTGAAGAGTTTGAAGATTCGACTCCTGTATCCAGCCAGGGCATATCTATTAACTATCACATTTCTGGATTCGATTCCTGTATCTAGCCAGGGCATATCTACATCAGGAGATTGAAGATCAAATACCTGTAACAAGCCAGGAAAACATCTTCCTTTCTCAAAATACACAAGTTCTCGCTAAGGAATCTCTTATGCGATCAACACTTCCAAATGGCATCTATAAGCCCATTCCCGACAAGGTTCTGTCGCGTCTTCAGATGGCATCTATAAGCCCATCCCCCTATCCACCATCTCTCCAAATGGCATCTATAAGCCCATTCCCGACATCACCTTGCTGATACTTCAACATGCGAGTGCAAATTTCCGGGCACTCTAGTGTCCAATCTCCTTTTACCCTCGAGTCACGAAAGGCAAACTTGCCAATCTAACTCTTCAGGTTTAAGAAGATTGAACAGGGGCAACTTTTGTACCCTAAAATTTGCCCTCGCATCTTACCACCAGCAATCTCAGCTTCAGGCGTTTCATGACTTTTCAAACTGGCTCAAGAATCGGACAAACGGACTTTTCTCGTCAGTCAAATAAAAATTAGGGTTTTATTGATTTTTTAGGACTCTGGATGGCTTCGAATAATTGGCTTAGGGTTTTGGTTGATTCTGGCTCAATTGCGATCATGCGAATGTTCGTTGGCATTTAATCAGGAATTAAGGTTTTGTGGGCATATTCTCAGAAGGATTTAAATTCCACAGCACTTTGCAGTTTATTCCGAGATTCGGGTTAAATTCGCATTGTTTTGATTTAATCAGTAAAAGAGGCAGTTGGTTTGAATTCATGTTGTTTTGTTTGAGCCAGTCAAAAGAAATACGCAGTTTGGATTCACAGTGTTTGTTGAAAATCAGTGAAAAGGGAATGCGCCTGATCAGTGTTTTGAGTAACTGTTGATTTGCTTTGGAGATACCAGGTTTAATTGATCAATTACTAAGACATTGTTTTATTTAAATTATTTATTATTCTAAATTAAGTGATTGAAATTTATTTTTCAATTATTTTAATTCAAAGAGTTTTAAATAAATAAATAAACAATAAAGAGAAAAATAGAATTAATCGGATAATGGAAACTTTTATTTATTCTTAAATTAACTGTACAATTATTGTTTATAATTTAATTACAAACAATGGTTTTACATTAATTTAAACATTAAATAAAAAGAAAAACTATCCTATTTTTCTAATTCTTCAGTCTTCATTTAGTACCCCTCCATCCATTTTTATTCGTCTGCAAAAGAAAAAGAGAAAAGTCAAAAAGCAGATAAAATAATAAACGACAGAAGAAATTCATCATTAAGGGCCACTGATTGGGATCAGTTAACCCTCTCTGCAAATCACGGGATTTCTCCCGGTTCACAAAGAGGGAAGAATTTTTATGCAAAGTTGAGAAAAATGCAAAGTGTCAAAATTACCTAAGTTCAAAATGTCAAACTGCACAAACTCAATCCCAAGTTCAAACCAAACTGAAAAAATCCAATTTCCTACTTTATGTCACAAAGGCCAAAAGTACAGTTTACTGTCAAAATGCCAAAAGTCCACTCAAAACTGTCATGAAGAGGATTTGGCGAAGGTATAGAAAGTTCAAAATGCCAAAGTCTACAAAAGCTGTCAAAAGAAAAGATAAAATATGCAGAGGAAAGTTATGCAAGCAAGCAAGACACTTTCTTCTCATCATTTCCCAATGGCCACTTTCAGAATTAAAAGTACAGTAGAAAACATATTTTAACATATTTGACTGTACTAGAAGAAAGAGAGATAAAGAAGAATGCAGGTTTCTAGGCTTTAGGCAGGCATGGATAGGAAGAGAAACCAATACAAACTGATATACAAAAACCTGCATATGCAAGCTAAACACATGACCTGTTGGACCAAAACCTGCATATGCAAGCTAAACACATGACCTGCTGGACCAAAACCTGCATATGCAAGCTAAGCACATAACCTGCTGGAGCAGAACCTGCTACCTCAAGCAATAACCATAACCTGCATTAGCTTTATTTCAAAAAAGGCCTCATCATACTTGTTAAGGCCATCAACCAGAAGCCAAACCATTAACCTACAAAAGAACCTGCTAAGCTTTTTAAAAACCAGCCTCATAACCTGTCAAGCCAATAAACCAGTCAACCTGCAAATGGCCTGAAAACCCAAAGCCAGAACTGATAAACACTAAACCTGCCTAAGCTCTGAAAGCAAGCCTAAAGCATAAACCTGCTAAAACCATCAAAACTTCATAACCTGTCAAGGCCAAGTCTGCACCTGCCTAACCCAGCAATACATGGCCTAAAAAACCCTTACCTACTGTTAAACAAAAACCTGCATTTCTAAAACCAGTCCAGAACCTCAAACCTCATAACCAACACAACCTGTCAAACACCAAAAGCCTGCCTACTGTCAAGAACAGATACAAGAAGCATAACCTGTAAGCATACCTGCCTGAAGCCTAGAAGCAACAACTGAGAAGTAGAAACCTCACAAAGCCTCAAGACAACCTTGCCAAGAATCAGAAGGGGTGCAAACATAGGATTCAAGCTTCAAAGCCCTCAGAACTCGAAGAGTTCATCACAGGGACGTTCATAAAACAACAAAAGCATTCAATTCAAAATCAACATAGGCAAACCTCAGACAACACCATCATGGGCCATTAAACAAACTCAACAGCTTCAAGGGTAAGCTCAAAGCAACAAGTCAGAAGAAGAGGAAAATCAACAAGCGTTCAAGGCAATAAGCATACAAAAGCTCAAGGCAACAAGTCAGAAAGAGAAAGATAACCAAACCCTAAAGCCCTCAGAATACATCATCATAGGGCAATATTCAAGGCACAAAGATAAAGAGTACCAGGAAAACTCAAAGAGTTCATCATCACGTGTATCCTCCACCGTCGAGCCTCCTAAGCACCTCCGTTTTCTCCCTCTCCTCAGTCAAGGTAAAACGTCTCCCTCTTCATCCATGTTACATAAGCCAAGTCAAAAAACTTAATCAAACAAGCAGAAAATCACAAGCATGCAAGAACTAAAAGAAACCCTAACAAAATAAGAAAGCGAATGATACCTTAGATCTAGTGTCCTAATACTGTCGTTAGAGGGAAGAAGGCGCGATGATGCTGGTGGCTCTGTGATGGAAGATTGCACTCAGGAACGGAGAAGAGGACGAACAAACACGAGCGCCGCCGCTGCCTCGCCTAAACCTAAAATTTTTCCCCAACTGAAACGAAACCATCTAACCCTAAAAATGCTTGTTTCACTCGCTGGGCCTTGCCCGTTTCAATCACGCCTGAGGCCCATTCAACTAACATAAACCCCTCTTCATAAAACAAACGTTATCATCTTATATTAATTAACCACTTTTTTTACTTAATGCTAATTGCATTCTATTATTATACTAACAATGTTTTTTTTTATACAAACATAATTAAATAAAAAAATACAAGGTATGACAATATTACTTTAATACAAAAAATATATACTTAAAAACATATTTCTTATATACATGATTTAAATTCTAAATACTTTAATTAAAATATTTCTTGTACATAAATAATAAAATACTTTTTGACACCATGTAATTAAAATCGAAAACTTTTTCCCTTTCTTTTAATAAAATATACTTTTGTACATAACGAATGAAAAATACTCTTTTTTGTATACATAATTAACACCTAGAAATATTTTCTTAAAACATCATTTTCATAATTTAATTAGAATTTAAAACATTCAATTAAAACATTTTCTTTTGTACATATTAAAAAATACAAGACCAATTAATTAAATAGACGTTTAATTTTTCTTTAGGTCAAAACAAATACCTAACAATACCTTCTTAAATTCATATTGTCGCACATGTAAATAATCACTTACACAATACATCTCACACTTACACAATACATTCACATTGCTCCTATACATACTTGTTTATCTTATACATTGATATACGTCATTTACATTTGATCGCAAGTTCGATTTGGTTGTAACTTATTGGATACTATAAGTCTCATCCCCATTCATAAACTTGTACCCCCACTCCCGGATACTTATTCTGTAATAGCGTAGATTTTACATTTTCGCAATTTACCGCTTTCAATTATACCATGGTTAGACCTAGGGTTTGCATGTACATAAAATCAAACGCTAGATAACCTAATACAAGACAAATACATGAAAGCAATACACAATCACACTTGCACCCTCTAGGGTAATCCCACATGTTGCCTTCCAAAATGGGCCATGCTTGCACGTCGAGAATCTTTGGCAAAACAAAATCAAAATGATCATAAGTCCCTCAAAATGTTGCCTAAACGGAATGATCATAGCCCCTTCAAAACAAATTGCCAAAGACACTTGGCACCATTGCATTCATGGTCCATACGACGACCCGCGCCCGTCCCGAATAAACTTCCTAAACGCAAGATTGTCCACCAATTTCAATGGTGGAACAAAATTGTTAAAAAGGGGTTAAAACATAACAAAAACCTTTGAGTACAATAGGGTAGGTAAAACTCTTAGTTACTTGAGATCAACTTGCAAAAACACTTGCCTTCTTTTCAAAAACCACAATCCACAACACTTTCAAACAAACTCTCAAAAACATTTGAAACATCTTTTCGAAAAGATACACACTTTTGTAAAACACTCAAACACGAGTCAAATACATTGGTCGCCTAAGACAAGGCATCTCTTCAAAAACATTTTCAAAAAAAAAAACACACACACATACACCACAATTTCAAGCAATCGAAAATCAAGGCAAGTGATCTAAAAAACCAAGTAACTAAGAGCCCATGGATAACCATGGATGAAAAGGGTGCTAATACCTTCCCTTTTCATAATCTACCCCCCGAACCCACGAAATATCTCAAAAGGTTTTTGCTGTGCTTTTTTTAACCTTTCCTTTAGGATAAAATAAAAAGTTGGTGGCGACTCTTGCTCAACCGCACAAGTGCGAATACGAACGCAAAACCACAGTCAGTTCTCCCACCGTATCACATCCGTGTCAATGCGCCAAATATGTCTGAAATCAAAGCCATGAAAGGGAAATAATATGCTAAAAACTTTATCAAGCTTTGTCAAGCAAAGGTGGAAGGTTTCAAGAGCAGACATCCACAAGCGCACCTAGAAGACTTATTTCCCTTGGCTTAATTTCATGCAAATAAAGTTTTGGTTCAAGATTGTAATATTTTTAAATATCTGAATTATGTTACCTTCAATAAAGGCATTTTGTTTCCGCATCTCATTGGCGTATATATTTTTAAGCTAGTCACCAAGTAAAATAATAAGCAAAAAGAAAATACATACCCAAATGAATAAGACATTTAAAACAAGTAACCATTTCATATTCATACATATTCATTCGCATGCATGCATTCATAAACAACTGTATATCATATAAAAACTCATCTCGATTTTCAAAGAAAAATCTCTCCAGTTAAGCCATGGGTAGAAGAAGATCACCACCTCCTGGACCTCCATATCAAAAAAGGGCCTATCAACAAAGAACCCTGGAACATATCGAGGAAAACCAGGCTGCATTCAAGGCAGATCTAGACCAAGTCAAAGGTGATGTGAGTTTTATTAAAGGAGATCTGAGTCAAGTTCTCCTGGTCCTAAAGAACTTCATTGACAAACAAGACCAGATTCCCAGAGTAGCTTTCGAAGAAGTAGCTCAAATGATCGGTGCATCAAGCGGTCACCAACTAAGAAAAGAGCCAGAAGTAGGACCCCACAATTCAAGAACGACTGCTTCAAACTTCCCCAAAGGAAAAGAGGAAGAAATTAAGTTTGTAGCGTCACAACCAAGAGCACAACAACCATTAAGGATCTCACAAGGACAACATCAAGGCAGAAGGCCATAAAGAAACTTCTATCCACTCCCGATGCTACCTAGCCAGTTATTACAACAGCTGGTTAAGGCATCCTTGGTGGAAATCAAGCCTCTAGCTACCCCAGTCGAGCCGCTCCTGCGAAAGTACAATGCCAACGCCAGATGTGAGTATCATGCTAACTCTCCGGGGCACACCACAAAACAATGTTGGCCATTCAAGCATAAGGTCCAAGACTTGTTAGAATCTCAAGATATCACTTTTGAGAAACCTAACATCAAATCAAACCCTATTCCTCCGCATGATGGGCCGACAATAAATTCAATTGAAGTAGTCACTAACTTTGGGGCAACCAGACAAGCAAAAACCTCAATCAACTTGTTGAAGGAGTATCTGTTCGAATATGGATTCCTGTTGGAATATAATGAAGCCTTCGAGAGAACGCTACAAAAGCTAGTGAACTAGGGGATAGTCCAATTCGGACCATATCCTAAAGAAAAATATAAAGCTACTCTGAAGGGTGAAACACGTTTTCCTCTGATCCAAGAGACCTTTATAGAGCATGGAGGACATGTGGCGAAGATATCCAACAAAGCCAACACCAAAGGGGAAACTGACTTCATCCGAGAATACGCGCCAGGAGAAGAACTCAAAAGATGGACTGCCGTGGAGATTCTCGAGATCTTTTTCTTTCCTAAGTAATTTTTCTTGTTTTTGAAAGAACCTATGTCAAGCCCGGGGCATAGGGGTTGCTTGTAAGGGTTCCCCCATTTTGTTTCAGACAATATCTGCAATTAATAAAAGTTATATTATGTTTTCAATTAAGATCCTTGTCTTTCTCTTGCATTTACTCCGTAAATTTAAAAATGGCAATACTTTCTCTGCATATGCATTTTCAAATATCCATATACTAAAATTTGCACTAAAACACGATAAAGGTGCAAATCCATGCCCAAAACCACTGATAATGCTACTGCTGCGACCCGATATAATTTTGATACTCTTATAAACCAAGCTAAAGAGGAAGATGATAAAGATCTTGAACTCTCTGAGAAAATGACAAGGGAAATAAAATGAAAGGCTATCAATATACAATCGTATCAAGAGGCTATTAAGACCATTAAACTTGGCACAGGGGAAGATCCAAACAAAATCAAGCTAGGGGAAATGTTAGAGCAGAGCGTTAAAGAAAGGTTGATCAAGCCATTATCTAGCTTGCCAACCACTTCCAGAATATCAACCTACAAAGTTCTACTTTCCAGACGAAAATGTCTTGGTTATAGGCGACTATAAGATACGACGACCTCACAAAAGAAATCAAGCCAGGGGCACGTTGGATATTCACGTTCGATGAGTCTTCAAATACACTGGGGAACAGTATAGGGCCAGTTTTGACTCCTCCCAAAGAATGCTCACAAGCCATATACCAAGTCAACAGCGAATGGGATACTAAACATCCAAAACTGATTCCATATCGGGATAATGTTTTGAAAATTGGCTGCGGAATTCATAAAGATCACTTTAAGTCACATCCCACGAAAAGAAAATCAAATGGCAAACGCTCTGGAAACTATATCAGCTGCGTTCAAAGTAACTTGGTCAAACCACGATCCGCGCATCACAAACAGACACTTCAAAGAGCCCGTGCACTGTCTTGATATCAAAGAGAGACCAGACAACCAACCTCGAATTTACGGCATCAAGAAGTACATGGAAAAGAAAGAACATCCAGAAAATGCCTCTAGCATCGACAAACAAACTCTACAGAAATTAGCCTCGGAATTCTTTCAGAGTAACGGTGCACTGCACAATATGAACCACTACATGGTCTAGTACTCAATAAGATTTATGCTACCTCGCCTCGATTCACATGGTAAATGGACACCCAACTACGAATGTCCATACTTAGTCAAAACATAATTCTCCAATAGTGGTCTTATCCCTACAACAATGGATAGGGAAGAACTATCGCGTCCGACAAATTCAGACGCAGTCAAAAAATACTATGTATAAGAAGCTCGCTAAGCTCGAACCTCAAACAGACGACTTAGGAAAAAAGGAGCATCCCTGTGGATCAAAAACCCTAAAGGGCGATCCAGGCAAAAATTAGGGGCATATAACAAAAAATTATCCCGATGGATTGAAAACCCGAAAGGGTAATCCAGGCAAAAGTTTGGGATTTCATACAAAGAAAAAAAAGACTGCGATCTAAGAACTACGACTACGAACCACGAAGGGAGAGATGGGTCTAAATCATACGACTCCGAAGAAAAAGAGATAAGGTCTATCAAAAGGATATTGAAAACAACAATAATAATTATCATTTTCATTGCCATTTATAGTTTTGAAAATTTCTGTAAATACCTCTTTCAATGAATTACATCCTATACATTCGCCTATTCAGAGGCATATTAACAAAGCATTTACTTTTCATATTTCATCTTTCAAATTGTGTTTTTTTCTTTTCTCATACTTGTTTACAAAATACTATGATTATTACTTGTGAATATTGTCTTAAAATCATTTCGGGGAAATTAACAAATAAAAGCTTTTGATAAAACATCGAAAAAACATTTTGGTTAGAAAAATATCGAAAGAAAATCCACGTCTACGTCCACGCACATGTCTACTCCTGCGTCTACAATACCAATTCTACACACATGTCCACGTCTACGCCTGCACTTATAACATAAAAGTCTATGCCAATACATACGTCTACGCTTACGTCAGCGCTTACAACATACAAATCTACGCATACGCCAATACATACGTCTACGTCTATACTTGCATTTACAATACAGAAAATCAATGTTCAAAATGTTGCTAACATTGTTCACTGCATTCAAATTCAACAAAGCTACGACGATACAACATACAACGCTGGGGAATTGGTAACCCTAAGCTAGTGGTTTAAAGGAGACAATTCCAAAAATAGTCTTCATAACATTTCAAGGCATACGTGTAACACCCCAATTCTACCGCAGAAAATTATATAAATAAATTAGAGTTATAAAATTCAATCATGCAAACAAATTGGAACGTCACAAATTCTTCTATTAAAAATTCATTGTATTCATCGTGGATATATAACACTTTCAAAACATCGGATGAACCATCATAAAATCTTTAATTAAATAACTCAACATCTACGCAGCGGAATTCTCAATAACAATTTTATTATCAATACAACAACTTCAAAACAACACAATTTAATGATAATCAACAATAAAAAACATCAAGCGTTCATCCGCCCGAGTGTTACATATCAGAGAAATGACACCGACTCGAACTACCGAAGGTTTACAGCCTTCACTCTCGATTACCTGCACGTTACCAACATAAAGGCAACATTCAAACAGAAGGGGTGAGATATCTAACAATATAATAAAGTGCATGATAATTAATATATTAAATTAGATCAATAACATCACCACTTCTCATCTCATAATCAACAATAATTACAACGTATATACACATTCATCAACATCAAAATACACTTCTTTATGAAATCATATAATGTGACTCAATATTATGCAAATGCATGTGGTACCATTGGAGCAGAACTCCCATCTCAAAAATTTGCCAATTAATAGAGGCATCAATAAGGCATAAGCCTTCATCTCAAAATTCGCCAATTCAGGCCATCTCAACGAGCATAAGCTCCATCTCAAAAAATGCAATGTATGCGACACAACCATGAATGTAATAACAACACCCATGTTAACAACATCTCAAATTAACAACATCTCAAAAACATCTCAAATTAACAACATCTCAAAATTCATCTCAAATTAACAACATCTCAAAATTCATCTCAAATTAACAACATCTCAAAAGCATCTAAACGTCTCGTCATCAATATCTCATATCATCATAATAATTCATCAAACATCATTTTTTTATTATAAATCATAAACACAACATCATTAATAACTTCTCACTAACAACTCAACTGTACATTAATTCCACAGTAAGTCAATACTGCTATTTTGTAACTCTAACGTCATGACCGTCACTATCCTACTGTTACAGTTCACACAACAACTTCTAAGCATCTAACCTTCATCATTCTGTACGAAAACAACATAACGTCCAACACACTTCTGACCAACACAACTTCTGACAACACAACCTTTAACCAACACAACTTTTAATAACATAACTTCTAATAACACAAATTCTAACAACACAACGTCTGACAACACAACTTCTGACCAACTCAACTTCTGACAACACAACTTCTGACCAACCCAACTTCTGACCAATACAACTTCTGACCAATACAACTTCTGACAACGCAACTTCTGACAACACAACTTCTGATAACATAACTTCTAACCAACACATTTTCTACTATCAGAACTTCTACTTCTTACTAATCCAACGCAACTTCTAACCAACACAGCTTTTACCGTCAGAACTTATACTTTTCACTAACCCAACGCAACTTCTAACCAATATAGCTTCTACCATCAGAACTTCTACTTTTTATTAATCCTACTATTTTAATTCTTAGGCTGATATCAACCTAACTAAGAACAGTACGACTAACTCTATCCCTAATTAATTCATTGTTCTAAAACAGCAACTTCTAATATTCTTCACGCTTAATTCTGCGTCTTTCTTCCCTGCATCTCACTACGGGATTCATGCTTAAAGCCCTAAAAGTTTAATCTAATCATGGATAATCATCACTTACAATTACCTCATAATTCTACGTCAATTAAACAACATCATGACATCATTATTCATCCAAAGTTCATCAATTCTCATCATATAATAATCATATATTTTCAATTCAAGAACAAGACAACAATCACCTCTAACCCCACATACCAATACTCATGAACCCAATTATAGAGTCATAACCCCACCCTTACATTGGATTGAAGGTCGCTCTACAATTTCCAGTTGAATTCTCGTGCTTGCCATTTTCCCACTTTTTCCAGCAGCTTGCACGTTCTCCTCTCAATCCTTATTCTTCTACTACTTCTTTCTTTCTATTCTATTCCTTCTAATAACAATAAAATAACCCTATTACTCTTTATTCCTTATTGGGCTCAAATTAATACACCCCCTTATTACTTCTATTCCTTCAAAAACAAGCCCACACCAAATAATATTATAATTCTAATATTATTTCTCCACTTAATAAAATAAATCCAATTAATCATAACACATCTTCACAAATATTCCAAAAATAATTTAATTAAATAATTAATTAAATTACGGGCGTTACAATACACACATTTCATACATACATTTTAAATATCCAAAGCATACTTACACTATACATTTTTGCATATAATACACATATATTCAGGGTTCCATATCAATGTCGAACATCATACATACACAGACATTCAATACACATATGCCCAGGGTCCCATATCAATCTCAGACATCATACGCATGTATCACATAACAAACAAACCATCTCACCCTCGATTCAATCATCTAAGGGTCAATCAACAAAACATGTCTCCTGCGATTCAGTCCATCACCTAAGTCTCTATGTCGTGATGCATTCGGGCCATCACCTAAGTCTCCATGCAGTGATGAGTTCCTAATAAAGTAGTCCATTACCTAAGTCTCCATGCAGTAATGAACAAAACTCGGTACATTGCCTCTAAGCCTCAATGTACTCTCAAAACTTGATACATTTCCCCTAAGCCTCAATGTATTCTTCTATCTCGGTACACTGCCTCTAAGCCTCAGTGTATTCACAAAACTCAGTACATTTCCTCTAAGCCTCAATGTACTCTCCAAACTTGATACTTTGCTCCTAAGTCTCAATGTATTCTTCTATCTCGGTACACTGCCTCTAAGCCTCAGTGTATTCACAAAACTCGGTACATTGCCTCTAAGCCTCAATGTACTCTCCAAACTCGATACATTGCCCCTAAGACTCACTGTATTTTTCTATCTCGGTACACTGCCTCTAAGCCTCAGTGTATACACAAAACTCGGTACATTTCCTCTAAGACTCAATGTACTCTCCAAACTCGATACATTGCCCCTAAGCCTCAATGTATTCTTTTATCTCAGTACACTGCCTCTAAGCCTCAGTGTATTCATAAAACTTGGTACATTGCCTCTAAGCCTCAATGTACTCTCAAAACTCGGTACATTTCCCCTAAGCCTCAATGTATTCTTCTATCTCAGTACACTACCTCTAAGCCTCAATGAATTCACAAAACTCAGTACATTGCCTCTACGCCTCAATGTACTCTCCAAACTCGACATATTGCCCCTAAGCCTCAATGTATTCTTCTATCTTGGTACACTGCCTCTAAGCCTCGGTGTATTCATAAAACTCGATACATTTCCTCTAAGCCTCAATGTACTCTCCAAACTCGATACATTTCCCCTAAGCCTCAATGTATTTTTCTATCTCGATACACTGCCTCTAAGCCTCAGTGTATTCACAAAACTCAGTACATTGCCTCTAAGTCTCAATGTACTCTCCAAACTCGATACGTTTCCCCTAAGCCTCAGTGTATTCTTCTATCTTGGTACACTGCCTCTAAGCCTCACTGTATTCACAAAACTCGGTACATTTCCTCTAAGCCTCAACGTACATACATTGCGCCTAAGCCTCAATGTATTCTTCTATCTCAGTACACTGCCTATAAGCCTTAGTGTATTCATAAAACTCGATACATTGACTCTAAGCCTCAATGTACTCTCCAAACTCGATGCATTTCCCCTAAGCCTCAATGTATTCTTCTATCTTGGTACACTGCCTCTAAGCCTCAGTGTATTCACAAAACTCGGTACATTGCCTCTAAGCCTCAATGTACTCTCCAAACTCGATACATTTCCCCTAAGCCTCAATGTATTCTTCTATCTCGGTACACTGCCTCTAAGCCTCAGTGTATTCACAAAACTCGGTACATTGCCTCTAAGCCTCAATGTACTCTCCAAACTCGATACATTGCCTCTAAGCCTCAGTTTATTCACAAAACTCGGTACATTTCCTCTAACCCTCAATGTAATCTCCAAACTCGATACATTTCCCCTAAGCCTCAATGTATTCTTCTATCTCGATACACTTCCTCTAAGCCTCAGTGTATTCACAAAACTCGGTACGTTGCCTCTAAGCCTCAATGTACTCTCCTAGCTTGGTACATTGCTCGTAAGCCTCAATGTACTCTCCAAACTCGATACATTACCTCTAAGCCTCAATGTATTCTTAAAACTCGGTACATTGCCTCTAAGCCTCAATGTACTCTCCTCATCCATCCCACTGCATAAGACATCGTGCAGTTCCTCGCGACATAATATAGACCAGTGCCTAAGACCTCAGGCAGCAGTGCTCTCCTTTATTCTGCGACACAGATCATCGCCTAAGACTACATGCAGCGATGTTTGAAAAAACAAAACACGGTACATTGCCTCTAAGCCTCAATGTACTCTCCTCATTCAACCCACTGCCTAATATATCATGCAGCAATGTGTTTCTTTATTCCAAGTTCCATACCATCGCCTTATACTTCATGCAGCGATGCTCAAGAATCAAATTTAGCTTATCGCCTCAGACTTCACACAACGATTTACAAATTTAAGCTCATTGCCTAAGACTTCATGCAGCAATGTGTTTCTTTATTCCATAATATCGAGCATCGCCTCAGACTTCATGCTGCAATGCTCAAAAGAAAACAAAACTCTAGCCCATGGCCTCAGACATCATGCAACGATTCGCGAACATAACCCATGGCCTCGGTCTTCAAGCAGCCATGCATCATCAATTATTATTGCATTCATCCTCCAAATGGGTGAATAATCAAAGGCAAAGGCAAGACATACGAGATCGCTCTCTCGAGCTCAAGACTATTTGCCTTAAATCCTGGTAAAGTAATACATCATCATCTTTTCTTATTCTCTTCAAAACTCTTGAGGGTATGCTATATCAGTGTAACCTTATGTTCGTCGGACAAATTTTGGGTATTCCAAGTATTCAATAAACTCCCAATCAGAATGCGTAAGACTCGCGTTTTCTCATGCTATTCGATTGGAAGATAAGTGAATAGGGGAAGCTGTCGTACCCCAAATTTGTCCTACCTTGATGATTTTATTTTTCGAAATTTAAATAGAAGAAATATTTAGTTAAAGATGGTACAGCAGAATCTGATGGCCCATCTTTATCCAAGTGGATTAGAGGATGTACTTAAAGGAAAGAGAATGGGGCTTTCTAAATCAGAGAGACTCATGTACCCGTAGGCCCATTTACGAAGCATGTTGGCCAATGGCCGATACAAATCGGATTTGGAAATTTATTTCAGGAATAATTATTAAGTTATTAAGTACACTTAAGTTTAAGTTGTTGTTCGTAAAGAAAGGGGGTATGGAATTTTGATTAAGGATCCATTAAGGTTTTAGCAGTCCATCGGGTATCTTGATGATGGGTTGTTTTAAGAAAAAAAGGTATTAGTATTAAAACTGTTTACAAGAATAAATAAAGTATATGGCATTGTTAAAAAACATAGTGTATTTTTATTACTAATAAACTTTCATAATAATGTTTTCATTAATATTTTTTTATTTATTAAAGATTGTTGTTTAGAAGAAAAGTTGTTGGATCATTTTTAAGAAAGCTTAATTAACGTTTTATTTACTGTTATTATCCAAACATTTTGTTATTAAATATGCTATTGGAATTGGCAAGAAAAGATTTGTATAATAATGGACCGGTTGGGCCCAGTCTGTACAAAAATGTTGTTGTTTGCGGTATAAAAAATTATTGTTAAGTACAAGCTGGATAAAATAAGGAACGTGCATGCCCAATCAATAATTAATGTAAGCCCAATTAAGCAAAAACATGAATTGCGCCAATCAAAATCAATTTAGCGCTGTTTTTTGCAGAAACTGTTACTGTAGAAATCAGTAAAAAAATATTTACATACTCAATCCAGGAATAGCAGAACACTAAATCAAATCTTATACAAAATAAACAGCCCAGAACAAAATCCAAAATTACAGAAACAGAGTATCAATTACAAGATCATATTACAGTATAATCTAATTAATTACATTCAAACATAATCAATCAACAAAAAATCTAATCCATAACTTGATTCTAAACCCTAAATCAAAATGAACTAGCTGTAACGACAAATTCACAAAACCCTAAGTATTAACCTATAAATAAAGTGAAGAATATAAATGAGAGGGGGTTCAGTTACAGAAAAAAAGAAGAAAATACAGAGGGGGAAATTGACGAATATAGCGCGAGGAAGAGAGAATCCGATTCGTTGTTGAAGAAGAAAGGAGTACCGATTAAGGTTTCAATCTCCGAAACCCTAATCGGCCTTGTCGTCCCTGCCACTGAAAGTGAACCATCTCCACCTCTCATCACTGTCATCACCTTCGAAGCCACCACCGGAACCTGCAAGAAACGGAAGAGAAGAAAAGCTTAGCACCAGAATTGGAAAGAGCTAAAAAATTAGAGACAAATACATCGCGAGGGGTAACTTAACTTTTGTGTTCTTTTTGATTGTTGATTAGGGAATTGGGTTAGGGTTTACGGAACCGTGGTGATGCTTAGGAAGATAGAGGAAGAACTAAACTAGGGTTAGTGGCGATTTAGAAGAGGAAGGATTTGCTATCGTGTGAGAAAGAGAAAGACAGAATGTCTTTGTAATAATCAAAAACAATAAAATGAATTAAAACAAAATTTTATAATCGTTTCAATCCGGTGTACACGCGCCTATAACAGTTAATCCGTGCCCTTAGATCCCATCCGCGTGATCTTCATCAGACGGTCGTAGGCCAAGTCTCACGTAACACTCGTGCACCCTCGCCACACCCAATCGTCCGAACTCCTCTCAAGTTACGTATGGGCCTGGCCCAATTGATTTTAGCATCACCCTTTCCTTGTTTTACTGAAGCAAGGACCACAATACACCTCCCTTCAGAAAAATACATTTGGGCCTAGCCCAGCCTAACTTTTAACACCCCATTTGTTTTACTCCTTAATTAAAACCGCACCCCCTTTGAAATTAATTATTTTTATATTTTTTTATATAATTCTATTTTCTTTTTTATTTGCTTATTTTATAATACTTATTATTATTGGTAATATTAAATTTCATTAATATTTTATATATTTTTATATATCATTATTATTTATTAGTTTTTATATTATTATTATCGTATGTTGTTTGTTATTTATTATATTAGCATAAATGAATTATTTTATTCAAACTCAAGCATATTATTTTCTATATATTGCATTAAATATTTTTATATCATGCATTAATTAGAAATTTCACAATTAACACGGTAAAAAATACTCAACAAATCTCAAATTATCTTTTCGCAATCAACTAATCTAATCAACTGTTTTTGCAAAAAGGTTTCAAATAGATTTTGACTCGCCGTGCATTTAGTCAAAATCTCTGCAATGACTATTCCCGGCCAAGTGCGGGGTGATTAAAAATACGTTTGCAACCCCTAAAAAACACCAACCCCATACGAACTACGAATTGGGACACTGATTCCTCATAAGAGGATACGTAGGCATACGATCAAAAATCGTAGCGATCTCCCCTTGTAAAAAATTAAAACCCTTTTCCCCTATTAAAAATTAAAACTCTTTTCCCTTAATAATATTTAAAACTCTGTTTACCCCAACCTAAACCTAAAACCTAATATCCTTGTGAACAAGGTAGATAAAAGGTGCTTAACACCTTCCTTTCGTCTAAAGAAGTCTGAAACCTAGAATCTTTGTCTGCGAATTAGGGTTTTCTGTTAGATTCTCTTCCCTAGGATAAAAACTAATAGTGGCGACTCTTGATTAAAAACCAGTTGCGACACAGTGGTACCCTTTTGTATTTTTTTTCATGTTTTCCTTGCAGATTCAATGCATCAAGTGTAGCGCACATCCCATACATCTCCAAGGCTAGACCATCAGATCATTGTGCAAGTGGATCCAACGCCTCACATGAGCCAGCCCAGAATGCATCATCAATGAATCATCCACACCTAATCAAAACAAGCGCTTGGATCCTATTTTGAGCCTAGACTGAATTTCTTTCTAAATACCCCCCTTTTACTAAACACAACCAAACCCAATTCCATATTTTTTTATTTTTCTGATTCAAACAAAAAAACATCTTTTGGGCCTAGCGCCCTGCTTACTACCTTTTACCACCCTTTTTGCTTTTAAAACCCCCAACCCATTTATTTTATATTTTCATTATTTTCTTATTTTTCTGTTTATTTTATAAAAATAAAAAAATAAATAAAACATATATTTTATTAAATAATTTAATTTAAGCATTTTATTTTATTTTTGTTAAATTAAGTTTTATTATTTATTTTACATTATAGAATATTTTCTTAATTAACATTAACACAAATTATTTTCTAAACAAATTAAATTAAATTTAGGTTTTATTTTAATTAACTTAGATTTTAGGTTTTGATTGAATAATTAATTAACTTTTTTTTTTTGCAAATAATTAATTAGTTTAGTTAAGATTAATGTTAAACCTTTCCATCAAATAAAACCCTAAAAAGACAATTTATTTTTCCCCTTCAATCTTTGGATTTTTATACATTCTATTATTATTCATGTACAATGGTTTGTAATAGTAATTAGGGCTTTATTACTTTCTTTCCCCGATTCACAAATATGTACCCCCATTCCCAAAGCATTGTAATAGCGTAGGACATTTAAATTCCGCAATTTATCGCTTTCCTTATTATTGTTAGTAATTAGGGTTTGTATGACAAGACTAAAATCAAACCTAACAAAACCCTAATTTAAAAGATAAAATACTTGAAAACAAAACTCTTTGCACACATGCACCTCTAGGGTAACCCGCACTTGTTGCCTCGGATTTAAACAGTCATGTCCCTCGAACGTGAGATGTTTTAGCAAAGACCCTAGATTAAAATATCCTAGTCCCTTGATAACCCTTTGATGTTGCCTTTGGTAAACGATCTTAGTCCCTTACGACTAATTGCTAAAACATCTTACAAGTTTCCTTCTATGACTGTACGATGACCCACGCCTATCCCTTGCATCCAAAGATATGGATCCCTACTAACCAATAGTAGGTAAGCACTATCTAAAGGAGGAGGAAAAGAATAAATACTTTTTGAGTAGGTAGATTACTCGTAATTGCTTGCTCACAAACAAAACCATTTACACTTCACACTTTCAAACATCTTGCAAAAACAAACATTTTGTATACATTCTCAACAATACGAGAATAATTACAAAATTTCCTCACATTGACATTTTCTAAAACATCTTTCAAACATTCCTTTTCAACAAATATTTTCAAAACCAAAACTTTATATACATTCTCAACGATACGAAAATCATTGCAAAGTTTGCCGAAATAAGGCGTTTTCAAAATATTTTCAAAACTTACACAAATATAAAGCATTTCAAAGTGAGCTAGCAATTAAGATCCCATAGATAACTAAGGATGAAAAGGGTGCTAATACCTTCCCTTTTCATAACCTACCCCCTGAACTTAAGAAAATTCTCAAAAAGGTCTTTCCTATTCTTTTCACCCTTTCTTTGATTGGATAAAAGAAAAGTCGGTGGCGACTCTTGATATCCGCAATATTTGCGATCAAATGCAAAACATCCAAATCAATTCTCCCACTGCATTACAGAACTGGCAACTCTGCCGGGGAGACTGTTAAAAGTGGGGTTACCTTAAGATCTAGATCACCTTTATTGCTTTATGTGTTTGTCTTGTTTTCCTTACATTTGTGGGTTATGCTTGGGTTTATTACTTGTAAAGATCCTATACCCGGTTCTGGGGAATTTTAGGTAAGTAGTAATAGATCATGGGGACTATACAACATATATCAATATGGTTGAAGCGATAGCTACATTAGTATGACACATTTGTGGGTACTGGTGTCCCTTGAGTTAAATCCAGGAGAATATGGGGCCGCTTAGTGGTGTCATGAAGCACTAACTGACTGTAGAACCTTAGTTGAACAACTTGGCCATTAGAAAGTAGTGAGGTAGCTGGCTTTGGTGCAAACTAAAGTTGGTTAATACTCGATACTACACTCATTGAGACCGTACTTTCGAGATATTTTGGTCTCGAAAATAGATTACTTGTGCTGAAACAATGCCCGATGAAAAAAGATCAATGATATTGAGATTCCTTAGAACCCGGTTACTTCTTTTAGGACAGGTTGAACCAACTAGTACTTCAAGAGGGTACTTACCTACAAACTCCATGCAAGCCTTTGAATCTAAGGTTAATTGTATGACTTGGTTGAATTTATGATCTGACAACTTGAACTCCTTGCAAGGTTTGTCTGTATTCATTATCTAACAAAGTTGAATTCCCTGCAGGATTTGTTTGTAGTCATTATCCAATAACCTGGACTTTTTGTGAAACATACTTGTCTTCACCAACTTACACTTTTGCTTGGTGCATAACATACACATCATAACATCATATCATATCATTCTCACTAACCAGTTCAAGGATAACAAGGGCCACTGATGCAGGTTATCATGAACCAGGCGCCTAGCAAGGGGCAGGAGGATTTATTTTCCTCTAACTAAATTATGTCAAAGTATCATGAACCAATGTCTAACAAGGGGCCAGGGGATTTATTTTCCTCTAACCAATGATGTCAAAGACCAAAGCACGTTATCTTGATTCAAAGGCTATGACCCACTTGACATGGCGAGCTTGATTCTCGTAGAAGGACATTCAACAATACGAAGTTCTTCAATCAAAACTGCAGTAAGATTTGACTTCTGACATTTTTTTCTGTTTACCCCGCGAGGTAATTGAAAACATTGCATCTACATATCATGCATCATGTCATAACAGGTTTCCCCCATACATGTTTTTCTCATCTTCTTATTGTTTATTTTAGTAAAAATGGCTCTCAAACAGATTGTCATAAATATCCAAGTTCAAGATGCTCAGTTCAAAGAAATGTTCTTGAACATATCCAAGGGGAAAGAAGAGTTGAAATCACTCTTCATTGAGAGTATGACCAAGAAGAATCCTGAAGATAATAAGGATAACAAGTTGGAACAATTGCAATCTGAGATGGAAACAATGAGAATCCAGATGATGGGACATATGGCTCTTATCCAAAACTTAGCTCGTGGAAAAGAGGAGTTGAGAACTCTCATCAGCGAACTTCATCAAGACAAATACAACCGTTTAGGAAGAATGGCTAGAATTGGGGATCAAATCATTAATCAACCTCCAATGAGACAGGAAGTTGTCTTGGTTAAAAGTAGGCCTTTTCGGATTACTACTACATCGCAAGTCCAACAACGTACTTGCCAACAACAACAGGGGAATTAGTGTAAGTAGAATACACCCAAAAGACGATTTACCGAAATAAATATGTCATTGGCTCAAGCATTGCAACTGTTGTACCCCAAAATTTTTCCTCTCTTTTATCAAGACATTTCGCACAAATATCTTCAATAACTTAAGTTTGCACAAGTATTGACTAGGTCAAACCACCTCCTAAGCACTGAGACCCCAAATTAGGGTTTTGATTTTCACAAGAACAATTGGACTTATAATGCCCCAAATAACTTTCATGATTCATTATAAGACCTCCAATATTACTCATGCCAAATTTCAAGTCTTGTACTTCAAAGTGGCTCAGTCAATTTATCAGATGACTAAAAATCAACTGTATTGGGTAAAAAGTCAAATATGGTCAACCTACAGTCAAACTTCAATATTTTTAACCCATATACACATTTTGAAGTCATATTTATCAATTGATCAAGGTTTGATCACAATTCCTCAAGAAAAGTGTTCATATCATCAAAAGGGCAAAATGGTCAAGATTAGGGTTTTCGACTAGGAATGACCAGTCATTGACTTTTGACATAACACATGACTTAATGTTTTAAGGTATGCTATCAAGGATTAAAGAACATTATTTTGACCTAATTTCATGACTCAAGTCATTTCTCTAGATTAAACAATTGATAGTTAAAATTTGATCAACTGGTGAAAAAGTCAATTGTTACACAAAAAGTCAAACTTTGACTGTTTGGTCAAAATTGAGTTTCAAAGATCAAGATACATCAAGACATTAAAAAATATAAAGCTTTATCATAAAGAATAAAGAAATTCCAAAGTCCACAAAAAGTCAAACTTTTCAATATTAGAAAATTTCTAAGTGTTTTAACCTTAATAATTTCACTACTTCATGACAACTTTTCACCAAGATGCAAGATGATTCAAAGAAAATTTTCAACATGAAAGTTGTAGATCTTGATGAAGCATACAACTTTGCTTTGTTGATCAAGTCATAAAACTGCTTGGATTTTGAATTATAGCCTCATGAAGTCATGACATTTTTTGTATAAACACTTAGAGAAATTTTCAACAGGTTTGGTCAGGTTTTTGTCCCAACTTCTTGGCCAATTTTCATCAAGTTCCAATTTGATTTAGCCAAAGTGGTCAACATGAAAGTTGTAGACAATGTTTCAAGCTTTCCAAAACATCTAAGAGCATGAATTTATCATACTTGAGCTAGGAGATTCTAAGGCATGAAGTTGGGCATCCATTTTTGAATTACAAGTCATTTTGGTGAAAAACACATAATCCAATCTACATGCTATGCTGCATAATCTTGTTTTGCAGGCCTTCTAACTTGCAAATATCACCATAATTTAATGTTATACAAACTTTTGAGCTATGGTCCATTTGATTTAAGCATTGTCCAAGTGATGTTTCCATTTTTGGCACAAAGTTAACATTGCCATTCTAGCAAAGTAGCTTTAATCACAAAGTCAGCTCTTCTTGATCCTCTAACTTGTTCCTTCTAACACACACTCAAAACACAAAATCAGATAAGCATGCTTAAAGTATCCAACGACTCTATGAAGCAAATTACAAAGCATTGGAACTATGACCTTCAAGCTTTCTTTATTGGCAACCCAACCTAGCCACAACATGTGATCTTGCAAATCTGATCAACCCTTATCTTAAAATCTCTTGCCTATAAATATAAAGATCAATTTCAATATAAAAAGAGATGAACAAGCCCTCAAAGCCCATATACTCTCAAAAAACCATAATTGTCCATAAAACCTCCATTTTTGAGCTTTGAAGTCCAAATCTTTGAACCTCTCACACCTTGCAAGTTCTTCCTAAACAAATCATCCAAATACTTCACATACATCATATAGAAGTTGTTCAAATACAAGAACAACTTATGTAATACCATTATCATCATCTTCCAAACTCAAAAAATAGTACCTTATAACTTGACTTGGTTAGAGTGATTCAGCAACTTTCAGCACAAAGTGAGGATTGACATAGCTTCAAGAAGGTCCAAAGGAGCTCGATCAATCAACACTTTGCACCCGGAAACATCCGTAAATGTTTTAAATTTTTTGCTTCAAGAGGTAAATTTTCTCAAACTGTAATATCTTTATCCGTACATTATTTGTTTTTGCTTTCGAAAGGATACAACAAGACGAATCAAAGAGAAAACTTAGCAAAAAGGCAGGCCAGGGGCTTACACGGTTGCCCGTGTAACATGACACATACCGTGTCAGTTCAGCTGGGTTGGAAATTTGGCAAAATAGGCAGGACAGGGGCTTACACGGGTGCCTGTGTCACACGATACAACCCGTGTCAGTCAGAAACGTGCAAAGCAGACAGGACAGGGGCTGACACGGGTGCCCGTGTCATACGACACGGCCTGTGTCAATGTGGCTGTAACAAAAAATGTGTAGAGGAGAAAGGGAAGATTCTGACACGGGTGTCCGTATTCGGTGACACGGCCCGTGTCAGCCTAGGCATAAGAAATCCTGATTTTTGACATTTTTGCTATAATTTTGGATCATTAAAGGTACCCTAGACATTTTGCATTGCTTGAATATAGGCTAAACCTATACAAAAACTTTATTTTCTAGATAAAACATTCAAGTCATTTTCTTAAATAATTGAAACTACAAAACCTTTTCTATCACAAAAACCCTAAAAAACAATTTCTTTTCACTTTACATTTTCTTGCGCATTTTACTATTTTGCATTATAAATTATGTAATTGTCAAATCCTTGTAATAGTAACTAGGGTTTACTTTAATTTTCATCACCATTTGTAAATTTGTATCCCCATCCCCTCAAGTATTGTAATAGCGTATGACATTTAATTTCCATAATTTATCGCTTTCCATATTATTGCTAGTAATTAGGGTTTGTATGGCAAGACTTAAAATAAATACTAGACAACCATAATTTAAGATAAATACATGAAATCAAACACACTTTACACACATGCACCTCTAGGGTAACCCACACTTGTCGCCTCAGATTTAAACAGTCATGTCCCTCAAACGTGGGATGTTTTAGCAAAGATCCTCGATTAAAAGATCATAGTTCCTCGATGACCCTTAAAACTTGCCTTTGGTAAACTATCTTAGTCCCTCACGCCAATTTCTAAAACATCTTACAAGTTTCCTTCTATGACTATACGATGACCCACGTTCATCCCTTCACGTCCAATGATATGGCTCCTTACCAATCAAAGGTAAAATAGCACTATCTAAAGGAGGAGGAAAATAACAAAGACTTCTTTTGAGTAGGTAGAACGCTCATAGTTGTTTGCTAACAAACATTTCAAAAACAAAAATATTTCAACACACCAACCATTTCTTGAAATATTTTCAAAGTCAACACTTTGTATGCATTCTTATAGAAACGAGAATCATTACAAAGTTTGCCCAACAACGAGACTTTTCAAAATATTTTCAAACAAACACATTTACAAAGAATTTCAAAGTGAGCTAGATGTAGGTGTTTAGGTATTGGCTTGCATTTTTGGTAAATCCCAAGTGTATGTGTGAATGTCATGACTGATGTCATAACATTCTAGTTCAGTTTGTACTGACTCAGTAGGTACCTTTGCAGAAAAATATTGTAATTCAAATACTGATGTTTATAAGTGTGTATCTGAGCATTTTGCAAAATGATCACATTTTGCTAAATCAGTAGACAGGTTTTCTCAGATGTCATAACAGATGTTATGACATCCTGTTCTAAACTAACAGGATTGCAGGATTGGATAAGTCTGAGTTTTTTCAGGAAATAACTCAGTCCTTCCTGAACAGAATCCTGCGTTTTCTGAGGGGTAACCTAGCTCAACCCTAACCTGGTTAATAAAGTCTTGTGACCTGGTCTTTAGGTCAAACGGAATTAACCCTAGGTTTTTGGAAACCCTAACTGAAGTTGCAGCTGCTATATATTCAACATAGCTGCTGTTTTTCAAGGATCCCTGCTGATTGATTAGAAGATCATTTTGTAATCTGTATAGATTTGTTTATTGTACTCCAAGCAATTATCATTGTGATAAGTGCCTTGGAATAGGTTTCAAATTGTAAGGGTTGTGTAGCACTCTAAGCTTTGAAGCAAGAGTGTTTGAATGTTCCTTGACTAAAGCTGTGAAGCAGAGTCAAGTTAGTTGTGTGCATCACTCAAAGCTGTGAAGCACGAGTGATTGTGTTCCTTGATTAAAAAGCTGTGAAGCTTAATCAAGTGTGTGTTTTTGAAGAGTGTCTTCATCAATTCTTAAGTCAAATTGGTTTATGTATCACTGCTGTGATTGAGGGGGAGTGAGTAGGAACTCAGGTTTAAGTTGTACTTAGATTAGAATTGCATTGGGTAGGTCTTAAGTGAAGGAGATAAACTGGTTGGTTTATTCCTGAATTAACATCTCTTATAGTGGATTCTCTCCCTGGCTTGGTAGCCCCCAGAGTAGGTGTTGTTGCACACTGAACTGGGTAAACAATTGACTGTGTTCTTTATTGCTTTTGTATTTACTGTCATATAGTAAGTCAGATACGGTGTCATAACATTGAACGTGACATTGAGTATCTGCAGCCAGAATTTCAATTGGCATCAGAGCAGGCACCCTGCCTGTATTACTGGGTGAGATCTAGGGATATCACTTTCTGGCACTATGGACAAAGAAGGAGTTTTTGGAAATAGACCACCCATTCTGGATGGAACTAATTATGACTACTGGAAACCTCGTATGATTGCCTTCCTAAAATCTCTGGACAAAAAGGCTTGGAGAGCTGCTGACAAAGGATGGATTCATCCCACCATAACTGAGATAGATGGGACAATCAGTCTGAAGCCTGAGGAAGATTGGAGTAAAGAAGAAGATGAGTTAGCTCTGGGAAATTCAAAAGCTTTAAATGCCTTGTTCAATGGAATTGATAGAAACATCTTCAGACTAGTACATCAATATGAACTGGCCAAGGAAGTTTGGGACACTCTCAAAACTACTCATGAGGGAACTTCCAAAGTAAAAATGTCAAGGCTTCAGATGTTGACCACCAAATTTGAGAATCTAAAAATGATGGAAGATGAAACCATTCATGAGTTTCACATGAACATCTTGGAGATTGCCAACACCTCAGGAGCACTGGGAGAAAAGATGTCAGAAGAAAAACTGGTGAGGAAGATTCTCAGATCCTTGCCTAAAAGATTTGCAATGAAGGTAACTGCCATAGAGGAAGCCCAGGACATTAGCAAGTTGAAAGTGGATGAACTTATTGGGTCTCTTCAGACTTTTGAGATGGGAATCACTGATAATGGTGTCAAAAAGAACAAGAGCATAGCACTCATGTCCAACACTGATGTTGAAGAAAACATTTCAGAAGCTGTAGCCATGCTTGGAAGACAGTTCAACAAACTCATCAAAAGAATTGATCCAAAGTCAAGGTCTAATGTTCATAACATTCCCTCTAACATTGACAGTTCCAGCAGAAGACCAAGGTCAGAAGAGAAGGGAATTCAAGGCAGAGGAATTCAATGCCATGGCTGTGAAGGATATGGGCATATTCGAGCTGAATGTCCTACCTTTCTTAAGAAACAAAAAGGAATGACTGTTACTTGGTCTGACTGTGATTCAGAAAGTAATTCTGAAGAAGAGACTGCCAAACGAGTTACTGCTTTAACTGGTGTTTGTACCTCTGAAAGTGACATCAGTGATGAAGAGGTGACTTTTGAAGAACTAGCTGATACTTACAAGGAATTGTGTATCAGAAGTACTGAAGTCTGTGTGCAGAATGAGAAACAATCAAAACTCATCATAAAGATGGAGGCTGAAAAAAAGGCACACCTTGAAACTATAAGTCATCTAGAAGGAGAAGTTCAATTGCTAAACTCACAACTGAAACAAATGACCAAATCTGTCAAGATGTTGACCAATGGAACAGACAAATTGGAAGAGATCCTTCAGGATGGACAAAATATGGGAAATAAATCTGGACTAGGATTTATGGAAGCAAAGAAATCTGGTACTGGTAAGCAAATGTCAAAACGGATGTCTCAACACAACTCTCAACATCAGGGACAGAGACATGTGAAGAAGAGGTACCAAAGATGGAAATGTCATCATTGTGGGAGATATGGCCACATAAAGCCCTTCTGCTTCAGACTACATGGATATCCTAATCAGAACTCAGGTGTCAAATCTAAGTCTAAAAAGGTACCACATGCTCCTCAATGGAAGAAAAAGGCTACTGCACTGATAGCTCACACTTCCCTGAGGGTCTCTGCAAAGGAAGACTGGTACTTTGACAGTGGATGTTCCAGACATATGACTGGAATCAAGAACCTCCTCAATAATGTTAAGCCTCACACCACCAGTTTTGTGACCTTTGGAGATGGGGCTAAAGGTGAAATCAAAGGAGTTGGTGATTTAGACTGCCCTGGAGTTCCAAGTCTGAATGAAGTACTGCTGGTGAAAGGACTGACCGCTAATCTCATTAGTATCAGTCAACTGTGTGATCTAGGATTCAAAGTCAATTTCTCAAAATCTGAATGCCTTGTAATCAATGACAAACAAGAAATAGTAATGAAAGGAGTCAGATCCAAAGACAACTGTTACTTGTGGGAGGCTGAGAACACTAATTTCTCATCTGTGTGTTCCATTGCAAAAGAAGAAAAAGAGGTGAAACTGTGGCACCAAAAACTTGGCCATCTTCATCTAAGGGGTATGAAGAGGATTATCTCCTTGGAGGCAGTCAGAGGGATTCCAAAACTGCAAATTGATGAAGGAAGAGTTTGTGGTGAATGTCAGGTTGGTAAGCAGACTAGGATGTCACATCCAAAGTCAAGACATCTGACCACCTCTAAGGTTCTAGAACTCCTCCATATGGATCTGATGGGACCAATGCAAGTAGAGAGTCTTGGTGGTAAAAGATATGCCTATGTGGTTGTGGATGATTTTTCCAGATTCACCTGGATTAATTTCATTAGGGAAAAATCAGATGCATTTGAAGTTTTTAGAGAACTGTGCAAGAGAATTCAAAGAGAGAAGGAAGGATGTATTGTCAGAATCAGAAGTGATCATGGCAAGGAATTTGAAAATAGCAAGTTTGATGACTTCTGTGCTTCAGAAGGAATCAATCATGAGTTTTCTTCTCCCATAACACCTCAGCAAAATGGAGTTGTGGAAAGAAAAAACAGGACCATACAAGAATCTGCCAGAGCAATGTTACATGCCAAAAGACTTCCTATGTATTTTTGGGCTGAAGCTATGAATACAGCTTACTATGTTCATAACAGGGTCACCTTGAGAAAGGGAACCTCATCCACCATATATGAACTCTGGAAAGGAAGAAAACCAACTGTGAAGTACTTCCATGTGTTTGGCAGCAAATGCTATATCCTATCTGATCGTGAACAAAGAAGAAAACTGGACTCCAAAAGTGATGAAGGCATATTTCTAGGATACTCCTCAAACAGCAGAGCTTATAGAGTATTCAACTCCAGAACCAAAACCATGATGGAATCAATAAATGTTATAATTGATGACTATCATGAAGAAATAGATGTTCCTTGTACTGTTGAGACATTCTTTGAGACTTCAACCCAACAGGATGATCTACCCAACCCCACCACAACAGAATCTGAATCAAAGGAAGCTAGCAAGACTCCTTCCATCAGAATTCAGAAGGATCATCCAAAAGAGCTCATCATAGGAGATCCCAATAGTGGAGTCATCACAAGATCTAGAGAAATCATCTCAAACTCTTGTTTTGTGTCCAAAATGGAACCAAGAAATGTCAAGGAAGCCTTAACTGATGAATATTGGAGTGGTGCAATGCAAGATGAACTGAACCAATTCAAGCAACATGAAGTTTGGGAACTGGTTCCTAGACCTGAAGGAACTAACATCATTGGGACAAAATGGATATTCAAAAACAAGTCAGATGCTGAAGGAGTTGTCACCAGAAATAAGGCAAGACTTGTTGCTCAAGGTTACACCCAGGTTGAAGGTGTTGATTTTGATGAAACCTTTGCACCTGTAGCCAGGTTGGAATCAATCAGACTCTTGTTGTCAATTGCTTGTCTTCTAAAGTTCAAGTTATTTCAGATGGATGTGAAAAGTGCCTTTCTAAATGGGTACTTAAATGAGGAAGCTTATGTGGAACAACCTAAAGGTTTTGTGGATCCAACCCATCCTGATCATGTCTACAAATTGAGAAAAGCTCTATATGGGCTGAAACAAGCTCCTAGAGCATGGTATGACAGGTTAACAAGGTTTCTCTCAGACAAAGGCTACAGAAAAGGAGGCTTGGACAAAACTCTATTTGTCAAAACTGAAGGAGGGAAGTTGATGGTTGCCCAAATATATGTTGATGACATAGTGTTTGGAGGAATGTCAGAACATATGGTTAAACACTTTGCTGACCAGATGCAGGCTGAATTTGAAATGAGTCTCATGGGAGAACTAACTTATTTTCTTGGACTACAAGTCTCACAGATGGAGGACTCAATCTTCTTATCTCAAAGCAAGTATGCTAAGAATATTGTAAAGAAGTTTGGTATGGAGAATGCAAGTCACAAAAGGACTCCTGCTCCTACTCATCTAAAGCTTTCCAAAGATTCAAGTGGGGTTAAGGTGGATCAAAGTCTGTACAGAAGCATGATAGGAAGCTTGTTGTACTTAACTGCCAGCAGACCTGATATTGCCTTTGCAGTTGGAGTTTGTGCTAGATACCAAGCTGATCCCAAAGTCAGTCATATCAATCAAGTGAAGAGAATTTTGAAGTATGTAAGTGGTACTTACAACTATGGATTGTTGTATACTCATGGCTGTGAACCAGCTCTGACTGGCTACTGTGATGCTGATTGGGCTGGTAGTGCTGATGATAGAAAAAGCACCTCTGGAGGATGTTTCTTTTTAGGAAGTAATCTGGTTTCCTGGTTCAGCAAGAAACAGAATTGTGTGTCTCTTTCCACTGCTGAAGCTGAATACATTGCAGCTGGTAGTAGCTGCTCTCAAATGATATGGATGAAACAGATGCTCACTGAGTATAATGTCACACAAGATGTTATGACATTGTACTGTGACAATCTGAGTACAATCAACATATCCAAGAATCCCATTCAGCATAGCAGGACCAAACATATTGACATACGACATCACTTTATCAGAGACCTTGTAGAAGAGAAGACAATCAAATTGGAACATGTTGCCACTGAGCTACAGCTGGCTGACATCTTTACCAAGGCTCTGGATGCAAGTCAATTTGAAAACCTAAGGGGTAAGCTGGGTATTTGCCAACATGAGGAATTGTAGCAATTAATTTTGCTTAAAACAAGGACCAAAGGACTTATGCCTGTTCTGATTGGTTTAAAATTGTATTTTCTCATTTCCTACAATTCTTTTAAGAAGTTGAATAGACACTCCTTTGCTTCCTTCCTCTCTCGTCTCCTCATCAAAACCCAGTCTCTCAATCAAAAATTTCTCCTCATTTGCTGTTGGTCCTTCAAAACTGACAAAATGTCTCAAACACCATCATCATCCAATACGACCATCTCAACCTCTTCCTCTGATCAAGATTCTGGGACAATCTCTTCCTGTCTGGACTCTGACGTTCTGGAGATCTCTTCTCATAGAAAAGTGGGAACTAACCCCACCAAGGTCAAAGAGTTGAGAACAAGACATGCAGGTAATCCATCTCATCCTTCCTCTTCAGTTCCCCCTGAAATTGCAAATAGGGAAGGGACAGCCTATGTTAATCAAGCAATAGCAAAAATTGTTTCAAGAATTCTGAACGAGAACCACTCAGTTCCTGGCATTTCTGTTCCTCTGAACCAAGAAAGCTCAAATGCTGAAACAAATCCAGATGTCTCTAAGAATGTTGAGACATCAAACAAAGAGAAGAATGCTGACATTGCTCACAAGAAAAGAAAGAAGCCTGAATCCTCTGTATCTGATGACAGTGCTTGAAGGATGGCTGCTGATTTCTGGTGGAGTTTGGAAGTGTATTCAGTTGTTTGCTGCTGCTGCTCTTATTAGTTTGTTTTGGATAACTGTAAAATTTTCTGAACATGTATCTTTGGCCCATTTGTGGCTAAAGAGGGGGAGAATATTTTGGTACTTACTTAATTAGTACTTGACATTCTATTTTTCTGCTGTCACTTATTTCTGCTGCTATTCATCTCTGATTGTTTAGGGTCTTTAGCCAAAAATCTGCCAAAGGGGGAGTTTGTAGGTGTTTAGGTATTGGCTTGCATTTTTGGTAAATCCCAAGTGTATGTGTGAATGTCATGACTGATGTCATAACATTCTAGTTCAGTTTGTACTGACTCAGTAGGTACCTTTGCAGAAAAATATTGTAATTCAAATACTGATGTTTATAAGTGTGTATCTGAGCATTTTGCAAAATGATCACATTTTGCTAAATCAGTAGACAGGTTTTCTCAGATGTCATAACAGATGTTAT
The DNA here is from genome assembly GCA_948472305.1 of Vicia faba. NCBI lineage: Eukaryota > Viridiplantae > Streptophyta > Magnoliopsida > Fabales > Fabaceae > Vicia > Vicia faba. The sequence goes on from OX451735.1 coordinate 217,511,094, forward strand.
GACATCCTGTTCTGAACTAACAGGATTGCAGGATTGGATAAGTCTGAGTTTTTTCAGGAAATAACTCAGTCCTTCCTGAACAGAATCCTGCGTTTTCTGAGGGGTAACCTAGCTCAACCCTAACCTGGTTAATAAAGTCCTGTGACCTGGTCTTTAGGTCAAACGGAATTAACCCTAGGTTTTTGGAAACCCTAACTGAAGTTGCAGCTGCTATATATTCAACAGAGCTGCTGTTTTTCAAGGATCCCTGCTGATTGATTAGAAGATCATTTTGTAATCTGTATAGATTTGTTTATTGTACTCCAAGCAATTATCATTGTGATAAGTGCCTTGGAATAGGTTTCAAATTGTAAGGGTTGTGTAGCACTCTAAGCTTTGAAGCAAGAGTGTTTGAATGTTCCTTGACTAAAGCTGTGAAGCAGAGTCAAGTTAGTTGTGTGCATCACTCAAAGCTGTGAAGCACGAGTGATTGTGTTGCTTGATTAAAAAGCTGTGAAGCTTAATCAAGTGTGTTTTTGAAGAGTGTCTTCATCAATTCTTAAGTCAAATTGGCTTATGTATCACTGCTGTGATTGAGGGGGAGTGAGTAGGAACTCAGGTTTAAGTTGTACTTAGATTAGAATTGCATTGGGTAGGTCTTAAGTGAAGGAGATAAACTGGTTGGTTTATTCCTGAATTAACATCTCTTATAGTGGATTCTCTCCCTGGCTTGGTAGACCCCAGAGTAGGTGTTGTTGCACACTGAACTGGGTAAACAATTGACTGTGTTCTTTATTGCTTTTGTATTTACTGTCATATAGTAAGTCAGATACGGTGTCATAACATTGAACGTGACATTGAGTATCTGCAGCCAGAATTTCACTAGAAACTAAGAGTCAGTAGATAACTACGGGTGAAAAGGGTGCTAACACCTTCCCTTTTCATAACCTACCCCTCGAACTCAAGAAAATTATCAAAAGGTCTTTCATGTTCTTTTCACCCTTTCCTTTATTGGATAAAAGAAAAGTCGGTGGTGACTCTTGCTATCCGCAACAATTGCGATAAAATGCAAAACACCAAGTCAGTTCTCCCACCGTGGGGTTACCTTAAGAGTTAGATCACCTTTATTTTCTTTATTTGTCTTGTTTGCTTTACATTTATGGGTATGCTTGGGTTTTACTTGTAAAGATCCTATACCCAGATCTGAGGAATATTAGGTAAGTAGAAATAGATCGTGGGGACTATGCAGCGTAATATCGACATGGTTGAAGCGATGGCTACGTTAGTGTGATACATTTTTTGGTACTGGTGTCCCTTGATTCCAGTCAAGGAGAATACGGGGCTGTTGTATGGTGTCATGAAGCACTAACTGACCATAGGACCTTAGTTGGACAACTTGGCCATTATAAAGTAGTGAGATAGATGGCTTTGGTGCAATACTAAAGTTGGTTGATACTCGATACTACACTCATTGAGATCGGACTTTCGAGATATTTCGATCGCTAATAAAGAAGATTATGTTGAAAAAATTTCCGATGAAGAAAGATCAGTGATATTGAGATTCCTTAGAACCCAGTTACTTTCTTTTAGGACAGGTTGAATTAGCTAAAACTTCAAGAGGGTACTTACCTATAAACCCCATGCAAGCCTAAACCTAAGGCCTTGTGTGCTTTGTTTGTGTGTGATTATTTGTTCATAAACCTCATGACATCATGCCATATCATTTTTCACTAACCATTTCAAGGATCTAGGGATTTATCTTTGTTCTGTTTTGTAGGATATGGCTTCCAATTGCAGAAATACCATCTGAATCAACTTCGTAAGGATGCCTCCTCAACTCAAATAGTTAGCGTCAAGGGTTCTTGAAAATTCTCTGTTCACCAAAAGATATGGTTGACTTCTCAATCTGGCTACCTCAAGTTTTGATGAAGACACGATGAGATGCTCTTTCAGTTCTTTGACCCTGTACATCATTGTTTCACCTTTCCCGACTATCAACTTGTTCCCACAATAGAAGAAGTCTCTCAACTATTGGGGGTACCAGTCCTCGATCAAATACCACTCACCGTTTTAGAGGAAACTCTAAGACTTGAAGTTATTGCCAAGGCCTTATATTTGAAGAGTCCTGACATTGCATCTAATTGGGAGACAAGAAGTGGGGTCAAAGGCTTTTTCGCTAAATTCCTGATAGATAAGGCTCAACTATTTTGGGATGCTTTGTATTTGCAAGCTTTTGAGGAGATCTTGGCTCTTATAATCTATGGGTTGGTGATTTATCCTAACCCGAACCAACTCATAGATGTGAATGCTGTCAAAATTTTCCTTACTCGTAATCTCGTACCTACTTTGCTTGGAGACATTCTATATTGTCTTCACACTCGTACCATGAGGAAGAGAGGGGCTCTTATGTGTTGCATTCTGTTGCTATCTAGGTGGTTTATTTCGCACCTTCCTCGATCAATATTGATGAATGAGCAAGGCTTAAGGTGGTCTCAAAGGCTGATGTCGCTTTATCATGAAGATATCCATTGGTGCTCTCGATCTCAAGAAGACATTACTATCATTTACTGTTGTGGGGAGTTCCCTAATGTTCCACTCTTGGGCATTATAGGAGGTATTACTTATAACCCTTCTCTAGCTCTACGACAGTTTGGCTATGCTCGAAGAGATGGTCCCCACGACACACTCATTCAAGGTATTGTGTTCGACTATGAGAATGATGTCCAAGGTTATCATCAAAGGTTTGTGCATGCTTGGGGCAAGATAATCAAGGATGATAGAAAGACTTTGGGGCATAAGAATTCCATCCCTCTTGAACCTTATCTAAAATGGGTACGAGCTCGTGCTCAAAGTCTCATGATGCCATATCCTGCTATTCTACCAATAGTTGTGGAGCCCGTTGCCGAAGGGGATTTTCCTCATACCATTCTCCATCCTAACATGCCTACTGACCTTGAAGAATTGAAGAGATCACGAATTCAACTCAAGAGGGAACGGGACACCTTTGAAACTCGATTCTATGCAAGCGAGAAGAAAGTGTTAGAGCTTAAAAGGAAACTTCACGAGGAGCACTGAATGCCTACATTACACCAAAGAGGATGCGTCCGTAGGAGACCTGAGTCTTTTGTTTTAGGATTTCATTATGTTGTATCTTTGATACCTTTTTGCTTTTTCATTGTAATCCCAAGGGGAAATTGTAACCTTTGAACTTATTAATGCAATTGTTGTTTTGTTTCCTCTTTGGCTAAGAAAATTTAAATCTCTTAAAGGTCCTTGAAAACATTGCATTCACATAACATGCATCATATCATAAGAAGGTTTTCCAACACAGGTTTCCTCATCTTTCTACTATTTATTTCAATATAAGATGGATCTTTAACAAACCGTCAAGGACTTACAGACTCAACACTCTCAGTTCCAAGAGACTCTGCTCAACTTAGCAAAGGGTCAACAAGAAATGATGGTGCTTCTCATCACGAAGAAGAAGACCAAGAAGAGAGTTGTTATCAACATGGGGAAGAGGTTCAAAGGCCCTACCCGACAAGTTTAAATTGAAGATGAATCCTCCGAAGAGGATGATAATCAAAATGAAGAAGCTAGAAGCACCCACATTGGGGTAGGAATAATCAGATTTCTGAAGATGAGGATTATTCTGATGAGCAATACCCATCGACCGATGATAAATACAAATAACTAGAAGACTGACTAAAGGCTGTAGAGATCCAAATAGTACATGGCTTCAAATTTAGAGACTTAGGTTTGGTTCATGGGGTAGTCATACCCCACAATTCAAGATCCTTGTCTTTGCCAAGTATGATGGAATCTTCTGTCCGAAGCTTCATCTAAGATCATATATCCGCAAGATTCAACCACACACCGGCGATAGGAAACTATGGGTGCACTATTCCAAGAAATATCATCTGGAACGCAATTGGAGTGGTTCTACCAATTAGAGGGGACTAACATTCATACATGTGAGGATCTGGTTGCTTCCTTTTACCGCTAATACCAATATAATGCTGATTTGGCACCAACCCGCGTGCAATTGCAAAGCATGACTATGGGTTCAATTAGGGCTTCAAAGAGTACGCCCAAAAGTGGAGAGATCTAGCAGGAAAATTGCAATCACCTCTCACGGATAGAGAATTGGTAGACATGTTTATGGGAACACTGACTGGTCCCTTCTTCAACTTGCTGATTGGGAGTTCATCATCTGGATTCACTGAGTTGATTTTGACTGGTGAGTGAGTTCAAAGTGGAATCAAAAGCATAAAGATCCCCATGGCCTCAACCTCTAGTGCTGTGAAGAAACCATTTGTTGGTAAGAAAGAGACTAATGCTGTTTACGGACAGAGGAGTCGTGTCAAGAGTGGTCATCACCAATCGGTAGGAGATGTATTCATTTTAAATCCAACCCCAGTTCAACAACCACAACAATCAAACAATCAACAAAGGTCTGATGCCCCAAAGAGACAATTCACTAGAATCAACATGTCGCTGTCTCAAGCTCTAAAACATCTGTTGAAGGCGGATTTGGTAACATTGCTGGATCCTCCTCCAAATCCCAATATTTCCTCTCCCAAATATAATCCGAATGTGAAATGCGCCTACCATTCAAATAGTCTTGGACATGAAATTGATCATTGTTGGGCATTAAAAAGAAAAATCCAAGATTTGATTGATAACAAAGTGATTGAGTTTGACCCTCCACAGACCCCTAATGTTATTACTACTCCCATTCTCAGTCATGGTAAAAATGTCAATGCCATTGAAGACGTATCCTTTGTCTCCACTGTCAATGATTTGACTACTCCCTTATTGACTGTTAAAAGGAATTTGCTGAAAGCCGATTTATTTCCTGGCTGCCTTGAAGATTGTTACCATTGTACTTATGAAGTTAATGGTTGTATATGGCTTAAGAAAGTCATCCAATGCCTGATTGATAGCCACACAATTTTGTTCGAGAAGAGTCCATTTATGAAGAGTTTACCTGCAACTATACCTCAAGATATTTCCATAATCACCATTTCAAATACTCCTATTAGGATCACCTCCAAAGGCCCTATAAGGATTTTTGTTGATCCCATAGTAGCTCCCTTGATCATTACTACATCGGGACCAGTATCCTATATCTCTGACAAAGTTGTGCTCTAGAACTATGGGGAAGGAGTTTATTATCATGGCATCAAGCAAGAGCCGTTGATTAATGAAAATGAAGATGCTGAAATAACAAGCATTGTCGGAACTAGTAAGGTCACAAGGACATGAAGGGTCTTCTCTCCGGAAATCTATCCTCCAATAACTACTATAACACATGTTCGTATTACTGCTGTTAAACCAATTGTTGATACCCGTGGTAAAGAAAAAGTTACTGAGCCTGCTCGGACAGAGGTACCCCCAAAAGAGGTGACAATTGAAGACCCATCTAGACAAGAGATGGAAGAAATTCTAAAGATCATCCGAAAAAGTGACTACAATATAGTGGAACAATTAGGGCAAACAACCTCAAAGATATCCATGTTTTCTATGCTATTGTGCCCCGATGCGCATGCTCAAGCTCTGTTAAAGTTCTTGAAGAATGCCCATGTTCCTCAAGAAACCACTGCCGATCAATTTGAAAATTATGTAGCAAGTCTAACTGCCGACAATGGCTTGGGATTCTCTAATGCAGATTTAACTCCGGTGGGGAAGAATCACAACAAATCTCTCCACATCTTTATTGAATGCAAAGGCATCACCCTGACACATGTGTTAGTAGATATTGGATCCCCCCTCAATGTTTTACCCAAAGGTGCTTTGGACAGATTAAACTGTGAAGGGTTTATGTTGAAACCCAACGATATTTTATGGTGAGAGCCTTCGATGGTTCAAAAAGAATGTTCCATGGAGAGGTGATCTCCCGATCATGGTGGGGTCTCAAGTCTTCAACTCAACGTTTTATGTAATGGATATCCGCCCCGCCTACTCTTGCTTTCTAGGACGCCCATAGATTCATGGGGAAGGTATGGTTACCTCCACATTACATCAAATGCTGAAGTACCCAGTGAAGGGGAAGGTTGTCGCGGTCTGTGGAGAGGAAGAATATATGGTCAGTCACTTGAATTCTTTCAAATACATTGAGACGGATGGCGAATTCATTGAAACCCCCCTTCAAGCATTCAAGGTAATCCCTCCAATGGTTGATGTTGCTACTCCTGTTATTCATGAGGTCTCTAAAGACACACCAAGATGGCTTCCTTGAAGGATGTTATGGCTGTTGTAGAAGATGGAGGTTGCACTATATGGGGACAACTTCCCGACATTCCCTATAAATCTAACAAATTTGGGCTGGATTTTACTTAAAAGGCGCAAAAAGAGGTTCGACGTGTCCGTTCTGGTGGACCACCTCTCGGTATTATTAACAATGAAGTCAATGCTCTAGAGGAAGGTGATGGTAATGGCGACTTTGACGACTGGATATTCCCAACTGATGATGGTGGACTCAACAACTGGAAGACCAAAGACTTCGTCTCAATCTCCATCAACCAGGAGTAATTGCTATTTCCTATTTTTTATTGCTTTAAGAACTTTGTCTGTACAATTTCCTTTAAAACAATGACTTTAAACCATGTGCCTTACTCGGGGCACAATGGTCCATTTGTTAAGGGTTTGTCATTTCATATATCATATGCTCATTTAATGAAAACATTGGACGATTTTGCATTCAAATTATGTGCTCCTTGTCTTCCTTTTACTTTACTGCATTTTCAAATAGCCATGTGACCTTACATGCACAGACACACATTTGCAGATCCACATCCACTCCAGATCTCATTGACAACAATTCTGCTATTGCCATTTATGACTTCGGAAATCCAATCTATCAAGCCAAAGGCGAAGGTGAAGAAGATTGTGATATACCTGAAGAACTCTCCAAACTCCTGATACAAGAGGAAAAGGCCATCCAACCACACGAAGAACCGGTGGAAGTGATAAACCTGGGTACTGAGGAAGATAGGAAGGAAGTCAAGATCGGAACTAACTTGGAAGACAGTGTCAAGAGAATATTGGTTTAGATGTTGCATGACTATGTTGAGGTATTCGCTTGGTCATATAAAGACATGTCGGGGCTCGATACTGATATTGTAGTTCATCGTCTACCAATAAAAGAAGGTTGTTCTCTGATCAAACAAAAGGTCCGTTGCATGTGTCCTGACATGTTTGAAAAGATCAAGGCTGAGGTAATGCAACAGTTCGATGCAGGTTTCTTGGTCGTGACGTTGTATCCCTAATGGGTTGCAAATGTTGTTCCAATTCCAAAGAAAGATGGTAAGATCCGTATGTGTGTAGACTACAGGGATTTAAATAGGGAGAGCCCCAAAGACGACTTCCCACTATCACATATTGATGTCTTAGTTGACAACACTGCTCAGCACAAGGTATTTCCTTTCATGGATAGCTTCTCGGGTTACAACCAAATCAAGATGGTGCCCAAAGACATGGAGAAAACTACTTTTGTCACATAGTAGGGGACCTTCTGTTATACGGTCATGCCTTTTGGGCTGAAGAATGCAAGCGCAACTTATCAACGGGCTATGGTAGCTTTATTTCATGATATGATTCATCATGAGATATAAGTCTATATTGATGACATGATAGCGAGATCCCAAACTTAAGAAGAGCACCTTGATCATCTACACAAGCTGTTTGAAAGGTTGAAGAAATATAAGCCGAGGTTGAATCCCAGCAAATGCGTCTTTGGGATAAGGTCTGGTAAGCTCCTAGGCTTTGTCGTCAGTGGCAAAGTAGTTGGGGTTGATCCCGCCAAATTCAAAGCTATCCAATAAAGTCTAGCTCATCATACTGAGAAGGAGGTTAGAGGTTTTCTAGGACGACTAAACTACATTTCCAGATTCATCTCTCACTTAACTACTACCTGTGAGCCACTCTTCAAGTTTTTGAAGAAAGATCAAGTAGTCAGATGAAACAACGACTTCCAAATTTCTTTTGACAAGATCAAAGAGTATCTCCAAGAACCTCCAATTCTAATGCCTCCAGTTGAAGGAAGACCTCTGATCATGTACTTGACTGTGTTAGAGAATTCAATGGGGTGTGTGTTGAGCCAACATGACGAGTCTGGTCGAAAAGAGCATGCAATATACTACCTTAACAAATGTTTACCGACTGTGAAAGAATATATTCACTACTCGAGAAAACTTGATGCGCTTTGGCATGGGCTGCTCGCCAACTAAGACAATATATGTTGATTCATACTACTCTCTTGATCTCTAAGATGGATCCGATCAAGTACATCTTCGAGAAGCCAGCTCTCTCCGGACAAATAGCCAGATGGAAAATAATCTTGACTGAATATGACATCCAGTACAATACATAAAAAGTATTCAAAGGAAGCATACTGGAAGTTCATTTGGCCCATCAAGTTGTTAATGACTACCAATCTATGAACTTTGAATTCCCAGACGAGAATATCATGTTAATAACCGACTGTGAAAAGCCTGGACCATATAAAGGACATGAGCAAGGATCTCGAAGGACTATGGTTTTTGATGGAGCTTCCAATGCATTGGGTAACAGAATTGGTGTTGTGATCATCTCCCCCGAAGGCCACCGTACACCTTTTACCTCTAGAATTTGCTTCGATTGTACCAACAACATGGTTGAGTATGAAGTGTGCATCTTAGGTCTTAAGGTTGCTATTGACCTAAGAATCAAATTCTTAAGCGTATATGGAGATTTAGCCCTAGTAATCAGTCAAGTTAAAGGACAATGGGATACCAAACATCCAAATTTGATCACTTACAAAGAACTTGTGCTCACCTTGATCCCTTACTTTGATGAGGTCACCTTTGAACATATCCCAAGGGAAGAAAATCAGCTGGCAGATACCTTAACAACTATGTCATCTATGTTCAAAATAAATTAGGACAACGAAGCTCCCAGAATTACTATCGAAAGATTTGATGAACCGACGCACTATTGTGGGATCGACAATGATGAGGAGAAGCCTTGGTTCCATGAGGTGAAGAGGTCCCTTGAAGCACAACAATATCATGAGGGAGCTTCAATCAACGACAAGATATTCCTGCGGAGGTTCTCAACCAAGTTCTTCCTAAGCAATGGGATTTGGTACAAGCGTAACCATGATTCAACTCTGCTCCATTGTATGTACAAGAAGGAAGCAAATAAACTTATGAAAGACATACATGAAGGTATCTTTGGTACTCATGCCAGTGGACACACTATGGCTAAGAAGATTCTGAGGACTGGATACTATTGGTCGACTATGGAAACTGATTGTCACCACCACTTGATGACTTGCCATAAGTGCTTGATTTATGCTGACAAGGTTCATGTGCCTCTAATACCTTTTAATGGAATGACTTCTCGATGGCCATTTTCAATGTGGGGAATTGACATGATCGGAGAAATCAAGCCCACCGCCTCTAATGGACATCGTTTCATCCTCGTCGCCATTGACTACTTCAACAAATGGGTCGAAGCGGCTTCATTTGCCTCAGTTACCAAGAATGTTGTAGCCCAGTTCACCAAGCATAACCTTATCTATCGATACGGCATCCCTGAAAGGATCATCACTGACAATGATACCAACCTTAATAATGCCATGATCATTGAAGTCTACACGCAATTCAAGATCAAGTATCACAATTCTTCTCCATACAAACTAAGATGAATGGCGCAGTGGAAGCCGCAAACAAAAATATAAAGAAGATTATGCAAAAGATGGTGGTGACCTATAAAGACTGGAATGAGATGTTACCTTTTGCTCTTCATGACTATCGTACCTCGGCATGAACATCAACTGGGTCAACCCCATTCTCTTTAGTATGTGGCATGGAAGTCGTCCTGCCTGTCGAAGTTCATATTCCTTCTTTAAGGATTATGAAAGAAGAATACTTAGGAGAAGACGAATGGGTTCAGACTAGATTGGATCAGTTGAATTTGATTTATGAAAAAAGATTGGTTGCTGCCTGTCATGGTCAAATGTATCAAAAGTGTATGATAATGGCATTCAACAAGAAGATCAAGCCTCGAGTATGTCAGACTGGTGAAATGGTAACAAAGCGCATAATTTTACCACTAGGCGATCCCATGGGCAAATGGACTCCGACTTATGCAGGGCCGTTTATTGTCAAGAAAGTATTCTCTGGCGGTTCTATGATGCTAACCACTATGGACGGTGAATATTTCCCGCACCCTATAAACATGAACATAGTAAAAAAATACTACGCATAAAGAATGACCCGCTAGCTTGACATACTGTTGTACCCCAAAATTTTCCCTATTATTTATCAATTAATCTCTCACAAGATCTCCTTTGGTTCAAGACTGCACTAGAGTTGATCAGCTCAAGACACCTCCTCTAGCACTGATGACTGAAAATTAGGGTTTGAGTTTGCACAAGGACAAATGGACTTTTAATTCCCCATATGACTTTTATGGATCATTTTGGACTCTAAAGATTGCTCATGTCAAGTTTCAAGTCTTGGGTCACATTTTTGCTCAGTCAATTGATCAGTTGACCTAAAATTAGATGTATTGGGGAAAAAGTCAAATGTGGTCAATTTACAGTCAAACTTCATGATTTTTGATCCATATTAATATAATGAACCTATATATGTCATTTGATCAAGTTTGGATCACAATTCCTCAAGAAATTTGATCAGATCATCAAAAGGGCAAAATGGTCAAAATTAGGGTTTTGACTAAGAAGGTGCAATTTCTGATTTTTGACCTAACAAATGAATTATTGGTTTGAGACATGATCTCAAGGATTCAATTGCATAATTTTGACCTAATGGCATGGCTCAAAACATCTCTCAAGTTCAATTGATTGACAGTTGGATTTCAGTCATTTGATGAAAAGTCAACTATGCACTGAAAAGTCAAACTTTGACTTTTTGGTCAAAATCAAGTGTCAAAGATCACAATTCATCAAAACATGTCAAAATATGAAACTTGTTCATCAAGAAATCATAAAGTCAAGATTTCATTTTGAAAAGTCAAAATTTCTAAACTTAGAAATTTTTCTAAGTGTTGAAAAATTCATATTTTTTCATAACTTTGAGCAAAATTTTCACCATGATGCAAGATGATTCAAAGGAAACTTCTAACATGAAAATGTAGATCTCAATGAGATATAAAACATTGTATAACATAAATTCTCCTAGAAATTCATTTATTTCAAGTTATGATTTTGTGAATACATGTTCATGAAACTTGGAAACTTAGTGAAATTTGGCCCTAGTTTAGGCAGGATTTTGACCTAACTTTATGGAACTTTTTCACATAGTTCCAAGAGGAATTTTCAAAAATTTCCAACATAGATATTGTATAGGATGTTACAAGCTTTCCAAAATGTCCAAGAACTCATTGAGATCATGTTTGAGCAAGGAGAATCAAAGGTAAGAAGTTAGGGTTTTCAAAATTGAATTACAAGCCATTTTGTGAAGAATACATGAACCAAATCCATGCTAGGCTGCATAATATTTGCTTTACAGGCCTCAAACTTGTTTCTCACTCCATAATTAAATGTTTACACAGCTATTAGAGCTTTGATCCAAGCATTTGAGCCATTATCCAAGTTGCATTTCCATTAATGGCACAAAGTAACATTGCCATTCTAGTAAATAGGCTTTAATCACAAAGTCAACTTGTCTTGAGCTTTGTACTTGTTCCTTCTGATCACACACAATCTAAAATCCATAAGGAACTTGTCTATATCCTCTAACTACTCAGACCATGCTTGTACTATGCATTGAAACCATGTTTGTCAACCTTACTTCAAAAACAAGCCAAGAAGCCAAAACATGTGATCTTGTACTTCTGACTATCTCAAGTCTCCAAACCTTTTCCTATATATCAAGACACTATTATGCAACCTAGGACACGAGCTTGAACACCCTGAAACACTCTCAAACTCCCTCTAGCCAGAAATTGCTTCAAAACACCATTGTTGTGCAAGTTCTGACTTTATACATCAAACTCATATCTCCCTCATGCGTTCTTTGGCCTTTTAGTTTCTAAAGCTTCCTTACATCAAATACAAACCATCTCACACCCTGTTACACGACTGTAATATCATCTTCATCAACTTCCATAGCCAAAATAGAGCATTGCAGTTGGACTTCTCCAAACCATTTCATCCACTCTCAACTCAAGCTAAGAATTGCATTAGCTTCCTCGACACTCAAGGAAGCTAACCTGATCATTGTAGCATCTTGAATCAAGCTCAAACTCATTTCACGATTTCCAGTTTTGAGGTATTTTTCTTGAACTTCTATATTTTCATTTAGGCATTGTTAGGCTTGCATTTGTGAAGGTAAAATGCAGACACCATTGCCCTGAAACTATACATGTCCATAGATTTCATTTATGTTGCTTGAGTAGGGAGAATTTTGAGTTTGAACCTCTGAAAATATTTAGGTCAGAATTTGGTATTCTTAGAAATTCATTCTCATCTTTGAGAATTAGCTTACATTATTTACATATTCAGAATCGTGAGGAAATTTCTAACAAGTTTGATGTTGGAAGTTTTGTGAATAGATGAACGAATGTATAACCATCCTAGTGGTAAAGTCCACGCCTGTTAACCTTTAGGACATGAGTTCGAGCCCCAATGGTACCCTTTTGTGCATTTTCACATTTTTCACTTCTGTTTTTGTTTGCAGCCAGCGTCTGGGCCCTTTTTGTTGGGCTTTTCATTTTTTTGATTATGACACCCCCCTGACTATGTTTATACCACTGGCTCTTTATTTTATTATTTCTTTTTCTTTTTCTTTATTTTATTTTCATTTTCATATTACTTTTATTATTTTTATTATTATTATTATTATTATAATTATTATTATTTATTAATAAAAATCCAAAAATATTTTATTTATTATTTACACTTATTTATTTTATTTTCCTTATAAAACAAAAAGACAAAAAAACATTTTTTTCTTAAAACAAGTTAATTTCTTTTCTTAAATAATTAATATTTAGATAATTAGGTTTAATTATTATATTATCCTCTTGTAAATTAGAATTAATTTAGAACTTAGGTTTATTTTAATCAATTAATTTTCATATTATTTTTTAATTTAAAACCTTTTCATAAAAAACCCTAAAAAATATTTTTTAGTTAATTTCTTTTCTTAATTAGTTTAAGTTAATTTTATTTAATTTTCATTAATCATTTTCTTAACTAGGCTTAGGTAAAAAAACCCTTTCATAAAATCAAACAAAATCATTACTTTACCCATTTGCATTTTTGCATTTTTATTTATTCAATTCTTGTACATTTATTCAATATGATTGTAATAGTTAATTAAGTTTAATTTACTTGCAAATCCCCTATTTGTAAATTTGTATACCCCCTCCCCTAATGATGTAATAGCTTAGTATTTTTACTTTCTGCAATTTATCGCTTTATAAATGCTAGTAACTTGGGTTTTTGTATGGAAAGATAAAATCAACAAGTTAGCAAACCCTAATTCAAGACAAAACAATGCATGTAAATCCACACACTTGCACACTTGCACCCTTAGCGTAATTCCACTTTGTTGCCTTACAAAAATGACCATGTTATGCATGTGGGATATCTTAGCAAAAAGCAATCAAAATACAAGATCATAGTCCCTCGATGACGCTATCAAATGTTGCCTTTCAAAATGATCGTAGTCCCTCAAAGATAATTGCTAAGATATTTCACAACATTGCTATCATGGCTATACGATGACCCACGCCCGTCCCTTTACATCTAAAGATAAGGCTTCTTACCAAATCAATGGTAAGATAGCAATATCAAAGGAAAGGAAGAAATTAACTAAGACTTTTGAGTAGGTAGATTGTTCCTAGTTTCTTGCTCAATTTCAAATCAAACACTCTTGCTTATTTTCAAAACAAACACCAACACTTTCAAAACATTTTTCCAAACTTGAAACATTTTCAAAAGCTCAACACTTTGTATACGTTCTTATGAACGAGAACTATTACTAAGTTTTCCTGAACGATGACGCATTTTCAAAATACTTTCAAAAACCATACAAAGCTTATTTTAAAACAAAAGCAAGTGATCTAGCAAGCAACTAAGAGCCCATAGATAGCTATGGATGAAAAGGGTGCTAACACCTTTCCTTTTCATAATCTACCCCCCGAACCCAAGAAATAAATCTCAAAGGTCTTTCCTGTTCTTTTCAACCTTTCCTTTTAGATAAAAGAAAATTCGGTGGCGACTCTTGCTAACCGCAACATTTGCGATAAAATGCAAAACACCCAAGTCAGTTCTCCCACCATATCACATAACTAGCGACTCTGTTGGGGAAAACTTAAATGTGGGGTTACCTTAGGGCTAAATTACCTTTATTTTATTTCATTGTTTGACTTGATTGCTTTATATTTTGGTTCCTTGTTTGGGTTTAAATCCTCTACCTGGATTCAGGATACCTTATAGGTAAGTAGCAATACATTGTGGAACCTGTGCGGGGTATATCGACATGGTCTAAGAAATAGTTATGTTAGTGCGACATATTTGTGGGTACCGGTAGCCCTTGAGTAGTCAAGGAGAATACGGGGCCGCTGAGTGATGTCACGAAGCACTAACTGAATTTTAGAACCTTTACTTGACCAACTTGGCCATTAGGGCGTAGTGAGATGACTAGCTTTGGTGCAATCCGAAGTTGGTAGATACTCAATACTACACTCATTGAGGTTTGTCTTTTTGGGATATTTCGGTCGCCGTGAAAGAGGCTTGTGCTGAAACAATGCCCGAGAAGACAGACCCGTGATATTGGGATCCTTTAGAACCCGATTACTATTTCTAGGACAGGTTTGAGCCAACTAAACTTCAAGAGGGTACTTACCTATGAGACTCCATGCAAGCCTAAACCTAAGGACTTGTTTGCCTTGTTTGTATATGCTTACTTGTACATAACATCATCAACATCATAAACACCATAACATCATTCTCACAAACCATTTCAAGGATTTTTGGGATTTATCTTTGTTCTGTTTTGTAGGATATGGTTTCCCTCCGCAGAAATACTATCCAAGTCAATGTCGTAAGAATTCCTCCTCAACTGAAAGAGTTAGCATCAAGGGTCCCTGAAAATTCTTCATTCACCGAAACACATGGTCGCCTCCTAAACTTGGTTACATCTAACACTGATAAAGATATGATGAAGGTGCTTTTCCAATTCTTTGATCCTCTACACCATTGCTTCACTTTTCCCGATTATCAACTTGTGCCTACTCTAGAAGAATTCTCACAACTCTTGAGGATTCCCATTCTCAATCAACTACCCTTCAACGGTACGGAAAGAGATCCAAAACCTGAAAAGATTTCCCAAGCATTACACTTGCAAGAATCTGATATCACAACTAATTGGGAAACAAGGAGTGGTGTCAAAGGTTTCTTAGCAAGTTCTTGTTTGAGAAAGCTCAAGATTGTTGGAACTCCTTGGACTTACAAGCTTTTGAAGAAATTATGGCCCTTCTCATCTATAGGATGGTTTTTTTTCCAACCCCTGACCAACTCATAGATGTAAACACTGTCAAAATCTTCATATCTCGCAACCCAATGCCTACTTTGTTGGGAGACATTCTACATTCTTTTCACTCTCTCACTATGAGGAAGAGAGGTATCCTCATGTGTTGCACTCCTCTCTTGGAAAGATGGTTTATTTTTCATCTTCCCCGGTCAGTGTTGAAGAACGAGCAAGGTTCAAGGTGGTCCCATAGGTTGATGATGCTCAGACATTCAAATGTTCATTGGTGTTCCCGATCCTTGGAGAATGTTACTATCATCGACCGTTATGGAGAATTTCCTAATGTCCCCTTTCTTGGAATTAGAGGAGGTATCACTTACAACCCCTGCTTGGCCTTATGACAGTTTGGTTATGCCCAGAGGGATGGTCCACATGAGATGCTTATCTAAGGAGTGGTATTCAACTATGAGAGCGACGATCAAAGCTACCGTCAGAGGTTTATTCGAGATCGGAGGATGGTAAGCAAGGTGGATAGTAAGACTCTAGGACATAAGAATTACATTCCCCTCGAACCTTACCTTAAGTGGGTACGGGCTCGAGCTCAGAAACTTGTGATGCCTTATCCCTCCATCTTACCAGTCATCATGGAACATGTGGTTGAAGGAGATGCCCCGTACACCATCCTCCATCCAAACATTCCTACTTCTCTCGAAGACTTGAAAAGGGTTGGATTCAGCTGAAGGAAGAAAGAGATACTTTCGAAGCTCAATTTTATGCTAGTGAGAAGAGGGTCTTGGAGCTTACGAAGCAGCTACAAGAAGAGCAAAGTGTGAATGCCTACCTTGCGCCGAAGAGGATGTGTTCAGTCTTTTTATCTTAGAGAGTTATTTTGTAAGACGAAGAGGCATGATGTAATCCTTTTTGAACTAATTAATGAAAATTGATGTTTGTTCACTCTTTTGTCTATACAAATTTAAATTTCAATAAATCCTTGAAATCATTTGCATATACATCTCCCATGAATTATAACATGACAAGTTTTCACATAACAAGTTTCCTTATATTTCTGTTGTTTATTTCAGCAAGATGGATCTTGAGAAAATTGTGAAGGATCTCCAGGCACAAAACTCTCAATTCCAAGAAACTCTACTAGCCCTAGCCAAGGGGCGGCAAGATATGATGGCATTGCTGGCAGTCAAGAAGAACCCCAAGAAGAAAGCTCTACTCAACATGGGTAGAATGTTTAAGGAGACAGACCGTCAGATCCCGGTAGTGGAAGACTCATCAGAAGAAGACGAGAATCAGATTGGTGAGGTTAAGAGTACCCAGGTTGACTGTGTTAATGATCAAGCGTCCGATAGTGATGATTACTTCGACGAGCAGTATCCACCCGCCGAGATCAAATATAAGAAGTTAGAAGATAGATTGAAAGTTGTTGAAATCCAAGCCGTCCCCAGTTTATATTTTGATGATTTGGGTTTGATCTTTGGGGTTGTCATTCCCCACAAATTCAAAATACCAATCTTTGCAAAGTATGATGGAGTTTCTTGTCCAAAACTTCACCTGAAATCTTATGTGCACAAGATACAGCCGCACACTGCTAAAAAGAAACTCTGGGTTCACTTTTTCCAAGAGAGCTTGGCCGGAACGCAACTTGAAGGGTTTTATTAGTTAGATGGTTCCCGTATCAACACCTGGGAAGATTTAGCTACCGCATTCTATCATCAGTATTAGTATAACGCCGACTTGGCGCCAACGAGGGTTTAGTTACAAGATATGACTATGGGGAAGAAAGAAGGATTTAAAGAATATTCACAAAAGTGGAGAGACCTTGCTAGTAGGGTTCAACCACCCTTGAATGATAGGGATCAAATTGGCATGTTCATGGGCACTTTATTTGGTCTTTTCTTTAATCTGTTGGTTGGCTGCTTTTCTTCTGGTTTCACCGAATTAATCTTAACCGGTGAAAGAGTTGAAAGCGACATCAAAAGTGGGAAGATCTTCATGGCATCTGCCTCCACTTCCATCCCTATCAAGATACCTTTATCTGGAAAGAAGGAAATCAATGTTGTGTACGGGGCAAGGGCCCGTACCAAGAAGAATGATCATCCATCTGTTAATTCTGTCTGAATCTCCAATCCAACTCCTACTCCAAGACCATCTGCTAATCATCGACGTTTTGAAACTCCAAGAAGACAATTTACGAGGTTAGGCATGTCATTATCTCAAGCCTTACAACATTTCCTCAAGTATAATTTGGTGACATTTCACGATCCTCCTACCAACCCTGATACCTCTTCACCAAAGTATAATTCGAACGCTAAATGTGCTTACCACTCAAGCATCCCCGAGCATGAGACTTACCAGTGCTGGGCCTTGAAGAACAAAATTCAGGATTTGATCGATAACAAGACTATTGAGTTCAATCCTCCTCCAACTCCGAATGTAATCACTGCACCTACGCCGAAGCATGACAAGAGTGTTAATGTTGTTGAAGATACAATTTTTGTTGCCTCTGCTGAAGAATTGACTACTCCATTAAATATCATAAAAAATAATCTATTGAAAGCTGGGATCTTCCCTGGCTGTGTAAAAGACTGTGTGTGTTGTACAAGACAACTTAATGGATGCGAAGGGATGAAGAAAGGCATTCAATGCCTGATGGATAGCCACGAAATTCTATTTGAGAAGACCCCACTTGCCAAAATTTTGACTAACAAATGTGAAGATCTATCATTATCACCATCTCAAACAAGCCTCTTAGGATCTCCTCCAAAGGTCCTATCAGGATTTCAAATGACCCAATTTTTGCTCCCTTAATAATTACCAATCCCGGACCAATTCCCTATTCTTCAAACAAGGCAGTGCCATGGAACTATGGTGCTGAGGTGTTTTATCACGGCATAAAACAAGACGCTTGGATCGAAGAAGAAAAAGCTGATGATGTTAGTAAATAAATGGCTCAAGCAAAGTAACCAGAACTTGGAGAATATTTTCACCCAATATCTCACCACCAATTGTTACAAAGGCGCCCATCTGCATCACTGCCGCTAAGCCAAGTACTGATTCAAGAAGGAAGGAGAAGGTTGTTGAGCCAGTCGTAACAGAAATACCCGTAAAGGATGTTACTGATGGAGAATCCTCCACCCGTGAGATGGGCGAGATCTTGAAGATAATAAAAAGAAGTGACTTCAAGATTATGGAACAGTTGGGGCAAACCCCTTCTATGATTTCTATGTTGTCGTTGTTGCTCTGTTCCGATACCCATGCTCGGACATTAATCAAGTTCCTGAAAAAGGCTCATGTCCCCCATGAGACCACAACAGACCAATTTGAGAATTGCGTGGCAAGCCTGACGGCTGATAATGGCTTGGGATTTTCAGATGCTGACCTAACACCGTTAGGGAAGAACCACAATAAAGCTCTACATGTTTCAGTCGAGTGCAAGGGAACCACCTTAGCACATGTTCTAGTCGACACTGGTTCTTCTCTGAATGTATTACCAAAGGGGGTGTTAGACCGTCTAGACTGTGAAGGTTTAGTCTTGAAGCCAAGTAATATCATTGTAAGGGAATTTGATGAATTAAAGGGGATAATTCATGGGGAGGTAGATCTCCAAATCAAGGTGGGCTCCCAAATCTTCAACTCCACCTTCTACATTATGGATATCCGTACTGCCTATTCTTGTCTGTTGGGTCGCCCTTGGATCCATAAAGCTGGGGAAGTAACCTCAACTCTTCATCAGAAACTTAAATATCCAGTCAAGGGAAGAACTGTTACCGTCTGTGGAGAGGAAGAGTTTATGGTAATCCACCTTAACTCGTTAAAATACGTAGAGATGGATGGAGAATTCATTGAGACCCCGTGTCAAGCCTTTGAGGTCGTTCCACCAATGATTGTTGCTACCAAATGTTCTTCTAATGAGTCCAAAGCTGTTAAATTTGTGCCAAAGATGGTTTCAGTCAAAGATGCTCGTGTGGAAATTGAAGAAGGAAACTGTGATACTTGGGGGCAACTCCTCGATATCCCATTTAAAGAGGACAAGTTTGGTTTGGGATTCACCGTCAAAGCTCCGAAGGAAGTGAGGCGTGCTCGTGCAGGAAAGCCACCTCTCCACACTGGAAGCCATGAAGTTAATGTTATGGGTGATTCAGATGAAGAAGCTGCATTTGAAGATTGGGTGTATCCAAATACAACGGAGCTGAAGAATTGGCATGCAAAGGACTTTGTTCCCATCTCCTTCATTGAGGATTAATCTACTTATTATTGCTTTTCTTTCAATTCAAGAACATTCTGTCTGTAATATTTAACAATGACTTTTAAGCCATGTGCCTGGCCCGAGGCACTTTGGTCCATTTGTCAAGGGTTTTATTTATGTTCATATAATCATATGATCATTCAATACATTGAACTCTTTTTGCATTCAAATATTTGTGTTCATTTTCTTTCTTTTCTTTCAAATACATTTTTCAAAATAGCCATGTATCTTACATGCACACACACACACTCTTGCAGGTCCTCATCCACTCTGGATCTTATTGCTAATGACTCTACTATTGCCGACTATGACATTGAATGTCCAATTAACCAAGCCGAAGACGAAGGTGAGGAAGATTGTGAAATACCGGGAGAACTAGCCATACTTCTTTTACAAGAGGAAAAAGCTATTCAGCCGCATAAAGAGTCAGTTGAAGTCATCAATCTTGGTACTGAGTCAGATAAGAAGGAAATCAAGATTATCTCTAACTTGGAAAGCAATTTCAAGAGAAGGTTGGTTCAGATGTTGCATGATTATGTAGAAGTATTTTTTTGGTCTTATGAAGATATGCCAGGGTTCGATACCGACATCGTAGTTCATCGTCTGTCGACAAAGGAAGATTGTCCTCTTGTCAAATAAAAGGTTCGTCGTATGAGGTCTGACATGTCTGAAAAGATTAAAGCTGAAGTGATGAAACAATTTGATGCAGGGTTCCTAGCGGTGACATCCTATCCCCAATGGGTTTCTAATGTGGTGCCAGTGCTGAAGAAAGACGGAAAGGTTCACATGTGCATAGACTATAAGGATCTGAATAGGGAAAGCCCCAAGGATGACTTCCCTCTACCACACATTGACGTCTTGGTCAATAATACTGCTCAACATAAATTCTTCTCATTCATGGATGGCTTCTCAGGCTATAATCAGATAAGGATGGCTCCCGAAGACATGGAGAAGACAACTTTCATTACTCAATGGGGTACCTTTTTCTACAAGGTCATGCCGTTCAGATTGAAGAATGCAGGGGAAACGTATCAAAGGGCTATGGTAGCTCTGTTTCATGACATGATACATCCTGAAATAGAGGTATATGTGGATGATATGATTTCTAGATCACAAACTGAAGAGGAACATCTCGATCACCTGTACAAACTATTCGAAAGGTTGAAAAAGTACAAGTTGAGGTTGAACCCTAACAAGTGCACCTTTGGAGTATGATCTGGAAAGCTTCTAGGTTTTGTTGTCAGCAATAAAGGCATTGAAGTTGATCGTGCCAAGGTAAAGGCCATCCAAGAAATGCATCTCCCCTATTCTGAAAAAGAAGTTAGAGGATTCTTGGGTCGTCTCAATTACATCGCCCGCTTCATATCTCACTTGACTACTACTTGTGAGCCAATCATCAAACTCCTGAAGAAAGATCAAGTAGTCAAATGGAACGATGAATTCCAGGCTTCTTTCGACAAGATCAAAGAATATCTACAAGATCCTCCTATTATCATGCCTCCAGTTGAAGGAAGACCCTTGATCATGTACTTGATAATACTAGAGAATTATATGGGGTGTGTTTTGGGCCAACATGACGAGTCTGGCCGAAACGAGCATGCTATTTACTACCTGAGCAAAAAGTTTACCGACTGTGAAACCAGATATTCACTGCTCGAGAAAACTTCCTGCGCTCTGGCATGGGCTGCTCGCCGGCTAAGACAGTATATGTTGACTCATACCACTCTGTTTATTTCTAAGATGGACCCAATCAAGTACATCTTCGAGAAACCCTCCCTTTTCGGACGGATATCCAGATGGCAAATGATTTTGACTGAGTGCGACATTCAATACACAATGCAGAAAGCCATCAAAGGAAGCGTACTAGTTGATCATTTGGCCCATCAAGCTATTGATGATTATTAGTCCATGAACTCCGACTTCCCTGATGAGAATATCATGCTAGTGACCGACTGTGAGAAACTTGGACCATATGACGGACCTGAACAAGGATCCCGATGGACTATGGTCTTCGATGGGGATTCCAGCGCCTTGGGTAACGGAATTGGTGTTGTGATTATCTCTCCCGAAGGTTGCCATATTCCATTCACTTCCATGTAAAATCAAGCTTCACAAATAAGCTTTTGTTTTGATGAAGACAAACCATGGCTAACAAAGAAGGTAAAGATTTTTGATCAAGCTCAAAGCATCTAAGGATAATATCTTCATTCAAAGCTCTCAACATCTTTAAAGGTATAATAATATTATCTACTTTGATCTTAAGATATAGTTGCTCAAAAATGAAAAAAAATGTTTAAAAATCATTACTCAAGTTTTTCAAAATAAAATTTCATTTTTCTCTTGCATGCAATCGATTTACATTTTAGTGCAATCGATTGCACACTTCAAAATTTCAGATCTTTTGCTTTTGTTTCTCTATGAAATCAATTTACATTGCTTGTGCAATCGATTGCATACTTAAAATTTTCAAAATGTTTGCTTATGTTTCTCAGTGCAATCGATTTACATTACTAGTGCAATCGATTTCACTCACTTACTTTTTGCTACTGACTTTGCATGCAATTGATTTGCATTGATAGTGCAATCGATTGCACTCTTAAAAGTTTTGAAAAAATAGCTGTTGAAACCTTGTGCAATCAATTTACACAAAGGGTGCAATCAATTGCACGCTACACGATTTTGAAAAACAGCTGCTTTGTACATGCCTGTTCATCATGCCTCTTCATTGAATCTTTTCACTCAAACTTGGCATTTCTTCACTTTCAGAACCTCATGTTGTTTCTAAAGGGTGTTATGAACATATAAATATTCAATTTCAAAATCTATTTCAACACCTCTTCCATAATTATTTTCTGAATTTTCAAAATACAAACTCAAGCATTCATTCACTTTCATGCATAAGTTTTCTGCACATTTTCATACATTAACAAACAGAAAAACTTTGAGAAAATATATTTTAAGTCATTGTAAAATAATATTATTGGAAGAGAAGATCATACATTGTTAAATCACTCTAAGTGATAAATATTACTCTACTCACTCAAACTCAAAAATTAATATTTACTTACTTATTTTTCTAGGATTGTTGGAAATAAGTTTAAGTGTTTTTGAATTCTTGTCTTTCCAAAGTTGTTGGATACAAGTGTAGTTACATTGAGAGGATTGTTCTCATAGATAACTTAGTGAAAATCCAAGAGGATTGTTCTTGGTTAGTTGGTAGTTCTTTTTTAAGTTTGCCACAATAAGGAAATCTCTTTCATGTTGAAAGGGGACTGGAGTACTCTCGAACTGTGAGGGGAACCGGGATATATCGCCCGTGTCTCTTTATTTTTCTGCATTTTTTAAGCTTTCCTAAACTCACTTTTAACCATAAAAATAAGAACCATCATCACTAAAAACCAGAATTTTTAAAGTACCTAATTCACCCCCCCCCCCTCTTAGGCGCACTTCGTACTTACAATTAGTATCAGAGCAGGTTATAGGTAACCTGCTCCTAAAAGGTCCAGAATGACTTCCGCAAATCAAAATCCCGTTTTTAGAGATGGTGGTAGTAACAACAAGCCTCCTCTATTTTTTGGTGAATATTTTGACTTCTAGAAAATACGCATGAAGGCACATCTGGAAGCACAAGGAGAAGAAATATGGAATACCGTCGAAAATGGTCCATTTATCCCTATAACGGTAATCAATGGTGTTGGATCATCAAATCCTAAAACTGCATGGGACGATGATGATAAGAAGAAAGTTCTCTATGACAAAAAGGCAATAAACCTTCTTCAAGGTGCACTTAGCATGGACGAATTCTTCCGTGTCTCGGAATGCAAAACAACAAAAGAAATATGGGATACCTTGGTACAAACTCATGAAGGAACGGTTGAAGTAAAAAGATCAAGACTAAATACCCTAATTCAAGAATACGAATTATTTCAAATGCAGCCCAGAGAAACCATTCTTGACTTACAAAAGAGATTTGTGCACTTGACAAATCATCTAAATGCTCTTGGTAAAACTTTGACGAATG
This sequence comes from Vicia faba, assembly GCA_948472305.1. Classification (NCBI taxonomy): domain Eukaryota; kingdom Viridiplantae; phylum Streptophyta; class Magnoliopsida; order Fabales; family Fabaceae; genus Vicia; species Vicia faba. The sequence continues at coordinate 217,534,840 of OX451735.1, forward strand.
ATGAACTAAATCTGAAAGTACTTAGGTTCTTAACTAGGGAATGGCAACCAAAGGTAACGGAAATTTCAGAAAAGAAAAGTCTCTCCAACACGACATCCGCAACATTATTTGGAAAACTTCAAGAATACGAAACGGAACTCGGAAGACTTGAAAAGCATGAAAATCAAGAGAAGAAATCCAAGAATATTGCTTTGAAGATAGACTCCAAGGAAGTCGAAAGGGAAGACAGTCCGAATAAGATGAAAACTTCATGCTTCTTCTTAAAAGGCTTGGTAAGTTCTTCGGTAGAAATGACACACCTTTTTCTCATTCAAAAGGAAAGAAACAATTTAAGAAAAAGGAAGTCTCCGCATCAACACAAGAAATCACATGTTATGAATGTGGTAAGCAAGGTCATATCAAACCGGATTGTCCAAAACTCTCCAAGAAAGGTGGCTTCAAAAGCAAGAAGGGATTCAAGAACAAAAAGGCTTATGTCGCATGAGAGGACAATGAAATTAGTTCCTCATCCGATTCCAATAGTGATGAAAGTGCAAATCTAGCATTGATGGCCTCACACCATTCCGATGATGAAGACAATGAGGTATGCTTGAAGACCACATGCAATCTTTGGTATCTTGATAGTGGTTGTTCAAAGCATATGACAGGAGACATAAACCAATTTTGACATCTAGCGCTAAAGGCCAAGGGTTTTGTCACTTATGGAGACAATAATAAGGGAATAATCCTAGGCAAAGGCAAAATTGGTGCTCCACCTTTCACATCCATTGAAGATGTTCTTTATGTTGAAGGACTAAAGCACAATCTTCTAACTATTAGCCAACTTTGTGACAAAGGCTTCAAAATCAAGTTCACCAAGGATGGATGTTTGATAGAAGACGAAGTCACTCATGAGGTTATACTTAAAGGTAATAGAATCAATAATATATTCATGATTTCCCTTGATGATCCATCTTTGAAGGTTAAATGTCTCATGGCGAACAATGATGATTCATGGCTTTGGCACAAAAGAATTGCTCATATTCATATGGAACACTTGAATAAATTAATCAAGCATGATCTTGTAATTGGTTTTCCTAAGAGAAATTTCGTCAAAGATAGACTATGCGATGCTTGATAAAAAGGGAAACAAACTAGATCAACTTTCAAATCTAAGAATGTTGTGTCCACTACAAGGCCACTACAATTTTTACAGATGGACTTATTTGGTCCATCGAGAACAAGGAGTTTCGGAGGTAATGTATATGCTTTGGTTATTGTTGATGATTTCTCTAGATATACTTGGACATTCTTTTTAGTGCAGAAAAGTGACGCATTCAAGGCGTTCAAGAAGTATGCTAAACAAATTCAGAATGAGAAGTCTCTAACAATTGCCTCAATAAGGAGTGACCATGGCAGAGAATTCCAAAATGCTCTATTTGAAGAATTCTATGGAGAACATGGAATATCTCACAACTTCTCAGCACCAAGGACCCCTCAAAAAAATGGAGTGGTTGAAAGAAAGAATAGGTCTCTTGTGGAACATGCTAGAACAATGCTTAGCGACTCAAATCTTCCAAAATACTTTTGGGCGGATGCGGTAAGCACGACATGTTTTGTTAGAAATAGAGTTAACATTAGACCAATCTTAAAGAAAAATCCATATGAACTCTTCAAAGGGAGAAAACCAAACATTGCTTTCTTTCATATGTTCGGTTGCAAACGCTTTGTCCTAAACAATGACAAAGATAATCTGGTTAAGGTTGATGAGAAATCCGATGAAGGTATTTTTCTTGATTACTCACTCTCTAGTAAAGCATATAGAATATACAACAAAATAACTTTGACTATTGAAGAATATATGCATGTTTCTTTTGATGAAACTAACCCCTCCAAGAAGGATAATATTGTTTGTGATAATGATGATGAAATTTTAGAAGGTCCTCAAGAAAACTCTTCCAAGGATCAACCCATTCAACTCGAAGAATCACCTCAACAAGAATAGAATCTCAATGATATACCAAAAGAATGGAGAACTCATAGAGATCATTCTATTGATATAGTAATTGGTGATATAAGTCAAGGTGTGTCTACAAGATTAAATCTCAAGGATGCTTGCTTAAACATGGAATTTGTCTCTCAAATTGAACCTTCCAAAGTTGATGAAGCCTTAGGCGATGACCAATGGATTATAGCTATGCAAGAATAATTGAATCAATTTGAAAGGAATTAAGTTTGGGAACTCGTCCCTAGGCCAAGCAACAAACACATTATTGGAACAAGATGGGTGTTCAAAAACAAACTTGACGAGAATGGAATAATTGTTCGCAACAAAGCAAGATTGTTAGCACAAGGCTATAATCAAGAAGAAGGAATAAACTTTGAAGAAACTTTCGCTCCAGTTGCAAGGTTAGAAGCTATTCGTCTCTTACTTTCCTATGCTTGTTCATTAAATTTTCAGCTTTTCGAAATGGATGTCAAAAGCGCATTCTTGAATGGATATATCACTGAAGATGTTTACATTAAGAAACCCCCGGGGTTCGAAGACTTCAAGAATCCATGTCATGTATTTAAATTGAGAAAAGCTCTCTATAGACTGAAACAAACACCAAGGGCATGGTATGATCGTTTAAGCAACTTCTTATGCGAAAAAGGTTTCGAAAAAGGCAAAATTGACAAGACTCTATTTATCAAGAAAATCAAAGATGACACTTTGCTAGCACAAGTCTATGTTGATGACATCATTTTAGGTTCTTCAAATCAAGAAATGTGTGAAGAATTCTCATCAATAATGCAAGGAGAATTTGAAATGTCCATGATGGGTAAAATGAACAATTTTCTTGGACTTCAAATCAAACAACTAAAAGATGGCATCTTCATCAACCAATCCAAATATTGCAAGGAACTCTTGAAAAGGTTTGACATGGATAAATGTAAGGCAATGTCTACACCAATGGGTTCTGGTTCTTATGTTGATCAAGATGAACTAGGTGTTTTCATCGACATCACTAAATATCGAGGTCTGATTGGCTCCTTATTATATTTGACGGCAAGTTGTCCTGACATAATGTTTAGTGTTTGTCTCTGTGCTTGATTTCAAGCTAACCCAAAGGAATCTCATCTTACGGCAGTAAAGAGGATCATGAAGTATCTCAAAGGGACAACAAATGTCGGATTGTAGTATCCTAAAGGTAGTGTCTGCAACTTAATTGGTTATTCTGACGCAGATTATGCAAGTTGTAAAACGGATAGAAAGAGCACAAGTGGTGCTTGTCACATTATTGGTAATGCATTAGTATCATGGGTCTTCAAGAAACAAGCATGTGTTTCTCTAAGCACGGCCGAAGCTGAATATATAGCAGCGAGTAGTAGTTGCGCTCAAATTTTGTGGCTAAAACAACAACTTCGTGACTACGGACTCGATCTAGGGTGCATTCCTCTAAGATGCGACAACACCAGTGCAATTAACATTACAATGAATTCCGTCATGCATTCAAGAACTAAACACATAGACATTCGACATCATTTCCTCCATGATCATGTTCTTCAAGAAGATGTCGAGGTAACCTTTGTAGATTCTCATTATCAGCTTGCCGATATCTTCACCAAACCTTTGGCAAAAGAACCTTTCTACAAAATTCGTCGAGATATCAACATACTTGACGAACGCGACTTATAAGGTGCATTCTACCCTTGATATAACTCTTATATATGTTTTATACATGCTATATGATAATCTATGCTATATGGTATTTAATTTTTTAAGAAAAATTTGGTTTTGGACATTTTTTGTTGATGCAAATCGATTGCACAAAGAGTGTCAATCGATTGCTTACTGAGTTTTTCAATTTGGTCCATTCTGTTTGTGTGCAAATCGATTGCACCTTCCATGCCAATCAATTGCACTATGTGCGTTTATGTTTTATTTTTTATTCTACTTGTATGTAAATCGATTGCAACTGGTATGTCAATCGATTGCACATACTGCAACTTACTTTTATGACAGAAAAATTATGTTGGTCATAATTCCTCTCTCATATTCCCAAGCAAAATATACTTTATTACAAATAACTCATTCCCTACCTATCCAAATCATTTCCAAATCTCAGCTCACAAACACCTCTCTCTCTCTCTCACAAAACCTAAAAAACCCCTAAAACCCTAAAAACTCCATATCCATGGCTTCAAGAAAAAAGAGAAAGGCTTCAGTTTCAGAAAAAGGGAAAAAGAAGGTTGATTCAACATCCAATCCATTGCTTTCAACTCTCACCAAAGAGCAAGAAGCCAAATTTATCCAAGACTTTCAAAGGAAAATAGTATCCAACCCCAAATATGGTATACTATCTGTGATCGGTGGATCTGGAACTGACTGTTTAACGCTGGTTCGCGAAAATGTCGCGGAAGCAAGAGTCGCCACCGTCTTTTATTTTCTCCAAATGGAAAGGACAAAAGCACAGAAAAATTCCTTAAAGAGATTGCTCTCGGTTCGGGAGGTAGATTATAGAAAGGGAAGGTGTTAGCACCCTTTCTATCCATGGTTATCCATGGGCTCTTAGATACTTGCTCACTTGTGTTTTCAAAATGGTTTGTTTGCTTTTCAACTGTGGGTTTTAAAAAAGTTTCTTTGAAAATTTCAGTTCGACTCTTGTATCGGTCCTCAAGAGTGTTTGAAAAAAATTGCTTTCGAAAGCTTTTTGAAAAGATGTCGGTGTGAAAAGTATTTTTGAATTTGTTTTGAAATTAGAGCAAGTATCTAGAGTCGTCTACCTACCCTAAGGAATTCGTCTGTGTAAATGTCCTTTAAAGTAGTGCCATCCCACCATTGAGAGGTAGGTAGCACCACCGTTGGAGGTGTTTGGGTCAATTCGAGGTTCGGGACATGGTGATCACCAGAGCAATGGGAAGACACCTTAGAAGCTACCCTCATGCCAGGTTCCCGGATCATGAGGACTTACTAAGACGTCCTCTACTCGACGATCACCTTTCGAGGCAAGGCAACAGTGAGGCGTACCCTAGGGGTGGTGTGTGACTTGTGTGTCAGATTCAGTTATTTTATCTTGTCATGTTATGAGTAATCTATGCGCTTGTTTTTATTTTTGTCCATTCATTCTTGCATGCCTTGATTAACAGTTAAAAGTGCGAAAAAAGTAAAGTTCTAAGCTATTACAAAAGGCGCGGGTCCACATCGCCAAAATTTCCAGAACCCGATTTGACAGAAAAATAAAGAATTAAAATGCGAAAGATTAAAATGTTACATGGCCTTGGGAGAGGTACATAAATATTTAAACGGAATAAAATAAATATGCGAATAAGAATTGAACGAGGGCGTTGGACCCTTTTTGCAAAATTTAAATTAAATGGTGACATTAATTAATTAAAAAGAAAAGAAGTTGTTTTTTGGTATTTTTTGGTATTTATGTTTAATGGGAAAAAGAATTAATTGAAATTAAATGCTAACCCTAATTCTATTTGTTTTTTAATTTATTAAGAAAAGAAGATTAAAACCTAATATTAACCCTAATTAATTTACATGCAAATTTATTTATAAAAATAAATATTTAATTATTTAATCATTATGGAATAAAAGAAAAAAAAGATGAAAATTAATTAAACCCTAATTCTATATTTTTTAGATTTTTATTAAAAAAAAAAGGTTAAAATTAAAACCTAATTTAAAACTAATTAATTTATGAATTTATTTACAAAGAAATATTAAAATAATAAATATTTATTATTTTTCTTTTTTCTGATTTTTTTTTGATGTTTTTTATATTTTATGAAAACAATAAATTAATTAAGAAAACAACAATTTAAAAGAAAATAGAAATAACACTAGTAAAAAAAATAAAGAAAAAAGAAGCTTAGCAAACCTAGGGGGTCTGCCCCTTAATATGGAGGTTAATCTTTAGAAATCTGGCCCATTAACCTTGGCCTGTTTGACTTTCTCCAGGCACCGTGTGGCATCTTTGACTAGGACCTACCATGTTCCTTGGATCTGGACCTTTGGATGAACGCAGTTGGCCAAATGGATGGCTTGATGGAGAGACATAGGGTGGTCTTCAGTATGGAAACTACATGTGAACGTTAATTGAAAAAAAACATATGGAAAGGGTGAAGACCTGGGGTTCGAACCCAGGTCATTAACATTACCAACCACTGTGTTTACCACTGGACCAATTCACGCGCGTTTAACATATAGTAACCAACAAATATTATAAAAGAAAACAAAAGCGTTAGTGGGTTTGAGCGCGAAAATTTAAACAGGCCAATCGTTGGTAGCCACCTAGCCTTCTTCTTCCTTATTCCCTGAAACATAAAACATAGGCCACGGTTTTCATGGCGTTCCCTTAGGCATGTTTCCAGAAAATAACGAATAGCTCTAGGACGCTCATAAATTGAGCGCGAGGATGGGTTCCTGATCGTCCAACCATGCTGAAGTGAATGGTCTACGTCTTGTGCTCCAATTGTTCCTTGTTTTAAAACCCCTAATTTGAAATCCTGTAAACCCTAAAACACAACCATGGCATCTTTGCATACAGTGCATAATAATTCAATCAAAGCATATGATTAGCTTGCAAACATTATTCTAAACACAAAAATAACAATGAAACATGTTAACAATGCATGAATGATAGAAACCGATTCTGAAATTTTCTTTACCAACTTCAATGGTGATTTCACGTTTTCTTGAGTATGGGGCTTAGGGAATGATTGGAATACGTCCTATGATCCTTAAGGAAGCTAATGGAGTAGCTATTTGGTCTTGAATCGCCCTGCAAAGGTGTTTTCAGAATTGAGATTTTTTAAGAAAAAGTGTGAGTTTGATCTTCAGGTTCCTGCGCAGCTTAATGATTCTTTTCATTAGGTTTGTGATCAGGCTTAAGTATAGAATGAATTAGGTCAAGAAAAACAATCCAAATCCTTTGCATTCATGGTTTTTGAGATTTGATTTTTCAAGATCTTTTTCCAATCTTTTTTTCATGCTATTTTTGTACCAATCATGATCAATTCACTTCAAATCTTTCCGTATCTGATCATGCACGAATTATTGAATATATTTCATGCACAAAAAGATTTTATTTCATTGGTTTTATATTTTTCATGTATTTTATTTGATTAAATGAATTATTAATAATAAAAAATTCAAATAAATAAATAAAAATGGAGAAAAACTTCCCTTTGGGCCAAATGGTCGTGTGCATGCTTGGGATAATGAATTGTGGAAGAAAAATGGGCCCATTAGCAATTTTAGGTCATTTGAATCAATGTTGACTTTTCAAAATATCCAAAAATTTCCCAACTTCCACAAGGCATAACTTGCTTAATTTTTAAGCTTTGCTCATGTTCTTGAACATTTTGGAAAGGTCTTTGAGTCCTCTAACCAATGCCTTTGGTCCCATGTCATTTTGATTTACCAATCTCAAGTTATGGCCTTTGACTTAAAGTCCCTTTTTGTTGACTTTTGAAAATGACCTATAATGTTGAAATTGATAACTTTTTGTGAGAGCATTTCTTGGACTTGAAGCATGAAGATGAGTTGTAGGAAATGTCTTTCTCTTCAAAATGAGCTTTGGATGGAATTTTTCTGATAATCCATGTGAAAGTTATGCCCTGGTCAATTTACAGTTGACTTTTTCAACTGTCCAAATAAGGAAACTTTTGCATCTTGATGATTTTTGAGCCAAGATTTGAGAATCATGATCAAGAATTGATCAAATGATGTTTGTGGCTTCAAAATGAGATGTTGACCAAAAATTTGAACTTTTGACTGTCAAATGACCATTTTGCCCCTACAGTTGACTGTAGTGCAATTAGGGTTTTGATTGTGCAATTTTGTGCTGAAAGTCTTGAAACTTGATATGAGGATGCTTGACCATCTTTGTAGGCATGTGGGACTTGATTGGACCTTTGGAAACTTCATTTTCTTGATCAGAACAAAAACCCTAATCTTGACTGTTTAGGAGGCCCTTACACTATGCAACCCTTGGGGAGATTTTGAAGCATGACTTGGCAAATCTTTGAAGAATATGGGAGGGCAAATTTTGGGGTACAACAGTTGCCCCTGTTCAATCTTCTTAGACCTGAGGATGCAGATTGGCTGGCGTGCCTTTCGTAATCCGAGGGTAGAAGATGATTGAACACTAGAGTGCCCAGAAATTTGCGCTCACATAGTAGCAGTGATGGTGGAAATGGGCTTACAGATGCCATTTAGAGGTTGATGAATAGGATGATGGGCTTATAGATGCCATCTGGATGTTGGTCGCATAAGAGATTCCTTAGCGAGAACTTGCGTACCTGCAAAACAGAAAATGATTACCTGACATGTTGCAGGAGCTGTTTTCAGATGCTTGGTATAGATGTGTCCTGTCTGGTTACAGGAGCTGGATCTAGAGCTTCAAACGGTGATGAATGAACCAGGGGTGGTTACTACCTCAGCATGAACGGTGAGAGAACCTTGGGTGACTTTAACTTCAACAACGCTCGTTGAGCAAAATCTTGGGATTACCACCTCCGCAGGATCGGGAAGAGAACCATAGGCAATTATAATCTCAACAGCGGACGTTTGAGAAAAACCTGGGTTGGAATTATCATCTCCGCACCGTTGGGGAGAGAACCATAGGAAATTATAATCTCAAAAGCGAACGTTTGAGAAAAACCTGGGTTGGAATTATCATCTCCACACCATTGGGGAGAGAACCATAGGAAATTATAATCTCAACGGCGGACATTTGAGAAAAACCTGAAATGGAATTATCATCTCCGCACCGTTGGGGAGAGAACCATAGGAAATTATAATCTCAAAAGCGGACGTTTGAGAAAAACCTGAAATGGAATTATCATCTCCGCACCGCTGGGGAGAGAACCATAGGAAATTATAATCTCAAAAGCGGACGTTTGAGAAAAACCTGTGATGGAATTATCATCTCCGCACCGTTGGGGAGAGAACCATAGGAAATTATAATCTCAACGGCGGACGTTTGAGAAAAACCTGAAATGGAATTATCATCTCCGCACCGTTGGGGAGAGAACCATAGGAAATTATAATCTCAAAAGCGGACGTTTGAGAAAAACCTGAAATGGAATTATCATCTCCGCACCGCTGGGGAGAGAACCATAGGAAATTATAATCTCAAAAGCGGACGTTTGAGAAAAACCTGGGATGGAATTATCATCTCCGCACCGTTGGGGAGAGAACCATAGGAAATTATAATCTCAAAAGCGGAAGTTTGAGAAAAACCTGGGATGGAATTATCATCTCCGCACCGCTGGGGAGAGAACCATAGGAAATTATAATCTCAAAAGCGGACATTTGAGAAAAACCTGATAACTTCTACTGAGTCTTCATCAGAAAAATCTGTTTGGGGTCGATTTAGCTGGACTAGAGAAGGCCTTGGACTGGATAAGAAATCTTTGGAGTCGATTAACTGAACCGGTCTAGGTCTTGAAATATGATGGAGAATTTAGCTGAATCTTTCCTGAAAGGTAAAGGTCAGTCATATGCAATGCATGATACAGATCAAGCAATGATGTTCTCAACATAAATGAGATTTGTATGATATGATGCATCTATGCATGCTATAATGATGTATGTGATGTTTTATGAATGTGTTTTTCGTCTAGGAAAGTAAATCCTTGACGGGTGCCGAGAAGTCACTCCTGGGCTGATGTTGAAGAATAAGATTTTGCTTCCGTTGGGGATGATAGTTGCAAGAATACCGGCAGGAGAAGATGACTCCGTTGGGGAATAGACTTGGCGAATGGAATATTCTGCGGGGAGAAAAGTACTCTGACTATCTTGCTGGGAGGCAATACTCTGTGGGGATAGAGATGCTTTGCTGAGTTGTTGATAATAGCTTGCTGGGGATACCCTTGTTGTGTTGGAAGTGTTTAATGGACTTCGCTGGGGATAAGAAAGAACTGTGTTAACGACGACCTTTCCGTGGCTTTTGGCTGAGGATAACCCAGTTATATCCTGTTAAGGAAATAACTCTTTTAAATAAAGTCGGACGACGCGTTCGTGCTTGGCGAGGGATAAGCTTCCAGAATCTACCGGGGATAAGCTTACTGCTGGGGAGATGGATTCCAACCTTCCTGGGGAAACTGGATTGGACTCTCTTGGGGAAGTTTTGAATTGTACCAGGGAAGTGACACTTTTGCATGTGGATAGAACGCCGGGGAACAATCTTAGATCAAGACTGCTGGGGATGCTTGTTAAGACTGTATGCTGCTGAGGAATGTTGAGATCTGCGGGAGGATACCCAACTTCCTTAAGGTTGATAACTGCTTTGCTTGAGGAGAGTGTATTGACTGCTGGCTTACTCTCTGGGGAATTAAGATGTACTGGTCATGTTCTTTAGCTGAACCTACCTTGGTACCTTGGAGGACAGAACAATTAGATTGCTTAGACAACTCTTTATTGCCCCTGTTTCTAGTGTCACCTGTAATTAATCCTTTGTTTCGTATGCAAATATTTATGAGCTAGAAAATTATTGTCAACGCATATATCACAAATTGAACCTTGGACGTTCTTCGCAAAACAAAACAGAAAAAGAAAAACAGTTGGCACGTTTAACTGAAAAGTATATTTGTATTGATTTTGAATGGCCTGAAAATAGGCGTTTTGTGTACAAGAGGCTGACGTCCTAGTAAGAGAACGTCGCCGAACAAGAGAGTTTATACAAATTTTGTACAAAAGAAAATAAAACAGCTGTGTGAAATGAATGATCCCACTGGGTTTCAACTCTGCTATTGCCTTTATAACTCCGAGCGTCTCATCACTTGATGACCTAAATGAAGATGAAGCCGACTGATCGATGCCGTCTGAACTTGATGTAGATACCGGATTCTGGATGCAAGGTGATCCAATGAGACATAGTATTACGCTTTTATCCCTAATTTTTTCCTGGACCGCCCTTTCGGCTTTTCAGTCCACCGGGATACCCATTTTTGCCCAAGCCGCCTTTTCAGGTTTTCGACTTGCCGGGTGTACAGATTTTTTATATTTCATCCCTTCATTTTGCCCGAACCCTTTTGGTTCGCCGGGAAGCCCTAATTTTTGCCTAGGCATGTCAGCCTAGCGGGTCTTTTTCATGCGTAGTATCTTTTTACTATGTCTGCATTAGCGGGGTGAGGAAGGTCGTCACCATCCATGTTGGTCAATATCATTGCTCCTCCTGAGAACACATGTTTGACCACAAATGGCCCTTCGTACGTAGGGGTCCATTTGCCCCTTGGATCACTCTGAGGAAGGATGATTCGCTTGATTACTAGATCCCCAACTTGATATTCCTGTGGTCTGACCTTTTTGTTAAATGCCCTGATTATTCGTTTCTGGTACATCTGACCATGGCAGATAGCAGCAAGTCTCTTTTCATCAATAAGGTTTAATTGATCAAGTCGCGTCTGGATCCAATCATCCTCGTTCAGATTTGCATCCTTCATTATCCGGAGAGAGGGTATTTGCACTTCGATCGGTAAGACTGCCTCCATGCCATAAACCAAAGAGAAAGGAGTTGCCCCGGTTGACGTCCTAGCTGAGGTACGGTACCCATGTAGAGTGAACGGTAACATCTCGTGCCAATCTTTATAAGTCACAGTCATCTTCTGCACGATTTTCTTGATGTTCTTATTTGCTGCTTCTACAGCCCCATTCATCTTCGGTCTGTAAGGAGAAGAATTGTGGTGCTGTATTTTGAACTGCTCGCAGAGCTCAGCGATCATCTTGTTATTCAGATTGGTACCGTTATCTGTAATAATTCTCTCTGGGACGCCGTACCGACAGATTAGGTTATGCCGAATGAACCGTGCCACAACAGTCTTGGTTACCGTAGCGTAGGATGCTGCTTCGACCCACTTTGTAAAATAATCAATCGCCACTAGGATGAAGCGATGCCCATTAGATGCCGTAGGTTTAATCTCACCGATCATGTCTATGCCCCACATTGCAAACGGCCAAGGCGCAGTCAGAACATTCAGGGGAACTGGAGGAACATGCACCTTGTCTGCATAAATCTGGCACTTATGGCATGTCCTAGAATGTTGGTAGCAGTCAGCTTCCATTGTGGACCAGTAATATCCTGCCCGTAGGATCTTTTTAGCCATAGTGTGTCCACTGGAATGTGTACCAAAGGTCCCTTCATGTAGCTCTTCCATGATCCTTTCTGCTTCAGTCTTATCCACACAACGCAGTAAGGTTGAATCATGGTTTCGCTTGTACAAGATGCCGTTGCTAAGGAAGAACTTGGCTGCGAACCTTCTCAGGAACTTCTTATCATTGACAGAGGCACCTTCCGGGTATTCCTGAGCTTCCAAATATCTCTTTACCTCATGGTACCAAGGCTTCTCAGTTACCAATTCAGTCTCGAGATCGCAACAGTATACCGGTTCGTCCAGTTTCCAGATGATGATCCGGGGAGCCTCATTATCCCATTTAACTTTGACCATAGAAGACATTGTAGCTAACGCGTCCGCCAGCTGATTCTCTTCTCTTGGAAAGTGTTCAAAGGTTATCTCTGTAAAGTGGGGGATCAGGGTCAACACACATTCTCTGTAAGGAATAAGATTCGGATGTTTCGTATCCCACTCTCCTTTAATCTGATTGATCACAAGAGCGGAATCTCCGAAGACACTCAGAAACTTAATCCTTAGGTCTATCGCAGCTTGAAGACCCATGATGCACGCCTCATACTCCGCCATGTTGTTGGTACAATTGAAACATAGCCGGGCAGTGAGCGGAGTATGAGTGCCTTGAGGAGATATGATTATGGCGCCGATACCGTTACCCAAAGCATTGGAGGCTCCGTCAAAGTGCATAGACCATCAGGATCCTGGTTCAGGTCCTTCATCCGGTCCAGGTACTTCACAATCAGTCACAATCATGATGCTTTCGTCCGGAAACTCGAAGTTCATTGACTGATAGTCATCTACGGCCTGATGTGCCAAGTGGTCTGCCAATACACTTCCCTTGATGGCTTTCTGGGTCGTGTACTGAATGTCGTATTCCGTCAAGATCATTTGCCATCTTGCAATTCTCCCAGACAGAGCAGGCTTTTCAAATATGTACTTTATAGGATCCATCTTTGAGATCAACAAGGTAGTGTGAGTCAGCATATACTGTCTCAGTCGGCGAGCAGCCCATACCAAAGCGCAGCAAGTTTTCTCAAGCAGTGAGTATCGGGTCTCACAGTCGGTAAACTTTTTGCTAAGGTAATAAATGGCGTGCTCTTTTCGGCCAGACTCGTCATGCTGCCCCAGCACACACCCCATTGAATTGTCAAGTACCGTCAGATATAGTATCAGAGGTTTCCCTTCAACCGGTGGCATAAGGATAGGTGGTTCTTGGAGATACTCTTTGATTCTGTCAAAAGCATCCTGACATTCATCATTCCAACGTACTACCTGATCTTTCTTCAGCAGCTTGAAGATTGGCTCGCAGGTAGCAGTCAGATGTGAGATGAACCGAGCAATGTAATTCAGGCGTCCTAAAAAGCCTCTGACTTCCTTCTCTGTCTTAGGAACTGGCATCTCTTGAATAGCTTTGACCTTAGCAGGGTCCACTTGAATTCCCTTGTCACTTACAACGAAGCCTAGCAACTTCCCAAATCTTACCCCGAAGGTGCACTTGTTCGGGTTCAATCTCAACTTGTACAGTTTCAACCGGTCAAACAACTTATGTAGATGATCTAGGTGCTCTTCCTCAGTCTGGGACCTTGCGATCATGTCGTCAACATACACCTCTATCTCATGATGGATCATGTCGTGAAATAAAGCAACCATGGCGCGTTGGTAGGTTGCCCCAGCGTTCTTCAACCCGAAAGGCATGACCTTGTAACAGAAGGTGCCCCACTGAGTAACAAATGTAGTCTTTTCCATGTCTTCCGGTGCCATCTTGATCTGATTGTAACCCGAAAAGCCATCCATGAAAGAGAACACCTTATGCTGAGCCGTATTATCAACAAGGACATCAATGTGGGGTAGGGGGAAGTCATCCTTGGGGCTGGCCCTGTTCAGATCCCTGTAGTCGACACACATTCTGACCTTTCCATCCTTCTTAGGTACCGGCACCACATTAGCAACCCACTGGGGGTAAGAAGTCACTGCAAGGAACCCAGCATCAAACTGTTTCATAACCTCGGCTTTAATCTTCTCAGACATCTCTGGACGCATCCGGCGGACCTTTTGCTTAACCGGAGGGCAGTCTTCCTTAGTTGGCAGGTGATGGACCACAATATCGGTATCCAACCCGGGCATGTCCTCGTAGGACCAGGCAAAGATCTCCATATAATCATGTAGCATCTGAGTCAACCGTTGCTTCACGCTGAGCTCTAGGTTGGAACCAATCTTTACCTCTTTCCTGTCTGCCTCAGTACCCAAGTTTATTGTTTCCACTGGCTCTTCATGGGGTTGAATTGCCCTCTCTTCCTGAAGCAACAGTCTTGCAAGCTCACCAGGCACTTCGTAATCATCTTCACCTTCGTCTTCGGCTAAGTTGATCGGATTTTCGAAGTCATAACTGGCAGTAGCAGAGTCGTTACCAGTAAGATCCAGAGTGGATTGAAACCTGTATGAGTGAGTGTGTGTGTAAATACAACTGTTTTGAAATATATGTAAAGGAAAGAAAGACAGAAAAGGAGCACAAGATTTATAATGCGAGAAAACGTCCAAGATTTTCATTCATGATATATGAAATGACAATTTATATGCCCTCACAAATGAAACCACGGTGCCTCGGGTAAGACACCGGGCCATAAAGTTCAATTTATTGTTTATTACAAATAGCAAAACAAAGAAATTTATTACTGCGTCACAAAGGTAACAGGAGTATGGTCTTTAGCAATCCAATTGTTCAATCCGCCTTCAGTTGTCGGGTAGATCCAGCTATTGAATTCTGCTTCATCCACTTCGTTGTCTTCCCCAACAGCATTCACTCCTGGATTTGTAATGAACACAGGAGGTCTTCTGATCTTCGACTTCCGCATAGCTTTCTGACCCTCTGCAGTAAAACCCAGCTCGAATTTGTCAGTCTTCTGTGTAAAGTCTGGAAGCCTGCCCCAATTAGCACTTTCACCTTTCTGAACCACAACCCGGGCATCCTTCAGAGAAGCCATCTTCAAAGGAACAAATTCTTCTGCTGCTGTTTCTGCTGCTGCTGCAATTGGAAGCACCTCCTCGAAATGCTGAAAGGGGGTTTCAATAAACTCCCCGTCCATCTCAATGTATCTGAAGGAATTCAGGTGGCTTACCATATACTCCTCTTCTCCTTGCACAGTGACGATCTTCCCTCTGACAGGGTACTTCAGTTTCTGGTGCAAGGTAGAGGTCACTGCCCCAGCTTTATGTATCCAAGGTCGACCCAATAAACAAGAGTAAGATGGACGGATATCCATCACATAAAAAGTAGAGTCAAACACCTGAGAGCCCACACGAATCGGAATGTCAACCTCTCCATGAACCATCCTTTTTGAACCGTCAAAGGCCCCGACGATGATGTTGCTGGATTTCAGTTCCAGGCCTTCACAGTCCAAACGATCTAAAGCCTTCTTCGGTAGCACATTCAAAGATGAACCAGTATCTACCAACACATGTGCCAGAGTAGTGCCCCTGCATTCGATAGAGACATGCAGAGTATCATTGTGGTCTCTTCCCTTCGTGGTCAGGTCAGCATCTGAGAAACCCAAGCCATTGTCTGCTGTCAGATTTGCTACGCAATCAGTGAACTGGACTGCAGATGTCTCATGTGGCACATGGGCCGTCTTGAGGAATGAGATTAAGGCCTTAGCATGGGCCTCGGAGCACAGCAATAAAGAGAGCATGGAGATTTTGGAGGGCGTGTGCCCCAGCTGTTCCACAACATTGAAATCACTCTTCTTTATTATCTTTAGAATCTCCTCCATTTCTTGTTGGGAGGCTTAAGCAGTTACAGGTATAGGTGCCTCCATCTGGGCAGGCTCAACTTCAATTCCTTTGCCCCGAGCATTGGATGACTCGGCAGCAGGAGAAACAACTTGATCAGCAATAGGAACATGTACACTTGTAGGAGTTATAAGGAGTGGTCTTCGAGCAGCAGGCGGTGCAATATCAGGAGAGAAGAGCCTGCCACTGCGGGTAACCTTGGCTGGGCCAGTGATGTCACAGATGCTGGCGCCAGCGTTGAACTCTTGTTTAATCCCATTTACATACACATCTGCCCCATAATGCCAGGGGATAGCTTTATCAGATACATAGGGCAGGGGCCCCGGAACAGTGATAACAATAGGTGCAACAGTCATGATTTGAACAGGCTTCTTCGGGAGAGCCTTGATTGGATTATTGAATATGGTAACCACAGAAACTTCTTCCACCGGAACCAACTGAACGGCAGACTTCTTAAATAGAATCTCCTTGCTATCCATTAGGCTTTGGATGCCTAACTTCAGCAAGGGACAACCAGATAGGGACACAACACAGAACAGGCAACCCTCACTGCAACCCGGAAATAAACCGGCCAGCAGCAGGTTCTTCTTGACAGTCTTCAGAGGAGTGGCTAGATCATCCACAGAAACAGCATAAACATCTTCGTCAACAGCATTTACCCCATGCTGAGGCAAAGGAGCATTAACCACATTCGGCCTCTCAGGCGCTTCAAACTGTATCTCCTTTGCATCGATAAGGTCTTGCACCTTACTCCTTAATGCCCAACAGTCATCAGTAGAATGCCCCGGGCTATCTGAATGGTAAGCACAACGAGCATTTGGGTTGTACTTAGGAGATGCAGTATTTGGAAACTTCGGCGCCTCTCTGACAGTCACTAGGTTGGTTGAGAGCAATTATGGCAAGATTTGGGATAGGGTCATGCTTAAACGGGTGAATTCTCTCCGGGGTCTTTCAGCCCTTTGAGGATTGGTTGGCCGAGGAGCGGCAGCAAGCTTGGCAATCGTTACCGCACTGACAGATTGGCGGCGCTCAAATCTTTCTGATCTCCGGGAGCCATATACAGCACTAGCCTCCTTTTTGAAGGGTTTCTTCTCAGAACTAGACGATGCACCCTTCGGAATCTTTCCAGACTTCAACCCAGCCTCAATTCTCTCTCCAGTCAGAATCAAATCAGTGAACCCTGCAGACGAATTCCCGATAAGATGGTTGAAAAACGGCCCAGATAGGGTCCCCAAGAACATGTCTACCAACTCCCGATCAGTCAACGGAGGCTGCACTCTGCCAGTCAGATCCCTCCACTTCTGAGCGTACTCCTTAAAACCTTCACTTGAACCTAACGACATACCCTGGAGTTGGTTACGCGTAGGGGCAAGGTCGGCATTATATTGATACTGCTTGTAGAAAGCAGTAGCCAACTCCTCCCAGTTACGAACCTTGGTCCCATCCAGCTGATAGAACCATTCGAGATGAGTCCCTGAAAGACTCTCCTGGAAGAAGTGGATCCACAAATTCTTGTCCGCCGAGTACGGTTGGATTTTCCGAACATAGGACCTGAGATGTAGCTTGGGACAAGACGCCCCATCATATTTAGTGAAAGATGGTGCTTTGAACTTCCGAGGAATGATCACACCAGTAGACAAACCCAGATCTCCAAAATCCAGCCCAGGTACCTGTTGGATCTCCATAGCATTCAGCCTATCTTCCAGCTGCTTGTAACGGTCTTCTGCAGGAGGATATTGCTCTTCATCAAAATAAGTCTCGTTGTCGGAGACTACCGGACTAGGAACCCTTGCTTCTTGAGGAGTACCCTTGCCAACAGAAGAACCAGCCTCTTCATTCTGCAAGGTGTTGCCAAACCTTCGGCCCGAGCTGAACAGAACAGTTCTTCTCTTCTTCTTCTTCTCCTTCTTCAGGAGCAGAGCCTTCAACTCTTCTTGGCCTTGAGCCAAACCCTTGATTAATTCCTGAAACTGCGCATTCTGCGCCTGAAGAGCTTTGATGGAGGTCTCAGTTGATGACGAGTCAGGATTCATGATGCTGAAATAAACAGCGAAGAACTGTAAGCAACCTGAAAAGAGGAAAAACCTGTTATGCACGTGATGAATGATATGTGTTTATGCAATGCATTCAAGGGTTCGAAAGTTCAAATTTGTTGTAGACAAAAAGGAACACATGTTATCATTAAGGAAATAACTGTTTAATACATCAAAGCCTCATGGGCAAAATAATACAAGAGTAAATCAATCCCAAAATACACTGCGCATCCTCTTCGGAGCTATGTAAGTGTTGAGATTCCTCTCCTCATGTAACAGGCGGGTGAGCTCCAAGACCTTCTTCTCACTGGTATGTAGACTAGTCTCAAGAGAATTCCATTCTTCCTTAAGCTGGATCCAGCTCTTCTGCATCTCTTCCCAGGATGTGGGCATATCAGGGTGCTGAATAGTATAGGACACTTCTCCCTCCAAGACTGGCTCTTTGATCACAGGGAGCATATGGGGATAGGGCATCACTAACTTCTGGGAGCGGGCGCGTACCCACTTGAGATAAGGTTCCAACGGGATGGAGTTCCTGTGCCCCAGTGTCTTGCTGTCTATCCTACTTGGCATCCTCCAGGCTCTGATAAATCTCTGGCGAAGTCCTTGAGTATCGTTGTCGAAGTCAAAAATTATGTCAGGAATTAACATGTCATGAGGACCATCCCTCCGAGCATAACCAAACTGTCTCCAAGCCAGGCACGGGCTGTAAGTAATACCTCCTCTGATTCCAAGTAAAGGAACATTAGGGTACTCCCCGCAACGATCAATGATAGTGACATCTTCTCTGGACCTAGGGCACCAATGTATATCAGCATGTGTAAGAGTCATCAATCGTTGTGACCATCTCAAACCCCGCTCATTCTTCAAGACTGATTGTGGAAGGTGCGAAATAAACCACCTTCCTAGGAGAGGAGTGCAACACATAAGGACACCTCTTTTTCTCATGGTTCGAGTGTAACATGAGTGAAGGATGTCCCCCAGCAACGTAGGTATAGGATTCCTGGACATAAAGATCTGGACAACACTGATATCAATAAGCTGATCTAGGTTAGGGAACAACACCAAACCATAGACAAGGAGGGCCACAACCTCTTCAAAAGCTTGCAAGTCAAGGGAGTTCCAACATTCATGGGCCTTTTCAAACAGAAACCTGGCTAAGAACCCTTTGATACCACTTCTAACTTCCCAATGTCCCTTGAGGTCAGATGACTGTAGGTGCAAGGCTTTAGCAATCTCTTCAAGCTTAGGTTCCTTTTCCGTACCGTTGAAGGGTAGCTGATCAAGGATAGGGATCTTCAGGAGCCGGGAGAACTCCTCCAATGTAGGTACCAACTGATAATCCAAGAAGGTGAAACAGTGATGCAGAGGGTCAAAGAACTGGAACAGGACCTTTATCATATCTTCCTCAATGTTGGTATTGACCAAGCTGATAAGGCTTCCATGTCTTTCACTGAATGAAGAGTTCTCGGGAATCCTGGATATAAGCTCCTTAAGCTGAGGAGGGATCCTTACAAGACTGATTTGAATTGTCTTTCTACGAACAGTTTCCATGTCCTACAAAACAAGAACAAAGATGAAAATTCGAACCCCTGAAATGGTTAGTCAATGCATATGATGCTGGATGATGTCATGATGCTATGATTAAACACACCACAGATATTTACAAAGACAAACATGTAAGGCACACAAGGCACACAAGACAAGCCCTTAGGGTTTAAGGCCAGCATGGGGTCTGGGTAGTACCCTCTTGAAGTTGGTGGGTTCAACCTGTCCTATCAAAGTAACCGGGTTCTAAGGTTCCCAATATCACGGGATTGCTTTCATTGTTCATCGTTTCGATTTAGCCACTGAACTGGCGACCGAAATATTCCAGGAAAGCAACCCTCAATTGAGTGTAGTATCGAGTATCAACCAACCTCGGACTGCACCAAAGTCAGTTATCTCACTACCCTAAAGAGGCCAAGATAGTTCAATTAAGGTTCCTAAGGTCTGTTGATGCTTCACGACACCACGCGGAGGCCCCGTACTCTCCTTGACTGAACTCAAGGGTTACCGGTACACACCAAAGTGCCACATCAACGTAGCAGACTGTTTCAACCATGTCGGTATACCCCGCACAGTTCCCTCACAGCCTTGTTGCTACTTTCTAAGAAGGTATCCCCAGATCCGGGTTAGGATCTATAGAACTCCCAAGACAGTCCCACAATTTAAAGCAAACAAGGAAAGAAATTGAAAACACAATTATGAACTAACCCTAAGGTATACCTCACTTTAAGTTAAGTCCCCAGCAGATTCGCCAGTTCTGTGATCGGTGGATCTGGAACTGACTGTTTAACGCTGGTTCACGAAAATGTCGCGGAAGCAAGAGTCGCCACCGTCTTTTATTTTCTCCAAATGGAAAGGACAAAAGCACAGAAAAATTCCTTAAAGAGATTGCTCTCGGTTCGGGAGGTAGATTATAGAAAGGGAAGGTGTTAGCACCCTTTCTATCCATGGTTATCCATGGGCTCTTAGATACTTGCTCACTTGTGTTTTCAAAATGGTTTGTTTGCTTTTCAACTGTGGGTTTTAAAAAAGTTTCTTTGAAAATTTCAGTTCGACTCTTGTATCGGTCCTCAAGAGTGTTTGAAAAAATTGCTTTCGAAAGCTTTTTGAAAAGATGTCGGTGTGAAAAGTATTTTTGAATTTGTTTTGAAATTAGAGCAAGTATCTAGAGTCGTCTACCTACCCTAAGGAATTCGTATGTGTAAATGTCCTTTAAAGTAGTGCCATCCCACCATTGAGAGGTAGGTAGCACCACCGTTGGAGGTGTTCGGGTCAATTCGAGGTTCGGGACATGGTGATCACCAGAGCAATGGGAAGACACCTTAGAAGCTACCCTCATGCCAGGTTCCCAGATCATGAGGACTTACTAAGACGTCCTCTACTCGACGATCACCTTTCGAGGCAAGGCAACCGTGAGGCGTACCCTAAGGGTGGTGTGTGACTTGTGTGTCAGATTCAGTTAT
This sequence comes from Vicia faba, assembly GCA_948472305.1. Taxonomy (NCBI): domain Eukaryota; kingdom Viridiplantae; phylum Streptophyta; class Magnoliopsida; order Fabales; family Fabaceae; genus Vicia; species Vicia faba. The sequence continues at coordinate 217,555,775 of OX451735.1, forward strand.
TTTATCTTGTCATGTTATGAGTGATCTATGCGCTTGTTTTTATTTTTGTCCATTCATTCTTGCATGCCTTGATTAACAGTTAAAAGTGCGAGAAAAGTAAAGTTCTAAGCTATTACAAAAGGCGCGGGTCCACATCGCCAAAATTTCCAGAACCCGATTTGACAGAAAAATAAAGAATTAAAATGCGAAAGATTAAAATGTTACATGGCCTTGGGAGAGGTACATAAATATTTAAACGGAATAAAATAAATATGCGAATAAGAATTGAACGAGGGCGTTGGACCCTTTTTGCAAAATTTAAATTAAATGGTGACATTAATTAATTAAAAAGAAAAGAAGTTGTTTTTTGGTATTTTTTGGTATTTATGTTTAATGGGAAAAAGAATTAATTGAAATTAAATGCTAACCCTAATTCTATTTGTTTTTTAATTTATTAAGAAAAGAAGATTAAAACCTAATATTAACCCTAATTAATTTACATGCAAATTTAATTATAAAAATAAATATTTAATTATTTAATCATTATGGAATAAAAGAAAAAAAAGATGAAAATTAATTAAACCCTAATTCTATATTTTTTTAGATTTTTATTAAAAAAAAAGGTTAAAATTAAAACCTAATTTAAAACTAATTAATTTATGAATTTATTTACAAAAAAATATTAAAATAATAAATATTTATTATTTTTCTTTTTTCTGATTTTTTTTGATGTTTTTTATATTTTATGAAAACAATAAATTAATTAAGAAAACAACAATTTAAAAGAAAATAGAAATAACACTAGTAAAAAAAATAAAGAAAAAATAAGCTTAGCAAACCTAGGGGGTCTGCCCCTTAATATGGAGGTTAATCTTTAGAAATCTGGCCCATTAACCTTGGCCTGTTTGACTTTCTCCAGGCACCGTGTGGCATCTTTGACTAGGACCTACCATGTTCCTTGGATCTGGACCTTTGGATGAACGCAGTTGGCCAAATGGATGGCTTGATGGAGAGACATAGGGTGGTCTTCAGTATGGAAACTACATGTGAACGTTAATTGAAAAAAAACATATGGAAAGGGTGAAGACCTTGGGTTCGAACCCAGGTCATTAACATTACCAACCACTGTGTTTACCACTGGACCAATTCACGCGCGTTTAACATATAGTAACCAACAAATATTATAAAAGAAAACAAAAGCGTTAGTGGGTTTGAGCGCGAAAATTTAAACAGGCCAATCGTTGGTAGACACCTAGCCTTCTTCTTCCTTATTCCCTGAAACATAAAACATAGGCCACGGTTTTCATGGCGTTCCCTTAGGCATGTTTCCAGAAAATAACGAATAGCTCTAGGACGCTCATAAATTGAGCGCGAGGATGGGTTCCTGATCGTCCAACCATGCTGAAGTAAATGGTCTACATCTTGTGCTCCAATTGTTCCTTGTTTTAAAACCCCTAATTTGAAATCCTGTAAACCCTAAAACACAACCATGGCATCTTTGCATACAGTGCATAATAATTCAATCAAAGCATATGATTAGCTTGCAAACATTATTCTAAACACAAAAATAACAATGAAACATGTTAACAATGCATGAATGATAGAAACCGATTCTGAAATTTTCTTTACCAACTTCAATGGTGATTTCACGTTTTCTTGAGTATGGGGCTTAGGGAATGATTGGAATACGTCCTATGATCCTTAAGGAAACTAATGGAGTAGCTATTTGGTCTTGAATCGCCCTGCAAAGGTGTTTTCAGAATTGAGATTTTTTAAGAAAAAGTGTGAGTTTGATCTTCAGGTTCCTGCGCAGCTTAATGATTCTTTTCATTAGGTTTGTGATCAGGCTTAAGTATAGAATGAATTAGGTCAAGAAAAACAATCCAAATCCTTTGCATTCATGGTTTTTGAGATTTGATTTTTCAAGATCTTTTTCCAATCTTTTTTTCATGCTATTTTTGTACCAATCATGATCAATTCACTTCAAATCTTTCCATATCTGATCATGCACGAATTATTGAATATATTTCATGCACAAAAAGATTTTATTTCATTGGTTTTATATTTTTCATGTATTTTATTTGATTAAATGAATTATTAATAATAAAAAATTCAAATAAATAAATAAAAATGGAGAAAAACTTCCCTTTGGGCCAAATGGTCGTGTGCATGCTTGGGATAATGAATTGTGGAAGAAAAATGGGCCCATTAGCAATTTTAGGTCATTTGAATCAATGTTGACTTTTCAAAATATCCAAAACTTTCCCAACTTCCACAAGGCATAACTTGCTCAATTTTTAAGCTTTGCTCATGTTCTTGAACATTTTGGAAAGGTCTTTGAGTCCTCTAACCAATGCCTTTGGTCCCATGTCATTTTGATTTACCAATCTCAAGTTATGGCCTTTGACTTAAAGTCCCTTTTTTGTTGACTTTTGAAAATGACCTATAATGTTGAAATTGATAACTTTTTGTGAGAGCATTTCTTGGACTTGAAGTATGAATATGACTTGTAGGAAATGTCTTTCTATTCAAAATGAGCTTTGGATGGAATTTTTCTGATAATCCATGTGAAAGTTATGCCCTGGTCAATTTACACTTGACTTTTTCAGCTGTCCAAATAAGGAAACTTTTGCATCTTGATGATTTTTGAGCCAAGCTTTGAGAATCATGATCAAGCATTGATCAAATGATGTTTGTGGCTTCAAAATGAGATGTTGACCAAAAATTTGAACTTTTGACTGTCAAATGACCATTTTGCCCCTACAGTTGACTGTAGTGCAATTAGGGTTTTGACTGTGCAATTTTGTGCTGAAAGTCTTGAAACTTGATATGAGGATGCTTGACCATCTTTGTAGGCATGTGGGACTTGATTGGACCTTTGGAAACTTCATTTTCTTGATCAGAACAAAAACCCTAATCTTGACTATTTAGGAGGCCCTTACACTGTGTAACCCTTGGGGAGATTTTGAAGCATGACTTGGCAAATCTTTGAAGAATATGGGAGGGCAAATTTTGGGGTACAACACTATCCTCCTTTCCTCAAGAATGCTTTTCCTTTCATAATGATCTAGCTGCTTATGGTCTAGAACCCTTGATTTCCTCGTTCGGTCCATATTACCCGGATTTGGTAAGAATGTTTTTCAACAATCTCACACCCCACAAAGGTAAATTAGTCACATATGTGCTGGGCACTCGTATCTCTTTGACTCCTCAAGTTGTTGGTGAGATCCTTCATATTCCTTTCACTGGAAGTTCCCTATATGATCCTGAAAACGAGATATGGGATCACTACCGGAAAAAGGAGTTCTTTTACAGCAATGGGCGGTTAACTGAAGCTGAATTTCACGCCAAACGGATTCGTGGTCTTGGCGGAGTAATTCCATCCAGAGACTCCTGGAGTGAAAGTAACCTTCATATAGACGATCACTTATATCATTATTTTATGGTCTATATTATGTTTCCAAGAGCTGGAAACCACTGCACAATTACCGACTTGGAAATGCATCTAATTTATGCAAGAAAGAAAGGGGTAAGTGTAAACTGGGCAAGGCTTATCATGGTGCATATGATGAGAGTGGATGCAAAATCTAAATTCCTTCCATATGCTTTTTTTGTCACTTTAATTATGGAGGAATTTGGTGTGGATTTTGCTGGTTTTGAAAAGGTGAATATGGATCCTAATCTAAACAAAATTTCAATTAAGAATGTTGACTCCAGAATGGGCATGCATTACAATCCGGAGACAAAGACCATCACCTACATTTGTGAAGATGTTGTTGGCGATGAAGGAAATGACCAAGAAGTCGAAGGCGGTGAAGCTGTGCCTCCTCCTCCTACTGCTTCATATGGTCCAAGAAATCAAGAGCTTATAGACTGCATGTCTCAACAGTTTACTTCCATGAACACCAACATCAACAATCAATGGAGTGCGATAAATGATTCCACTTCAACCCGGATTAATGACTTCCTCACGGATGTAAATCAACAATTTTCGTACCTTTACTCTCATCTTCATATTCCACCGTACGATCCAAATAATCCAGTTGCACCTCCTTAACACTATACAGAACCCCCACTTCAACAATAATTCCTGAATCAAGGCTCATGGTCTTATAACCATCCAGACATGCATAACCCTTAATGTTCTGGCTACCTATTTTTCTGTTATGATCTTATCTTGCTATTCAATGTTTTGTTTGTTCAAATTTTTGTATAATCCTTAAAAAATTTGTGTTACTATTTTAATTCTAAATTTTCTCAATATATTGCTCTATTATTATTTGCTTTATACATCTTTCCCTTCTTTTTGATAATGCCAAAGGGGGAGAAAGATGTGTGGTACTTTATGCTTGTATTTTTTGTGTCTTAATTTTTTAAGGTACTCTCCAATCAAGATGAAGAAACGCATAGGATTCCAACCCTCTCCTACATAGGGGGAGTTTTGCATCTTAGGGGGAGAAGCTCTTTTGGAAAGTACATCGAATAAAGCAAGATTGTTTGTCATCATCAAAAAGGGGGAGAATGTAAAATCAAGCTTCACAAATAAGCTTTTATTTTGATGAAGACAAACCATGGCTAACAAAGAAGGTAAAGATTTTTTATCATTCTCAAAGCATTTAAGGATAATATCTTCATTCAAAGCTCTCAACATCATTAAAGGTATAATAATATTATCTACTTTGATCTTAATATATAGATGCTCAAAAATGAAAAAGAAATGTTTAAAAATCATTACTCAAGTTTTTCAAGTTAAAATTTCATTTTTCTCTTGCATGCAATCGATTTACATTTTAGTGCAATCGATTGCACACTTCAAAATTTCAGATCTTTTGCTTCTGTTTCTCTGTGCAATCAATTTACATTGCTTGTGAAATCGATTGCATACTTAAAATTTTCAAAACATTTGCTTTTGTTTCTCATTGCAATCGATTTACATTGCTAGTGCAATCAATTTCACTCACTTACTTTTTGCTACTGACTTTGCATGCAATCGATTTTCATTGATAGTGCAATCGATTGCACTCTTAAAAGTTTTGAAAAAATAGCTGTTGAAACCTTGTACAATCGATTTACACAAAGGGTGCAATCGATTGCACGCTGCACGATTTTGAAAAACAGCAGCTTTGTACATGCCTGTTCATCATGCCTCTTCATTGAATCTTTTCACTCAAACTTGGCATTTGTTCATTTTCAGAACATCATGTTGTTTCTAAAGGGTGTTATGAACATATAAATATTCAATTTCAAAATCTATTTCAACACCTCTTCCATAATTATTTTCTGAATTTTCAAAATACAAACTCAAGCATTCCTTCACTTTCATGCATAAGTTTTCTGCACATTTTCATACATTAACAAACAGAAAAACTTTGAGAAAATATATTTTGAGTCATTGTACAATAATATTATTGGAAGAGAAGATCATACATTGTTAAATCACTCTAAGTGATCAATATTACTCTACTCACTCAAACTCAAAAATTGATATTTACTTACTTATTTTTCCAGGATTGTTTGAAATAAGTTTAAGTGTTTTAGAAATCTTGTCTTTCCAAAGTTGTTGGATACAAGTGTAGTTACATTGAGAGGATTGTTCTCATAGATAACTTAGTGAAAATCCAAGAGGATTGTTCTTGGTCCAAGAGGATTTTTCTTGGTTAGTTGGTAGTTCTTTTTTAAGTTTGCCACAATAAAGAAATCTCTTTCATGTTGAAAGGGGACTGGAGTACTCTCGGACTGTGAGGGGAACCGGGATATATCGCCCGTTTCTCTTTATTTTTCTGCATTTTTTAAGCTTTCCTAAACTCACTTTTAACCAGAAAAATAAGAACCATCATCACTAAAAACCAGAATTTTTAAAGTACCTAATTCACCCCCCCTCTCTTAGGCGCACTTCGTACTTACAATTGGTATCAGAGCAGGTTATAGGTAACCTGCTCCTAAAAGATCCAGAATGGCTTCCGCAAATCAAAATCCCGTTTTCAGATATGGTGGTTGTAACAACAAGCCTCCTCTATTTTGTGGTGAATATTTTGACTTCTGGAAAATACGCATGAAGGCACATCTGGAAGCACAAGGAGAAGAAATATGGGATGCCGTCAAAAATGGTCCATTTATCCCTATAACGGTAATCAATGGTGTTGGCTCATCAAAGCCTAAAACTGCATGGGACGATGATGATAAGAAGAAAGTTCTCTATGACAAAAAGGCAATAAACCTTCTTCAAGGTGCACTTAGCATGGACGAATTCTTCTGTGTCTCGGCATGCAAAACAACAAAAGAAATATGGGATTCCTTGGTACAAACTCATGAAGGAACGGTTGAAGTAAAAAGATCAAGACTAAATATCCTAATTAAAGAATACGAATTATTTCGAATGCAGCCCGTAGAAACCATTCTTGACTTATAAAAGAGATTTGTGAACTTGACAAATCATCTAAATGCTCTTGGTAAGACTTTGACGAATGATGAACTAAATTTGAAAGTACTTAGGTCCTTAACTAGGAAATGGAAACCAAAGGTAACAACAATTTCAGAAAAGAAAAGTCTCTCCAACATGACATCCGCAACATTATTTGGAAAAATTCAAGAATACGAAACAGAACTCGGAAGACTTGAAAAGCATGAAAATCAAGAGAAGAAATCCAAGAATATTGCTTTGAAGATAGACTCCAAGGAAGTTGAAAGGGAAGAAAATCCAGAATAAGATGAAAACTTCATGCTTTTTGTTAAAAGGCTTGGTAAGTTCTTCGGTAGAAATGACAGACCTTTTTCTCATTCAAAAGGAAAGAAACAATTTAAGAAAAAGGAAGTATCCACATCAACACAAGAAATCACATGTCATGAATGTGGTAAGCAAGGTCATATCAAGCTGGATTTTCCAAAACTCTCCAAGAAAGGTGGCTTCAAAAGCAAGTAGGGATTCAAGAACAAAAAGGCTTATGTCGCATGGGAGGACAATGAAATTAGTTCCTCATCCGATTCCGATAGTGATGAAAGTGCAAATCTAGCATTGATGGCCTCACACCATTCCGATGATGAAGACAATGAGGTATGCTTGAAGACCACATGCAATCTTTGGTATCTTGATAGTGGTTATTCAAAGCATATGACAAGAGACATAAACCAATTTTCACATCTAGCGCTAAAGGCCAAGGGTTTTGTCACTTATGGAGACAATAATAAGGGAAGAATCCTAGGCAAAGGCAAAATTGGTGCTCCACCTTTCACATCCATTGAAGATGTTCTTTATGTTGAAGGACTAAAGCACAATCTTCTAACTATTAGCCAACTTTGTGACAAAGGCTTCAAAATCAAGTTCACCAAGGATGGATGTTTGATAGAAGATGAAGTCACTCATGAGGTTATACTTAAAGGTAAAAGAATCAATAATATATTCATGATTTCCCTTGATGATCCATCTTTGAAGGTTAAATGTCTCATGGCGAACAATGATGATTCATGGCTTTGGCACAAAAGAATTGCTCATATTCATATGGAACACTTGAATAAATTAATCAAGCATGATCTTGTAATTGGTTTGCCTAAGAGAAATTTCGTCAAAGATAGACTATGCGATGCTTGTCAAAAAGGGAAACAAACTAGATCAACTTTCAAATCTAAGAATGTGGTGTCCACTACAAGGCCACTACAATTGTTACATATGGACTTATTTGGACCATCGAGAACAAGGAGTTTCGGAGGTAATGTATATGCTTTGGTTATTGTTGATGATTTCTCTAGATATACTTGGACATTCTTTTTAGTGCAGAAAAGTGACGCATTCAAGGCGTTCAAGAAGTATGCTAAACAAATTCAGAATGAGAAGTCTCTAACAATTGCCTCAATAAGGAGTGACCATGGCGGAGAATTCCAAAATGCTCTATTTGAAGAATTCTGTGGAGAACATGGAATATCTCACAACTTCTCATTACCAAGGACCACTCAACAAAATGGAGTGGTTTAAAGAAAGAATAGTTCTCTTGTGGAACTTGCTAGAATAATGCTTAGCGACTCAAATCTTCTAAAATACTTTTGGGCGGATGCGGTAAGCACGACATGTTTTGTTAGCAATAGAGTTAACATTAGACCAATCTTAAAGAAAACTCCATATGAACTCTTCAAAGGGAGAAAACCAAACATTGCTTTCTTTCATATCTTCGGTTGCAAATGCTTTGTCCTAAACAATGACAAAGATAATCTGGGTAAGTTTGATGAGAAATCCGATGAAGGTATTTTTCTTGGTTACTCACTCTCTAGTAAAGAATATAGAATATACAACAAAAGAACTTTGACTATTGAAGAATCTATGCATGTTTCTTTTGATGAAACTAACCCCTCCAAGGAGGATAATATTGTTTGTGATAATGATGATGAAATTTTAGAAGGTCCTCAAGAAAACTCTTCCAAGGATCAACCCATTCAACTCGAAGAATCACCTCAACAAGAATAGAATCTCAATGATGTACCAAAAGAATGGAGAACTCATAGAGATCATCGTATTGATAAAGTAATTGGTGATATAAGTCAAGGTGTGTCTACAAGATTAAATCTCAAGGATGCTTGCTTAAACATGGCGTTTGTCTCTCAAATTGAACCTTCCAAAGTTGATGAAGCCTTAGGCGATGACTAATGGATTATAGCTATGCAAGAAGAGTTGAATCAATTTGAAAGGAATCAAGTTTGGGAACTCTTCCCTAGGCCAAGCAACAAACACATTATTGGAACAAGATGGGTGTTCAAAAACAAACTTGATGAGAATGGAATAATTGTTCGCAACAAAGCAAGATTAAGCATTTGAATGTGTTTGGGGATTCCGCTCTAGTGATTAGCCAAGTAAAAGGAGATTGGGACACTAAACACCCTAATCTCATCCCTTACAAATAACTTGTGCTATCCTTGATTTCCTACTTCAAAACTATCACTTTTGAGCACTTCCCTAGGGAAGAAAGTCAGTTGGCTGACGCCTTGGTAACCATGTCTTCAATGTTCAAGGTCAGATGGGACAACGAAGCCCCTATGATTACAATTGAAAGATTCGACGAACCTGCACATTGATGAGAGCTTGACACTGACATGGAAAAGCCATGGTACCATGAGGTGATGAGATATCTTAAAGCACAAGAGTACCATGAGGGGGAATCCATCAATGACAGAAAGTTCTTATGAAGATTTTCAGCCAAATTCTTCCTAAGTAACAGAGTATTGTACAAGCGCAACCATGATTCTACTCTACTCCGATGTGTGGACAAGATGGAGGCGGAGGAAATTATGGAAGACATGCACGATGGTATCTTTTACACTCACTCAAGCGGACATACGATGGCCAAGAAAATCCTGAGAGCTAACTACTATTGGTAAACAATGGAGACTGATTGCCATCAACACTCTAGGACTTGTCATAAATGTCAAATCTATGCTGACAAGGTCCATGTGCCTCCTATCCCTTTGAACGTCATGACCGCTTCATGGCCATTTGTAATGTGGGGCATTGACATGATTGGAGAAATCAAGCCCATCGCTTCCAATGGACATCGCTTCATTCTGGTCGCTATTGGTTATTTCACCAAGTGGGTCGAATACGCCTCTTTTGCCTCAGTCACAAAGAATGTGGTAGCCATATTCATCAAACATAACCTCATCTGCCACTACGGTATCCTCGAATGGATCATCACCGAAAATGGGACTAACCTCAACAATGCTATGATTATTGAGCTTTGCACTCAGTTTAAGATCAAGCATCACAATTCTTCTCCATATATACCTAAAATGAATGGCGCAGTCGAAGCAGCCAACAAAAACATTAAGAAGATTGTGCAGAAGATGGTAGTAACCTACAAGGATTGGCATGAGATGTTACCATTTGCACTACATGGCTACTGTACTTCAGTTAGGACATCAACTGGGGAAACTCCCTTTTCCTTAGTCTATGGCATGGAAGCTGTTTTGCCAGTGGAAGTTTAGATTCCCTCATTAAGGATTATGAATGAAGCAGGCTTAGGCGAAGACGAGTGGATTTAGACGAGATTGGATTAGGTGAACTTGATCGACGAAAAGCGAATGGCTACTGTTTGTCATGGTAAGACGTACCAAAAGCGTAGGATCAAGGCTTTCAACAAAAAGATCAAGCCTCGAGTATATCAAGCTGGTGACTTGGTGATAAAGCGCATCATTTTGCCACAAGGCGACCCCAGCGGAAAATGGACTCCCACCTACGAAGGGACATTTGTTGTCAAGAGAGTGTTCTCTGGCGGTGCCATGATGCTGACTACCATGGATGGTGAAGACTTCCCACATCCTATAAACGCGGACATATTTAAGAAATACTACGCATAAAAGACCCGCTAGGTTGACACACCTAGGCAAAATAATGGCATCCCGGAAAACCAAAAGGTTTGGGAAAAAATTAGGGATATATGCAAAAGATTGTACACCCGGCAAGTTGAAAACCCGAAAGGGCGACTTGGGCAAAAATGGGTATCCCGGTGGGCTGAAAACCTGAAAGGGTGGTCCAGGAAAAAATTAAGGATTGAAAGTGTATGATTATGTCCCGTGGAATCACCACAGTCAACTTTATCACCAAGGTCCGAGTTCAAACGATCCAAGATCAATCCAATCAACTTCTGTTAACGGCAAGGGGCATTCGAAGACATTGGGGCAATAGTAGAGTTGGAATGCAACGAGATCATTTCCACATGGCTATTTATTTTATTTTCAAATTTTGTTTTCCATTCGATGATTTCCTCTTACTAGGATCTATGTCTCTTTGTACAAAAAATGCCTATCCATCGGCAAAATATCAATACAAATATACTTTGAAGTGCAAACTTTCTATTTTTGTTTTGAATGCAAATTTGTCCAATGACTAAAATTGAACGAACATATGCATATGAACATAACTAAAACTATTTGGCACATGTGTCTTGCTAAGCAGTAGCAAGAATCTCTTTAATGTATATGGAATATCCCCACAGAGTTATTTCATTAACATCATCTCCACAAGAACAGCTACAATAAACCAATCCTCAACAAAGTTACCCACAAAGTCTCTTTGCATAGGATAATCTCCAGCCAGAGTCTCAATCACTTGGCAGCTCTCTCCCCAGCTAAGTTGATCCTACAAGTAGAAGCCTTGTGGATCTCTTCCTCAAAGAACTCATCTCATCAACAGTTCATCAAGTATTCATCAACAAGGTTTATTTCCCTAACATGGTTTATTTCCCCAACAAGGTTTATTTCCCCAACAAACAACGAGTAGTATAACTCCTCAGCCGAGTCTGTATTCCCCCGGTATAGTATATCTTCCCCAGCTGAGCCTGTTATCCCCAACTGAGTATATCCTCCCCAGCTGAGTCTATCCTCCCCAAGTTGAGTCTACACTCTCCAGCTTGAGGTTTCCTTTTAGACTATTACAAATCATAGGGACACAACCCATAATCCGCAGTGAAGTCATCAACAAAACCTTTACTATCTCCAAAAGATATTATGAAGCTTGGATTCGATCAAATATTAGTACCATTTTCAAGCTACTATAGAGCCTGGCCCGACCAGATAATAGTACAACTTTAAAATACTATGAAACCTGGACCCGACCAGATAATAGTTTAACTCTTCAAGATATAGAAGAACTTGGACTCAGCCAAACTAGGGTTTAACTTCTTTTCCCCAGTAGAGTTTGCCTCTACCCCAACAAGTTACTGTGAAGCCTGGATTCGACCAGATATCAGTTTTCAATTTCAAGTAAGTTATTGTGAAGCCTGGATCTGACCAAATAGAATTTCCCCTCAGAAATTCATTGTGAAACCTGGAATTCGACCAGATAACAACTAAATCCCCAAGAAGGTTACTATGAAGCCTGGACCCGACCAGATATTAGTTCAACCTTATCTCTTCATACAAGTTTATTGTGAAGCCTCGACCCGACCAAATAGCATTTAACTTCATCCACCTTAAAATTTATGAAGCCTGGACCCGACCATATATCAATTCAACCCTGTCTCTTCAGACAAGTTTATTGTAAATCTAGGATCCGACCAGATAACAACTAAGCTACAATGCCATCAAGACACTATAAAGCCTGGACCCGACCATATAATAATATAATTTTTCAAAAAACCATGAAGCCTGGACCCGACCAGATAGTAGTTACCATTTCAAGTTACTATGAAGCCTGGACCCGACCAGATATCAATTTAACTTCATCCATTCTAGCAAGTTACTACAAAGCCTGGAATCCGACCAGATAACAATTCAATTTCAAGAAATCTTCTGTGAAGCCCAGAATCTGACCAGATAACAGTTAATTTATTTCTTCCCCAGTAAGTTACTGTGAAGCCTGTATCTGACCAGATAGAAGTTTACTTCCTCATCCTTAACAATTCTGAAGCCTGGATCCGACCAGATAAAAGATGACATTCAAGAGATATTCCCCAGCGGAAGCATCCTTTCAGCAAAGTTTGAAGATATGTATACTCTTCATCCCTAACAATAATCAAGGATTCAACTCTCCAGAATTTCCGCAGCAGTAGTCAGGGATTTATTTTCCTGGACAAAAACATGCATCTCACATTCATACATCATGACATATACATACAAAATGCATTTAGCATGATCTCATTCATCTTGTGAACATCATGCATACATCTACATTTAACTAACCCTTTTTTCCATAGGTAAAACATCAAGTTTTAGTATAAATCTACCAAAGACTTGTGCTAATACTTCTTCCAGTATTTACCAACATTCCTCCAAATATCATATATAATCCCATTCACAATACATCTTTGAGTGCAAATTTCTGGGCACTCTAGTGTTCAATCATCTCCCACCTTCAAGTCACGATTGGCGGATCCGCCAATCTAACTCTCCAGGTTTAAGAAGATTGAACATGGGAAGCTGTTGTACCCTAAAATTTTCCCTCTCATTTATCAAGTAATCTCTCATAAGATCTCCTTTGATTCAAGACTGCACTAGGGTTGATCAGCTCAAGACACCTCCTCTAGCACTGATGACTAAAAATTAGGGTTTGAGTTTGCACAAGGACAAATGGAATTTTAATGACCCATATGAATTTCATGGATCATATTTGACTCTCAAGATTTCTGATGTCAAGTTTCAATTCTTGGATCACATTTTTGCTCAGTCAATTGATCAGTTGACCTAGAATCAACTGTATTGGGGAAAAGTCAATTGTGATCAATTTACAGTCAAACTTCATGATTTTTGATCCATATCAACATTATGAACCTATATATGTCATTTTTTCAAGTTTGGATGACAATTCCTCAAGAAATTTGATCAGATCATCAAAAGGGCAAAATGGTCAAAATTAGGGTTTTGACTGAGAAGGTGCAATTTCTGATTTTTAACTTAGCAAATGACTTATTGGTTTGATATATGATCTCAAGGATTCAATTGCCTCATTTTGGCTCAAAACATATCTCAAGTTCAATTGGTTGACAGTTGAATTTCAGTAAACTGATGAAAAGTCAATTGTACACTGAAAAGTCAAACTTTGACTTTTTGGTCAAAATCAAGTGTCAAATATTACAATTCATCAAAACATATCAAAATATGAAACTTGTTCATCAAGAAATCAAAAATTCAGGATTTCATTTTGAAAAGTCAAAATTTCTAAACTTAGAAATTTTTCGAAGTGTTGAAAAATTCATATTTTTTCACAACTTTGAGCAAACTTTTCACCATGATGCAAGATGATTCAAAGGAAACTTCCAACATGAAAGTTGTAGATCCCAATGAGATATAAAATATTGTAGAAAATATCCTCTCCTATAAATGCATGGATTTCAAGTTATGATTTTGTGAATACATGTTCATGAAACTTGGAAACTTAGTGAAATTTTGCCCTAATTTAGGCAGGATTTTGACCTAACTTCATGGCAATTTTTCACATAGTTCCAAGAGGAATTTTCAAAAATGTCCAACATAGAGGTTGTATAGGATTTTACATGCTTTCCAAAATGTCCAAGAACCAATTGAGATCATTTTTGAGCAAGGAGAATCAAAGGCAAGAAGTTAGGGTTTTCAAACTTGAATTACAAGCCATTTTGTGAAGAATACATGAACCAAATCCATGTTAGGTTGCATAATATTTGCTTTGCAGACCTCAAAATTTTTTTTCACTCCATAATTAAATGTTTACATAGCTGTTAGAGCTTTGATCCAAGAATTTGAGCCATTATCCAAGTTGCATTTCCATTAATGGCACAAAGTAACATTGACATTCTAGTAAAGAGGCTTTAATCACAAAGTCAACTTGTCTTGAGCTTTGCACTTGTTCCTTCTGATCACAAACAATCTAAAAGCCATAAGAAACTTGTCTAGAGCCTCTAACTACTCAGACCATGTTTGTACTATGCATTGAAACCATGTTTGTCAACCTTACTTCAAAAACAAGCCAAGAAGCCAAAACATGTGATCTTGTACTTCTGACCATCTCAAGTCTCCAAACCTTTTCCTATATATCAAAACACTATTATGCAACCTAGGACACGAGCTTGAACATCCTGAAACACTCTCAAACTCCCTCTAGCCATAAATTGCTTCAAAACACCATTATTGTGCAAGTTCTAACTTTACACATCAAAATCATATCTCCCTCGTGCGTTCTTTGGCCTTTTAGTTTCTAAAGCTTCCTTACTTCAAATACAAACCATCCCACACCCTGTTACACTACTGTAACATCATCTTCATCAACTTCCATAGATAAAAACATAGCATTGCAGTTGGACTTCTCCAGACCATTTCATCCACTCTCAACTCAAGCTAAGCATTGCATTAGCATCCTAGAGACTCAAGGAAGCTAACCTGATCTTTGCAGCACCTTGAATCAAGCTCAAATTCATTTCACGATTTCCAGTTTCGAGGTATTTTTCTTGAACTTTTATCTTCTCATTTAGGCATTGTCAGGCTTGCATTTGTGAAGATAAAATGTAGACATCATTGCCTTAAAACTATACATATCCATAAATTTCATTTATGTTGCTTGAGTAGGGAGAATTTTGAGTTTGAACCTCTAAAAATATTTAGGTCAAAATTTGGTACTGTTAGAAATTCATGCTCATCTTTGAGAATTAGCTTAAGTTATTTACATATTCAGAATCGTGAGGAAATTTCTAACAAGTTTGATGTTGGAAGTTTTGTGAATGGATGAGAAATGAATGAGTTACAGGTTCTTTGGCTGGAGGTTGAAGATGAAGTTCATTCAGGACTTGATTTATATTATATATTTGTTGTTTTGTTTATATGAACGGATGTATAGCCACCCCAGTGGTAAAACGTGCGCCTGTTAACCTTTGGGACCTGGATTCGAGCCCCAATGATACCCTTTTGTGCATTTTAACATTTTCACTTATGTTTTTGTTTGCAGCCAACGCTTGGGCCCTTTTTGTTGGGCTTTTCATTTTTTTGATTCTGATACCCCCCTGACTATGTTTATACCCCTGGCTCTTTATTTTATTATTTCATTTTATTTTTATTTATTTTATTTTCATTTTCATATTACTTTTATTATTATTATTATTATTATTATTATTATTATTATTATTATTATTATTAATATTATTATTATTATTATTATTATTATCATTATTATTATTTATTAATAAAAATCCCCAATTATTTTATTTATTATTTACACTTATTCATTTTATTTTCCTTATAAAACAAAAAGACTAAAAAACAATTTTTTTCTTAAAACAAATTAATTTCTTTTCTTAAATAATTAATATTTAGATAATTAGGTTTAATTATTATATTATCCTCTTATAAATTAGAATTAATTTAGAACTTAGGTTTATTTTAATCAATTAATTTTCATATTATTTTTTAATTTAAAATCTTTTCATAAAAAATCCAAAAAAATATGTTTTAGTTATTTTCTTTTCTTAATTAGTTTAAGTTAATTTTATTTAATTTTCATTCATCATTTTCTTAATTAGGCTTAGGTAAAAAAACCCTTTTATGAAATCAAACAAAATCATTTCTTTACCCATTTGCATTTTTGCATTTTTATTTATTCAATTCTTGTACATTTATTTAATATGGTTGTAATAGTTAATTAGGTTTAATTTCCTTGCAAATCCCCCATTTGTAAATTTGTATACCCCCTCCCCTAATGATGTAATAGCTTAATATTTTTACTTTCCGCAATTTATCGCTTTATAAATGCTAGTAATTAGGGTTTTTGTATAGAAAGATAAAATCAACAAGTTAGCAAACCCTGATTCAAGAAAAAACAATGCATGTAAATCAACACACTTGCACACTTGCACCCTTAGGGTAATTCCACTTTGTTGCCTTACAAAAATGGCCATGTTATGCATGTGGGATATCTTAGAAAAAAACAATCAAAATACAAGATCATAGTCCCTCGATGACGCTATCAAATGTTGCCTTTCAAAATGATCTTAGTCCCTCAAAGAGAATTGCTAAGATATTTCATAACATTGCTATCATGGCAATACGATGACTCACGCCTGTCCATTTACATCCAAAGATAGGGCTTATTACAAAATCAATAGTAAGATAGCAATATCAAAGGAAAGGAAGAATTGAACTAAGACTTTTGAGTAGGTAGATTGTTCCTAGTTGCTTGCTCAATTTCAAATCAAACACTCTTACTTATTTTCAAAACAAACACCAACACTTTCAAAACCCTCTCAAAACATTTTTCCAAACTTAAAACATTTTTAAAAGCTCAACACTTTGTATACGTTCTTACGAACGAGAACTATTACAAAGTTGGCCTAAACGATGGCGTCTTTTCAAAATACTTTCAAAAACCACACAAAGCATATTTTCAAACAAAAGCAAGTGATCTAGCAAGCAACTAAGAGTCCATAGATAACTATGGATGAAAAGGGTGTTAACATCTCCCCTTTTCATAATCTACCCCCCAAACTTAAGAAATAAATCTCAAAGGTCTTTCCTGTTATTTTCAGCCTTTCCTTTTGGATAAAAGAAAAGTCGGTGGCAACTCTTGCTAACCGCAACATTTTCTATAAAACGCAAATTACCCAAGTCAGCTCTCCCACCGTATCACACATACCTAGGCAAAATTAAGGGTGTCCCAGCGAACCAAATGTGTTTGGGCAAAAATAACGGATATATACAAAAGATTGTACACCCGGCAAGTCGAAAACCTGAAAGGGCGGCTTGGACAAAAAAGAGTATCCTGGTGGACTGAAAACCTGAAAGGACAGTCCAGGAAAAAGTTAGGGATTAAAGCGTATGAATATGTCCAGTTGGATCACTACAGCCAACTTTATTACCAAGGTCAAAAGTTCAAATGGTACAAGATCCTTTCAATCAACTTCTTCTGACAGCAAAGGATGAGATGTTCGAAGACATAGGGGCAATAGCAGAGTTGGAGCCCAATGAGATTACTTCCACATGGCCATTTATATTTGTTTTCACTTTGTATTCCTTTCATTTCACGAAGACTTCCGCTTACTAGGATTTCCGTCTCTTTGTACAAAAAACGCCTGTTTATAGGAAAGTTATCAATACAAATATACTTTGAAGTGCAAACTTTTTGTTTTTCTATTTGGATTGCAAAAACGTCCAATGACTAAGATTGAATGAACATATGCATATGAACATGATTAACTGATAACAAATCTATTCATAAGAATAGGAATAAATACCTACTCAAGGAGCCAAGATAACGCTCATGATGTCCATAAATCCCCACAGAGTAAATTCATACACAATTTTCTTTCTAAGTTACGTTACATACATCTCTAAAAAATTCTCTTCCCCAACCGAGTTTGGTCTTCCAAAACTGAAAGATAAACCTTGCAAAGCTCTTCCCCAGAAGAATTTTTTCCCCCAGTGAAATCTCCAGAATATCTTCCTCAATAGGGTTTGTTTCCCCAACAGAATACAATCTCCCCAACTTGAGTCTATTCCTCAGACTACTACACATCACTGGAAGAACTCCTCTTCCCCAACAGTGTTGATACTATCCCCAGAGAGTTGCTGCAAAACCTGGAATCCAACCAAAATATCAGTTAAATTTACTCTCCCTAGAAAAATCAGAAGTTTAATCATCTCTTTTATCCCCAGTCAGGGTATATAAGAATTAAATTCCATAGTAGAGCAACGGACAACCAATGTTCCTAAACTCTACTCCTCAGACAGAAATCAATGCATCCCCTACAGAGTTTCCTCAAACGGAAAACAGGAATCCCCAACGGAAGTATTCAAGATGAAATTGAAGATACACATACTCTTCATCCACAACAAAAGTCAAGGATTTATTTTCTCAGACAAAGATACATTTCAACAACATTCAGACATCATGACATATGCATACGAAACATATAGCATAATCTCATTTATATTGAGAACATCATTAAATAATGCATTTCATATATCATGACATTTCATACAACTAACTCTCTACCTTTTCAGGAAAGATTAATTAACAGATGAATATCATCAACTATCTACATAATTAGACAAATTTCTCCAAAGACTAAAATTTGACAAGTATTTCCATCGAAGACTTGCCCCAGGGAGTCATTCTGAAGAATATCTCTCCGAGACAAAATCAATCTTAGATTCCTTCATTACCTATTGAAGTAGTAGTCATCATAGATTCCGTCATTACCCGTTGAAGTAGTAGTCATCATATATTCCTTTATTACATGTTGAAGTAGTAGTCGTCATAGATTCCTTCATTACTTGTTGAAGTAGTAGTCGTCATATATTCCTTCATTACATGTTGAAGTAGTAGTCGTCATAGATTCTTTCATTACCTGTTGAAGTAGTAGCTGTCATAGATTCCTTCATTATCTGTCGAAGTAGTAGTCGTCATAGATTCCTTTATTACCTGTCGAAGTAGTAGTCGTCATAGATTCCTTCATTACCTGTTGAAGTAGTAGTCGTCATAGATTCCTTCATTACCCGTTGAAGTAGTAGTCATCATAGATTCCTTCATTACCTGTTGAAGTAGTAGTTGTCATAGATTCCTTCATTACCAGTTGAAGTAGTAGTCGTCATAAATTCGTTCATTACCTGTTGAAGTAGTAGTCATCATAGATTCCTTCATCATCTATTAAATTAGTAGTCGTCATAGATTCCTTCATTACTCGTTGAAGTAGTAGCCGTCATAGATTCCTTCATTACTTGTTGAAGTAGTAGTCATCATAGATTCCTTCATCACCTGTCGAAGTAGTAGTCATCATAGATTCCTTCATTACCCGTTGAAGTAGTAGTCGTCATAGATTCCTTCATTACCTACTAAAGTAGTAGTCACCATAGATTCCTTCATTACCTGTTGAAGTAGTAGTCGTCATAGATTCCTGCATTACTAGTTGAATTAGTAGTCGTCAAATATTCCTTCATTACTTGTTGAAGTAGTAGTCGTGTGTAGACTCTTTTCCGGATATGTCTCCTAAAGATCAAGCCAAGCATTAAAATTACCAACAGTCATTCTGGATGGCATCTATAAGCCCGTCTCCGACGATTCTATGTCACCTTTGGATGACATCTATAAGCCTATCTCTGACAACTCTTCATTACATCTCCAAATGGCATCTTTAAGCCCATTCCCGACACAATCAACCAACAACATTACTTCATGCACCAACAAGTGCAAATTTCTGGGCACTTTAGTGTTCAATCGCCTTCCACCTTCAAGTTACAAATGGAGAACATACCAATATAACTCTTTAGGTTTAAGAAGATTGAACAGGGGAAGTTGTTGTACCCCAAAATTTTCCCTCTCTTTTATCAAGACATTTCTCACAAAGATCTTCAATAGCTCAAGTTTGCACAAGTGTTGACTAGGTCAAACCACCTTCTAACCACTAAGACCCCAAATTAGATTTTGATTTTCACAAGGACAATTGGACTTATTATTCCCCAAATAACTTTCATGATTAATTATACTACTTCCAAGATTACTCATTCCAAATTTCAAGTCTTGTACCTCAAAGTTGCTCAGTCAATTGATCAGGTGACTGAAAATCAATTGTATTGGGTAAAAATTCAACTGTGGTCAACCTACAGTCAAACTTCAAGATTTTTGACCCATATCAACATTTTGAGGTCATATTTATCAATTGATCAAGGTTTGATCACAATTCCTCAAGAAAAGTGTTCAAATCCTCAAAAGGGCAAAATGGTCAAGATTAGGGTTTTCGACTAGGAATGACCAGTCATTGACTTTTGACCTAACAAATGACTTAATGTTTTGAGGTATGATCTCAAGGATTCAAGCACATTATTTTTACCTAATTGCATGACTCAAGTCATTTCTCAAGATCAAATAATTGATAGTTGAAATTTAATCAACTGGTGAAAAAGTCAATTGTTAAACAAAAAGTCGAACTTTGACTTTTTTGTCAAAATTGAGTTTCAAAGATAAATATTCATCAAGACATTCAAAAATATGAAGCTTGATAATCAATAATCAAGAAAGTCAAAAGTCCACAAAAAGGTCAAACTTTTCAATACTTAGAAAATTTCTAAGTGTTTTAACCTTGATAATTTCACTACTTCATGACAATTTTTCACCAAGATACAAGATGATTCAAAGAAAACTTTCAAAGTGAAAGTTGTAGATCTTGATGAAATCTACAAATTTTCTTTTCTGATCAAGTCCTAAAAATGCTTGGATTTTAAATTACAGGCTCATGAAGTCATGACAGTTTTTGTATAAACACTTAGAAATTTTCAACAGGTTTGGTCATGTTTTTGTCCCAACTTCTTGGCCAATTTTCATCAAGTTCCAAATTGATTTAGCCAATGTGGTAAACATGAAAGTTGTAGAAAATGTTTCAAGCTTTCCAAAACATCCAAGATCATGAATTTATCATACTTGATATAGGAGATTCAAAGGCATGAAGTTAGGCATCCATTCTTAAATTACAAGTCATTTTGGTGGAGAACACATAACCCAATCTACATGCTATGCTGCATAATCTTGTTTTGCAGACATTCTAACTTGAAAATCTCACCATAATTTAATTTTTACACAAACATTTGAGCTATGGTCCATTTGATTTAAACATTGTCCAAGTGATCTTTCCATTTTTGGCACAAATTTAACATTACCATTCTTGCAAAGTAGCTTTAGTCACAAAGTCAACTCTTCTTGAGCCTCTAACTTGTTCATTCTAACAAACACTCAAAATAAAAATCTGATAAGCATGCTTAAAGTATCCAACAACTCTATGAAGCAAAGTACAAAGCATTGGAACTATGATCTTCAAGCTTGCTTCATTGACAATCCAACCTAGCGACAACATGTGATCTTGCGAATCTGATAAACCCTTGTCTTAAAACCTCTTGCCTATAAATAGAGATATCATTTGCAAGATAAAGAGACATGAACAGGCCCTCAAAACCCCTATACTCTCAAAAAATCATAATTGTCCACAAAACCTCCATTTTTGAGCTTTGAAGTCCAAATCTTTGAACCTCTCACACCTTGCAAGTTATGCCCAAAAGATTCATCAAAATACCTCACATACATCATATAGAAGTTGTTCAAACACAAGAACAACTTTTTAATATCATTATCATCGCCTACAAAACTCAAAAAACAGTACCTTACAACTTGACTTGGTTGTAGTGATTCAGCAACTTTCAACACAGAGTAACTTTCAAAGGAGCTCTATCAATCACCACTTAGCACCCGAAAACATCCATACATGTTCTAGAGTTTTCACTTTAGGAGGTAAATTTTCTCAAACTGTAATATCTTTATCCATGCATCATTTGCTTTTGCTTACGAAAGGATACAATAGGACGAATTCAAGAGAAAAATTAGAAAAAAGGCAGGCCAGAGGCTGACACAAGTTCCTGTGTCACACGACACGGCCCGTGTTAGTTCAACTGGGTTGGAAATTTGGCAAAACAGGCAGGACAGGGGCTAACACGGGTGCTCGTGTCACACAACATAGCCTGTGTCCGTCAGAAACGTGGAAAGTAGATAGGACAGGGGCTGACACGGGTGCCCCTGTCATATGACACGACCTGTGTCAATGTGGCTGGAACAAAAAATGTGTATAGGAGCAAGGGAAGATTCTGACACGCGTGTCTGTGTCTGATGACACGGCCCGTGTTAGCCTAGGCATAAGAAATCCTGATTTTTTTGACATTTTTTCTATAATTTTGGATCATTAAAGGTACACTAGACATTTTACATTTCTTGAAAATGGCCTAGCCCTATACAAACACTTTTTTCTAGATAAAATATTCAAGTCATTTTCTAAAATAATTGAAACTACAAAACCTTTTCTATCATAAAAACCCTAAAAAACAATTTATTTTCACTTTACATTTTCTTGTGCATCTTACTATTTTGCATTATAAATTATGTAATTGTCAAAGCCTTGTAATAGTAACTAGGGTTTACTTTACTTGTCATCCTCATTTGTAAATTTGTATCCCCGTCCACTCAAGTATTGTAATAGCGTAGGACATTTAATTTTCGCAATTTCTCGCTTTCCATATTATTGCTAGTAATTAGGTTTTATATGACAAGACTTAAAACCAATACTAGACACGCCTAATTCAAGATAAGTACATGAAATCAAACACACTTTGCACACATGCACCTCTAGGGTAACCCACCCTTGTTGCCTCAGATTTAAATAGGCATGTCCCTAGAACATGGGATGTTTTATTAAAGACCGTCGATTAAAAGATCATAGTCCCTTGATGACCCTTCAAAGTTGCCTTCGGTAAACGATCTTAGTCCCTCACATCAATTGCTAAAAAATATTATAAGTTGCATTCTATGATTATACGATGACCCACACCCGTCCCTTCACATCCAATGATATGGCTCATTACCGATCAATGGTAAAATAGCACTATTTAAAGGAGGAGGAAAAGAACAAAGACTTCTTTTGAGTAGGTAGAACGCTCGTAGTTTTTTGCTCACAAACATTTCAAAAACAAACATCTTTCAACACACCAACACTTTCTTGAAATATTTTTAAAGTCAACACTTTGTATGCATTTTTATAGAAATGAGAATCATTACAAAGTTTGCCCAACAACGACACTTTTCAAAATATTTTCAAACAAACACATTTACAAATCATTTCAAAGTGAGCTAGCAACTAAGAGCCCTTAGATAACTATGGATGAAAAGGGTTCTAATGCCTTCCCTTTTCATATCCTACCTCTCAAACTCAAGAAAATTCTTAAAAGGTCTTTCCTGCTCTTTTCACCCTTTCCTTTATTGAATAAAAGAAAAGTTGATGGTAACTCTTGATATCCGCAAGAATTGCGATAAAATGCAAAATATCAAGTCAGTTATCTCACTGTATCACAGCAACACATGTTGTAGGCCAAGCTGGTAACATTGAGGGATCCTCCTCAAAATCCCAATACTTCTTCTTCTCGTCACAATCCTAATGAAAGGTGCGTATACCACTCCAACAGTCTTGGGTATGACACTGACAACTGTCGGGCGTTGAAAAATAATATTCATGCATGATGGTCAGATCGAGTTCTTCTGTTATCCCCCCAAATTCCGAGGCTACAAGGCACACCATCTAAAGTGACAAGTTTAGGCGGAGAAGCTTTTTGTTCATTCGATTTTCGTTTGTAATTTCTCTAATTGATTCAAACATATATCTTTATATCAGACTTTTGGTTGTCCTCATTAATGCACTGCATATGTTTGTCTTGAACTAATCCATTCGTTTTCACTATACTTAAGCTATGCTTTTACTTCCTTTTGTGATATTCAACTCTCGATTTAAAGTTATAAGCCTTTAGAGGGAGGATGATAAAAAATACCATAATCTCTACAGTATGCTTTTGAACAGACCTTGCTAACGATGTACAAGCGTTGTTTCAAATCCTAAACAATGGAGTTATAAGGAATATAATCCATAGTCAACCCCTTTGAGCCTAAGAAGTAGGAGTTTTCTTTTTCGTATAAATTGAAACCTTTAAATAACATGGGGCATGGTAGTTTCTCAGTTAATTCAAATGTGTATTCAGTCGCAAGCTTTCGCTTTGTACACAACAAATAGCATCTGAGGCATCCTTCCGATTCAAAAGACGATGATGGTTCCCCGTAAAATAGGCAGTCATTATCTTTCAAAAGAAGATCCTGCTAAGTCAAAACCTATGAAGGATACTTAAGAGAAATTGGGGCATCCCGCTGACTGTAATCATAAAAGAAACAATTCAGGAAAAAGGTAGGGATAATAAAATAAAATAAAGTTCGCTACAAATCTTCGACAATAGAAAATTATTGCCTTCTCAAATAAACTTCCAGTATCCGAACCATCACCAAAATATCTTTCCAGACTCAATTGGAATCCAGACACACAATTAACTGAGTATAGGATTGAAGAACATGACGAAGAACGAGTTGGGTACAAATAAACTTTGAGCCTTATCCTTTGTTTCTTAAATCGTGAACCAGGCCACGTTAGAACCCTTAAAAGTCCTAGCTAAAGCATATGTTAGTTCGAAAGCATGCAGTTGCAAAAAGGTATCCTGACTCCTTTAAGGTTTACTATAAATCCTGAGTTGAATTCATATTCTTACAAAATTTTGTTGTTTACTAAAAATTAATTTTCAAAAATTCAAGACAAGCATAAATTTTTCATTTATGATACCATTGTTTGCATATAACTAATTGTTTGACAACAGAGAAATTCGCACGACGAATGTCCAAAAAACGGAAATCCTCTTAGTAAACAGAATCACTTCAAATGAAAAGACATTTCCAAATGAAAAACCTTCCATAATATAGGGGAATGATATGTTATTGTCCAACTCATTTGTGGCCGTCAAGTCGAGATTCAAAGAATCTCTCAAAAGTGCTGAATAGCCAAGGGAAGATCTCCATCTGAACCACTTGGGGGATGTTACATTGATCAGGGGTTCCAACAAAAACCACTTTGAAATTTGATTCTTCGGTATCATCAAATTGCTTATCTATGCTAGTAGTATCAAATGGTGTCAGTATCATGTCTTCGGATCCTTCCATGACAGTTCTTAGAAAAATACTAAGGAAGGTCAAGACTATCAGAAACTTGATCAAAAACTTCAAACAACATGTTATTATCCAACTCATTTGTGGCAGTCAATTCGAGATTCAAAGAATCTCTTAAAAGTGTTGAATAGCTATGGGCATATCTCCATCTGAATCACTTGGGGTATGTTACATTGATCAGGGGTTCCAGCAAAAACCACTTTGAAATTTGAATCTTCGGTATCATCAAATTGCTTATCGGTGCTAGTAGTATCAGATGGTTTCAGTATCATGTCTTTGGATCCTTCCATGATAGTTCTTAGAAAAATAGTGAGGAAGGTTAAGACTATCAGAAACTTGATCAAAAACTTTAAACAACATGTTATTGTCCAACTCATCTATGGCAATCAAGTCGATATTTAAAGAATCTCTCAAAAGTATTGAATAGCCAGGGGAAAATCTCCATCTGAATCACTGGGGGCATGTTACATTGATCAGGGGTTCCAACAAAAACCACTTTGAAATTTGAATCTTCGGTATCACCAAATTGCTTATTTGTGCTAGTAGTATCAGATGGTGTCAATATCATGTCTTCAGATTGTTCCATGAATGTTCTTAGAAAAACACTGAAGAAGGTCAAGACTATCAGAAAATTGGCAATCTATGGTTGATCAATAACTTCAAACATCAGGTGCACCAGACTAATCCCAGGGGAAAACGGGCTCCCACATATGAAAGGTCACGTGCGATCAAGCAAACATTTTCTGGCAGTGCTACAACACTTACTACCATAGACAGTGACAACTCTCCACACCCTGTGAATGTGGACATAGTCGGAAGATACTACGCATAAAAAGACCCGTTAGGTTGACATGCCTAGGCAAAAGTAAGGGCATCCCGGTGAACCAAAAGGGTTCGGGAAAAAATTAGGGATATATATACATAAAAATGGTACACCCGACAATTCGAAAACCTGAAAAATCATCTTGGGAAAAAAGGGTATCCCGGTGGACTGAAAATCTAAAAAGATGGTCCAGGAAAAAGTTAGTGATTAAAGCGTACGACTATGTCCCATTATCTCACCACTTGTCTATCAATAAAAGACTTGTCACTCTGATCAGAATTTACTGAGGACTCTAGGAGATAGGACAATGTTCAAGTCATCCCCACAGAGCAATCTCCACGGGATTATCCCCACAGAGTCATCTTCACCAACTCATCTTCAACAAAGATATATTTCCCGACAAGTCTAAAATGCCTTCAAACAGGAAGTGGGACATCTTCCAGCTTCTAATATAGTCATACTCACCAGCAGACCCCCCTAGCGGATAAAGGAGCATGACCTTCTCCCCGTAATATCTCCCACCTATGGAGTTTCAATCAATACAGTTCATGGAAATTCTCTTCCCCAGTTGAGTTTGAAAACTGTAAAACTCCTGCAGATTTCTTTTCTTTAGAAAATTCAAAATTCCCCAGGAGAGTTGGTTTCCTCAGCAGAGCATTTCTCCGACAACAGGGTTTATTTCCCCCAATAGGGTTTATTTCCCCAACAGATTACAAGTCTCCACATCTTGAGTCAATTCCTCAGACTGCTACTGATCATTGACAATAATCTTCTCCCCAGTAAAGTTGTCACTATCCCTAGAAAGTTGCTGCAAAACCTAGAATATGATCAGATACCAGTTAACTTTATCCTCCCTAAACGAGTCGGAAGGTTATCCATATCTTTTATCCCTAGTCAGGGTATATAAGAATTATCTTCCCCAGACGAATTAGAAGGTTATCCATCTCTTTTATCCCCAGTCAGGGTATATAAGAATTATCTTCCCCAGATGAATCAGAAGGTTATCCATCTCTTTTAACCCGAGTCAGGGTATATAAGAATTATCCTCCCAAGATGAATCAGAAGGTTATCCATCTCTTTTATCCCCAGTCAGGGTATATAAGAAGTAAATTCCTTAGTAGAGCAACGGACGACCAAGGTTCCTAAACTCTACTCCCCAAAGCAAAAATCAATACATCCCCTGTAGAGTTTCCTCAAACAAGTAAGCAATAATTCCCAGCGGAAGCTTTCTAGACAAGATTGAAAATACACATACTCTTCATTCCCATGCCATAGTCAGGGATTTATTTTCCCAAACAAAAATACAGCACGGGTCTACAAATACACTTCAACAAGCATCTTACACTCATCATGGCCTATGCATACGAAACGCACATAACACAGTCTCAGTTTTTGGAGAACATCATTACACAATGCATTTCATACAGCATGACACTGAATACAAGCTAACTCTTTACCTTTTCAAGAAAGATCGATCAACAAACGAATATCATCAACAATTTTACAACAGGTCCCAGATTAATTCCCAAAACAAGACGGGGCAACTATCTGAGACCAACGGATTCCAGATTAATTCCCAAAACAAGACGGGGAAACTATCTGATACAAACTGATTCCAGATTAATTCCCGAAACAAGACGGGGCAACTATCTGAAACAAACTGACTCTAGATTAGTTCCTGAAACAAGATGGGGCAACTATTTGAGACAAACTGATGCCAGATTAATTCTCAAAATAAGACGGGGAAACTATCAAAGATAAACTGATTCCAAATTAATTCTTGAAACAAGACAGGGAAACTATCTGCAAAGAATAGATAAAGATCAATTCCCGAAATAGGACGAGGCGAATATCTTTATCACCAATGGTTTTACCAACAAAGAAGATGTTATATCAATTCCCGAAACAGGACGGGGAGACTATTTACATGACAAACACTTCCTTCACAGACATCTGCTGGTTCAGTTTAAATCAACCAAAGATTTATTCTGATACTTTTCCAGTAGACACTTTTTCTGGTTCAGTTTAAATCGACTAAGGATTTATCCTGATTCTTATCTAGTTAAAGACAAATAAAGATATCTGCTGGTTCAGTTTAAATCGACCAAAGATTTATTCTGATACTTTTCTGGTAGACACTTTTTATGGTTCAGTTTAAATCAACTAAATATTTATCCTAATTATTATCCAGTTAAAGACAAATACAGACATCTGCTGGTTGAGTTTAAATCGACCAAAGATTTATTCTAATACTTTTCTCGTAGACACTTTTTATGGTTCAGTTTATATCAACTAAAGATTTATCCTAATTCTTATCCAGTTAAATACAAATAAAGACATCTGTTGGTTCAGTTTAAGTCAACCAAAGATTTATTCTGATACTTTTCTGGTAGACACGTTTTATGGTTCAGTTTAAATCGAATAAAGATTTATCCTGATTCTTATCCAGTTAAAGACAAATACATACATCTGCTGGTTCATTTTAAATCGACCAAATACTTATTCTGATACTTTTCCAATAGACACTTTTTCTGGTTCAGTTTAAATCGACTAAATATTTATCTTGATTCTTATCCAGTTAAAGACAGAGACAGACATTTGCTGGTTCAATTTAAATCGACCAAAGATTTATTCTGATACTTATCCAGTAGACACTTTTCTGGTTCAGTTAAAATCGACCAAAGATTTATTCTGATTCTTTTCCAGTTAAAGACAACATAAGACATCTGCTGGTTCAGTTTAAATCGACCAAAGATTCATTCTGATACTTTTCCAGTAGACACTTTTTCTGGTTCAGTTTAAATTGACTAAAGATTTATCCTGATTCTTATCCAATTAAAGACAAATACAGATATCGGCTGGTTCAGTTTAAATCGACCAAAGATTTATTTTGATACTTTTCCAGTAGACACTTTTTTGAGTTCAGTTTAAATCGACCAAAGATTTATTCAGATTCTTTTCCAGTTAAAGACAATGCAGACATCTGCTAGTTCAGTTTAAATCGACCAAATATTTATTCTGATACTTTACTAGTAGACATTGTTTCTGTATCAGTTTAAATTGACTAAATATTTCTTCTGATTCTTTTCTAGTTAAAAAAAATGCAGTCATCTGCTGGTTCAATTTAAATCGGCCAAAGATTTATTCTGATACTTTTCTAGTAGACATTGTTTCTGGTTCAATTTAAATCGACTAAATATTTATCCTGATTCTTTTCCAGTTAAAGACAACATAGACATCTGCTGGTTCAGTTTAAATCGACCAAAGATTTATTCAGATACTTTTCCAATAGACACTTTTTCTGGTTCAGTTTACGTCGACCAAAGATTTATTCTGATACTTATCCCAGTTAAAGTCGAGTGTAGACTTAGTCTAATATCTCCATCAATAGTTACTTAGGATGACATATGTAAGCCCATCTCCGACGAATCTCCTTCACCTCTCTAAATGTCATCTTTAAGCTCATTCTCGGCATAATCAACAAACAGGCGAGTGCAAATTTCTAGACACTCAAGTGTTCAATCATCTTCCACCTTCAAGTCATGAATGGAGGACAAGCCAATATAACTCCTCAGGTTTAAGAAGTTTGAACATGGGCAGCTATTGTCCCCCAAAATTTTCCCTCTCTATTCTCAAGACATTTCTCATAAAAGATCTCAAATGCTCAAGGGTTCTCAAGAGTTTGATCAGATAAGCTCACCTCCTAAGCATTGAATCTCCAAATTAAGGTTTTGGTTTTCTCAAGGAAAATTTGACTTTTGATGCCTCAAATGACTTTCATGGTTCATTATAGGTCTCCAATATTTCTCATACCAAGTTTCAAGTCTTGCATCACAAATTTTCTCAGTCAATTGCTCAGATGACTGAAAATCAGTTGTATTAGGTAAAAAGCCAATTGTGGTCAATATATAGTCAAACTTCATGATTTTTGACCAACATCAACATTTTGAAGTCATATTCATCAATTCATCAAATTTTGATCATAATTCCTCAAGAAAAACACTCAAATCATCAAAGGGGTAAAATTGTCAAAATAAGGTTTAACTAAGAATGACTAATCGGTGACTTTTGACTTAGTACATGACCTAATGACCTGAAGCATGATCTCAAGGACTCAAAAACAACATGTTGACCAAATTTAATGGCTCAAATCATTTCTCAAGATCAAGTGATTGATAGTTGAAATTTGATCAACTCATGAAAAGTCAACTGATACACAAAAAGTCAAACTTTGACTTTTTGGTCAAGATTGAATTTCAAAGATCAGGATTCATCAAGACCTTCAAAAATATCAAACTTGGTCATCAATCTTCAAGAAAGTCAAAAAGTCAATAAAAAAGTCAAGATTTCTAATACTTAGAAAAATTCTAAGTGTTTTTAACCTTGATAACTTCACTACTTCATGACAATTTTTCACCAAGATGCAAGATGATTCAAGGAAAACTTTCCACATGAAAGTTGTAGATCATGATGAATTCTACAACTTTGTACCTTAGGTTTTATGTCCATAAAGTGCTTATATTTGAAGATATAAGCTCATAAAGTCATGAAATTTGTCATAAAACACTTAGTGAAATTTTCAACAAGTTTAGGCAGATTTTTGACCTAACTACTTGACCAATTTTCACCTAGATCCAAGATGATTCACCCAAAATGGTCAACTTTAAATTTGTAGAAAATGTTTCAAGCTTTCAAAAATGTCTAAGAACTTGAAGAGATCATGCTTGATATAGGAGAATCAAAGAGAAGAAGTTGGATATTCATTCTTGAATTATAAGGCATTTTCATGAAGAACACATAACCAAATCTCAAACTATGCTGCATGATATTGCTTTGCAAGCCTCTTGACTTGAAAATCTATCCATAATCAGAAGTTTACATAACTAATTTAGCTATGATCCAAGAGCTTGAGCCATTGTCCAAGTGATCATTCCATTTAAGGAACAAAGTTCACATTTCCATTTTAGAAAAGTGACTTTAATCACAATGTCAACTCTCCTTGAGCCTATACATTGTTGCTTCTAACTCCAAAAAATACCAAAGCAAGAAGCAACATATCTACAACCTGTTAACCACCATACAATCTCTTTTACTTCACATTGAAACCATGAATTTCAACTTTTCTTAAAAAACAACTTTCAATACCATAACATGTGATCTCTTGTTTCTGATCCCTTCAAGCTTCCAAATCTCTTGCCTATTGTGATACGGTGGCAGAACCGACTGTTTAATACTGGTTTGTATTTTGCGTTTTTTGTTCGCAAAATGTCACGGTAAGCAAGAGTCACCACCAACTTTTATTTCATCCAATCATGGAAAAGGAAAAAGAACAGAAAAAAATCTTTTTTCGAGATATTATGAGTACGGGGGGTAGATTATAGAAAGGGAAGGTGTTAGCACCCTTTCTATCCATGGTTTTCCATGGGATCTTAGGTACTTGCTCATCTTTCAAATTGCTTGTGTGTGTTTGTCTTGAAAATGTTTTACTTCGTGATAACCCTTGTATCAGTCCTCAAGGATGTGACGAAGTTCGTTTTGAAAATTTATTTGAAAGGTGTTTGTATGAAAAAGTTTTTTGTTGAGCAAGTACTTAAGATTCTACCTACTCGAAAAAATATTATTTGTTCTCATTTCCTTTAGACAGTGCTATCCTACTATTAAGGAGTAGGTAGCACCATCGTTGGAGTTGTAAGGGACATTCGAAAGAGACAAGTACAATCACTAAAGCAATAGTTAGAAAACTTTAGTAGTAACCCTATAGTCTTAAGATCTTTCCGAGGCAACATTTCTGAGGCAACATTCGAGTGGGACACTTTGATCTCTTTAGACTGGAGGGAAACCACTAAAATCTCCTATGCTTAATGATTGTTTACCGAAGGCAACCGAAGTGAGGTAAACCCTAGGAGTGAATATGTGCATATGATTTGTTTCAGTTATTTAATCTTTGCACATTAGGTGATCTACTATTTTAATTTTCCAGACATTCTTGCCATACAACCCTATTAGCCATACATCTAGACAATTAAAGATTGCGGAAATTAAAAGTGCGAGGAAATAAAACCTAGCTATTACAAGGCTTCGGGGAGGGGGATTAATTACATAACCAAAAATCAGGGGTTTAAACAGTAAATCAAAACACTAAGTTAACTATTAGAAACCCTTAACAGTTACAAAATAATGGCAAAAAGATTTAACAAGCGCGCGGCGAATTAAATACGAGGACGGTTGAAAAGATAACCTAAAACCCTAATTGAGAGAAAGAAATTTTTGTAGATTTTTATTTGAGAAAACAATTAAATTACAAATTAATTAAACCTAATTTCTAATTGTTTTTAATTATGAAATAAGTTAATTAACCTAATTTACTAAACCTAATTGTTTTTGTAGATTTTTTGATGTATTTTTTTAAAGAAAATCAATTAAATTATGCACAATCTCAATCTCAAACCCTAATTCTAATTGTTTTTAAATTATGAAAGAAATTAAAGTTGGCCTAAATTAATTAAACTAATTAATTTAAAAAATATTTATTAAAAAAATAAATCTTTTTTGTGATTTTTGATTTGTTAATTTAATGAAAATTATTTTTTGTATTAATTAAAAAAAAGGAAAAGAAATAAAGAAATAGAAATTAAAGAAAATATTGAAAGAAATAACCAAATGGGCCTGTGTTGTTAGCTGAAGGGGGAGTGTAAAGATCTGAACTTTGGCCCAATAAGCATCAAGCCCGGTCAACCATATTGGATTAGGTGCAAGTGTTTACTTGAGGAGCACCATGGGCCTTCAGGGGAGAGACGTTAGATCTGGCTAGTTGGGCATCTAGTGGACATGCGTTGAGGGTGTATGGAAGGCGTGTGAGGGATTATTGTATTGGATCTGCAAAGGTAAAACAAGAAAATGCATTTTGTTGGGACCTGGGATCGAACCCAGATCCTTGTAATTCCTACCAATGATGCGTTGCCAACTGAGCTGCGTTGTTAACTTGTTAACATAATAAAAACAAAACATAATATAAGGAAAATAAAAGAAGTTGATTCCAAACGCGTGAAATTCAAACGGGCGAATGGTTGGCTAACACACGTTGTCTTCTTCCCTTTCTCCGTCGCCTTAGGCCTGTAACTTTTACCTACAAACATTTGTTTGTAGGTATAACCCTATTACATTCAAAAATCACAAACACGCAATATAAATTCCAATGGAGACCATGGATCAACTGGGTGTGAAGCCCTGACCATCATGGTATCCATCATTATGCCTAATTTTGCTTAAATCACAAAACCCCAAATTGGAGCACGAAACCCTAGCAATGGCAAAAGCTTGTTCCTGCATTGTAACTTAAATCAAACTATCCAGAAACATTGCAAACATGATGATGAACACAAATATATGGGTAAAATACATTTATAATGTGTAAATCATAGAAATTGAATTTGAGTTCTTAGTGCAAACTGTGATGTTGCTAGCACTCGTTTCTTGATGCTTTGAGGCTTGCAAATGAACGGAGAAGCTTCCTGAGATATCCAGGAACATATTGCTAGCCTTGAAACTCCTTGAGGATGGCTCTAAGATGGATTTTGATCTCACACTTTTGTCCAAATTTTTGAGTCTTTTTCTTGCTGTTTCACGCCTCCAATCCTTATGTTTTTGATCTGGAATTATTATGCACTTATAGTAGACTGAATTAGGTCAACAAAATTGTATCATATCTTTGGTAATTATGAAAATTGGATTTGATTTGCTTCATGTATGATATCTTTCTAAAACAAGCTTCAATCCAATATTTTTCAACCCTAATGAGCCTTACACGAATTGATCATCATGCTAGCTGTATATGGACTCAAAATGTGCATAAAAATATCAAGATTTGATTTGTTTTCATTATTTTACCATTTAATTTGATTTATTTTGATTTAAATGAATAAAAAATCAAAATAAATGATAAAAGTAATAAAAAATAATAGGTGGAAAAGCTCAGGGGTTGTGGGTCCTATTAGAAACATGTTTCAAGCAAGAAAACATGGGCCCCTTTGGAAAAATGCAAATTTGATCAATGTTGACTTTTGACAATTTTCCAAAAATTGCCAACTTTAACAGTGCACAACTCTCTAAATTTTGACCCTAGGAGGGTGTTCTTGGACTTTTTAGAAATCTTAGGATGTCCCCTAACCAACCATTTTGGTTTCATCTCAATTGGATCATCCATGTTCATTTATGATGCTTTGACCCAAAAGGTGTTTTTGTTAACTTTTAAAAATTACCCATAATGTCAAGATTCATATCTTTATGTGGGTGCATATTTTGAACTAGTGAGCTCAAGATGAGTTGTAGGGAATTGTATCCTCTTCAAAATAAGCTCTGGATGGAAAATTTCTGATAAAGTATGAAGAAGTTATGCTTAGTCAAAGTTGGGTTGACTTTTACTAAGAAACCCTAATTTAGCAACTTTTGGGTTTTGATGAATTTGGAGCATTCCTTGGGGAATCATCGTCAACCCTTGATAAAATGATGAAAGTCACTTCAAAATGTTGATGTTGACCCAAAATCTTGAGGTTTGGCTATATGTGGGCCATAGTTGACTTTTGACCCAGTACAATCGATTCTCAAGCATCTGAGCAGTTGACTGAGCAAACTTCTTGTGAAAGGCATGAAACTTGACATGTAGGGTCTTGAGAACATATTAAGACCATGGAGAGAATTTGGGGCTTTTGTGGCTCACCCATCTTCATGAAAATAGAAACCCTAGTTTGAGGTATATTTCCTTAGGAGAGAGTTTGTCTGGTCAACTCTTGGGCAATCTTGAGCAAATTGAAGATCTCAATGGACATGTATTGAGTAAAATGAGAGGGAAAATTTTGGGGTACAACAGCTTCCCCTGTTAAATCTTCTTAAACTTGAGGATGTAGATTGGTTGTCTGCCTTTCGTGATCTGAAGGTGGAAGATGATTGAACACTAGAGTGCCCAGAAATTTGCACTCGCATATAGTGAGACTGATTGGTGACATCATGAATGGGCTTACAGATGCCATTTGGAGGTCGATGATAGAAGATTGTCAGAGATGGGCTTAAAGATGCCATCCTGGATGCGACAGAGAATTGTCGGAGATGGGCTTAAAGACGCCATCTAGAGAATGTGGATTTCCTGAGATGTTCCTTTGACGAGAGTCCCTGTTGCCGTTGTTGAGGAGGAATCTGTTGAGGAATGTTGGTATTTGTCTTGAGAAATAGAGTTTTAGGAGATTCAGTTGTCTGTTACTCTACTGAGGAAATGCGAAACCAATCGTGTTTGATTATTTCCCGGACTTACAGTGTTGTGGACTGTTGTCATGAGATAAGAGAGGCGGAACCTGGATAGTAAGGTTATAAGGAGTAATCTGGATAGTAGGGTTTCTTTGATATGAGAGCCTGGATAGTAGGGCCGTGAGAAGGAACTTGGGTTGTAGGGTTACTTCGATATGAAAGCCTGGATAGTAGGGCTGTGAGAAGGAACCTGGATAGTGGGGTTACTTTGATACAAAAGCCTAGATAGTAGGGCTGTGAGAAGGAACCTGGGTAGTAGGGTTACTTCGTGATAAGTTCGTGTAAGACTTCAAAAGGAACCTGGGTAAGATTACTTTGTGATAAGTTTGTGTAAAACTTCAAAAGGAACACGGGTAAGGTTACTTTGATATGACAGACTGGGTAAGGTTGTTTCGTGAGGAGTTTGGGTAAAAATGCAGCTGAACCGAGAAGGAACCTGGGTAGGGTTACTTTGAGATAAGTTTTTGTAAAAATTCATAATTAACCTGGGTAAGGTTATAAGTTTGTGTAAAACTTCAGGATGAACCGAGGTAAGGTTATAAGTTTATGTAAAACTTTAGGATGAACCGGGGTAAGGTTATAAGTTTGCGTAAAACTTCAGAATGAACCGGGGTAGGGTTATAAGTTCGTGTAAAACTTCAGAATGAACCAGGGTAAGGTTACTTTGTGATAAGTTCGTGTAAAACTTCATAATTAACCGGGGTAAGGTTACTTTGTGATAAGTTCGTGTAATACTTCAGAATGAACTGGGGTAAGGTTACTTTGTGATAAGTTCGTGTAAAACTTTAGGATGAACCAGGGTAAGGTTGTTTTGTTATGATAATGTAGATTAGTTGACCCGTTTGATTTCGGGAACTAAGTTTCCATTAGTTATCTGTAGATGTGATTTGTATAACTGCTGGATTTGTTGAAGCTAATCGTCTCTTCCTGAAAAGATATCAGGGTTAGTTGCATGCGATGCATGAAATGTAGGGTGAGATGATGTTCTCAAAATAAATGAGATTATGTTGTATATGATATGTATGCATATGTCATGATGTATGTTCATGAAATGTTGTCGGGGTATGCTCGTGTCTGGGAAAATAAATCCCTGACTGTTGCTGAAGATTCGCGAATATTCTATCGGGAAGAGATGCTGGAGAATAACTCTGCGGGGACCAGACTTAGGGGAAGAGATACTATGTTGGTAGACCTGCTGATCTGGAGGAATAAAATCAGTTGGGGATGAAATTTTGTTGTTGGAGCTGATGAGCTCTGTTGGAGATTGAGCTTCTGTATCTGTAGAAATAGACTCTGCTTAGGGAAAGAAATCTGTTGACTCGCCTGCGATTACGAACCTTGGCTGTGGATAGTTATGTTCTATTTCGGGAAAGCTGACATCAATGTCTTTGGATACTTTTACTCTGTGGGGAGTGTATGTACCAACAATTATATTCCAAAGCTGGCGCTATCCCGATACCTGCTGGGCAGAGGAACCGTCGGGTTTGGCACTTCTTATTTTTCCCTGTTTCTGGAATTACGAGTAATTGTCTTTTGTCTCTTATGTAAATACTTATGAGAAGCAATCATTTTCAAATGCATATATCAAAAATAAATCATTGGATGTTCTTGGAAAACAAAACAGAAAAATAAAAACAGATTGAAGTTTCTTGTAAAAATGATTTGCATTGATTTTGAAATTGGCCTGTAATAGGCATTTTTGTACAAGGAGGCTGACGTCCTAGTAAGAGAACGCCGCCGAAAGAAATTACAATTTGTGCAAAAGAAAGAAAAACAGCTATGTGAAACAACCCCATTGGGTTCCAACTCTGCTATTGTCTTTATATCTTCAAGCGTCTCATCACTTTGCTACTTGGCCGAAGGTTGATCAGATTGTTTGGCGCCATCTGAGCTTGATAGTCGATACCGAAGTCTGGTTGTAAGATGATCCAATGAGACATAGTGATACGCTTCAATCCCTAACTTTTTCCTGGAGTTCCCTTTCGGGTTTTCAATCCACCGGGATACACTTTTTTTCCCAAGCCTCCCTTTCGGGTTTTCGACTTGTCGGGTGTACAAATTTTTTCATTTTCATCCCTTACTTTTGCCCGAACCCTTTTGGTTCGCCGGGAAGCCCTTATTTTTTCCTAGGCCAGTCAACCTAGCGGGTCTTTGATCATGCGTAGTATTTTTCACTATGTCTTCATTGACAGGGTGAGGAAGGTCGTCACCATCCATGTCGGTTAGAATCATAGCTCCTCCCAAGAAAATGTTCTTAACCACAAATGACCCTTCATACGTGGGAGTCCATTTGCCCATGGGATCACCTTGCGGCAGTATGATGCGTTTGATCACCAGATCCCCTACTTGATATTCTTGACGCCTTACTTTCTTGTTAAAAGCTTTGATCATTCGCTTTTGATATGTGTGACCATGGAAGGTAGTAGTAAGTCTCTTTTCATCGATTATATTCAGTTGATCAAGTCGGGTCTGGATCCAGTTGTCTTCGTTCAAACCTGCATCCTTCATAATCCTGAGAGAGGGTATCTAGACTTCGATGGGTAGGACTGCCTCCATGCCATATACCAGAGAGTAGGGTGTTTCCGCTGTCGATGTCCGTGCTGAGGTACAGTACCCTTAAAGAGAAAATGGTAACATCTCATGCTAGTCTTTGTATGTCACTGTCATCTTCTGTACAATCTTCTTGATGTTCTTGTTAGTTGCTTCAACAACGCCATTCATCTTCGGACGGTAGGGAGAGGAATTATGATGTTGTATCTTGAACTGTTTACAGAGCTCGGTGATCATTGTGTTATTGAGATTCGTACCATTGTCAGTAATAATTCTCTCTGGTACACCATGTCGACAGATCAGGTTATGTCGGATAAACCGTGCCACGACGTTCTTGGTTACTGTAGCAAAAGAGGCTGCCTCAACCCACTTTGTGAAATAATCAATAGCCACCAGAATGAAACAATTCCCGTTAGATGCAATAGGTCTTATCTTGCCGATCATGTCGATACCCCACATCGTAAAGCGCCAAGGAGCCGTCAAGACATTCAGAGGAACCGGCGGTATATACACTTTATCAGCGTATATTTGGCACTTATGACAAGTTCGAGAGTGCTGATAACAATAGGATTCCATGGTGGACCAATAATATGATGCCCATAGGATCTTCTTAGCCATGGTATGTCCACTAGAATGGGTTCTAAAAGTTCCTTCATGTAGATCTGTCATGATCCTCTCTGCTTTGCTCTTGTCTACACACCGTAGTAGTGTGGAGTCATGGTTGCGTTTATAAAGGATCCCATACTAAGGAAGAACGTTGCAGCGAACCTTCTCAAAAACTTCTTATCATTGACAGATGCCCCTTCGGGATATTCCTGAGCCTCAAGATACCTTTTGACTTCGTGAAACCAGGGTTTGTCTTCCACTTCTTCGGTATCGATTTCATAGTAGTATTCTGGTTCATCCAACCTCTCAATGGTAATATGGGGAGCTTCATTGTCCCATCTAACCTTGAACATAGAAGACATGGTAGCTAGCACGTCTGCTAATCAGTTCTCCTCTCGTGGGAAATGTTCAAAGGTTACCTCCTCAAAGTATGGGAGCAATCTCAAGACATACTCCTTGTAAGGAATGAGATTCGGGTGCTTCAGATCCCACTCGCCTTTGATCTGACTTATCACCAAAGAGGAATCCCCTAATACACTCAAAAACTTGATCCTTAGGTCGATAGCAGCTCGAAGACTTATAATACATGCCTCATACTCCGCCATGTTGTTGGTGCAGTTGAAACATAATCGGGCGGTGAACGGAGTATGACAGCCCCCAGGAGATATGATTACAGCGCCAATGCCGTTACCCAATGCGTTCGAGGCTCCATCAAAATACATAGACCGTCGGGATCCCTCTTCAGGTCCTTCATCTAGTCCAGGCTCTTCGTAGTCAGTCACCAACATGATATTCTCATCCGGGAACTCAAAATTCATGGACTGGTAGTCATCCACGGCCTGGTGAGCCAAATGATCGGCCAATACACTCCCCTTGATTGCTTTTTGGGTTGTATATTGTATGTCGTATTCGGTTAAGATCATTTTCCACCTTGATATCCTTCCGGAGAGAGTAGGCTTCTCAAAAATATACTTGATCGGATCCATCTTTGATATCAACAAGGTAGTGTGAGTCAGCATATACTGTCTCAGCCGGTGAGCATCCCATGCCAAAGCGCAACAAGTTTTCTTGAGCAATGAGTATCGGGTCTCACAGTCGGTAAACTTTTTGCTAAGGTAGTAAATGGCGTGCTCTTTTCAGCTAGACTCGTCATGCTGACCCAACACACACCCCATTGAATTGTCTAACACTGTCAAGTATAATATCAAAGGTCTTCCTTCAACTGGAGGCATCAGAATTGGCGGTTCTTGAAGGTATTCCTTGATTCTTTCGAAAGCGGTATGGCATTCATCATTCCACTTTACCACTTGATCTTTCTTCAGAAGCTTGAAGATTGGCTCACAAGTGACAGTTAGATGTGAAATGAACCTGGCGATATAATTCAGACGTCCCAAGAAACCTCTAACCTCTTTCTCTGTGTAGGGAACCAGCATCTCTTGTATGGCCTTAACCTTTGCAGGGTCTACCTGAATACCCTTGTCACTGATGATAAAACCCAGAAGCTTACCAGGTCTTACCCTGAAGGTACACTTGTTCGGATTCAACCTCAGTTTGTATGTCTTCAACCTGTCAAACAATTTATGGAGATGATCAAGGTGCTCTTCCTCAGTCTGGGACCTGGCTATCATGTCATTGACATAAACCTCGATCTCGTGGTGAATCATATCATGGAACAAAGCGACCATGGCGCGCTGATAAGTTGCCCCTGCGTTCTTCAACCCAAAAGGCATCACTTTGTAACAGAAGGTGCCCCACTGTGTAACGAAGGTTGTCTTCTCCATGTCTTCAGGAGCCATCTTGATCTGGTTGTAGCCAGAGAAACCATCCATGAAGGAGAAGATTTTATGATGTGCGGTATTGTCGACCAGAACATCGATGTGAGAAAGTGGGAAGTCATCCTTGGGGCTTGCCCTTTTCAGATCTATGTAATCAACACACACCCGTACCTTACTGTCCTTCTTAGGTACCAGAACAACGTTGGTAACCCATTGTGGATAGGAAGTGACAGCTAAGAATCCTGCATCGAACTGTTTCATGACCTCTTCCTTGATTTTCTCTGACATTTCAGGGCACATATGACAAACCTTCTGTTTAACCGGAGGACAGTCCTCTTTAGTCGGCAGGCGATGTACCACAATATTAGTGTCCAAACCAGGCATGTCTTCATAGGACCAGGCGAAGATCTTAACATAGTCGTGCAACATCTGTATCAACCTCTGTTTGACGTTAAGTTCCAGATTTGCACCTATTTTAACCTCCTTTCCGCCTTCCTATGTACCCAAATTCACTGTCTCAACCGGCTCTTCATGAGGCTGTATGGCCCTTTCTTCCCGCGGTAATAGTCTAGCAAGTTCTCCAGGCACCTCACAATCA
Organism: Vicia faba; assembly: GCA_948472305.1. NCBI lineage: Eukaryota > Viridiplantae > Streptophyta > Magnoliopsida > Fabales > Fabaceae > Vicia > Vicia faba. The sequence goes on from OX451735.1 coordinate 217,596,403, forward strand.
TCCTCACCTTCGTCCTCGACTTGGTTGATCTGATTTTTGAAGTCATAACTGGAAATAGTAGAGTTGTTATCAATGGGATCCAGAGTGGATACGGATCTGCATTATGATACGTGAGTGTGTGTAAGAGAATAGCTGTTTTAATAAAGTGAAAATAGAAAACAAAAATAGAGAGCGCAAAATTTGTATGCAAGAAAACGTCCAATGCTTTATTAATGATTATGAAATGACAAATAATAGCCCTCACAAGCAAAGCCAATGTGCCTCGGGCAAGGCACAAGGCCGTAAAGTTTTAAAATGTTTATTGGAAATCTTAAAACAAACAAGTCAATTACTGGGGAATAAAAGAAACAGGTATGAAGTCCCTAGCCGTCTAGTTACTCGATCCACCGTTGGTAGTCGGATAGATCCAGATGTCAATGTCTGAGTCCTCTTCATTGTCTTCAATGGTGTTTATCCCACGATTGTTGATGCGTAGGGCAGTTCCTCCAGCCCGAGCGCGTCTAATAGCCCTTTGAGCCCCTGTAGTAAAGCCCAAACCAAAATTTTCAGTTTTATGAGTGAAATCAGGGAGCTGACCCTAATTGGCACACCACCTTCTTCAACTGCGGCCCTGGCGTCCTTGAGAGAATCCATCTTCAAAGGAGGTTTGTTGCTAGTAGTTTTAGTTGATGCCAAGATCTAAGGGACCTCTTCAAAATTCTGACAAGGAGTTTCTATGAATTCCCCGTCCATCTCTACGTAACATAAGGAGTTGAGGTGGCTCACCATATATTCTTCTTCACCCCGCACTGTGACAATCTTTCCTTTTACCAGATATTTCAGCACTTGGTGGAGTGTGGAGGTGACTGCCCCAGCCTCGTGGATCCAAGGACGACCCAACAAACAAGAGTACGACGGCCTGATATCCATCACATAGAAAGTGGACCCAAAAGTATGAGAACCTATTTTGACAGGGATGTCCACCTCCCCGTGCACCATTCTCTTTGATCCGTCGAAAGCCCTTACCACAATGTTACTAGGCTTTAGAGTTAAACCCTCTCAATCCAACCGGTCTAATGCCTTCTTCGGTAGAACATTCATTGAAGACCCAATATCTACCAGCACATGAGCCATAGTGGTACCCCTGCATTCAATTGAGACATGCAGAGCATCATTATGCTTCCTTCCCTTTGGTGTCAAATTCGCATTTGAAAAGCCCAGCCCATTATCAGCAGTCAGGCTGGCCACACAAACTTTGAACTACCAGCTGAAGTCTCCTGCGGCACATGCGCAGTCTTGAGAAATGCAATCAAAGCCTTCGCATGGGCCTCAGAACACAACAACAAAGACAACATGGATATCTTCGATGGGGTCTGCCCTAGCTGCTCGACCATATTGTAGTCGCTCTTCTTAATGATTTTCAGCATTTCCTCTATTTCTTGCTTAGAGGCTTCCACAATGATTTTCTTAGAAGCCTTCGTCCGGGCAAGCTCACCTACAACCTCTTTGCCCTGGGTATTAGATGATTCACTGACTGGAGTAAGAACAGGAACAATATTTGATGTACTAGCAAGAACAACAGATGTAATGACAATAGGCTTGTTAACAGTCTTAGGGGAAATCTCGGGAAAGAAGACCCTTACACTTCGGGTGATTTTGCTGGTTCCGACAATGTTATCAATATCAGGATCAACTTCTTCATCTTTCAGATCTTGTTTGATGCCATGATAGTACACATCGGCACCATAATGCCAGGAGACAGCTTTATCGGAGACATATGGGATAGGACCAGGAACAGTGATTATCAGCGAAGCAATTTTTGGAGCAGATGTAATCCTAATAGGTCTTCTCGAGGAAACCTTGGAAGGATTGGCGGAAATGGTTATAATGACAATGTCTTCAACTAGAACAACAGAAATCATAGTTTTCTCAAACAAAATTTCTTTGCTATCCATCAAGCGTTGGACACCTAATTTCAGCAAACAGCAACCAGAAGGTAGAAGCGAACACATGTGGCAACCTTCACCACAACCCGGAAATAAACCGGCCAACAGCAAATTCTTCTTGACAGTCATGAGAGGAGTAGACACTTCATCAACAGAGGTAACAAACAAATCAGCATCAATAGCATTAACTCCACGACCATGTTTAGGCATGGGAGCAATTATGACATTTGGCTTTTCCGGAGCATCAAAATCTATCTCCTTGGCTTCAATCAAGTCTTGTATTTTGTTTCTTAGAGCCCAACAGACATTTGTATCGTGGCCAGGACACTCAGAATGATAGGCACGCCTGGCATTTGGATTATATCGGGGAGATGTAGTATTTGGATTCTTGGGAGCCTCTCTCAAGGTTGCCAAGTTGGATCTCAACAGGTGAGGTAGAACTTCAGCCAATGTCATGTTGATGTGGGTAAACTGTTGTTGTGGTCTTTCCATCCTTTGTTGATTGTTACATTGTGGAGCAATTGCAGGTCTAGGTATCACCACAACACTTAATGTCTGACGTTTTTCATCCCTGTTCTGACCCCTTGGGCTATAGACGACACTGGCTTCCTTCTTACCAGCAAAAGGCTTCTTTACTGAACTTGACGAGGCATCCTTCGGTATTTTTCTGCTTCGAATCCCAGCTTCTACTCTTTCTCCAGTTAGAATCAGCTCGGTGAAACCAGCTGATGAGCTGCCGATCAAATGATTGAAAAATGGACCAGATAGCGTCCCTAGAAACATATCAACCAACTCCCTGTCAGACAACAGGGGTTGAACTCTCCCAGCCAAGTCTCTCCATTATTGTGCATAATCTTTAAAACCTTCACCTGCACCCATGGACATAATCTAGAGTTGAGTACGAGTGGGAGCAAGATCGACATTATACTGATACTACTTGTAGAAAGAAGCAGCCAGATCTTCCCAGTTTCGGACATTGGCTCCCTCCAGCTGGTAGAACCATTCAAGCTGAGTCCCTGACAAACTATCTTGAAAGAAATGCACCCACAAATTTCTATCCGCGGTTTGTGGCTGAATCTTCCTGACATAAGAGCGGAGATGGAGCTTTGGGCAGGACATCCCATCAAACTTGGAAAAAACTGAAGCTTTGAACTTCTGCGGGATGACAACTCCCGACACCAAACCCAGTTCTTCAAAATCCAATCCAGGTATCCTCTGAACTTCCATGGCACTCATACGATCTTCCAACTTCTTGTATATATCCTCAGCAGGAGGATATTGCTCATCATTATAATCAGTATCACTATCAGAGACTGCAAGACTGGGGTCTTTCTCTTCTTCTTGATTCTCCCCTTCCTTAGATGAAGAGGTCAGGTCGACTTGTCATTTTAACCGCTCTCCAAACCTTCGGCCCATGTTCAGAATACCAGCAGCCTTCTTCTTTTTCTTCCTCTCTTTCAGAATGAGGGCTTTCAGATCCTCCTGCCCCTTTGCCAGACTGATAAACATTTGTTGGAACTGGGCGTTCTGTGCCTACAGGTCCTTAATACTTTGTTCGGAAGACATTTCTGCTGAAATAAACAACGAAGAAGATGAGAAACCTGTAATGGTACCTGTAATGATGTGTATGATAATGGGATGCGTATGCAATGATTTCAAAGACTTTGGGAAATTTAAATTTGCAAACCAAAATAAACAAAACTTTATTAGCTGAATTTGAAGTTCAAATGCCTTTTAGGCGTTACAATTAAAAATAAATCTAAAACTAGAAATAAAAAAATCAAAAGTCCCATGGATGCTTCCTCTTTGCGCCGAGATAATCATTCAGTCCTTTTTCTTCATGCAATTGCTTTGTGAGCTCTAAGACCTTTCTCTCCTGAGCATGGAACTGATTCCTATAAGTATCCCGCTCCTTCATCATCTGAATCCAATACCTCTGTAATTCCCCAAGATCAGTGGGCATGTAAGGATAGAGAACCATGTAAGGAATGCCTTTTTCACTAGTGAGTTCCACAATCACTGGAAAAACAGCCACATAGGGCATCATAAGCTGCTGAGCGCGAGCTCGTACCCATTGTAGATAAGGTTCCATTGGAATGGAAGTCTTTGGCCCCAAAGCCCCGACGCTCGATCTGTTTACCATGCCCCAAGATCGTATGAACCTTCGGTGATACTCTTGAATATCCCCCTCATAGTTGAACACAATGTCTTTGATTAGTAACTCACGGGGACCATCCCTTCGAGCGTGACCAAATTATCACAGAGCTAAACAAGGATTTTAAGTTATACCGCCTCTGATACCAAGCAGTGGGACATTAGGGTACTCCCCGCAGCGGTCAATGATAGCAATGTTTTCCAAAGATCGAGAACACCAAAGAATATCCTTATGAGCGAGTGACATTATCCTTTGCGACCAAACCAAACCTTCTTCATTCTTCAGTGTGGACTTAGGGATGTGAGAAATAAACCACCTCGACAGCAATGGCATGCAACACACAAGAATCCCTCTTCTCCTCATGGTACGAGTATGGAGAGTGTGCAAAATATCTTCGAGCAAAGTAGGCACCGGGTTGCGAGAGAGAAAGATCTTAATAGCATTCACATCTATGAATGAGTCCAGATTAGGAAAGAGAACTAAACCATAGATAAGAAGAGCCAATACCTCCTCAAAAGCCTAAAAATCCATATTATCCCAAAACAGATGGGCTTTTTCTATCAGAAACTTAGCGAGAAAACCCTTGACTCCGCTTCTAGTTTCCCAATTGGATACCACGTCGGCCCGTTTCAGGTGCAAAGCTGAGGAAATGACTTATGGCTTAGGAACTTCTTCTAGGCCTCTGAAGGGTACCTATTCAAGAATAGGTATATCCAATAACTGAGAGAATTCTTCCAAGGTAGGCACCAACTGATAGTCTGGAAAGGTGAAGCAGTGGTGCTTGAGATCAAAGAACTGAACGAGTACACTCATCATCTTTTCATCAAAGTTTGAAGTAACCAAGTTGAGAAGTTGACCATGTCTCTTAGTGAACGTAGAAGTTTTAGAAACCCTTGATACTAGATCTTTGAGTTGGGAAGGTATCTTCACAAAGCTGATTCGGATAGTGTTTCTACGAACGGAAGCCATGATCTGCAAAACAGAACAAAGATAAATTCCCTTGGTCTTTGAAATGGTTAGTGTAATAAGCATGGATGCCATGTTACGATTCATGATGTCATGATAAACCACAGGTATAACAAACACAGGTATAGAAAACACAGTCAAGTCACATAAAGTCCTTAGTTTTAAGGCTTGCATGAGGTTAAAGGTAGTACCCTCTTAAAGTTTAGTTGGTTCAAACCTGTCCTAAAAAGTAACCGGGTTCTAGAGATTCTCAAAATCACTGACCATCCTTTATCGGGCATTGTTTCAGCTCTCAATCTTTTCTTGCGGCCAAAATATCTCGAAAGTATGGTCTCAATGAGTGTAGCATCGAGTATCAAGTAGTTCTCAGCTCTACACCGAGACCCGCTATCTCACTACTTTCTAATGGACAAGTTGTTCAACTAAGGTTCTAAGGACCGTTGGTGCTTCACGACACCACGCGGCTACCCCGTATTCTCCTCATTACCCAAAGCGTTTGAGGCTCCGTCAAAATGCATAGACCATCAGGATCCTTCCTCAGGTCCTTCATCCGGTCCAGGTACTTCACAATCAGTTACTACCATGATATCTTCGTCTGGAAATTCAAAGTTCAACAACTGGTAATCATCCACAGGTTGGTGTGCCAAATGGTCTGCCAATACACTTCCCTTGATTGCTTTTTGAGTCGTGTACTGAATGTCATATTCTGTCAAAATCATTTTCCATCTTGCTATTCTTTCGGACAGAGCAGGCTTTTCGAATATGTACTTGATTGGATCCATTTTTGAAATCAACAGAGTAGTGTGAGTCAACATATACTGTCTCAGCCGACGAGTAGCCCATACCAGAGCGCAACAAGTTTTCTCGAGCAGTGAGTACCGAGTCTCACAGTCGGTAAACTTTTTGCTCAGGTAATAAATGGCGTGCTCTTTTCAGCCAGACTCGTCATGCTGCCCCAGCACACACCCCATTGAATGGTCAAGTACCGTCAAGTATAAGATTAGAGGTCTCCCTTCAACTGGAGGCATAAGAATGGGTGGTTCTTGGAGATACCCTTTGATCTTTTCAAAAGCAGCCTGACATTCATCATTCCAACGTACTAGTTGATCTTTCTTCAGTAGCTTGAAGATTGGTTCACAGGTAGCAGTTAGATGTGAGATAAATTGGGCAATGTAGTTCAAACGTCCTAGAAAGCCTATGACTTCCTTCTCTGTCTTAGGAGTTGGCATTTCTCGTATGGCTTTCACCTTGGCAGGATCCACTTGGATACCTTTGTCGCTCACAATGAAACCTAGTAGTTTTCCGGACTTCACCCCAAAGGTGCACTTGTTTGGGTTCAACCTCAGCTTGTACAACTTCAGACGGTCAAACAGCTTCCGCAGATGGTCAAGGTTCTCCTCCTCAGTTTGGGACCTTGCAATCATATCGTCAACGTACACTTCGATCTCATGATGGATCATGTCATGAAACAAAGCAACCATGGCGCGTTGGTAGGTTGCCCCAGCATTTTTCAACCCAAAAGGCATGACCTTGTAGCAAAAGGTGCCCCACTGAGTAACAAAAGTGGTCTTCTCCATGTCTTCAGGAGCCATTTTGATCTGATTATAACCGGAGAAACCGTCCATGAAGGAGAAAACTTTATGTTGAGCAGTATTATCAACCAGAACGTCGATATGAGGCAGAGGGAAATCATCCTTGGGGCTGGCCCTGTTCAGATCCCTGTAATCAACACACATTCAGACCTTACCATCTTTCTTCGGCACTGGAACCATGTTGGCAACCCACTGAGGGTAAGAAGTCACTGCTAAAAACCCGGCATCAAATTGTTTCATAACCTCAGCTTCGATTTTCTCGGACATCTCTGGACGCATATGGCGAACCTTTTGTTTTACCGGAGGGCAGTCTTCCTTGGTAGGCAGGTGATGAACCACAATGTCGGCATCCAAACCAGGCATGTCTTCGTAAGACCAAGCAAAGATTTCCATGTAGTCATGCAGCATCTGAATCAACCGTTGTTTCACACTGAGCTTTAGATTGGCATCGATCTTAACTTCCTTTCTATCCGTCTCAGTACCCAGATTTACCATTTCCACCGGCTCTTCATGTGGCTGAATGGCCCTCTCTTCCTGGAGCAGTAGTCTTGCAAGTTCACCAGGCACTTCGCAATCATCTTCACCTTCGTCCTCGGCTAAGTTGATCGGATTTTCGAAGTCATAACCGGCAGTAGCAGAGTCGTTACCAGTGAGATCCAGAGTGGGTTGGAACCTGTATAAGTGAGTGTGTGTAAATATAGCTGTTTTGCAATATATGATAAAGAAAGAAAAGGAGCACAAGATTTGAAATGCAACAAACGTCCAATGTTTTGATTAATGATATATGAAAATGTCACACAAAATCCCTCACAAATGAAGCCACGGTGCCCCGGGTAGGGCACCGAGCCATAAAAGTTTCAACATATTGTTTGTTACAAATTGACAACAAAAGAGTTTATTACTGAGTGACAAAAGTAATAGGGGTGAAGTCTTTGGCAGTCCAGTTGCTTGGTCCACCGTTGGTTGTTGGGTAGATCCAGCTGTCAAATTCTGATTCTTCCATGCCGTCTTCAATAGGATTCACTCTCGGGTTGGTGATGAACACAGGAGGTCTTCCAATCCTTGTTTTGCGAACAGCCCTCTGAGCCTCTGCAATGAAGCCCAAACCAAACTTGTCAGTCTTTGGAGTAAAGTCAGGAAGTCGGCCCCAATTTGCACATTCACCCTTCTCAATCACAGCCTGGGCATCTTTTAAGGAAGCCATCTTCAAAGGAGGGTCTTCAATTACAGTTTCAGCCGACGCAAGCGTCTGATGCACCTCTTCAAAGTGTTGAAAGGGGGTCTCAATGAATTCCCCGTCCATTTCTATGTATCGGAATGAGTTTAAGTGGCTGACCATATACTCCTCTTCCCCTTGAACTGTAACAATCTTTCCTCTGACTGGGTACTTAAGCTTTTGATGCAGTGTGGAAGTCACAGCTCCGGCCTTGTGAATCCATGGACGACCCAGCAAACAAGAGTAGGATGAACGGATGTCCATCACATAGAAAGTAGAATCAAACACCTGAGAACCAACCCTGATTGGGATGTCAACCTCGCCATGTACCATCCTTTTCGAACCGTCAAAGGCTCCGACAACAATGTTACTAGGCTTGAGCTCCAAATCCTCACAATCTAACCTGTCTAAGGCCTTCTTGGGTAATACATTCAATGAAGAACCGGTGTCTACCAACACATGGGCAAGAGTAGTGCCCCTGCATTCGATAGAGACATGCAGGGCATCATTATGGTTCTTTCCTTTTACAGTTAGATCGGCGTCAGAAAAGCCCAGCCCGTTATCAGCAGTCAAGTTGGCCATACAATCAGTAAATTGATCAGCAGACGTTTCTTGCGGCACATGAGCCGTCTTCAGGAAGGAGATCAGGGCCTTTTCCTGGGCCTCCGAACATAACAGCAGTGATAGCATAGAAATTTTTGATGGGGTGTGCCCCAACTGCTCAACAACATTGAAATCACTTTTCTTGATAATCTTGAGAATCTCCTCCATCTCTTGCTTGGAGGCTTCAACAGCGGTTGTCTTCGGCGCTTCCGTCAAGGCAGGCAAATCAGTAGCAACCCCTTTGCCCCGAGCGTCAGATGACTCGGCAACAGGGGTAGAAACAGGAACTTGATTAGGAAGGGAAACATGCACACTTGCGGGTGTGATGATAAGAGGTTTCTGAACAACTTGTGGCGAAATATTTGGCGAAAACAATCTACCACTGCGGGTAATCTTGGCAGGCCCGGTGATGTTACTGACACCGGTACTTGTATCAAACTCTTGCTTCACCCCAAGCACATAAACATCTGCCCCATAGTGCCATGGGACAGCTTTGTCAGATGTATAGGGGAGGGGCCCCAGAACTGTAATGATGATGGGAGCAAACTTCTGAGTGGACATAATTTTGACAGACTTCTTTGAAGGAGCCTTGGGAGGTTTGTTGAAAATAGTGACAATAGAAACTTCTTCGGCAGGGACAGCAGGAACGGAAATCTTCTCGAATAAGATCTCTCTGCTATCCATCAGGCTTTGGATACCTGATTTTAGCAAAGGACAACCCAAAGGGGAAACAACACATAGAAGGCAATCTTCACCACATCCCGAAAATAAACTGGCTAGCAACAGATTCTTTTTAACAGTCGACAACGGAGTAACAATCTCTTCCACGGAGGCTACATATCGGTCTTCTTCCACAGCGTTCACTCCATGCAGGGGCATGGGAGAAGTTACAACATTGGGCCTTTCGGGCGCCTCAAACTGTATTTCCTTAGCATCAATAAGGTCTTGAACCTTATTCCTCAGAGCCCAGCAATCGTCCGTAGTGTGCCCGGGGCTATCAAAGTGATAAGCGCAACGGGCATTGGGGTTGTACTTCGAAGAAGTTGTGTTCACCACCTTCGGAGCTTCTTTGACGGTTACCAGATTGGTTGACAATAGTTGCGGCAATATCTGAGACAGGGTCATGCTGAGCCGAGTGTACTGCCTTTTGGGCCTCTCACCCCTTTGTTGATTATACTGCTGAGGAGCAGCAGCAGGCTTTGAAATTACCAATGCATTAACAGTTTGGTGGCGTTCCGGCTTAACTTGTCTCCTAGGACCATAAACAGTACTAGCTTCCTTTTTGAAAGGATTCTTCTCAGTACTTGCAGCGGTTCCTTTCTGTATCTTCCCTGACTTGATACCAGCTTATATCCTCTCACCAGTCAAAATCAAATCTGTAAACCCAACAGAAGAATTACCAATCAGATGGTTAAAGAACGGACCAGACAAGGTCCCTAAGAACATGTCAACAAGTTCACGGTCAGTCAAAGGTGGCTGCACCCTGCCAGCCAGATCTCTCCACTTTTGTGCATACTCCTTGAATCCTTCGCCCGTCCCTAGTGACATACCCTGAAGTTGGGTACGCGTAGGAGCGAGGTCAGAATTGTACTGGTATTGTTTATAAAATGCGGTGGCCAAGTCTTCCCAGTTTCGGATACTGGCTCCATCCAACTGATAGAACCACTCGAGTTGAGCCCCAGAAAGGCTATCCTGAAAGAACTGGATCCAAAGGTTCTTGTCTGCAGTGTAAGGTTGGATCTTCCTTACATATGATCTGAGATGCATTTTCGAACAGGATAGCCCGTCATATCTCGCAAAAGCTGGCACTTTGAACTTCGGGGGGATCATAATTCTAGCAACTAATCCCAAGTCTTCGAAATCTAAGCCCGAAACTCTCTGCAGCTCCATAGCTGCCAACCTGTCTTCCAAACCCTTGTACTTATCATCAGCGGGCGGGTATTGTTGATCAGAGTAGTCTTCGTCCTCTTCAGCCTCCTCTTCCTCAACCTCAGATTCGGAAGGTACTGCAGCCGCATTCCCTTTACTGGTTCCTTCTTCAGATGTAGGGGGAAATTCAAGCACTCTTCTGGCGTCACCCTCAAACCTTCTTCCTAGGGTAGCCACCCCGATTCTCTTCTTCTTTTTCATTTGGTCTTTGTTCCCCAGCAGGGCTTTCAGATCTTCCTAACCCTTAGCCAAGGTCATCAGGAGTTGTTGAAACTGTGCGTTCTGAGACTGCAAGTCCTTGACCGTCTGTTCGAGATCCATCTTACTGAAATAAACAGCAGAAAGATAAGGAAACCTGGTGTGGGGACCTGCTTATGCACATGATGAATGGTATGCTTATGTATGCAATGCATTCAAGGATTTAGAACATTCAAAATTGTTGCAAACAAAAAAAGAACGCACGTCATATTAGTAAGAAGAAACTTGTCAGTACATAAATGCCCCATGGGCCAAATATTACGAAAACTTCTCAAGGTAAAAAGACATTGTGCATCCTCTTTGGTGCGATGTAGGTGTTGAGGGTCTCTTCCTCATGGAGTCGGAGGGTAAGCTCTAGAACCTTCTTCTCACTGGCGTAGAAGCTGGCTTCAAAAGTGTTCCGTTCCTCCTTGAGTTGGATCCAACTCTTCTGCATCTCCTCCCACGATGTAGGCATGTTAGGATATAGGATGGTGTAGGGAACCTCTCCTTCCGTAACGGGCTCCTTAATCACAGGGAGAACATGAGGATAAGGCATCATTAGACTCTGGGCTTGGGCTCGTATCCACTTGAGGTAAGGCTCAAGAGGGATGGAGTTCTTGTGCCCTAGTGTCTTGCTGTCAACCCTGTTAGGCATCCTCCAAGCTCTGATGAATCTTTGGAGAAGTCCTTGCGCATCGTTGTTGAAGTCAAAAACTAGGTCAGGAATCAACATGTCATTAGGGCCATCCCTTCGTGCATATCCAAATTATCTCAAGGCTAGACAAGGGTTGTAGGTAATGCCTCCGCTAATGCCAAGTAATGGAACATTAGGGAACTCTCCACAATGATCGACGATGATGACATTTTCTCTGGACCGAGAATACCAATGTACATCAGAGTGAATGAGGGTCATCAACCGTTGTGACCACCTTAAGCCTTGGTCATTCTTCAAGACAGATTGTGGAAGGTGCGAAATAAACCACCTTGCAAGGAGAGGAGTACAGCACATGAGAACACCCCTCTTTCTCATTGTTCGAGTGTAAAATGAGTGAAGAATGTCCCCAAGCAATGTTGGTATTGGATTTCTGGATAAGAAGATCTTGACGGCGTTGACATCTACAAGCTGGTCAGGATTTGGGAACAAGACCAACCCATAGGTAAGGAGTGCCACAATTTCTTCAAAGGCTTGTAGGTCCAATGAATTCCAACACTCTTGTGCCTTCTCAAACAAGAATTTGGCTAAGAAACCTTTGACATCGCTTCTAGTTTCCCAATGCCCCTTGATGTCAGATGGCTGTAGATGTAGTGCTCGAGCAACATCTTCAAGCTTTGGTTTCTTTTCCGTACCATTGAAAGGTAGTTGATTAAGGATAGGAATTCTCAGGAGTTGATAAAATTCCTCCAAAGTGGGTACCAACTGGTAGTCGGGGAAAGTGAAACAGTGGTGAAGAGGGTCAAAGAACTAGAACAACACCTTCATCATGTCCTCTTCAATGTTGGTGTTGACTAGGCTGAGCAGTCTACCATGTCTCTCACTGAAGGGAGAGCTTTCCGGAATTCTTGATGTGAGCTCCTTGAGTTGAGGGGGGATTCTCACAAGGTTGACTTGGATGGTTTTTCTTCGAAGAATTTCCATGACCTACAAAACAAGAACAAAGATGAAGATCTAAACCCTTGAAATGGTTAGTGAATGCATATGATGCTTTATGATGTTCATGATGCATGCACAAACATATGTACAAGCAAATCACACAGAACCCTAGTTTCAGGCTTGCATGGGGTTTCATAGGTAAGTACCCTCTTGAGTGTAGTTGGCTTAAAAACCTGTCCTATAAATAGTAACCGGGTTCTAAGGAGCTCAATATCATTGGATTGTTTTCCATGTTCATTGTTTTGGTTTAGCCACTTAACTAGCGACCAAAATATTCCAAGAAAACAACCCTCAATGAGTGTAGTATCGAGTATCTACCAACTTCGGCATGCAACAAAGCCGGTCATCTCACTACCCCTAATGAAAGGCCAAGATGGTCAAGTAAGGTTCTGGGTCATTAGTGCTTAGTGACATCACTCAGCGGCCCCGTACTCTCCTTGATTGAACTCAAGGGTTACCGGTACTCACAAATATGTCGCACTAATATAGCTATTGCTTCAACCGTGTCGGTATACCCCGCACAGTTTCCACAACGTATTGCTATCTATGAATGTTTCCCCAAATCCGGGTATAGGATTGCAAACCCAAACAAGAGAGCCAAGATGTGAAGCAATCAAAGCAAACAATTAGTCATGCAAGAGGGTGATCTAAGCCCTAAGGTTACCCCACTTAAAAAGAAATCCCCAGCAAAGTCGCCAGTTCTGTTATACGGTGGGAGAACTGACTTGAGGTGTTGCGTTTTGTTTTTGCAAATGTTTCGGTTGAGCAAGAGTCGCCACCGACTTTTTATTTTATCCTAAGGAAAGGTTAAAAAGCACAGCAAAAAACCTTTGAGATGTTTTCTTGGGTTCGGAGAGTAGATTATAGAAAGGGAAGGTATTAGCACCCTTTCTATCCATGGTTATCCATGGGCTCTTAGTTACTTGCTTAGATCAACTTGCCTTGACTTTCAATTGTTTGAAATGGTGCTTTGTGTGTGTGGTTTTGAAAATGTTTTAAAAAGAGGCCAATGTGGTGGCAACCTTTGTAATGATCCATGTTGGGATGTATACAAAGGTGTATGTCTTTTGAAAAGTCTTCAATGTTTATTGAAAGTTGTTTTGAGAGTGTGTTTTGAAAAATGGCAAGTGTTTTTGCAAGTTTGATCAAGTAACTAAGAGTGGTCTACCCCTAAATTTACTCAAAGATTTTTCTATGTTTTTAACCATTTTAACAATTTTGTTCCACCATTGTATTTGGTGGACAATCTTGTGTTAGGATGTGAACGGGACGGGCGCGGGTCATCGTATAGACCATGATAGCAATGTTGCAAAGTATCTTAGTTTTTCTTTTGAGGGACTAAGATCATTTTTTGTAAGGCAACTTTCGAAAGCGTCATCGAGGGACTATGATCTTTTGATTTTGTTTGTTTTACCAAGATACTTTGCATGCGTAACATGGCCCAATTTTTAAGGCAACAAGTGGATGTAACCCTAGGGGTGTTAGTGTGCAAGTGTGTTTTATTGCATACAAGAGTTTATCTTTGAATTAGGATTTTCTATTTCATTGATTTTATCTTGCCATACACATCCTAATTACTAGCAATAAGAAGCGGAAATATAAAATCCTACGCTATTACAACAATTAGGGGGTGGGGGTACACATTTGTACATGGGGGGTTCAACGAGAAAAATAGACAAAAAAGAAAATAGCAAAAAACGAGATAGAGAGAAAGAGAGAGAGCCAGCGCGCTGCTGAGAGGTCATCAGAAGTTCTGACTCATATCCGCTGCCAGATGATCAACCTCTTGGTTAAACTGTATGAGTCAAAACTTTTGACTCTGGCACCTGCAAAACAGAAACCTGTTAGTGGGGAAATCAGAAGTTCTGACCCCCCTGCGCTGCAAGACAGAAGTTTATTAGTGGAGATCTCAGAAGTTCTGATCCTGCTGGAAAGACAATAACTCTCATAGGCTCTGATATTATTAACAGCAAAACAGGCTTCAGATGTGCTAACGTCAAAGTCAGCACTTGGCTTTTCCCTGTACTAATCAGAACATCTGCAATTTTGTTATTATTCCACAAAACAGGAAACATATTTGGAACAGCTCGAGCAAATGTCAAAGTGTTTCAGAGGACAGAACCAACAAGGTCACAGGCAGGTTCTACACTGGCTCAGAACGTTCTGAGGTATGAAAATCCTCAGAACACAAACAGCAACAACATGATATTTACATTATCTTTATTTGAGCATGCACAGCTGATGATGCTTAGCAGCGTGATGAAGGTCAGTAGGTGCTTACCTGGCTGTTGGAAAAGTTTGTGGATGAAAGCTAGCTTTTGGCTCTGATGGTATTCTGGACAGGTTCTTTTTGAAAAGGGTAGGTGAAGGTGTATGCGTATATAGGGTCAAAAGTTTGAAAAGGGTGTTTTTGGTTCACAAAGAAAAACTAGGTATTTGATGAAGTTTGAAGGTAAGAACTTCAAAGTTATGAAACACTGGAGATTTTGGCAGAGTTTCACAACACTTTCTTGCTAAAGATTTTTGTTTCTCTCTTAGCAATTTTTCTGTTTCTTGAACGCCTTTTTTCAGTGGACAATGGCTCTCTATTTATAGGCAAAGTTCTTATGAGTGTCTTGAACATTAAAGCGCCAACAGAGTTTGAATTGTTCTTTGACAGAAATTCTTGGGAAGTTGTGATAACAGATAGCCTTCAGCCTAGGCTGCAGCAGCAGGCGTGGATTGGAGAGAAGTGACCTCTTAGGTGGACGGTGGCGTGTAGACCCATGCCAGAACCTGCGTAAAGGCGTTTTCCAAGCCACACGTGAAGGGATTACTTGGATGAATGTTCAGGAGTGGTTGGAAGCAATAATGAGCATTAAATGGTGATAAGACTTATCAACATCAATATTCTGGTAATGGAAACCAAACTTTGAACCAGCAGTTCTGTTTCAACAAGAACAACGTAAACCATACTCTGGCCTTGGCTTCCTGTTGTCTTAGCAAACTCTGGGGATTCTCCTGATTTTCTGATACGTTCCTTGGATTTGCTTCTGGAACTCCTAGGCTTAGAGATTCTATATCAGTGTAACACCCACTCTTCTGACCTTTTCATCTTCTGATTCCAGCATGCTCTAAAAGAGCCTTCAGACTTCCTTTCTTCTTTTGCATTCCTTTAGCAAATTCTGGCTGAGCTTGCGTAACTGCTGAAAGAGTCATGTTCTGTCTGAGACTTACGTATTGAACCACGTTTACAACTTCTGATTGAGATGATGTAGCTGCTGAAGAGCCAACTTCTGACTGCGTTGAGCCAAGCTTGCATCTTCTGACCGTTTCCATCTGAAGTTTGGTTCAGAAGTTCTGAAGCGCTGATTTTTTTCTTAAACACTCATTTTTTTAGAGAAAAATTCCAAGTACTTAGAATTTGATTTTTTTTCTCAAGATAAAAACGTTGTCTTCAGAGCTTGTGTGATCACCTTGCTCTTGTAAATGGTCTGCTTGGGCAACAATGACAGTTCTAGACTTGGATTTGTTTCAGAGGGACTTTGAAAATCCAAGATGATTTTCCAAAGAAAGAGAGGGCAAATTTTGGGGTACAACAAAAGTAAAGTGAGAGATATCTTTTTACAAAAAGTAAGAAACTGATCATGACATGTTATGTGATTTTATGAGTTTGGGATCATGACCAATGATCCAAACCTACCCTTTGATACTCCATGAAATGATTGGTATTGGAGTTTTGCACTGAGGAGGCTTGCCACACTAATTTCGAGACTTAGGGTTTTGAATAAATTTTTAGAATTTGGCAAGCTTTTTTAAGGCGGGGATATCGTGTGCTTTGCTTCTGAATTTTTGGGCTTAAATAGAGGGAGGAAGTAAGGGTGAATGAGTATGGAAGGAAACAATGCATTCACGGCTTATGGGACAAGAATAAAACACATTAAAATACTTCCTTTCTTGAGATTTTCCTTGTCTTCTTCATCCCACACGATTTTGGAATGTTTGTAAAAGATTGGCATGAGTTGTTTAGGCTCAAAAAGATTAGATCACAAGCCTTACATGCCTTGTACATTAAGCTTGCATTTTATTTGATTTAATTTTGATTTTAAATAAATAAAATAAAAATAAATAAAATAAAAAACTAAAATAATGCATGAATTCACTTAGGGATCTTTAAACATGTCACGAACACATTTAAATTCCAAAACTTAGGCCCAATAGCCCAAAATCACAAATTTGCTCAATTGAGATTTCATGCATTTCTCAAAAATTGCCCAACTTTTGCAACTCATAACTTGCTCAATTTTCATATTTTGAAGGTGTTCTTTAACTTTTTCGAAAGCTCAAGATTTCCTACACAATTTCTCTTTTTATTGTTTTTGCATTTGTAGACTTATCTTGATGTAAGTTGCCTTGACAAAAAAGTGTCTTTTTGTTGACTTTTGAAATGACCTGTAATATATTAGCTCATATCTTTCCAATGAAGCACTTTTTGGACTTGAGCATAAAAACAAAGTTGTAGAGAATTTAATTTTATTCAAATTAGTTTTTGGTTAGGGAAAAGTTGATGAAGCATGTGAAAGTTATGCTTGGTCAAAGTTCAGTTGACTTCTCCTATGGAAACCCTAATTTGGCAATTTTTGACCTTTAATGATTTGAGGGCTTTCCTTGAGGAATCATGATAAACCCTTGATAAAATGATGAATATCACTTCAAAATGTTGATGTTGACCAAAAATCTTGAAGTTTGACTGTAAGTTGACCATAGTTGACTTTTTACCCAATACATTTGACTTTCAATCATTTGAGCCATTGATTGAGAAAACTTGTGATTTAAGACTTGAAACTTGACATGACAATTGTGGAAGACGTATTATGAACCATGAAAACCATTTGAGACCTTTTAAATGCATTCTTCCTTGTGCAAGATGAAACCCTAGTTGTGGACCCATTGCTTAGGAGGAGGTTTGACTAGTCAACCCTTGATTAACTTTGAAAACTTAAGACCTTTGTTAGTATTTCTTGAAGAAAAATGGGAGGGAAAATTTTAGGGTACAATAGCTTCCCCTGTTCAATCTTCTTAAACCTGAAGAGTTAGATTGGCATGTTTGCCATTCGCGACTCGAAGGTGGAAGATGATTGAACACTTAAGTGCCCAGAAATTTGCACTCGTTGATGCACAAAGTAACAATGTTGGTTGATTATATCGGGAATGGGCTTATAGATGCCATCCAAAGCAATCGTTGATATAAATTAGACTAATTTTGTGCCCTACTTTGTCTTAGAAGATGTATTTGGAGTGAGTCTATGCCCGACTTGATCCAAAAGGATAATCATAAGGAATCTACGCTCGATTTCAGCTGAATGATGTACTAGAAGATGTCTACGCCTGACTTCAACTAGAAAATATGTTGAAAGAAGTATATGCCCGAATTTTTCGAAGGAGTATCAGAATAAATCTACGCTCAGTTTAATCTGAGCCAAAAGATGTCTACGCTCGACTTCACCTGAAAGAAGTATAAGAATAAATATATGCTTGATTTAATCTGAGCCAGAAGATGTCTACGCTCGACTTGAAATGGAAGAAGTATCAGAATAAATCTACACCTAATTTAATCTGAGCCAGAATATGTCTACACCCGACTTCAAATGGAAGAAGTATCAAAATAAATCTACGCTCGATTTAATCTGAGCCAGAAGATGTCTACGCCCGACTTCAAATGGAAGAAATATAAGAATAAATCTATGCTCAATTTAATTTGAGCTGGAAGATGTCTACGCATGACTTTAACTGGAAGAAGTATCAGAATAAATCTATGCTCGATTTAATCTGATCCTGAAGATGTCTACGCCCGTCATCAACTGGAAGAAGTATCAAAATAAATCTATGCTTGATTTAATTTGAGCCAAAAGATATTTATGCCCGACTTCAACTAGAAAATATGTTGGAAGGAGTCTACGCCCAACTATCCAAAAGGAGTATCAGAATAAATCTATGCTCGATTAAATCTGATTCAAAAGATGTATATGCTCGACTTTAAGTGGAAGAAGTATCAGAATAAATCTACGCTGGATTTAATCTGAGCCAGAAGATGTCTACGCCCGACTTTAACTAGAAAATATATTGGGAAGAGTCTACGCCCGACTTTCCTTAAGGAGTATCAGAATAAATCTACGCTCGATTTAATCTGAGCCAGAAGATGTTTATGCCTGTCTTTAATTGGAAGAAGTATCAGAATAAATCTACGCTCGATTTAATCTGAGCTAGAAGATGTCTACGCTCGACTTTAACTGGAAGAAGTATCAGAATAAATCTATGCTCTATTTAATCTGAGCCAGAAGATGTCTATGCCCGACTTCAACTGGAATATATGCCTCTTTGAGAATGACCCTATGAGGAAATTTTTTAAGTAGCCATTTGTCAGATGTAGCCTATGAGAAGATTGTATGGTCATATAAGTAGTTGATGATGATTTTCTGTCGATTGATCTTTCCTGAAAAGGTAAAGAGTTAGTTGTATGCAATGTCATGATGTATGAAATGCATTGTGTAATGATATTCTCAAAATAAATGAGACTATACTACATGCATTTCGTAAATGGTGTATGAGTATGAAGTGTTGTTTGAAGTGTATTTATAAACCCGTGCAACATCTTTGTCTGGGGAAATAAATCCCTGACAGTTGTTGGGGATGAACAATATGTGTATCTTTGATGATTATTCCTGCTTTCTGCTTAAGGAAACTCCGTTGGGGAGTGTTGGTTCTTGTTTGGGGAGAAGAGTCCAAGAACATTGGTTGTTCATTTCTCTACTGGGATTTTAGTTGTTATATACCCTGACTGGGGATAAAATAGATGGATAACCTTTCGAGGTGTCGTCTGACCTAGTTCCTGATATGGATGCCGACTTGCCTGGGAGAATAAAGTTGAATGATATCTGGTCCAGTTTCATATTCTGTAGCAACTCTCTAGGGATAGTAGCCTAGACTGTCGTTTGCTGAAGATAGGAATCTTGCTGGTAATTTGTGGTAGAAACAGCCTCAAGCTGGGGAGACTGTAATCTATTGGGGAAATAAACCCTGTTGGGGAAATAAACCTCGTTGACGAAGAAATACTCTACTGATGAAACACCCTTGTTAAGGAGATGAGCTATGCTGGAGAAAGGAAATTTTCAGGGGGTTTTACAGTTTTGGGGGAATAAACTCAGCTAGGGAAGAGAATTTCCATAAATTATATTGATTGGGACTCCGTAGGTTGGCGACATTGCCGGGAAAAAATATCATATTCGTTTATTCGCTGGGGTGATTGGCTGGTGAGTATGATAAGACTACTATATGGGGATAATCCTGTGAGGGTCTCTCTGTGGGGATACATCATGATTTGAACATTATCCAAACTCCTAGAGTCTTGAGCAAATGCTCATTCCTGTTTTTATACATATATTTGTTAACAGTTAATCTTATTCATATGCATATGTTTATTCAATTCTAGTCATTGGACATTTTTGCAAACAAAATAGAAAAAGTAAAAATAGGAAATTTGAAATTTGAAATTTGTATTTCTATTGATAGTTTGTCCATAAACAGGTGATTTTGTACAAAGAGAGAGAAATCCCAATAAGAGGAAATCATCGTGAAATGAAAAGAGTACAAAGTCAAAACAAGATAATAGCTATGTAAGAATAATCTCGTCGGGTTCTATGATACGGTGGCAGAACCGGACTTGTTTTAGGAAAATGCTGGTTTGCGTTTTGCGTTTGTGTTTGCAAAATGTCGCGGTAAGAAAGAGTCACCATCGACTTTTATTTTATCCAACTGGAAAGGAAAAAAGCACAAAAAAAATCCTTTTTCGAGATATTCTGAGTACGGGGGGTAGGTTATAGGAAGGGAAGGTATTAGCACCCTTTCTATCTGTAGTTTTCTACGGGCTCTTAGGTACTTGCTCATCATTTAAAAATTGCTTCTGTGTTTGTGTGTTTGAAAAAGTTTTGTTTTACTTCGATTTAACCCTTGCTTCTGTCTTCAAGAGTGTTACGAAGTCGTTTTGAAAACTTTGTTTGAAAAGAGTGTAAATGTGGAAAAGTTTGTTTTGAGCAAGTACCTACTAGCATCTACCTACTCGAAAAAAGAATGTTTATGTTCTTGTTTCCATTAGACAGCGCTATCCCACTATTAGTGAGGAGGTAGCACCGTCGTTGGAGTTGTAAGGGTCAATTTGAAAGGGACGTACAATCACTAAAGCAATGTTAGGATGTCTTAGTAATAAGTCTAATGTCTTAAGATCATATTCGAGGCAACATTTCCGAGGCAACTTTTCTGAGGCAACATTTCCGAGGCAACATTTCCGAACAGGACTTTTGATCTTTGTTTAGACAAGAGGGCAACCACTAAAATACCCTATACTTAATGATCGTTTACCGAAGGCAACCGAAGTAGGAGTATACCCTAGGAGTGCGCATGTGCGAGTGATTCGATTTCAAGTTATTATCTTTGCACATTTAGGGTTTGCTAACCATTTTCAAATTAACATACATTCTTGTCATGAAACCCTATTGTCATACATCTAACAGTTAATATTTGCAGAAATTAAAATGCGGAAAATAAATCTACGCCATTACAAGGCTTCGGGTGGGGATTAATTACATAGCCAAAAACCCGTAAAACAATAAATAAATGAAAAAGAAAGGTCCTAATTAATCTATTACATCCCATGAGCAATTACATCAATATGGTAAAAATAAGTAAACACGCGATGAATCGAGGACGAATAAAATTAGGGTTTTGACCCCGTCTAACCCTAATTACAAAAAGAATTTTGGTTGTTTTGATTATTTTATTTTAAGAAAATAAGGTTTTGAATTAAATATGACAAACCTAATTACTAATTAATTTACATTAAGAAAAATTAATTAAATTAGACCTATTTTTGTATTTTGGTTATTTTTAAGAAAATAAAATAGAATTTAAATTAAACAAAAACCCTAGTTTCTAATTTATTTATTTACAAAGACAAATTAAAGGTATCCTAAAATTAAATAAACTAATTAAATTAGTTTTTGATAAAAAATAAAACCTAAATCTAATTTGATGAAAAATTGATTTTATGATTTTTTGATAAAAAAGAATTAATTTTATGTTAGTAAAATAATTAAATAAAGAAATTAAAGAAAATATCAAAGAAAAGAAAAAGAAAATGGGCCTGACAATCAGCAAATTGGAGGGGTGCCATTAGCAATTTTCTGGGCCCAAGAACCTTGGTCCATGTTGACCTCTATGCTTCCATGTTGTACGTTGACCAAGGTGCACTATGGTCCTTCAATGATGGCCTTCAGATCTGGCCTTCTGGAGATCCAATGGTTGAATCCTGAGGGCATATGTTAGGCCTCATGATGCGTGGGATATAGGATATGTGAGGAAGGTTTAAGAAAAATTGCAAATGTTTGGAGGCAGGGGTCGAACCCCGGACCTCATGCCTGCAACGCCTTAGCGCCTCCTTGGCTACCACTGGGCCACTTGATTCAATTTGTTAATATATGAAACAAAAACAATAAAATACATAAAGCAAAGCTAGCTACTAAACGTGCGCCAGATTTCAAACAGGCGAATGGAGTGGTGCCACGCAGGTCTTCTTCTTCCCTTCTCCGTTGGTAAAAGTCAGAGACTTTTACCTACAGACATAGGTTCGTCGCTACAACTCTTGCACATTTCAAAATCACATACAGGCACGATATATAAAATCTAATGTTGTGGACCAATTCGTCTTGGCCTGGTGAGCATCATGGTGCCCTTCTTGTGGACCAATTTTGCTTGTATAAAAAGATCCCAAAACGCAACCAAAAGACCTAGCAATGGTGGATTTCAATATAGCTAACAAAAATGCAATTAATTGCTCCCATTAGTTTGCAAACACGTTAGGGATTACAAATATGTCATTGAAACATGATAAAGATGCAAAAATAGAGAGATTCGATTTTGAAAATAGTGACAAACCGTGGGGGTCGTGGAACCAGATTCTGGGCACGAAGACACTTGCTTTTGATTGGTATAGCTTCCTTGTATGTCCAGGAAACAAAAGAGATGGCTTGGGAGTCTTGAAACTGCTTGGAAGTATGGAATCAGATCACCACTTTTCTGGAGTTTTTTCAAGTTTTGTTCTTCCTCTCCACGCCTCAAAACCTTGTGCTTTTGGTCTGCATTTGTTCAATTATGGTCTTTGATCATGATTTGATTCCCATGAAGATCTTTCTAAAATAAGCCAAAAATCAATCTTTTCATGCACAAACATGCCTTGCATGATTTGATTTTGTTGCTAGCTGTATAAGGGACCTGAAATATGCACCAAATCTTAAGACTTAAATGATTTTGATATTTCCATGATTTATTTTTATTTAATTTGATTTAATTGAAATAAAAAATCTAAATAAATGGAAAAAAATAAAATAAATGGCAAAAATAAAATAAAGGAAAGTGGGAAGAGTTAGGGCTCGTGGACCATGTTACAAACTCAAAACAAATGCAAAAAGTTGGGCCCATATGACAAAAATTGCAATTTGAGGCACTTTTGACTTTTGACAATTTTGCAAAAAAGGTCAACTTCACCAATGCATAACTCCTTAAATTTTGACTCTTTGAAGGTGTTCTTGGACTTTTTAGAAATATTGAGATGTCCTCTAAGCAACCCTTTTTGTCTCATCTCAATTGAGTCTTCCATGTTCATGTATGAAGCTTTGACAAAAAGGTGTTTTTGTTGACTTTTTAAAATGACCTATAATGTCCAAATTCATAACTTCTTGTGAGTACAAATTTTGAACTTGGGAGATGAAGATTAATTGTATGTAATTGCATCCTCTTCAAAATGAGCTTTGGATGGGTCATTTCTCATAAAGTATGATAAAGTTATGCTTGGTCAAAGTTGAGTTGACTTTTCCTGCAAAACCCTAATTTAGCAACTTTTGGGTTTTGATGAATTGTGAGAAACCCTTGATGAATCATGATCAACCCTTGATCAAATGAATAATAATACTTAAAAATGAGAATTTTGACCCAAAATCTTGAAGTTTGACTGTATGTGGGCCACAGTTGACTTTTGCCCTAGCACAATCGATTTTTCAGGCCTTTGAGCAATTGACTGAGCAAACTTCCTCTGCAAGGCTTGAAAATTGACATGGATGATCTTGAGAACATATTATGACAATGGTGAGAATTTGTGATCCCTTGGACTCAAGTATATTGATGCAAAATGAAACCCTAATTTGAGGTAGACTGCCTTGGGAGAGAGCTTGTCTTCTCAACCCTTGGCCTTCCTTGAGCAAGTCGAGGATCCTCACTTGAAATGTATTGAGAAATATGGGAGGGAAAATTTTGGGGTACAACGGGTTCCAACTCTGCTATTTCCCTTATATCTTAAAGCATCGTATCCCTTGTTGTCAGAAGAAAGTGACAGAATTGATCTATACCATTTGAGCTTGATGTTGGTAATAAAGCTTGTTGTAAGTGATCCAACGGGACATAGTCATACGCTTTAATCACTACCTTTTTCCTGGACCGAACTTTTGGGTTTTCAGTCCACCGGGATACCCTTTCTTTCCCAAGCCTCCTTTTCAGGTTTTCGACTTGCCGGGTGTATAATCTTTTATATATATCCCTAATTTTTTTCCCGAACCCTTTTGTTTTACTGGGATGCCCTTATTTTTGCATAGGCCAGTCAACCTAGCGGATCATTTTCATGCATAGTATCTTTTGACTATGTCTACATTCACAGGGTGTAGAAAATTATCACCGTCCATGGTGGTGAATATCATAGCACCACCAGAAAATATTTTCTTAATCAAAAATTGACCTTCGTATGTGGGAGTCCATTTTCCCTTGGGATCACCTTGTGGTAGAATGATGTGTTTTATTACCAAGTCACTAGACTGATATACCCGATGCTTGATTTTCTTGTTGAATGCATTAACCATACGCTTCTGATACATATGGTCGTAATAGATAACTACAATCCTATTTTCGTCAATCAAATTTAAATGGTCTAGCCTGGTATGAATCCACTCATCTTAGTCTAAGTTTGCATCTTTCATAGTTCTTAAAGAAGGAATCTAAACTTCGACGGGTAGGACAACTTCCATACCATATACTAGAGAGAATGGGGTTGCCCCAGTTGATGTTCGAGCCGAAGTGTGATAGCCATGAAGAGCAAACAATAACATCTTGTGCCAGTCTTTATAGGTCATAACCATCTTCTATATGATCTTCTTAATGTTCTTATTGGCGTCTTCAACTACGCCATTCATCTTCTGCTGATACAGAGAAGAGTTGTGGTGCTTGATCTTTAACTGCATATAAAGTTCGGTGATCATAGTGTTGTTGAGATTAGTACCATTGTCCGTGATAATCCTCTCGGGGATTCCATACCGACAGATAAGGTTATGTTTTATGAACTGGGCGACCACATTGTTGGTAACCGAGGCGAACGAGGCTGCTTCAACACACTTTGTAAAGTAATCAATGGAAACGAGGATGAAGCGATGTCCGTTAGTAGCAGTAGGCTTCATCTCTCCAATCATATCAATGCCACACATTGCAAATGGCCACAGAGCAGTCAAGACATTCAGAGGAACTGGAGGCACATTATAATACGGTGGGAGAACTGACTTGGGTGTTTTTCATTTTATCACAAATGCTGCGGATAGCAAGAGTCGCCATCGAATTTTCTTTTATCCAATAAAGGAAAGGGTGAAAAGAATAGGAAAGACCTTTTGAGAATTTTCTTGAGTTTGGGGGGTACATTATGAAAAGGGAAGGTGTTAACACCCTTTTCATCTGTAGTTATCTACGGGCTCTTAGTTGCTAGCTCACTTTTGAAATGCTTTTGTGAATGTGTTTATTTGAAAATATTTTAAAAAGTGTTGTCATTGGGAAAACTTTGTAATGATTCTCGTCTCTATAAGAATGCATACAAAGTGTTGACTTTGAAAATATTTCAAGAAAGTGTTGGTGTGTTGAAATATGTTTGTTTTGAAATTTTTGTGAGCAAGCAACTACGAGCGTTCTACCTACTTAAAAGAAAGTCTTTGTTCTTTTCCTCCTCCTCTAGATAGTTCTATTCTACCATTAGTTAGTAGAAAGCCTTATCATTGGATGTGAGGGACAGGCGTGGGTCATCGTACAGTCATATAAGGAAACTTGTAAGATGTTTTAGAAATTGTCGTAAGGGACTAAGATCATTTACCGAAGGCAACATTTAAAGGGTCATAAAGGGACTATGATCTTTTAATCGAGGGTATTTTGCTAAAACATCTCACGTTCGAGGGACATGACTGCTTATATCTGAGGCAACAAGGGTGGGTTACCCTAGAGGTGCATGTGTGTAAAATGTATTGTTTTCATTTAATTCGTCTTGAATTAGGGTTGTCTAATGTTGATTTTAAGGTCTTTCCATACAAACCCTAATTACCAGCAACAATAAGGAAAACGATAAATTGCAGAATTTAAATGTCCTACACTATTACAACGGTTTGGGAATGAGGGGTACAATTTGTGAAAAGGGGAGGAAAGCAATAAAACCCTAATTACTATTACAAACCATTGAATATGAATTACAACAATAATTATGCACAAAATGTAAATATGAAGAACAAAAGAAAATGATTTTTTAGAGTTTTTGATGGAGGAAAAGGTTTTAGTAATTTACCTTAATTGAACTAATTAATTTTATTTATAAAAGAAATTAATTAATTATTTAACAAAACTTAAAAATATAAGTTAATTGAATTTTAAGAAGAAAATTAAGCTAAGTCTAATAATTTGTTTAGGAAATAGTTTGAATATTAGTATTAATTTAGAAAATGTTTTTACAATGTAAAAGAAATAAATAGAAATTAATTTAAAAATAAAATTAAATATTTAAAATTAAATTATTTTAAGAAAAATATATGTTTTTGTATTTTTAGTTTTAATAAAATAAATATATAAATAAAAATATAAAATATAAAAGGAATGAAAATAGTTGGGTTGAGGGTTGAAAAATGAAAATGGGGGTCAAATGTAGCAAAAAGAGTTAGGCTCAAGGTGTTTTTGTTTGAAATCAGAAAAATGATAAAATAAAAAGAAATAATGTGGGCCTGCATTTCCTTTAGTAAAAGGGTGGTGAGACTCAGCAAAAATAAAAACAAAATGAGGTCAAACCCTAAGCCCAACGACTGTTTTGATTATGTGTGGCTAATTTCTTGAGGTGCATCATGAACTCCACATGTGGTGCGTGGGATGAGATCACATGATGATCATGTGGTGTGGATGAAAGGTACATGATAGGCACTCTTAACCTGCTTGCATTGAATCAGAAATGACAAATTATGAAATAAACAAAAGGGTGTCGTTGGAGCTCGAACCCAGGCCCCTATAGTTCAATGCCTTATGCGCGCTTCTCCTGCCACTGGGGTGGCTATTTCATCTTGTACTAGAACAAGTTGCACTAAATATATTATAAACTCGTTTTTGAATGTGTCATCTTCTTCTTCCTCATGCCAGCTTCTTCATCACCATTTTTGAATTTTGTAACTTCCTCATTTCTCAACCAAATTGGAAAATATAAACATGAAAGTTGCTTGAAATTTAACCATGATTTAAAATATGTAAATAACTTAAGCTAACACTCAAAGATGAACACGAATTTTATTTGGTACCAAATTAAACCTAATTTTTTCAGAAAGTTCAAACTCAAAATTCACATCACTCAGGCAACATGAATGAAATCTAAGGACATGGTTAGTTTCAGGGCTATGATGTCTACATTTTTTATTCACAAAGTAACCATTAATGATGCTTATAGAGAGAGTTCAAATTTGAGAAAAATTAACTCAAAACTGGAAATCATGTATGGATTTTGAGCACTTTTTGAGGTGTGGTGATGATATGAATAGCTTCACTAGACTTCAAGGAAGATAATGCAACTCTTACTTTGTGCTGAAAGTGGTTGAATCGTGCTATAGAAGTCAATATGAAGAGCTCTGTTTTTAAGTTTGGGAGATGTTGAAGATGGAGTTACAGTTGTGAAACAGGGATGGGGATGAGTTATATATGATGTAAGGAAGCTTTGTGATTGATTTGGAGAGGAAACACACGAGTGGATTGTGAGATGAAGGTTCAAGGTCAGAAATGACAAGCTATGGATGTTTTTGTGCAATTCTGAGTTTAGGGAGTTTTAGGGCTTTTGAATCCGTGTGTTAGGTTGCGTATGACCTCTCTATTTATAGACAAGGGGTTTGGAAGCTTGAAGGGATCAGAAACACAAGATCATATATTATGGCTTTTTGACTTGTTTTTGAAGCAAGCTTGACAAACATGGTTTAAATGCATATTACAAGGTCTTGTATGGTGGCTAGAGGATTTAAACATGTTGCTTCTGGCTTTGAGATTGTGTATGTGCAGAAGGAACAGGAGAAAAGCTCAAGGAGAGTGGAATTTGTGATTAAATCTACTTTTCCAAAATGGCAATGTTACCTTTGTGCCAAAAATGGATTAATCACTTGGACAATGGCTCAAATGCTTGGACAATGGATTAATCAGTTGTGCAAGAATTTAATTATTGAGTGATTTGCAAGTTCGAAGCCTGCAGAGTGAGATTTATACAGCATGGCTTGAGATTTGGTTATGTGTTCTTCATGAAAATTCCCTAAATTTCAAGAATGGATGCCCAACTTCTTTCCTTTGATTCTTTTAGCTCAAGAATGACCTCTTTAAGTTCTAGGAAATTTTGGAAAGCTTGAAACATTTTCTATAACCTTAATTTTGACCACTTTAGCTAAATTAAATTGGAGCTAGGTGAAAATTAGCCAAGAATTTAGGATAAAAAATCTGCCTAACTTGCTAAAATTTTCACTAAGTGTTTTATAAAAAATTTCATGACTTTATAGCTTATATCTTCAAATATAAGCATTTTTTGGACATCAACCCTCTAATACAAAGTTGTAGAGATCATCAATATCTACAACTTTCACATTGAAAGTTTCCCTTGAATCATCTTGCATCTTGGTTAAAAAATGTCATGAAGTAATGAATTTATCAAGTATAAAAGCACTTAGAAATTTTCCAAGTCTTGAAAACATTAACTTTTTGTGGACTTTGTTGACTTTCATGATTCTTGATGATCAAGTTTGAAATTTTTGAATATCTTGATGAATCTTTACCTATGAAACTCAATGTTGATCAAAAAGTCAAAGTTTGACTTTTTGGGTATCAGTTGACTTTTCATCAGTTGATCAAAAATTCAACTATCAATCCATTGATCTTGAGAAATGATTTGAGCCATGAAATTAGGTTAAAATATTTTGTTTGAATCCTTGATATCATGCCTCAACCCATTGGGTCATGTATTAGGTCAAAAGTCAATGATCAGTCATTCTCAATCAAAACCCTAATTTTGACAATTTTGCCCCTTTGATGATTTGAATATTTTTTATTGAGGAATTATGATCAAAACTTGATCAATTAATGAATATGACTTCAACATGTTGATGTTGGCCAAAAATCATGAAGTTTGACTGTATATTGACCACAATTGACTTTTACCCAATACAACTGATTTTCAGTCATCTGAGCAAATTTGTGATGCAAGACTTGAAACTTGGTATGAGCAATCTTGGAGACCTATAATGAACTATTAAAGTCATTTGAAGCATCAAAAGTCCAATTGTCCTTAAGAAAACCAAAATCCTAATTTGGAGGCTCAGTGCTTAGGAGGTGAGCTTGTCTAATCAAGCCCTTGAGAACTCTTGAGAATTTGAGATCTTTGGTGAGAAGTGTATTGAGAAAAGAGAGGAAAAATTTTAGGGTACAACAGTTGCCCCTGTTCAATATTTTTAAACCTGAAGATTTAGATTGACTTGTCTGTCATTCGTGACTTGAAGGTGGAAGATGATTGATTACTTAAGTGCCCAGAAATTTCCCCGCATTTGTGCATGAAGTGAAACTGTTAGTTGATTATGTCGGGAATGGGCTTAAAGATGACATTTGGAGAAGTGGCGGAGAATCGCCAGAGATGGGTATTTAGATGCCATCCAGAGGTAATTGTTGATAGAAGTATCAGAATGAGTCTACAATCGACTGTATCTGAAGAAGTATCAGAATAAATCTTTGTTAGATTTAATCTGAGCTAGAAAAGGTCTACTGAGAGAAGTATCTGAATAAATCTTTGGTCGATTTAATATGAGCCAACAGATGTTTGAAAATCTTTAACTGAGGGAAGTATCAGAATAAATCTTTGGTCGATTTAATCTGAGACAAAAAAAGTTCTACTGGGAGAAGTATCAAAATAAATCTCCGGTTGATTTAATCTGAGCCAGCAGATGTTTAAAAATATTTAACTGAGAGAAGTATCAGAATAAATCTTTGGTCGATTTAATATGATCCAGAAAAAGGTCTACTGAGAGAAGTCTCAGAATAAATCTTTAGTCAATTTAATCTGAGCCAGCAAATGTTTGAAAGGAGTATCCATAATATATACATTTTCCTTGTTTTAGGGAATGACCTATAATTTGTTTTGACAGTTTTTGATGATATTCATATGTTGACTGATCTTTCCTGAAAAGTAAAGATTTAGTTATATGCAATGTCATGATGTATGAAATGAATTGTGTAATGATGTTCTCAAAAATAAATTAGATTGTGCTATATGCATTTCGTATGCATATGCTATGATGTATAAATCTGTAATGTTGTTGAAGTGTATCTTCGTCTGGGAAAATAAATACTTGACTATTGTTGGGGATGAAGAGTATGTGTATATTCAAGGGATGTATTTATTTCTGTTTGGGAAATAGAGTTTAGGAACATTGGTTTTCTGTTGCTCTATTGGGGAATTTATTTCTTATACACCCTGACTGGGGATAAAAGAGATGGACAATCTTCTTACTTGTCTGGGGAGAAGAATTTTATCAATGAATTGTAGTAGTCTAAGGATTAGATTTGAGATGGGAAATCTATTGTCTGTTGGGGAAATAAACCCTTATTGATGGAGAAGTGCTCTACTGAGGAAACTAACTCTCTTGGGGAGATTGAATTTTTTTAAAGAGAAGAAACTTTGCAAGGTCTCTTTCTTTAGTTTTGGAGGAACAAACTCAGCTGGGGAAGAGAATTTCCATGAATTATACTAATTGGGACTCCGTGGGGAGATTTCACGGGGAGGAAATTATATTCTTTTATTTGGTGGAGTGATATGCCAGGGAGATTGTGGGGAATGTACTATTCTGTGGGGATAACCTCATAGAAGTGGCTCTGGAAACTTCACTGGGGATAATCTTATGAAAGGGACTCTGTGGAGACTTACAGACAGTTTGACTAATATCCTAGCTCTTAGAGTTTTAAGTAAATGTTTAATCTTGTTCTTATGCGTATATTTGTTAACAGTTAATCATGTTCATATGCATAAGCTCATTAAATCTTAGTCATTGGACATTTTTGCAAGCAAAACAAAAAAAAAAGTTTGGACTTCAAAGTATATTTGTATTGATAATTTGCCTATAAACAGGCGAGTTTGTACAAAGAGACGGAAATCCTTGTAAGAGGAAGTTGTCGTGAAATTAAAAAGTACAAAGTGAAAACACACACACACACACACACACACACACACACACACACACACACATATATATATATATATATATATATATATATATATATATATATATATATATATATATATATATATATATATATATATATATATATATATACATAGCCATGTGAAAAATTATCTCATTGGGCTCCAACTTTGCTATTGCCCCTGTGTCTTTGAACATCTCGTCCTTTTCCATCAGAATAAGTTGATTGAACCTTTTGAAATTTTAACCTTGTTAATAAAGCTGGTTGTAGTGATCCAACGGGACATAACCGTACGCTTTAATCCTAAATTTTTGCCTGGACCTCCCTTTCAAGTTTTCAGTCCACCAGGGTACCCTTTTTGCCCAAGCTTCCCTTTCGGGTTTTCGACTTGCCGGGTGTATGATATTTTATATATATCCCTTATTTTTGCCTAGGTATGTCAACCTAGCGGGTCATTCTTATGCATAGTATTTTTTGACTATGTCCTCGTTCACAAGGTGCGGAAAATCTTCGTCATCCATAGTGGTTAACATCATAGCACCGCCCGAGAATACTTTTTTAACAACAAATGGCCCTTCATAAGTGGGAGTCCATTTTCCTCTGGGATCGCCTTGTGGCAGAATGATGCGCTTTATTACCAGGTCACCAGCCTGATATACTCGACGTTTGATCTTTTTATTGAAAGCTTTGATCACGCATTTCTGGTACATCTGACCATGACAGACAACCTCCAGCCTCTTCTCGTCAATCAAGTTCAAATGATCCAACCTAGTCTGAATCCATTTGTCTTTGTCTAAATTTTCTTTATTCATAATCCTTAGAGAAGGAATCTGAACTTCGACGGGCAGAACAGGTTCCGTGCCATAGACCAAAGAGAAAGGGGTTGCCCCTATTGATGTTCGAGCCGAAGTACGATAGCCATGAAGAGCAAACGGTAGCATCTCATACCTGTCTTTATAGGTCACCACCATCTTTTGCACAATCTTCTTTATATTTTTGTTAACAGCTTCCACCGTGCCATTCATCTTAGGTTTGTATGGAGAACATTTGTGATGCTTGATCTTGAACTGAGTGCGGAGCTCAATGATCATGGCATTGTTAAGGTTGGTGCCATTGTTAGTGATGATCCTATCATGGATACCATACCGGCAGATGAGGTTGTGCTTGATGAACCGGGCCACGAAATTCTTGGTAACTGAGGAAAATGAAGCTGCTTCAACCCACTTGGTAAAGTAGTCAATGGCGACAAGAATGATGCGGTGTCCATTAGAGGCAGTAGGTTTGATCTCTATAATCATGTCAATGCCCCACATTACAAATGGCCAAGGAGCAGTCATGACGTTCAAAGGAATTGGAGGCACATGGACCTTATTAGCATAAATTTGGCACTTATGGCAAGTCCTTGAGTGGTGATGACAATTAGTTTCCATGGTCGACCAATAGTAACTAGCTCTCAAAATCTTCTTGACCATAGTATGTCCGCTAGAATGAGTACCAAAGATACCTTCATGCATATCCTCCACGATCTTCTCTGATTCCTTCTTGTCCATACAAAGGAGTAGAATTGAATTATGGTTGCGCTTGTATAATATCCCATTGATCAGGAAGAATTTGGCTGAGAACCTCCGCATGAATTTCTTTTCATTGACTGACGCCCCTTCAGGATACTCTTGAGCTTAGAGATATCTTTTCACCTTGTGAAACCAAGGCTTCTCCTCTACACCCTCAGTGTCAATCTCATAGCAGTGCGTCAGTTCGTCAAATTGTTCGATAGTGATTCGGGGAGCTTTGTTGTCCCATCTGACATTGAACATAGAAGACATGGTAGCCAAATCATATGCCAACTGATTCTCTTCCCTAGGAATATGATCAAAGGTAACCTCTTCAAAGTATGGGATCAAGGTTAGCACAAGATCTTTGTAAGGGATAAGGTTTGGATGTTTTGTATCCCACTCTCCTTTAACTTGACTGATGACCAAAGCTTAGTCTCCATATACACTTAAGAATTTGATTCTTAGGTCAATAGTTGCTTTCAGACCCAAGATGCACGTCTCGTACTCAGCCATATTATTAGTACAATCAAAGCAAAGTCTGGTAGTGGAAGGAGTATGGCAACCCTTGGGAGAAATGATCACAACCCCAATTCTGTTACCCAGTGCGTTGAAAGCTCCATCAAAAACCATAGTCCATCGCGATCCTTTCTCAGGTCCTTCATATAGTCTAGGCTTTTCACAATTTGTAATCAACATCATTTTCTCATTCAGGAACTCAAAGTTCATAGATTGGTAATCATCCACAGCTTGATGTTCCAAATGATCTGCCAGTACACTCCCTTTGATTGCTTTTTGTGTAGTGTATTGGATGTCTTACTCAGTAAAGATCATTTTCCGTCGACCTATTCTTCCGGAGAGAGTTGTCTTCTCGAAGATGTACTTGATGGGATCCATCCTAGAGATTAGTAGAGTGGTATGAGTTGTTAGAACATAGTTTGATTCTACAACCCTTATAAGAGTTTTGATAATAACAAACACAAAGAACAAATATGCACTATAAATTTATGTTGTATGTTGTACAAAAGTTATGACTAAAATAGCATCAGAAGTTAAGCCACTGAAGCTTTCAAGCTGAGTAATCAGAATGTTCTGAAGAATGATGATCAGAATCTGCGCTAAAGTAAAAGATATTCTAATTCTGAATAGTAGTCTAACGCGCCAACAAATCCTCATGTCTTTGAGTTATCAAAGTTTTGAAGTAAAACAACATGCAAGATTCCCAAGTTCTGAAGTGTTACTTTTCCATTAAGACAGTATCATATGCAACGACTTCATTCAGACAAGAATCTTCTCAGTATGGAAAGTG
Organism: Vicia faba; assembly: GCA_948472305.1. Lineage (NCBI taxonomy): Eukaryota > Viridiplantae > Streptophyta > Magnoliopsida > Fabales > Fabaceae > Vicia > Vicia faba. The sequence continues at coordinate 217,630,112 of OX451735.1, forward strand.
CATTGAGTGTCCATTATCACGTTTCAATTTGGACATATTTTCATGCCTATATAAACAAGCTCAAAGGGTAAATCGTTCACGATTTTCCTTACGACTACCTCATACAATCTCAAAAAGCTGCAAATATTCATATTCATCCTATATTCAAATTGTGTAATACATCACAGTAGTGATACAGTTTTTGTAACGAAAAACAAATAGTACACAATAAATTTTTCTTTGATTAAGATATTTTTCCTTGAGATAAACCGGGTTATGGTTATACTCAAGAAGACTTTGGCAGTTGTCAAAGTAGATTTGTAATCTGTTTGATTAGTGAATTAAGTCCTCGTTAGAGAGAGGCAAAATCACCTTGGCGGGTGGACTGGAGTAGTTTGAGATCAAGCGAACCAGGATAAAAATCTTGAGTTTATTGCTTTTGATTTTTAAGTTTCAATTCAAATCCCCTCCCCCTTCTCGTGTTTTCACTTCTTCAATTGGCATCAGAGCGCCTGGTTCTGAGTTCATACACTTAACTGTGTCAGTACAAGATCTAAGCTTTAGAAAAACACTATGGTGGGACCAAGCCAAAACATCAGCAATGACTATCACGATGACAAGGACAGAATCAGCGGCAAACCTCCAGTCTTTGATGGGGAAAATTTTGACTACTGGAAAGACAGAATTGAGAGCTTCTTTTTGGCTCATGATGCTGACTTATGGGACATGGTAATTGATGGATACATGCATCCAGTGGATGAAAGTGGTCAGAAGATAGATAGAAAAAGAATGTCTGACCAACAAAAGCGTAATTTCAGAAACCATCATAAGGCCAAAACAATTCTTCTCAGTGCCATCTCATACTTAGAGTATGAGAAGATCTCAAACAGAGAGACAGCCAAAAACATGTTTGACTCTTTGAGAATGACGTATGAAGGCAACATACAAGTTAAAGAAACCAAGGCCCTTACGCTCATTCAGAAATACGAAGCTTTCAAGATGGAAGATAGTGAATCATAGAAGCGATGTTCTTAAGATTCCAGATTCTAGTTGCGGGGTTGAGAGTTCTTGACAAAGGGTATTCTACCATTGATCACGTAAAGAAGATCATCATAAGTTTACCAAAGCAATGGAGGCCAATGGTCGATGCTCTTAAGCTGGCTAAAGATCTCAACAAGATATCTCTGGAGGAACTTGTTAGCTCCCTCAGAAGCCATGAGATAGAGATAGAAGATGAAGAGCCTCAGAATCAAGGTACGCCTTTAGCATTAAAATCTAAAAAGAAACTTGATTCTAAGGTTTTGCAGGCTATGGAAGAAACCTATGATGGATCCTCATCAGAAGAAGACAAAATATCTCTTCTCTCTAGAAGGGTCAATCAGCTGTGGAAGCAGAGGCAAAGAAAATTCAGAAATTCCAGAAAATCAGGGAATCAAAATGAATCCTCCTCCATATACAGAAAGTTTGAGCCCTCATCTGGACACAAAAGATCTGAAGCTTCGTCTGGTCACAAAAAGTCAAACAACAGAGACATCATCTTCTATGAGTGTAATTAACAGGGGCACTACAAAAGTTATTGTCCAAGACTTCAGAAGAAGAATCCCAAAAAGAAGTTCTTCAAGGAGAAGAAGAAAAGTCTCATGGAAACATGGGATGATTAAGATACTTCTGACGCAGGCTCAGAATCAGATGATGAAAGAGCCAACATTTCTCTTATGGCTAATGTGACAGAAGACAGCGAAGCATCTCAGTCAGACTCAGAATCAGATACAGAAGAGGTATTTCCTAATTTTACTATTAATTTTACTAAAGTTGAACTAGAAGAAAGCCTGAATGAGATTCTGGAAAGGTATCAGCACATCAGAGTCAAATTCAAGAACCCGAAAAGGGATCTTGTCTCTGACTCTGAAGAAACTGTGAGTCTTAGGTTAGAAAATTCTGAATTAAAAGAAAAGATTTCAAAACTAGAAAATGATTTACAAAATTCTCAAAAAGAAATAATCTTAGAGGCTCTCAGTAGTGCTGATAAAATCATAAAAGAATATGATCACAGCTTTTAGAAGTTTCTGGCTAAAAACATAGATAGAAGCAAGATGACTTCAATGATCTAAGGAGTTAGTAGAAATGGAAGGACGGGAATAGGATACCAAGGTAAGGTATCTCCACCTAAGAAAGTCATGGACCTAGTAATTAAACGCACACCACTAAAGTCACACTTCACATATGGGCACATACATGATCTAAAATACACTAGCAATGATTATTCCGCCAAACCAAAATTCAAACAGAATTTTGGTAAAACTAACAAACCAGGACCCAAAAAGATATGGGTACCTAAGGAAAAAATTATATATGTAGCAGATATCTTTAGCAGCAAGGCTAAAACACCAGTCATGGTACCTAGACTCTGGATGCTCTCGACACATTACGAGAAGAAAGCATATGTTCCAAAGCCTGGAACTTAAACCTGGAGGCTATGTGGTCTTTGGAGGCAACCAAAGACGGAAGATCATTGGCTCTGGAACAATAGGTAATGGTAACCTTCCTTCTATTAATAATGTGTTGTTAGTTGATGGATTGATGCATAACCTGTTATCCATAAGTCAATTAAGTGATAAAGGTTATGATATAATCTTTAATCAAAATTCATGCAAAGTTGTTAGTCAGAAAAATGGAACTATCTTGTTTAATGGAAATAGGAAAAACAACATTTATAAGATAAAACTTTCTGAAATAAAAATTTAGAATGTAAAATGCCTTCTTTCTGTTAACAACGAGCAATGGGTCTGGCACAGAAGATTGGGGCATGTTAGTATGAGAAGAATATATCATATTAACAAACTCAATCTGGTCAGAGGACTTCCTAATCTAAATTTCAACTCAGATGCTCTGCGTGAAGCATGTTAGAAAGGCAAATTTGCAAAACCCGCTTTTAAAGCTAAAAATGTTGTTTCCACCTCTAGGCCATTAGAACTTCTGCACATAGACTTATTTGGACCAGTGAAAATTGCATCTGTTAGTGGCAAGAAGTATGGGTTAGTGATCATAGATGACTATAGAAGATGGACATGGGTAAAGTTCTTAAGACACAAGGACGAATCACATTTTGTGTTCGTTGCTTTCTGTAACCAAGTTCAGAATGAAAAGGATCTTAGAATTGTCAAAGTCAGAAGTGGTCATGGTGGAGAGTTTGAAAACAAAAAATTTGAAACATTTTTAATGAAAAAGGAATTTCGCATGATTTCTCTCGTCCTAGAACTCCCCAACAAAATGGAGTTGTAGAACGAAAGAACAGAACATTGCAAGAAATGGCCAGAACCATGATCAATGAGACTAACATTGCTAAGATCTTTTGGGCAGAAGCAATTAACACAACGTGTTATATTCAGAATAGAATCTCTATAAGACCTATTCTGGAAAAGACTCCATATGAATTGTGGAAGAACATAAAGCCCAGATTTCTTATTTCCATCCTTTTTGATGTACATGTTTTATTCTGAATACTAAAGATCATCTGAACAAGTTCGACTCTAAAGCACAAAAGTGTATTATGTTAGGATACTCTGAACGCTCACGAGGGTACAGAGTATATAATACAGAAACACAAATTGTTGAAGAGTCAATCAGTGTTATATTTGATGATAAGCTTGACCCTCAAAAGTCAAAGTAGAATGAATCCTTTACAGATATAGAAGTTGAATTCACAGGTGCTAAAGAGAATTCATCAGAAGTTCCCAACAGAGACGCTCCAACAACGTCAGATGGAAATGTCACAAGCACTCCAGCACCTTCTATTGATCAACTCCAGAAAAAGTTATCCAAAAACAGCATAGCTCACCCTGAAGATAAGATTCTAGAAAAAAAGGATGATCCAATCAGAACAAGATCAACATTCAAAAACTCTGAAGAATCCCTCATGGGATTGGTATCTCTGATTGAACCAACAACAATTGATAAAGCTCTTATAGACAATAACTGAATTCTGGCAATGCATGAGGAGTTAAACCAGTTCACCAGAAATGACGTTTGGGATCTGGTTCCCAAACCAAAAGGATTCAACGTCATTGGAACAAAGTAGTTGTTCAGAAACAAACTAAATGAGCAAGGAGAAGTCATCAGAAACAAGGAACGACTGGTGACACAAGGTTATAGTCAGCAAGAGGGGATAGACTATATAGAAACCTTTGCTCCAGTTTCCAGGTTAGAATCTATCAGTATCTTAATCTCCTTTGTTGTAAATAATGGTATCACTCTGTATCAGATGGGTGTCAAAAGTGCATTCTTAAATGGTTACATTGATGAAGAGGTATATGTGCACCAACCCCCTGGGTTTGAAAATTCCAAACACCCAGAATATGTTTTCAAACTAAAGAAGTCACTTTATGGTCTGAAACAAACTCCTAGATCCTGGTATGAAAGGCTAAGTAACTTTCTGTTAGAAAAGGAATTCACCAGAGGGAAAATGGACACAACCTTGTTCTGTAATACATTTAAGAATGACATTTTAGTTTGTCAGATTTACGTAGATGACATTATATTTGGATCTACTAAACCTTCTCTAGGAAGAGAATTTGCTAAGTGCATGCAGGCAGAGTTTGAGATGAGCTTAATGGGGGAACTTAAATTCTTTCTGGGCATTCAGATCAATCAGACTCCAGAAGGAACTTACATTCACCAGAGGAAGTCAAAGAACTTCTGAAGAAATTTGACCTCTCAGAATGTAAGCCCTCAAAGACTCCAATGCATCCCACGTGCATTCTGGAAAAGGAAGAGGTAAGTAAAAAGGTAGAGCAAAAGATCTACAGAGGTATGATTGGTTCTCTCCTTTATCTGACAGCTTCAAGGCCTAATATTTTATTCAGTGTTTGTTTATGTGCTAGATTCCAATCAGATCCTAGAGAATCTCACTTAACAGCAGTTAAGCAAAATTTTGAGTATCTGAAAGGTACTACTAACCTGGGTTTGTTTTATAGAAAATCCAATGAATACAGTTTAGTAGGATACTGTGATGCTGATTTTGCTGGAGACAGAGTAGAGCGTAAAAGTACTTCTGGAAGCTCCCAGTTTCTGGGAGACAATCTGATCTCATGGACCAGTAAGAGACAGACCATAATTGCATTGTCAACAGCAGAAGCTGAATACATAGCAGCTGCTGGATGTAGCACACAGATGCTCTGGATGAAAAGTCAGCTTGAAGACTTCAACATATTTGAGAGTAACATCCCTATTTTATGTGATAATACTTCTGCTATCTGTTTATCCAAAAATCCCATTCTGCATTCTAGGGCTAAGCATATAGAAATAAAACATCATTTTATTAGGGATTATATTCATAAAGGAATTATCTCTTTAAAATTTATTGACACAGACCATCAATGGGCTGATGTGTTTACAAAATATGTCCAGAATAAAATATTTTATTTGCATATTCTAACCCTCAGAATTTTACTGTTTTCTATGAACATCTGATCAACTTGTCTTCAGAATTTAGGAGTACAGTTGCCTCAGAATCTATCTATGAAGATCTGAACTTTACATTTCAAAGATAGAGGCGTGCAGTTCACACCATCAAACATTTTTCATCCTCTCACAAGTTACCTTCTGAGGCTAAACACGCGTTTAAATTCTGAAGGGTCCAAGGATCTGATTGGATGCATTGAGACACTTGTCAATGGTAACTGTTCAGTATCTACACGAAATCCCCTAATTTCAGGTCTCATTAATTCAGTATAATCATTACTCATCTTCTCTTTCTTACTGATTAAGTTTTCAAAAGTGTTTATAAACTTAAAATTTACTATTTCATTCACTTCTTACTGCTTTCACTATTCTCTCTCGCTCTAGTTTTTCAAAAACCCTTTTTCTCAGTTTTCTTCAACGAATCCGTGTGAACAATGGCATCCTCATCAAGCATCAAGAATCTCAACAGTGCTCCTGGTTCTTCTTCAATAGAAAAGTATGAGGAACCCATTAGAACACTGCTCACTCTGATTGATAACCTTGAAGTTCTATGTGAATTGATCATTGATTTTGAGAGTTTAAAGGAAAACGGCTTTGATCTGTATGAAGATGTAATGGCACATGGATGGAACAAATACTTTGATCGTATGTTGGGTCCAACATTTCCTATTCTTGTTAAGGAATTCTAGATTCATGCTACCTCATCCAACCATCAGGTTACGTCATATGTTATGGGGAAGCAGATAGTGATTACAGAAGACTTGATTAGGAAACTTATTTGGTACAATGGCGGAGGAGTCAGATGCATTGACATGGCTGACAAGTGTTCTGACCTAAAATCTATTGCTAGGGTCATTTTCACTTCTGGACAGCTATCCAGCAAGATAAGAGACTTGAAAGATTATTACAGAATATGGGCTAGGATCATTTTGGGATGTATCAATCACATGAAGCCTACAAGCTCTCCTGATTACATCAACATTGATCAGCAGTTTCTATTATACTTCATTGCAAAGAAGACCAAAATAAATCTTCCATATTTGCTCTTCAACCATCTGAGAACAAGTGTGAAAGAGACAAGAGAAGAAGAAAGAACAAAGAGGGATTGGATTCCTCTGATAAGATTGATTTCAGATATTCTGACGGAAAACAGGCTGATAGAACATCTGACAGAGGCTCAAGAGATCAGCACTCTGGAAGCAACTGTTGGGAAACTGCTTAATGCCAAGAATCTGAAGAAAATGAAGATTATTGAAAGCATTAAGAAGGAACCAACAATTGCTTATCATGAGGTCATCACGTCTAGGAGAATCCCTCTGAAGGATTTCCCACTATTCTCTGAGATAGATGCTTCTCCAGAGATTATGGTCAGATACCTTGAAGCTTGCAAGGAAGATGGAACTATTCCAGAAATCAACATCTGTGACCTGCACAAGGCAGCTCCAGAGGTTGTGCTGAAGAAATCAAGAAAGAGGAAGGCAGCAGGAGAAGGATCCTCTCAGAGGACACCCAAAGATGCGAAAAAGAAAGGTAACACATCTTTTGTTTCTGTTGTAGAATCTATAGTTTTTCCATCATCTAAAACCATTCCCCCTTAACCAACAGAAAATCCCTCACCACAAACATTTGAGGATTTTGACATAGAGTTTGATCCATCTGTAACTCTTCGCAGTTTCTTAAATGAACCTCACTCCCCCAATCCAAATCCAGAACAAAATTAACCAGAACTTGTAAGAGTTCTCTCTGATATTGAACTGTTTGATCAAGACTTTCACTCACCAATCCTAGAAAATCCAAATATCCAGTCTCAACAACCAAAAAATCCACACCCACATTCTCCACAATCAGAACATCAAAACCTCAACTCACCTAAACCAGAAAATGAAAACCCTCTAACTCCTCAGTCTGAAAATCCAAATTCTCAAACACCTGAACCAGAAAATCAACACGCTATCGTAAACCAATTAGAAGACTCCCTTACAGACTCTGATACCACTACCCTAATTCCTGGGATAACAGAACCTCTTATGGTTTGTTTACCTCTCTCCATCCATGATATTCCAGAAATACATTCACCATATGATTCCACACCACCAAACACTCCTCACTCACCAATTCTGATTTCTGATTCTCCTACTCCCTCACTGATTAACCGTCCATCTGATCATCTCAGAACTGTCATTGATCTAGAAGCGCTGGACCATCTAGCTTCCACCTCAAATAAAATTTCCATTCCCAAACCCAAACCAACCTTAACCAAATCATATGTTGGTAAGAACTTGTTGATTTTTGAAACAGAAATACAGGAATGGGTTACTTCTTTGAAGCAAGCAAGTCAAGAGATTTATAATCTTGCTGCTTCTGATTCTCTGTGGGATAGATTCAGAAAATGGTTCAACTCTGAATCCCAGAGGCTGAAAGAATTGAGCTATGAGATGGCTCAGCAGAACTTCAGTGATCAGCTGAAAGCCTTCAAAGACCAAGTTCTAAGTCACTGGGACAAGAAAGAAATTCTTCTGCTGGAAAATGTTCCCTGGAAAGAGCACCAACCTTCAGAAGCCACTGAACCAGGTTCTGATAGTCATCCTCTGACTATTGCTCCAAAAAAGGAAATTACAACAGAAGAAGTAGTTGAATCAGAAGAGGTTGTAGAGTGTTCTGAACGACATGCAACCTCTGAGGATACACCAGCTACGTCTCTAGTCATGCAAACTCTAGAAGAGTTGAAGAAGGAGAATGCTTTAATCCACGCAAGGTTGGATAAGCAAGAAGACACAAACAAAGAGATAAGGGATTTATTGGACAAGCAAGAAGATACAACAAAGAAATCAAGGATATTTTGGGAAAGTAGGAAGAACCAAGCACTCAGATTAAGAGATTGCTGGAAGCGTTGTTCACACGACTTCCCCCTCCATCTAAGATTTTCTTTAACTTATATTATGTATTCTTCATCTTATCTTCTTTGTTTTTGGAAAATGTCATTGCATTATGTTTTCAATACAAATCATCATCTTTTTGACTCTGATTATATTTCTTTTTGATACCTGACAAAAAGGGGGAGAACGTAAGATATTTTCAATAACAGTATACCGGGACAAAGTCTCAAACATTATGAATATCTTAACTTCTATTTTTCTCTGAAAGCATGAACGAGAACATACTCTGATAAAGACAGAAGGAGATGCATCAAAAGTTCTAATGAGAAGGAACTCCAGGGAAGTAATTCATCTCTATCTGAGTACTCAACTCAGGGGGAGACTCTCTTAAGTTTTTGTTCTGTATATTTTTTATTGAAAATCCTAGTTTTAGTCATCATCAAAAAGGGGGAGATTGTTAGAACATAGTTTGATTCTACAACCCTTATAAGAGTTTTGATGATAATAAACACAAAGAACAAATATGCACTCTAAATTTGTGTTGTATGTTGTACAGAAGTTATGACTGAAACGGCATCAGAAGTTAAGCCACATAAGCTTTCAAGCTGAGTAATCAGAATGTTCTGAAGAATGATGATCAAAATTTACGCTAAAGTAAAAGATATTCTGATTCTGAACAGAAGTCTAACGCGCCAACAGATCCTCATGTCTCTAAGTTATCAAAGTTTTGAAGTAAAGCAGCATGCAAGATTCCCAAGTTCTGAAGCGTTACTTTTCCATTAAGACAGTATCATATGCAACGACTTCATTCAGACAAGAATCTTCTCAATATGGAAATTGCATTAAGTTTCCATTATCACGTTTCAATTTGGACATATTTTCACGCCTATATATACAAGCTCAAAGGGTAAATCATTCACGATTTTCCTCACAACTGCTTCATACAATCTCAAAAAGCTGCAAATATTCATATTCATCCTATATTCAAATTGTGTAATACATCACAATAGTGATACAATTTTTGTAACGAAAAACAAATAGTACACAGTAAATTTTTCTTTGATTAAGATATTTTTCCTTGAGATAAACTGGGTTGTGGTTATACTCAAGAAGACTTTGGCAGCTGTCAAAGTAGATTTGTAATCTGTTTGATTAGTGAATTAAGTCCTCATTTGAGAGAGGGGAAATCACCTTGGCGGGTGGACTGGAGTAGTTTGAGATCAAGCGAACCGGGATAAAAATCTTGAGTCTATTGCTTTTGATTTTTAAGTTTCAATTCAACCCCCTTTCTTGTGTTTTTCACTTCTTCATGAGTCAACATATATTGTCTTAGTCGGTGAGTAGCCCATGCCAAAGCACAGCAATTTTTCTCGAGCAGTATTATCTTGTTTCACAGTCGGTAAACTTTTTGCTAAGGTAGTATATTGCATGATCTTTTTGACCAGACTCATCATGTTTCCCCAATACACACCCCATTGAATTTGCTAACACAGTTAAGTACATGATCAGATTCTTCCTTCAATCGGTGGCATCAGAATTGGTGGTTCTTGCAAGTATTCCTTGATCTTTCTAAAAGCTATTTGGAAGTCGTCACTCCATATTACCACTTGATTGTTCTTCAGCAGCTTGAAGAGTGACTCACAAGTAGTAGTTAGGTGAGAGATGAATCAGGCAATGTAGTTTAGATGTCCCAAGAAACCTTTAACTTCCTTCTTAGTACGAGGAGCTGGTATTTATTAGATAACTTTGACCTTGGTGGAATCAACCTTAATTACTTTTCCACTAACTACGAAGCCCCTGAGCTTATCATACCTTACCCCAAAGATGCATTTGTTGGGATTCAACCTTAGCTTGTATTTCTTCAACCTCTCAAACAACTTGTGCAGATGATCAAGGCGCTCTTCCTCAGTTTGGGATATTTCTATCATGTCATCCACGTATACTTCTATCTCATAATAGATCATATCATGAAATAAAGCCACCATAGCCTATTGATAAGTTGCGCATGCATTCTTCAACCCAAAAGGCATGACTTTAAAACAGAAGGTGGCCCACTGTGTAATAAAAGTAGTCTTATCCATGTCCTCGGGCGCCATTTTGATTTGGTTGTAACCCGAGAAGCCACCCATGAAGGAAAACACCTTGTGTTGAGAAGTGTTGTCAACTAAGACACCAATATGCGATAGTGGGAAGTCGTCTTTGGGGCTTGCCCTATTCAGATCTTTGTAGTATACACACATATGGACCTTACCGTCTTTCTTTGGCATTGGAACAACATTTGCAATCCATTGAGGATACGACGTTACTACCAAGAAACCTGCATTGAACTGTTTCATTACCTCAGCCTTGATCTTTTCAGACATGTCAAGACACATGCGACGAACCTTTTGTTTGATCGGAGAATAACCCTCTTTCATTGGTAGACGATGAACCACGATATCAGTATCGAGCCCCAGCATGTCTTTGTATGACCAAGTGAATACCTCAACATAGTCATGCAACATCTGAACCAATCTTCTCTTGACATTGTTTTCTATGTTAGTGTCGATCTTGACTTCTTTCTTATCCTCCTCAGTACCCAAGTTTACCACTACGACCGGTTCTTTGTGCGGTTGGACAACCTTTCCCTCTTGTATCAAGATTCTGGCGAGTTCTCCGGGTATCTCACAATTTTCTTGACCTTCGTCTTTGGCTTGATAGATTGTATTTTCAAAGTCATAAACGACAAAATCAGAATTATTGTCAATGAGATGTAGAGTGGATGTGGATCTGCAAATGTGTGTGTGTGTGTGTGTGTGCATGTAAGGTCACATGGCTATTTGAAAATGTAGTAAAGTAAAAGAAGGACAAGGAGCACAAAATTTGAATGCAAAATCGTCCAATTTTTTCATTAAATGAGCATATGATATATGAAATGACAAACCCTTAACAAATGGACTATTGTGCCCCGGGAAAGGCACATGGTTTAAAGTCATTGTTTTTTGAAGGAAATCATACATACATATTTCTTAAAGCAATAAAAAACAGGAAATAGCAATTAATCCTGGTTGAAGAAGATTGAGATGAAGTCTTTGGCCTTCCAGTTGCTAAGTCCACCGTCAGCAGTTGGGAAGATCCAGTCGTCTAGGTCACCATCACTATCAGTGTCTTCTAGTGCGTTGACTTCATTGTTGCAAATACGGAGAGGTGGTCCACCAGCGCGAGCATGTCGAACCTCTTTCTGAGCCTTTGAAGTAATACCCAACCCAAATTTGTCAAATTTGTAGGGGATGTCAGGAAGTTGTCCCCAGATAGTGCCACCTTCATCTTCTACCATGGCCCTAGCATCCTTCAAGGAACCCATCCTTGGTGTGTCCTTAGAGACCTCAGAAATAGTAGCTTTAGCAACAACGATCATTGGAGGAATTACCTCAAATGCTTGACAGGGGGTTTCAATGAATTCTCCATCCATTTCAATGTATTTGAAAGAATTCAAATGACTGGCCATATTTTCTTCCTCTCCACAGACTGTGACAACCTTCCCTCTCACTAGGTACTTCAGCATTTGATGTAATATAGAGGTAACTGCACCTGCCGCATGAATCTATGAGCGCCCAAGTAAACACGAAAAGGCCGGGTGAATATCCATTACATAGAAAGTTGAATTGAAGACTTGATATCCCACCTTGGTCGGTAAATCAACCTCTCTGCGGACCATTATTTTCGAACCATCGAAGGCTCTCACCATAATATCGTTGGGTTTTAGCACAAGCCCCTTCACAGTCTAATCTGTCCATAGCACCTTTGGGTAAAACATTGAGGGAGGACCCAGTATCTATTAACACATGCACCAGAGTGGTGCCTTTTCATTCTATAGAGATGTGGAGAGCCTTGTTGTGATTCTTCCCCGCTGGAGTTAAATCTGCACCAGAAAATCCCAAGCCATTATCAGTAGTTAGGCTTGCAACACAATTCTCAAATTGATCAGCAGTGGTTTCTTGAGGTACATGGGCATTTTTTAGGAACTTCAACAATGCTTAGGCATGTGCCTTGGAGCATAACAACAAGGACATCATGGATATCTTTAAGGGTGTATGTCCAAGTTGCTCAACAATTTTGTAATCACTTTTTCGGATGATCTTCATAATGTCTTCCATCTCTTGTCTAGATGGGTCTTCAATCATCACTTCTTTTGTGGGTACCTCTGTCAGGACAGGCTCAACAACTTTCTCTTTACCTTGGGTATCAACAGCTGGTCTAGTAGCAGGAATGTGAATGGGTGTTGTAGTAGTTGTTGGAGGAGAGATCTCTGGAGAGAAGCCCCTTCCTGTCCTAGTGACCTTACTAGTTCCAACAATGTTTGTAATTTCAAGCTCTTCATTTTCAACAATCCATGGCTCTTGCTTGACACCATGAGAATAAACTTTTGCCCCATAGTTCCAGGGTACAACTTTGTTAGAGGTATAGGGGATTGGCCCCTGTGTAGTGAAGATTAAGGGAGCCACTCTTGGCTCAGCAGGGATCCTTATAAGGCCTTTAGAGGTGATCCTAATAGGAGTGTTGGAGATTGTGATTATGGAAACATCTTGAGGTAAACTTTTCACAGACACAGTTTTCTCGAACATAATTTCATGGCTATCAATCAGGTGTTGAATACCTTTCTTCAGCCACATACAACCATTGGTTCGGGAAACACAGTGGTAACAATTTTCAGGGCAGCCAGGAAATAATCTGGCTCTCAGCAGATTCTTCTTAACCGTCAATAATGGAGTAGTCAAATCATCAACGGTGGAGACAAAGGAGGCATCGTCAATAGCATTGACACCTTTACCATGACTGGGCATGAGAGTAGTAATGACATTAGGGGTTTGTGGAGGGTCAAACTCAATCACCTTTTTATCAATCAAATCTTGGATCTTGCTCTTTAAGGCCAACAATCATTGGTATCGTGCCCACAGCTATTGGAATGATAGGCACATTTTGCGTTCGGGTTGTATTTTGGAGATCAAGTATTGGGGTTTATATGAGGATTCCTCAGTGTCACCAAATCTACCTTCAACAGATGTTGTAAAGCTTGAGATAGTGGCATGTTGATTCTAGTGAATTTCCTCCTTGGGGAATTAGGCCTTTGTTGATTGTTTGATTGTTGTGGTCGTTGAATTGGGGTCGGGTTTGAAATCAATACAGCTCCTACCGACTGATGGCGATCATTCTTGGCACGGCTCCTTTGTCCATAAACAACATTAGTTTCCTTCTTACCAACAAATGGTTTCTTTACAGTAGTAGAGGTTGAGGCCATGGGAATCTTTCCTCTTTTGATTCAACTTTCAACTTGTTCACTAGTCAAAATCAACTCATCGAACCCAGATGATGAACTCCCCGTCAGCAAGTTAAAGAATGGACCAGTCAAGGTGCCTATAAACATGTCCATTAATTCTCTATCAGTCAATGAGGGTTGTACCCTTCCAGCCATGTCCCTCCACTTTTGAGCATACTCTTTGAAGCCTTCATTTAAACCAATTATCATATTTTCTAATTTCACGCGAGTTGGTGCAAGATCAGCGTTGTATTGGTATTGTTTATAGAAAGCAGCAGCCAGATCCTCCCCGGTTGGATATTAGTCCCCTCAAGTTGATAGAACCATTCCAACTGTGTCCCAGATAAGCTTTCTTGGAAACATTGCACCCATAACTTCCTATCAGCGGTGTGTGGTTGAATCTTACGGATATATGACCTTAGATGCATCTTTGCATAAGAGACCCCGTCATATTTGGCGAAGACAAGGACATTGAATTTGTGGCGAATGACTACCCCAGGGAGAAAACCTAAATCTCCAAAGTCTAAACTAAGCACTGTTTGGATCTCTACAACCTTAAATTGGTCTTCCAGTTGTTTGTATTTCTCAACCGTCGGTGGATACTACTCTACGGAATAGTCTTTGTTCTCAGTAACTTGGTTATTTCCACCGCCAACTTGAGTGCTTCTAGCTTCCTCTTATTGATTGTCTTCTTCCTTAAAAGAAGCCTCTTCTATTTGAGCTAGTCGGGCGGGCCCCTTAAACCTTCTTCCCATGTTGAGAATAATAGCCCTCTTCTTGGTCTTCTTCTTGGTGGCAAGGAGTGCCATCTTATCTTGTTGACCTTTAGCTAGGTTGAGGAGAGTCTCTTGGAACTGTGTGTTTTTAGTTTACAGATCTTTGACGGTTTGCTCTAGAGCCATCTTATACTGAAATAAAAAGTAAAAGGATGAGGAAACCTGTATCAGAAAACTTGCTTATGATATGATGCACACTATGTGGATGCAATGTTTCCAAGGACCTTAAGAGATTTAAATTTGCTAGCCAAAAGGAAAAAAACACAACAATTGTATTAATAGTTCAAAGATTACAACTGCCCTATGGGATTACTATGAAAAAGCAAAAGGGTATCAAGGAGACAACAAAATAGACTCCTAAAACCAAAAGACTCAAGTCTCCCACGGGCGCTTTCTCTTTGATACAATGTTGGCATTCAGGCTTTGCTCCTCGTGAAGTTTCCTTGTAAGCTCTAACACTTTCTTCTCGCTTGCATAGAATCGAGCTTCAAAGGTATCTCGTTCCCCCTTGAGTTGAATCCACGATCTCTGCAATTCTTTGAGGTCGGTAGGCATATCCGAATGGAGAATAGTATAAGGAACATCCCCCTCAGCAACAGGCTCCACAACTATTGGTAAGATGGAAGGATATGGCATCAGGAGGCTTTGAGCGTGAGCTCGCACCCATTTGAGATAAGGCTCCAAAGGAATGGAGTTCTTATGCCCCAAAGTCTTGCTATCAACCTTGTTCACCATGCCCTAAGCTCGTACAAACTTTTGACGATAACCTTTTACATGGTGCGAGTGTGAGACAATGTAGAATGTCTCCAGGCAAAGTAGGCACGGGATTACAAGTAATGAAAATTTTGATAGCATTCACATCTATGAGTTGGTCAGGATTAGGAAACAAAACTAAACCATAGATTAGAAGAGCCAAGACATCTTCAAAAGCTTGAAAATCCATATCTTCCCAAAATAGTCAAGCCTTCTCTAACAGAAACTTGGCTAGAAAACCCTCGACTCCACTCCTTGTTTCCCAATTAACTATAATGTCAGATCTCTTCAAATGCAATGCCTTGGCAATTACTTCAAGCTTTGGATTTTCCTCTGAACCGGTGAATGGTATTTGATCAAGCACAGGATCTCCTAGTAGTTGAGATAATTTTTCCAATGTGGGAACCAATTGTTAATCGGGAAAGGTGAAGCAATGATGCATAGGATCAAAGAACTGAAAGAGCACACACATCATTTCTTATTGAAAGCTTGAGGTAGCCAAACTGATAAGTCGACCATATATTTTGGTGAAGGGATAATCTTCAGGAACCCTTGATGATAACTCTTTGGGTTGAGGAGGCACTTTTATGAAGCTGACTCAGATGGTATTTCTACGAGCGGAAGCCATATCCTACAAAACAGAACAAAGATAAATCCCTAGGTCCTTGAAATAGTTAGTGAAAATGCTATGGCATGATGTCATGATGTTTATGAACAAATAATCACACACAAACAAAGCACACAAGGCCTTAGGATTAGGCTTGAATGGTGTTTATAGGTAAGTACCCTCTTGAAGTTTAGTTGGTTCAACCTGCCATAAAAGAAAGTAACCAGGTTTGAAGGAATCTCAATATCATTAATCTTTCTTCATCAGGCATTATTTCAGCACAATCAATCTTTTCTTGCGGCCAAAATTTCCCAAAAGTCCAATCTCAATGAGTGTAGTATCGAGTATCAACCAACTTCAGTCTTGCACCAAAGCCGACTATCTTACTACTTTATAATGGCCAAGTTGTTCAACTAAGGTTCTATGATCAGTTAGTGCTTCATGACACCATACATCGGCCCCGTATTCTCCTTGATTCAACACAAGGGACACTGGTACCAACAAATGTGTCACACTAACGTAGCCATCGATTCAACCATATTTGTCTACGCCGTACAATTTCTACGATCTATTGCTACTTACCTAATGTGCCCCAGATCCGGGTATAGGATCTTTACAAGTAATAAACCCAAGCATTACCCATAAATGTAAAGCAAACAAAGCAAACAAATAAAGAAAATAAAGGTGATCTAACTCTTAAGGTAAGCCCGCTTTTAGATTAAATATCCCTAGAAGATTCGCCAGTTCTGTAATATGGTGGGGGAAATGACATGGGTGTTTTGCGTTTTATCGCAAATGTTGCGGATAGTAAAAGTCACCACCGACTTTTCTTTTATCTAATAAAGGAAAGGGTGAAAAGAACAGGAAAGGCCTTTTGAGAATATTCTTGAGTTCATGGGGTAGGTTATAAAAAGGGAAGGTGTTATTACCCTTTTCATCCGTAGTTATCTACGGGCTCTTAGTTGCTAGCTCACTTTTGAAATTCTTTTGTGAATGTGTTTGTTTGAAAATATTTTGAAAAGTTTCGTCGTTTGGAAAACTATGTAATGATTCTCGTCTCTATAAGAATGCGTACAAAGTGTTAACTTTGAAAATATTTCAAGAAAGTGTTGGTGTGTTGAAAGATGTTTGTTTTGAAATATTTGTGAGCAAGTAACTACAAGCGTTCTACCTACTCAAAAGAAAGTCTTTGTTCTTTTTCTCCTCCTCTAGATAGTGATATTCTACCATTAGTTAGTAGAAAGCCTTATCATTGGATGTGAGGGACGGGCGTGGGTCATTGTACAGTCATAGAAGGCAACTTGTAAGATGTTTTAGCAATTGTTGTAAGGGACTAAGATCATTTACCGAAGGAAACATTTGGAGGGTCATCGAGGGGCTATGATCTTTTAATTTAAGGTCTTTTGCTAAAACATCTCATGTTCGAGGGACATGATTGCTTATATCTGAGGCAACAAGTGTGGGTTACCCTAGAGGTGCATGTGTGTAAAATGTATTGTTTTCATTTAATTTGTCTTGAATTAGGGTTGTCTAAGGTTGATTTTAAGGTCTTTCCATACAAACCCTAATTACTAGTAATAATAAGGAAAGCGATAAAATGCGGAATTTAAATGTCCTACGCTATTACAACGCTTTGGGAATGGGGGTACAATTTGTGAATAGGGGGAGGAAAGCAATAAAACCCTAATTACTATTACAAACCATTGAATGTGAATTACAACAATAATTATGCACAAAATGTAAAGATGAAGAAGAAAAGAAAATGATTTTTAGGGTTTTTGATGGAGGAAAAGGTTTTAGTAATTTAACCTAATTGAACTAATTAATTTTATTTATAAAAGAAATTAATTAATTATTTAATAAAACTTAAAAATATAAGTTAATTGAATTTTAAGAGGAAAATAAACCTAAGTCTAATAATTTGTTTAGAAAATAGTTTGAATATTAGTATTAATTTAGAAAATGTTTTTACAATGTAAAAGAAAATAACAGAAATTAATTTAAAAAATAAAATAGAATATTTAAAATTAAATTATTTTAAGAAAAATATATGTTTTTTGTGTTTTTATTTTTAATAAAATAAATATATAAATAAAAATAAATAAAATATAAAAGGAATGAAAATAGTTGGGCTGGGGGTTGAAAAATGAAAATTGGGGTCAAATGTAGCAAAAAGAGGTAAGCCCAAGGTGCTTTTGTTTGAAATCAGAAAAATGATAAAATAAAAAGAAATGATGTGGGAATGCGTTGCCTTTAGTAAAAGGGTGGTGAGACTCAGCAAAAATAAAAACAAAATGAGGCCCAAACCCTAAGCCTAGCGTCTGTTTTGATTATGCGTGGCTGATTTCTTGAGGTGCATCATGGACTGCACATGTGGTGTGTGGGATGAGATCCCATGATGATCATGTGGTGTGGATGAAAGGTACATGATAGGCACTCTCAACCTACTTGTATTGAATATGAAATGAAAAATTAAGAAATAAATAAAAGGGTTCCTGTTGTACCCAAAAATTTGCCCTCTCATTTTCACTCAAGGCACGCTCTTAGAGATTCCCAATTGCTCAAGGTTGACCAAGAATTGATCAGATAAATTCTCCTCCTAAGCAATGGACCCCTAACTAGGGTTTCACTTTTCATCAATATGTGTGAGCTCCAAAGGTCTCAAATATTTTCCATGGCCCTAATATTCCTTCAAGGTTGTCCATGACAAATTTCATGTGTTACACTACAAGTTTGCTCAATCAATTGCTCAAATGCTTGGAAATCAACTATATTAGGTCAAAAGTCAATTGTGGCCCATGTATAGTCAAACTCCAAGATTTTTGGTTAACATCAACATTTTGAAGTAACACACATCATTTGATCAAGGGTTGATCATTATTCCTCAAGAAATGCTCATGATTCATCAAAAGTCAAGAATTGCTAAATTAGGGTTTCTATAGGAAAAGTCAACTGAACTTTGACCAGGCATAACTTTCACATACTTCATCCATTTTTCCCCAACCAAATATTATTTTTAATATAATCTAATTCCCTACAACTTCTCTTTTATCCTCAAGATCAAGATATGCACTATTTGAAAGATACAAGCTCATACATTGCAGGTCATTTTCAAAAAGTCAACAAAAGATACTTTTTTTCCAAGACCTTTTACATCAAGATAAAGTCTTCAAATGCAAACTTAATCAAAAGAGATATTGAATTAGACATCTTGGGCTTTCCAAAAAGTCCAATATCATCATCGTGAGATCAAAATTGAGAAATTTATGGCTTGCCCAAGTTAGGAAATTTTAGAAATTTCAAGAATTGTGCATTGAGCAAAATTAAACTTTTAGGTCAATGGCCTAACTTTTTAGGTTTCAAACATATTCCTAACCTTGCAAAGGACATCTAATCTCATTTTTACATTTCCTTTCCATTTTTATCTATTTTGTTCATATTTATTTTAATTTATTTCAAATAAATATAAAATAAATTGCCTAAAATCAATAGAGATGGGCTTTGGCATTTGGGCTGATGTTTTGGCTTGCTTAAAAGCCCACAAATTCATGCAAGGCTGTCCAGGTTCATCCCCCAAACAAAACAAGCAAGAATGACCATTTTTGGAATCTTTTCAAATTACGAATAATGGATTTAACTGTGGCTTAATGGGATGATATCTTTCCTTCTCACCTTGTCCCCCCCCCCCCCCCCCCCTCTCCTCTATAAATACATCACATGTGCAAGCCAAACTCACGCAGAGATACAACCTAGAGACCACACAAAACTTGCAAACAATTCTCAAAGTTGTGAAATTCAAAACAGAATTTTCAGCCACCATCCATCCAAACCAAGCGTGCCATCCTCTTCCTGAAGATCTCAGGATTCCCTCTCAGCCCTCACTAAAGCCAACACACGCAAGAACTACCACTTTCAATCATCACCGTTTTGGTAAATTTCTAAAATTCAAATCCTTATTTTTGTATGTTTTTGAATGATTTGACATGTATGTATGAGTTTCTAGGCATCATTAGAACATGTTAAGGGCCTAGCATAAACTTCATGACGCATGAATCATGATGTGCCATTTTTAAATTGTGCTAGGGTTTTCTATTCGTAAATCAAAACACATGAACTTTTAGGCCAAACTAAGGCCAGATTTGGACTCAGGAGGCAATTTTGTATGGAGTAGACCCTTTAGTTTGCCACAAATCTCTCTATTTTGCAAGTACACGATATTTCTTGGTCGGAGAAGATGACCGGAGGGCAGCTCCGGCATCCCTGAAAATATTTGACTCCGGTCAAAGCTGGCATGGCATTTTTGTGTTACCTGATTGGCCCATTCAAATATATTTGGCGCGCATTTGAAATTGGGGAATATAATTGAATTCTCTTTATATTATTTTTGTGTTATCATACTAACGATTGAACATGATGGTTCAGTGGCAAGGCAGTATGTGTTAAGGTGTTGCTTATATGAGAGGTCAGGGGTTCGACCGCTGCCTCTTGCATATTATTCTTCCACTTCTTCTTTGCAGATCTAGTGTAGCAAGGTTGTACACGCGCGTCATAGACCACCAGATCTACACCTTCCAATGATAATGCATCCAGATCCAAGTGCAGCAAACACACGTCCTCATCGTGGACATCCAAAGGATCCTCACGCTGGATCCATACAGTCTCTGGGCCAGCTTAGTATGGGCCTGGCGAATTTTTAATCCTCACCCCCCCTATTTGCTTCCCAATCAGGCTCAATTTTTATTTCTTCATTCATTTTATTTATTTGTTTATTAATTTCAAAAATCTTTTTTTCAAAAATCACTTTTTTAATAATAAAAAAATCAAAAATAATAATCATAGACTTAAGATTTTTCCAATTAATTTAATTTTCATTAGTATAATTAATTAACTATTTTAACTTCTATCAATTTATAATCAACTAGACTTAGGTTTATTTAATTCAAAAAAATTCTTAATAAAAACACAAAAAATAGTAGAATTAGTTTTATTAATTAACAATCATTTTTCTTTTATTTAATTAATTAAGATTATATTTAGTTTTTTCTCATTTAATTTAGTTTAAGTATTTTCTTAAAATAAACAAAACCAAAAAAATATTTTCTTGCTTACTTAGAAATTTTCTTAGGGTTTTAGACGTTCGTCTCTATTTCGCGCGCATTATTTTGTTCTCGTGTTTTTATATAATAATGTGCCTACTGACATTATGTAATAGGTTAAAATGAGACTTTATCGCTTTCTTTATTTCCCACAATTTTAACATGTAAATACCCCATCCCCGAAGCATTGTAATAGCGTAGGATTTACGATTTCCGCACTTTAAATTTATGCAAAACATTAACTGTTAGTAATTAGGCTTGTATGGAAAGACTAATAACAAAACATTAGCAAACCTGATAACAAGAGATAAATGAACTGAATTGAATCACTTACACATATACACCTCTAGGGTACCCCACTTTAATTGCCTTCGGAAAATAGTCACAATTCTCGAAATGTGAGAGGTTTTAGTGGCTATCCTCTGGTTCAAAAAGATCATAAGCCCCTCGATGACCCGCTTGAGGTTGCCTCGGTAAAAATATAATCTTAGAACCTTAGGGTGGTTACTAAAGCTTCTTGCCTAGTTGCCCTTGTGACTATAAAAGCATCCATTCGAATGTCCCTCATACATCCAGCGATAGGGCTACCTACCTACTAATAGTAGGATAGCATTGTCTAAAGGATAGGAGGAAAATAACGAACCTTTTCGAGTATAAATAGATAGTTTTTAGATGTTGTGCTCAAAACAAACTTTTTTACACTTACACCAAAAACCTTTCAAAACAATTTTCAAAGACATTTGCTTTATCAACACTCTTGAGGACTGATACAAGAGTTATCATGAAGCAAATCGCCGCACTAAGGCATTTTCAAACTTCTCTTCAAAAACACACAAAGCACAAGGTATTTCAAAAATGAGCTAAGCATCTAAGAGCCGATAGATAACTACGGATGGAAAGGGTGCTAACACCTTCCCTTTCCATAATCTACCCCCCTTACTCAGAAAATTCTCGAAAAGGTCTTTTTCTGTTCTTTTCACCCTTTCCTTAATTTGGATAAAAGAAAAGTCGGTGGCGACTCTTGCTTACCGCAACATTTGCGAATACAAACACAAAACCAGTACAACAGTCGGTTCTGCCATCGTATCACAGAACTGGCGACTCTGCTGGGGATACTTATAAAGTGGGGTTACATTAGAGTTTAGTTTATCACTTTAAAATTACTTGTATGCTTTGCTTGCTTTATTTTTAAAGGGTTGCTTGGGTTATTTTTAAAGATCCTACACCTGAATATAGGGAACCTTATTAGGTAAGTAGCAATAAATCATGGAGGTTGTACGGTGTAGACCGATATGGACGAAGTGATAGCTATGTTAGCGTGATACTCTGGTTTGTACTAATGTTCCTTGAGTCAGTCAAGGATAACATTAGGCTTCCTTAGTATCATTAAGTGCTAACTGACCTTTAGAACCTTTAATTGGCTCATCCTAAGCCATTAGAAAGTAGTGAGATGGTCGGATTTAGTTCTGATCGAAGATTGGTTGATACTCGATGCTACACTCATTAAGATTGGACTTTTGGGATATTCTGGCCGCAATACTTTGGTGCTTGAGCTAGAATAATGCCTAAAAGAAAGGTCAGTGATATGAGACTCCTTAGAACCTGGTTACTATTAATAGGATAGGTTGAGCCAGCTGAAACTTCAAGAGGGTACTTACCTTTAAAACTCATGCAAGCCTTTAAACCTAAGGTCTCTGTGTGACTTGTTTGTGTTTGATATACTTGTGATTTCAAAGCATAATCATAACATCATAAACATCATAACATGTCATTTACACTAACCATTTCAAGGGCATATGGATTTATCTCTTCTCTGCTTTGTAGGTCATGGATTCAGCTTGCAAAAAAACCATCTGAATCAATTTTGTAGAGATTCCTCCCAAACTCAAAGAAATTATTTTAAAAGTTCCTGAGAGTTCATCATTCAACAAGAGATATGGTCACTTGCTCAGTTTTGTTACTACCGGTTTTGATGAGGGTTTGATGAGTGTCTTATTCCAGTTCTTCGACCCTAAGCACCATTGCTTCACATTTCCAGACTATTAGTTGGTGCCTACGCTGGAAGAATTCTCCAAAATACTCGGTTTTCCTATATTGAGCATATACCCTTTACCAGTTTAGAACAAGATCCAACTCTTGAAGATTATGCCATAGCTTTGCACTTGAAGTCGTCTTAAATTGAGTCCAACATGAAAAAAATGAGTGAAGTTAAGGGCCTCCTTACAAGTTTTTTGATGAAGAAAGCCCAGGTATTCCTAGACGCTATGAGTTACCATTCCTTTAAATATGTTTTAGCTCTTTTGATCTACGGGTTGGTTGTGTTCCCCAATTCAGACCAGTTTGTAGATGTCAGTGCCATCAGCATTTTCCTTGCTCACAAACCAGTGCCTACATTTGTCGGGGATATTCTGCATTCACTCCATACCCGTACCATGAAGAAGCGAGGGACTCTTATGTGTTGTATACCTCTACTCTATAGGTGGTTTATTTTGCACCTCCCTCGGTCAGTAATGAAGAATGAATTAGGTTTAACATTTTAATGTCTCATTCTCACTCTGACATCTATTGGTGCCCTCACTCCCAAGAAGACATCTCTTTTATTGATTGCTGCGGAGAATTTCCCAATGTGCCACTCCTTGGAATTAAAGGAAGCATCACCTACAACCCCTCTTTAGCTTTACGTTAGTTCGATTACGCCCGGAGGGATGGTCCTCATGATATGCTCATTCAAGGTATTGTGTTCGACTATTCAAATGACCTGCAAGGTTATCATCAGAGGTTCATCCGCGCTTGGGGAATGGTTAAGAAGACTGATAGAAGGACTCTAGGGCACAAGAACTCCATCCCTTTGGATCCATACCTCAAATGGGTGTGAGCCCGTGCTCAAAATCTTATGATGTCGTATGCTGTTATCCTACCAGTGATTTTAGAGCCTATTGTTCAAGGGGTCGAGTCTCGCATCATTCTGCATCTTAATATGCCAACAAACTTCGAAGAATTGCAAAAATCTTTGATATAGCTCAAAGAAGAACGAGATACCTTTGAGTCCCAATTCTATGCCAGTGAGAAAAAGGTGTTGGAACTGACAAAGCGGCTTCACGGAGAGCAGAATCTCAATGCCTACATTAAAACCAAAAGGAAGCGTCCTTGGGAGACTTGGGAATTTTAGAAGTTTCTTATTCGTTATTCCTTTGTAAACTTTGATTTCATTTGAGCTTACTAATAAAAAGTATTTGTTTCTGTTTTGGTTAAAAGAGTTTAAACCCTATGAGGCCCTTGAAAACATTGCATAAGCATATCATGCATATCATTGCATAAACAGGTTGTCAAGATAGGTTTCTTATTCTTCTCGCTGTTTATTCCAGCGAAAGAAATGGCTCTCAAACAGAACAACAGAGATCTCCAAACTCAAGAGTCTCAGTTCATGGAAATGTTCCTCAACCTATCCAAGGGGCAAGAAGAGTTGAAAGCACTTCTCAACGGGAATCTGACCAAGAAACATCTTGACAACTACAAGGATGACCAGTTGGAACAACTGCAAGCTGAAATTGTAAGGATGAGAATCCAGATGAGTAATCAAATGGCTCTTTTCCAAATTTTAGCTCACGAACAAGAAGAGTTGAGGTTTCTCATCAGCAAGCTTCATCAAGACGGATGCAACCGTATGAAGAAAATAGTCGAGACTGAGGATCAGGTCATTAATCAGCCCCTGATGAGATAAGGAGTTGGTTGGTGGAGAGTAGACCTTTCCAAATTGCTGCTACGTCACGAACCCAGCTGCCACCTCTCCAACAATGGTAGGGTCATCGGCGTAAGCAGGATGCATTCACTAGGTAATACACCAAACTCAACATATCAATGTCGCAAGTCTTGTAACACATGTTGAAGTTGAATTTGGTCACATTGAAGAATCCTCCTCCAAACCCCAAAATGTCTTCTCCTAACTATAACCCTGATGCAACATGTGCATATCACTCCAACAGCCTGGGGCATGATACTGATAACTGTTGGACATTGAAATATAAAATTCAAGACCTAATTGATTAAAGAGCGTTGGAATTCACACAAGATGGTCAACTGGAATTCTTCTTCCATTCCTCAAAGGCACACCATCTAAAGTGACAAGCCAAGACAAAGAGGCTTTTTGTTCACCTAGAATTTTCAATTTGCAATTTCTTTTGATTGTTCGAACATTTGTTTCATGTTAAACTTTGTTATTTTATCAATGCATTGCATATGTTTGTCTTGAATCAATTCATTCGTATTCACTATATTCAAACTGTGTTTTTACTTCCTTTTTGTGATATTCAACTCTCGATTAAAAGCTCTAAGCCTTTAGAGGGAGGATGATGAAAACGATACCACAATCTCTACAATATGCTTTTGAACAGACTCCACTGACGATGTGCATGCGTCGTTTCAAATCCTAAACAGTGGAATGATAAGGAAGATAATCCCTAGTCAACCCCTTTGAGTCTAAGACGTAGGATTTTCTCTTTTCACGCAAATTAAAACCCTTAATCATAACTTGTGGCAGGGTAGTTTTCTCAATTAATTCAAATATGTATTCAGTCACAAGCTCTACCTTCATACACGACAAATAGTGTAGAAGATTCTCTTTAAAAGATGGTGATGGTTCCACATAATCGTCAAGACAGGAAGTCATTATCTCTCAAATAAAAGCCCGTTAAGTCAAAAAAACCTATGAAGGAGACTTAAGAAAAAACTGGGGCATCCCGCTGACTGTAATCACAAAAGAAACAGTTCAGCCAAAAGTAGGGATAACAAAATCAAAAAAAGAGGTCCTACAAATCCTCAACAAAAAAAAAGGGTTACAAAAATGATTGCCTTCTCAAACAAACATTCATTTTCTGAACCATCACCAAGTATTATAGAAAAGATCCCAGACTCAATTGGGATCTAAACGCACAATTAACTGAGTTTAGGACTGAAGAACATCACGAAGAACGGTTTGGGTACAAATAAAATTTGAGCATTTATCCTTTGTTTCTTGAACCGTGAACCAGGCCACGTTATAACCCTTAAAAGTCCTAGTTGAAGCATGGGTTAGTTTGAAAGCATACTAATACAAAAGGTATCCTGACTCCTGTAGGGTTTGCTATAAATCCTGAGTTATATCACGCTCACATAAAATTTGTTTGTCTTACTAAAAAATGAATTTTCAAACTTCAAGACAGACATAAGCTTTGCATTCTTTAAATACCATTGTTTGCATATGACTATTTGTTCAGCAGCAGAGAAATTCGCACGACGGATATTCGATGAACAGAAATCCTCGCAGTGGACAGAATCACCTCAGATGGAAAGATATTCCAGTGATAGGCCTTCCATAATCAAGGGGCATAACATGGTGCCTAGCTAATATGGGGGCTGTCAAATCAAGATTCGAGGAATCTCTCAAAAGTGCTAAACAGCCAGGGGCAAATCTCCATCTGAATCACTTAGGGCTTTGGCAATGAATCCCAGTGACGAATCACGTACTATCAAGCAAACATCTTCTGGCAGTGTGGCAACACTTACTACTATGGACAGTGACAATTCTCCGCACCCAATGAATGCGGACATAGTTAAAAGATACTACGCGTGAGAAAAGACCCGCTAGGTCGACTGGCCTAGGAAAAAATAAGGGCATCCCGACGAACCAAAAGGGTTCGAGCAAAAATTAGGGATATACTTATGAAAATTTTGTACACTCAGCAAGTCAAAAACCTGAAAAGGCGGCTTGGGCGAAAAAAGGTTGTCCCGATGGGCTGAAAATCTGAAAGGATAGTCCAGGAAAAAGTTAGGGATTAAAGCATACGACTATGTCTCGTCATTTCGTCACTTGTCTATCATTAGAAGGCTTATTACCCTGATCAAAATTCACTCGAGACTCCAAAAGTTGGGATAACATTCAAACCATCCATAAAATCCCGCAGATACTTTCTTCAGCAGGTACGGAGGCAGGTGCATCCTACTATAAGATCACTACCATATTTTCAGTATACAACCTAATGAGGTCGGGTGTTCTTATATCCCCGACAGATAAAAACTCTCCAACTACTGCTTCGACATCTAAGAAAAAATCCCCAATGAAGTCACCAAGCTTCTCAGGATTCCAACAAAATCCCCAAGCAGTTCACGAAGTTTTCCTTCCCCAATAGAGTTTATTTCTCTAATAACGGAAATCCGTCTCTCAGCATTTCAACTTCAACAAAATTTGAAGACCTACATTTCTTCATCCCGAACAACAATTAGGGATTTATTTTCTCTAGTTCAACAACACTGCAGTAGAACAACTGATACATTCATACATTGCATTCATACACCATTTTACAAATATCATAGCATGTGCATTACAAATGCATATATCACCTTCCCATTTATTTTGGGAGCACCATGCAATTCATACATGATGACATCGCATGAAACTGATTTTACCTTTTCAGGTTAAATTAGCAAACAGACAAACACTATTAACTTATACAGCAGTTCAAAGATTAATGCCCAAAACCAGACGGGGAAACTATCTACATGACCAAGTGGTATAAACTCCTGAAGCAAGACATGTTTACCAACAAATACAGCAGGGCACAGATTAATGCTCGAAACCAGATGGGGAACTATCTATGTGACTGACATTTTCAAGTTCCAGATTAATACCTGTAACAAGCCAGGAAAACTATATGTGGACGACCGATTATAGATTAATACCTATAACAAGCCAGGAAAACTATCTACATAAGGAGATTGAAGATTAATACCTGTAACATGCCAGGAAAACTATCTTTCTTTCTCAGGTCAGAGATTAATACCTGTAACAAGCCAGGATAACTATCTCGACGACCAACAAAAATAAGTTTCAGATTAATACCTGTAACAAGCCAGGAAAACTATCTGTGGACGACCGACTGTAGATTAATACCTGTAACAAGCCAGGAAAACTATCTACATGAGGAGATTGAAGATTAATACTTGTAAAAAGCCAAGAAAACTATATTTCTTTCTCAAATCAGAGATTAATACCTATAACAAGCCAGGACAACTATCTCAGCAACCGACAATTTTCAAGTTCCAGATTAATACCTGTAACAAGCCAGGAGAACTATCCGTGGACGACCGACTGTGGATTAATACCTGTAACAAGCCAGGAGAACTATTTATATGAGGATAATGAAGATTAATACCTGTAACAAGCCAGGAAAAGCATATTTCTTTCTCAGGTCAGAGACTAATACCTAAAACTATACAGGACAACTGTCTCAACGACCAATAAAAATAAGTTCTAGATTAATACTTGTAACAAGCCAGGATAACTATATATGGACGACCGACTGTAGATTAACACCTGAAACTAGACAGGAAAACTATCTACATGACCAGATGAAGAAATCTTACACGGGTTCCTTCTCAGCATCTAGGTGCAGTCTAACACAGACTCATCCTGAAGCAATCTTACACGGATTCCTTCTCAAACTTTCCAGATGCAGTCTAACACGGACTAATCCCAGAACAGCCCTACACAAGCTCTTTCTAATACATTTTCAGGTAAAGGTTAATTCCATTATCCCCAACAAGTTACTGTGAAGCCTGGATTTCAACCAGAAAACAACAAACTTTCATCTCTCCAGTACAGAGATAACTCCTCAGTAGAGCCTTGGATAACTGAAGCTCCTAGACTCTATTCCCCACAGAGTTTCCTCGAGCAGGAGAACAACAGAAACCCATATTTCCCAATGGAGCCCTCTTTAGACAGTAGGAACAAGAACCCACAAAAAGACCTCTTATGAAATCAACATCTACTTTGGATGGCATATTTAAGCCCATCTCTGACGACTCTCTGTCATCTTCTCCAAATGGCATCTGTAAGCCCATTCTCGACATCATTAACCATCAGTGTTACTTCATGTGAGTGCAAATTTCTAGGCACTCTAGTGTTCAATCATCTTCCACCTTCAGATCACGAAAGGTAAACAGGACAATCTAAATCCTTAGGTTTAAGAAGATTGAACAGGGGAAGCTGTTGTACCCCAAAATTTTCCCTGCCATTTTCACTCAAGGCATACTCTTAGAGATTCCCAATTGCTCAAGGTTGACTAAGAATTGATCAAACAAATTCACCTCTTAAGCAATGGACCCCTAACTAGGGTTTCACTTTTCATCAAGATGTGTGAGCTCCAAAGGTCTCAAATTTTTTCCATGGCCCTAATATGCCTTCAAGGTTGTCCATGACAAATTTCATGCCTTACACTACAAGTTTGCCCAGCCAATTGCTCAAATGCTTGGGAATCAACTGTACTAGGTCAAAAGTCAAATGTGGCCCATGTACAGTCAAACTCCAAGATTTTTGGTCAACATCAACATTTTGAAGTAATATCCATCATTTGATCAAGGGTTGGTCATGATTCTTCAAGAAATGTTCCTGATTCATCAAAAGTCAAGAATTGTTAAATTAGGGTTTCTAAAGGAAAAAGTCAACTGAACTTTGACCAGGCATAACTTTCACATACTTCATCCATTTTTCCCTAACCAAATCTCATTTTGAATAGAATCTCATTCCCTACAACTTCTCTTTTGTCCTCAAGATCAAGAGATGCACCATTTGAAAGATACAAGCTCATACATTACAAGTCATTTTTAGAAAGTCAACAAAAGACACTTTTTGCAAGACCTTTTACTTCAAGATAAAGTATTCAAATGCAAAATTAATCAAAAAAAAAGATTGAAGTAGACATATTTGGCTTTCCAAAAAGTCTAATATCATCATCATGAGATCAAAATTGACTAAGTTATGGATTTGCCAAGTTGGGAAAATTTTGGAAATTTCAAGAATTGTGCATTGAGCAAAATTAAACTTTTAGGTCAATGGCCTAACTTTTTGGGTTTAAACATCTTCCTAACCTTGAAAAGGACCTATTGTAGCAGTTGAAATGTTTTAAGACTAAGCCATTGGATTGACTTGACTTATACAAATCAAAATAAAAATCGCCACCGTGATTTATTGTTTCCAAAGGAATGGGAAAAGAGTGAATAACCCAAAAAAAAGGGGGAAAGACTCAAGGTAAGGGGGTTGGTTATACAAAGGGAAGGTATTAGCACCCTAAACATCTACGGTACTCCGCAGGAACCTCTTTGTGAAATCTGTATATTTGGCTATGAAAATTGTTGTATAAAAATGGATGGTGGAGGTGAGAAAAGAAATATATTTATTTTATAATTTTTGCACGCGCCGCGGTTGCGAACCTTTAGTGCATACATACCACCTTTTCGTGCAATAGGGGATTAGGGTACACGTAGTTCCTCTTTTAAAAATTTAAAACACAAATGTGTTGGTTAATTTTATGATATAAAACATCATCGTCACTGTCCGTGTGGAAAACATACCTACTACCCACAATTATGAGAAATGAGAATTTGCATCATCTCAAAGTGGAGGATATGGCCTGGATCTTAAAATCAAGAATGCCTGACTCAACACCCAAGTAGAAAATATCTTTCTTCACTTACATATTGTAGAAGTATAGTTGTTTGCATCACTACAAGGATTGACAAGAGTTCAATCTTTTGAGAAAAGTTTAAAGATAAAAGCCAAAGTGGCAAAATGGTTTGAAATGAGATTGATTGACTTTTAGTCTTCTCACAAAAAATGTCAAGGTATTACTAAGTCGATTGGAGTTTATTTATGAAAATGTTTTGAAAATGCATGGACATAAGTCTAAGTTTATTATGAAAGTGGTTCAAGTTTAAAAACAAGAAGAGTTTTCAAAAGGAGGAAGAATATTTTTGAAATTAAAGAAGATGGGAGGAGAAGAAGGGACTATCCTAAAGCATAAGGTAAAAGCTAGGGATAAGAACCATATAACCAACAAGAAGCCAATACTTGAAATTATGAGCCAAGATAGAATTCCCGTTCCTTGGATTGAAAACCAATCAAGCAAAAAATACTAGACCTCTTGAGAGAACCAAACTTCAAGTATATTAAGTCTTTACAAAAATTGGGCAGAGTAACGGCTGTATACGGATGAATTTCATATTACAAACAAAGGGTGTAATCACAAAAACCTGCACATAAAAACAAACAAGCAACCCAATGTCTTGACGTAAACCTCAAGAACTCCAGACAAAATAATCAGATAAGATCACAAGGTCTCCAAGATAGGCCAAGGTTTCTAATCCTTAGTCCAAGAAAAAAAGTCCCATACTCCATAATGCCAAGGATAATAACCAAATAGTCCAAGTACCATTAAAGATTTTTATGGTTTATGTTGATTATTAAGTATCTTAAAAAAATAAAAGCTCAAGTGAGCAAAGTAAAAATGACAAGAAAGTAAATGCTCAAATGAGCAAAGATGAAAATGGCATGAAATGTAAATGCTAAAAGTAAATGGTACATAAAGCATAAAAAAAATCATAACGTAAAACAAGTAAATAATTAGTGGTTAGTTGGATGACCATCTTGAAGCTTGCATTTGGAACTCATTAGAGGATTGGTAGAACCAAAGCCTCCACACAACAAGTTGCATTTTCTTTTTGTCAAGTATATCATCTATTTGGAATTCTCACAAGTGCCATTTAATGATCAACGATGTTTAAGTGATCCGCGTTAATCAAAGGTGTTATAGATCCATTAGAGGATTGGTAGAACCAAAGCCTCCACACAATGAATCTCAAGGTTATTGGATCAAAGAGATCAAATTAACATACTTGGGCTTGCAAACATAAGTTTGGGTCACGAATGATCATTTATTCGAATCGGGATAAAATTTAGCGCTATGATAAGCAATCGTAAGTGGACTTATATAGAAGTCACACCTATTTTGAGGCTGGTCAATAGCAATCTATGCACCATTTATTCTGAGACATGATATAGAGATCATGCTCCAACAACATTTAGTGCAATAAGAAGGGGGTGAGATGAAGAGGGATGGGAGAGAATATACAAACCACTTTTGAATTAAATTTAATCAAACTATTATTAAAAGCATTCATCCATTTTTGTGGAGTTAAACTCAACACCATGGATCCAATGATGTTAATAAAGTTCATGATCTAAAATTTAACCCAAGATAAGCCAGAAAATAGTCACAAAATAATATTACATTTTAATATATACAAAAGGGTTTTAAAATATTGTTTAAAAATAGAAAATAAAGATAAAAATATCAACTTTGTTTAAATTAATCAAGAAATAAAAAGTAAGACCATAGAAAAATCAGAAAAAGGGTCAAATAATTTTACAAATTTTTTTGGTAATTTTTTAAAGTCAGAAACTATTTTTAAAATTAAAAGAAATGGGTAAAATAAACCAAAAATGATTAAAAAAATAGTAAGGTCAGAAACAAAAATAAAATAAGGTCACAAATATTTGTCACAATATCATTGGATCACTTCATAATTTTTTCAGAATTTAAAAATGTAAAAAGTATTTTTAAACATTTAAAATAATTTAAATAAAGTGTAAATTTATAAAAAATACCAAAACACAAAATTAAATTGTGAAAAAATAAAAATCAGAAAGAGAATAATCAAAATATTTTTTCATAATATTTTCAGATTTTCTGGACTTAAAATGAATTTTCTATGATTTTTTGAAATTTAAAACAATTAAAATATAAAAATCAGAAAATAAAATAAAAGTAAAAATATGTGGACCATTTGATGAGAGTCAAAACACGTTAGTAATCAAATCCAAGGGATCTGGCGCGTTGTGCATATCATGGTCATTAGTGAATAAAGTACAGAATCAAATATAAATCAGATTTTCAAAAATAACAAGTGGCGTGCCATCATTAGTTGGAAGATGACACGTAGGTCATCTTCAACCTCCAGCCAACATGATTTACAGGTCTCTCAAACTGTAAAATCAGAAGCTCGGACCTATGATGTTCGCTTCGTCTCTTCAAGACGAAGACAACCACACCCTCGCGCCAAATTTATATAAACTGTAGCTCAAGCAATTTGGAAGGAAAGTTTTGAAAAGGGATTTGAAATTTCATGATCAAAATGTGTTTCCAGTAAAAGGTAAGTGTTGCGACTAGAACCAGGGCAATGAGAGAAACACAATGATATCAAAGTTTTGAAGAATTGATGAAGGAATCTACCTATTGAAGTTGAGTTGCAGAGCTCTGAAACTAGACTTCTATGGAGCGGTATAGGGCACGATTCTTGAATGTAATTATGTGGTTAGCTTCAGGGAAGATCAAGGAAGGTGAATTGATGGAAAAATTGGATTGAAAAAGGCTTGAGAATGGATTTTGAAGTTACTGAATTCTGAGTTGTGGAACAAGTTTGGCAGGGTGATTCTGGCTATCCAAGCTTGAGAAAGTGAGTAGGATTGCTCATGTATTTATAGGAGAAGCAAATGGGATCAAAAGGAAGGGTGAATGATGCAATTTGGAGGGAATTCGTGTGGATATGCATCATGAAGAAAATGTGACTTCTCTTTTGTCAAAACTCATCCAAAACGTGTGTTTTGATGCACTAGTCCACTTGGGAAAGTTGGCTAATCATGTTTAGACCCAAAACGCGTGCTAATTTGAGGTTTAGAGGTTGTAACATGAAATTCAAATTCAGACTTGCAATGAAACTTCAATTCCAAGTTACCACTTTTGAAACAATGGCATTCTCAGCTCAAGGGGTCTTAAGGCATGATTCTTGTTGCTTTAGAAAGATGAGGTTAAAAGCTTTGCAATGGAAAAAGAATGGAATCAAATTGATGCTTCAGCTGAAAGTTGTGTTGAGTCAAAGTTGGAGAAAAAGAGTTGACTTTCCATACTTAGAAATATTTCAAGTTCTTCTTCAAAAATGACCTATAATGTCTTGCATCCAAACATGGCCTTCCACTTGGAATTTGATCTTGACCAAAAAAGATGGCATGAAGTAGATCTCTTGAATGACATTTTGAAACTTGAACCATTCAAAATCTCAAGAAATTGAGAGAGTTATGAATTGTTTAAGTTGGCAAAATATCATGTAATGACCTATAATATTTTGCATCCTTAAGGCAACTTCCATCCATTTTCTCACTTTGCACATAAAAGAAGGCATAAAGTTCACACCTTCAAGATCATTATGGAAAATGAATGGGCTCAAGGTGATAAAAATTGACTAAGTTATGATCATTTGAAGTCACACATGGAAAATTGAGGATTCATCTGGAGGACTTGTAATCTTTCTTCCTCATTGAGTCTCTTCCTCATGACAACTCCTTGAAACTTTTGAAGTGATTTATTAATAACCCTTTGAAGAGAACGATGTATTTGGAATCAATCAATAATACCAAGAGATGAGCAAGATATATTCCTTTGAAGTTCAAAACCCTAGCTCCTTAGATCAAGAGAATGCTTTGAGGAACTTTGACAATTTTGAACAAACTTCTTGTACCAACACACATGATTTGTAAATAGAAGTTGTTGAGGATGATAATGAGAACTCATAGCCACTAAAACCACTTTAATATCTTGAAAATTGAGAGAAATATGCACTTGTGACCAAATGGAACAAAGCCTTATCCAAGCATGACAACTTCTTCAATCAACCCCTTGTGCTTTTCAACCAAATTTGATAACCTTGAAATGTGATGAACCAAAACAATCTTTCCATGCCAATTCTTCCAAAACCAAGACAATAGTGAGGTTTGAACTTCTCAATATTTATTGACTAGGGCTAGGAAATAAACTCATGAACCCATGGGGTAACTTGTTAAATCCCATTGCCTTTACCTACATGGATAACAAGCAAGACAAACCAACATTGCATTTTATTTAGTTGAAATAAGAAATCAAGACAAAAACAATATTCATGATAACAAAAGAACATAAGTCAAGGTGCTTGGTGATTCCTCAAAAGGGCAAAGCTACATATAGGGAGGGGAACCAAGAATCCTAGTGTGATCTTATTGTGAATGAATAAACATGTTATGATTAAAGGATCTTAGGGGCAAAAATTAGGGCACAACAGCTGCCCTTATTTAAGTTTCTTCTATCCAGAGATACGAAGGTTAAAAATCTCTGTGTCGACGCGATGATGCTTAAATATAAAAAAAAAACTATTTTTGGTCCTAAGATGCCATGCAAATGTTTATGATCATGAATGCAAATGGACAATTCCAAAGGGACGCAAATCACCACTAGGCATGTAACAATAATAAAGAAACAAGAGAGCGACCCCACCAGGAAAATAAATCTCTGGTGGATCAAAAGACCTGAATCAAAGAGGATGGTAGAATGGTCAAAGGATACACCAACTTCTACCAAAGGCGAAGCTACCGACGTTTACTGAAGGCAGAGAGAAAGATAACAAACATCGACGTTCATTGTCGATGTCCTACCGACTTTCGTTGAAGGTAGAGAGAAAGATAACAAACATCGATGTTCACTACCGATGTCCTACCGACTTTCACTGAAGGTAGAGAGAAAATTAATATCATAGCACCACCGTTCACTGACGATGAACTACCAACATTCACTGAGGGTAGCAAAAAGATAACAAACACCAACTTTCACTGATAGTGATCTACCAACTTTCATTGAAGGTAGAAAGAGAAAATATCATAGCACCGCCGTTCACTGACGATGAACTACCAACGTTCACTGAAGGTAGCAAAAAGATAACAAACATCAATGTTCACTGCCGATGTCCTGCCAACTTTCACTGAAGGTAGAGAGAAAAGAAATATCATAGCACCGCCGTTCACTGACGATGAACTACCAACGCTCACTGAGGGTAGCAAAAAGATAACAAACACCAACATTCATTGATGGTGATCTACCAACTTTCACTGAAGGGAGAAAGATAAAATATCATAGCACCTCCGTTCACTGACGATGAACTACCAACGTTCACTGAATGTAGCAAAAAGATAACAAACATCGATGTTCACTGCCGATGTCCTATCAACTTTTGCTGAAGGTAGAGAGAAAATAAATATCATAGCACCGCCGTTCATTGACGATGAACTACCAAGGTTCACTGAGGGTAGAAAAAAGATAACAAACACCAACTTTCACTGATGGTGATCTACCAACTTTCACTGAAGGTAGAGAGAAAAGAAATATCATAGCACCTCCGTTCACTAACGATGAACTACCCACGTTCACTGAAGGTAGAAAAAAGATAACAAACATCAACGTTCACTGCCAACATCCTACCATATTTCACTGAAGGTAGAAAGAGAATATATCATTGCATCTCCGTTCACTGACGATGAACTACCAACGTCCACTGAAGGTAGAAAAAAGATAACAATCACCAACTTTCACTGAAGGTGACCTACCATCTTTCACTGAAGGTAGAAAGAGAAAATATCATTGCATCTCTGTTCACTGACGATGAACTACCCACGTTCACTGACGATGAACTACCCACGTTCACTGAGGGTAGCAAAAAGATAACAAGTTTCCCCAAGATTCTGGCGTTTCACCTAGAACGGGTCTCAAATTCTTTTTTAACCAAGGCACTCCGCCTGGAAAGGATATTATATAAGCTGTCTCAAATAAAGAGACTTCCACTTGCAAATATTTCACAACGAGTTGTTTCTGTGATATTGAAAGTCTTGCCATCCCTTGGCGTAATCTGACGACAAACTGCAAACTATTCACTCATAGAGGAGATAGCAAAAAAAAGTTATGTCGACTTTTACAGGGAAGCACAAGTTACTCAAATAAAGAGACATGCTACTTGTTGTCATAGGGGATTGTAAAAAGAAATGACTTTCTGGGGAGAGAAATATGACTTCATGGAGAAAGAAATATGACTTCCTGGGGAGAGAAATATGACTTCCTGGAGAAAGAAATATGACTTCCTGGGGAGATGCCACGATATTCCTGCTGAGGAGATAAAGTCTTCTCGTGTAAAATAAATGTACCAACCAAAACTTGAATTTTTCAGAAATCCAAAGTAAATAATATTGTGGAACCATAAATTCAAACCATAAATAAACTGGAACAAAACGGTCAACCAGAAGGTAACCCCACTTTTATAAAGCAAACAAGGCAAACATGGTAAGCAAATAAAGGTGATCTAAACCCTAAGGTAACCCCACTTTTATAATATTCCCCAGCAGATTCGCCAGTTCTGTGATACGGTGGGATAACTGACTTGAGGTTTTGCGTTTCATCGTAAATGTTTCGGTTTAGCAAGAGTCGCCACCAACTTTTATTTTATCCAAAAGGAAAGGTAAAAAAGCACAGGAAATACCTTTGAGATGTTTTCTTGAGTTCGGAGGCTAGATTATGAAAAGGGAAGGTATTAGCATCCTTTTCATCCATGGTTTTCCATGGGCTCTTAGTTACTTTCTTAGATCACTTGCTTTGCTTTTGCAATTGTTTGAAATGGTGCTTTGTGTTTGGTGTGATTTTGAAAGTATTTTGAAAAGAGGCCACTCGTTTGGGCAATCTTTTGTAATGATTCTCGTTCGTAAGAAGGTATACAATGATGTTTGTATTTTGAAAAATGTTTCAATATTTTGAAAGTTGTTTGGAAATGTTTTTGAAATGTGTGTGTGTTTGTTTAAAAATAGCAAGGATTGTTTGGAAGAGAGCAAGTAACTAGGAGTTATCTACCCTAATCAAATGTCTTTTCTATGCAATTTTTATTCCTGTGACAATGTTGATTTACCATTGC
Source organism: Vicia faba (assembly GCA_948472305.1). Classification (NCBI taxonomy): domain Eukaryota; kingdom Viridiplantae; phylum Streptophyta; class Magnoliopsida; order Fabales; family Fabaceae; genus Vicia; species Vicia faba. The sequence continues at coordinate 217,667,578 of OX451735.1, forward strand.
TTTGGTAAACAACCCTATCTTTGGATGTTAACAGGACGGGCGTGGGTCATCGTATGACCATGATAGCAATGTTGCCAAGTATCTTTAGCACTTTGAGGGACCAATATCATTTTATTTTAGGCAACCTTTTGATAGCGTCATCGAGGGACTATGATCTTTTGTTTTGTTTGATTTTGCCAAGATACTTTGCATGCATACCATGGCCTTTTTTTTAGGCAACCAAGTGGATGAAACACTAAGGGGTGCTTGTGTGCAATGTGTGTCATTTTACATGCCTTTGATTGTCTTGTATTAGTTCATTCTATTTGTTTGTTTTTTGTCTTATCATGCAAACCCTAGTTTACTAAACATGGTATATGAAAGAAATAAATTGCGTAAATGTAAACTAAGCTATTACAAAAATTATTATGGGAGGGGAGATACAAGTTTTGAATGGGGATATTTGCACAAAATAAAACCCTAAAATACTATTACAACCCAATTGAATATTTGCAAATTAAATAAATATACAAATATTTAAATATGCAAATAAAAATGTATTTATGCAAAATATTTTGTATTTGATTTTTGTATGAGAAAAATGATTTATTAAACCCTAGAAAAAGAGAAAAAATAGTATGGTTATTTTTGAAAGGGGAAACCCTAGTTTTGATTTAAAAGAAAATATATATTCTATATTTATTTTATTTTGTCCATTTTTGTACAAGAAATAATAAATAATATTATTAATAAATATTAAAAATTAAAATATGTATGAAAATAATAGTTTATGGGTATAAATGATAAAATAAAAATGTATAGTATTTTTAAATGTATTTACTATTTATTTAAGAAAATAAAGTTCTGTTTATTTGTATAAAACTATTTTTATATGTGGAAAAAATAATAAAAATAAGATAAAAATTGCAAAAAATTAAGAAAATATTTTTGTGATTTTTTAATGTTCAGAAAAATTATTAAAATCAATAAACATAAAAATATAAGAAAATATGCAAAAATATAAAAATATGCAAAGGGGGTGCAAATAGTAGTCAGGGGGGTGTGGAAAACAAAACAAGCAGGCCCAAGGCGCGCCATGCCCAGGAAACTTCATTGTTGTCCTCCAGCTTCCATTTGCGCGCGTATCTACCTTAAACCTGTAACTTGTTGTAGCTTGCATAAAAATGAAAACTCATAACATAAAAAATGTAGCTTGTAATCTCACGATTCCAATGATATAAAATTCATGACCTAACTCTCAAAGATCAGGGAGAATTTTAATGGCCCTAAATCGTGACCTAGTTTTTTCAGCATGTTCAACATTTAAATTCTCTTAGCTCAGTTAATATAAATGACAACTATGCATATGCACAGCTTCACCGTGCTAGAGACTACATTTTTGCTTCACAAATCGTGGCTTGAGGATGCCTAAATAGAGAGATAAAGTTTTGAAAAATACCTCCTTCAGCTGGATTTGGATATGGCAATGTGGGGACTTTGAGTGAGGCCTGAGGATCGTGTGAGCTTCCTTGAAGTTCCCTCAAGCTTTTCCAATGCTTAGCTGGCCTTGAGGATGCTTGAAACTCCTTATAGAAGTCAAGCTGCAACCTTCCAAAATGAAAATGGTGATGTCTGAAATAGGGCTTACAGAACCAGGACAAGGGCTTGGATAGCTTTGGTAGGATGTATGGAATGTGTTTGAAGTGTTACAAAGCAAAACGCACGAGCAAATATTGAGTTGGTAAGAGTTTTGCAGAAGCTGCAAGTTTGGGCAGAAAAATGTGTTTTTGTATTTGGGAGAATTTCAGATGTTGTGCCTTCGTGTTCTAGCTTGAGATAAGTTTGTAAATTTGTTTAGAATGATGCCAAGTCCACCCTTTATCAGATGTACAAGTTCTCTACCTTTTGGCCATTTTTCTTGTTTTTAAAGAAAGGTTAAAGTGACTATGCTAACAGGCCTGTACTTAGCTATCTTGTGAGCTGCAAGGGTTGGTATACTTTGCTTGTGATCTATGGAAAATTCATGTACTCAAGGAACAAGTCCAAGGCTCAAGGATGATTGTGATACGGTGGGAGAACTGACTTGAGGTTTTGCGTTTTGTGTTCGCAAATGTTTCAGTTTAGCAAGAGTCCCCACCGACTTTTTATTTTATCCTAAGGAAAGGTCAAAAAGCACAAGAAAGACCTTTGAAATGTTTTCTTGAGTTCGGGGAGTAGATTATGAAAAGGGAAGGTGTAAGCACCCTTTTCATCCATGGTTATCCATGGGCTCTTAGTTACTTGTTTAGATCACTTGCTTTTGCTTTTCAATTGTTTGAAATGGTGCTTTGTGTGTGGTTTTGAAAGATGTTTTGAAAAGAGGCCATCATTGTGGCAACCTTTGTAATGATTCTTGTTTGAATGTATACAAAGGTGTTTTTGTATTTTGAAAAGATTTCAACATTTTAAAAGTTTGATTTGGGAAATGTTTTGAAATTGTGTTTTGAAGTGTGTTTAAAAAATAGCAAGGATGTTTTACAAGCTTTTGATCAAGTAACTAAGAGCTATCTACCCTAATTTACTCAAAGATCTTTCATAATGTTTTTAACCCTTTTGACAGTATTATTTCACCATTGCATTTGGTGAACAACCTTGTGTTAGGATGTTAAACGGGACAGGCACGGGTCATCGTATAGACCATGATAGCAATTGTGTTAGGCATTTTTTGGTAAAATTTTGAGGGACTTGATCATTTTGTTTAGGCAACCAAGATAGCGTCATCGAGGGACTATGATCTTTTGTTTTGTTTTTGTTTTGCCAAAGTACCCAACATGCATAACATAGCCCCTTTTTGAAGGTAACAAGTGGATTGTAACCCTAGGGGTGCAAGTGTGCATTGTGCTTGATTTTCATGCATATTTGTCTTTGATTAGGTCAATCTATTTGTTGATTTTGATTTTTTGCATACAAATCCTAATTCTCTAATTATGGCATAATTGAAAGCGTAAAGTGCGAGAATTAAAGAGTCTAAGCTATTACAACATGATTATGGGGATGGGGGTACAATCTTTGAATGGGGTATTTGACAAAAAATATAAATCCTAATTTAATATTACATCCAAATTGAATTCAAATGCATAAATAATAAATGGACAATATTTAAATAATCAAAAATGAATAAATATATCAAATGAAACGAAATATGCAAAAAAAAGTTTTTGTTTACTTATGTATGTAAAAATATTTAATGTGAAAAATAAAGAAACAAATAAAAAGATTTATTTTTATTAGGTAAAGGGTAAAACCCTAATTTTCTTTAAGAAAATAAATATGTTAATTATTTTATTTATATACAATAAAAATAATATATTATATGTAAAAAAGTAAAAAAAAGGTATTTATTAAGTATATTTAATAATAAAAATAAAAGTGTAATATTTTATATTTTTATTCTAAAATATCTAATAAAATAAAAGTATATATATATATATATATATATATAGATATATATATATATATATATATATATATATATATATATATATATATATATATATATATATATATATATATATATATATATATATATATATATATATATATAGATATATAGATATATATATATATATATATATATATATATATATATATATATATATATATATATATATATATATATATATATATATATATATATATATATATATATATATATATATATATATATATATATATATATATATATATATATATATATATATATATATATATATATATATATATATATATATATATATATATATATATATATATATATATATATAGTATATTAAATATGTACAATATAAAATAAAAATATGTACAAAATAAAGTATATTTAGAAAAAATATTTTTAATGTGAATAAAAATAAAGAACAAAAATAAAAGTATGATTTATATACTATTTCTAAGTTTTAATAAATAAGATAAAAGTATTTAAATTGTTTTCTATAAAAATAAAATGCAAAATAAATGTGAAAAAATTATGAAAATATTTTTGAGTATTTTTTATATTTGGGAATAAATAAATAAAGTCAGAAATGAAAATAAAAATTCAAAAATATAAAAGTACAAGAAATTGGGCCAGGGGGTGTAAAAAGAAAAAGGGGGGTGTCAAAAGCAGCCAGGCCAAGCCCAGCCCAAAACTTCATCTTCAACCTCTGGCTTTTGAAAAATCCGCGCGTTCCCTGTACAAACTACCAGATCTTGTATACGAGCTCTATTGCAAAAACACATAACATCAAACTTGTAGAGAATTTCAAGACGATTCCAACCATATAAACAACTTGTCTTAACTCTCAAAGACCAGAGAGAATTTCTCTGGCCCTAAAATCTGACCTAGTTTTTTCAGCATGTTCATAGATGAAATTCTCTTAGCACACTTAATATAAATGAAAACTAAGCATATGTACAGCTTCATGGTAATTAATACTACATTTTTTATTCACAAACCTAAAGCTAAATGTTCCTAAATAGAGAGATAGGAAGTGGACAAAAACCTGTTTCAGCTGACTTCGTGTAGGGCAATGTAGTGCTTTTCAACAAGGCTTGAGATGTCTGGGTGCTTGCTTGAACTTCACTTGACCTTCTCCAATAGCCTGCTTGTCTTGAATGTCCTTGAATCAGCCTATAGAACTCAACCTGCACAAGCTCAAAATGAAAATGGAAAACAATGTAAATGGAGTTACAATTGGTGTTTGAGGTTTGGGATAGCTTGGATGAGTTTAATGGAAGGTGTTTGAAGCAACATGGGGCAAAACGCACGAGCCAAATGAGCTATGGAACTCAAGTTGCAGGTTCTGCCCTGTTTTGCCAAGGGAGTGTGATTTCTGGCTATGGGGTGTTTAGGGGCTCAAGCAATCGTGGTTTTGGCTCAAAGGTGTGTGAGAAAGGTGTTTAAACTGTTTGCATAAGCTTGTTTTTGCTGGTGTTCAAGTTCTAAGGTTTTTGACAAGTTTCTTGTTTTTGAAGTAAAATGTGGAAGTGATTGTCACAGGCCTGTACAGGCTATCAAATACCTTGTAACCTCTTCTATTGGCCCCTCTAATTTTTGGATTTGTTTTGCTGCAAGAGATCTTGGACCAATGCTCAAGGATTGTGGTTTGACATAAAGCATACTTAAGCAAAAATGGAAATTTGCCTTTTTCTACTTAGGGCTAAATTTTGTGTACAATGACCAAAACAAAAGCTTAGACTGATGGACTTGCATTTAATTATGGAGTGTGAAGTGGTTTAGAGGCCTGTAAACCAGTGTAATGCATGCTGACTTGAAATTGCAACTTGTATGAACATGAAAATGCCATGGATGAAAAGCGTGTTTTTGCCAACTTCAAGCCTTTGATTCTCCCTAACCACAAATGTGTTTGAGGAGTTCTTAGACAATTTGGAAAGCTTGAAACATGCTTTATAATCCATATTTGAAATGAAACTTGAGATTCCAAGTGGAACTATGTGAAAAATGGCCAAGAAGGTAGGTCAAAATCCTGCCTAAATTAGGGCAAAATTTCACTAAGTTAAAAGTTTTAGGAACCCTTGTTCCAAAAATCATAACTTGAGATCCAAGCTTATTTTGAGAAAACTTTGTGAATCTAAGTTGTATACTTTGTTGAGGAATACAACTTTAATTTTGGAGGTTTTGTTTGAATCCATTTGCATCATGGTGAAAATGTTGGGCAAAGTTAGGGAAAAATAAGAAAATTTCATAACTTAGAAAAATTCTAAGTTATGAAAATTTTCAATTTCAAACCCTAATTTGCAATTTTGGGTTTCTTGATGAACAAGTTTCATATTTTGACACATCTTGATGAAAAATGACCCTTGGCTCTTGATTTTGACCAAAAAGTCAAAGTTTGACTTTTCAGTGTATAGTCAAATTTTGATCAGTTGACTGAAAATTCATCTGTCAAATCCAATGCAATTGAGGTCTTTTGAACGTGTTGAATAGGTCAAGATGATGCCATTGAGTCCTTGAGTCCCTACTTGAACCCAATTTTCCATTTGGCTAGGTCAAAACCAGAAATTGCCTTTGTATAGTCAAGACCCTAAAAATGACCATTTTGCCCTTTTGGTGATCTGATCAAATTTCTTGTGGAGTTGTGGTCCAAACTTGATCAAATGGTTCATATGAGTTTATAATGTTGATGTGGGTCAAAATTCATGAGGTTTGACTGTAAATTGGCCACAGTTGACTTTTTCCCAATACAACTGGTTTCTAGGTCAATTGTCCAATTGACTGGGCAAAAATTTGATTCAAGGCTTGAAACTTGGTATGGACAAACTTATAAGTCCAACATAAAGTATGAAAGTCAGTTTGAGCATTGAAGGTCCAAAAATCCTTGTGCAAACTCAAACCCTAATTTAGGTCATCAGTGCAAGGAGATGTCTTAAGCAGAGCAAACCCTAGCTTGATCTTGAGTCAAAAGAGCCTTGTGATGAGAAATGTTGATAAAATGAGAGGGAAAATTTTGGGGTACAACACTGATAAAGTTGAAAAAGCTTGCTTTATGAAAATGGCAATGTGCCCTTTATGCCATTTATGGATTTATTCTTTGTACAATGCTCCAAAGGTCAAAATAAAGCCATTAACCACTGAGCTAGCATTTAATTATGGAGTGTAAAATGGATTTAGGACCTATAATGCAAGGTCCAAGCATGCTTGAATCTGATTTGCAACTTGATCTCATGTAAAAATGGCTTGAACAAAAGTTACAAAATGCCATTTTCTCATCTTCGATTCTCCCTAACCACAAATTATCTTGGAGAGTTCTTGAACATTTTGAAAAGCTTGAAAAATTATCTACAATCCATCTTTGAAGTTAATTTTGAGATACCTCTTGGAACTAGGTGAAAAATTCCCATGAAGTTGGGTCAAAAACCTGCCTATATTAGGGCAAATTTTCACTAAAGTTAAAAAGTTCATGGACCCCTATTCACAAATTCATAACTTGAGATCCAAGCATCTTTTGGGAAACTTTGTGAATCAAAGTTGAAGATTTCATGGAGTAATACAACTTTCATGTTGGAAGTTTTCTTTTAATCCAATTGCATCATGGTGAAAAAGTTGTAAAAAGTTGGGAAAAAATAAGAAAATTTCCATACTTAGAAAATTTCTAAGTTATGAAAAAATTTCAAATTAAAACCCTAATTTGAAAATTTAGGTTTCTTGGTCAACAAGTTTCACATTTTGACATATCTTGATGAATTATGACCTTTGGCACTTGATTTTGACCAAAAAGTCAAAGTTTGACTTTTCAGTGTACAATTGACTTTTGATTAGTTGACTGAAAAATTCATCTGTCAATCTTATGAACTTGAGATCTTTTGAACCATGCAATTAGTTCAAGATTATGCCATTGAGTCCTTGAAATCATGCTTGAACCCAATTGGTCATTGGCTAGGTTAAATCAGAAATTTCCCCTTCTTAGTCAAAACCCTAATTTTGACCATTTTGCCCTTTTGATGATTTAATCAAATTTCTTGAGGAGTTGTGATACAAACTTGATAAAATGGTACATATGAGTCTAAAATGTGGTTGTGGATCAAAAATTATGAAGTTTGACTTTAAATTGGCCATGGTTGACTTTTTCCCCAATACAGCTGATTTTTAGGTCAACTGTCCAATTGACTGAGCAAAAATGTGATTCAAGGCTTGAAACCTAACATGAGCAATCTTAGGGGTCAAAGATGGTGTATGAAAGTCACATGAAGCATTGATGGTCCAAAAATCCTTGTGCAAACTCAAACCCTAATTTCAGGTTATCAGTGCAAGGAGATGTCTTGAGTTGAGCAAACCCTAATCTTGTTTTGAGTCCAAGAAGTCTTGTGAGGAAAATCTTGATAATATGGGAGGGAAAATTTTGGGGTACAACAGAGTGGCATTCATAACGGAAGTAAATGAGGCGACTTGCTGATGATGCTGATAATTCCTTCTAGGAGTGTTTACCCTCCTCTCTTGTATAACAGCATTTGTGTCTCCTTCTTTCTTCTTGGTAAACCCATAAAATGGCTTCTTCTCACCTCCAGATCCTTCATTCTTTGTTAAACGGCCTTCTCTTACAGCCTCTTCTAAACGAATACCCATACCTACCATTTCAGTAAAGTCACTTGGCGCACTTGCTACCATCCTCTCATAGTAGAAAGCACCCAGCATCTTCAAGAAGATCTTAGTCATCTCCTTCTCTTCCATGGGAGGAATCACCTGGGAGGCTACCTCACGCCATCTCTGCACATATTCGTTGAACGATTCCCTGTCTTTATGAACCATGGCCCTGAGTTGATCACAGTCAGGCGCCATGTCCACGTTGTACTTGTATTGTTTGATGAATTCTTCTCCCAAATCATTAAAAGTATGGATATTGGCGCTGTCCAAACTCATATACCACTTCAGCGCAGCACTGGTCAAACTATCCTAAAAAAAGTGAATCAGCAGATATTGATCATCAGTATGGGTAGACATTCTCCTTACGTACATCACTAGATGAGCACGAGGGCAAGTGTTGCCCTTATACTTCTCAAACTCCAGGACTTCAAACTTAGCAGGTATCTTAACATTCGGGACCAAGCATAACTCATTCACATTATGCCTAAATAGCTCTTTTCCCCTGAGGGCCTTCATCTCTCTTTGCATCTGAAACAACCAGCTTAACATCATCAAACAATCGTCGTCGAACGTCTTTTATCCCATATAGATGGAAAGGTAAACATCGAGAAAACCTGAGAAGGGAGAAGTCACGGTTTTGCAACCGAGAGATCGGGTAAGGGAGTCTGTTACGCGAGGGGAAGGTATTAGCACCCCACACACCCGTAGTACTCTATGGTATCCACTCTTGTTATCTATCTTATGGGTGTGTTTAATCTAGGCTTACTGTTTACTATACTACTGAAGGGAGAATACATGCAAAAGAAAGGGGAAAAAGAATGTAGGGAAAATAAGGTTGTACTCGCTTGGGCCCTACCCCAATGCCTACGTATCCTTTTTGAGGAATCAGAGCTATCGTAGTTCGGCTCACATGTTTTGTTTGTTTTGTGTTTTTTATGGATGAAGTTAATTCCTCCTTTTGTTGCAGCTCGACCTTTGGAGACTTATGCGTTGGCACAGAAGTAAATTAATCATGTCCTTACCTGAAAAGGGTTTTAGAGAAAAGGTGCTCGAGCGCACAAAATGATTTGAATTGGTTTGTGTTTGTGTTACCTTGAAAAAGGGATTAAGTGTGATTAGCATGTTTTTGATTTGCTAAGAAAAAGAATTTTATTTTAGATTCAAGAATGCAAAAAGGGAAAGAAAAGAGTCTAAGGGAGACTAGCCTATTTCTAAACCTAATGTTATCATTCAATGGTAGCCCTAAGTCAAGGATGAATGAAAGGAAAACGTCTACTTAATGTTGGCATGCATGGCTTACAACCTAAGGTCTAACTTGCGTCCGAACGGAGCAAGCGCATCCTAAGGGAACATGGTATGTACAAGGATAAAGCAGACAAGCTTATAAGCTCAAGAGAGCACACCTAGAGAGATCCTTTCTAAACTAGCATGCCGAAGAAAGTCTAACAAAACTATCCTATAGGGAACATACTATGAGAGCAAAGTCGTGATCTCAATTTCTAAATCGAGTGACTCATTGATCAACAAGAAATAAAGGAAAGTGATAAAGTCCTATAGGGAACATGCACTGAGAGCGAAGTCCTGATCTCAATTTCTAAATTGAGTGACTCATCGATCAACAACCACAGAAACAAACACAAGCCCAACACATATAACAAATGAAGTGCAAAATTCCTGCTACAGGTCTTTAAATAGCGACTTCGAGCGTACGCTCTTTATTTCCTACTTCTCATGATATCTAGAAAGCAATAAAATTCTGAAATGAGATAAACAAGGGAAAATACCAAGTGGGTATCAATCCGTACCAAAGCGTATCAAAACAAAGAAACCCGACAATCTTCGCGAAAGCTTCACCAATCAAAGAAAAGATTCGGAAATCAAATTCTCGGAATAAACGTCGAAGCATCATCGATGTGGAAATAAATCACAATTGAAATCTCAAGCGCATCCGCATATCACATAATAAACCTGCATAAGACTTGGATCCTTGACAAGAAAAAGTAAGTCACGAAACCTTGGCAATAAAATGATTACTAAACATAATCGATAATAGGAAATTCTAGTCAAAATTCTAAAGAAAAAGTCTTAGAAAAATTGTATTATATTCTATTACAAATTTTTTTAATAACAAAACTTGATAAAAAAGAATTAAAGAAAAAATCTAAAAAATACAATGAACAGGGGGTGTGAAAACTTAATCAGGTGGTGAACTAAAGCAGGTTCTAAATGAGGCACTAAGCCCATCAACAATGTCCAATAGCTGCTTTTGGAATCTCAAATGTTCAAAAAAAAAACTATGGACTCATGTAAGTGGTGTGATCGGTCCATTTTATTACAGCCACAAGATTTTGATTATTGATTGTTATTCTAAATTGTTTTAATAATAAAAAAACAAGAAAACAATTAATAAAATGGAGAATATTGGAGAATGATAACGTTCATAGAGGATAGGGCAAGGGAGATTGACGATACAACTTTAAGGGCAAAATTGCTCTTCCCTCTCTCAACTCGATAACACTGGGTTTCTTCTTCTTCTTCCTTACCATTCCATCGGTTTCGAACCATGAAACCTAGCGACCATCGTGTCGGCGGCTCCCATGGTGGTTCCCTATGAAAATGGCCAAAACACCCACTCGTTCCTCTGCTTTCAGTAATTTTCCGAAACATCTATCTAAATCCTCAAAATAACATTGAACCCTTCACACAATTACGTAGGGCTTTCGTTCTACACATTCACCTTCACACAACGGTATCAAGAAATGAAGATAAAGATGAGAGAATCCAGAGTAACTACCTTGGAGGAGACGAAGACGAAGACGTGATCTCAGGTACGCCTTGCTTCCACTCGGATCTTTTTCATTGCACTTTCTGTTGCGAGACATTGTTGTTCTGATGTCGATCGCTGTTGTAATCTGATGTAGGTGATGAAACATAGAAGATGTTGATGATTATTGTTACAGAGAATTGATGCTTGAAGATTGAATAACTGGTGAAGGTGATTACGGTGACAAAGTGCAGAAACGATCAAGATGTCAAAAATTTTGAGAAAGATGAGAGATTTCAGAATTTGTTGGTGTTGATTCTTCTGCATATGAAGAATTTTGGGAGGTTGAAGAAGAAAGCTGAGAGAAAAGGGATGAGGATGAAGATCGTGCCTTATGGTGATTCTCTTTGGTGAGTTTTCCCCATTTTTACTCTGTGTACTGTATCTTTTTCTGAATTTCTTCCCCTTTCTATTACATCTTCGGTTAGAAGTTTGCTAGTGGCAGTTAGGAAATTGAAACGGTTGGTTAGCCTTTAGAAGTTAGTTAGAGGTGGTTGAATGGGTTAGAAAAGAGGTTAGGGAATTCTTTTTCTGTTAGGGAATTCTGTTATGGGTTGTTAGTTTGTTTTTGAAACAGTTAGGGAATGATTTGTTAACAGTTACAGGTGAGCTGGTTTTTTAGAAGTTAGTTGGAAGAATCTGTTAGATACAGGGTAGTTTAATTCTGTTTGGATTCTGTTGACAGTTAGGTCAAATTGGTTGAAGTCAAATGGTTGGAGGTTTGGGCTGTTAAACAGGGTTGTTTGGAATGGTTAGAGAAAATTAGAATCCTGTTTGGAAAATGTTTAAGAGTTAGATAAGCTAACTGATGGTTAACTGTTTTTTTGTTATGACAATTGGAAAATTAAGGAATTCTGCAGGTTCACTTTTCCGTCATTTAATTGGAAGATTAGAGATTTTTTAGTTAGTTGGAGTGGAAAAGGAAGTTAGGGATTGGTTACTGTTTGTTCAGAAATCCGCTAGCGGTTTGGAAGATTGGGGAAGTTGGTTAGAAAACAGTTGAAGGATGAGAATTAGTTACAGTCTTGGCAATTAGGAGGTTATCTACTGTTGGGAAAATTAACTGGGGATTTCTATTAATAGGTTGTTTAGAAATTCTTCTAGGCTGTTTGGGATGGGCTATTTGGAATTTGTTACAGGCTTTGTCAGTTTTTTCTGTTTTGGAAGTAATGAACTGGTTTTTTGATGAACTACTTTTGGGTATTTTTACAGGGACTCGTTATAGCAGGGTTAAAGATTGTGTATAATCAGGGGATGTTAAAGACTGAGTTGTGTAACAAATGGTAGGAAACTGGGGCATGCCCTTATACTGACCACTGCCAATTCGCTCATGGTATTGAGGAGCTTCGCCCGGTGATTCACCACCCACCCTACAAAATTGAGGTCTGTAGGATGGTTTTTGCTGGGGTTGTCTGCCCGTATGGCCATAGATGCCATTTCCGTCATGCACTTACTGAGCAAGAGAAAGCTGTATCACAATCTATGCTAAGATCAATGAAGATGGAAATATAAATAGTCCCATGCCTCATGGAGTTGATTGTTGGATTCAAAACATAAACGACAATACATAGTAATATTCTTGATTGTGTAGCTACAAATTGAGGTCTAAAACATGATTCTTGTGGAGAATGTGGTCATTCATCATGTCTTTCTTTTTTTGATTTAGTTTTTGAACTCTACATACATACGTCTATATTGGTCCTAATACAATGAACTTATAGGAAAGCGAACTTGATTGTGACTTGATTTCCAAGTAAATGCCTCTTTCATTTTAATACCAATATGAACTTTAACCGAGTTTGAATCGTCCTAAATTCCATGAAAACCCCTAATTCAACTCTTTCATCCACGTTAACTTGTATCTCAAGCAACACGCTAGTGTCTTAATCACCACTTCATCTTTTGTAGCATGAATCAAAACCTCGGAAACCCTATCTTCAAATGTTTGATTTGAAAAAATTCTTCTTTACTTGATGATTTTAACATAAAATAATACTCTTTGGAGAATCCTTGGATGAAGATGAATGAGATTTGAATCATAGAGGAAAACCCTTGAGATAACCCCATCCATGATCTTTACACTGATGAATGCTAACAAGCTCAAACCATGTATGAGAAATCCTAGTCTTCTCGAGGTACCCTTGAATCTCTTGATGAAAATGGGATCCTTGTAGCTTGATGAAAGAAGAAGTTCACGACAATGCTTAAACAAGTAACCCTAGCTTTCGACCAATTATTGATGGAGGAACCCGTAGAAACAAGCTTGAATGAAGGTGAAATCCCCAAAGTAAAAAACCCTAGCTTCAAGATCCCCGATCCTATGCCCATTTGATTGATTAATGATGCATGATGTTTTTAAATGACCTAATGGAAGGTTATGTACATGTGAAAAGTGCAAAATGCATAAGACAGATAAAAGTGATAGGGGTAGGACAAATTTGAGGTGTTACAGTTGCCCCTATTCGGGCGTTCGAGGTAGAAGATGATTAAATACCAATGCCAAAAATTTGTTCCGGGAGAAAGCGTGAGTGTTTATTTATTTTTTTGGTATCAGCTAGAATTTTTGTTTTTTTTAGTGAAAAAACAGAGGTTGGACTTGTAACATGGAGTGATGCCAACACTAGATAAAGGTTGGTGCGAAAAGACAGCGGACAAGGTCTACGGGCGACTTACGATCCTAAGGTGAAACATGAGAGTGATTTGACAGAGAACCAAGCCTAAGGGCGATCTCAGGTTCGACGATGACCTAAGGAAGAACCTAGCCAAGAGACGATCTCAGGTTTGACGTTGATCTATGGGAAGAACCTAGCCTATGGGCGATCTCAGGTTCGAAGATGAACTAAGAAAGAACCTAGCCTACGGGCGATCTCAGGTTCGACGATGATCTAAGGAAAGAACCTAGCCTACGGGCGATCTTAGTTTCTAAGATGGTCTGAGGAAGAACCTAACCTACGAGCGATCCCAGGTTCTAAGGTGATCTAAGGAAGAACCTAGACTACGAGCGATCTCAGGTTCTAAGATGATATGAGGAAGAACCTAGCCTACGGGCGATATCAGGTTCGACGATGATCTAAGGAAAGAACCTAGCCTATGGGCGATCTCAGGTTCTAAGATGATCTGAGGAAGAACCTAGCCTACGAGCGATCTCAGGTTCTAAGATGATCTGAGGAAGAACCTAGCCTACGGGCGATCTCAGGCCCGACGATGATCTAAGGAAGAACCTAGCCTATGGGCGATCTTAGGTTCTAGGATGATCTGAGGAAGAACCTAGCCTACCGGCGATCTCAGGTTCTACGACGATCTATGGGAAGAACCTAGCCTACGGGTGATCTCAGATTCTAAAGCGAGACCTACGGACGATCTGCTAGGGAGGATCTACGGGCGATCTACCAAAAACTAGGTCTACGGTCGACCTACAAGGGAATCCTAGAAGGTGGTGGTATTGGTCACGACACGACAATTGGAGATATGAGAATGACCAAGTTTACTGCATTGGATTTGTTGGGAATTGTGAAGGACAGATAGACACAGACGAATGTTTGGATAACTGACATGGATGAGTGCTTAGAACTTGACACGACGAGTGTCAGAAGCTGACATGACGAGTGTTGGGTTTAGACTTGGTGTATTGATTTTGCTGGGAATTGAAAAGGTGAAGGTCATCAACTGGGGATTTTGGGAATGATATCCTCTTGTAGGGATGTATTGTTGTCCTTGAATGATTCAGATTTTTCGTGTAAGGTACCTGATCTGGCTTATGCTCCGTATGCATGTTTGAATTTTTTTTGCCGCAAAGATCCATTCTGATGGATTGGCTACGCGCTTTTAAGGATGCAATGTTATGCAGTGATAATTATACATAATGCAAAGAAATAGACTTCAGGGGGATAAGCGAAAGCTTATTGAGAACTGTCGCTCATCACTGGGGATTCCAATACATATTGGCGCTAGAAACCTGCAGTATCAAAGATTGTTGGGGATACTGATAAGAATATGAACTGGGGGGCCCATGATACCGAAGATTGTTGGTGACTCTGCTGAAGATTGAATTGATGACGAAGCGAGTCTTCAGGTACACTGCTGAATTCTAAATCGTACCATCGGGGAAGAGATAATCTGGCCAGACTTTCATACATCCTGAACCGTCGAGAGGATGATAGAACTGAAAATGCCAAAGCATGGATACTGAACACCATGTGAATCTCTCTGAATACATGCCCCAAGTTTACGCCACACTGGGGAAGTACTTATTGAATCACTTGGGGGCGGGAGATGGGTATGGACACCTACGAATGCCCCGGTTTAACTCTATGAACGCCGTGGTTTAGCTCCGTGAATGCCCCGATTTGGCTCTGTGAATGCCCCAGTTTAGCTCCACTGGGGATGTTCTTGCGCATGCTGGTGAAATGGAAACTCCGAACTTTCTGAATTCACTTGGGGAATCATTTTTGAAGTTGTCTGTAGTAGATGAAGGCAGCTTCGTGCACTGGCTAAGTTATGACGCCCATTACAAATTGCTACCTGCAAGGAAAAACAACACTCGGAATGCATATGACACTCCCTCATGGTTATATATCGACATAAAGTCAAGTTTTATCTTGGCTTGAGAATTTTTATTCCCCATGTTTCTAATGCACTGTTTAATAACGACTAAAACGCACTTCGCATACGAAAAAGATTTTTATGATAATAGAAGACAACTTTTTGATGAAAGAAACTTTTATTGATTGGCCTGTGAATAGGCATTTGTACAAGGATGCAACTCCTATATGAGTCAGCTACGAAATAGAAATGGAAAATACAACAAGTATAAATGGCAATGAGAGATGCTCGAATTTCCATTAAAACTGGTATTGCTACAGTTCCCATATCCTAAGTAGTCTCAATGCCTTGCCTCTAAAGAGTAGCAGTTGGACTGGTCGATTCGCTGCCAAGGTGATATAGATGTGCATGTGTCATTCGTGAAGAGCATTCAGACTACAGCATCTCGCTTAAGATCCCTAACTTTTGCTTGGATCGCCCTTTCAGGTTTTCAACCCAACGGGATACCCATTTTTGACTAAGTCGCCCTTCCGAGTTTTCAACTTAGCGGGTCGTTATACTTTTTGATTTTATCCCTAATTTTTTCCTGGACTTTCGTGTCCACTGGGATGCCCATTTTTTGCCTAAGTCGCCCTTTCAGGTTTTTGACCTAGCAGGTCTCTTTATGCGTAGAATTTTTTGACTGAGTCTGAATTGACTGGGAGTGGAACGTCTTCCCCATCCATGTCTATCAGGATTAGAGCACCTCCTGAAAAATCTCTCTTCACGATATATGGTCCCTCGTAATTGGGAGTCCATTTTTCCCTTGGATCGGAATGGCTTTGCACGATGACCCTTCTCAAGACCAAATCACCAGGATAAAACCTTCGAGGACGGATCTTTTTTTCGAATGACCTCTTCACCATTTGTTGGTACAACTGGCCATGACAAATGGCTGCCAGACGCTTTTCATCAATCAGGTTGAGTTGGTCGAATCTTGTTTGAACCCATTCTGCCTCATCAAGATCGGTTTCCATCAGAACCCTCAACGTAGGGATCTCTACTTTGACAGGAAGCACTGCATTCGTACCATAGACAAGAGAAAATGGGGTTGCCCCTGTTAAAGTGCACACAGATGTTCTGTAGCCATGTAGAGCAAAAGGCAACAATGCATGCCAATCTTTGTATGTTCTAACCATCTTCTGGATGATCTTCTTTATGTTCTTGTTAGCAGCTTCGGCTGCACCGTTCATTTTTTGTCGAATTGTGATGTTCAATTTTGAAATCTTCACACAACTCCTTCATCATGTTGTTGTTAAGATTAGAACCATTATCAGTTATGATTCTATGAGGAACTCCGTAATGACATATGATTTCTTTCCTGATGAAGTTGGTAATGACCTGTTTAGTTACATTCTTGTAAGAAGCTGCTTCTACCCACTTGGTGAAATAGTCAATAGCCACTAAGATGAATATATGACCATTAGAAGCACTTGGTTCAATCCTTCCAATCATATCAATTCCCCACATCGCAAACGGCCATGGGGAGTTCATAACATTCAAAGGAGTTGGAGGAACATGAATTCTGTCTGCATACACTTGGCATTTGTGGCACAACTTTGCATATACGCAACAGTCTCTCTCCATTGTCGACCAGAAGTATCTTGCTCGTAGGATTTTCTTCACCATAGAATTCCCGCTCGAATAAGTCCTGAAGGAACCCTCATGGATTTCCTTTATGATCAACTCTGCTTCATGTCTATCCACGCATCTGAGCAAAACTGAGTCATAATTTCTCTTATACAGGACGTATCCTGATAAAAGGAACTTGGATGGTAATCTTCTAAGCATACGCTTATCACAAATTGTAGCATTTTCGGGATACTCTTTCTTCTTGAGGTACCGTTTAATGTCGTAATACCACGGCTTCTCATCAGACATATCCTCGGTTGAGAGACAATGGGCAGGAAAGACATGTGCCGGCTCTTTGTACCTGAGGATGCGTATATTAGGCGCCTGATTTGGAAAGCTCACCGAAAACATCGTTGCTAATGTGGCTAAAGCATCAGCCAGTTGGTTTTCGTCTCTAGGAATATGTTCAAAGGTGATTTCGTCAAAAGCGGGTATTAGCTGTAACATGTAGTCTTTATACGGAATCAAACTAGGGTGTTTCGTCTCCCAATCCCCTTGTACCTGATGTATGACCAAAGCAGAGTCTCCAAAGACTTCAAGGATTTTGATTTTAAGGTCAATGGCTGCCTCCAGTCCCATTACGCATGCTTCGTATTTCGCCATATTATTCGTACAATCGAAACATAACCGGGTCATAAATGGTGTATGAGTATTACATGGAGAAGTCAGTATTGCCCCAATGCCATGGCCTACAGAGTTTGAGGCACCATCAAATGTAAGAGTCCATCGCTCTTCGTGACCGACCCCATCATAATCATCAAGCTTCATAACATCTTCATCAGGGAAGTCAAATTTCATTGATTGGTACTCTTCCAACGATTGATGAGCAAGATGATCCGCAAGAATGTTACCTTTGATAGCCTTTTGTGTAACATATTGAATGTCATGTTTAGATAAAAGCATCTGCCATCGAGCAAGCCTGCCTGTGAGTGCTGGCTTCTCAAAGATATACTTTATCGGGTGCATTTTTTATATTAGAAAGGTCATGTATGTCAGCATATACTTCCTCAGACGTCGAGCTTCCCAAGCAAGCGCACAACAAGTTTTTTCAAGTAAAGAATACCTGGATTCGCAATCGGTAAACTTTTTACTCTAATAATAAATGGCGTGCTCTTTACGTCCTATTTCATCCTGCTTCCCGAGCACACAACCCATGGATCCTTCCAGCACCGTTAAGTACATGATGAGTGGCCTCCCAGGCACTGGAAGGATAAGGATTGGTGGCTCTTGGAGGTATTGTCTGATCTTTTTAAAGGCTTCCTGGAAATTAACATCCCATCGGACATCTTGATTCTTGCGTAGCAATTTAAAGATGGGTTCACAAATAGTTGTGAGATGAGAAATGAACCTGGCTATATAGTTCAATCTCCCAAGGAACCCTCTTACTTCTTTTTCATTTTTTGATGCTGGCATATTCTGTATTGCTTTTACTTTGTAGGGATCCACCTCAATTCCTCGTTGACTCAAGATAAAACCGAGTAGTTTGTCGGACCGCACCCTGAAGGTACACTTATTTGGATTAAGCCTTAGCCTGAACTTTTGCAGACGTGCAAATAACTTTTGCAGATGGAGCAAGTGTTCATCCTCGTTTGTGATTTTGCAATCATATCATCAACATATACTTCGATCTCCTTATGAATCATATCATGGAAGAGCGTCACCATGGCACGTTGATACATTGCATCAGCATTTTTGAGGCCAAAAGGCATGACCTTACAACAGTAAGTACCTCATGGAGTAGTGAATGTCGTCTTTGTCATGTCTTCCGGGGCCATCTTTATCTGATTGTATCCCGAAAAACCATCCATGAAGGAGAAAACTGAGGACTGAGCCGTATTATCAACCAATATGTTGATGTGTGGTAATGGTAAGTCATCCTTTGGGCTTGCTTTGTTCAAATCTCGATAGTCTACACACATGTGCGCCTTCCCATCTTTCTTAGGGACAGGTACGATGTTGGCAATCCAATCTGAGTATTCACATACCAACAAAAAGCCTGCGGTCAACTGCTTTTCAACTTCTTCTTTGATTTTGAGAGACATATCTGGACGAGTTCTCCTCGGCTTTTGCTTTACCGAAGGACATTATGGTTTGAGTGGAAAGTGGTGCATGACTATATCTGTATCTAGAACAGCCATATCTTCATACGACCAGGCAAAGATGTCGGAGTACTCTCTGAGAAGCTCAATCAACCCCTTCTTTACGCCATCTTGCAAAGCGGCCCCTATTTTGACCTCCTTTTTTACTGCATCGGTGCCGAGGTTGATGACTTCAATAGCTTCTGGATGAGGCAAGATCATTTTCTCTTCTTGTCTCAACAGCCTTGCCAATTCCTCTGAAATTTCACAATCTTCCCCACTATCCTCATCGGCTTGGTCATTCGGATTTCCGAGGATATTGGTGCAAGGAACTGTAACATCATTGTTTTTTATGAAATTCGAGAAAGACCTGCATGATTGATGAATCATGCCTTATTTTAGAATATGGATGCGAATTGGAAAATAGTTAAAGAGTTAGAAGGGAAAGCACTGCCATTTTTATTTTATAAACATAAGAAAATATAGAGAGCAAAAATTGTATGCAAAATGACATTTTATTCAATTTTTAAACAAACATAGAAACATGAGGGGACCCTTTTCACAAGCTGTCAACATACTTCGAGCAAAAGCATGCGACTCATCTAAAATAAGAACATTACATGTCAAAGAAAATCACTTCGAGAATATCAGTGGCAGTCCAATTTCTGAGCTCTTGATCAGGTGCAATCTGGTAGATGTACTGAGCCATATCTGCACCGTCTTCATCATCCACTACATGGATTTGTCCTTGAACACTCGGACCGGCCCTAACAAACACCTCTGAAAGCGGGGGAACTTGTTTTCCTTTGAGCACAATTGGACTCGTACCAACACGATCTGAAAAAGAGGACCCAAACCCAAGTCCAGACTTGTCCTGATTTTCGTGCACCTCTATCACTTTTCCCCAGTCTTCATTAGGAATCCTAGACTCCACAATGGCTTTGGCATCCCTCAAGGAAACCATTGGAACTCCAAAATTCTTTGTATTTTCCATCATGGTGGGGATTCTGTCAACAGAAATGATTTCCAAGGCTTGGAAAGGGGTTTCATGAACTTCCCCATCCACTTCGACATAACAGAAGGAAGTAACATTGTTGATCACGACATCTTCCTCTCCGCCAATGACAATGACCTTGTCTTGGACAATGAACTTCAAACGTTGATGCAGAGTTATGGTTACATCCCCCGCCACATGGATCCATGGGTGTCCCAATAGGCAAGTATAAGATGGAAGAATATCCATGACATAGAACGATAGGTAGAACAAGTGGGGGCCGATTTTGATGGGAAAGTCAACCTCCCCTTCCACAGATCTCCTTGACCCATCAAAAGCTTTGACTGTCAGCGTGCTAGGTTTCATCATAACCTCATCCATGTTCAGCTTGAATAGAGTATGTTTAGGAATCACGTTCAAAGAAGACCCAGTGTCTACCTGGACTCGAGACATCACAATGTCCAAGCATCTGATGGAAATATGCAACGCTTTATTATGAGCTCGGCCCTCACGAGGGAGCTCGTCATCACTGAAACCCAGACAGTTTCCAGCGGAAATATTTGTAACAACCCCTTCAAATTGGACCACAGAGATTTCAGGATTCACATGAGAACCGTGCAGAATTCTCATCAAGGCGGTTTGATGAGCTTCAAAGTATAGAAGGAGGGATAAGATTGAGATCTTTGCAGGCGTCTGATTCAACTGGTCAACCACCTTGAAATCGCTTTTCTTGATTACCCTAATTAGCTGCTTCGCTTGTTGTTCAAAAGACGTCCCAGGAGAATCATGAACTACTTATTTCCCTTTATCTCTCACAGGAATCTCTTCGATAACTTCTTCAGGAGGTGGTGGAATAGGAGCGAAGACTCTCCCGCTTCGAGTTGTTATGCTAGTCCCGGCAATGTTGGTTACATCCTTATTTTCAATCAGCGGACAAACAACTTTCTTTCCCCGAATATAAACAGCATTATATTCCCATGGCACAGCCCTATTATTAGCTATCGGAGCAGGTACTGGATTTAGAAGTGTCGATGCTTGGATTGGCAGAGAAGCAACCGGATTCTGATCTGGCGCAGGGAGCGTTGGAACTTGTATAACTAATGGAACTCTTGGAGTATTCTTCTGAACATCGGCCAGATAGTACGGAATTTCTAGAATAGCGACATCACCTTCGGGGATGACTTTCTCAACTCTAAAAACCCCCTCGTCCATCAGTCTCTGAATGGAATTTTTCAAATCATCACACTCGTCCGAATTGGATGAGCATTTCAAACAAAAGTCGTGAAGCTCTTGTAGAACTTCCTTCTGTAAAATATGCTCTCTCAAAACTTCCATTGACATCTGGATCTCTTCAACCTAAGTCACTAAGTCGTGGTCATCGTTAAACCCAATAGCATTGGCAGCAGCTCCATGATGGGGAGGCATTGGGTTGTTCTGAACATTAGGGCCTATTGCAAAGCTTAACTCCTTGGCATCCAAAAGAGATTGCACCCTGTACTTTAAAGCTTTGCAATTTTCGATCGAGTGACCTGGAGTGCCGGAATGAAATTCACAATGTGCATTAACATCATAACCCCTTGGGAGTTATACTGGTGGAGGAGCTAACTCTAGAAGTTGTACCAACTGACCGGCTAACAATTGTGGAAGCAATTGAGCATACGACATCAGGATTGGATCGAACCTCCTTTTGGGATACCTTTGCGGCCTTTGTTGACCCCTTTGTCCTTGGGGCCTTTGGTTCTACTGATAGTTTCGTGGCGGTGCATATTGTTGTTGTGGAGCAGCAGCAGGAGTTTGGTAATATGGAACCTGTACAATAGCTTTTCCCTTATCATCAGAGGCATTGCTCACTTATCCTTCCTTTTTCTTGACAAAACCGCTAGAGTACGGTTTCTTCCCACCACC
Source organism: Vicia faba (assembly GCA_948472305.1). NCBI lineage: Eukaryota > Viridiplantae > Streptophyta > Magnoliopsida > Fabales > Fabaceae > Vicia > Vicia faba. The sequence continues at coordinate 217,689,687 of OX451735.1, forward strand.
TGAGTTGTTGTTACCATTTGTGCCAGATGCACCTGGAATAGTCCCTACTTTAATACACATTTCAACCCGCTCCTCGATGATAACCATATCTGAAAATGAATCAGAAGTACGGCCAAGAATATGTTGCAAGTACGGGCCTCGGAGGGTACTCATAAACAGATCTACCAGTTCCCGGTCCAGGAGAGGAGGCTGATCCCTTGCTGCCAAATTGCGCCACCTCTGGGCATACTCTTTGAAATACTCACTAGTCTTTTGAGACATACTCTGCAGTTGTGCACGGCTAGGTGCCATGGCCGTGTTGTAATGATAATGCTTTAGGAAAGCACCGAAAAGCTCGCCCCAAGTACTAACATGAGTTTTCTCCAATTGCACGTACCATTCTAACGGAGCTTCAGCAAGACTGTCCTGAAAGAAATGCATAAGCAACGGCTCGTTGCTAGCGTAAGCAGCCATCTTTCTGCAATAAGATCGGAGATGAGTCTCTGGGCATGTAACCCCCTTATACTTGTCGAAATCAAGTACCTTAAACTTTGGTGGAATCACAACCCCTGGAACCAAACACATAGCAGTGACACTGAATCCTGGTTTCTTAGAAGTCTCCATAGCCTTGAAGCGTTCTTCTAGAGCCTTGTACATCTTAGCGGTTTCAGACATATCAGTCGTAGAATCCTTTGGAGGGTCATCGAGATCGATGACATCATGGTGGTCATCTCTAATCAGTCGTGGGTTCTCCTTAGGAATCCCCTCATGATCATTCTTGGGTCCTCCATTTTCGGATGTGGAGGCATTGTCTACCAGTTTAGTAACACTTATTCTGAGCTCTTTCTGCCCTTGGATGACGGCATGAGGAGTTTCCATGAGCTGATTCATTCGATCACCCATGGTGTCCATGTCTTTGCGGAGAGCGGCCTGGTTCTGCTCAATTTGTTCCATAATCCTCAACTTGTTGGCTCGAGTGCGATAAGGATATAGGGAAGTCGTCTTGTAGATTCTGATAATAAGAGGCAAAATCATCAGATAAGAATTCTTGCCAGAAAACTTGTAATTCATGAAATGCATGATATGTATGATGTATGAAATGATTGTCCACTCCGGTTTTCCATGGCTAAATTATTGTCAGCAACAAGCGAGCAACATGATGGTAAGAACGACCATATAAAGAAAATATCCAGAAATAAGAGAAATTCCCATAGTATTGAATACAAGAAAGTTGTGAGAGTACAAGATGAGTGATTCCATCCACCAAGCTTGGCGGTAATCGTAGTAACAATATAATAATCAGCCTGAAGGTAGGCTACCATTCTTCCTCCATCTCTATCTCACATCACTAAGGCCCAAAATAAAGTGCCTTAGTAATAGCTCCAAAATCATGCTCGTTTAGAGCAGCAATAAGTAGGTGCTCAGTAAATGGGAGCATTCTTCTGGAATCGGAACAATCTGATAGTCCTGGAAGGTGAAACAATGTAACTCGTAGCTGTAAAACTGAAGTAGAGTCAAAGCACCACCATGTCTTCCGATAAAAATCTCTGCGTTAGGACGGACTAAATGGTATTTTAAACTCTTCAAAGAAGGCCGAGAACTTGAACGGAAAACTTGAGCAGCACGGATAAGTACAATCGTCTCTCTTGGTCCTCTCAAGAACATCACTATTGCTAAACGTTACTGACGGAAATTATGCCAGAGAGGTACCCCGAAATGGACATGCACATGCAAGGTTAGTATATTTCATTTTTATGACATTTCTTTCTGAGAAATAAACATGCTATGATGTAAATGCAAGTGATCATGGGGTTACTACTTCCGTGATACTAATTTCTGTTGTACTGTCTCTGCGTAGTCTGTAAGTACCAGGATCATAGTTCTGGAACATAAGTCAAAGAATCTCATGAACAGATTTGGAACTCAGATAATAAATCTGAGAACCTCCTAGTCACCGACAGAAATCCAGAGCATAACCAATAGAACCGATAGTCACCGTCTGGGTATAGTCACCATCTGGGTATAGTCACCATCTGAACGTGAGTAACCGTCTGAACATAGTCACCAACTGCACCTGTAATAATAATTCCCTCCCCACTCACGTGTGAAGACTAGGTCAGGGTAAGACAATGGTAACTCGAAAATCACGGGTTCGCTTGAAAGTAAAATCATCACAACACAGACGTGCATGATGAAAGTACCTCCAATTGAACCTCATCCGAGCATGCTATATGACATGACTGCACTAGTCGGACCACGTCCTATAGCTGTCATGCCCCCACTCTATTCCTAGTGTCCTAGTGCACTCTGGCCTGGGTACTGGGCCTTTTACCTAAATAATAACATCCCAACCCAATCAAAAATCAGATCCAGTACAATAATAGTATATGGAAAACAGTAAAATGCAATGCATACATATGCTCAGGTATATGCAAAATAAATAAGCCATAAAGCATATTAATAAACACCTAAAGAGAAGAAAACAAGAGCTAGGAGCGGCCCCGGGATGGACCAGCATTTGGTCGATCTTATCCCCAGTGAAGTCGCCAGCTGAAACAACCGGCTGAACATCATCAAATAATGAAGTCGCCATCAAACATATTTTATCCCATATGGAGGGAAAGGTAAACATCGAGAAAACCCGAGAAGGGAGAAGTCACGGTCTTGCGACCGAGAGATTGGGTAAGGGAGTCTGTTACGCGAGGGGAAGGTATTAGCACCCCACACGCCCGTAGTACTCTACGGTATCCACTCTTGTTATCTATCTTATGGGTGTGTTTAATCTAGGTTTACTGTTTACTATACTACTGAAGGGAGAACGCATGCAAAAGAAAGGGGAAAAAGAATGTAAGGAAAATAAGGTTGTACTCGCTTGGGCCCTACCCCAATGCCTACGTATCCTTTTTGAGGAATCAAAGCTACTGTAGTTTGGCTCACATGTTTTGTTTGTTTTGTGTTTTTTATGGACAAAGTTAATTCCGCCTTCTGCTGCAGCTCGACCTTTGGAGACTTATGCGTTGGCACAGAAGTAAATTAATCATGTCCTTACCTGAAAAGGGTTTTAGAGAAAATGTGTTCGAGCGCACAAAATGATTTGAATTGGTTTGTGTTTTTGTTACCTTGAAAAAGGGTTTAAGTGTGATTAGCATGTTTTTGATTTGCTAAGAAAAATATTTTTGTTTTAGATGCAAGGATGCAAAAAGGGAAAGAAAAGAGTCTAAGGGAGACTAGCCTATTTCTAAACCTAATGTTATCATACAATGGTAGCCCTAAGTCAAGGATGAATAAAAGGAAAACGTCTACCTAATGTTGGCATGCATGGCTTACAACCTAAGGTATAACTTGCGTCCGAACGGAGCAAGCGCATCATAAGGGAACATGGTATGTACAAGGATAAAGCAGACAAGCTTATAAGCTCAAGAGAGCACACCTAGAGAGATCCTTTCTAAACTAGCATGCCAAAGAAAGTCTAACAAAACTATCCTATAGGGAACATACAATCAGAGCGAAGTCGTGATCTCAGTTTCTAAATCGAGTGACTCATCGATCAACAAGAAATAAAGGAAAGCGATAAAGTCCTATAGGGAGCATGCACTGAGAGCGAAGTCCTGGTCTCAATTTCTAAATTGAGTGAATCATCGATCAATAACCACATAAACAAACACAAGCCCAACACATATAACAAATGAAGTGCGGAATGCCTGCTACAGGTCTTTAAACAGCGACTTCGAGCGTACGCTCTTTATTTCCTACTTCTCATGATATCTAGAAAGCAATAAAATGCCGAAATGAGATAAGCAAGGGAAAATACCAAGCGGGTATCAATTTGTAGCAAAGCGTGTCAAAACTAAGAAACCTGACGATCTTCGCGAAAGCTTCACCAATCAAAGAAAAGAGTCAGAAATCAAATGCTCGGAATAAACGTCGAAGCATCACCGATGTGGAAATAAATCACAATCAAAATCTCAAATACATCTGCATATCACATAATAAACCTGCATAAGACTCGGATCTTTGACAAGAAAAAGTAAGTCACGAAACTTTGGAAACAAAATGATTACTAAACATAATCGATTAATAGGAAATTCTAATCAAAATTCTAAAGAAAATGTCTTAGAAAAATTCTATTATATTCTATTACAAATTTTTTAATAACAAAACTTGATAAAAAAGAATTAAAGAAAAAATCTAAAAAAAACAATGAACAGGGGGTGGGAAAACTTAATCAGGTGGTGAACTAAAGTAGGTTCTAAATGAGGCATTAAGCCCATCAACAATGTCCAATAGCTGCTTTTGGAATCTCAGATGTTCAAAAAAAACTATGGACTCGTGTAAGTGGTGTGATCGGTCCATTTTATTACAGCCACAAGATTTTGATTATTGATTGTTATTCTAAATTGTTATAATAATAAAAAAAAACAAGAAAACAATTAATAAAATGGAGAATACTGGAGAATGATAACGTTCAGAGAGGATAGGGCAAGGGAGATTGACGATACAGCTTCAAGGGCGAAATTGCTTTTCCCTCTCTCAACTCGATGACACTGGGTTTCTTCTTCGTCTTCCTTACCATTCCATCGATTTCGAACCTTGAAACCTAGCGACCATAATGTCGGAGGCTCCCGCGGTGGTTCCCTATAAAAACGGCCAAAACACCCACTCGTTCCCCCGCTTTCAGTAATTTTCTGAAACATCTATCTAAATCCTCAAAATAACATTGAACCCTTCACACAATTACGTAGGGCTTTCGTTTTACGCATCCACATTCACACAACGGTATCAAGAAATGAATAAAAAGATGAGAGAATCCAGAGTAACTACCTTGAAGGAGATGGAGACGAAGTCGTGATCTCAGGTACGCCTTGCTTCCACTTGGATCTTTTTCTTTGCATTTTTTGTTGCGAGACGTTGTTGTTCTAATGTCGATCGCTGTTGTAATCTGATGTAGGTGATGAAACGTAGAAGATGTTGATGATTATTGTTACATAGAATTGATGCTTGAAGATTGAATAACTGGTGATGGTGATTACGGTGACAAAGTGCATAAATGATCAAGATGTCAAAAATTTTGAGAGAAAGATGAGAGATTTCAGAATTTGTTGATGTTGATTCTTCTACAGATGAAGAATTTTGGGAGGTTGAAGAAGAAAGCTGAGAGAAGAGGGGTGATGATGAAGATGGTGCCTTATGGTGATTCTCTTTGGTGAGTTTTCCCATTTTTACTCTGTGTACTATATCTTTTTTTGAATTTCTTCCCCTTTCTATTATATCTTCGGTTAGAAGTTTGCTAGTGGAAGTTAGGAAATTGAAATTGTTGGTTAGCCTTTAGAAGTTAGTTACAGGTGGTTGAATGGGTTAGAAAAGAGGTTAGGGAACTCTGTATCTTTTAGGGAATTCTATTATAGGCTGTTAGTTTATTTTTGAAACAGTTAGGGAATGGTTTGTTGACAGTTACAGGTGAGCTGGTTTTTTAGAAGTTAGTTGGAAGAATCTGTTAGATACAGGGTAGTTTAATTCTGTTTGGATTCTGTTGACAGTTAGGTTAATTTGTTAGAAGTCAAATGGTTGGAGGTTTGGGCTGTTAAACAGGGTTGTTTGGAATGGTTAGAGAAAATTAGAATCATGTTTGGAAAATGTTTAAGAGTTAGATAAGCTAACTGATGGTTAACTGTTTTTTTGTTATGACAATTTGAAAATTAAGGAATTCTGCAGGTTTTCTTTTCCGTCATTTAATTGGAAGTTTAGAGATTTGTTAGTTAGTTGGAGTGGAAAAGGAAGTTAGGGATTGGTAACTGTTTGTTCAAAAATCCGCTAGCGATTTGGAAGATTGGGGAATTTGGTTAGAAAACAGTTGAAGGATAAGAATTAGTTACAGTCTTGGAAATTAGGAGGTTAGATACTGTTAGGAAAATTAACTGGGGATTTCTGTTAATAGGTTATTTAGAAATTATGCTAGGCTGTTTGGGATGGGCTGTTTGGAATTTGTTACAGGCTTTGTCAGTTTTTTCTGTTTTGGAAGTAATGAACTGGTTTTTTTGATAAACTTCTTTTGGGTATTTTTGCAGGGACTCGTTACAGCAGGGTTAAAGACTGTGTATAATCAGGGGATGTTAAAGACTGAGTTGTGTAACAAATGGCAGGAAACTGGTATATGCCCTTATACTGACCACTGCCAATTCTCTCATGGTATTAAGGAGCTTCGCCTGGTGATTCTCCACCCACGCTAAAAAATTAAGGTTTGTAGGATGGTTTTTGCTGGGGCTGTCTTCCCATATGGCCATAGATGCCATTTTCGTCATGCACTTACTGAGCAAGTGAAAGTTGTATCACAATCTATGCCAAGATCTGTTAGAACATAGTTTGATTCTACAACCCTTGATTAGAGTTTTGATGATAACAAATACAAAGAATAAATAAATACAAAGAATATATACAAAGAACAGATATGCACCTTAAAAATATGTTTTATGTATGCAGAAGTTCTGATGGGATCATCATCAGAATATAAGCTAAAGTATTACACGCTGAAGCAAAATAGTTTTTACGCTGAAGTTTGATGACCAGAATCTGCGCTTAAACAAGTAAACTCTGACTTTGAACAAATACATATCAACCAAGTCATCAACACTTTGAAGCGTCATCAGCAGTTAAAGCAAAGAAGACTCTGAAGCGTTACTGATTATTCAAGACAGAATTAAATGCCAACGGCTTTCTTCAGATAAGATCTTCTACAAAAGGAAAGTGGGTTATTAACATTAAAGTTGCTTTATGGACAACGTCTCTTACTTGTCTATATAAACAAGTCTGCTTGCAAAAGAAGCACGTACGTACACACACATCAATTTGCAGAGAATTCCAAACCACGCATATTCAAGCTCTAGCAAATTTATTTTATTCTAAGCTTAACCTGTGTAATTATCACAGTTGTGATAAACTGTTTTGTTAGAAAACAACAACACATTCTTGTTCAATTATTTGTAAAAGATTTCCTTGAGATTAACCGGTTTGTGGTTGTACTCAAGAAGACTTTAATAGTTGTTAAAGGAGTTGTTGTAATCTTTTGAGATTAGTGGATTAAGACCTCGTTGGAGAGAGGCGAAATCACCTTGAAGGGTGGACCGGAGTAGTTTGAGATCAAACGAACCAGGATAAAAATACTGTGTCATTAAGTTGTTTTTTTTATCCAAGTTTTTCAATTCAACCTCCCCTTCTTGTGTTTTTCACATCTTCAATTGGCATCAGAACGTCTAGTTCTGAGCTTAAACACTTAACCGTGTAGTACAAGATCCAGCGTCAGAAAAACACAATGGCAGGACCAAGTCAAAACATCAGCAATGACAACAATAAAGAAAGGGACAAATTCAGTGGCAAACCTCCAGTCTTTGATGGAGAGAACTTTGACTACTGGAAAGACAGAATTGAGAGTTTCTTTCTGGCCCATGATGCTGATCTGTGGGACATGCTGACTGATGGATACACGCACCCAGTGGATGGACGTGGTCAGAAGATTGACAGGAAAATGATGTCTGGTCAGCAAAAGCGTGAGTTCAAAAATCATCACAAGGCCAGAACAATTCTTCTCAGCGCCATCTCATATTCAGAATATGAGAAAATATCAAACAGAGAAGCTGTCAAGAATATGTTTGATTCTCTGAGAATGATGCGTGAAGGCAACATTCAAGTCAAATAAACCAAAGCCCTTGCGCTTATTCAGAAGTATGAGGCATTCAAGATGGAAGATAGTGAATCAATAGAAACTATATTTCAAGATTCCAAATTCTTGTTGCTGGTCTAAAAGTTCTTGACAAAGGGTATTCCACTGCTGATCACGTTAAGAAGATCATCAGAAGCTTGCCAAAACAATGGAGGCCAATGGTCACAGCGCTTAAGCTAGCGAAATATCTCAACAAAATCTCTCTGGAGGAACTTGTCAGCTCCCTCAGAATTCACGAGATAGAGCTAGAAGAAGAAGAACCTCAAAAGCAAGGTAAGCCATTAGCTTTAAAATCTAACAGAAAATCTGACTCCAAAGTTTTGCAGGTTGTAGAAGAAACCTCAGATGGATCCTCATCAGAAGAAGATGAACTGTCTCTCCTCTCCAGAAGGGTGAACCAACTGCGGAAACAGAGGCAAAGAAAGTTCAGGAATCCCAGAAGATCAGAAAATCAGAATGAATCCTCATCCAGATACAGAAGGTCAGAATCCTCCTCTGGACACAGAAGATCTGAAGGCTCTTCAGGATACAGAAAGCCAAACAACAAAGACATCATCTGCTATGAGTGTAACGAGCAAGGGCACTACAAAAGTGACTGCCCAAAGCTTCAGAAAGAGAAGCCCAAGAAGAAGTTTATCAAAGAAAAGAAGAAAAGCCTCATGGCTACATGGGATGATTCTGACACATCTGAAACTGACTCAGAATCAGATGATGAAAGAGCAAACATAGCTCTCATGGCAAATGCATTTGAAGACGGTGAAGCTTCTGGTTCAGACTCAGAATCAGACACTGAAGAGGTATTCCCTTACTTTACTATAAACTTTACTAAGGCTGAACTTGTTGAAAGCCTTAATGAAATTATGGAAAAGTATCAGCAGATCAGAGTCAAATTCAGAAACCTGAAAAGGAATCTTGCTTCTGACTCTGATAAGACTGAGAGTCTCAGATTGGAGAATTCTGAGTTAAAAGAGAAAATTTCAAAATTACAAAACCAGTTGCAAAAATCTCAGAAGGAAACAATCCCTGAAACTCCCAGCAATGCTGATGAGATCATCAAAGAGTATGATCACAACTTTCAGAAGTTTCTAGCTAAAAACATGGACAGAAGCAAGGTGGCTTCAATGATCTATGGAGTTAGCAGAAATGGCAGAAAAGGGATAGGATATCAAGGTAAGGTACCTACACCAAAAAATGCCATGGACTTAGTTATAAAACGCACTCCACTTGATTCACACTTTATATATGGGCACACACACGACAAAAAATACACAAGTAGTGATTATTCTGTCAAACCAAAATTCAATAGAATTTTGGTAAAACTAACAAATTAGGACCCAAGAAAATGTGGGTACCTAAGGATAAAATCGTACATGTGGCAGATATCTTTAGCAGCAAAGCAAAGACACCAATCATGGTACCTGGACTCTGGCTGCTCACGACACATGACGGGAAGAAGGCATATGTTCCAAAGCCTGGAACTTAAGCCTGGAGGCCACGTGGGCTTTGGAGGCAATCAGAGAGGAAAGATCATTGGCTCTGGAACAGTAGGTAATGGAAACATTCCCTCTATAAGTAATGTCTTATTAGTTAATGGATTAATGCATAACCTTTTATCCATAAGTCAATTAAGTGATAACGGTTATGATATAATCTTCAATCAAAATTCATGCAAAGCTGTTAGTCAGAAAGATGGGACTATCCTATTTAATGGAAAGAGGAAAAACAACATTTATAAAATCAAACTTTCTGAATTGAAAAGTCAGAATGTAAAATGTCTACTGTCTGTTAACAACGAGCAATGGATCTGGCACAGAAGAGTGGGGCATGTTAGTATGAGAAGAATATCTCAGATTAATAAACTTAATCTGGTCAGAGGACTTCCTAACCTGAAGTTTAATTCTGATGCTCTGTGTGAAGCATGTCAGAAAGGCAAGTTTGCAAAACCTGCTTCCAAATACAAAAATGTTGTTTCCACCTCTAAGTCATTAGAACTTCAGCACATTGACTTATTTGGACCAGTAAAAACTGCTTCAGTAGTGGCAAGAAGTATGGGTTAGTAATCGTAGATGACTATAGCAAATGGACATGGATAAAGTTCTTAAGACACAAGGACGAGTCACACTCTGTGTTTGTTACCTTCTGCAACAAAGTTTAGAATGAAAAGGATCTTAGAATCTTCAAAGTCAGAAGTGATCATGGTGGAGAATTTGAAAATAAAAATTTTGAAATATTCTTTAATGAAAAAGGCATTCTGCATGATTTCTCTTGTCCTAGAACTCAACAGCAAAATGGAGTTGTAGAAAGAAAGAACAGAACATTTCAAGAAATAGCCAGAACCATGATCAACGAGACTAACAATGCTAAGATCTTATGGGCAGAGGCAATAAACACAACGTGTTATATTCAGAATAGAATCTCCATAAGACCGATTTTGGAAAATACTCCATATGAATTGTGGAAGAACAGAAAGCCCAACATTTCTTATTTTCACCCATTTGGTTGTACATGTTTTATTTTGAATACAAAAAATTATTTGAACAAGTTTGACTCTAAAGCACAAAAGTGTATTATGTTAGGATACTCTGAACGCTCAAGAGGGTAGAGAGTATACAATACAGAAACACAGATTGTTGAAGAGTCAATCAGTGTTTGGTTTGATGATAAGCTTGACTCTCAAAAGTCAAAGCATAATGAATTCCTTGCAGGTATGGAAGTTGAACTTATAGGTACTGAAGACAACTTATCAGAGGCTCTCAATAGAGAAACTCCCTCAACATCAGAAAGAGTCACTACAAGCAATCCAGCACCTTCTGTTGATCAACTCCAGAAAAGACCATCCAGAAGCAGCATTGATCACCCAGAAGAAACAATTTTAGGAAGGAAGGAAGATCCAATCAGAGCAAGATCTACCTTCAGAAACTCTGAAGAATCGCTCATGGGACTGGTTTCTCTGATTGAACCAACAAAAATTGATGAAGCACTTTTGGACAATGACTGGATTCTGGCAATGCAAGAGGAGCTAAATTAATTCACAAGAAATGACGTATGGGATCTGGTTCCCAAACCAAAAGGATTCAACGTCATTGGTACAAAATGGGTGTTCAGAAACAAACTGAACAAACAAGGTGAAGTCATCAGAAACAAAGCACGATTGGTAGAACAAGGTTATAGTCAGCAAGAGGGGATAGACTATACAGAAACCTTTGCTCCAGTCGCCAGGTTAGAATCTATCAGACTTTTAATATCTTTTGCTATTAATAAAGGTATCACTTTGTATCAGATGGATGTCAAAGTGCATTCTTAAATGGCTATATAGAAGAAGAGGTATATGTGCACCAACCCCCTGGTTTTGAAAGTTCCAAAAATCCAGAATATGTTTTCAAACTAAAGAAGTCACTCTATGGTCTGAAACAAGCTCCCAGAGCTTGGTATGAAAGACTAAGTAACTTCCTGTTAGAAAAGGAATTCACCAGAGGGAAAGTGGACACAACCTTGTTCTGTAAAACAGTTAAGAATGACATATTAGTATGTCAAATTTACGTTGATGACATCATATTTGGATCCACTAAACCCTCTCTGGGAAGAGAGTTTGCTAAATGTATGCAGGCAGAATTTGAGATGAACCTAATGGGGGAACTAAAATTCTTTCTAGGCATTCAAATAAATCAAACTCCAAAAGGAACTTACATTCATCAGAGCAAATATTTCATAGAACTTCTGAAGAAATTTGATCTCTCAGAATGTAATCCCTCAAGGATTCCAATGCATCCCACGTGCATTCTGGAAAAATAAGAGGTAAGTAAAAAGGTAGAACAGAAGGTCTACAGAGGTATGATTGGTTCTCTTCTGTATATGAAGGCTTCAAGGCCTGACATTCTATTCAGTGTTTACATTTGTGCTAGATTCCAATCAGATCGTAGAGAATCTCACTTAACAGCAGTTAAGCGAATTTTCAAGTATCTGAAAGGTACTGCTAATCTGGGTTTGTTTTATAGAAAATCAAATGATTACAGCTTAGTAGGATACTGTGATGCTGATTTTGCTGGAGACAGAGTAGAACGTAAAAGCACTTCTGGAAGCTGCCAGTTTCTGGGAGAAAATCTGATCTCATGGTCCAGCAAAAGACAATCCACAATAGCTCTATCAACAGTAGAAGTTGAATACATAGCAGCAGTTGGATGCAGCACGCAAATGCTCTGGATGAAAAGTCAACTTGAGGGCTTCAATATGTTTGAGAGTAACATTCCTATCCTCTGTGACAATACTTCTGCTATTTGTCTCAGTAAAAATCCTGTTTTACATTCTAGGGCTAAGCATATAGAAATAAAACATCATTTTATTAGGGACTACATTCAGAAAGGGATCCTTAATTTAAAATTCATTGACACAGACCATCAATGGGCTGATGTCTTTACAAAACCTCTTTCTGAAGATAGGTTTAACTTCATTCTGAAACATCTCAGCATGAAGCTTTGCCCAGAATAAGTTGTTTTATTTACATATCTTAATCTTCAAAATTTTGGTTATTTTCTGTGAACTGCTGCTTAAAAATTCCTTCAGAATTTTAGAAGTACAGATTGCATCAGAATCTATCCATGAAGATCTGAGTGTTTCATTTCAAGGATAGATGTGTGTTTTTCACGCAAGCAAACAATTGTCATCCATTCATCAGCTACCTTCTGAGGCTGAACACGCGTTCACTTTTCTGAAAGGTCAAAAGCGCTGATTGGGTGCATTGAGACACATGTCATGGATAACCGTTCCAATATCTTTCTAAATCCCCTAAAACCAGCTTTCATTAATGCTTATAATCATTACTAATTATTTCTCTCTCTTGCAGTTTATGTTTTCAAAAATCTATTTAAACACAAGTTTCACTCGTTACACTCTTTCACTTTTACTTTCACAATTCATTCTAATTGTTTTCTGTGTATACTTTCAAAACCCTTTCATTTTATTCTCAAATATCTTGTGTGAACATGGCTTCCTCAAGCGTCCCATATACCAGTACTTAGAGAATAGAATCCATGGAACAATATGAAGAACCGTTCAGAACTCTCCTCACGCCCATTGACAACCTAGAAGTGCTTTCAAAACTAATCGTGGATTTTGAAAGTCTTTAATAAAATGGATTTAATATTTCTGAAGAGGTAAATGCTCAAGGATGGAACAGGTATTTTGACCATCTTCTAGGTCCAACGTTTCCAATCCTTGTGAAGGAATTCTGGATTCATGCTTCATCCTCCAACCATCAAGTCACTTCGTATGTAATGGGGAAGAAGATAGTAATTACTGAAGACCTAATTGCAAGATTGATAGGTTACAGTGGTGGTGGCGTAAGGTGTATAGACATGGCTGAAAGACGTGCTGATGTTGCTTCAATTGTAAGAGAAATTTTCACTCTGGGTCTTCCCTCCAGCAAGATAAGGGATCTGAAGGATCATCACAGAATATGGGCTAAGATAATTCTGGGATACATCAACCACAGGAAGCCAACCAGCTCTCCTGACTATATAAACATTGATCAGCAGTTTCTGATCTACTTTATCTCCCAGAAGACTAAGGTGAATCAGGCTCACTTTCTATTCAATCATCTGAGGACCAGTGTTAAGGAGACTAGAGAAGATGAGCGTACCAAAAGGGACTGGATACCCCTTGGAAGGATAACATCAGATATTCTGACAGAGAATAGGCTGATAGAGCATCTAACAGAAGCACAAGAAATCATCTCTCTAGAGGCAACTGCTGGGAAGCCTTTGAATGCAAAGAATCTGAAAAAGATGAAAATTATTGAGAACATCAGAAAGGAACCCAATGTTACATCCTTCGCAACCATTACTTCTAGAAGAATCCCTCTGGATGATTTCCCTATTTTCTCAGAAATTGATTCCAAGCCTGAGATTATCGTCAGATATTTGGATGCATGCAAGGCAGATGGCACTGCACCAGGGGTAAATATTCAGGACTTGCAACAGGCGGCTCCAGAAGTTGTGTTGAAGAAGAACAAGAAAAGAAAGGCAGCAACAGAAGGATCATCCCAGCGGACTCCAAAAGCTGCTAAAAGGAAAGGTAATCCTTCTTCTGTTAATGTTTTAGAATCAATATCTTTATCAACATCTGGACCCTTACCTACCCAATCATAAAATCCTACCCCACAAACGTTTGATGATTTTGATATAGGGTTTGACCCCTCAAAAACTCTAAGTCTTAGAGAAACTCACTCCCTTCCTATCAATCCAAATACTGAAACAACTCAACCAGAACTTGCAAAAGTTCTGTCAGACATTGAATCTTTTGACCAAAATATTTCTGCTCCCACACCAGAAAATCCAAGCCCTCTAATCCCAGAAAATCCAATCTCTGAAACCACCACAGAAGCTTCACAACCAGATATTCCCCTCTCTCCTTAACGAGAAATACCACTACCTCCATCTCCTCAACCAGACATTTATCCACCATCTCCTCAACCTGAACAATCACAACTAGAAGTTCAAACTTCTGAGATCCAACCTTCTGAATCCTGTGAAACAGAACCTCACCATATTACATCCAACCAATCTGAAGAACCTACTTCAGATTCAGATACAATTCCCATTCCAGGAATCACTGAACCTCTGGCCATCCATATGCCCCTCACTATTCTAGACATTCCCCAAATTCCCTCTTCACTAGAATCAACTCCACCAAATTCCCCAACCAGTCCAATAATTATACCAGACTCTCCCACTCCCTCACCAAAAAGCAATCCATATGACAATGCTAAACTTGTCATTGACCTAACTGTTTTTGAACGCCTAGCTGCCATAACTCACAAAACTGCCATTCCAAAACCAAAACCATCTGAACCCACACCAGATGTTGGTACTAGTTTATTGATGTTTGAAACAGAAAAGCAGAAATGGATAACCTTCCCGAAGCAAGCTAGTCTTGAGATGACCAATCCTGCTGCCTCAGATTATCTTTGGACAAGTTTCAAAAAATGGATAAGTTCTGAAACACATAAGATGCAAGAACAGTGCTACGGACAAGTTCAACAGAATTTCAATAATCTGCTAAAGGTATTCGAAGACCAAGTTCTGAGCCAACTGCTAAAGGAAGAGATTCTCCCTCTGGACAATGCTCCCTGGTCAGAACATCGTCCATCAGACAATGTTCAACCAGAGTCAGAAGGTCTCACTCTGACTGTTGCTCTAGATGAGATGATTTCTGCAGAGGAATTGGTTTAAAATGATCAAGTTGTAGAATGCTCTGAGAAGCATCCAGTTTCTGAAGATTCTCCAGCTCCCTCCTATGAAAGGCAAACTCTGGAAGAACTGAAGAGAGCGTATATTGTTATTCAGGAAAGGTTGGATAAACAGGATGATACAATCAAGGAAATCAAGAGCATGTTAAGCAAACAAGAGGAAACCAACACCCAAATCAAGGGCTTGTTGGAAGCTTTGTTCACGCGCCTTCCTCCTCCCTCTTAGATTTTCCTCTGTTTTTAAAATCTATTTATATGTAATATTTGTTCTACATTGCTGATTTTCTGAACTTCTTATCATTGTTTATTATTTGTAATATAAATCCTTTTTAGCTATGATTATATAGCCTTTTTGATAACTGACAAAAGGGGGAGAACGAATAAGATATTTTCAATAACGGATTACTGAGACAGAAGTCTCAAACATTCTGAACTACTTAACTTCTTTCTTCTGAAAAGCTTGAACAGGTACAAAACTCTGATGAAAGACGTAGTCAAATTCTGATGCTCAAGGACTCAAAGAATTTAAGGGAAGTAATCAACTCAGGGGGAGTTTTTCTTCTTAAGTCTATACTTTTTATTCTTTATTTTTAATTGAAAAATCTAGTTTTTGTCATCATCAAAAAGGGGGAGATTGTTAGAATATAGTTTGATTCTACAACCCTTGATTAGAGTTTTGATGATAAAAAATACAAAGAATAAATATAAAGAATATATAAAAAGAACAAATATTCACCTTAAAAATATGTTTTATGTATGCATAAGTTTTGATGGGATCAGCATCAGAAGATAAGCTAAAGTATTACACGCTGAAGCAAAACAGTTTTTACGTTGAAGTTTGATGACCAGAATCTGTGCTTAAACAAGTAAGCTCTGACTCTGAACAAAGACATATCAACTAAGTCATCAACACTCTGAAGCGTCATCAGTAGTTAAAGCAAAGAAGACTCTGAAGCGTTACTAATTATTCAAGACTGAATTAAATGCCAACGGCTTTCTTCAGACAAGATCTTCTACAAATGGAAAGTGGGTTATTAACATTAAACTTGATTTATGGACAACGTCTCTTGCTTGTCTATATAAACAAGTCTGCTTGCAAAAGAAGCATGTACGTACGCACACATCAATTTGCAGATAATTCCAAACCATGCATATTCAAGCTCTAGCAAATTTATTCTATTCTAAGCTTAACCTGTGTAATTATCACAGTTGTGATAAATTGTTTTGTTAGAAAACAACACATTCTTGTTCAATTATTTGTAAAATATTTCCTTGAGATTAACTGGTTTGTGGTTGTACTCAAGAAGACTTTAACAGTTGTTAAAGTAGCTGTTGTAATCTTTTGAGATTAGTGGATTAAGACCTCGTTGGAGAGAGGCGAAATCACCTTGACGGGTGGACTGGAGTAGTTTGAGATCAAACGAACCAGGATAAAAATATTGTGTCATTAAGCTGTTTTTTTTTATCCAAGTTTTTCAATTCACCCCCCCCCCCCCCCCTCTTGTGTTTTTCACATCTTCAAGATCAATGAAGATGGAAATATAAATAGTCCCATGCCTCATGGAGTTGTTTGTTGGATTCAAAACATACACGACAATACATAGTAATATTCTTGATTGTGTAGCTACAAATTAAGGTCTAGAACATGATTCTTGTGGAGAATGTGGTCATTCATCATGTCTTTCTTTTTTTATTTAGTTTTTGAACTCTACATACATACGTCTATATTGGTCCTAATACAACGAACTTATAGGAAAGCAAACTTGATTGTGACTTGATTTCCAAGTAAATGCCTCTTTCGTTTTAATACCAATATGAACTTTAACCGAGTTTGAATCGTCCTAAATTCCATGAAAACCCCTAATTCAACTCTTTCATCCACGTTAACTTGTATCTCAAGCAACACGCTAGTGTCTTAATCACCACTTCATCTTTTGTAGCATGAATCAAAACCTCGGAAACCCTATCTTCAAATGTTTGATTTGAAAATTTTCTTTTTTACTTGATGATTTTAACATAAAACAATACTCTTTGGAGAATCCTTGGATGAAGATGAATGAGATTTGAATCATAGAGGAAAACCCTTGAGATAACCCCATCCATGATCTTTAAACTGGTGAATGCTAACAAGCTCAAACCATGTATGAGAAATCCTAGTATTCTCGAGGTACCCTTGAATCTCTTGATGAAAATGGGATCCTTGTAGCTTGATGAAAGAAGAAGTTCACGATAATGCTTAAACAAGCAACCCTAGCTTTCGACCAATGATTGATGGAAGAACCCGTAGAAACAAGCTTGAATGAAGGTGAAAGCCCCAAAGTAAAAAACCCTAGCTTCAAGATCCCCGGTCCTATGCCCATTTGATTGATTAATGATGCATGATGTTTTTAAATGACCTAATGGAAGGTTATGTACATGTGAAAAGTGCAAAATGCATAAGACAAATAAAAGTGATAGGAGTAGGACAAATTTGAGGTGTTATAGCATCTTGTCAAACTGCTCTTGAAAATCATCCATTCTTTCATAAAGACCCAAGTCTTCAATCGGTGGAGGGAAAGGACGACACACATCATCATTAACAAACGGAACCATATTCACCAAAGGAGGTGTAGCAGGAACATGCACCACAGGAGGTGCAGGAGTAACAATAGTCTGAACAACTGGAGTATCTTGAGGACCAAGATTGAAACCTTCGGGTGCGAAATTCTCTGGTATTCCTCATGGATAACCTTGGGGCATGCGATTCTGAACAACAGCTGGAGTAGCAGATACGAGAACAGTCGGAGCTTCAGTAGTTGCCCTTGTTGGTTGAGGTCGAACACTCGGTGGATGATTCTGAGCAGCCACCAGAGCTTCCATCAAAGTAGTCAGATTGGCCATGCCGGCCTTCAAAGCAGAAACTTCCTCGCGCAGCTCGTGATTCTCTTGTTCTAAGTTGTCCATCTTTTTTCTGAAATTAGCCCGAGTGTTGTAGTGATGAGTCAGCTTGCTGAACGAAGTAAAGAAGCTTGGTAAGACACCTGGATATGCATAACAAATGCAAGAAAAATGTGCAATATGATGCATGATATATAATGCACATGATTATTTTTACTTTGTTATTTAATATTTCAAGGGATTTATAGTTTATGGACATATTGCAAATATCAAATTAATAACGCATTTGAAATACTGAAAATTTTTATTATAACAACTCCAAAATAGATTACAAGTTTCAATGATCCCAAGTACAAGATGAAAAGAAAATCTGAAACCCTGAGAAATAGAACTAATGGAGATCACTCTATACGCCGGCGCTTCCACGTGAGCCTGGAAATCTGAGCCTTCAACCTCTAGTTTTCTTCCACATGTATGATGGCAACCTCCTTTCAATCATCTGAATCAGGAAGTGAGTAATAAGCACCTGATTGAGGCTTAGGATAAAATGAATCCCCTTGCCTCTCCATAGACTCTACCGCTCGACTCTCAAGGATCTCAATCAAGTCGTCTTTCTCCTTCAAGTATGCTTTATAGGAACTCTCTAAAGTTTGGAACTTGTTCTTCCAAGCATCCTTTTCCTGTTGCATCCTAACCAAAGCAAGTTACAGATCTTCTAGATCATCTAATAAGGGAGGAGTGGTCTTCACAAATAGATCAGGCATGGATGTCTCCCGGGTATACGGCATCTTTAACTGAATAGATCTCGATCGGACCCACTAAAGATATGGCTCCAAAGAAACAGCACCCCTAGGTCCCAAATCCTTCCTACTCTTCTTATGAATGTGACGCCAGGCCTTCGTAATCTTCTCCCTAGCTTCCATATGGTCTTCTCCTTCCTTCTGAAAGAAACTACTCAAATGAATACTATTCGGTTTATCCCTCATCGGATAACCATGTTGTCGCCGTGCAAGAACAGGGTTATAGTTAATTCCTCCCTTTGTACCAAGAAGAGGTACATTGGGGCAACTACCACAACTGTCAATAATCTCTATATCCTGGTAAGCTCGATGATATGAATCAATATCCGAGTGAGTAAGTGTCGTGATCTTAGGAGCATAATAGGGTTCCTTCTTGACATCCCAAAAAGCATCAGACTAAGGCATATGAGAGATAAACCACTGGTACAACAGAGACGTGCAACAGATAATCATCCCTCCATGATAAGAATTCCGAAGATGAATAGAGTAATAAGCTTCACCCAACAATGTAGGAACTAGGTTTCCAATCATGAAGATCCTGATAGCATTAATGTCAACAAACTTGTCCACATTAGGAAATAAAAATAACCCATAAGCAAGTAGAGCAAAGATGGCCTCAAAAGAAATTGTACTCTTCATTCTGGAAAAGTAACGAGCTTTCTCCAATAAGAATTAAGCTGGCAATCCTCTAATTCATCCTTTAGTAGTCATATGGGCTTCCACCTCAGATTTCCCCAGATGAATCAAAGCAGCAATCTCATGTGGTTTTGGCTCACCCTCTAAAACAGTAAAAGGAACACGATCGGTAACAGGTAAATCCAATATATAAGAATACTCCTCCAGTGTGGGCATTAACTGATAGTCGAGAAAAGTAAAGAAATGATACATCAGATCATAGAACTGGACCAAGGTCGAGAGAATACCCTCCTTCATCTTCAGCTTCATGAGAGGAATAATGGATCCATACTTCTTCCAAAAGTCTGCAGAACACTCGATCTCGGGAATTAGACTGATCAACCCATCTATCTTGGGATCCTTGAAACTGTATTTCTCGGTCTTTCTCTTTCCAGAATCCATGGTTAGAAAGTACTTGAGATATTCACAAATGGTCAACCTTTAAATCCCTTGAAATATGGTTTCTTCAAAAGATGCTTATGAGTGCATGGATGCATGATGCAGCAATCACACACAAGATCACACATATAGGGTTCATAGGTTCAATGTTTCGAGCATGAGTTCGAAGGTACTACCCATAAAATGTTGGTCTAAAAGTTATCACCTGCCGAACAAGGTTCTAGAGGTTCCCAGAGTCTACATACTTCCTTCGGATATTACCAACTTCCCAATTAACTCGGTAATTAGTAATATTCTCAAGAAAGACTCGTCCGAGCGTAGTATCGCGTGACAATTATTTTCGAATTACAATGTCATATCTTCCACACTACACCTAAAAGGAAAATATGGGTTTGGTATTCTACAGTCCTCAGTTTCAGCAGGCTCCCAAGTCGAAAGCAGTAAGTCTTCCCGATTACTCGGTAAACGGCAGTACAGTCAAAGGGGCCTCCACTGAGTGGGGGATCTCATGCCTCCTTTTTTGGGATTACTCCCTCAAAGTTAACATGACTATACTGCCCTTCATATCTTAAAGTTTGCCCAAGTTCGGGTATAAGACTTATGAGTAATCACCAAGCACCCTGAAAACCAGGAAAATCCAGACAAACATATCTACAACATATAACACATAAAACAGTAATAACACATATACAGATATAAATAAAGATAGGCTTAACCCACTTAGGGATGGGCCAATAAGATGTCAATTTGTCCCCAGTGAAGTCGCCATTTTTCTGTAGCAGTTGAAATGTTTTAAGACTAAGCCATTGGATTGACTTGACTTATACAAATCAAAATAAAAATCGCCACCGCGCTTTATTGTTTCCAAAGGAATGGGAAAAGAGAGAATAACCCAAAAAGAATGGGAAAGATTCAAGGTAAGGGGGTTGGTTATGCAAAGGGAAGGTATTAGCACCCTAAACATCTACGGTACTCCGCAGGAACCTCTTTGTGAAATCTGTATATTTGGCTATGAAAAATGTTGTATAAAAATGGATGGTGGAGGTGAGAAAATAAATATATTTATTTTATAATTTTTGCACCCGCCGTGGTTGCGAACCTTTAGTGCCTATGTACCACCTTTTCGTGCAATAGGGGATCAAGGTACACGTAGTTCCTCTTTTAAAAATTTAAAACACAAATGTGTTGGTTAATTTTATGAGATAAAACATCATCGTCACTGTCCGTGTGGAAAACATACCTACTACCAACAATTATGAGAAAGGAGAATTTGCATCATCTCAAAGTGGACGATATGGCCTGGATCTTAAAATCAACAATGCCTCACTCAACACCCAAGTGGAAAATATCTCTCTTCACTACATATTGTAGAAGTATAGTTGTTTGCATCACTACAAGGATTGACAAGAGTTCAATCTTTTGAGAAAATTTTAAAGATAAAATCCAAAGTGGCAAAATGGTTTGAAATGAGACTGATTGACTTTTAGTCTTCTCACAAAAAATGTCAAGGTATTATTAAGTCGATTGGAGTTTATTTATGAAAATGTTTTGAAAATGCATGGACATAAGTCCAAGTTTATTATGAAAGTGGTTCAAGTTTAAAAACAAGAAGAGTTTTCAAAAGAAGGAAGAAGATTTTTGAAATTAAAGAAGATGGGAGGAGAAGAAGGGACTATCCTAAAGCATAAGGTAAAAGCTAGGGATAAGAACCATATAACCAACAAGAAGCCAATACTTGACATTATGAGTCAAGATAGAATTCTCGTTCCTTGGGTTGAAAACCAATCAGGCAAAAAATACTAGACCTCTTGAGAGAACCAAACTTTAAGTATATTAAGTCTTCACAAAAATTAGGCAGAGTAACGGCTGTATACGGGTGAATTCCAGATTATAAACAAAGGGTGTAATCATAAAAACATGCACATAAAAACAAACAAGCAACCCAATGTTTTGAGGTAAACCTCAAGAACTCCAGACAAAATAATCAGATAAGATCACGAGGTCTCCAAGATAGGCCAAGGTTTCTAATCCTAAGTCCAATAAAAAAAGTCCCCATGCTCCATAATGCCAAGGATAGTAACCAAATAGTCCAAGTACCATTAAAGATTTTTATGGTTTATGTTGATTATTAAGTATCTTGAAAAAAAGAAAAGCTCAAGTGAGCAAAGTAAAAATGACAAGAAAGTAAATGCTCAAATGAGCAAAGATGAAAATGGCATGAAATGTAAATGCTAAAAGTAAATGGTACATAAAGCATAAAAAAATAAAAGCATAATGTAAAACAAGTAAATAATTAGTGGTTAGTTGGATGACCATCTTGAAGCTTGCATTTGGAACTCATTAGAGGATTGGTAGAACCAAAGCCTCCACACAACAAGTTGCATTTGCTTTTTGTCAAGTATATCATCCATTTGGAATTCTCACAAGTGCCATTTAATGAGCAACGATGTTTAAGTGATCCGCGTTGACCAAAGGTGTTGTAGATCCATTAGAGGATTGGTAGAACCAAAGCCTCCACATAATGAATCTCAAGGTTATTGGATCAAAGAGATCAAATTAACATACTTGGACTTGCAAACATAAGTTTGGGCCACGAATGATCATTTATTCGAATCTGGATAAAATTTAGCGCTATGTTAAGCAATCGTAAGTGGACTTATATAGAAGTCGCACCTATTTTGAGGCCGGTCAATAGCAATCTATGCATCATTTGTTCTGAGACATGATATAGAGATCATGCTCCAACAATATTTAGTGCAATAAGAAGGAGATGAGATGAAGAGGGATGGGAGAGAATATACAAACCACTTTTGAATTAAATTTAATCAAACTATTATTAAAATTATTCATCCATTTTTGTGGAGTTAAACTCAACACCATAGATCCAATGATGTTAATAAAGTTCATGATCCAAAATATAACCCAAGATCAGCCAGAAAATAGTCACAAAATAATATTACATTTTTATATATACAAAAGGGTTTAAAAATAATGTTGAAAAATAGAAAATAAAGAGAAAAATATCAACTATATTCAAATTAATCAAGAAATAAAAAGTAAGACCATGGAAAAATTAGAAAAAGGGTCAAATAATTTTACAAATTTTTTTGGTAATTTTTTAAAGTCAGAAACTATTTTTAAAATTAAAAGAAATGGGTAAAATAAACCAAAAATGATTAACAAAATAGTAAGGTCTGAAACAAAAATAAAATAAGGTCACCAATATTTGTCGCAATATCATTGGATCACTCCATAATTTTTTTAGAATTTAAAAATGTATAAAAGTATTTTTAAACATTTAAAACAATTCAAATAAAGTGTAAATTTATAAAAAATACCAAAAAAAATTAAATTGTGAAAAAATAAAAATCAGAAAGAGAATAATCAAAATATTTTTTCATTATTTTTCAGACTTTTTAGGCTTAAAATGAATTTTCTATGATTTTTTGAAATTTAAAAAAATTAAAATATAAAAATCAGAAAAGAAAATAAAAGTAAAAATATGTGGACCATTGGATGAGAGTCAAAACGCGTTAGTAATCAAATCCGAGGGGTCTGGCGCACTGTGCATATCATGGTCATTAGTGAATAAAGTACATAATCAAATATAAATCAGATTTTCAAAAATAACAAGTGGCGTGCCATCATTGGTTGGAAGATGACACGTAGGTCATCTTCAACCTCCAGCCAACGTGATTTTCAGATCTCTCAAACTGTAAAATCAGAAGCTCAGACTTATGTCGTTCGCTTCGTCTCTTCAAGACGAAGACAACCACACCCTCGCGCCAAATTTATATAAATTGTAGCTCAAGCAATTTGGAAGGAAAGTTTTCAAAAAGGATTTGAAATTTCATGGTCAAAATGTGTTTCTAGTAAAAGGTAAGTGTTGTGACTAGAACCAGGGCAATGAGAGCAACACTATGATATTAGAGTTTTGAAGAATTGATGAAAGAATCTATCTATTGAAGTTGAGTTGCAGAGCTCTGAAACTGGACTTCTATGGAGCAGTATAGGGCACGATTCTTGAATGTAATTATGTGGTTAGCTTCAAGGAAGATCAAGGAAGGTGAATTGATGGAAAACTTGGATTGAAAAAGGCTTGAGAATGGATTTTGAAGTTACTGAATTCTGAGTTGTGGAACAAGTTTGGCAGGGTGATTCTGGCTATCCAAGCTTGAGAAAATGAGTGGGATTGCTTATGTATTTATAGGAGAAGAAAATGGAATCAAAAGGAAGGGTGAATGATAAAATTTGGAGGGAATCGTATGGGTCTGCATCATGAAGAAAATGTGACTTCTCTTTTGTCAAAACTCATCCAAAACGCGCGTTTTGATGCACTAATCCACTTGGGAAAGTTGGCTAATCATTCTTAGACCCAAAACGCATTCTAATTTGAGGTTTAGAGGTTGTAACATGAAATTAAAATTCTAACTTGCAATAAAACTTCAATTCCAAGTTACCACTTTTGAAACAATGTCATTCTCAGCTAAAGGGGTCTTAAGGCATGATTCTTGATGCTTTAGAAATATGAGGTTACAAGCTTTGCAATGGAAAAAGAATGGAATCAAATGAGTGCTTGAGCTGAAAGTTGTGTTGAGTCAAAGTTGGAGAAAAAGAGTTGACTTTCCATACTTAGAAATATTTCAAGTTCTTCTTCAAAAATGACCTATAATGTCTTGCATCCAAACATGGCCTTCCACTTGGAATTTGCTCTTGACCAAAAAAGATGACATAAAGTAGATCTCTTGAATGACATTTTGAAACTTGAACCATTCAAATCTCCAAAAATTGATAGAGTTATGAATTGTTGAAGTTGGCAAAAAATCATGAAATGACCTATAATATTTTGCATCCTTAAGGAAACTTCCATCCATTTTCTCACTTTGCACATAAAAGAAGGCATAAAGTTCACATCTTAAAGATCATTATGGAAAAATAATGGGCTCAAGGCGATAAAAATTGACCAAGTTATGATCATTTGAAGTCACACATGGAAAATTGAGGATTCATCTAGAGGACTTGTAATCTTTCTTTCTCATTGAGTCTCTTCCTCATGACAACTCCTTGAAACTTTTGAAGTGATTTGTTAATAACCCTTTTAAGAGAAAGATGTCTTTGGAATCACTCAAAAATACCAAGAGATGAGCAAGATATATTCCTTTGAAGTTCAAAACCTTATCTCCTTAGATCAAGAGAATGCTTTGAGGAACTTTGATAATTTTGAACAAACTTCTTGTACCAACACACATGATTTGTAAATAGAAGTTGTTGAGGATGATAATGAGAAATCATAGCCACCAAAACCACTTCCATATCTTAACATTGAGATAAATATGCACTTGTGACCAAATGGAACAAATCCTTGTCCAAGCATGACAACTTCTTCAATCAACCCCTTGTGCTTTTCAACCAAATTTGATAACCTTGAAATGTGATGAACCAAAACAACCTTGCCATGCCAATTCTTCCAAAACCAAGCCAATAGTGAGGTTTGAACTTCTCAAGATTTATTAACTAGGGCATGGAAATAAACTCTTGAGCCCATGGGGTAACTTGTTAAATCCCATTGCCTTTACCTACATGGATAACAAGCAAGACAAACCAACATTGCATTTTATTTAGTTGAAAGAAGAAATCAAGACAAAAACAATATTCATGATCACAAAAGAACATAAGTCAAGGTGCTTGGTGATTCCTCAAAAGGGAAAAGCTACATATAGGGAGGGGAACCACGAATCCTAGTGTGATCTTATTGTGAATGAATCAACATGGTATGATGAAAGGATCTTAGGGGCAAAAATTGGGACACAACACATATAATATAATTTTTACATTGCCTTGCCATTTTTTTCTATTTTGTTCATATTTATTTTAATTTATTTCAAATAAATATAAAATAAATTGCATAAAATAAATAGTGATGGGCTTTGGAATTTGGGTTGATGTTTTGGCTTGCTTAAAAGCCCACAAATTCGTGCAAGGCTGTCCAAGTTCATCCCCCAAACAAAACGAGCAAGAATGACCATTTTTGGAATCTTTTCAAATTATGAATAATGGCTTTAATCGTGGCTTAATGGGATGATTCCTTTCCTTCTCACCTTGTCCCCTCCCTCTCCTCTATAAATGCATCACATGTGCAAGCCAAACTCACACAGAGATACAGCCTAGAGACCACATAAAAATTGCAAACAATTCTCAAAGTTGTGAAATTCAAA
This sequence comes from Vicia faba, assembly GCA_948472305.1. Classification (NCBI taxonomy): domain Eukaryota; kingdom Viridiplantae; phylum Streptophyta; class Magnoliopsida; order Fabales; family Fabaceae; genus Vicia; species Vicia faba. Next base: position 217,715,589 of record OX451735.1, read on the forward strand.
ACTGAATTTCCAGCCACCATCCATCCAAACCAAGTGTGCCATCTGTAACACCCCAATTCTACCCCAAGCAATTATGTAAAATAAATCAGAGTTATAAAATTTCAATCATACAAATGAATCGGGACGTCACAAATTCTTCTAACGAAATTCATTGCATTCATCGTAGATATATAACACTTTTTCAAACATCGGATGAACTGTCAACAAAACATCTTTAACCAAATAAGTCAACATCTACGCAGCGGAATTCTTAAATACATCTCTAACAAAAACAGCAACTTCTAAACATCTAATATTTAATGATAATCAAATTAAAATTCAACAACTGAAAAACAACAGTCTAAAATCAGCAAGCGTTCACCCCCCCCGAGAGTTACATATCAGAGCAATGACACCGACTCGAACTATTGAAGGTATACAGCCTTCACTCTCGATTACCTGTACGTTACCAACATAAGGGTAACATTCAAACAGAAGGGGTGAGATATCTAAAAATATAATAAAGCGCATGATAATTAATATATTAAATTAGATCAACAATATCACCACTTCTCATCTCATAATCAACAACAATCTCAGCAATAATATTCATTCATCCACATCAAAATATACTTCTTTATGAAATCATATAATGCGACTCAATACTATGCAAATACATGTGGTACCATCGGAGCAGAACTCCCATCTCAAAAAATTTCCAATTAATAGAGGCATCAACAAGGTATAGCCTTCATCTTAAAATTTGCCAATCCAGGCCATCTCAACGAGCATAAGCTCCATCTCAAAAATGCAATGTATGTGACACAACCATGAATGTAATGATAACACCCAAGTTAACAACATCTCAAATCATCTCAAAACATCTCAAATTATCATCTCAAAACATCTCAAATTATCATCTCAAAACATCTCAAAATACATCTCAAAATAACATCTCAAAATAACATCTCAAAATAACATCTCAAAATAACATCTCAAATTATCATCTCAAAATAACATCTTAAAATAACATCTCAAAATAACATCTCAAATAATCAGAATAATTCATCAAATGTCATTTATTTATAAATCATCAAACATCATTTATTTATTAATAACTTCTCATTTATAACTCAGCAGTATTTTAATTCCACAGTAAATCAACATTGTCATTCTGTAACTCTAAAGTCAAGACTGTCACTTTCCTACTGTTATAGCTCAAACAGTAGATTCTAGCATCTAACATTCATCGTTCTTCACAAAATAGCGTAAGGCCAACACAGCTTCTGACCACGCAACCTCTAACCAACATTGTTTCTAATAGCATAGCTTCTAATGATGCAACCTCTGGCGACACAATCTTCTTACTACTATAACTTATGACTAATGCAACCTCTAATCAGATACAACTTCTGATTATCACAGCTTCTGGCTAACCTCATCTTCTGACCAGGTACAACTTCTGATCATCACATCTTCTGACTAACCCCATCTTCTGACCAGATACAACTTCTGATCCACACATCTTCTGACTAATGCCATCTTCTGACTAGTGCAACCTCTGACCAGATACAACTTCTGATCATCACCATCCTCTGACTGACCACATCTTCTGACCCATACAACTACTAACGTCAGAACTTCTATTTTCTATTCGTCATATTGTTCTAATTATTTTCCTGCTATCAATCTAACTAAGAACAGTATTAACCAATTTATATTCTCCAAATTAATTAATTAGTTCTAATACAGTAGCGTCTATTATCAATTGCTAAATTCTGCGTTTTCATTACTGTAACGTGCTGCATTTTCATCACTACATTATTCTACTGTTTTCCATCACCGCATCTCACTATGGTTCCTTAACTAAAGCCCTAAAACTTATTATAATCACGTCAATTCATCACCCATAATTACCCTATAATCTTACAGCATTTTAACAGCATCAAGATATCATTATTCATCCAAAATTCATCGATTCTCATCATACATCAATCATATATTCTCAATTCAAGAACAAAATAACAATCACCTCTAACCCCACATATCAATCATCATAAACCCAATTATAGAGTTAGAACCCCACCCTTACCTTGGATTGAAGGTCGCTCTACAATTTCCGGTTGGATGTACGTTCTTGTCGTTTTCCACTTTCTCTAGCAGCTTGCACGTTCTCTTCCAAATCCTTATTTCTTTCTACTGCTTCTTTAATTTTATTCCAATAACAAATAATAAAATAACCCTATTATTCTATTATCCTTATTGGGCTTAAAACCAACATACCCCCTTATTACTTCTATTCTAACAAAATAAGCCCACATTAAATAATATTTTACTTCTAATATTATTTCACCACATAATATTATATCTCTAATATTATTCCTCCACTTAATAAAATAAATCCAATTAATTATAACACATCTTCACAAATATTCCAAAAATAATTTAATTAAATAATTAATTAAATTACGTGTGTTACACCATCCTCTTCCTGAAGATCCCAAGATTCACTCCCAGCCCGCATTCAAGCCAACACACGCCAGAACTACCACTTTCAATCATCACTGTTTTGGTAAATTTCTAAAATTCAAATCCTTATTTTTGTGTGTTTTTGAATGCTTTTACATGTATGTATGAGTTTCTAGGCATCATTAGAACAAGTTAAGGGCATAGCATGAAGTTTGTGACGCATGAATCATGATGTGACATTTTCAAACCGTGCTACAGTTTTCTATTCGTAACTCAAAACGCATGAACTTTTAGGCCAAACTAAGGCCAGATTTGGACTCAGGATGCAATTTTGTATGGAGTAGACCCTTTTGTTTTCCACGAATCTCTCTCTTTTGCAGGTACACGATTTTGCTTGGTCGGAGAAGATGACCGGAGGGCAGCTCCGGCATCCTTGAAAATCTTTGACTCTGGTCAAAGCTAGCATGGCATTTTTGTGTTGCCTGATTGGCTCATTCAAATATATCTGGCGCGCGTTGGAAATTGGGGAATATAATTGTATTCTCTTTATATTATTTTTGTGTTGTCATACTAACGAATGAACATGATGGTGTAGTGGCAAGGAAGTGTGTGTTAAGGTGTTGATTATGTGAGAGGTCAGGGGTTCGACCCCTGCCTCTTGCATATTATTTTTCCACTTTTTCTTTGCAGATCCAGTGTAGCAAGGTTGTACACGCGCGCCATAGACCACCAGATCTACACCTTCCAATGACAATGCAGCCAAATCCAAGCACATCAAACACACGTGCTCATCATGGACATCCAAAGGATCCTCACACTGGATCCGTACAATCTCTGGGCTAGTTTAGTATGGGCCTAACGAATTTTTTATCCTCACCCCCCTATTTGCTTCCCAATCAGGCCCAATTTTTATTTTTTAATTCATTTTATTTATTTGTTTATTAATTTCAAAAATCACTTTTTAATAATAAAAAAATCAAAAATAATAATCATAGACTTAAGATTTTTCCAATTAATTTAATTTTCATTAACTTAATTAATTAATTAATTTAACTTCATTTTAGCCATTTAAAATCAACTAGACTTAGGTTTATTTAATTCAAAGATTTTCTTAATAAAAACGAAAAAAAATAGTAGAATTAGTTTTATTAATTAACAATCATTTTTATTTTATTTAATTAATTAAGATTATATTTAGTTTTTTCTCATTTAATTTAGTTTAAGTATTTTCTTAAAATAAACAATACCAAAAAAATATTTTTCTTGTTTACTTAGAAATTTTCTTACGGTTTTAGACGTTCGTCTCTATTTCGCGCGCATTATTTTGTTCTCGCATTTTTATATAATAATGTACCTGCTGACAGTATGTAATAGATTAAAATAGGACTTTATCGCTTTCTTTATTTTACCATAATTTGAACATGTAAATACCCCCTCCCCGAAGCATTATAATAGTGTAGGATTTACGATTCTCGCACTTTAAATTTCTGCAAAATATTAACTGTTAGTAATTAGGCTTGTATGAAAATACTAATAACAAAACGTAAGCAAACCTAATAACAAGAGATATATGAACTGAATTGAATCACTTACACATATACACCTCTAGGGTAGCCCACTTCAGTTGCCTTCAGAAAATAATCACAATTCTTGAAACGTGAGAGGTTTTATTAGTTATCCTCTGGTTCAAAAAGATCATAAGTCCCTCGATGACCCGCTCGACGTTACCTCGGTAAAAATATGATCTTAGAACCTTAGGGTGGTTACTAAAGCTTCTTACCCAATTTCCTTTGTGACTATAAAAACATCCCTTCGAATGTACCTCATACATCCAACGATAGGGCTACCTACCTACTAATAGTAGGATAGCGCTGTCTAAAGGATAGGAGGAAAAGAACGAACCTTTTCGAGTATAAGTAGATAGTTTTTAGATGATGTTCTCAAAACAAACTTTTTTACACTTACACAAAAAACTTTTCAAAATAATTTTCAAAGACATTTGCTTTATCAACACTCTTGAGGACTGATACAAGAGTTATCATGAAGCAAACCGCCGTAATAAGGCATTTTCAAACTTCTTTTCAAAAACACACAAAGCACAAGGTATTTCAAAAATGAGCTAAGCATCTAAGAGCCCGTAGATAACTACAAATGGAAAGGGTGCTAATACCTTTCTTTTCCATAATCTATCCCCTTTACTCAAAAAATTCTCAAAAAGGTCTTTTTCTGTTCTTTTCACCCTTTCCTTAATTTGGATAAAAGAAAATTCGGTGGCGACTCTTTCTTACCGAAAAATTTGCAAATACAAATGCAAAACTAGTACAACAGTCGGTTCTACCACCGTATCATAGTGTCGCTGGGGCTCGAACCCAGACCCCTATAGTTTAATGCCTTACGCGCGCTTCTCCTGCCACTGGGGTGGCTGTTTCATCTGTTACTAGAACAAGTTGCACTAAATATATTATAAACTCATTTCTGAATGTGTTATCTTCTTCTTCCTCGCGCCAGCTTCTTCATCACCATTTTTGAATTTTGTAACTTCCTTATTTCTCAACCAAATTGGAAAATGTGAACATGAAAGTTGCTTAAAATTTAACCACGATTTAAAATATGTAAATAACTTAAGCTAACACTCAAATATAAACACGGGTTTTATCTGGTACCAAATTAAACCTAATTTTTTCAGAAAGTTCAAACTCAAAATTCACATCACCCAGGCAACATGAATGAAATCTAAGGACATGGTTAGCTTCAGGGCTATGATGTCTACATTTTTTATTCACAAAGTAACCATTAATGATGCTTGTAGAGAGAGTTCAGAGTTGAGAAAAATTACCTCAAAACTAGAAATTGTGTATGGAGTTGGAGCACTTCTGGAGGTGTGGTGATGATCTGAATAGCTTCACTGGACTTCAAGGAAGCTAATGCAACTCTTACTTTATGCTGAAAGTGGTTGAATAGTGTTATAGAAGTCAATATGCAGAGCTCTATTTTTGAGTTTGGGAGATGATAAAGATGGAGTTACAATTGTGAAACAGGGATGGGGATGAGTTATATTTGATGTAAGGAAGCTTTGTGATTGATTTTGAGAGGAAACACACGAGTGGATTGTGAGATGGAGGTTCAAGGTCAGAAATGACAAGCTATGGAGTTTTTTGTGCAAATTTGAGTTTGAGGGAGTTTTATGGCTCGTGAATTTGTGTGTTAGTTTGCATATGACCTATCTATTTATAGGCAAGAGGTTTGGAAGCTTGAAGGGACCAGAAACACAAGATCACATGTTATAGCTTTTTGACTTGTTTTAGCAAGCTTGACAAACATGGTTTCAATGCATCGTACAAGGGCTTGCAGGGTGGATAAAGGCTTTAAACATTTTGCTTCTGGATTTGAGATTGTGTATGTGCAGAAGGAACAAGTGCAAAGCTCAAGGAGAGTGGACTTTATGATTAAAGCCACTTTTCCAAAATTGCAATGTTACCTTTGTGCCAAAAATAGATTAATCACTTGGATAATGGCTCAAATGCTTGGACAAAGGCTTCATCAATTATGTAAGAATTTAATTATTGAGTGATTTGTAAGTTTGAAGCCTGCAAAGTGAGATTTATACAGCATGGCTTGAGATTTGGTTATGTGTTCTTCATGAAAATGCCCTAAATTTCAAGAATGGATGCCCAACTTCTTCCCTTCGATTATCTTAGCTCAAGAATGATATCTTCAAGTTCTTGGACATTTTGGAAAGCTTGAAACATTATCTATAACCTTAATCTTGACCACTTTGGCTAAATCAAATTGGAGCTAGGTGAAAATTAGCCAAGAAGTTAGGACTCAAATTGGCCAAGAAGCTAGGTGAAAATTGTCTGTAAGCTGGTCGGATGTCTATTACATAGAAGGTGGACTCAAACATTTGTGAATCCACTTTGATTGGGAGGTCCACTTCTCCATGTACCATTATTTTTGATCCGTCAAAGGCTTGAACTATGATGTTACTGGGTTTCAGCATGATTCATTCACAATCTAGTATGTCAAGAGCGCTTTTTGGTAAAACATTCAGAGAAGATACAATATCAATTAACACATGAGACAACGTAGTGCTCCTGCATTCAATGGAGACATACAAGTCCCTATTATGATCTCTCCCCTCCGGAGTCAGATCAGCATCGGAGAAGCCTAGTCCATTATCAGTTGTTAAGCTAGCCACGTAACTTCTAAATTGATCAGTCGAAATCTCTTGCGATACGTGAGCAATCTTCAAGAACTTTACTAAAGCCTGTGTATGGGCTTCAGAACACAGCAGTAAAGATAACATGGAGATTTTAGATGGGGTATGCCTCAGCTGTTCAATAATTTTATATTCACTTCTATGAATGATCTTTAAAACCTCTTCCAACTCTTGCCCAAAGATGTCCTCGACTATGGTTTCTTTAGGTTCCTCCATCTGGGCAGGCTCTATTATTGGCTCTTTACCCCGAGCCTCGACAACTCGAACAGGTGTAGCAACATTTTTCAGAGATATTTCTGGGGAGAAAATCCTTATGCTTCTAGTAACTTTGTTGGTCCCTGCAATATTATCAATATTGGGATCAACATCTTCAGCATCTTCATCAGGCAACTCTTTCTTAACTCCATGGTAATAGACATCGTATCCATAGTTCCATGGGGTAGCTTTTTCCAAGGAATATGGGATGGGTCCAGATGTTGTAATGATGAAAGGAGTAGCTTTCGAATTGGCGGTATTCCTCACAGGACCTTTGGAAGTGATCCTCACATGAGTACCAGATACTATAGACAAATCTTGACATAAATTCTCAGCATACGGAACTTTCTCGATCAAAATTATATGTTCATCCATCAGGCGTTGAACGCCTTCCTTCAGTAACTCGCAGCCATTGGGTTGGACTGCATAACAATAACATTTTTTAACATATCCCAGAAATAAACCGACCTGTATCAGATTCTTTTTTATTGTTGAGAGAGGAGTAACCACATCACCTACAGTTGTAACATAAAGAACATCTTCAATAGCACTTATGCCTTTATCATGTTTCGGAATAGGTTCAGTAATCACGTTTGGAGTCTCCAGAGGGTCGAACTTAATTTCCTTATTATCAATCATGTCCTGAATTTTGCTTTTCAGGGCCTAGCAATTGTTGGTGTCGTGCCCAGAACTGTTAGAATGATAGGCACACTTCGCGTTCGGGTTGTACTTGGGAGGGATGTGTTGGGATTCTGAGGAGGATCCTGCAGTGAAATGAGTTTCGCTTTTAACAAATGTTGCAATGCCTAAGATAAAGGCATACCGATCTTGGTAAACTGCCTTAATGGAGCGTCTGGCCTTTGTCGGTTGCCCTGTTGTTATTGTTGAATAGGCACCAGATTAGAGATCAACATTTCTCCCACAGACTGATGACGGTCATTTTTACCATGGCCCTTCTGGACATAGACAGCATTGGATTCTTTTTTACCACTGAATGGCTTCTTCGCAACATTAAAAGATGTAGCCATCAGAATCTTCCCACTCTTGATACCACTTTCAACTCTTTCCTCAGTCAGAATCAACTCCGTAAAACCACACGACGAGCTTCCAATTAACAGATTAAAGAATGGGCTTGTCAGAGTGCCTATGAACATATCCACTAATTCCCGGTCAAACAAGGGAGGTTGAACCCTTCCAGCTAAATCTCTCCATTTTTGGGCATACTCCTTGAACCCTTCATTCGAGCCCATGGACATGTTTTGTAGTTGCACACGAGTCGATGCAAGGTCGGAATTATATTGATACTGCTTGTAGAAAGCAGCAGCCAAGTATTCCCATGTATGGATGTTGGTTCCCTCCAGGTGGTAGAACCATTCAAGTTAAGTGTCGGACAAGCTTTCTTAAAATAAATGGACCCATAATTTCTTGCCAGTAGTATGAGGTTGGATCTTTCGAACATATGACCTCAGATGAAGTTTGGGACAAGAGACCTCATCATATTTAGCAAAGATAGGGACCTTGAATTTGTGAGGGATGACCACCAATGCTTGTACTTGTCATATGCAGGAGGGTATTGTTCGTCGGAGTAGTCTTCATCTTCAGAAACCTGATTCTTTCTACCTTCAAGCTTGATACTTCTACCATCCTCTTCTTGGTTGTCGTATTCCTCAGAGGAAATATCGTCCACTTGAACCGGTTGAGCAAGAACTTTGAATCTTCTCCCCATATTGAGGATGACAGTCGGCTTTTTAGTCTTCTTTTTTCTCGGCGACAAGCGCCATCAGATCTTTTTGTCCCTATGCCATATTCAGAAGAGTCTCTTGAAATTGTGCATGCTGAGCTTGGAGGTCTTTAATAGTTTGTTCGAGGGTGTTGTACCCCAAAATTTTCCCTATCATTTCCCAAAGGATCATCCAGAAATCTCAGATTTGCTCCTATCAAGTCCCAAGTCTTGAATTACAACTTTTCAAGAAAGTTGCCCACGAGGGGGCAAAATGGTCATTTTCACGCTAAAAAAGGGGGTCAAACTTTGGCTTTTTGGACCAAAACCAAGTTTCAAGAATCATATTTCATCAAGACATGTTAGAATATGAAGTTTGTATCATCAAAAAGTTCAAAAGTCAAATTTACTATGGAAAAGCCAAATTTCTAAATACTTGGGATTTTTCTAAGTATTTAAGAAAAATGACACTTCAGAACTTCTGAACCAGCCTCCAGGCAGGTGAAGTCAGAAGTTGTAAACATGGCTCTTCAGCATCTACCCAAGTTCAGTTAGAGTTTGTTAGGGTAATGCAAAGAAGGTAATAAAGCATAATACGAAGCCTGAAAGCTCCTTCAGAACATGCTGGAGCCAGAAGGTAGGAGGATCAGAAGATTGGATGCTACGCTGAAGCAGAACTTCTAATCCAGAGTTTTCAAAGGTAAATCAAAGAAGGTTATTGGAAATCCTGGGGAATCCTTCAGAGTATGCTGAGGCCACGGGATACTAAGATCAGAAGTGGGGTGTTTTGTTCTAGACTATGCTGAAATGGAACTTCTGATCCAGAATTAAGCAATGATGCAAAATCTCACATTACAGGATTTCTGATTTTGAAAAATCTCATCATCATTTAATGCTCATTAATGCTCACAACAACTTTTGAGTCTTTGTCCAAAGGATCTCTCCATGTGTGGCATAGAAATACCCTTGTTATCCTTAAAAGAAACTTTTATACAGAAGCATGAGAGGATCCATGCGTTAATTTTTGCTTGTGGGTTTACTTTTCCTTAATCCATGCTTGCTAATCCAGTCTAGGCTAAAAAAATGTCAACTATCACACCCTTTTTTGAACTTGCTTCAAGAAAAGTCAGCATCTAGCGTATGATGTTGGCGCTACTTGACCTCTCCAAAACTACAAAATCTTTGCCTATAAATAGAACACCTTTGGCCATTTAAAAGAGGTCGAAAATTTGAGAAAGAAAAGCCTTGAATCCATGCCAAAATCCCAAGAGTTGAAAGAACTGTAAACATAACTCACAAGACCTGCTAATTCCATTTGTTCTCAAATATTTCTTGACTAAAACCATCCACACAGTTTCTGATTCACATATTAGAGATTGCCCTAACTCCTGTATTCATACTACCTCGCATTCTTTATCCATCTACTCAAAGAAATCAGAACATCACCTCTTTGTTGTACCAGAAGTTGAGAACTTTCGTCCTGTTGAGTACGTGAAAAAGTTGCTCAGAACCTCACCAGAATTTAGGATCAACCTCTGTCCCATAGAATCTTTTCAGCTACAAGGTAAGCTTCTGCTGACTCTTATCACGTTACTTAAAGCATTACCAGATTTACATGCTCAAAAATACAATGTAGATATCATGTTTCTGATGATGTACATATTCTAAGATTTCATGCATCTGCCTGCCTAAGTAGGGAATAAACCAGTTCAGAACTTCTTGAGGAAATTAGAACTCAGAATTAGGATTAGCAAATACATGCTTGCCTCTGACTTATAGTTCTGATATTTCTTATTTTCTGAAACACCATGACACCTGCTATAACTGTTCTATGCATGTCTTCTGTTTTGTGGAGAAATAACCAAATTACAGATGTTCTGACTAGCATAGAGAGAGAGAGAGAGAGAGAGAGAGAGAGAGAGAGACAAAGTTCTGTCAGTGGCGCCAGCATTTCTGGAGTCTGTTTTGTTACCAGTAATATGAGAACTTCTGAAAACTATTGTGTTTCCAGTGGGTTCAGAACTTCTGACCTTATACATTTTCACTAACAGGTTTCTATTTTGCAGCGTGCCATGGTCAGAACCTCTGACTTCATTTTTATCAGCAACACGCTGATCCTTTTTTCCTTTTTTTCATTATTTTTGCTATCACTCTCCATTCCATTAATCAGCAAACATCAAAAGTATTTCCTTCACACTTTATTTTATTTCTTAAAATAAAAGACCAAAAATAGTTTCTTAAAACAAAACAAGTTTGTTTCACATTTCCTTATACATTCTTATACATTTCAATATGGTTGTAATAATAACTTAGGACTTATGTTTACTTGCAATCCCCATTCGTACATATGTACCCCCATCCCCTAAATATTGTAATAGCGTAGAATTTCATTTTCCGCAATTTATTATTTTCCTTATACTATATAGTAATTAGGCGTGTATGACAAGATAAAAACAACAAAATAGACAACCCCAATCAATACTAAATGCATGCAAATCAAACACTCTTTGCACACATGCACCCTTAGGGTAACTCCACTTGTTGCCTTATAAAAATGGCCATGTTATGCATGTGGGATGTCTTAGCACAAACAAAATACAAGATCATAGTCCCTCGATGACGCTATCAAAGTTGCCTTTCGAAATGATCTTAGTCCCTAAAGAAAAATTCTAAGTCATCTCACAACATTGCTATCATGGTCATACGATGACCCAACGCCCGTCCCTTCACATCCAATGATGGGGCTTCTTACCAAAACAATGGTAAGATAGAAACATCTAAAGGAGGAGGAAAAGCACATCTAAGACCTTTTGAGTAGGTAGATTACTTTTAATTACTTGCTCAATTTCGAAACAAATATCCTTGCTATTTTCAAAACAATCACATACACTTTCAAAACATCTTTCCAAACTTGAAACATTTTCAAAAGCTCAACACTTTGTATACGTTCTTACGAACGAGAACTATTACAAAGTTTGCCTAAACGATGGCACCTTTTCAAAATACTTTCAAAACCACACAAAAGCACATTTTTCAAACAAAAGCAAGTGATCTAGCAAGTAACTAAGAGCCCATGGAAAACCATGGATGAAAAGGGTGCTAATACCTTCCCTTTTCATAATTTACCCCCTAAACTCAAAAACATCTCTAAAGGTCTTTCCTGTTATTTTTCACCTTTCCTTTTTTGGATAAAAGAAAAGTCGATGGCGACTCTTGCTAAACCGCAACATTTGCGAACACAAATGCAAAACACCTCAAGTCAGTTCTCCCACCGTATCACAGAACTGGCGACTCTGCTGGGGACTATTGAAAACTCAAAGTGGGGTTACCTTAGGGTTATATCATATTTACTTGCTTTCTTTATTTGACTTGTATGCTTTACATTTTTGGTTCTTTATTTGGGTTTGAATCCTCCACCCGAATTTGGGATACCTTGTAGGTAAGTAGAAATACGTTGTGGAAACTGTGCGGCGTATACCGACACGATCTAAGCAATAGCTACGTTAGTGTGACATATTTGTGGGTACCGGTAGCCCTTGAGTAGTCAAGGAGAATACGGGGCCGCTGAGTGATGTCATGAAGCACTAACCGACTCTTAGAACCTTTACTTGACCAACTTGGCCATTAGGATATAGTGAGATGACCGGCTTTGGTGCAGTCCGAAGTTGGTAGATACTTGATACTATACTCATTGAGGTTTGGTTTTTTGGGATATTTCGGTCGCCATTAAAGAGGCTTGCGCTGAAACAATGCCTGAGAAGAAAAACCAGTGATATTGAGTTCCTTAGAACCCGGTTACTACTACTAGGACAGGTTTGAGCCAACTAAACTTCAAGAGGGTATTTACCTATGAGACTCCATGCAAGCCTAAACCTAAGGACTTGTTTGCTTTGTATATACATATTTGTACATAAACATCATGAACATCATAAGCATTCTCATTAACCATTTCAAGGATTTTTGGAATTCATCTTTGTTATGTTTTGTAGGACATGGCTTACGCTCGTAGGAACACTATCCAAGTCAGTCTCGTGAGGATACCTCCACAACTCAAGGATTTAGTATCGGGTCCCTGAAGATTCTCCATTCACCAAAAGGCATGGTCGGCTCCTTAGTTTAGTTACCTCAAGAATTGAAGAAGATATGGTAAAGGTGCTTGTCCAATTCTTCGACCCTTTGCATCATTGCTTCACTTTTCTCGATTACCAACTTGTGCCCACTTTGGAAGAATTTTCTCAACTTATGGGGACCCCTATTCTTGATCAGTTACCTTTCAACGGTATTGAAAGAGACCCTAAACCTGAGGAAATTACTCGAGCTCTACATTTGCAACCATCAGACATAGTAGCAAATTGGGTAACAAGGAGTGGTGTCAAAGGGTTCCTAGCAAAGTTTTTGATGGAGAAGGCTCAAGAGTGTTGGAGTACTTTGGATCTACAAGCCTTTGAGGAGATTGTGGCTCTTCTCGTCTATGGTTTGGTACTATTTCCCAATCCTAACCAACTCATAGATATAAATGCAATCAAAGTTTTCATATCTCATAATCTGGTGCCTACACTGCTTGGAGACATCCTGCATTCCCTTCACTCTCGCACTTTGAAGAAAAGAGGGACTTTGATGTGTTGCACTCCTCTGTTGGCTAGGTGGTTTATTTTGCACCTACCTAGATCTGTGGTGAAGAATGAACAAGGTATGAGGTGGTCTAAAAGATTGATGTCACTGTCACATGCTGATATCCGTTGGTATTATCGCTCTTTGGAAGACATTACCATCATTGATCGCTATGGGGAATTCCCTAATGTCCCTCTACTTGGAATTAGGGGAGGCATTACTTACAACCCTTGTTTAGCTTTGCGACAATTTGGATACGCTAGGAGAGATGGCCCTCATGAGGTACTCATCCAAGGAATTGCGTTTAACTACGAAAGCGATACCCAAGGTTACCGTCAAAGATTTATACGAGCTTGGGGTATGGTTAACAAAGTTGATAGAAAGACGTTGAGGCGTAAGAATTCCATTCCTTTGGAACCTTATATTAAATGGGTGAGGGCTCACGCTCAAAGTCTTAAGATGCCTTATGAATATGTCTTACCTGTTATCATGGAGCCAGTAGTTGAGGGAGACGTTCCACATACTATCCTCTATCCTGATATGCCTACTTCTCTTGAAGATTTGCAAAACGCTTGGATTCAGCTAAGAGGAGAGCGAGAAACCTTTGAAGCTAAGTTCTATGAGGGCGAGAAGAAGATATTAGAGCTTACAAGGGATCTTCGTGAAGAAAGGAGTCTAAACACCTACATTGCGCCAAAGAGGATGCGCACAACTTTTCTATCTTAGGAGTTTACTTTATGCTTATTTCTGTTATTGTAAGCCCAAGAGGCGTGTTTGTATCCAAATCAGAACTCTTTAATGCAAGTTAACGTTTGTTCACTCTTTGTCTATACAAATTTAAATTCTTTAAATCCTTGAAATCATTCACATATACATATTCATGCATCATATCATAAGCAAGCTTTTCACGACAAGTTTCCTCATCTTTCTACTGTTTATTTCAGTAAGGGTGGATCTCGAACAAACAGTGAAGGACTTGCAAGCTCAGAACATTCAGTTCCAAGTCACCTTGATGACCTTGGCCAAAGGGCAGCAAGAGCTAATGAAAGCGTTGACCACCAAAAATAAGAAAAAGAAGGCCCTCATTAACATGGGGAAGAGATTCGAAGAACAGATTCGCCAAGTGCAAGTAGTCGAGGATTCCTCTGAGGAGGATGAGAACCAAGAAGAAGAGGCAAGAAACACCCATACAGAAGGTGTGAATGATCAAGCTTCTGAAAATGAGGATCACTTTGACGAACAGTACCCACCTGCTGGTGAGGAAAAGTACAAAGAATTGGAGGATAGGCTAAAGGCAGTTAAAATTCAAGCTGTGCCTGGCTTGGATTTTAGTGATTTGGGCCTAGTTTTTGGGGTCGTCATTCCTTATAAGTTCAAAACACTAGTCTTCGCCAAGTATGATGGGGTCTCCTGTCCCAAACTACATCTAAGATCTTATGTGCGAAAAATACAGCCACACACTACTGATAGAAAATTATAGATTCACTTTTTCCAGGAGAGTCTAGTTGGAACTCAGTTAGAGTGGTTTTATCAATTAGAAGGTTCCCGCGTCCATACGTGGGAGGATTTGGCCACTGCTTTTTATCAGCAGTATCAATACAACACCGACTTGGCACCAACGAGAGTTCAACTTCAGAATATGACCATGGGAAGTGACGAAGGATTTAAAGTATATGCCTAAAAGTGGAGGGACCTTGCCAGTAGGGTCCATCCACCTTTGACCGAAAGAGAACTAGTTAATATGTTTATGGGTACGTTAACTGGTCCATTCTTCAACCTGTTAATTAGAAGTTCTTCATCCGAATTCACCAAGTTGATTTTAACTGGTGAAAGGATTGAAAGCGGCATTAGAAGCGGCAAAATTCCTATGGCATCTGGTTCCACATCCAGCTCCGTCAGAAGGCCCTTCACTGGAAAAAAGGAAGCAAATGATGTGTATGGGGCAAGAGCCCATACCAAGAAGGACCATCATTCCTCTATAAATGTTGTATTAATTTACAACCCTCAACCTACTCAAAGGCAACTGTTATACCCCAAAATTTGCCCTCCCATATTTCTCAAAACATTTCAAGAAAAATTCACAAGTCCAACCCGGCGCGTCATATTCAAGTGTTATTTCACCAAGATATCTCTGATAACATATTCTCAAATTCAGGTTCGGCTCAAGAGTCAATTCTTTAAAGGAGGTATCCGAATGTGCGAGTTTTCTTGAAGAAATATGGTGAAAAAGTGTGCTGAAAGTGCAGTTTTTACGCGCTAAAAAATTCATAACTTGAAGATCGTGACTCGTTTTGAACCCGTTCCGGTGGCCAAAATTCCGTCTTGACATTATCTACGTTTTCATCTCTCACGGCTGGAAGCCAATTTCGATCAGAAGGTCTTCAAAAATGTGGATTTATCAAGTATTTTCATACAGAAAATTTGTGACAAAAGTTTATTTGCGTCATGTTCAGAAAATCATAACTTGGTCGATTTTCATCGTATCGAGCTGGTTCCAGTGCCAAAATTTCACAAATTTAGTTGGCTACATTTTCACAGAAGGTATTGAGTTCAAACGGTATTCAAAAGACCTTCGTTTTTTGCTCAGAGTGCGTGACACGCTGAAAATCCTGAATGCTGAATATTATTTCATCTGGGCCGAAACTTCGAAAATTCATAACTCGGTCAATTTTTATCGGATTGGGCTCATATTTTTACACAAGGTCACTGACTCAGAGATTTACAACTTTTCTTCAAAAGTCGAGACCAAATTATGCACCGATCAATACCAGTTTTTTATTGAAGAACGTGTCAGAGTCGACACTGGAGCCCAAAATAAGTTTGTCTGAGCTGAAACTTCAAAAATTCATAACTAATTCACCGTTTATCCGATTGAGCCGATTTTCGGACAGGAGTTAGTTCTCGATATCGGCTACATTTTGTTTTCACATTTCAACTTCAAAAATTCTACTTAAGTCCCTACGATTTAGCCTGGAAAGTGACGAACTCAAGTGAACATTGGAGGCCCAATTGCACATTCAAAGCCCATTTTTTTACCCTAATTTCCATTATATAATCACCTTCTTTTCACACAAACCAGGGAGGAGAAAAAAGAGAGAAAAAACCTTGCCACAACACTGTTAAAATATCAAATTCTTTCAAGAACCCTAAAACCTTGAAATCCTTATTACAAATCCCTCTCTCACTACAAACAAGCCATCACAGTTACAAACCAACACCTCACTACTTCTTTAGTAAGGATAAGGCTGGCTTGGTCTCCATGATCCAAAGGGCATAAAAGCATTCAGGTCACTAATTTTCCAGTAAGAGTAAGATTGATTTGATCTTCATGATCAAAAGGGTATAATCATTCATACATGTCATATTGTGCCTAAACATTAAATTTCTTCATATATTGACTTTATTTGCATTTTATGATTTTTTTTAATGTGTTCATGAGATTCAACACTGCAGATTTTAGACAGGATCCCATGCAGGTTCATTAAGGAACGTTGAGGCCAAAAGCCAAATGGCCAAAAGAACAACTTATGCATGACACCAATACGTGGCGAGACAGACATCCTGAGAAGATTAAGGAACGTTGAGGCCAGAACACAAATGGCCAACAGCCAGAACACAAATGGCCATGAAACTCAATCCAATGGCCAAAGAATGCAGACCACAGTACTCAGGAGTCAATGAACACGCACGTGATGCCAGAAAGTCAAACAAAGCTTTTTGTCTAATGGGCTAGATTTCTCACAAAAAACCTCCTTTTGGGGCCAGACACCCCATATGGTTTGCATCATTTTTATTTTTTATTTGATTTTTCTTTTTATTCTTTTAATTGTTTTTAATTGTTTTCTTTAATTTCATAAATTAATTTTCATAATATAAAACCAGAAAATCAAAAACTAAAAATATGTTTAAGTAATATTTAATTCATCATTATTTTTTTGTAAATAAATTTTAACCATTAATTTAGTAAATTAGGTTTTAAAGCTTTAATGTTTTTCTTAATAAATTAAAATAGGTAGAATTAGGGTTTTGATATTTTCTCACATTTTCTTTTAAATAATTTTCTCATCATTATTATTATTATTAATTATTAATTATTTTGTAAATAAATATGTAAAATAATTAATTAGAGTAAATTAGGTTAAACTTTAATATTTTTCATTAATAACTAAAAACAACTTAGAATTAGGGTTTCTTTTCAATTTTAATTTCTTTATTTCATAAATACCAAAAACCATAAAAAACACTTCTTTTCTTTTATTAAATAATTAGTTAGCTTTTTAATTTAATTCAATTTCAAAAGGGTCCAACGCCCTCGAACGTTCTATTTTCTATTCTTTTCGCGCATTTATTCTTATTTTTCTTTGTGAATATTATGTAATTGCCCAAGCCATGTAATAGTAACTAGGTTTTACTTTCCGCATTTTTATTGAAAACGGGTCTTTGTTAATTTGGCGATGTATAGACCCGCGCCTTGTAATACCGTAGGATTTTATTTTCCGCATTTAAATTTCCGCACTTTTAAACTGCTAAATTGCATGAAAGAATGTATGGCCTAAATTAAAAACAAGCGTAGATCACCACAAATGCATGATCAAAAGATAAATATCAACATGAAAACAATACACAAATTCACACACCACTCTTAGGGTACGCCTCACTGTTGCCTTGCCCTCGAAACGTGGTCGTCGAGTATAGGACGTTTTAGTAAGTCCTTATGTCCATGACATGATCCAGTTGCCTCGAAATGGTTGCCTCGGAATTAAAAAGGATCAATGGCATAAGGGTAGCTTCTAAGGTGTCCTACTGTTGCTCTGGTGACCACACTGTCCCTAAACTCGAATTGACCCGAACACCTCCAACGGTGGTGCTACCTATCTCTCAATGGTGGGATGGCACTACCTTAAGGACATTTACACAGCCTAATTCCTTAGGGTAGGTAGATGACTCGTAGATACTTGCTCTATTCAAAAACAAATCAAAACTTCTTTTCACACCGACACTTTCAAAAAAGCTTTCAAAACAATTTTTCAAACACTCTTGAGGACTGATACAAGAGTTATTCCGAAATCTTTTAAACGAAACTTTTTCAAACCCACTCACAATTGAAAAGCAAACAAACATTTTGAAAACACAAATGAGCAAGTATCTAAGAGCCCATGGATAACTATGGATAGAAAGGGTGCTAACACCTTCCCTTTCTATAAATCTACCTCCCAAACCGAGAACTATTCTCATAAGGAATTTTGTTGTGCTTTTGTCCTGTCCATGTTGGAGAAAATAAAAGACGGTGGCGACTCTTGCTTCCGCGACATTTCGCGATCCAGCGTAAAACAGTCAGTTCCAGATCCACCGATCACAGCAACCCTCCAACAATCGGAGACCTGAAGTTCCTCGATGACAATTCACAAGAATAAGCATGTCATTATCACAAGCCTTACAACATCTGCTAAAGGCTAATTCGTTGACTATGCGCAATCCACCATCCAACCCTGATGTTTCTTCACCTAATTACAACCCGAATGCAAAATGCGCATACCATTCCAACAGACCCGGCCATGAGACCGATCAGTGCTGGGCATTGAAAAACAAAATTCAAGATCTAATAGATAATAAGACAATTGAGTTTGATCCACCTGCTACTCCAAATGTGATAACCGCACCAATGCCAAAACATGGCAAAGGGGTTAATGCCATTGATGATGTTACTTTTATCGCTTCTGTTGAAGATTTAACAACTCCCTTGACCATTGTGAAAGCTAATTTGCTAAAAGACAGTGTTTTTCCTGGATGTTCCAAAGATTGTGCTTGTTGCGATCAACAAGAAAATGGATGCGAGCTACTAAAGAAAGGTGTGCAACGCCTGATAAATAGCCGCGAGATTCTATTCGAAAAGATTCCCACCATCAAAAATTCAATCGACAAAGCTGAAGATTTGGCCATCATAACAATTTCAAACAAACCTCTTAGGATCTCGTCCAAAGGTCCTATCAGGATTTCGACGAACCAATCATTGCTCTTCTCATAATCATTATTGTCGGACCTGTTCCATACGCCTCTGATAAAGCAGTTCCATGGAATTACGGTGTCGAGGTTTTTTACCATGGGGTAAAACAAGATTCTTGGCTTGATGATAATGAAACTGGTGTTACTAATATTACTGGTTCTAGTAAGGTCACAAGAACATGAAGGGTCTTTTCCCTTGTTATCTCACCACCAACCACTACCACGGTTCCAGTCCGCATAACCAATGGCAATTATGATGCCAATACTAAGGGGAAAGGGAAAGAAGGTGAGCCTGCTAGGGAAGAGGCACCTGCTAAAAAGTTTGTTATGGAAGAACCATCCACTCAAGAGATGGAGGAGATTCTGAAGATCATCAAGTAAAGCGACTTGAAAATAGTAGAGCAATTGGGGAAAACCCCTTCTAAAATATCAATGTTGTCCTTATTGCTATGCTCTGACGCCCATGCACAAGCTTTGATTAAGTTTTTGAAAAAGGCTCATGTGCCTCAATAAACCACAACCGATCAATTTAAGAACTGCGTAGCAAGTCTGACAGCTGACAATAGTCTGGGGTTCTCCGACGCAGATTTAACTCCCATGGGAAAGAATCACAATAAAGCCTTGCATGTTTCTGTTGAATGTAAGGGAACAACTCTGGCACATGTTTTGATTGACACAGGCTCATATTTAAATGTGTTACCTAAAGGCGCTTTAGATCGGCTAGACTGTGAAGGTTTGGTTTTGAGCCAAGTGATATTGTTGTGAGGGCATTTGATGGGTCGAGAAGAATGGTTCATGGATAGGTGGATCTCCCAATTAAGGTTGGTTCACAGATTTTCAACTCCACATTCTATATAATGGACATACGGCCTGCGTATTCTTGCTTGCTGGGACGCCCATGGATCCATGGGGCGGGTGCAGTCACTTCTACTCTCCACCAGAAGTTAAAATATTCAGTTCAAGGGAAGGTTGTCACTGTTTGCGGCAAGGAAGAATTTATGGTAAGTCATCTCAATTCTTTCAAATACGTAGAAATGGATGGAGAATTCATAGAAACTCCTTGCCAGACGTTTGAAGTTGTGGCCGCCACCAAAATCTCCTCCGACACTCCAAGAGCTGATAAAGTTATTCCCAAGATGGTTTCTCTTAAGGATGCCCGTGTTGTGGTAGAAGAAGGAAACAATGTGATGTGGGGTCAACTCCTCAACATCTCGTTCAAGGCAGACAAGTTTGGGTTATGTTTCACCTCCCAAGCTCAGAAAGAAGTTAGAAGTGCTCGTGCTGGAAAGCTGCCTCTCCACCTCAAAAATCTTGAAGTGAACACTGTGGAAGACTCCGATGATGAGTGTGCTTTTGAAGACTGGATCTACCCAACAACCGAAGGGAAGCTCAACAATTGGCATGAAAAGGATTTCACTCATGTTTCTTTCATTGAGGAGTAATTACTGTTTACTTTTTCTGTCAGTTCAAGAACTCTATGTCTATAATATTATTTCCAAACAACGACTTCTAAGCCATGTGCCTTTCCCGGGGAACTTTGGTCCATTTGTTAAGGGTTTTGCTCATGTTTCATCTATCATATGATCATTTAATATAAACCATTGGACCTCTTTGCATTCAAATTTTATGTTCATTGTCTTTCATTTCCTTTATTACTTTTTCAATAGCCATGTATCTTACATGCGCGCACACACACACACATTTGCAGATCATCATCCACTCTGGATCTTATTGTCAACAACTCTACTATTGCCAAGTATTATTTTGAACATCCAGTTCACCAAGCCAAAGAAGAAGGCGAAGAAGATTGTGAAATACCAGGGGAACTAGCCAGACTTCTATTACAAGAAGAGAAAGTTATCCAACCTCATGAAGAGCCAATTGAAGTCGTCAACTTAGGTACTGAGACAGACAGGAGATAGATCAAGATAGGGGCCAACCTAGAAGACAGTGTCAAAAGCAGATTGGTTCAGATGCTACATGACTACGTGGAAGTATTTGCTTGGTCATATGAAGATATGCCAGGGTTGGATACCGATATTGTGGTTCATCGTCTGCCTACGAAGGAAGACTGCCCTCCTGTTAAACAAAAGGTCCGTCGGATGCGACCGGATATGTATAAGAAGATAAAGGTTGAGGTAATGAAGCAGTTCGATGCAGGTTTTCTGGCTGTCACATCTTATCCTCAATGGGTTGCAAATGTAGTTCTTGTGCCAAAGAAAGATGGAAAGGTCTGCATGTGTGTAGATTATAGGGATCTGAATAGGGCAAGCCCCAAGGATGACTTCCCTCTACCTCATATTGACGTCTTGGTTGATAATACCGCTCAACACAAGGTCTTTTCCTTTATGGATGGATTTTATGGCTATAACCAAATCAAGATGGCTCCCAAAGACACGGAGAAGACAACTTTTGTTACGCAATGGGGCACCTTTTGCTACAAAGTCATGCCGTTTAGATTGAAGAATGTCGGGGCAACATATCAAAGAGCTATGGTAGCTTTGTTTCATGATATGATCCATCATGAAATAGAGGTCTATGTGGACGATATGATTGCAAGGTCTCAAACTGAAAAAGAACATCTCGATCACTTGTAAAAGCTATTTGAGAGGTTGAAGAAATACAAATTGAGATTGAACCCTAATAAGTGTACATTCGGAGTAAGATCTGGTAGGCTCCTAGGTTTTATCGTCAATGATAAAGGCATCGAAGTTGATCCTTCCAAAGTAAAATCCATTCAAGAAATGCTTGTTCCTCGTTCTGAAAGGAGGTTATAGGATTCCTGGGTCGCCTTAACTACATCGCCCGTTTCATATCCCACCTAACCACTACTTGTGAACCGATCTTTAAACTCTTGAAGAAGGACCAAGTAATCAAGTGGAATGACGATTGTCAAGTTGCCTTCGATAAAATCAAAGAGTATTTGCAAGAACTTCCTATTCTGATTCCTCCAGTGGAAGGAAGACCATTAATCATGTATTTAACGCTACTAGAGAACTCTATGGGGTGTGTGTTGGGTCAGCATGACGAGTCTGGCCGAAAAGAGCACGCAATTTACTACCTAAGCAAAAAGTTTACCGACTGTGAAATCAGATATTCACTGCTCGAGAAAACTTGATGTGCTTTAGCATGGGCTTCTCGCCGACTAAGGCAGTATATGTTGACTCACACTACTTTGTTGATTTCTAAGATGGACCCTATCAAATACATCTTTGAGAAACCAGCCCTATCTGGAAGAATAGCTAAGTGGCAAATGATTCTGAATGAATACGATATTCAATATACGACACAGAAGGCCATCAAAGGAATCATATTTGCAGATCATTTGGCTCACCAAGCTGTTGATGATTATCAATCTATGAATTTTAACTTCCCAGATGAAGACATTATGTTGGTGACTGACTGTGCAAAACATGGACCGTATGACGGACCTAAACCAGGATCCCGATGGCCCATGGTTGTTGACGGGGCTTCCAATGCTCTGGGAAATGGAATAGGCGGTGTAATTATCTCTCCTGAGGGTTTCCATACTCCCTTCACATCCAGATTATGCTTTGATTGTACGAATAACGTGGCGGAATATGAAGCATGCATCCTGGGATTGAAAGCTTCCATTGATTTGAGAATCAAGCACCTGAGTGTTTTTGGAGACTATGCTTTAGTGATTATCCAGGTAAAGGGGGAATGAGACACTAAGCATCCTAACATCATTCCTTACAAGGAGCTTGTGTTAACTCTGATACCATACTTCGAAGATATCACTTTTGAGCATTTTCCTAGAAAAGAGAATCAATTAGCTGATGCTTTGGCCATTATGTCTTATATGTTCAAAGTCAGGTGGGACAATGAAGCTCCCATGATTATGATTGACAGATTTGACGAACCTGCGCATTGCAATAAGCTCGACACTAACGAAGAAAAACCATGGTATCATGAGGTGAGGAGGTATCTTGAGGAACAAGAATATCCCGAGGGGGTTCCATCAATGATAAAAAGTTCTTGCAAAGATTTTTGACTAAATTCTTCCTAAGCAACAGAATTATGTACAAACGTAATCACGATTTTACTCTACTCCAATGTGTGGACAAGAAGGAGTCAGAGGAAATTATGAAAGATATGCATAATGGCCTCTTTGGAACCCATTCCAGTGGACATACTATGGCCAAGAAAATCCTAAGAGCTAGTTATTATTGGTCAACCTTGGAAACCGATTGCCATCAACACTCTAGGACTTGCCACAAGTTCCAAATCTACGCTGACAAAGTCCATGTACCTCTTATTCCTCTCAATGTCATGACTGCTCCGTGACCATTCTCAATGTGGGGCATTGATATGATCGGGGAAATCAAACCAACCGCTTCCAACGGACACCATTTCATCCTTGTCGCCATCGACTATTTTACCAAATGGGTCGAAGTTGCCTCCAATGCCTCAATAACCAAGAATGTGGTATCCAGGTTTATCAAACATAACCTCATCTGCCGTTACGGAATTCCTGAAAGGGTCATTACAGACAATGGGACTAACCTCAACAATGCTATGATTACTGAGCTTTGCACTCAATTCAAATCAAGCATCAGAATTCTTCTCCGTATAGACCCAAGATGAACTGCAGAGTGGAAGCTGCCAACAAAAATATCAAGAAGATTATGCAAAAGATGGTAGTAACATACAAAGACTGGCATGAGATGTTACCGTTTTCCCTCCACGGCTACCGCACTTCAGCTCGAACATCAACCGGGGCAACTCCTTTCTCTCTAGTTTATGGCATGGAAGTTGTCCTACCCATAGAGCCTCAGATTCCTTCCCTAAGGATCATAAAAGAAGCTGACTTGGATGAAGACGAGTGGATTCAAACGAGATTGGATTAGCTGAATTTGATTAACGAAAAATGCATCATTTTACCACAAGGTGACCCCAGAGGAAAATGGACTCCCACCTATGAAGGGCCATTTGTTGTCAAGAGAGTTTTCTCTGGCGGTGCCATGATGCTGACTACCATGGATGGCGAAGATTTCCTGCATCCGGTAAACACAGACATAGTCAAAAAGTACTACGCATGAGAGACCCGTTAGGTTGACACACCTAAGCAAAAAAAGAGGCATCGCGGGAAACCAAAAGGTTTGGGAAAAAATTAGGGATATATGCAAAAGTTTGTACACCCGGCAAGTTGAAAACCCGAAAGGGCGACTTGGGTAAAAAAGGGTATCCTGGTGGACCGAAAACCCGAAAGGGCGGTTCAGGATAAAATTAAGGATTAAAAGCGTATGACTATGTCCCGTGGAATCAACACAGTCAATTCTATCACCAAGGTCCAAATTCAAATGGTCCAGGATCAATCCAATCAACTTCGATCAACGGCAAGGGACGTTCAAAGACATTAGGGCAACAATAGAGCTAGAAGGAAATGAGATCATTTCACATGGCTATTTGTTTTTCATTCTCAATTTTGTTTTCCTTTTGACGATTTCCTCTTACTAGGATCTCCGTCTCTCATGTACAAAAAACGCCTATTCATGGGCAAAATATCAATACAAATACACTTTGAAGTGCAAAATTTTCTGTTTTCATTTTGAATGCAAATTTGTCCAATGACTAAAATTGAATGAATATAAACTTTTGGCACATGTGTCCTGCTAAGCAGCAACATCAACAACAGAGCATCAGCACACAGCAGCATTAAGCATCTCTTTAATTTATATGAAATAGCCCCACAGAGTTATCTCATCATCATTATCCCCACTAGGGTAGTGATAATAAACCTTTCCCCAACAGAGTTGCCCACAAAATATCCTTACACAGGATAATCCTTGGCCAGGGTCTCAACCTCTTAGCAACTTACTCCCCAGCTAAATCAATTTTTACAAGGTTGAAACCTAGGGGATCTCTTCTGTGATGCGGTGGGAAAGAGAACTGGCTGTTTTTGGAATGCTGGTTCGCGTTTTGCGTTTGTTTTGGCAAAATGTCGCGGTGATCAAGAGTCGCCACCGTCTTTTATTTTATCCAACAAGGAAAGGAAAAAAGCACAGAAAAATTCCTTTTTCGAGATGTTTCTCGGGTTCGAGGGGTAGATTATAGAAAGGGAAGGTGTTAGCACCCTTTCTATCCGTGGTTATCCACGGGCTCTTAGGTACTTGCTCAAAGTGTTTTCAAAATTTGCTTTTCCTTGTGTTTGTGGGTTTGAAAGGAGTTTTTGTTTTGAAGAGAGTGTAAGTGCGAAAAGTTTTGTTTTGTTTTAAAAGGAGCAAGTACTTAAGAACCATCTACCTACTCGAAAAAGGAATTAATCTGTACAAATGTCCTTTAGACAATGCTATCCCACTATGGATGAGTAGGTAGCACCGTCGTTGGAGTTTTAAGGGTCAATTCGATTAAGGGACGTGTGGTCACTAAAGCAATATTAGGATGCCTTAGCGGTAACCCTAATGTCTTAGATCATTTTTCTGAGGCAACCGTTTTGAGACAACTTATGATCTTTGGACAAAAGGACGACCTCTAAAACTTCCTATACTCAATGACCACGTTCGAAGGCAACCAAGTGAGGTGTACCGTAAGAGTGCGCATGTGCGAGTGTGTTATTTCGGTTAATTTTATCTTTGTACATGTCATGGGTGAGCTACGTTGATTTTAGATTAAAGATTTGATCTTGTCATGCATTCCCTATTTATCAAACATCTAACAGTTAATAGTTGCGGAACTTAAATTGCGGAATTTAAATCTAAACTATTACAAGGCGTCGGGTATTTATATCGCCAAAAACAACCCTTTAATTTAAATGCGGAAAATAAAAGAAAGCGATAAATAATTAAAGTCCAAATTAAAAGCTATTACATACCGGAAGCAATTACAATATTGGAATCAAATGTATTGCGTGCAAGAAATTAAATTGGCGCATTTTTTAGGTTTTTGACCCTTTTTGAAAGAAAGCATGTTTTTGTTATTTTTTTGAATTAAATGGAAATTAGATCTAAGTTAATAATTAAATTAATTAATTAATGAAAATATTTTTGGATTTTTTATATTTAAGGAAATAAAATAAAATTGGTCAAAATTATTAAAAACCTAATTTTCTAAATTAATTTTAATTTTTTGCAAAAAATCATTAAAAGTTATATCTATTTAAAACTAAATTAATTTGGTTAATATTTATTTACAAAAATAAAATGGTGAATTTAATTTTAATATATAAAAATAATATTTTTTTTGTTTTCTGATTTTATGAGAAAAAATAAATTATTTGGTTAATTAAATAATAATAATAATAATTAAGTAAAACAAACAAATAAAAAAAGAAAATATAAAGAGAAAAGAAATAACCCATGGGGAGGGTGTTGGGCCCAATCTGGAGGTTTGCTCAGCAATTTTCCAGGCCCAAACGTGCAAGCCTTGTTTGACATTCTGGAATTCCATGCACATGCGTTGACTAGGTCTTATGGTGGTCATCATTTTTAGGCCATCAGATTTGGCCTGGAGGCCATCTGGCGCCTGGAGATTTGAGGAGTATGGTGTGCTACGCTTGCTGAAATCACATGCAATTTCCTGAAGAAAAAATGCAACAAATGTATTGGGGGACCTGGGATTCGAACCCAGGTCCCAATAGACTTTGCACTAGTACGCTTGCCACTGGACCATTGCCATTTAATTGTTATTGGAATAGATAGTAAATATTATATTGGAAAACAAACAATATGCCTGGAAATAAAAAAATATGGCACGAGATTTGAATCAGACAATAGAGAGAAGATACCTAGTCGTCTTCTTCAACGAAAAGACTGGTTATTTACCTGCAGATTTTATCCGCAGCTAAATCCATGGCGCACTCCTAAAATCTTCTCTAGGCTGTAAAAATGCAATCCAAGACCATCACCATCTTCGTCTCTCCTCCCTGAACACAACCATGGCCATTGATAATGCTGATTTTACCTGAAACGAAAACGCCTAAAAACAAGAAAACCAAACCCTAGTTTCGGGCATGGCTGTACAGGCTACAAAACAAAATCAAATAATGTAGAAATGTTCTAAATGGAACGACAAACAAAAATATGCAAAGATTTTGGAAAAAGAATGCAAGAATCAGAGGATGCGATTTTGTGTACAGGGCGACTTTCCAGAAGACTTACAGCGCGATTCAAGTGGTTTCAGAGCTTGTGAATGGTTGCAATAGCTTTAGTGGACGTCAAGCAAGAACACCACATTGAGATTTTGTGTTGAATTGGCCTCCAATATGGATTTCAGTTTCACACTTTTCAAGCTTTTTTCTCAAATGTTTTCTTGTGATTTCTGCAGCCTCTTGGTCGTGTCCTTTGTGCCTTTGCATTGTGTGAGTATAATAGAAGCAATTAGGTTTAATTTTAGGCCTTGAATCCATGTGAATTGATGATTGAAGATATGATTTGATCTTCCATGAACAAGCTTCCAAAAATGTCTCAAAACAAATATTTTGTTCATAACATGGCATGATTCGAGTTTGATCTTGTCCATGATGGTAAATGAAAGCTGTATCAATCAAAAAGATCGCATTCCATCAATATTTGGATTTTATTTGGATTAATATTGATTTAAAATGAATTAATTCAATAAAAATCAAATAAAATAGAAAAATTAATGAATGGACATAAAACTGAAGATAGGACACGTGTGTAGTGTGACAAGATCAAATCAAGTGGAAAAAAGTGGTCCCATTTGTCAAAATTTGAAGTTTTGGGGATAGTTGACTTTTGGCAATTTTGGAAAAATGCCCGACTTCAACAATGCATAACTTCTTCAATTTTGAACTTTTGGAGGTGTTCTTGGACTTTTTAGAAACCTGGATATGTCCTCTAACCAACCCTTTTGGTCTCATCTCAGTTTGATATTCCATGCTCAAGTTATAAGCTTTGTAAAAAAAGGTGTTTTTGTTGAATTTCAAAAATAACCTATAATGTCCAAATTTGTAACTTTTTGTGAGTGCATTTCTTGATCTTGGGGTGTGAAGATGGATTGTAGGTAATTTCATCCTATTCAAAATGATATTTGGATGGGTCATTTCTCATAAAGTATGAGAAAGTTATGTTTGGTCAAATTTGAGTTGACTTTTCCTACAAAACCCTAATTTAGCAACTTTTGAATCTTGATGAATCCTGAACAATCCTTGATGAATCATGATCAACCCTTGATCAAATGATGAATTATCCTTAAAAATTATAATGTTGACAAAAAAATCTTGAGGTTTGACTATTTGTAGGTCACAGTTGACTTTTGCCCTAGCACAATCGATTTTGGACCTCTTGAGCAATTGACTGACCAAACTTCCTCTGCAAGGCTTGAAATTTGACATGGATGAACTTGAGAACATATTAGGACATTGGGGAGCATTTGAGGTCATTTGGATGTAAAGACCTTGATGCAACACAAAACCCTAATTTTGAATTTGACTGCCTTAGGAGGTGATTTGACTATCCAACTCTTGAGCCATCTTGAGCAACTTGGAGATTATTCTTGCAATGTCTTGAGAAATATGAGAGGGAAAATTTTGGGGTATGACATTTGCCCCTGTTAAACCTTTTTAAACCTGAGGATATAGATTGGCTTTCGGGCCTTTCGCGATCCGAAGGTGGAAGATGATTGAACACTAGAGTGCCCAGAAATTTGCACTCGCATGAACTGGTATCAGCATTGTGATGTCGGGAATGGGCTTACATATTCCATTTGGAGGTTGTTGGTAGGTGGTTTTGTCTTCTTTGACTGGATTGGTATCAGAAAAATCTTTAGGAATCGATTTAAATGGACCAGACGGGGTTTTGTCTCTTTTGACTGGATTTGTCTCCTTTGACGGGTTGTCTCTTTTGACGAGTTGTCTCTTTTGACGGGTTGTCTCCTTTCACGGGTTGTTTAT
This sequence comes from Vicia faba, assembly GCA_948472305.1. Lineage (NCBI taxonomy): Eukaryota > Viridiplantae > Streptophyta > Magnoliopsida > Fabales > Fabaceae > Vicia > Vicia faba. Next base: position 217,744,719 of record OX451735.1, read on the forward strand.
TTTGACGGGTTATCTCTTTTGACGGGTTGTCCCTTTTGACGGGTGGTCTTCTTTGACGGGTTGTCTCTTTTGACGGGTTGTCTCCTTTGATGGGTTGTCTCTTTTGACGGGTTGTCTCTTTTGACGGGTTGTCTCTTTTGACGGGTTGTCTCTTTTGACGGGTTGTCTCTTTTAACGGGTTGTCTCCTTCGATGGGTTGTCTCTTTTGACGGGTTGTCTCTTTTGACGGAGGAAAACATCAAGATCTAGGAACTGACTAGTATTCAACGTAGTATACCGTTGATATTATAGCACTCGTCCACACTTTGACGTAGGGAAACATCTTCATCAAGATCTAGGAACTGTCTTGTCTTCAACGTAGTATACCGTTGAGATTGTAGAACTCGTCCACACTTTGACGGAGGAAAACATCAAGATCTAGGAACTGACTAGTATTCAACATAGTATACCGTTGAGATTATAGCACTCGTCTACACTTTGACATAGGGAAACATCTTCATCAAGATCTAGGAACTGTCTGGTCTTCAACATAGTATACCGTTGAGATTGTAGAACTCGTCCACACTTTGACAGAGGAAAACATCAAGATCTAGGAACTGACTAGTGTTCAACGTAGTATACCGTTGAGATTATAGCACTCGTCTACACTTTGACATAGGGAAACATCTTCGTCAAGATCTAGGAACTGTCTGGTCTTCAACGTAGTATATCGTTGAGATCGTAGAACTCATCCACACTTTGACAGAGGAAAACATCAAGATCTAGGAACTGACTAGTATTCAACGTAGTATACCATTGAGATTATAGAACTCGTCCACACTTTGACATAGGGAAACATATTCATCAAGATCTAGGAACTGTCTGGTCTTCAACGTAGTATACCGTTGAGATTATAGCACTCGTCCACACTTTGACATAGGGAAATTGTTGAGATTGATAACCTTATCTGAAATTCAACCGAGGATAATTCAATTGAGATTTAAGAACCGGTCAGGTCTTCGACGTAGCTGAGAACTTTAACTGTATCTTTCCTGAAAGTTAAAGGTCAGTCGTATGCAATGCATGATATATATCAAGCAATGACGTTCTCAAAATAAATGAGATTGTGTTGTATGATGTGTATATGCATGTATCATGATGTATGGAAATGTGATGTTTTAGCTGGGGAAAATAAATCCCGGAGCTGCTGGAGGATAGAGTTGAATTCTTCGTTTCCACTAGGGATGATGAACAAAGGTGATAAACTTGCAGGAGAGGATAACTCGGTTGGGGGATTACTCTGATGAGGAGATTACTCCGAGGGGAATTACTCTGTGGGGAAGAGATGTTATGCTGAAGATTTTAACGATAAACCCCGGTGGGGATTCTGTTGATAAGCACTGCTGGAGATTTCAATGATAAACTCCGCTGGGGATGGATTACCGTTGCTGGTGATATTAAATCTGTTGAGGATTAAATTCCTGTTTGTGAAAGGAAAGGACTTCTCTGGGGGATGATCTTTCAGTTGTGACTTGCTGGGGATAACCCTGTTAGACTTTTGTGGGGATAAACCTCTGAGTTCTGTTGGGAATGATCCTTTGAACTTGGCTGGAGAATATTGTTATACTCCATTGAGGAATATTAAGACTGTCAGGGATACTCTGATACCTGCTGGGGAATATTTTTATACTCCGCTGGGGAATATTAAGACCCTTTTAGTGCTGATGGTAGACCAACTCTACTTGGGGAGAGCATTGTTGATTCGTTCATAGTTGCAAGTCCCAGCTAGGAGAGCTACCATTACTGTCTTATTCTGCGGGGAATGAAGGTATCTTGGTCATATTCTTTAGCTGAATCTACCTTTGTACCTGGTGGATAGAGCAACTGTACAGCTTGGACAATTCTTATTGCCCTTGTTTCTGCGGGAGAAGGTGCCTGCGGAGGCCCTGTGGATCGAGTATTATCCCCACCTATGAGGTGCTTGGTATTTTTCGGTCAAAATGACAAGTCTTCTTCTGGTAGGTAAGTGACGAGATGACGAGACATAGTCGTACGCTTTGATCCCTAATTTTTGCCGGGACCGCCCTTTCGGGTTTTCAGTCCATCGGGATATCCTTTTTTTGCCCAAGCCGCATTTTCAGGTTTTCGAATTGCCGGGTGTACAGATTTTTTCATTTTCATCCCTTATTTTTGCCCGAACCCTTTTGGTTCGTCGGGAAGCCCTTATTTTTGCCTAGGCCAGTCAACCTAACGGGTCTTTGATTATGCGTAGTACTTTTTTTGACTATGTCCACACTCTCAGGATGTAGGGAGTTTTCACTGTCAGTAGTGTTGTGTTGCCATACTACCAGAAGATCTTTGTTTGATCATGCAAGATTCGTTACGGGAATCCATGTCTAATGCCCCAAGTGACTCAGAAGGAGATTTTCCCCTGGCTATTTAGCATTTTGAGATATTCCTTGAATCTTGACTTGACTGCCCCAGATGATGGACAATGATCATGTCTGCCCCTTGGTTGGAAGTGTTTCTCCCACTTGAGGTGACCCTTTTTATTGAAAAGTTTTTTGTTCACTAGATATTCGTCGTGCGAATTTCTCTGCTGTTTGAACAAATAGTCATATGCAAACAATGTTATTTTAAGAATGCAAAGCTTATGTCTGTCTTTTGAAATTTTTGAAAATGCATTTTTCCAGTAAAACAAGCAATTTTTTTTTGTAAAATGTGATGTCAACTCAGGATTTACTGTAAGCCCTACAGGAGTCAGGATACCTTTTGTAACAGTATGCTTTCGAACTAACCCATGCTTCAACTAGGAATTTCAAGGGTTATAACGTGGCCTGGTTCACGATTTAAGAAACAAAGGATAAAAGCTCAAAATTTATTTGTATCCACCCGCTCTTCGTGATGTTCTTCGATCCTAAACTCAGCTAATTGTGCATTAGATCTCGTTTGAGTCTTCGCTCTGATATTCCAGCGATGGTTCGGATACTGACAATTTATCTTTAAACAGACAGTCATTTTTGTTTAGAGTTTGCAGGACCTCTTTCTTTTTGATTTTATTATCCCTGTCTTTTGCCTGAACTGTTTCTTTTGTAATTACAGTCAACGGGATACCCCAGTTTTGTAAGTCTCCTTCATAGGTTTTGACTTGATGGGCTTTTATTTCGAGAGATAATGACTGCTTGTCCTTACGATTATACGGAACCAACACCGTCTTTTGTTTCAGAAGGACTTCTTTGATGCCATTCATTGTGCACCTGGATCAACTAAGAAAACTACCATGCCCCAGGTTATAATTAAGGGTTTTAATTTGTGAAAAGAAAAACTCCAACTTCTTTGGCTCAAAGGGGTTGACTAGGGATTATCTTCCTTATAACTCCATTGTTTAGGATTTGAAACAACGCCTATACCTCGTCAGCAGGGTCTGTTCAAAAGCATATTGTAGAGATTTTGGTATCATTTTCGTCATCCTCCCTCTAAAGGCTTAGAATTTTTTAATTGAGAGTTGATCATCAAAAAATGAAAGCAATTTGAATATAGTGAAATACGAATGGATTGATTCAAAACAGACATATGGAATGCATTGATAAAGTAATAAAGTTTGACATGAGTAAATGTTCGAACAATTAAAAGAAAATTACAACTTGAACATTCTAATGAACAAAAAGTCTTCTCGTCTTAGTACTTGTCACTTCAAATGGTGAACCTTGGGGGATGGTGTGATCGGTGGATCTGGAACTGACTGTTTAACGCTGGTTCGCGAAATGTCGCGGAAGCAAGAGTCGCCACCGTCTTTTATTTTCTCCAAATGGAAAGGACAAAAGCACAGAAAAATTCCTTAAAGAGATTGCTCTCGGTTCGGGAGGTAGATTATAGAAAGGGAAGGTGTTAGCACCCTTTCTATCCATGGTTATCCATGGGCTCTTAGATACTTGCTCATTGTGTTTTCAAAAATGGTTTGTTTGCTTTTCAATTGTGGGTTTTAAAAAAGTTTCTTTGAAAATTCCAGTTCGACTCTTGTATCAGTCCTCAAGAGTGTTTGAAAAATTGCTTTCGAAAGCTTTTTGAAAATGTGTTGGTGTGAAAAGTATTTTTTTGATTTGTTTTGAAGTTTAGAGCAAGTATCTAGAGTCGTCTACCTACCCTAAGGAATTCGTCTGTGTAGATGTCCTTTAAAGTAGTGCCATCCCACCATTGCGAGGTAGGTAGCACCACCGTTGGAGGTGTTCGGGTCAATTCGAGGTTCGGGACATGGTGATCACCGGAGCAATGGGAAGACACCTTAGAAGCTACCCTCATGCCAGGTTCCCGGATCATGAGGACTTACTAAGACATCCTCTACTCGACGATCACCTTTCGAGGCAAGGCAACAGTGAGGCGTACCCTAGGGGTGGTGTGTGATTTGTGTGTCATGTTCATTGTATTTATCTTGTCATGGTATAGGTGAGCTACGCGTTTGTTTTTATTTATGGTCATTCATTCTTGCATGCATTTGTTAACAGTTAAAAATTGCGAGAAAGATAAAATTCTAAACTATTACAAAAGGCGCGGGTCCACATCGCCAAAATTTCCAGAACACGATTTGACAGGAAAATAAAGAATTAAAAGTAAAGTGCGAAATATTAAAATGTCCGAGTTTACAAGGCTTTGGGAGAGGTACATAAAATTATAAAGAATAACAAATAAATACGCGAATATGAATTAAAATAAGAAACGAGGGCGTTGGACCCTTTTTTTGCGAAATTAAATTAAATGATTAAATTAATTAAATTAAAGAAAAAAGAAATTATTTTTGGTATTTTTGTATTTTATGACTTTAATGAAAAAGATTAATTAAAATAAAATATTAACCCTAATTCTAATTGTTTTTTAGTTTATTAAGAAAGAATATTAAAGTTAAACCTAAATTAACCTAACTAATTACATGGTAATTTAATTATAAAAATAAATAATATTTAATAATTATGAAAGAAAAGAAAAAAGGATAAAAATTATTACAAACCCTAATTCTACCAAATTGTAAATTGATTAAGGAAAATATTACAATTAAACCTAATTTTAAAACTAAAATTAATGAATAATATTTATTTACAAAAAAATGTATGAATTAAATAAAATACTTATTTTTTTGTCTTTTTCTGATTTTTTTGGTGTTTTTATGTTTTTTATGAAAATATTTAAATTAAAAGAACTAATTAAAAATAATAATTGAAATCAAAATAATAATAAAAAATAATAATGAAAAGAATATTGCAAACCTAGGGGGGGGGTCTGTCCCCAAATAGGAGGTTTTCATTAGCACTTTAGGCCCATTAAGCTTCTGACTTTGTTGACCTTTTGACTAACATGCATGTGTGTTGACCAACGATCATGGTGCTCCTCTGATCAGAGCCAACGGATCAATCTCAGTGGGCGCGTGGCATAGCTGGATCAAAGATTGTATGGTGTTCCCTGTATTGAAATTGCATAGGAGTATTAATTGAAAAATAATATGGAAAGGGTGAGGGACCTGGGACTCGAACCCAGGTCCCAGGGGTTACCAGCGTGTCCTTTGACCAGTGGAGCTATGAGCGCATTCTGTTTATGAGATAACCAATAAATAATATGAAATAAAACGCGTGTTAGTGGATAACTTGGCGCGAGAATTCAAATCAGCCACTCAGATAATGCCACAGGGTCTTCTTCTTCCTCATTGCGTTTTTTTTCCTGAAATAAAAAAAGGTTAGCGGGGGTTTTTAACCCCCCCAAAGTATGCCATATCTGAAAATAGCGAACAGGCCGTCCGACCATATAAATTAGGCGCGAGAGTAGTTTCCAAATCGTCCAAGCCTGCTGGTTTCATTCATGGCATTATGGTGTGCTAATTTTACCATATCCAAAAAGCCCTAATTCGAAAGCTGAAGAACCCTAAAAAACAACAATGGTAGATTCGTGTATGGGTGATAAAAATACAATTAAATTACACAGTTAGCATCAGAGTCCATCAATTAGTCAGAATCCATAAGAAAAATGCAATGAATGTGCTTGAAAATCAAAATACGATCATGCATATTATATGAAAAAGTTTGATTTCTGGATACCGATTCAAAGGGCTATGCGTATGGAAAGCTATCCAGTTAGACTCAGTGATGTCCTAGGAAGGTAATGGAATGAATTTCTTGGCTTGAATCGACCTAGAACTTGGTTTTCAGTGTTGGACTTTTCTTGATAAATTTCAAGTTTGCATATGGCTTTTTCTGCGCAGCTTAGACCTCTTTAGCATTAGGGTTGCACTTGGTATTTATGTGAGAATGATTTAGGTCAAAGAAATTGATCAAAACATCCATGAATTGATGACAAAGATATTTGATTTTCAACCCATTATTTTGCAATCTTTTTCACATGTTTTTGATACCAATCACATCCAATTGCCTTTGATTCTTTCCTAATCTGATTTGCACGAAATCTTGGAGATGTTTTATGCACAAAAAGATTTGAAACATTAGGTTTAACATTTTTCATGTATTTTAATTAATTAAATGAATTATTAATAATAAAAATCCAAATAAATAAATAAAAAATGAAGAAAAACTTCCCTTTGGGCCAAATGGTCGTGCACATGCCTTGGATAATGAATTGTGGAAGAAAAAGAGGCCCATTAGCAATTTTAGGTCATTTGAATCAATGTTGACTTTTCAAAATATCCAAAACTTTCCCAACTTCTACAAGGCATAACTTGCTCAATTTTTAAGCTTTGCTCATGTTCTTGGACATTTTGGAAAGGCCGTTGAGTCCTCTAACCAATGCCTTTTGTCCCATGTCATTTTGATTTACCAATCTCAAGTTATGGCCTTTGACTTAAAGTCCCTTTTGTTGACTTTTGAAAATGACCTATAATGTTGAAATTGATAACTTTTTGTGAGAGCATTTCTTGGACTTGAAGTATGAAGAGGAGTTGTAGTAAATGTCTTTATATTCAAAATGAGCTTTGGATGGAATTTTTCTGATAATCCATGTGAAAGTTATGCCCTGGTCAATTTACAGTTGACTTTTTCAACTGTCCAAATATGGAAACTTTTGCATCTTGATGATTTTTGAGCCAAGCTTTGAGAATCATGATTAAGAATTGATCAAATGATGTTTGTGGCTTCAAAATGAGATGTTGGCCAAAAATTTGGACTTTTGACTGTCAAATGACCATTTTGCCCCTACAGTTGACTGTAGTGCAATTAGGGTTTTGATTGTGCAATTTTGTGCTGAAAGTCTTGAAACTTGGTATGAGGATGCTTGACCATATTTATAGGCATGTGAGACTTGATTGGACCCTTGGAAACTTCATTTTCTTTGCCAGAACCAAAACCCTAATTTTGACTGTTATGAGGCCCTTACATTGTGCAACCCTTGGGGAATTTTGAAGCATGACTTGGCAATTTTCTTGAAGAATATGGGAGGGCAAATTTTGGGGTACAACAGTTGCCCCTGTTCAATCTTCTTAAACCTGAGGATGCAGATTGGCTGACGTGCCTTTCGTAATCCGAAGGTAGAAGATGATTGAACACTAGAGTGCCCAGAAATTTGCGCTCACATAGTAGCAGTGTGATGATGGGAATGGGTTTATAGATGCCATTTGGAGGTTGATGAAGAGATGATGGGCTTATAGATGCCATGCTGAGAGATGATGGAAGGTGGATGGGCTTATAGATGCCATCTGGATGTCAATCGCATAAGAGATTCCTTAGCGAGAACTTGCATACCTGCAAAAAAGAAAAATGATTACCTGACCTGTTACGGGAGCTGGTCTTCAAATTCTTTGTGTAGATATGTCCTGACTGGTTACAGGAGCTGGATCTGGAGCTTCAAATGGTGATGAATGAACCAGGGATGGTTACTACCTCAACGGGACGGTGAGAGAACCTTGGATGACTTTAACCTCAACAGCAATCATTGAGAAAATCTTGGGGTGATTACTACCTCCGCAGGATCGGGGAGAGAACCATAGGCGACTACAACCTCAACAGCAAACATTGAGAGAATCTTGGTGGGAATTACTATCTCTGCAGTATCGGGGAGAGAACCATAGGCGACTACAACCTCAACAGCAAACATTGAGAAAACCTTGGATGGAATTATCATCTCCGCAGTATCGGGGAGAGAACCATAGGCGATTACAATCTCAATAGCAATCATTGAGAAAACCTTGGATAACTTCAACTTCAACAGCAAACATTGAGAGAATCTTGGTGGGAATTACCATCTCCGCAGTATCGGGGAGAGAACCATAGGCGATTACAATCTCAATAGCAATCATTGAGAAAACCTTGGATGGAATTATTATCTCCGCAGTATCGGGGAGAGAACCATAGGCGATTACAATCTCAATAGCAATCATTGAGAAAACCTTGGATGGAATTATCATCTCCGCAATATCGGGGAGAGAACCATAGGCGATTACAATCTCAATAGCAATCATTGAGAAAACCTTGGATAACTTCTACTGAGTCTTCATCAGAAAAATCTGTTTGGGGTTGATTTAACTGGACTAGAGAAGGCCTTGGACTGGATAAGAAATCTTTGGAGTTGATTAACTGAACCGGTCTAGGTCTTGAAATGTCTTCAACTGGATAAGAAACAGGGAGATCTTGGGGTCGATCTGACTGAACCAGAGAAGGCCTTTGACTGGATAAGAAATCTTTGGAGTCGATTTAACTGAACCGGTCTAGGTCTTGAAATATGGCTGAGAACTTAACTGAATCTTTTCCTGAAAGGTAAAGGTCAATCATATGCAATGCATGATATGAATCAAGCAATGATGTTCTCAACATAAATGAGATTTGTAAGATATGATGCGTATATGCATGCTATAATGATGGATGTTTATGAATGTATCCTCGTTTGTCTAGGAAAGTAAATCATTGACGGGTGCCGGGAAGCCACTCCTGGGCTGATGTTGAAGAATAGATTTTTGCCTCCGCTGGGGACGATAGTTGCAAGCATACCGGTAGGAGAAGATAACTCCGTTGGGGAATAAACTTGACGAATGGATTACTCTGCGGGGAGAAAAGTACTCTAGTGATCTTGCTGGAGAGCAATACTTTGTGGGGATAGAGGTACTTTGTTGAGTTGTTGACAGTAACTTGTTGGGGATACCATTGTTGCGTTGGAAGTGTTGATAGACTTCGCTGGGGACAAGAAGACTTCGTCGAGGACGCTCTTTCCGTGGCTTTTGGCTGAGGATAACCCAGTTATATCCTGGTAGGGAAATAACTCTTTGAATAAAGCCGGGCGACGCGTTCGTGTTCTGCGAGGATAAGCTTCCAGAATCTACTGGGGATAAGCTTACTGCTCAGGGGGATGGATTCCAACTTTCCTGGGGAAACTGGATTGGACTTTCCTGGGGAAGTTTTGAACTGTATCGGGAAGTAACTCCATTGAATGTTTGATATACCGCCGGGGAACCATCTTTAGGCCATGACTGCCGGGGATGCTTGTTAGGAATATGTATATTGCTGTTGGGGCGTGTTGAGATCTGCTGGAGGATACTCAACTTCCTTAAGTTTGGTAATATAGCTTGTTGGCTCACTCTCTGGGGAATTAGGGTATCTGGTTATGTTCTTTAGCTGAACCTACCTTGGTACCTTGGGGGATGGAACAATTAGATTGCTTAGACGACTCTTTATTGCCCCTGTTTCTAATGTCACCTGTAATTAATCCTTTGTTTCGTACGCAAATATTTATGAGTTAGCAAATTATTGTCAATGCATATATCACAAATTGAACCTTGGACGTTCTTCGCAAAACAAAACAGGAAAAGGAAAAAAACAATTGGCACTTTTAACTGAAAAGTATATTTGTATTGATTTTTGAATGGCCTGTAAATAGGCGTTTATGTACAAGAGGCTGACGTCCTAGTAAGAGAACGCCGCCGAACAAGAGAGTTTATACAAATTTTGTACAAAAGAAAATAAAACAGCTGTGTGAAATGAATGATCCCACTGGGTTTCAACTCTGCTATTGCCTTTATAACTCCGAGCGTCTCATCACTTGATGACCTAAACGAAGATGAAACTGACTGATCGATGCCGTCTGAACTTGATGTAGATACCGGATTCCGGATGCAAAGTGATCCCATGCGACATAGTATTACGCTTTTATCCCTAACTTTTGCCTGGACCGCCCTTTCGGGTTTTCAGTCCACCGGGATACCCATTTTTGCCCAAGCCGCCTTTTCAGGTTTTCGACTTGCCGGGTGTACAGATTTTTTTCATTTCATCCCTTCATTTTGCCCGAATCCTTTTGGTTCGCCGGGAAGCCCTAATTTTTGCCTAGGCATGTCAGCCTAGCGGGTCTTTTTTATGCGTAGTATCTTTTTACTATGTCTGCATTGGCGGGGTGAGGAAGGTCGTCACCATCCATATTGGTTAGAATCATGGCTCCTCCTGAGAACACATGTTTAACCACAAATGGCCCTTCGTATGTAGGGGTCCATTTGCCCCTTGGATCACTCTGAGGAAGGATGATTCGCTTGATTACCAAATCCCCAACTTGATATTCCTGTGGTCTGACCTTTTTGTTAAATGCCCTGATCATCCGTTTCTGATACGTCTGACCTTGACAGATAGAAGCCAGTCTCTTTTCATCAATTAAGTTTAGCTGATCAAGTCGTGTCTGGATCCAATCATCTTCACTCAGATCTGCATCCTTCATTATCCGGAGAGAGGGTATTTGCACTTCGATTGGTAAGACTGCCTCCATACCATAAACCAAAGAGAAAGGAGTTGCCCCGGTTGACGTCCTGGCTGAGGTACAGTACCCATGTAGAGCGAACGGTAACATCTCGTGCCAATCTTTATAGGTCACTGTCATCTTCTGCACAATTTTCTTAATGTTCTTATTTGCTGCTTCTACAGCCCCATTCATCTTCGGTCTGTAAGGAGAAGAATTGTGGTGCTGTATTTTGAATTGCTCGCAGAGCTCAGTGATCATCTTATTATTCAGATTGGTACCGTTGTCTGTAATGATCCTCTCTGGGACGCCGTACCGACATATCAGATTATGCCGAATGAACCGTGCCACAACAGTCTTGGTTACCGTAGCGTAGGAAGCTGCTTCAACCCACTTTGTGAAATAATCAATCGCTACCAGGATGAAGCGATGTCCATTAGATGCTGTAGGTTTAATCTCACCGATCATGTCTATGCCCCACATTGCAAACGGCCAAGGCGCAGTCAGAACATTCAAAGGAACTGGAGGAACATGCACCTTGTCTGCATAAATCTGGCACTTATGGCATGTCCTGGAATGTTGGTAGCAGTCAGCTTCCATGGTGGACCAGTAATACCCTGCCCGAAGGATCTTCTTTGCCATTGTATGTCCATTGGAATGTGTACCAAAGTTCCCTTCATGTAGCTCTTCCATGATCCTTTCTGCTTCAGTCTTATCCACACAATGCAGTAAGGTTGAATCATGGTTTCGTTTGTACAAGATGCCGTTGCTAAGGAAGAACTTTGCTGCGAACCTCCTCAGAAACTTTTTATCATTGACAGACGCACCTTCAGGGTATTCCTGAGCTTCCAGATATCTCTTTACCTCATGGTACCAGGGCTTCTCAGTCACCAACTCAGTCTCGAGATCGCAACAGTATGCCGGTTTGTCCAGTTTCCAGATGATGATCCGGGGAGCCTCATTATCCCATTTGACCCTGAACATAGAAGACATTGTAGCTAACGCGTCCGCCAGCTGATTCTCCTCTCTCGGAAAGTGTTCAAAGGTTATCTTCGTGAAGTGGGGGATCAAGGTCAATACACATTCTCTGTAAGGAATAAGATTCGGATGTTTCGTATCCCACTCTCCTTTGATTTGATTGATCACAAGAGCGGAATCTCCGAAGACACTCAGAAACTTGATCCTTAGGTCGATCGTAGCTTGAAGACCCATGATGCACGCCTCATACTCTGCCATGTTGTTGGTACAGTTGAAACATAGCCGGGCAGTGAGTGGAGTATGAGTACCTTGAGGTGATATGATTACAGCGCCAATACCGTTTCCCAAAGCGTTAGAGGCTCCGTCAAAGTGCATAGACCATCGGAATCCTTCCTCAGGTCCTTCATCCGGTCCAGGTACTTCACAATCAGTTACTATCATGATGCTTTCGTCAGGAAACTCAAAGTTCATTGACTGATAGTCGTCTACTGCCTGATGTGCCAAGTGGTCTGCCAATACACTTCCTTTGATGGCTTTCTGGGTTGTGTACTGAATGTCGTATTCCGTCAAGATCATTTGCCATCTTGCAATTCTCCCAGACAGAGCAGGCTTTTCGAATATGTACTTTATAGGATCCATCTTTGAGATCAACAAGGTGGTATGAGTCAGCATATACTGTCTCAGCCGGCGAGCAGCCCATACCAAAGCGCAGCAAGTTTTCTCAAGCAGTGAGTATCGGGTCTCACAGTCGGTAAACTTTTTGCTAAGGTAATAAATGGCATGCTCTTTTCGGCCAGACTCGTCATGCTGCCCCAGCACACACCCCATTGAGTTATCAAGCACTGTCAGATATAGTATCAGAGGTCTCCCTTCAACCGGTGGCATAAGGATGGGTGGTTCTTGGAGATACTCTTTGATTCTGTCAAAAGCAGCCTGACATTCATCATTCCAACGTACTACCTGATCTTTCTTCAGCAGCTTGAAGATTGGCTCACAAGTAGCGGTTAGATGCGATATGAATCGAGCAATGTAATTCAGGCGTCCTAAAAAGCCTCTGACCTCTTTCTCTGTCTTAGGAACTGGCATCTCTTGAATAGCTTTAACCTTAGAAGGGTCCACTTGAATACCCTTATCACTTACAACGAAGCCTAGCAACTTCCCAAATCTTACCCCGAAGGTGCACTTGTTCGGGTTCAACCTCAGCTTGTATAGTTTCAACCGGTCAAACAATTTCTGCAGATGATCCAGGTGCTCTTCCTCAGTCTAGGACCTTGCGATCATGTCGTCAACATACACTTCTATCTCATGATGGATCATATCATGAAATAAAGCAACCATGGCACGTTGGTAGGTTGCCCCAGCGTTCTTTAGTCCAAAAGGCATGACCTTGTAACAGAAGGTGCCCCACTGAGTAACAAATGTAGTCTTTTCCATGTCTTTAGGTGCCATCTTGATCTGATTGTAACCTGAAAAGCCATCCATGAAAGAGAACACCTTATGCTGAGTAGTATTATCCACAAGGACATCAATGTGAGGTAGAGGGAAGTCATCCTTGGGGCTGGCCCTGTTCAGATCCCTGTAGTCGACACACATTCTGACCTTTCCATCCTTCTTTGGTACCGGCACCACATTAGCAACCCACTGGGGGTAAGCGGTCACTGCAAGGAACCCAGCATCAAACTGTTTCATTACCTCGGCTTTGATCTTCTCAGACATCTCTGGACGCATACGGCGGACCTTTTGCTTAACCGGAGGGCAGTCTTCCTTAGTTGGCAAGTGATGGACCACAATATCGGTATCCAACCCGGGCATTTCTTCGTAGGACCAGGCAAAGATCTCCATATAATCATGTAGCATCTTAGTCAACCGTTGCTTCACGCTGAGCTCTAGGTTAGCACCAATCTTTACCTCTTTCCTGTCTGCCTCAGTACCCAAGTTTATTATTTCCACTGGCTCTTCGTGTGGTTGAATTGCCCTCTCCTCCTGAAGTAACAGTCTTGCAAGCTCGCCAGGCACTTCGCAATCATCTTCACCTTCGTCTTCGGCTAAGTTGATCGGATTTTACAAGTCATAACTGGCAGTAGCAGAGTCGTTACCAGTGAGATCCAGAGTGGATTGAAACCTGTATGAGTGAGTGTGTGTGTAAATTCAGCTGTTTTGAAATATATATATAAAGGAAGGAAAGACAGAAAAGGAGCGTGAGATTTGAAATGCGAGAAAATGTCCAAGATTTTCATTTATGATATATGAAATGACAATTTATATGCCCTCACAAATGAAACCACGGTGCCTCGGATAAGACACCGGGTCATAGAGTTTAATTTATTGTTTATTACAAATAAAAAAACAAAGAAGTTTATTACTGCGTAACAAAAGTAACAGGAGTATGGTCTTTGACGATCCAATTGGTCAATCCGTCTTCAGTCGTCGGATAGATCCAACTATTGAACTCAGCTTCGTCCACTTCATTGTCTTCCCCAACAGCATTCACTCCTGGATTTGTAATGAGCACAGGAGGTCTTCTGGTTTTCACCTTCCGCATAGCTTTCTGACCCTCTGCAGTAAAACCCAGTCCAAATTTTTCAGTTTTCTGTGTAAAGTCTGGAAGCCTGCCCCAGTTAGCACATTCACCTTTTTGAACCACAGCCCGGGCATCCTTCTTGAAGGGTTTCTTCTCAGAACTAGACGATGCACCCTTCGGAATCTTTCCAGACTTCAACCCAGCCTCAATTCTCTCTCCTGTCAAAATAAGATCAGTAAACCCCGCAGACGAGTTACCGATAAGATGGTTGAAAATGGCCCAGATAGGGTCCCCAAGAACATGTCCACCAACTCCCGATCAGTCAACGGAGGCTGCACCCTACCAGCCAGATCCCTCCACTTCTGAGCGTACTCTTTAAAACCTTCACTTGAACCTAACGACATACCCTGGAGTTGGGTACGTGTAGGGGCAAGGTCGGCATTATACTGATACTGCTTATAGAAAGCAGTAGCCAACTCCTCCCAGTTACGAACCTTGGTTCCATCCAGCTGATAGAACCATTCGAGATGAGTCCCTGAAATACTCTCCTGGAAGAAGTGGATCCACAAATTCTTATCCACTGAGTACGGTTGAATTTTCCGAACATAGGACCTGAGATGTAGCTTGGGACAAGACGCCTCGTCGTACTTAGTGAAAGATGGTGCTTTGAACTTACGAGGGATAATCACACCAGTAGACAAACCCAAATCTCCAAAATCTAGCCCAGGCACCTGTTGTATCTCCATAGCATTCAGCCTGTCCTCCAACTGCTTGTAACGGTCTTCTGCCGGAGGATATTGCTCTTCATCAAAATCAGTCTCGTTGTCGGAGACTACCGGACTAGGACCTTTTTCCGCTTGAGGAGTACTCTTGCCAATAGAAGAACCAGCCTCTTCGTTCTGTAGAGTATTGCCAAACCTTCGGCCCGAGTTGAACAGAACAGTTCTTCTCTTCTTCTTCTTTTCCTTCTTCAGGAGCAGAGCCTTCAGCTCTTCTTGGCCCTGAGCCAAACCCATGATTAATTCCTGAAATTGCGCATTCTGCGCCTGAAGAGCCTTGATGGACATCTCAGTTGATGATGAGTCAGGATTCATGATGCTGAAATAAACAGCGAAGAACTGTAAGCAACCTGAAAAGAGGAAAACCTGCTATGCACATGATGAATGATATGTGTTTATGCAATGCATTCAGGGGTTCGAAAGTTCAAATTTGTTGTAGACAAAAAGGAACACACGTTATCATTAAGGAAATAATTGTTCAGTACATCAAAGCCTCATGGGCAAAATAATACAAAAGCAAATCAATCCCAAAATATGTTGCGCATCCTCTTTGGAGCTATGTAAGTGTTGAGATTCCTCTCCTCATGCAACAGGCGGGTGAGCTCCAAGACCTTCTTTTCACTAGCATGTAGACTGGTCTCAAGAGAATTCCGTTCTTCCTTAAGCTGGATCCAGCTCTTCTGCATCTCTTCCCAGGATGTGGGCATATCAGGGTGCTGAATAGTGTAGGACACTTCTCCTTCCAAGACTGGTTCTTTGATCACGGGGAGCATATGGGGATAAGGCATCACTAACTTCTGGGAGCGGGCTCGTACCCACTTGAGATAAGGTTCCAACGGGATGGAGTTCCTGTGCCCCAGTGTCTTACTGTCTATCCTACTTGGCATTCTCCAGGCTCTGATAAATCTCTGGCGAAGTCCTTGAGTATCGTTGTCGAAGTCAAAAACTATGTTAGGAATTAACATGTCATGAGAACCATCCCTCCGAGCATAACCAAACTGTCTCCAAGCCAGGCATGGGCTGTAAGTAATACCTCCTCTGATTCCAAGTAAAGGAACATTAGGGTACTCCCCGCAACGATCAATGATAGTGACATCCTCTCTGGACCTAGGGCACCAATGTATATCTGCATGTGTGAGAGTCATCAACCGTTGTGACCATCTCAAACCCCGCTCGTTCTTCAAAACTGATTGTGGAAGGTGCGAAATAAACCACCTTCCCAGGAGAGGAGTGCAACAAATAAGGACACCTTTTTTTCTCATGGTTCGAGTGTAACATGAGTGAAGGATGTCCCCCAGCAACGTAGGTATAGGATTCCTGGACATGAAGATCTGGACAGCACTGATATCAATAAGCTAATCTGGGTTAGGGAACAACACCAAACCATAGACAAGGAGGGCCACAACTTCTTCAAAAGCTTGTAAGACAAGGGAGTTCCAACATTCATGGGCCTTTTCAAACAGGAACCTGGCTAAGAACCCTTTGATACCACTTCTAACTTCCCAATGTCCCTTGAGGTCAGATGACTGTAGCTGCAAGGCTTTAGCAATCTCTTCAAGCTTGGGTTCCTTTTCCGTACCGTTGTAGGGTAGTTGATCAAGGATAGGGATCTTCAGGAGCCGGGAGAACTCCTCCAATGTAGGTACCAGCTGATAGTCCAAGAAGGTGAAACAGTGATGCAGAGGGTCAAAGAATTGGAACAGGACCTTTATCATATCCTCCTCAATGTTGGTGTTGACCAAGCTGATGAGTCTTCCATGTCTTTCACTGAATGAAGAGCTCTCGAGAATCCTGGATATAAGTTCCTTAAGCTGAGGAGGGATCCTTACAAGATTGACTTGAATTGTCTTTCTACGAACAGTTTCCATGTCCCACAAAACAAGAACAAAGATGAAGATTCGAACCCCTGAAATGGTTAGTCAATGCATATGATGCTGGATGATGTCATGATGCTATGATTAAACACACCACAGATATTTACAAAGACAAACATGTAAGGCACACAAGGCACACAAGACAAGCTCTTAGGGTTTAAGGCCAGCATGGGGTCTGGGTAGTACCCTCTTGAAGTTGGTGGGTTCAACCTGTCCTATTAGAAGTAATCGGGTTCTAAGGGTCCCAATATCACGGGATTGCTTTCATTGTTCATCGTTTCGATTTAGCCACTGAACTGGCGACCGAAATATTCCAGGAAAGCAACCCTCAATTGAGTGTAGTATCGAGTATCAACCAACCTCGGACTGCACCAAAGTCAGTTATCTCACTACCCTAAAGAGGCCAAGATAGTTCAATTAAGGTTCCTAAGGTCTGTTGATGCTTCACGACACCACGCGGAGGCCCCGTACTCTCCTTGACTGAACTCAAGGGTTACCGGTACATACCAAAGTGCCACATCAACGTAGCAGACTGTTTCAACCATGTCGGTATACCCCGCACAGTTCCCTCACAGCCTTGTTGCTACTTTCTAAGAAGGTATCCCCCAGATCCGGGTTAGGATCTATATAACTCCCAAGACAGTCCCACAATTTAAAGCAAACAAAGAAAGCAATTGAAAACACAGTTATGAACTAACCCTAAGGTACACCTCACTTTAAGTTTAAGTCCCCAGCAGAGTCGCCAGTTCTGTGATCGGTGGATCTGGAACTGACTGTTTAACGCTGGTTCGCGAAATGTCGCGGAAGCAAGAGTCACCACCGTCTTTTATTTTCTCCAAATGGAAAGGACAAAAGCACAGAAAAATTCCTTAAAGAGATTGCTCTCGGTTCGGGAGGTAGATTATAGAAAGGGAAGGTGTTAGCACCCTTTCTATCCATGGTTATCCATGGGCTCTTAGATACTTGCTCATTGTGTTTTCAAAAATGGTTTGTTTGCTTTTCAATTGTGGGTTTTAAAAAAGTTTCTTTGAAAATTCCAGTTCGACTCTTGTATCAGTCCTCAAGAGTGTTTGAAAAATTGCTTTCAAAGCTTTTTGAAAATGTGTTGGTGTGGAAAGTATTTTTTTGATTTGTTTTGAAGTTTAGAGCAAGTATCTAGAGTCGTCTACCTACCCTAAGGAATTCGTCTGTGTAGATGTCCTTTAAAGTAGTGTCATCCCACCATTGCGAGGTAGGTAGCACCACCGTTGGAGGTGTTCGGGTCAATTCGAGGTTCGGGACATGGTGATCACTGGAGCAATGGAAAGACACCTTAGAAGCTACCCTCGTGCCAGGTTCCCGGATCATGAGGACTTACTAAGACATCCTCTACTCGACGATCACCTTTCGAGGCAAGGCAACAGTGAGGCGTACCCTAGGGGTGGTGTGTGATTTGTGTGTCATGTTCATTGTATTTATCTTGTCATGGTATAGGTGAGCTACGCGTTTGTTTTTATTTATGGTCATTCATTCTTGCATGCATTTGTTAACAGTTAAAAATTGCGAGAAAGATAAAATTCTAAACTATTATAAAAGGCGCGGGTCCACATCGCCAAAATTTCCAGAACCCGATTTGACAGGAAAATAAAGAATTAAAAGTAAAGTGCGAAAGATTAAAATGTCCGAGTTTACAAGGCTTTGGGAGAGGTACATAAAATTATAAAGAATAACAAATAAATACGCGAATATGAATTAAAATAAGAAACGAGGGCGTTGGACCCTTTTTTTGCGAAATTAAATTAAATGATTAAATTAATTAAATTAAAGAAAAAAGAAATTATTTTTGGTATTTTTGTATTTTATGACTTTAATGAAAAAGATTAATTAAAATAAAATATTAACCCTAATTCTAATTGTTTTTTAGTTTATTAAGAAAGAATATTAAAGTTAAACCTAAATTAACCTAACTAATTACATGGTAATTTAATTATAAAAATAAATAATATTTAATAATTATGAAAGAAAAGAAAAAAGGATAAAAATTATTACAAACCCTAATTCTACCAAATTTTAAATTGATTAAGGAAAATATTACAATTAAACCTAATTTTAAACTAAAATTAATGAATAATATTTATTTACAAAAAAATGTATGAATTAAATAAAATACTTATTTTTTTTGTCTTTTTCTGATTTTTTTGGTGTTTTTATGTTTTTATGAAAATATTTAAATTAAAAGAACTAATTAAAAATAATAATTGAAATCAAAATATAAAAAAAATAATGAAAAGAATATTGCAAACCTAGGGGGGGTCTGTCCCCAAATAGGAGGTTTTCATTAGCACTTTAGGCCCATTAAGCTTCTGACTTTGTTGACCTTTTGACTAACATGCATGTGTGTTGACCAACGATCATGGTGCTCCTCTGATCAGAGCCAACGGATCAATCTCAGTGGGCGCGTGGCATAGCTGGATCAAAGGTTGTATGGTGTTCCCTGTATTGAAATTGCATAGGAGTATTAATTGAAAAATAATATGGAAAGGGTGAGGGACCTGGGACTCGAACCCAGGTCCCAGGGGTTACCAGCGTGTCCTTTGACCAGTGGAGCTATGAGCGCATTCTGTTTATGAGATAACCAATAAATAATATGAAATAAAACGCGTGTTAGTGGATAACTTGGCGCGAGAATTCAAATCAGCCACTCAGATAATGCCACAGGGTCTTCTTCTTCCTCATTGCGTTTTTTTTCCTGAAAATAAAAAAAGGTTAGCGGGGGTTTTTAACCCCCCCAAAGTATGCCATATCTGAAAATAGCGAACAGGCCGTCCGACCATATAAATTAGGCGCGAGAGTAGTTTCCAAATCGTCCAAGCCTGCTGGTTTCATTCATGGCATTATGGTGTGCTAATTTTACCATATCCAAAAAGCCCTAATTCGAAAGCTGAAGAACCCTAAAAAACAACAATGGTAGATTCGTGTATGGGTGATAAAAATACAATTAAATTACACAGTTAGCATCAGAGTCCATCAATTAGTCAGAATCCATAAGAAAAATGCAATGAATGTGCTTGAAAATCAAAATATGATCATGCATATTATATGAAAAAGTTTGATTTCTGGATACCGATTCAAAGGGCTATGCGTATGGAAAGCTATCCAGTTAGACTCAGTGATGTCCTAGGAAGGTAATGGAATGAATTTCTTGGCTTGAATCGACCTAGAACTTGGTTTTCAGTGTTGGACTTTTCTTGATAAATTTCAAGTTTGCATATGGCTTTTTCTGCGCAGCTTAGACCTCTTTAGCATTAGGGTTGCACTTGGTATTTATGTGAGAATGATTTAGGTCAAAGAAATTGATCAAAACATCCATGAATTGATGACAAAGATATTTGATTTTCAACCCATTATTTTGCAATCTTTTTCACATGTTTTTGATGCCAATCACATCCAATTGCCTTTGATTCTTTCCTAATCTGATTTGCACGAAATCTTGGAGATGTTTTATGCACAAAAAGATTTGAAACATTAGGTTTAACATTTTTCATGTATTTTAATTAATTAAATGAATTATTAATAATAAAAATCCAAATAAATAAATAAAAAATGAAGAAAAACTTCCCTTTGGGCCAAATGGTCGTGCACATGCCTTGGATAATGAATTGTGGAAGAAAAAGAGGCCCATTAGCAATTTTAGGTCATTTGAATCAATGTTGACTTTTCAAAATATCCAAAAATTTCCCAACTTCTACAAGGCATAACTTGCTCAATTTTTAAGCTTTGCTCATGTTCCTGGACATTTTGGAAAGGTCGTTGAGTCCTCTAACCAATGCCTTTTGTCCCATGTCATTTTGATTTACCAATCTCAAGTTATGGCCTTTGACTTAAAGTCCCTTTTTGTTGACTTTTGAAAATGACCTATAATGTTGAAATTGATAACTTTTTGTGAGAGCATTTCTTGGACTTGAAGTATGAAGAGGAGTTGTAGGAAATGTCTTTATCTTCAAAATGAGCTTTGGATGGAATTTTTCTGATAATCCATGTGAAAGTTATGCCCTGGTCAATTTACAGTTGACTTTTTCAACTGTCCAAATATGGAAACTTTTGCATCTTGATGATTTTTGAGCCAAGCTTTGAGAATCATGATCAAGCATTGATCAAATGATGTTTGTGGCTTCAAAATGAGATGTTGACCAAAAATTTGGACTTTTGACTGTCAAATGACTATTTTGCCCCTATAGTTGACTGTAGTGCAATTAGGGTTTTGACTGTGCAATTTTGTGCTGAAAGTCTTGAAACTTGGTATGAGGATGCTTGACCATATTTATAGGCATGTGAGACTTGATTGGACCCTTGGAAACTTCATTTTCTTTGCCATAACCAAAACCCTAATTTTGACTGTTAGGAGGCCCTTACACTGTGCAACCCTTGGGGAATTTTGAAGCATGACTTGGCAATTTTCTTGAAGAATATGGGAGGGAAAATTTTGGGGTACAACAGATGGCAAAAGAATTCAATTTGACCGTCTAGTGTGAGTTCCAATGCTCCTTCATCAATCAGGTCTTGAATTTTGTTGCTCAACGTCCAACAGATGTTAGTATCATGCCCCGGGCTGTTGGAGTGATATGCACACCATGCATCAGGATTGTACCTTGGGGAGATTGTGTTGGGATTCTAGGAGGGTCCCTTAACATTACCAGATTCAATCTCAACAGGTGTTGTAAAGCCTGAGACAGCGACATGTTAAGCTTGGTAAACTGCCTCTTGGGTGTATCCGGCTTACTCTGATTAACCCGTTGTTTATGGCAAGGTTGTTGTTGGACCCTTGAGGTAGTAGCAACTTGGAGAGGTCTATTCTTCATCAAACCAAACCTTTGACTTCTCGGAAGTTGATTAATGACTTGATCCCCGGCCTTGACTGTTTGCTTCATGTTGTTGTATCTGTCTTGATGAAGCTGATTGATAATGGTTCTCAGCTCTTCTTGTTCCCGAGTTAAGCCTTGGATAAGAGCCATCTGCCCCAGCATTTGGGTTTTCATGGCACTGAACTCAGCTTCCAGTTGTTCCAGCTGTTATTCCTTATTGTCTTCAGGACTTTTCTTGACCAAGTTCCCAACGAGGAGTGTTTTCAACTCTTCCTGCCCCTTGGATAGGTTTAGGAATACGTCCCTGAACTGAGCTTCTCGAGTTTGAAGATCTTGGTTGTCTGGTTAGAAAGCCATTGCTGAAATAAATAGCGAGAACATGAGAGACTCATACTGGGAGACCTGTTATGCAATGATATGTATGTATGCAATGTTTTCAAGGATCCCGTGGGGTTAACAAGAAACTTGTTAGAATTTGAATTGTGCAGGTTTGATTGAAGAAACTTCATGTTGTTAAGAGTCCTTCTTCAAGAGTCAAGCTCACCATATCGAGTAGGTCATAGCCCCTGACTCAAGTTATCGTGTTTTGATTTCTAGACAACCTTGGCTAGAGGAAAATAAATCCCATTTTCCCCTTGCTAGACATTTGATTTACATAACCTGCATCACAAACCCTTGAGATCCTTGAAATGGTTAAGGAAATGTTAAGGCATGATGTTATGATGTGTATGCTATGCGTTTAAGCAAAAGTGTGAAGTGATGTAAGTAAACCCTGTAATAAATCCAAATTATTGGATAAGGACTGTAAACAAAACCTGCAAGGAACTCATGTTGTCAGATAACAAGAAAGTGCAAGTAGTTCAAGTTTTGAAGGCACACAAGTCACACAAAGAGCCCTTAGATTTCAGGCTAGCAAGGAGCTTAGGTACTACCCTCTTTCAGTTTAGTTGGTTTAAACCTGTCCTAAAAATAGTAACCGGGTTCTAGAGGATCTAAATATCACTGACTACCCTCGATCGGTCATAATTCCAGTTTAGAAACCTTTTCTTGCAGCCGGAATCATCACGAGAGTTTAGTCTTAATGAGTGTAGCATACTGCTGCTGTTCTATGGCCAAGTTGGTCAATTTAAGGTTCTAAGGTCAGTTGGTGCTTAATGACCCCTTAGAAGACCCATATTCTCCTCGTTCCAACACAAGGGATATCGGTACAGACTAAAGTGCCACACCAACGTAGCTACTGCTTCAACCGTATCGGTCTACGCCGGACAGTTCCCTCGCAGTTTATTGCTACTTACCTAAAGGGTATCCCCCAGATCCGGGTTAGGATCTATAGAAACTCTGATACAAGCCCACAAAGATAAATCATACAAAGCAAACAATTGAAAACAACAGTGATCTAATCCTAAGGTACACCTCACTACAAGATATCCCCAGCAGAGTCGCCAATTCTGTGATACGGTGGGAAAGAGAACTGACTATTTTTGGAATGTTGGTTCGTGTTTTGAGTTTGTTTTCGCAAAATGTTGCGGTGAGCAAGAGTCGTCACCGTCTTTTATTTTATCCAACAAGGAAAGGAAAAAAGCACAGAAAAATTCCTTTTTCGAGATGTTTCTCGGGTTCGGGGGGTAGATTATAGAAAGGGAAGGTGTTAGCACCCTTTCTATCTGTGGTTATCCACGGGCTCTTAGGTACTTGCTCAAAGTGTTTTCAAAATTTGCTTTTCCTTGTGTTTGTGGGTTTGAAAGGAGTTTTTGTTTTGAAGAGAGTGTAAGTGTGAAAAGTTTTGTTTTGTTTTAAAAGGAGCAAGTACTTAAGAACCATCTACCTACTCGAAAAAGGAATTAATCTGTACAAATGTCCTTTAGACAATGCTATCCCACTATGGATAAGTAGGTAGCACCATCGTTGGAGTTTTAAGGGTCAATTCGATTAAGGGACGTGTGGTCACTAAAGCAATGTTAGGATGCCTTAGCGGTAACCCTAATGTCTTAGATCATTTTTCCGAGGCAACCGTTTCGTGGCAACTTATGATCTTCGGACAAAAGGACGACCTCTAAAACTTCCTATACTCAATGACCACGTTCGAAGACAACCAAGTGAGGTGTACCCTAAGAGTGCGCATGTGCGAGTGTGTTATTTCGGTTAATTTTATCTTTGTACATGTCATGGGTGAGCTACGTTGATTTTAGATTAAAGATTTGATCTTGTCATGCATTCCCTATTTATCAAACATCTAACAGTTAATAGTTGCGGAACTTAAATTGCGGAATTTAAATCTAAACTATTACAAGGCGTCGGGTATTTACATCGCCAAAAACAACCCTTTAATTTAAATGCGGAAAATAAAAGAAAGCGATAAATAATTAAAGTCCAAATTAAAAGCTATTACATACCGGAAGCAATTACAATATTGGAATCAAATGTATTGCGTGCAAGAAATTAAATTGGCGCATTTTTTAGGGTTTTGACCCTTTTTGAAAGAAAGCATGTTTTTGTTATTTTTTTGAATTAAATGGAAATTAGATCTAAGTTAATAATTAAATTAATTAATTAATGAAAATATTTTTGGATTTTTTATATTTAAGGAAATAAAATAAAATTGGTCAAAATTATTAAAAACCTAATTTTCTAAATTAATTTTAATTTTTTGCAAAAAATCATTAAAAGTTATATCTATTTAAAACTAAATTAATTTGGTTAATATTTATTTACAAAAATAAAATGGTGAATTTAGTTTTAATAAATAAAAATAATATTTTTTGTGTTTTCTGATTTTATGAGAAAAAATAAATTATTTGGTTAATTAAATAATAATAATAATAATTAAGTAAAACAAACAAATAAAAAAAGAAAATATAAAGAGAAAAGAAATAACCCATGGGGAGGGTGTTGGGCCCAATCTGGAGGTTTGCTCAGCAATTTTCCAGGCCTAAATGTGCAAGCCTTGTTTGACATTCTGGAATTCCATGCACATGCGTTGACTAGGTCTTATGGTGGTCATCATTTTTAGGCCATCAGATTTGGCCTGGAGGCCATCTGGCGCCTGGAGATTTGAGGAGTATGGTGTGCTACGCTTGCTAAAATCACATGCAATTGCCTGAAGAAAAAATGCAACAAATGTATTGGGGGACCTGGGATTTGAACCCAGGTCCCAATAGACTTTGCACTAGTACGCTTGCCACTGGACCATTGCCATTTAATTGTTATTGGAATAGATAGTAAATATTATATTGGAAAACGAACAATATGCCTAGAAATAAAAAAAATATGGCGCGAGATTTAAATCGGCCAATAGAGAGAAGACACCTAGTTGTCTTCTTCAATGAAAAGCCTGGTTATTTACCTGCGGATTTTATCCGCAGCTAAACCCATGGCGCACTCCTAAAATCTTCTCTAGGTTGTAAAAATGCAATCCAAGACCATCACCATCTTCGTCTCTCCTCCCTGAACATAACCATGGCCATTGATAATGCTGATTTTACCTGAAACGGAAACGCCTTAAAACAAGAAAACCAAACCCTAGTTTCGGGCATGGCTGTACAGGCTACAAAAACAAAATCAAATAATGCATAAATGTTCTAAATGGAACGACAAACAAAAATATGCAAAGATTTTGGAAAAAGAATGCAAGAATCAGAGGATGCGATTTTGTGTACAGGGCAACTTTCCAGAAGACTTACAGTGCGATTCAAGTGGTTTCAGAGCTTGTGAATGGTTGCAATAGCTTCAGTGGACGTCAAGCAAGAACACCACGTTGAGATTTTGTGTTGAATTGGCCTCCAATATGGATTTCAGTTTCACACTTTTCAAGCTTTTTTCTCAAATGTGTTCTTGTGATTTCTGCAGCCTCTTGGTCGTGTCCTTTGTGCCTTTACATTGTGTGAGTATAATAGAAGCAATTAGGTTTAATTTTGGGCCTTGAATCCATGTGAATTGATTATTGAAGATATGATTTGATCTTCCATGAACAAGCTTCCAAAAATGTCTCAAATCAAATATTTTGTTCATAACATGGCATGATTCGAGTTTGATCTTGTTCATAACGTGTGTAGTGTGACAAGATCAAATCAAGGGGAAAAAAGTGGGCCCATTTGTCAAAATTTGAAGTTTTGGGGATAGTTGACTTTTGGCAATTTTGGAAAAATGCCCAACTTCAACAATGCATAATTTCTTCAATTTTGAACTTTTGGAGGTGTTCTTGGACTTTTTAGAAACCTGGAGATGTCCTCTAACCAACCCTTTTGGTCGCATCTCATTTTTATATTCCATGCTCAAGTTATAAGCTTTGGCAAAAAATGTGTTTTTGTTGACTTTCAAAAATGACCTATAATGTCCAAATTTGTAACTTTTTGTGAGTGAATTTCTTGATTTTGGGGTGTGAAGATGGATTGTAGGTAATTTCATCCTCTTCAAAATGAGCTTTGGATGGGTCATTTCTCATAAAGTATGAGAAAGTTATGCTTGGTCAAATTTGAGTTGACTTTTCCTACAAAACCCTAATTTAGCAACTTTTGAATCTTGATGAATCTTGAGCAATCCTTGATGAATCATGATCAACCCTTGATGAATCATGATCAACCCTTGATCAAATGATGAATTATCCTTCAAAATTAGAATTTTGACAAAACATCTTGAGGTTTGACTATTTGTAGGTCATAGTTGACTTTTGCCCTAGCACAATCGATTTTGGACCTCTTGAGCAATTGACTGACCAAACTTCCTCTGCAATGCTTGAAATTTGACATGGATGAACTTGAGAACATATTAGGACATTGGGGAGAATTTGAGGTAATTTGGATGTAAAGACCTAGATGCAACACAAAACCCTAATTTTGAATTTGACTGCCTTAGGAGGTGATTTGACTATCCAACTCTTGAGCCATCTTGAGCAACTTGGAGATTATTCTTGCAATGTCTTGAGAAATATGAGAGGGAAAATTTTGGGGTATGACATCTTCTGAAAGGAAACTCACCTCCCCAACAGGGTTTATTCCCTAACAGAGTTATTTCCCCAGTCGAGTTCAAATGCCCCAACATACAACAATCAAGACACCACAAATTGCCCGGCTAAACCCATCATCCTCAGTTAAGCCCATCTTCCCCAACTGAGTATATCTTCTCCAGCTGAGCCCAAATTCCCCCGTTGAGTCCAAATTGCCCAGGTGAATCCATCTTCCCCAGCTAAGTACATCTTCTCCAAACCAAGGCTATTTTCTCCAAATAGAATCTATCCTCCTAAATGAGCCCATCATCCCCGGCTGAGCCCATCATCCCCAATTGGGTGTATCCTCCCCAAGCTGAGTCTACCTTACCCGACTGAGTCTATACTCTCCAGTTTGAATTTTCCCTTTCATAGTATTGCAAATCATAGGGCCACAACCGCTAATCCCCAGTAAAGCCGTCAGCAAAGCCTTTACTATTTACAAGAGATGCTTTAAAGCCTGGATCTGACCAGATATTAGTACAATTTTCAAGATATTGCTGAAGCCTGGACCCGACCAGATAACAGTTTGACTTCTCCAATAACTGAAATCTAGACCCGACCAGATAACAGTTGATCTTAAAGATGCTATGAAACCTGGACCCGGCCAGATAATAGCCTAACTCTTCAAATATATAGAAGAACCTAAACTCAATCCGACCAAGGTTTAATTTCTTTTCCCCAGTAGAGTTATCTCTTTATCCCCAACAAATGCCTGAGAAACCTGGACCCGACCAGATATCAATTCTCATTTCTATCCTTTCAAGAAAGCCGTTGTGAAGCCTGGATCCGACCAGATAGAAATCATCCTCAGAGATTCATTGTGAAACCTGGAAAACAACGAGATAACAACTAAATCTCCAAGCAGTTTATTGTGAAACCTGGACCCGACCAGTTAACAATTGACCGCATCGACCCCATAAATCTGCGAAACCTGGACCCGACCAGATAATAGTTTTCAAGCCGTTTATTGTGAAACCTGGAGCCCGACCAGATAACAATTAACTATGATCCCCAGAAAGACAACTATGAAGTTTGAACTCGACCAGATAATAGTACAGCTTTCCAAAAACCATGAAACCTGGATCCGACCAGATAGTAGTTGCCATGCCAAGTTACTGTGAGGCCTGGATCCGACCAGATAACAGTTAACTTCTGTATCCCCAACAAGTTATGGTGAAGCCTGGATCCGACCAGATAACTATTCAATTTCAAGGAATTTTCTGTAAAGCCTGGGATCCAACCAGATAACAGTTAATTTGTCTCATCCTTCAGTAAGTGGTTGTGAAACCTGGACCCGACCAGATAGCAGTCGACTACTTCATCCTCAGCAACTGTGAAGCATGGATCCGACCAGATAACAACTGACATTGGAGTAATCTTCCCCAGCAAAAGCATTCCTTTCAACAAAATTTAAAGATATGCATATTCTCCATCTCCAACAGGAAATCAGGGATTCCATCTCCCTGATTTTCCTCAGCAGTAGTCAGGGATTCATTTTCCCAGACAAAAACATACACTTCGCATTCATACATCATAGCATGTACATACCATACGCATTTGGCATGATACCACATCTGGTGAACATCATGCAAACATCTGCATTTTAATAACTCATTTTCTCACAGGAAAAATATCAAGTTTTAGTATAAATCAACAAGAGAATTGTGCTGATATTTCTTCTAATGATTATCAACTTTCCTCCAAATGGAATCTATAAGCCCATTCCCATTTCATCTTCAAGTGCAAATTTCTGGGCACTCTAGTGTTCAACCATCTTCTACCTTCAGGTCACGAATGACGGATCTGCCAATCTAACTCTTCAGGTTTAAGAAGATTGAACAGGGGCAGCTGTTGTACCCCAAAATTTGCCATATCATTTCCCAAAGGATCATCCAGAACTCTCGGGTTTGCTCCTATCAAGTCCCAAGTCTTGAATTACAACTTTTCAAGAAAGTTGCCCACAAGGGGGCAAAATAGTCATTTTCAAGCTAAAAAAGGGGTCAAACTTTGGCTTTTTGGACCAAAACCAAGTTTCAAGAATCATATTTCATCAAGACATGTAAGAACATGAAGTTTGTATCATCAAAAAGTTCAAAAGTCAAATTTACTATGGAAAAGCCAAATTTCTAAATACTTGGGATTTTTCTAAGTATTTAAGAAAATTGACACTTCAGAACTTCTGAACCAGCCTCCAGGCAGGTGCAGTCAAAAGTTGTAAACATGGCTCTTCAGCGTCTACGCAAGTTTAGTCAGAGTTTGTTAGGGTAATGCAAAGAAGGTAATAAAGTGTAATACGAAGCCTGAAAGCTCCTTCAGAACATGCTGGAGCCAGAAGGTAGGAAGATCAGAAGATTGGATGCTACGCTGAAGCAGAACTTCTAATCCAGAGTTTTCAAAGGTAAATCAAAGAAGGTTACTGGAAAGCTTGGGGAATCCTTCAGAGTATGCTGAGGCCACAGGATACTAAGATCAGAAGTGGGGTGTTTTGTTCTAGACTACGCTGAAATGGAACTTCTGGTCCAGAATTAAGCAATGATGCAAAATCTCACATTACATGATTTCTGATTTTGACAAATCTCATCATCATTTAATGCTCATTAATGCTCACAACCACTTTTGAGTCTTTGTCCAAAGGATATCTCCACGTGTGGCATAGAAATACCCTTGTTATCCTTAAAAGCAACTTTTATACAGAAGTATGGGAGGGTCCATGCGTTACTTTTTGCTTGTGGGTTTACTGTTCCTTAATCCCTGCTTGCTAATCCAGTCTAGGCTAAAAAACTGTCAACTATCACACCCTTTTTTGAACTTGCTTCAAGAACAAGTCAGCATCTAACGTATGATGTTGGCGCTACTTGACCTCTCCAAAACTACAAAATATTTGCCTACAAATAGAACACCTTTGGCCATTGAAAAGAGGTCGAAAATTTGAGAAAGAAAAGCCTTAAACCCATGCCAAAATCCCAAGAGTTCCAAGAACTGTAAACATAACTCACAAGACCTGCTAATTCCATTTGTTCTCAAATATTTCTTGACTAAAACCATCCACACAGTTTCTGATTCACATATTAGAGACTGCCCTAACTCCTGTATTCATACTACCTTACATTCTCTATCCATCTACTCAAACAAATCAGAACATCACCTCTTTGATGTACCAGAAGTTGAGAACTTACGTCCTACTGAGTACGTGAAGAAGTTTCTTAGAACCTCACCAGAATTTAGGATCAACCTTTGTCCCATAGAATCTTCTCAGCTGCAAGGTAAGCTTATGTTGACTCTTATCACGTTACTTAAAGCATTACCAGATTTACATGCTCAAAAATACAATGTAGATATCATGTTTCTGATGATGTATATATTCTGAGATTTCATGCATCTGCCTGCCTAAGTATGGAATAAACCAGTTCAGAACTTCTTGAGGAAATTAGAACTCAGAATTAGGATTAGAAAATACATGCTTGCCTTTGACTTATAGTTATGATATTTCTTATTTTCTGAAACACTCTGCTATAACTGTTCTATGCATGTCTCTGTTTTGTGGAGAAATAACCAAATTACAGATGTTCTGACTAGCATAGAGAAAGAGAGAGACCAAGTTCTGTCAGTGGCGCCAGCATTTCTGGAGTCTGTTTTGTTACCAGTAATATCAGAACTTCTGAAAACTACTTCCTCCCTGTGGGTTCACAACTTCTGACCTTATACATTTTCACTAACAGGTTTCTGTTTTGCAGCGTGCCAGGGTCAGAACCTCTGACTTCATTTTTATCAGAAACACGCTGATTCTTTTTTCCTTTTTTTTCATTATTTTTGCTATCACTCTCCATTCCATTAATCAGCAAACATCAAAAGTATTTCCTTCACACTTTATTTTATTTCTTCAAATAAAAGACCAAAAATAGTTTCTCAAAATAAAACAAGTTTGTTTCACATTTCCTTGTACATTCTTATACATTTCAATATGGTTGTAATAATAACTTGGGACTTAAGTTTACTTGCAATCCCCATTCGTACATATGTACCCCCATCCCCTAAATATTGTAATAGCGTAGAATTTCATTTTCCGCAATTTATTGTTTTCCTTATACTGTATAGTAATTAGGCGTGTATGACAAGATAAAAACAACAAAATAGACAACCCCAATCAAGACTAAATGCATGCAAATCAAACACTCTTTGCACACATGCACCCTTAGGGTAACTCCACTTGTTGCCTTATAAAAATGGCCATGTTATGCATGTGGGATGTCTTAGCACAAACAAAATACAAGATCATAGTCCCTCGATGATGCTATCAAAGTTGCCTTTCGAAATGATCTTAGTCCCTAAAGAAAAATGCTAAGTCATCTCACAACATTGCTATCATGGTCATACGATGACCCAACACCCGTCCCTTCACATCCAATGACGGGGCTTCTTACCAAAATAATGGTAAGATAGCAACATCTAAAGGAGGAGGAAAAACACATCTAAGACCTTTTGAGTACGTATATTACTTTTAATTACTTGCTCAATTTCAAAACAAATATCCTTGCTATTTTCAAAACAATCACATACACTTTCAAAACATCTTTCCAAACTTGAAACATTTTCAAAAGCTCAACACTTTGTATACATTCTTACGAACGAGAACTATTACAAAGTTTTCCTAAACGATGGCACCTTTTCAAAATACTTTCAAAACCACACAAAAGCACATTTTTCAAACAAAAGCAAGTGATCTAGAAAGTAACTAAGAGCCAATGGAAAACCATGGATCAAAAGGGTGCTAATACCTTCCCTTTTCATAATCTACCCCCCGAACTCAAAAACATCTCTAAAGGTCTTTCTTGTGCTTTTCACCTTTCCTTTTTTTGGATAAAAGAAAAGTCGGTGGCGACTCTTGCTAAATCGCAACATTTGCAAATACAAACGCAAAACACCTCAAGTCAGTTCTCCCACCGTATCATAGAGGGACATCTTAAACTGATATAAACAGTAAGTAGATGAGAAAACCTCTATGAAAAACTTGTTATGTAATGATGCATGATATGTAAATGCAATGTTTTCAATTGCCTTAGGAGATTTAAATTTTCTAACCAAGAGGAAACAGAAACAAAGATTTTTATTAATAAGTTTATATGAATACAGAAGATTACAAAGAAATAAATTAAAAACTCCTAAAACCCTAAGTTTCCCATGGACGCTTCCTGTTTGTGTTGATGTATGCATTAAGACTCTGCTCCTTATGAAGTTGCTTTGTGAGCTCCAACACTTTATTTTCACTTGAATAGAATTAGTTTCAAAGGTGTCATGTTCATTCTTGAGTTGAATCCAAGACTTCTGCAATTCTTCAAGGTCAGTAGGCATGTCTGGATAGAGGATTGTGCGCGAAACTTTTCCTTCAACAACAGGCTCCATGATCACCGGTAGGACAGCTGGATATGGCATCATGAGATTTTGAGCACGAGCTCGTACCCATTTGAGATAGGGATCTAGAGGGATGGAGTTATTTTGTCCTAAAGCCTTACTATCAATCTTTCTTACCATGCCCCAAGCATGTATAAACCTTTAACGATAACCTTGAGGGTCATTCTCGTAATCAAACACAAGACCCTGGATAAGTGCGTCATGAGGACCATCTTATCAATCATAACCAAATTGACGTAGATCCAGAGAAGGGTTGTAAGTAATACCTCCCCTAATGCCAAGGAGTGGAACATTAGGGAATTCCACACAGCGGTCAATGATAGTGATATCCTTATGAGATCGGGAATACCAATAGATGTTTGAATGAGAGAGTGGCATTATTCTTTGCGACCACCTCAAACCTTGTTCATTCTTCATTATCGAGTGGGGAAGGTGAGAAATAAACCACCTGGATAGAAGAGGTATACAACACATGAGGGTTCCTCGCCTCTTCATGGTATGAGTGTGAAGAGAATGTAGAATATCTCCGAGTAAGGTAGGCAAGGGATTACGAGCAAGAAATATTTTGATGGTGTTCACATCTATGAGTTAGTCTGGATTGAGGAATAGTACCAATCATAGATTAGAAAAGCCAATATCTCCTCGAAAGCCTGAAAACTCATAGCATCCAGAAATAGTTGAGCCTTCTCTATCATAAATTTAGTAAGAAGACCTTTGACTCCACTTCTTGTTTCCCAATTAGATACAATGTCAGGGTGCTTCAGATGTAAGGTTGCTGCAATATTTTCTGGTTTTTAAGCTTCTTCTAAACTGGTGAAGGGTGTCTGATCAAGAATAGGTACTCCCAATAGTTAAAATAACTCCTCCATTGTGGGTACCAACTGATAATCTGGAAATGTGAAGCAATGAGTGCATGGTCAAAGAACTGGAATAGAACACTTATCATGTCTTCGTCGAAACCTGGGGTAACCAGACTGAGTAGTCGACTATGCCTTTTGATAAATGGAGAACTTTCGGGAACCCTTAAGACTAAATCCTTAAGTTGAGGAGGCACCCTTACAAAGTTGATCTGGATAGTGTTTCTGCGAGTGAATGTCATAACCTACAACAAAGAACAAAGATAAATCCCTTGGTCCTTGAAATGGTTAGTGAAAATGATATGGTATGATGTCATGATGTTACGATGTCATGTTCGAACAATTAATCATACACAAACAAAACACACAAGGCCTTAAGTTTAAGCTTGCATGGAGTTTGTAGGTAAGTACCCTCTTGAAGTTTTAGTTGGCTCAACCTGTCCTAAAATAAGTAATTAGACTCTAGGAGTCTCAATATCACTGATCTTTCAGGCATTGTTTTAGCACAAGCATCTGATTTACAACCGAAATATCCCGAGAGTCTGATCTCAATGAGTGTAGTATCGAGTATCAACCAACTTCAGCCAGCACCAAAGCCGGCTATCTCACTAATTTATAATGTCTAAGTTTAGTCAACTAAGGTTCTACGGTCAGTTAGTGCTTTATGACACCACGTGGAAGCCCAGCATTCTCCTTGACTTAACTCAAGGGACACCGACACCAACTAATGTGTCACAATAATGTAGCCATCGCTTCAATTATATTGGTATATGCTGTACAGTTTTCACGATCTATTGCTACTTACCTAAAATGCCCCCAGATCCGGGTATAGGATCTATACAAGAAATAAACCCAAGCATATCCTGAAATATAAAGCATACAAAGCAAACAAGTAAAGCAATAAAGGTGATCTAGCTCTAAGGTAACCCCACTTTTAGTCCTCCTCAGCAGAGTCGCCAATTCTATAATATGGTGGGAGAACTGACTTTTGGTTTTGTGTTTTATCGCAAATATCGCGGATAGCAAGAGTCATCACCGGCTTTTCTTTTATCCAATAAAGGAAAGGGTGAAAAGAATAGGAAAGACCTTTGAGAATTTTTCCAAGGGGGTAGGTTATGAAAAGGAAATGTGTTAGAATCAATTTCATCCGTAGTTATCTACGGGCTCTTAGTCGCTAGCTCACTTTTGAAAATGCTTTGTGTGTTTGAAAATATTTTGAAAATGCCTAAGTTTGGCAACTTTGTAATTATTCTCGTATCATTGAGGATGCATACAAAGTGTTCATTTTGAAAATATTTCAGAAAAATGTTTGTGTGAAAAATGTTTTGAAATGTCTGCGAGCAAGCAATTAAAAACTATCTACCTACTCAAAAGTCTGTTATTATTTTCCTCCTTCTTTAGGTAGTGCTATCCTACCATTGATTAGTAGGAAGCCCTATCATTGGATGTGTGAGGGACAGGCGCGAGTCATCCTACAGTCATAAAGGCAACTCATTGGGCGCTTTAGCAATTTGTTGTAAGGGACTAAGATCGTTTATCGAAGGCAGCATCGAAGGGTCACCGAGGGGCTACGATCTTTTAACCGAGGGTCTTTGCTAAAGCATCCCACGTTCGAGGGACATGACTATTTTCTGAAGGCAACAAGTAGGGTTATCCTAGAGGTGCATGTGTGCAAAGTGTGTTGTGATTCAGTTATTCTAATCTTTGAGATTAGAGTTAGTTATCGTTTGATTTTTAGATCTTATCATACAAACCTAATTACTATGCAGTTATATATACGTACAGGTATAATTATAGGTGCAGAAAGTAAAGTGCGGGAAAGAATAAATCCTAAGCTATTACATTCCATGAGAAGTTACAATATTTAGAAGACAAAAAAGAAACACGAGAAGATAAATCAACTATTACAAAATTGTCCATGCGACCTATACATCTATTCTAGAATTTAAATAGAAAAAAAAAATAAAAGAAATTTAGGAAAAGATATTAAAACCTAAAAAATTCTAAGTGTTAGGAAAATATTTTTGGTGTTTTATTTAGAAAAATATTTTTATAGTGTAAAATAATAATTAACCCTAATTCTAATTAGTTTAGGAATTAATTAATATAATAAAATAAAAATGTGATAAAAAAATTAAATTAATTAATCAAAGCCTAAAATCTAATTTTTAGTGATTTTTGTAATTTTTCTGATTAAAATTGATTTAATTAATTATTTTAAAAAAATTAATTATTCAAAACAAAATAAATATAAAAAAAAAAAAGAAACGGGCCCGTTGTAGAAGAAAATTGGGGGGGGGGGGGGTGAATATGAAATTTGCTAAGTCCAGTAACGCAAGCCCAAGCGCTTGAAGAGTGCTCTTAGAATCCTGTGTGGCTCTCCAGTGAGGTTTATCATGAGTGCGCAGATTTGGAATGCTTGACATGGATCTGTTAAGGTTTGATGGTGTTGATGAGGAGGGTGCGTCATTACACGCTAGACAGCTTGCATTGGATCTACAAACAAGAAATATGAGAAAATAAAATGCCAGAGGCAGGGATTGAATATGTGTCCTGGTATACCAATTCCTTTGCAACGTTCGCTCTACCGCTGGGGCGGTCATTACATTTGTTAATACAAACCAAACAAAAACAACAAATATACAGATTAACTTATATGGTCGGAGAAGCGCTAAAGCCCTAGCTCCGATCATCTTCTCTGACAACCTGCAAAATTAAAAATGCAAAAAAGTCAATTTTCAGAGATCCAAAACACCATGTCCCCCCCCCCCTAATTCGACCCTCCTGGATCTTAATTCGGCCTTAGTTTTGGCTATAGGTCTCTGTATTGTGTGTTTTGAATCAAATTACACCAATTGGAGAAAAATGGTGTTTTTCAAATCTGCGTGCATGGGACCATATTAGTGATCCAGGCCTGTTCAAATGTGTCTCAGAAGCATGTTAGAAGTATCAATTCAATTTAAAACAAAGAAAAGTGAGAGATATGATTTTACAAAAAGTAAGAAATCAGTCATGATATGTCATGTGATTTTATGAGTTTGGGATCATGACAAACGATCCAAACCTACCCTTTGATACTCTAGGAAGTGATTAGTGTTGGAGTTTTGCACTGAGGAGGCTTGCCACACTAGTTTCTAGACTTAGGGTTTTGAAGAAATTTTGAGAATTTTGCAAGCTATTTTGAGGCAGGGATATCGTGTGCTTTGCTCCTGACTTTTTGTGCTTAAATAGAGGGAGTTAGTGAGGGTGAATAAGTATGGAAGGAAACAATGCATTCATGGCTTATGGGACAAGAATAAAATATATTAAAATACTTCCTTTCTTGAGATTTTTCTTGCCTTCTTTATCTCACACGATTTTGGCATGTTTGTAACAGGTTGGCATGAGTTATTTGGGCCTCCAAAAGATTAGATCACAAGCCTTGCACGACTTGTACATTAAGCTTGCATTTTATTTGATTTAATTTTGATTTTAAATAAATAAAATAAAAATAAATAAAATAAAAAACTAAAATAATTCATGATGCACTTAGGGATCTTTAAACATGTCATGAACACATTTGAATTCCAAAACTTAGGCCCAACAGCCCAAAATCACAAATTTGCTCAATTGAGATTTCATGCATTTCTCAAAAATTGTCCAACTTGTGCAACTCATAACTTGATCAATTTTCATCTTTTGAAGGTGATCTGTGTCTTTTATGAAATCTCAAGATATCCTCTACAATTTCTCTTTTTATCATTTTTGCATTTGGATACTTTATTTTGATGTAAGTTGCCTTGATAAAAAGTATCTTTTTGTTGACTTTTAAAATGACTTGTAATATATTAGCTCATATCTTTCAAATGAAACACTTTTTGGGCTTGATCATGAATACAAAGTTGTATAGAATTTAATTTCCTTCAAAATGGGTTTTGTCTAGGGAAAAGTTGATGAAGCATGTGAAAGTTATGCTTGGTAAAAGTTCAGTTGACTTCTACTAAGGAAACCCTAATTTGGCAATTTTTTACCTTTCATGATTTGAGGGATTTCCTTGAGGAATTATGATCAACCCTTGATCAAATGATGAATATCACTTCAAAATATTTATGTTGACCAAAAATCTTGAAGTTTGACTATAAGTTGACCATAGTTGACTGTTTACCCAATACAGATGACTTTCAATCATTTGAGCCATTGACTAAGTAAATGTGTGATGCGATACTTGAAACTTGACATGACCATTGTTGAAGACGTATGATGAACCCTGAAAACCATTTGAGACCTTTGAAACCCATTCTTCCTTGTGCAAGACGAAACCCTAGTTGTGGAGCCATTGCTTAGGAGGAGGTTTGACTAGTCAACCCTTGAGTAACTTTGAGTACTTAAGACCTTTGTGAGCATGTCTTAAAGAAAAATAGGAGGGAAAATTTTGGGGTACAATAAGCACTCTTTCGATATAATATTCTTGCGACATCCAAAGTTTCTTTCCCTTTATGTCACGCATGATTCTAATGCCAAGAATCTATTTAGCTACTCTCATGTCTTTCAAGGCAAATGACTCTCTCAACTGCTTCTTTAACCTATTAATGTTAGAAATATTTTCCCTACAATAAGCATATCATCAACATATAACAACAGGATAATAAAGTCATCATTAGAATTTTTTTAACAAAGACACAATCATCTAAAGTAGTTTTATGGTATCATTGATCACGCATAATATAATCAAACTTCTTGTACCACATTGCCTTGGAGCTTGCTTCAACCCATATAGACTCTTTCTCAATATACAAACATGATCTTATTTTCCTTTAACTTGAAAACCATCGGGTTGTTTCATTTAGATCTCTTCATCCAAATCACGATGAAGAAAAAAAATTCACGTCCATTTGTTCAACCTCTAAATCAAGAGTAGCAGCTAAACTCAACATGGTTCTGATTGATGACATCTTTATAATTGGTGATAAAATCTCATTAAAATCAACACCCTTTCTTTGACGGAAACCTTTCACCACTAATCTGACTTTATATCTTGGAGACTTAGAATTGCTCTCATGTTTAACTCTATAAATTCACATGTTTTCCAAGACCCTTTTACCTTTAGGAAACTTCACTAAATCATAATTGTGATTATCACGCAATTATTTCATCTCTTCATGCATTGCATCAAACCACTTTTTATTTTCATCACTTTTCATGGCCTACTGAAAACACAGGTTCACCGTCATCCGTCAAGGTCACATACTCATCAGAATTATAATTTGTAGAAGATTATCTCTCCTGATAGACCTCTTAAGTCGAACTTGACCAATATTCTCATCTTGTGTCATATCATTTTCTCCTTCATCATCATTAGTTAGAATATTTACCTCATCTCCAAGTCGTTGATCATCAAGATAATCATATGGGTCACCATTATGACCATCACCACCAGTAGTATCTAGATTATGATTAGGTAATCGAACTAGATCAATATTAGAGAAATTAATGTCTTTCTTGGGTGAATTCTTCTCTACCTTATCAATCACTACGAAAAAAACAATTTTTGGCAGCGCATCTACGAAAGCGCTTTTAAGAGAAAGCACTTTCGTAGCCTTTAAAAAAAATCGCTTAAAAAAAGCGCTTTTATAGGGTTTCCTACGAAAGCGCTTTTCAGAAAGCGCTTTCATAGGTATTTGAAATATCTAACCTACGAAAGCGCTTTTGAAAAGCGCTCTTATAGGTGGCCCTATAAAAGCGCTTTTGAAAAGCGCTCTGAAAGGGGGACCTACGAAAGCGCTTTCTAAAGCGCTCTTATATGGGGGACATACGAAAGCGCTTTTTACCTCAGAAACGCTCTCATATATGGGTCTTAGAAAGCGCTTTTAAAAGCGCTTTCATAGGTTATATCCCTAAATACGAAATTTGCCCTCACTTGTTCATTTCTTCGTCTTCTTCATTTCTTCTTCCTGTTACCGTTCGTTTCTCGCCATCGCCGTTACTGTTCCTCTTCCTTGCATTCCGTTCCTGTTCCTGTTCGTGTTCGTCCCATTGTTGCGTTTCCAGAATCCCATTGCTGCGTTCGTTCACTGCTGTTTCGTCTTCCTTCGTCGCCGTCGTTCTTCCCTCTTCTTCAGTCGTCTCCGCCGTTCACTGCGTTCTTGTCCATCTTGGTAAGTTTCTTCTTCTTCCATTATCTGTTCCGTTATTTGACCGTTTAGTTATGCATGTTCTGGCCTGTTCCGATTTCTTCTTCCATTATCTGAGTATTTCTAGGGATAGATAATGCTGTTAGTATATGTTTGGATTCTTGTTGGAAAACACCAACGTTATGATACAGGAAGAAACTTACGCACATTTTACTTGTTGTGCTACAGTATGTTTAATATTGGTTACTCTGGATTGTTTGTAGTTGATGACACTCCAAAGATGTTATGTGGCCTGTCTTGATTCCATATACCGATTTTTAAATGCACCCGTGTCATTCATTATATATTCTTGCATGTTTACCCAATTTGGCTAACTTTTGAAGATGATACACAATGGTTCTATAGCTTCTTAAAGATGATAATTAGAGAAACTGAAAATATGAGTTAAATTTTAAGTACTTTCTTGACTTTGGCCCTACACCCTTCACAGTTCATATTAGTTTTACCTTCAACTTTTTTAGTTTGGTCATCAAATGACACTTGTAGTCTTTGAATGTACTTAAGTTACAAAGTTGTTCCCGTAAGTTTGAATTACATTCATTTTTTAGTTTGGTCATAAAATGCCTCCGGAGATTGTAAGGTAAAAAAACATATGAAAATGGATATAAAAGTCCCTTACATGGCATCTTTTCAAATATCTTTTAGTTATAATTGTTATTTCCCTTTTTTGTAATGCTTTGTATTTATAGAATTATGTATATAGAATTATGTATATTTCCCTTTTTTCAAATATCTTTTAATTATGTATTTACAAATCTAACACTATCCTTTTTCTACTTATTTTTTGTTTATATGTTTCTTATTTGTGGGTTGATGTATGTTTTATTTCTCCGGGTGCATGCTACATAATTTTGGTGGTAACATTGAAATGGTTTGTGTTTTGGATTATATTTGTGGGTTTATGTTGACTTTGTGAATTCACTATTTCTAATATTTGTGTTGTATTATTGTCATAGCTTTCCCAAACATTGAAAATATATATGTGACATTTATTGTGAACCTTTATGTTAAAATAGTATATATCTTTCGACAATCGATCCGAAATATTGAATAACATTCTATGAATTTGCAGCGTTTCCCGGCCTAGTTCGACGTACGACGCTCATTCTCCGCGTTTCTTAGAGTTCGAAACATCTGAGAGGTAACTTTCTTCCTCAAATTACTGGTATATATTGTGATGAATTTGTCTTAAATTGTCTTTCGTATGTTGCATTTTCTTGATACGGATTCATTCCGTGTATACTTTGCATTTTGACAGAAACGCAGTATACTACTGTTTTGTGCACTAATTAGTTGATATGGATAAGACATGGATGTATTCCAATCGATTGTCGAAAGACTACGAGAATGGTGTTTCCGAGTTTGTTAAGTTTGCTGTTGCGCACGCCAAAGACCCCAGTCGTATGACATGTCCCTGTTTGTATTGCTGTTATGGGAACCGGGTTGACGCAGTTCAGTTGGCATCGCATTTAATTCGGTATGGAATTGATAGGAGTTATACATGTTGGAATATGCATGGTGAGAAAAGTAACGGGAATGTTGAATCGGGGTATGCAAGGACCTATGTTTCAAATGATGATTGCACAGATACATACGATTATGATCGAGTCGAAGAAATTGCAGAAGCGCTTGAAGAAGATCTTAACGATTGTCCCAAAATGTTCGAGAGGTTGGTAAGCGATGCAGAGAAACCGTTGTATAATGGTTGTACAAAATTCACAAGATTGTTTGCGGTGTTAAAGTTGTACAACTTAAAAGTCGGCAATGGATGGTCGGATAAAAGTTTCACAGAGTTATTAGCCCTTATGAAAGATATGCTACCAGAGGATAATGTTCTTCCCAATCGAACGTATGAGGCCAAAAAGATGTTGTACTCCATTGGCATGAGCTATGATAAGATACATGCGTGTCCAAAAGATTGCGTTTTGTTTCGAAACGA
The DNA here is from genome assembly GCA_948472305.1 of Vicia faba. Classification (NCBI taxonomy): domain Eukaryota; kingdom Viridiplantae; phylum Streptophyta; class Magnoliopsida; order Fabales; family Fabaceae; genus Vicia; species Vicia faba. The sequence goes on from OX451735.1 coordinate 217,785,751, forward strand.
GTATGCATCGTTAAATGAGTGTCCTAAATGCGGTGCCCCTCGATATAAGAAAAAGTTGTCTCCGGCAAAAGTCTTATGGTATTTTCCTATAATCTCGAGATTTAGACGGATGTATCGTAGTGAAACCGATTCAAGACACTTGACTTGGCATTCAGATGAAAGAATTATTGATGGAAAATTTCGACATCCGGCAGATTCTCCACAGTGGATGAAAATTGATAATGATTATCCTGAATTTGGAAAAGTAGCAAGAAACCTTCGCTTGGCATTGTCTACTGATGGAATGAACCCACACGGTATTCAAAGTATCTCGCATAGCACATGGCTTGTGATTCTTATGATTTATAACCTACCTCCATGGCTATGTATGAAGCGTAAGTACATGATGTTGTCTATGTTAATTTCTGGGCCTAAACAACCAGGAAATGACATAGACGTATACTTGGAACCATTAATCGAAGATTTGAAGATTTTGTGGGAGAACGGTGTGGAGGTTTATGATGGTTATAGGAAAGAAAGTTTCAACTTGAGGGCGATGTTGTTTGGAACAATTAACGATTTTCCAGCATACGGCAATCTATCCGGGTATAGCATTAAAGGTGAAAAAGCGTGTCCTGTTTGTGAAGACGGAACCGATACCATGCGATTGAAACTTTGTCAGAAGAATGTCTTTCTCGGTCATCGTAGATTCTTAACTTCTAAACATCAGTATCGTGGATGGAGAAAAGCGTTCAACAGAGATACCGAACAACGTAGAGCTCCGCCTGGTTTGACAGGTGATCAAATTTTTGAAAAGGTGAAAGATGTGAATATTCAATTTGGAAAGCCTTTTGCACATAAAGTTGTCACAGGTGGGTGGAAGAAGAGGTCGATTTTTTTTGAATTGCCATATTGGAAATCTTTGTACGTAAGACATTTTCTTGATGTGATGCATATTGAAAAAAATGTATTTGACAGTGTTATTGGTACGTTACTCAATATAAAAGGGAAGTCTAAGGATGGCCTTAAATCAAGGGAGGACATGGTAGACATGGGAATAAGAACTGAACTGGGACCCGTGAAGAAAGGAAGACGGACATACCTACCACCTGCTGTTTACACTCTATCTAGAAAGGAGAAAAAAATATTGTGTAAGTTTCTGAGTGAAGTTAAAGTTCAAGAAGGCTACTCATCAGATATTAGAAGACTTGTGTCTATGAAAGACCTCAAGTTAAAGAGTTTAAAGACGCATGATCGCCATGTTATAATGGAACATTTTCTACCGATAGGTATACGTTCTATTATGCCAGAAAAGGTAAGAAGCGCAATAACTAAATTGTGTTTTTTCTTCAAGTCAATTTGCAGTAAGGTGATCGATCCTGAGATCTTGCCAACATTGCAAAAAGAAATAGTTGTTACTTTGTGTGAGCTTGAAATGTATTTTCCTCCCTCGTTTTTTGACATAATGGTTCATCTTGTCGTTCATCTTGTGAAAGAGACACAATTGTGTGGACCAGCTTATATGAGATGGATGTACCCTGCTGAACGTTATATGAAAATATTAAAAGGGTATGTGAAAAATCGGAGTCGACCAGAGGGTTGTATTGCCGAAAGATACATTGTTGAAGAATCGGTTGAGTTTTGTACTGAATATTTGTCAAATGTTCAATCAATTGGACTCCCCAAATCTCATGTTGTTGGAAAAAAAGAAGGTAAGAAGCTAATTGGAAATAAAGTTGTGACAGTATCAAGGGTCGAACGGGATCAAGTGCATTTGTATGTTCTGCACAATGAGATTGAGGTTGAGCCGTATGTTGAAATACACAAGGGTGTTCTTCGAGGTTTAAATTCGAATAGAAATGAGAATTGGATTGTACGAGAGCAGAATCGAAGTTTCATACCATGGTTTAAGGAACATATTTATTCAAAGTATCGTTCAGATCCCGCCTCAGTGACAGAAAGGTTGAGATGTTTAGCATATTGTCCAAGTTTGGTTGCGTTTTCTTATAGCGCATACGCAATTAATGGATACACATTTTATACCAAAGAACAAGATGATAAAAGTACTGTGCAAAATAGTGGTGTCACCTTGGTAGCTGAAGCAATGCACATATCTAGTGTGAAGGACTTAAACCCGAAATTTGCAAATCTGTCGTATTTTGGGGTTATCGAGCGCATTTGGGTCTTTGATTACGAGAAATTTCAGATTCCTATATTCGGTTGCAAGTGGGTTGAAAATAATAATGGTATACGAATGGATAAGTCAGGATTTTTGCAAGTGGATCTTAACAGGGCGGGGTACAAAGATGAGCCTTTCATTCTAGTCTCTCAAGCTAAACAAGTGTTCTATGTCACTGATCCGACAAGTACGAAACGGTCTATAGTGCTTTTCTCTAACAAAGTAATTGATGAAAAGATTGGAGACCAAGGCGATACTGGTGTTGACATTGAATCTTTTACCAGAAATGATCAAAATGAGAATGAATCATGCATTAGAAATGATCATAATAAGGGTATTTGGATCAATCCAACCGTCCGCGTTGTTAAGAGACGAGTAGAACATATTCCTACCAAGAAAAGAAAGAGATGTTAGTGAAAAAGGTAATAGTATATATAATTATAGACAATGTCATTCAATAAAATGTATATATATGTCATTTCATTTTTTTCATTATAGTATAATATATATAGCCTATATCATTTCATTTTTTTCATTATAGTATAATATATATAGCCTATATCATTTCATTTTTTTCATTATAGTATAATATATATAGCCTATATCATCCAGTAAAATTTAAATATACGTCATTTCATTTTTTTGCTTTATGGAATTTTATACATGTCATTTAATTTAATCTAATTTTTCTTTATTACAGGTCAAATGGCTAGTAACCAAGATAATTCAGAAAATGTTCCACAAGGAGATGTTCCACAAGATAATGTTCCACAAGACACTTCAGATAAGGACATCACACGAGGCATAACTATCATGCGGGGAATCATCCGTGATAGAGATAGAGGTATTAAGTATAATGTAGATTGGAATAATGATGACCAACTAATTGGGCCTAATTCTGCAAAGCTGACAAGCTACATCGGTACGCTTGTTCGTATGCACATTCCGATCACCACTCCTAGCTGGAAAAAAGGAGAGTTGGATGCTAAAGAAAGAATTTGGACCGAGATAAAGGTATCATATATGGTTGTTGTTATTTGCTTTATTTTGACGAAAATATTGTTTTTAAATTACATATACTAACACCCTCTATGCGTATGTTTTTTTGTAGAGGTCTTTTAACATTGAAGATGCCCGCAAAAAGTATATAATGGGCTTGGCCGGAAAAAGACATAGAGGGTGGAGAAATTTTTTGACAAATAAGTTTCTTAAAGACGATGAAGGAAATTTTGTTGAAGAGGATCCTGAACGACCAAATAAATATGAGAGCTTCATTACACCCGAAGAATGGGTTGCTTTTGTGGGCCAAAGAAGAGACGAGAATTTCAAGAAAGTGAGTGCTGTAAATCGGGATAGAGCGTCAAAACCCGCATATCCATATAAAAAAGGTCGTTTAGGATATGCACGCTTACAGGAAAAAATTGTAAGTAAATCTCAATTCTACGATCTTATTAATTATCTCAATGTGTATTATTAATTTGTAACAATGTGTATTGATGATTTTATTATTTGTAACAATGCGTAGTTGGAGGAGACGCAGAGTGACGAAACATCACTACCTGCACATGTGCTGTGGAAGGAAGCTCGTGTTGGCAGAGATCAAGTTGTTAACCCCGATCTGCAACATATTTATGATGAGTGTGTAAGTATACCATTATGTCTTTAATTAATATATAATTAACGTTGTGTCTTTAATTATCGATATTTAAATGAATTAAGGAGACTATATCGCAATCGGTATCCACGGGTGATGACCCGAATATCAGGAGCGTACTCAGTCGAGCACTATGTGTTGCTGAGTATCCGGGACGAGTGAGGGGTAAAGGCCATGGTGTGACTCCTACCTCTCTGTATAACAATCCAAGAAAAAGAAATCCTAGCAATGCAGAAGTGATGCAAACATTGCAGGATTTACAAGCACAAGTCCGTGAACTGCAGAGGGACAAAGAGAGATATATGGCAGAAAGGAGCAGTTCACAGTTGAAAGAAACTAGTGACAAGGCTAGTATCAACTGTCAACAAAATTTTCCCGAGGTAATTAAGATGATAATCCATTATATTTAGAGAAAGTATAATTATAACGGTTATTATTGTCAACATTAAAGGAAGTCTAACGGTTATTATTGGTTTAGGGCATTTCATGTTGTCAGCTATATCTAGCGTCTCCGACTTATCGGGTAGTTGGCAAGGGAAAAGTGCACAACACCTCGGGAGATTTAATTCACCATAGACCGCTCCCGGATGGCCACATGAAGGTATCGATTGATGTTGTTTTAGATATGAATGCATTGCTACCGGTACCTGACATTGTTGTAGAGACCACATTGCTGCGAGATGCAGTAGGATCTTTTGTGGCATGGCCATCAGACCTCATCTGCATAGATGATCAGGTATGTTGAAAACCATTATGAATCTTTAAGTATTCAACTGACAGTTCTGACCTGAATTTTATACATGGTAATTTTAGACTCCTACAAAACCCGCATCTAAGGATAAAAGGATTTTGCAGCGCGGCGAGTCTATTGCATCGCAAAGACAGGTACTTTTAAAGTGTTTCATTTATGATCAGAATAAAAAACTGCATAACTTTGTATCTTACATAATTCTATATGATTTTTAAGGTACCTTCTCAAGATCAGTCATAGCAGGTGAGCCAGAAAGTTAGTAGGGTTCCACCTAAGAAGAAGGTTCCTGTCCGTAAATTTGTGCCTAGGTATCGACAGTGTCTGGAGACACTAGTTGGCACATCAGATTTGATGAATGATGGAATTCGTCAAATCGATGTGGATGAAATTATCTTTGGTTTTCCATGTACCGAAACAATTGGATTAGAGGACATGGAACAAATCTTTCATCATCGAGAGTTAGGCATCAGTGTGATGCACTCGTACATCCGGTAACCCGATCAATATATTATTTAATTGGTTGAACATTTTTTTTAAACATTTAATTGAAATAGTCTAATATTAATTATGTTTTTATTTAAGGATGTTATTTGACAAATTGATGCGCGGGAATCAATTGTCAAATAGATTCCGTTTCGTGTCTTCCTCCCGTGTCAGCGGAGCAACAATTTCTAGGGAACCTGATTCAGTAAGAGAACACTTGGTCGAAAGATTCATGACAACTACCAGTATAGAGAGCTTGTATCTTTTGCCTTATAATACAGGGTTAGATTTTCATTCTAAGCTCCTTTTAATATTTATATTTTTTACATTAAAATTCGCTTCTAAATTGTTGCTTTAATTTATAGATGTCACTGGTTGTTGCTTGCAATCAATCCCATAAAAGAAGTGGTCTATTACCTGAATTCGGTTGGCGGTGATTGGACAAATTATCCGGAAATGAAGCTAGTGATTGATACGTAAGTGACATTATTCTAAATATTCGTTTGTGTTTATATATTTAATTATTTCAATGTCATTGTTCTAAATAAATATTTTAATTTTGTCATCAGTTCAATACAAGTATTCCGATGTCAAAGGGAAGCACGAGTACCACGGTCTAAATCAAACAACATTAATTGGATCAAAGTACAGGTATATAAATTTCAACAATTTTGCTTATAATATTTATGCTACTTGATAAATCAATAGATGTGTATAATCTTATTTGTTTTTCTATGTAGTGCCCTCAACAACAAAACGGCATAGATTGCGGATACTTCGTTTTGAAGTTTATCAAAGAAATCATTCAAATGAATGAAATCGAGATTCCAATCACGGTATGGATTTATACTTTGTTTTATTACTTATCGGATTTTGCATATAATTTATTACATTAAACTAAATCATGCATATATTTTGTTTTGTAATGTAGTATTTTGATCAATACAATTGTCCATATTACTCGCCACGTCAATTGGAAGAACTCAAAGAGGAGTTGTGCCAATATTTTATTGAGCTAAGAATCTTATAATAAGGTACGAATACATTGTTGTGTGAAAATTGGTTAATTATGAATATATTGTTTTGTGTATACAACACTGACCGTGTTATTATGTTCATATTGCAGGATCAGGACCTTGGATATATATGTAGATTATGATTGATTTACTTAGTGTTATATAGCTGATTTCTTAGGGTGTATTTTGTTACGTTTAAAAACATGTTAATATTGAATTACCATGGTGTATATATATTTTGGATATCAATTGATTATAATGGTATTTGTATATATATATATATATATATAATATTTGGTATTTGAATTACATTTGGTATTTGGATTAAAACTAATATATATTGGTATTTCTAGATTAGATTGTAAAATACCGGTTTAAGAATTACAGGTTTGCTGCAAAAAAATGCAGGTTTAGAAATTTTTTAAATTTTAGATTTTTCAGTAGAAAACCTATGAAAGCGCTTTTAAAAAAAAAGCGCTCTCGTAGGCCTACCTATGAAAGCGCTTTTTGATTAAAAGCGCTTTCATAGATAGGCCTACGAGAGCGCTTTTTTCTGAAAAAGCGCTTTCATAGGTGTACTTTAGATTGCCTGACACGCATTCTGAATACACCTATGAAAGCGCTTTTTCAGAAAAAAGCGCTCTCGTAGGCCTACCTATGAAAGCACTTTTTACCAAAAAGCGCTTTCATAGGTAGGCCTACGAGAGCGCTTTTTTCTGAACAAAAAGCGCTGCTAAAACCTTTAGCAGCGCCACCTACGAGAGCGCTTTTAAGCGCTTTTAAAGCCCAAAAAAAGCGCTTTCGTAGGTTATTTCTGGCATAGTGAATGTCTTTCATATTTTGGTCTTCCATGAATACTACATCGCGATTTCGGATAAGCTTCTTCCTTACAGGATCATACAACCTATAACCAAACTCATCTTGTCCATAGCTGATGAATATACATTGTTTTGACTTTGCATCCAACTTGAATGTTTCATCCTTTAGAATATGCACAAAAGTCTTACAATCAAAGACTCTCAAATGATCATACTTGACATTCTTTCCAAACCAAATCTTGTCTGGAACTTCACTGTTCAAAGCAACAGTAAGAGTGAGATTAAGAACATGCACCGCCGTGTAAAGTGCATCACCTCAATAATTATTTGGCAACTTAGCTTCAGAGAGCATACACCTAACTCTCAATTAGTGTTTGATTCATCCTCTCTGCTAAACTATTCAATTGAGGAGTTTTAGGAGGAGTCTTTTCATGTGAAATATCATGCTGCTTGCAATAGGCATCAAATGACCCACAATACTCACCATCATTATCAGAACAAGCATATTTCAACTTCTCGCTTGTCTGCCTCTCTACTAAAGCGTGAAATACTTTGAGCTTCTCCAACACTTGATCTTTTGTCTTCAAGGCATAAGCCCATAGTTTTCTGGAAAAATCATCAATAAAGGTAACAAAATAAAGTACACCACTCAAAGATTTTATCTTTAATGGTCCACAAATATCATAATGTACTAATTGAAGCAACTTTGACTTCCTTGAGAGAGGATGTCTCTTGAAAGATACTATAGTCTATTTACCAACCATGTAATGAGAACACTTATCCAAATATGCATTATTTAACCCAGAAAAAAATATCCTTTTTGACCAAAACATTCGATCCTTTTCACTAATATGACTAAGTTTTCGGTGCCACAAAGATGGTTTCATGCCGATAGTATTCACATTGTTCCTAGTAACCAAAGCTTTGAGAAAAATCAGTTTAAAATCTTATTTTAGTGTGTGTGTGTGTGTGTGTGTGTGTGTGTGTGAGAGAGAGAGAGAGAGAGAGAGAGAGAGAGAGAGAGAGAGAGAGAGAGAGAGAGAGAGAGAGAGAGAGAGAGAGAGAGAGAGAGAGAGAGAGAGAGAGAGAGAGAGAGAGAGAGAGAGCGATTAGTCGTATACTCTATGAGAGAACCCTAATGTGTTTACAATATATAGTCATTCAGACACATTTAGACAGATTTTCACATTCTTCAAGTCTTATCAAATATTTCACTCTTGTAGACACTTGATTGAAGAACTTTACTTCGAGATGAGGCTTAAATTACATTATTTTAAAATGTCATCATTAGATAATCCATTTTATCAAGCTTTATGCATCTGGTTGCATCTCTAATTGCTTTACATTTGACTTAAATTGTTGTCATCAAAAATTAATTGTATAGTTGTCATGATCAAAAGTATACTTGTCAGGTTCCACAAATTAAACTTCATGTCAATGGATGTGGTCTTCTTGTGTGGTATTTAGATTCCTTTGCGTTCTTCTCGCGTATTCCTTCTTTGAGTGACAAGGATGTACTGGGAATATACTTTGATGCCAAAGCAAAGCGAAGTGTATGCAGCTAATAAAGTAGCTTACACAGTCTTTATTTTACAAGTGACTGAGTGTTATTAATATTACGCAAAAGCGCAACTCTCTGTTATATTTTAACCTTGCTAATCGTCTTTAGCACGCGTGTTCATGCATGAGTTGGATCATTAATACAAAAAATCTCATGGCATAAAACAATCAATTTTTTCCATCCTTTTGTATTATCAAAAATTGAGATGATATAATTGGAAAGAAAAAAAAGGCTAGAGTTTCAATAGTGCAAATTCTATGGTTTATTAAAATTAATAATTTATTAAAATTAATGAGATACGTATAAATACTGGTATAGTACGCATATTTATTTTTAAAATATAATAAAATATAATAATTTTTTTTAAAACAGATAATAAATTAGTGTCTATAATTTTTTCAATATATAAAAATATTTGAATCAATAATATATATATATATATATATATATATATATATATATATATATATATATATATATAATTTTTGTTTTTGAGTTATTATCAAAAATATTTAAGCCAATAATAAAATTATTTTATTATTATTCAATATTTTGATTAGTAATTTCATATTTTCGTTATTATTGAAGAATTTGTTCAGTAATTTCATATTCTCGTTAATATTCAATAGTTTGATCATAACTTTACGTTACCGTTAATATTCAATATTTTAATTAGTAATTTAATGTTTCTGTTAATATTCAATAGTTTTATCAATAACTTCATGACATAGAAATATTAGAACAATAGTTTAGTATGATTACTCATGCGTCACTACTACAAAAAAAGGGAAAAGACAGTGCTTTTTTTGGCCTTTAATAGCGCTGCCTAAAGCAGCGCTGCTAAAAGAAAAGACAACGCTTTTTTTCAACGTAAAAGCGTTGCCTTATGTCCACTTTAGACAGCGCTTTTAGAATAGACAGCGCTTTTTTATATACCCCTTTAGCAGCGCTTGGACTTTAGACAGTGCTTTGTAATTTTTTTCATATAGGCTTTAGACAGCGTTTTCCTTTGAAAGTGTTGTCTATTTCCCCATTTTAGACAGCGCTTTCAGACTTTTGGCAGCACTTTTTTTTTAAGTTTTTACAGCGCTTTTCTCCTAAAGCGTTGTATATTGTTTACAATTTTTTTTAAATAAATTATCTATTTTAATCAGAATTTTTATCATATTTGGTAGCTTCATTCCAATATTTGGTAGCTTCATTCCAATATTTTGATCCAGGTTTTCAGAATTATCTTTTGTGCTCCATATTCGGTAGCTTCATTCCAATAAAATATACATATATAAAAATTGCACATATATATAAATTGATGATATAGACAACAACAATTACAAAATTTATGATACAAGTTAAAATTCTACAAGTTAAAATGCCTAAAATATTCAAAATTGAATTTACATCTATACATCTTTCTATCTTCAAGAATTCTCATGAAACAACAACATGAATATCTTAGCTCTATCTTCTACATATGTACCTATAAACCTGGGAAAAAAACAAATGATCGAAATTCATAACATGATAATATTAACGTTGCACTTTATTAATTCAAATTTAATTTATACTCAAAACTCGAAAGTTCTCATCAAAGGAAATAAGACAATATACCTTAGCTTATCAAATTCTCAACCCGATAATGAATTGACATCATTCCTCCATAAGTTCATTCAATTGATCTTTTGAGTAATCTGCACAATTGAATTCCTCAAAGTACTACATATATAATAATATCACATAGTATGTGATTTAGCTAAAACAATATGTCATTTTATGAGAAACACAAAATATGAAAATAGTGTGTAATTCCTAAGTTAGAAATCCATACCGTAGATGGAATCTCTAATCAATCCAAAAGAATAGTTTCTTTCATAAACCTCAACATAAAATAGCCACAATCTATACCGTTACGCTGGCGAGGACACTACACATGGAAAGAAAATACGAATATATATCAGGATATACCCCTTTAATTGTTTTATCAAGTATCATCATTAAAGTAAGCAAAACTGAATATCTCTTTGTGAAAATATACCTCCACTTTGATCCATGTAATGTTGTTGGCTCTACTTTTTGGTACTTGAATATCTCGTTGGGAGTGAAAAGCAAGTAGAACGCTATAATAAAATATAAACGACTGTTTAGAACAATCTCACATAGAATCATAAACATAAACACAAATCCAGATATATTGACCATAAACATAAACATAAACATAAACATAAACTTGAATATCTCTTTGGGAGCGAAACACTTACGAGTCAATCATCTGTTTCAAATCTGGATATGTTGACCAATCATTGTATAACGAGTCCAGATAATACACAGTTTCTCTCATAGGATTAATCGCAACCAATAACCAATGTCCACTGTAAGATTAAACAAAGATTAAACAATGGCTAAAAACGGAAAATTATAATAGATCAAGTTAGGATGAAAATCTAACCCGTTGCCAGTATTATATGGCAAAAAGAACAACTTCTCAATATCTTTACTGGCCACGAATAAACCTAGTACATATGATATGACATCATCTGGTCTCGTTACAATCAACCCGGAATTGACAGTGTTAGGAGCTAAGAAGCCAAATCTTGCTTCTAATCCACGCGGGCGCACAATGTTGTCATACATAAACCTTAAATTAAAACATGATTAACATTATACTATATTCATTGAAATGAGGGATTAAATTGTTCATTTAATTAAACAAATTTGATCGGAGTATACCTGATGTATATACCGATAACACCGAGGCCTAATTCCAAATGCCTAAAAACTTGCTCCATATCCTCTCTACCAATTGCTTCAAGATATTCAAAACCAAAGATATCTGCACTCATAGGTATAAGGCGGGTACCACCATCCGGAATATCTGTAATTCCTAAACATGTCCGAAGGCACGACCTGAACTGAGCAGTAGTTTTTTTGTGTGCCACTGTCTTCTTAATAACATTCTTTTTTTGTGTGGAAATGTTGCTAATTTCAGGCGTCTTACTCCTACTGAGTTGTGCAGTCTCTTTAGCATGAATCTAGCTATCATATAATTAGTTAGTGGAAGTATAAAATCACAAATTAGCATTTCTCATAGCATAAATGTCATTTAATTATGTTACCTCAAATGATGCAATTGACTCGGTATTCCGCCTAATCCCCTTATCTTTTGGAATGGATTTTGTGGGAGTCTAACATTACCATGTAAATAAAATGTAAGTATAATTTCCATAAAAAATTTGAATAGTAAACGATTTTAAGCATACCTCATTATCTATGCAAACGAGGCTTGATGGTCATGCAACAAACGATCTTATTGCATCTGCCACCAATGTTGCATCTGCCACATCGTCGGGTAGTGGTAACAACGCACCCCCCTCTAAAACAACGTCGACCGAAACTTTCAAAAATCCCTCTGGGAGCGGTCTATGGTGAAGCATTTCTCCCAAGATATTATAAACTTTTCCCTTGCCAACCATCCGATAAGTCGGTGTCGACAAATAAAGTTGACACTGGGAAATGCACTATAATTTAATAAATGTGGTTATATAATTAATAAACATGGTTATATAGTTAATAAACATGGTTTTATAATTTATAAAGATGGTATATAGTTATCTCGGGAATATTTTGTCCAAAGTTACCATTGATACTAGCTTTGTCACTAGTATCTTTAAAGCCTGTAGCTTGATCGATTTCCTTTTCCTTTCTCAGCTCATAGACTTCTTGTTGTAACTTTTCCAACTTCTCCTGCAGTTCTTTATTGCTTGGAGATTTTGTCTTTGTTTTTTTTTTCAAGGATGTTGGAGTGATCTCAAATCCCTTACCCCTCACCCGACCAGAACACTCACGAATATCTAATGCTCGTGAGAGTATTCTCCTGCAATCAGTATCTTCGTCTGGAGGTATAGACTGGGAAAGACTCTCCTGAAATTCATATAAATATTGTAATTAAAGAATGATATGTTAATAAAAGAATGATGTAATTAAATAAATAAAAGTATGATGTAATTAAATAAATAATGTTATACTTACACATCTCTCGAAAATTTGTTGAAATTTTTCTTCAACAGCTTCATCCTTACACACACGTGCTTCCTTCCATAAAATGTGTTCCGGAAGAGATGTTTCAGGACTATTCTCTTTTGTTAGCTACACATTAAGCCAAAAAACATGATTAAATATAAGCGTGTATATATTATAGATACTTTGCAATTTATAGATACTTACAATAGATTATTGTAATCGTGCATATCCCATACGGCCTTTTCTGTATGGATATGCTGGACTTGATGCTCGTTGTCGATTTACGACACTTAAGCTCTCAAATTTTTTGGTACTTCTTTTCGATTTAAAAGTTTCCCATTCTTCAGCTGTAATCAAATCAGCATATTTCCTTGGAAGCTCTGCATCAACAAAAATTTTATTTGCATCCCTTAGAAACTTGTTTGACAAGAAAGCTCTAAACCCTCTATGTAGTTTCCCGACCAATTTAAGAATATAATCTCTCCTTATATCCTCAATGATAAACGACCTCTACGAAAATCATAAACAAAATGTGTTAGTATAAGTAACCGAAAATCATAAATAAAGTGCGTCATTAAAAACAATTAACATCACATATGGTACCTGTATCTCACTCCACATTTTATCTTTAGCTTCGTCCAACACTCTTACTCTCCAATCTTCACATGTGATTGGAATTTCTCTTCTTACCACGGAACCGAGATAACTTGTCAACGTTGAACCGTTAGGCTCAATGAATTGGCCTTCTTGGCTCCAATGCACTTCATACTTTATGCCTTGGTCTCTATCTCATATTATTCTCTTCATTATTGTTATTCCTCTTCTATATTCCATTTCTGTTTTACTAACGGCCTTATCTCCATCATGCACAGAATCATCACGTGGGTGATCGTCGTTAGTAGCCATCTAACCTGTAATAAACATAAACATAAACCCAATATAAAAGCGAGTCGGAAGCGAGTCAAAAAATATATATAAAATGACAATGCCAAAAATTAACATAAACATAAACTTAAATGTACACACAAACATAAACATAAACATTTTAATATCCTACCTCTTTCACTAACATCTCTTTCTTTTCTTGGTTGGAACATGAATTACTTGCTTCTTAACAATGCGGACAGATGGATTTATCCAAATTCCCTCATTATGATCATTTCTGATATATGATTCATCCGCTATAATATTCTCATATTGATCATTTATAATATATGACTCATTTCATCTAATACATGACTCATTTTCATCATCAATACCACCTTGGTCTACACCGTTATCATCAACCACTTTGTTAGAAAAAAGCACTATAGACCATTTTGTACTCGTCGGGTCAGTGACATAGAACACTTGTTTAGCTTGAGAGGCTAGAATAAAAGGCTCTTCTTTGTACCCCTCTCTATGAAGATCCACTTGCAAAAATCCTGACATATCCATTCGTATGCCACCACTACTTACCCACTTGCAACCAAAGATAGGAATCTGAAACTTCTCGTAATCAAACACCCAAATATACTCGATAACTCCAAAATATGACAGATTTTCATATTTGGGGTTTAGGTCCTTCATACTAGAAATGTGCATTGCTTCAGCAAGCACGGTGACACCACTATTTTGCATAGTACTTTTATCATCTTGTTCTTTGGTATAAAATGTGTATCCATTAATTGTGTATGCGGTATAGGAAAACACATGCAAACTTGGACCATATGCCAAACTTCTCAACCTTTCTGTTATTGAAGCAGGATCTGAATGAAGCTTTGAAAAAATATGATCATTAAACCACGGTATAAAACTTTGATTGTGCTCCCGTACTATCCAACTTTCATTTCTATTCTGATTTAACCCTCGGAGTATATCCTTGTGCATTTCAACATATGGCTCAACCTCACTGTCATTATGCAGAACATACAGATGCACTTGATCCCATTCATCTTTTGATATTGTCACAATTTTATTTCCAGTTAATATTTTACCTGCCTTTTTTTCAAAGATATGACTTTTGGGGAGTCCAATGGATTGAACTTTGGACAAATATTCAATACAAAACTCAACCGCTTCTTCAACAATGTATCGCTCAACAATACAACCCTCTGGGCGACTTCGGTTTTTACGTACCCTTTTAATACTTTCATATAACATTCAGCAGGGTACATCCATCTCATATAAGCTGGGCCGCATAACTGTGTCTCTTTCACAAGATGAACAACTAGATGTACCATTATGTCAAAAAATGAGGGAGGAAAATACATTTCAAGCTCACACAAAGTAATAACAATTTCTTTTTGCAATGTTGGTAAGATCTCAGGATCAATCACCTTACTAAAAATTGACCTAAAGAAAAAACACAACTTAGTTATCGCACTCCTTACTTTATCTGGAAAAATAGAACGTATACCTATTGGTAGAAAATGCTCCATTATAACATGGAAATCATGTGTCTTTAAACTCTTTAACTTGAGGTCTTTCATAGACACAAGTCTTCTAATATCTGAAGAGTATCCTTCTGGAACTTTAACTTCACTTAGAAACTTACACAATATCTTTTTCTCCTTTCTAGATAGAGTAAAAGCAGTAGGTGGTAGATATGTTCGGCTTCCTTTCTTCACGGGTCCTAGTTCAGTTCGTATTCCCATCTTTAACATGTCCTCCCTTGCTTTAAGGTCATCCTTAGACTTTCCTTTAATATTGAGTAACGTACCAATAACACTTTCAAATACATTTTTTTCAATATGCATAACATCGAGAAAATGTCTCACATACAGAGACTTCCAATATGGAAATTCAAAAAAAAAATTGATCTCTTCTTCCACCCACCTTTGACAACCGTATGCGCAAAAGGCTTACCAAACTGAGTACACACATCTTTCACCTTTTCAAAAATTTGGTCACCTGACAATGCAGGTGGAGCTTTACGTTATTCGGTGTCTCCATTGAATGTTTTTCTCCATGTACGGTAGTGATGTTTAGAATGTAAGAATCTACGATGACCGAGAAACACATTCTTCTGACAAAGTTCCAAACGCGTCGTATTGGTTCTATCTTCACAAACAGGACACGCACGTTGACCTTTAATACTATACCCAGATAGATTCCCGTATGCTAGAAAATCCTTAATTGTGCCAAACAACATCACCCTCAAATTGAAACTTTGTTTTCTATATCCATCATAAACCTCCACCGCGTTCTCCCACAAAATCTTTAAATCTTCGATCAAAGGTGTCAAGTATACGTCTATGTCATTCCTTGGTTGTTTAGGCCCAGATATTAACATAGATAACATCATGTACTTACACTTCATACATAGCCATGAAGGTAGGTTATAAATCATAAGAATTATAGGCCATGTGGTATGCGAGATACTTTGAAGACCATGCGGGTTCATTCCATCAGTAGATAAAGACAACCGAAGGTTTCTTGCTTCTTCTCCAAAATCAGGATAATCATTATCAATTTTCGACCACTGTGGTAAATCTGCCAGATGTCGATACTTTCCATCAATAATTCTTTCATCTGCATGCCAAGTTAGGTGTCTTGAATCGGTTTCACTACGAAACATTCGCCTAAATCTCAGAATTATAGGAAAATACCATAAGACTTTTGCTGGAGACATTTTTTTCTTATATTAAGACAAACCACATTTAGGGCACTCATTTAACGAAGCATATTCGTTTCAAAACAAAACGTAATCGTTTGGACAAGCATGTATCTTATCATAGCTCATGCCAATAGAGCACACCATTTTTTTGGCCTCATAGGTTCGATTAGGAAGAACATTATCCTCCGGAAGCATATCTCTCATAAGGGCTAATAACTTTGTGAAACTTTTATCTGACCATCCATTGCCCGCCTTTAAGTTGTACAACTTTGATACCGCAGACAGTCTTGTGAATTTAGTGCACCCTTTATACAACAGTTTCTCTGCATCGCTTACCAATCTCTCAAACATTTTGGGACAATCCTGAAGATCTTATTCAAGTGCATCTGCAATCTCTTCGACTCGATCAAAATCGTATATATTTGTGTCCTTATCGTCTGAAGTATAGGCCGTACTAGTTTTCTCCCCCGGTTCAACATTGTTGTTACTTTTTTCACTGTCGTATAAATTCTATCAATTCCACGCATTAGTAAATGCAATTTCAATCCATCTGCATTAACCCGGCCCACATAACAACAACCCAAGCAAGGACACTTCATTCGACTGGGGTCTTTGGCGTGTTCAACAACAAACTTAACGAATTCCAATACCCCATTCTCGTACTCTTGTGACAATCGATCGGTAAACATCCATTTTTTATCCACTTTTTTCTACTTATTCAAGTAAACAAAAACACTATAAACAGATTATTCTCTTTTTGTTTGAATTAAATGAATTATTTCTAGAAATTTATTTCTAGAGTTAATAACATGGACTAAAAATAAATATATCTATATAAAAATAATTGTGTTTTTTAATTGATCGATACAGATAGAATTTAAACTTGACTTACCAAAGAAAGAAAAGGGGCTATTGGTGTCGACGGCGGATGATGCGGCTTTGATGTTCTTCGAATCGGTAATGGTCTTCACCTAACTACACCAATACAAAAGTATCATCAAAAACAAGTTGTATACATATTTAGGTTCAAAATACTAGTAACAAAATACTAGTTTATGGAAAATATAAACATGATAAACAATTCAGAAACCAATTAAAATAACAAAAAAAAAACCATCATATATATCATCTTTTATATTCCAAAACATAGAACCAAGAATCCAAAAAATCCAAAAAATGCTAAATGCTAAAAACGTTGCTGTTATATATCAAGCCCTACCAAGAATCCAAAAATTAAAATGCATACATATAACCCAGTTTAGACATCAATAGGAGATAAACACATTTGGACATCAATGGATATTAACACATTTTCAAGGATGATAACTCAGTTTGGACATCAATGGAGTTAAACACATTTTCAATAAAGAACATACCATGAGAACCGACCGGTGTGGGTGGAGGAAAACGGAGCGAGACGGTGGAGGACGGTACGACGGCGAACGGTGGAGGACGATTTGAGACGGAGAACGAAATGGGTTTCGCGAGGGAAATGGTTTCTGTTTTCGTGTGATAGTGATACTGTGAATACAAACATTCTGTTTTTTTTTTAATTCTGACTTATAAGGGTTTAGACAGCGCTTTCTAAAAGCGCTGGCTAATATGGACCTTAGACAGCGCTTTTAAAAAGCGCTGGCTAATAGTGACCTTTAGCAGCGCTTTTCTATTTTTTTTTTAATTTTCTAAGACTTTAGACAGTGCTTTCTTAAAGCGCTGTCTAAAGTGGCCCTTTACCAGCGCTTATGATAAAGCGCTTTCTAAAGCAATCCTTTAGCAGCGCTTTTTAAAAGCGTTGTCTAAGGTCATATGTTTAGCAGCGCTTTTACTAATTATTTTATACGTTTTCCGTATTTTTTTATTCACTTATAGCAGCGCTTTTGTACAAAAGCGTTGTCTAAGGTGCGCTATTAAAACATACTTTTGGCGTAGTGCGTTCACATGGTACTGATGTGTTACCCGTGCGTTTGCAATGGTATTGGTGTGTTACGCACATTTCTTTTCAAAGATATGATAAAAAATGAAATAAATAATAAAAAACAACATATTTTTCTTGTGTTTGGATTAATATATTATTTTTTATTTTGTTTTCTTTAATTGACAAAAAGAGTAATAATTCGTGTATTCACACATATTTTAATATGGTTACTCGTGCGTTCATACGGTATTGGTGTGTTACCCGTGCGTCAACACGGGTATTAGTGTGTTACGCGCATTTATTCTTAAAAATATAATTAGAAATATAAATAAAAAAAGACAAAAATATATTTGCATCAACAAATATAATTGTTTCTGTTTATAAAAATGTTTGTATCAACAATAGATTTTTTTCTTATTTATAAAAATATTTGTATTAACAATATATTTTTTCAATTTATAAAATTATTTGTATCAATAATATATTCTTCCCAATTTATAAAAATATTTATATCGACGATACATTTTTTCTTATTTATAAAAATAATATTATTTAATTTCATTTCTTAGAATGCGCTTTAAAATATATTGGAATAAAATTTCATCAATTATAAATTTGATATATTAATTTCATTTCAATATCTATGGGAGTAAAATATAATACATTAAAAATTACTTATTAAAATAAAATTAATTATTTTTTAAACACATAAAATAATTTAAAAAACTATAAATAAATTTATAAGTGGAATGATTATCCATAAGAAAGTAGTTTTTTTACACCCTTTTTAATGTATTATATTTTACACTCTCTTTGTCATATATATATATATATATATATATATATATATATATATATATATATATATATATATATATATATATATATATATTTCATAATGGTAACAATATTTTATATTATGTTTGGACTGAGCCGGTACTTGTTCCGTTGTTTGGGAGACTCAATCCAGCGTCTTCACAAAGGTCCAAAAGCGTGCAACCTAAACTGAGGACTGTTGGGCATTTTGTCACGTGTTCGTTAGGAGAACATGACTCATGTGTCCATAACGTCATCATCATGCCTTTTGAGAATAACGGGTCCAACTTTCCTGCTTCCTCGGGGCAGTTGATCAGGGAAGAGGCCACGTGTTGGACTCCATACACCTGTAAACTCTGGCCGTCTTCATTATTGGGCCTCATCGTGGCCCATTACTGAAGACCTTGGACCAGCGATAGGGACTATAAATACCCTATCACTTGAGAGGCCCGGGTATTGATTCATCCATTCATACTCTCATATTCTACTTGCTCTTACTATGAACCTTACTTTGGCATCAGAGTGTCTTGCAGGTACCCTCCACTTCACTCAACCACTGCTCGACTTAAAGTTCGCGGGCCTTTACAATCTCTTCTGATCAGGTACGATCAGTGGCGCCGACTGTGGGAACCAGCTTCTCCGTCTTTCATTCACATAAGACAAAAGCAACATCTTCAACCTTTAGGTTATCATGGCCGACCCATCTGTCAATGATAACCAAAACTTCCATTTCTCCGACGCAGGCAACAACAACGCGGGCAACAACAACGACATGGCCACTCCCGAGCAAGACCACAGAGACGGATTGACCACCTCTTCATCCACCCGCTCGCAACCACGCGAAAAAGATTACCATCCTCCGTAGAATTATGAGCCCAATGCATATCAGGAGATCCTCGTTCCTGAAGGTGTTGACGCCACAACCAGAGCCATGTTCACGGAAATTAACCAGACTAATTACATGATCTTCTCATAGGGTGAGCGACTGATGATACTGGAGCAGACTCGTCGGCCCCCTAGAAAGTACAGAAGACCGAATTCACGAACTCCTCATCCCCGACAGGACCGTTCCCGCTCTCCCCTGCAAAGACACAAACAGGACGAGTCTCGAAGCCCTACTCCCCACTACACTGGGCGAGGTCCCGCTTTGGAGAGGACCAGGCCCGAAGCTGTCAAGAAACGCGATCACTCTACCCCCCTCCCCCGCGCGCACAAACAATGATGATCCCCTGAACATAAAAGGAACAAGGGCAATGAAGAAAAGAAGTCTCGACCAAGAGACCCTCCCAGTGGCCAAGACTAACAAAAAAACCACCACCACAAGCGGTCTCCCTCACACTCCCCAGAAAGAAGCGACAAAGTCGACTCCTGCAGTCCACTATCCCAAGCCATCATGAAAGTCCCCATTCCTAAAGGGATGGATAAGCCTCCCATACTGAAGGAGTACGACGACATTGCTAATCCTATCGACCATATTGACGGGTTTGAGACGATGCTCTACTACCACAACGTCGAAGGCCCAATTAAATGCAGGTTGTTCCCCATGACGATGAGGAAAAAAACCATGGTTTGGTATAAGAACCTCTCCCCCGGGTCGATCACCTCTTGGAGGAGCCTCAAAAACCAATTCATCAGCAGCTTCACTGCATCTTGTCGGCACCTGAAAATTGAGGTCGCCCTTAAGGAAATCGTCTAGATGAGTAAAAAGACCCTCAGATAATGCATTGATCGATTCAACCTAGAGAGGGGACTCCTCCCGGGCACTAAATTTAGATAGGTCGTTGGCATTGAGCCCCCCGGGTCTTTCGATGCACTCCTTGAAAAAGCCCAGGCGTACATGGACTACGAGGAAAAAGAGGCCACCAACAATGCTCGCGAATCAAGGAACCGTAGACCAGCTAACATCCTACGACACAGTGATGCGGGTTCATCTCGATGAACAGGGAAAAAGAGAAGGGAGGAGAAACCTCACGAATCCCGCGAGCACAGAGGACCAGCCAGGAGGTTCACCGAGTACACCCCGCTGACCACTTCCCGTGAGCATATCCTTACAGAGTGCTCCAATGCCGAGTTCAAGGACGGCGGGGTCAGATGTCCTCAACCCGTCCCTGTAAATCTCGGGGTCGACAGAACAAAATAATGTCAATACCACCGGAGCCATGGTCACCTGATTGAATATTTTGTCCACTTAAAGGATGTCATCGAGACTCTCATCCAGGCAGGGAGACTCAGGCAGTACAACTAAAACTACGCCCTTTGCAGTGATACCCGTGATGTTAAAGAAATTGAGAAAGATACCCGACCATCTGATGAATTTGGTCCCCTCCAGGTAGCCTTATGCGTCTCAAGGTCCAAGGACTTCCACATTCCTGGTAATTTTGAATATGACGAACCTTTGTTCACCCACAGCAAATGGGAGAAATTCCCCTCCACTATGGTCATGTTTGGCAGGGGATTTACTGACATCTCGGTTAATTCAACAAAGAGAAAACTCAACGAGCTGGTGGATGCAGCCCCGACCCAGGATGTAACCCTTGAAATATTCAAGGGAAAATCTGAGTTGATCACCTTCTATCTCGAGGAGCTTCCCGACAGAGTCCTCAACTCCAGTATTGCTCTGCTTGTGAGGGTAAAGATGGCTAACTTTGATGTACATCAAATCATGGTCGACGAGGGGAGTTCCTTCAATGTCATGTACGACCACTTGTTGCACACTCTACAGCTCAATGATACTCACTTGTCACCATACGTGGGGTTCGACCTACAAGGATTCAACGGTTCGACCTCCAAGCCATAGGGCTAATCGAACTGTTCGTCACATTCAGGGAAGAAACTGCATCCCGGCAAGTCAAAGTGTGGTTTCTGGTGATCGATTGTCCGTCTCTCTACAACTGCATCCTGAGGAGACCAACATTGTTTGAGCTAACCGTTGTACCCTCTACGGTGCATTTAAAGATGAAGTTCTACACCAAGAGGCTCGCGTCGCCACCATCCATGGAGACATCTCATCTATCAGGAGATGTTTCAACAAGGCTTCCAAAGGGAAAAATATGGTCGATACTGGGGCACAACCTACTAAAAGAGCAACCAACTCGACAACAGCGGCTACCTCGGCAGGCAAACCTGCTCGAGTTGAAGAATAACACGCTACATCAAAGGTCGACTCCATTAACCTAGACACCCTCTTTGACAAAGATGAAGTCGAGGCCTCCAATGGCGAACAGGATCCCCTCTAACCCGTCCTAGACTGAGACTTTGAGTTCATCCCCCTCGGTAAAAACCCGAACAAAGGCGTGAAGATCGATGTTGGACTCCTCGACCTAGCAAGGAAGCAACTCAAAACATGCTTAAGGGAGAGCACTAACATGTTCGCGTGGAGCGTTGCAGAGATGCCTGAGCTCGAACTAGAGGTCTCCTATCACCAACTTGATGTGGATCCAACCGCTAGTGCAATAGTACAATGTAGGTGTAGGTAGTCTCCCAAAAAAACTATAAAAGACTTCTTAAAGACAAATTTTATTTCTGAGGCCCGATATTCAACCTGGCTCTCAAACATTGTACTTGTTAAGAAAAATAGTGGAAAATGACGTATGTGTGTTGACTATACTGATCTCAATCGGGTATGTCTCAAAGATACTTTCCCTTTACCTAACATCGACATACTGGTCGACAAATCGACCGACTATAAAATTTTATCATTTATGGACGCCTACTCAGGCTATGATCACATTCCCATGGCGATGAGTGAGTAATATCGAACTGCCTTCATGATCAGGTCGGGAAATTACTACTACAACATAATGCCATTCGGACTAAAAAACGCAGGAGCAACATACCAGCAGATGATGAACAAAGTCTTCCATGGTAAGATCGGGGACATGCTCGAGGTGTACATGGATGACATGATCGTGAAATCTCGAGCAAAAATAGATCATGCTTCCCATCTCAAGAGAATTTTTCGCACAAGACAATGCAAAATGAGATTCAACCTGGAGAAATGCACCTTCCGGGTCAAGGAGGGCAAATTTCTCAATTTCTATCTAACCGAACGAGGAATTGAGGCCAACCCCGATAAATACCGAGAATTATTCGAGCTCTCCACACCAAGCTCAAAAAAAACCATACAAGTTCTAAACAGCATGCTCACCTCGCTTCCCCGTTTCATGGAGAAGTCCGCACAACACGCACTCTCGTTTTTAAAACTCTTGCGTAAAGAGGTGGCTTTCGAGTGGATCGAGGAGTGCGAGCAAGCCCTCTTCCACCTCAAGCGGGATCTTTTACAACCACCCGTGTTATCGCGTCCAGAGAGTAGGGAAACTTTGTTCCTTTATCTGGCCATCTCCACTGAGGCCGTAAGTGCGTCCCTCGTCCGCGAGACACCAGACTGGCAGAAACCAGTGTACTTTACTAGCAAAGCGCTGCATGGCCCCGAGGTCAGATGTCAACAAATTTAAAGGGTAGCCTTGGCGCTCGTCATCGCGGCGAGGAGACTCAGATATTACTTCCTGTCCCACACGGTCGTCGTGCGAACAGATCAGTCCATAAAACAACTTCTAGGTCGACCAGACATGGCTGATCGAATGCTGAAATGGTCCCTATAACTTTAGGGGTTCGACGTTCAGTACGAAAGAAGGACAACCCTTAAAGCCTAAGTGTTGGCCGACTTCTTACAGAGATGACCACCCACGAATCCCCAGCGAGAGGGAAACACAAGTGGACCATCTTCATGGACGGAGCATCTGCTCGGCAGGAAGCAGAGCAGGAATCCTCCTCGAAAATGTAGAGGAAATTGTAATCGAATATTTGCTCACCCTGTCGTTTCCCACGTCGAACAACCAGGCCGAATACGAGGCCCTGCTTGTAGGATTAAGGCTGGACGAAGACCTAGGTGCCCGAGAAGTGTAAGTATTCATGAACTCCCAACTTGTCGCGTCTCAAGTTTGAGGAGAATATCAGGCCAAAAATGATAGCCTCATCGAATACTTGAACCTAGTCAAAGAAAGGATGAAGAAGTTCAACCGGGCGGAAATCAAACATGTACCCCGTAAACAGAACACGCGGGCCAACATACTTTCAAAACTCGCGAGCACAAAGAAAAAAGGTGGGAACAAATTTGTTATCCAAGAATCCCTCTCTCGTCCGAGTATTGAAAAACCCACTACATCGCTCAAGGTGAATTCCACCGGGGACAGTTCACGTTGGATGAACCTAGTATTTAGTTATCTCATAAAAAGAGAGTTACCCGTTGACCAAAAAGTGGCCAATATGACTAAATGACGAGCCTGCTCTTACGTAGTAGTCGATCATAAGCTCTATCGACGGGGATTATACATCCCACTCCTGAAATGCGTCGAGGAGTCCAAAATCCTCGAGATCTTACAGGAAATCCACGAGGGAATAACATTTAGACAGAAGATCTCTGGCACAAAAGGCATTGCGAGCAGGGTATTACTATCCCACCATGCAGCAAGACGCGAAGGAGCATGTCAAAAAATGTGACAAATTTCAAAGACACGCGGGCATGCACCTCGCACCGCCACACGAACTCAAAATATTGTCGTCCCCGTGGTCGTTCTCCTGGTGGGGTATGGACATCCTCAGATCGTTTGTACAAGGATCATATCAAAATAAATTCATGATCGTGGTCGTCAAATACTTCACGAAGTGGATAGAGGATGAAGCCCTGGCCAAAATCACGTCACATAACATCCTTCGTTTCTACAAACGAAACGTGCTTGCCCATTAGGCATACCACAAGCGCTCGTCACTAACAACGGGACACAGTTCACTGACCAAAGTTTCCAAGAGTTCATCGCCAAGCTCGACACCGAACATCATTCCACGTATGTCGAACACCCTCAAACCAACGGGCAAGCTGAGACTGCGAATAGAGTCATCTTATGAGGATTCAAGTGCAGGTTGGGAGAAGCCAAAAAAAGGTGGGTCGAAGAGCTGCACAACATCCTATGGGCGTACCAAGTGACACCACACTTGACGATCGGCGAAACCCCATTTTGACTAAGGTATGGCACCAGAGCACTCATTTCCGTGGAAATCCTGGAGCCATCTAGAGGAACTGAGGTCCGTTTAGACAAGGAACTAAATGATGAGGCCCTAAGGGAAGAGCTTGACCTAGTCGAAGAAATTCGATCAAGAGCGTCTCTTTGTGAAGCCACAGTGAAATAGCAGATAACCCTATATCATGACACCAAAGTCATAAAACGCGAATTCCAAATCAGCAACCTAGTCTTGCGGAGAAATCAAAAAGATTCTTGTGAAGAAAAGTTGGTCGCCAACTGGGAAGGACCTTAGCGCATCTGCGGGGAAACAGGCACTGAAGCCTACCACCTTGAATGCGTAAGTGGAGAATCACTACCTTGACTGTGGAACACTATAAAGCTAAAACAATATTACATCTCGGTTCTTGATAAGCGTCGGAGCCCAGCAGTTGACGTACCCTCTCTGACAAATGACAGGGCTCGCTCGACCATATAAGCATGTTGAGGTACGAACATAGCCTCCAACCATTAACGAAAGGTGGGGTTTTCCTCATTGATCGAGCGAAACTTTAGCCCAACGGGGACACCTCAATCGAGCTCCACCATCGAAGTATCCAATAGGCAGAACATCGAGCTCGCGATGGGCAGTTTACGCCACGAAGTCAAGACCGCGATCTTGACCTCGTCCATACGGACTCCTACTCTGCTTCCTCGACACATCCCAACATGTGTCGACCATAATTAAGATCGAGCGCAAACCTCCACTTATCAAAATTCCACATCTCCCGAAATAAATGGATCAAGTACAAAAATAGAATATCATAATGCAAAACATAACGAAATAAAAGCATTAGAAAGCCGACCATGAAAATCGGTGTTGTCTATACAAAAAACGGGCAAAGCCCCTCGACCAAAACAGTTAAAACAAAAACTGACACGCATACCAAATAAACAAACGGGCACGCAAGATATTTGTCACAAGATATTTGTGAAAGAATTTTACTTAAGCGAATGCTAGATGAGATCAAAATTCCTACCAATCACCCCATGAAGATATTATGTGATAACAAGGCTGCTATTAACATTGCGAATAACTCGGTA
This sequence comes from Vicia faba, assembly GCA_948472305.1. Taxonomy (NCBI): domain Eukaryota; kingdom Viridiplantae; phylum Streptophyta; class Magnoliopsida; order Fabales; family Fabaceae; genus Vicia; species Vicia faba. The sequence continues at coordinate 217,811,635 of OX451735.1, forward strand.
CAACAAGATAGAACAAAGCATGTGGAGATATACCGACACTTCATCAAAGATAAAATTGATCATGAAATTATATGTGGTAACCATATTCCATCATGCCAGTAAACTGCAGACGTTCTAAAAAAAACCCTTCCAAAGAACATATATGAGAATATCAAATTCAATTTGGGTAATGATAGACATCTACCACCCAGATTAAGGAAGAGTGTCGAATAATCAATACAAAATCAAATGATTTTGTTTATACAACTCATTAAGGATTAGGATTAATGTATTTCTGTAATTAGAATTAACATTCATTGGAAATTAATTCCCCCGATTCTTAGATCAGATTTCTCTTCCAAATTTTTCTATGTATTCTATAAATAACGCATATGTAATTCTCATCAAAGATAAAGAAACACTTCTTTCGTTCTACAATGAGTGACTCATTTAGAATAAAATAATATCCTAAAATGATCCGTTTCAATTTCAGATACATTTTTTCCAATTCTATTCTTTAATCAATTAAAATTTTATTATTTCTAATATATTATTAAAGATACTATGATAAAAACATTATTTTCTCTCTTGTTTTTTTATATATTTTTTAATATGTATAAAATAGTGAACTAAATCACGTAGTGTGGAACGGCAGTTTGCATTTAGAAGAAAAAAAAAGGTTAGATTATGAGTGTATTGAGTGAGATGTATATGTGTTACATTGTGTTGTTTGCACTTCTCTTAAATTATTTCTTAGGCTACATAACTTAAGATATTTTTTCTCCTTTTTGAACACATGCAACCACGTGCCCTTCCAATTTTACACACCAAACATTGACCATGTAGGGGATAACCTTGTGTTGCCTTCTCTTTTCCTTTGTGCCAATATAAAATTTTATTGACTAGGCCAACTTTTTTAATAGATAAGGTCAATACATCATCAAACTAAGTCCAAAAAAATAAAAAAATTAAATAAGTTTTATTTCTTTTAAATATCTCAAATTTTATTTTTAATTCTTCTAAAATTTTCTTTTAAAAAAATAATCTTTTTAAAAAATTAAATTTTAACTTTTGATTCTCCTGTAATTTAGTAACGATTTTTACAACTTAGCGACAGTTTTTATTTAACGATGAAATTAAAAATTATTTTAACTACAATTTTGTCAGAAGAGACCAAAAATTAAAATTTAATTTTTTTAAAAAATCATTCTTCAAAAGAAAATTTTAGAAGGATTAAAAATGAAATTTGAGATATTTAGAAGAATCAAAAACTTATTTAATCCAAAATAAAATAACAAATTAAATCAAGCAATCATCAAGCAGTGAAAAAACTACAATCAAACACTTGTGAAAGATAATCAAAGTACACAAACAACAAAAAAATTAACTTGACATAAAAGAAACTTTATTAGCCAGCCCTTCCTTTATTGCATATAAACCATTTATTTACAAGAAAATAGTCTCTCCCCAAAGGGAAAGAATCATGGTGTTAAGCAAAGAGAATGTTACATAAATTCTCCCCTCTGCTTCACTTTCTTCTTGTACTATAATTTTTTTACATGATATAGATAAAGCAACAAACATCGTATCCAAATAAACATATCAATCATAGATACAAAAAAAGCAACAAATCAGTAACCTGAACACCAAACCAATCTACAAAGTCACATCACATGGTGCATTGCTATCGACACCCCCTACCCCTCATATTAAAGGAGAAGGCAAGTTTCAGGGTGATGCTTGAGCTGTTGTTGGGACCAATATGCATGAGCAGTAAGGACCCTATCCAAAAGTTCTTGGGGGACAGGCTCACCTCTTCTCTGTTGAGGAGATATTCTTGCTGTGTGTACCAATGTTTTCCACTTATCCTGCATTATCCCATACCTATATCACATGCCAGCTCTTTTTTCTATGCTATATAAGGAAAACAAATCAAAAGATATTACAAACAACAATTTCAATATGAACAAATTTAGCAGGTTTCGATCCTTGACCAGTGCGAATAAAAAAATTTGAGGGAGAAATCAACCCATTAATCTCGAAAAAATTAGTCTTCGCAGATGCTCGCAGGAATACTATAATTTACCATCAATGGAGCAATAAATAGCTTACCTAATACACAAGCAATTTACTTGCCTTGATAGAACAGCTAAGTTGTATTTTTATAGAAGATAACAGATCATGCACAAGAAAGCATGCTACCAAAATGACTTCAATTGTGATAACCACGTTGTATTTAAGATTCGTTTGTGTAAGAATACTATAGTATTCAGTATAAGAAATAAGAGTGTTGCTATATATGCAAAAGGGTGACAGAAGTTTTTTACCTTCAAATCCACATATGTCCTATGCTTTGCATCATCAAAAGCGCGAAGTTTAACATCACGCCACCTGATTTTTTTAAGGACAGATAGGTAAATAGAGCCATGCACGTTGTTGATTAAGGACTCACTTGTGTAAAACGAGCTTATGAAAATAAGTTATAGACATTTCATAAGTAACAAGAAGTTTGCTCAAGTTCATCAAAATATTACTGCCAAAGGCCTCTAAAATATAAATCTATTGTGTAATGCTTACCTTCCGGTTCCGAGTCTCTCGACTGCTTCAACCAGTGCCTCCACTTCAGCAACAGAAAAAGGCCTACGAATTCGTCGGCGTTGAGAGATCTCGGTTCGTTTTGGCTTCTGGTGACTCTGGTTCACTGGAAGTATATCTAGTCCCTCTGATCCCATTTCAGGAATAGTAACAAGTTCTTTGGAATCTGAGAGTTTTTTGCCACCTAATGGATTGATAGGAGAAGGTGCTGAATCATTATCACTTTCAACAATGTTACCTAAAGTCGTTACTTGATGGTCGGTGTCAGAGAAACCTTGAATCCTTTGAATCGGAAAAACTACAGCTGGACTCGAAGAATGCCTGAATATTAATTCTCTCGGTTTAGATAAAAAAAGATAATGATAATAATAACAGCAGCAACAACATTTCGATGACACCATCTCCGAGGAAATTTGAGATTTCATCAGAAACACTGACACAACTTTTTGTTTTTAGTAGGAATCAAACTTGGTTGGTACCTTTGGGTTTAAAACACACACACACTACACACTGTGCACCAACCACCTGCGCTACTAGACCTCCATGGTACTGACACAGCATATTCTAGTTCAAGTAGTTGGTATAATTAATGCAATCGATTGCAAGTTAGGCATTACCCTATTAAAGATATAGGCATGTCTCCACTGGGAACATTAAGAGAATGTTTAGCACATATGAGTGGTAGGCTTTGAGAAGCATTAGACTCCAAGGTGAATCCCAAAGCATCCAGCTCGTTATCATGAGAAATTCCAGTCTGAAGTAGAGTTTTACTGTCATCTCTAAGTTTCTTTCCATGGAGAATCATACCAACACGCAATCCGCCTCGAAGTAGAGTAGTTACTGCCTCCATAACTGCTTTCTGCAGACCAAAATTTTATGTCAACGATGCAATAAGGATCATATAACATGACTGATGAAGCGGACAAGAATACATAGAACTTTATTGTACCTTCAAGGATGCAACGGTTGAAGTTTCTGGAATCTCAATAAAAAGCTCCGGCACTCTAAATGATTTGATCCTAAGCTTCACTGATTAAAAGAGAGACATCTTCGTGTAAGAACTGGTTTGAAGATATCAATCAAGTCAAAGAGTAATAAAAAAAATTGCCCTCAATCTTTGCATACCATGAGAATCTCTAGATTTTAAACCAGAACGATGATGATATGCTTCCAGGGATGACTTTCCAGGATCTGCATAAAAGATTTGGAATTTATCAGCAAAATATGGTGCCTTGAATAGGAAGATTGCATTAATTAAGAGTTAAACCTTTGCGAATCCGAGATGATGAACAAGAAACGCCTTGATTGATGTCGTTCTTTGTTGAATAATAAGTGCGGCCACTTCTGATATTTCCGTTAGAATTTGAAGTGGCGCTGCAGTCAAAAATCTTCCTCTTTTTGAAAGGAATATTCATTTGGGATATTTGGTGACTATAACTGTTCTTCCTACCATTCTGAACTGTGTTGAAATTTCTATCCAAAACTAACATGTTTCAAAATCATAAAAAAGATCAGTGAGCAAACAAATAGAAGCACAATAAGTGACGAAACAAAAAAGCTAGTAATTCCATATGATAATTAGGCATCACCTAACTCACCATTGTTAGAAAGTGTATCATGCTTTGATTCTCGAGCAACTTTCCGATATTTAGAAGCCAACCTTTTCCTTATTCTTTGATCACCTATACAAGTCTTTGGCCGAAAGGCCTTAGTTTTTGAACTAGGGTGAGCACACCCTGATTTGTTTTCGTCATCATCTCTACTAACTACTGTTACATTCTCACTACCTTTTAACAATGAGCTACGAGGTATGCTATCGCTGTGCCCTGACAACTTAGCATTTCCATCTGAAACGACCAGCACCGGAGGTTTATCGTCTATTGGATCCTTAAAACATCGTGTTCCAGTCTCAGCACCGATTGGCATCTCAGAATTCCGGAGCCCGTCTTTTACTATACTTACATCAACATCTAAGTTGCAATCACTACAATCTGGAAATCCAGAGGATCCTAATTCAACTTTGCTAGTTATATTTTTCATTTCACTATGGCTTTTTACATCCAACAAAGTGTCAGTAACCAACCTCTCCGAGCAACTAGAACTTGTTAATATAGAAGCAATGCATGAACGATCATCAATTTCAGGACGCAGACTTTCCTTCAAACCGGAGTTTAGATCGAACTCCTGTAAAGAAAGAGTGGAGATACATTTCCTGTCACTACTTCCCTCATCAGAAAGCTCGGCTTTTAACGGCTTGTTCATATCAACGCTCCCTTCCTTAACAAATCCATGTTGAAGCCTTTTCTCACAACTTGCTTCATCAGGAAGCTCGGCTTTGAATGGTTTATTTCCATCTTGGACTTCTTCTTTAACAAATCTGCGCTGATCTTTTTTCATCAATTCATCACTAGATGTGATTGGATTCTGTTTCTCTTGCAATAAAGTGCCGGATGCTACGGTGGCCAATAAATCAATCGCGCACATTTGATTGTTTTCCACCCTTGTCTGAAATGTATCCCTCTTCTACGAAACATCATTAAAAAAAGTATTTACATTGAATGTTTTGATAATCATGAAAATAAATAGATAGCACGAAATCAGCACCATAAGAGAAGCAGAACTTGTTTACCCTAGTTGATCGTGCAGCACGCGGCTTTGTTGGCACCTGATAGCCAACAAATCCATAATCTATCCTCTTCTGCGCCACCATATCTCGGAAAACATGCCAAAATAAGAAATGATCAAATAAACTTCTATAAACTTCTACGTCACGTGTTGCTCGACCCTACCAGTCTCAATTTGGAAGCCTGCATTAAACACCCAAACGGGATGTCTCAGACGCATTATTGCAAGCGGATACAAAATAAGAATTATGCTACTAATTAACTAGGTAAGTTAAGAATGACAAAGCATATTGTATGCAAAAATCATCAAATGAAAAAGAAAAAAAGTTCAAATAATACCAAAAAGTTAAAACCTTTAGCAGAGGAGTAAGTAATAAAACCAGATACAGATGAAGACACAAAATGAATCAGCAAAGAGTAACATATAATTCGCAAAAAAGAATCTCATTCTCATACATGATATCATATTCATACAGCAACAGTCTTCTAAAAACTCCAAACAGAAAATCATAAAAAGAAAAGAGAGAGAATAAAAGTTGAAAAAGAACACAGGAAAGCGATTCCAAAACAAGACCAGATTCCAGAAACCAGACATATTCACGAGAAAGAGAAAAGTAAGCAAAATTCAGACAAAAGTCACATAACCGATCTTAAACCTCGGAACAGAATGGATCTCATTAAAAAAAAAAAAAATTCACCGAACAAAAGCAAAAAGAAAAAACCTACGACGTGCAAAACGGAAATCATAGATCAAATCAACACAAACTAGAACTAAAGAAAATGAAAGATCAAGAAAACCAATAAAGAGAGAGAAAGTAACATAAAATGAAACAACTCACGAATCATGTAAACTGTGTTCGTGTGTCCCAACAACACAAACAGTCCCAAAACAAAAACAACACACGTCAAAAATTTTCAACGTTATCTCAATTCTCAAACCCCAAGGATAAACCCAACAGTTTTTTTCCCAATAAAACAAACAAAGTTAGCGTAGTTTAAGGAAACAAAGGTTAAACACGACGATCACCTATTAACACAGGTTCTTGTTCGAAGATCAAATCTCAAAGTCGTAAAAAAACTGAAACGTCGGAAAATTCAAGCAAAATGTGAGATCGGGGTGATGAAAAAGGTTCACTCATTTTATTGTCGAAAGAAAAAACATGATTTCGATTTCAAGTACCCATTTCGAAAATAGTTTGGTTAAGGTTGTTGTGTTGTGCCTATGATGTGTTTGTGTTAATGTTTTTGTTTTTGTTTTGTCTGTGAATCTGAAAGTAAAACCCTGTGAAAAAACCATGACAGTTTTTGGCTTAAACCCCAAGAGTTTATAGCATTGACCGCGTGTTACCGGTTCTATCGGTGGTTATGGCAAAAACTACCGGATATAGCGGGTGAATGGTAAAGACACCTTTAGACCTGTTCCACGCAACTGGGTAGTAAAACACTGGGTTGATATGATGATGACACGTGGAATATGTTTGGATCTTGTGGCTGATTCTGGTCCGCATGATCGTGAATGACGCTTAGTCACTCGCATTTTCTTTTTTTCTTTTTCTTTTTGATATTTTTTTGTGAAGAAAATTGACATTGGTTTGAATGTGGTTTGTACTTGTGGGAATTTTTGTCAGTTCGGTTTATTACATCAACCACGTAGTAAATAAATACTCTCTTTTATTTCAATGGGGATCGCGGAAAACTGCAGCTCAAATATTGTATTATTATTACTGTTGATTTATTGATTTGTTAATTATTGAATTTTAAAAAATATATATTAAATTAGATTTGTTAAAATATTAAATTAAATTAGATTTAATATTTAAATATAATTTAAGTTGTGTAGACTCAAATATATAAATAGTTTTAGTTTATATTATTATTTGTAACAATTCAATAATATAAATTCTTATTTTTTTTATTATTTTCTCTTTCTCTCCTTACTAAAAGTGTCTCACGCACTAACAAATTGATATAAAAAATTTTGGTTATTATTCTTGATCGAGTTTTTAAGAATTTCACGTCAGAGATCGTGTTTTTAGGGCAAGTGAATCAATCGCTGCGAAGATGGCTAATGATAAGGGCATTCTGAATTCTCTTACAATACTTGACGGCAAGAACTGGATCCGATGAAAAAACAGATGCAATCCTTGTTTGGCTTCCATGAAACCCTATAAGTGGTTTCCGACGACATTCTTGTATTGGCTGCAAATGCAACCGACGAATAGAAAAAACCACAACGAAGTCAAGAAGAAAGATTGTAAGGTTGCTTATTATATTCAGACGGCGGTCGATGCTGTTAATTTCGACATAATCTCTCATGCTGAAACAACAAAGGAGGCATGCGATATTCTGGTGAAGTATTACGAAGAAGGTGAGAAAGTCAAGGTTGTTAAGTTACAAACCTTGCATCGATAATATGAGTTGTTGTCGATGGGAGAAGATGAAAAAGTTGCAGAATATGTGTTGAAGGTTCAAAACTCGTCCATCTCATGAAGGATTGTGGTGAAACCATAACTGATAAGATGATAGTTGATAAGGTAATGAGAACGTTGACCTCTCACTTTGATCACGTTATCTTAGTTATTCAAGAATCCAACAATCTTGAAACCATTAAAGTGGAAGATTTGGTTGGTTCGTTGGAGGCGCATGAGATGAGGATTGTCGAAAGGAAAGGAGTGCAAGACTCGATAGAGGCTCTGCAAGCTCAGTCATGGAAAAAGGATGGTGGTTCCAACAAATTCAAAGGCAAGTTCGACAAGACTCAGGGCAAGAAGTCTTGGTCGAAACCTCACAAACATCAGGTCGAAGATGGAGCTTCTAAATCCTCGAAAGGAAGAGGAGGAAACTATCGAAAGGGCAAAGAAGATAAAAAAAGGTGTGCAATGTTATAATTGTGAAAAGTGGGGTCACAAAGTCAAGAATTATTGGTACATAAAAGACAAGGGATCGATAGGCAAGCACGAAGGAGTGAACCTTGCACACCAAGATTCAGATGATTCTGAAGGTGGTATGGTGGTTATGGCTGCATTTATAGATAACCATGTCGAATCCAAGATCCAGTTTCTTGACTCAGGCTGCTCGAACCACATGACTGGTCAAAAGGAATGGTTGGCAGTTTTTAACGAGTCAAAGAAGAGAAAAGTAAAACTTGTCGATAATAGTTCATTGCAAGCAGAAGGTACTGGCAATATAGTCTTTCAAATGAGTAATTAAGGGAAAGTTATGATCAGAGATGTGTTTTATGTACCTGGAATAAAGTGCAACTTGCTAAGTGTTGGACAACTAGTCGAAAAAGGTTTCTCAGTTTTCATAAAAGATGGAGTGTTGAAATTGTTCGACACCAAGAACAATTTGGTCTTAAAATCTCCGTTGTCGAAAAATAAGACATTTAAGACTATGATCAGTTCGACAGAAGTTCAATGTTTGAAAATTATTGTCGACCATAAGGATAGCTGGTTGTGGAATTTGAGGTTTAAACATTTGAATTTTCGATCACTTAATCAACTGATTACTCAAGATATGGTTACTGGTATTCCGAGTCTTAAGATGCCTGAAAATCTTTGTGAAGGTTATTTAATATGAAAGCAATCCAAAAATTATTTCGTGTTGACTACGCCAATAAGATCATCTTGCATACTGGAAATGGTACATTCAGATGTATGTGGTCTATTCAAAGAACATACAATTGGTGGAAAGAAATATTTTGTTTCGTTTGTCGATGAGTTTAGTCAAAAGTTGTGGATCTATGTGATCAAACTAAAGGACAAAGTATTCAAAATATTTAAGAGATTCAAGATACTTGTTGAAAACTAGAGTGAGAAGAAGATCAAAGTTCTGCGGATAGATGGAGGTGGCGAATACACATCCAAAATGTTTGAAGATTTTTGTGCAGAACATGGTGTTGATCATGAGGTAACTGCTCCTTATACACCTCAACATAATGGAATTGCTTAAAGAAGAAACAAGATCATATTAGATATGGCGAGATGCATGCTGAAGCAGAAGAATTTGTCAAAGTCTTTATGGGGAGAAGCTATTTTGGCTGCAGTTTATATTTTGAATAGGTGTCCTACCAAGATATTAAAGAACAAAGTTCCTGAAGAAGTATGGAGTGGAAAACGACCATCATTGAGTCATTTGAAAGTGTTTGGCTCTATGTGTTACAAGCATGTTCCTGGTGCAAGAAGAAGGAAGCTTGATGACAAAAGTGAACTTATGATTCTGGTAGGATATCATAAAACTAGTGCATATAGACTATTCAATCTAGTTATGAGAAGATTGTGTTTAGTCGAGATATTGTGAATAATGAAAATTCTGCCTGGGATTGGAATTCTAGCAATTCAATTAACAAGCCATTAGTGTGTTCGACTGTCGATGAAGAAACTGATGAAGTAAAGGTCTAAGGAATTGTTGAGAATCCACTCTAAATCGAAGAAGAAGAAGAAGTTGCTGACATTTCCAACACAGTCGAAGAGGTTTTGGCTGAAACAAGCCAAAGACCTCAAAGAAATAGAGTTCTTCCAACAAGACTTAATGATTATGAAGTGGTGGATGATGATGAAGTCATACCAGATGGAGAATTAGTTCACTTTGCTTTACTTGCAGGTGTTGAACCAATTAACTATAGTGAAGCTTTGAAGACTAAACAATATATGGGAGTTAGTCAAATTGTCAGCACATATGAAAGTTATCAAAGTAAAGTGGGTGTTCAAGTTGAAACACAATGCAGATGGGTCGATAGCAAGATATAAAGCAAGACTAGTAGCTTGAGGGTTTATTCAAAGAGAAGGACTCGACTACTCTGAAGTATTTACTCCAGTAGCAAGATTAGAGATTGTTCGACTAGTGGCAGCATTGGCGTGCAACCAAGGCTGGTTGACATTTCATTTAGGTGTGAGATCAGCATTTCAGAATGGTCATTTAGACAAAGAGATCTATGTCACACAACCTCCAGGGTTTATGATTCATAAGGAAACGAGTAAAGTATATAAGTTGCACAAAACGCTTTATGGCCTCAAGCAGGCACCTATGGCATGGAACAAAAAGATCGAATCATACTTAGTCGAATTGAGATTTGTAAAATGCAAATCTGAGTATGGTGTCTGTGATCGGTGGATCTGGAACTGACTGTTTAAAGCTGGTTCGCGAAATGTCGCGGAAGCAAGAGTCGCCACCGTCTTTTATTTTCTCCAAATGGAAAGGACAAAAGCACAGAAAAATTCCTTATAGAGATTGCTCTCGGTTCGGGAGGTAGGTGTGATCGGTGGATCTGGAACTGACTGTTTAACGCTGGTTCGCGAAATGTCGCGGAAGCAAGAGTCGCCACCGTCTTTTATTTTCTCCAAATGGAAAGGACAAAAGCACAGAAAAATTCCTTAAAGAGATTGCTCTCGGTTCGGGAGGTAGGTTATAGAAAGGGAAGGTGTTAGCACCCTTTCTATCCATGGTTATCCATGGGCTCTTAGATACTTGCTCATTTGTGTTTTCAAAAAGGTTTGTTTGCTTTTCAATGTGGGTTTTAAAAAGTTTCTTTGAAAAATTTCAGTTCGACTCGTACGTCAGAGTGTTTGAAAAATTTGCTTTGAGAGCTTTTGAAAAGTGTTGGTGTGAAAAGATTTCAGTTTGTTTTGAAGAGAGCAAGTATCCATGAGTCGTCTACCTACCCTAAGGAATTCGTCTGTGTAAATGTCCTTTAAAGTAGTGCCATCCCACCATTGAGAGGTAGGTAGCACCACCGTTGGAGGTGTTTGGGTCAATTCGAGGTTCGGGACATGGTGATCACCGGAGCAATAGGAAGACACCTTAGAAGCTACCCTCATGCCAGGTTCCCGGATCATGAGGACTTACTAAGACATCCTCTACTCGACGATCACCTTTCGAAGGCAAGGCAACAGTGAGGCGTACCCTAGGGGTGGTGTGTGCGAATTGTGTGTCGTTTTCATTTGCATTTATCTTGTCATGTTCATTGTGATCTACGCTTGATTTTATTTAAGGCCATTCATTCTTTCATGCTTTTTTGTTAACAGTTTAAAAAGTTTGCGGGAAAGGTAAATCTAAACTATTACAAATGGCGCGGGTCCACATCGCCAAAATTAAACCGGACCCGATTTGACGGAAAATAAATAAAGCAAATAAAGTAAAGTGCGAGAAGTAAATGTTACAAGGCTTCGGGAGAGATACATAATTATTTAAATGACATAAAATAAATATGCGAAATTAAATAAATTTAAGAACATGGGCGTTGGACCCTTTTGCAAAATATTTAAAGTTAATGAGGAATTAGAATTAAAAATAAAAAAAGAATGTTTTTGGTATTTTTTAGTGTTTTTAGGAATTTGATGAAAAAAAGAGTTAATTAAAATTAAACTAAACCTAATTCTAATGGTTTTTAAATTTATTATGAAAGTATTAAAATTTGACCTAAATTAAACCTAAGTTTTTTATGTACAATTAATTAAAAAAAATAAATAAATAATATTATTAGAAAGAAAAAAGAAAACAAAAAGGAATAAAAAGTTATTAAACCTAATTCTATATTTTTGGATTTTTAGTTATTAAAAAAGAATTAAAGTTGTAACCTAATTAAAACTAAATATTTACATGTGAAAATACTTATAAAAACAATTAAAATAAATATTACATTTTTGCTCTTTTTCTGATTTTTTTGTGTATTTTATAATTTGGTAAAAATAATTAATTAAATTAAAAACAATGAAGCAAATAAAATAATAATTAAAAATAAAAAATAAAAAGAAAATTGCAAACCAGGGGGGGTTCAGGCCCCAAAGTGGAGGTTAAATGTGAAATTCTGGCCCAGCAAGCTTTTTGATCCGTTTGACTTTTTCAGTTTGTGTGCTAACGCGTTGACTTGCGTTTATGGTACACCTTTGATCGTGGCACTCTGATTAATTCTCATAGGCACGTGGAGGTCTGGATGATGGTGGTATATCATGCGCTCCACCTTTGAAATTGCATGGGAAGACGCTTTGCAAAATAATATAGAAATAATATAGACCAGGGATTCGAACCCAGGTCTTGAGTTATGCCAATCCTTATGCCCGTCGTCTGTGCCAATTAACGCGTTTTACATATATTAGACAAACAAATATTATAAAAGAAAATGGATCAACGCATGGAAACGCGCGCAAATTTTTAAACAAGCCAATCACTTGATGCCACGACTCCATCTTCTCCATGCGTTCCTGAAAACAAAAACATATGGCAACGGTTTCTATGGCGTGCTCTTAGGCCGGTTTACAAAAAATAGCGATTAGCTCATCTCTAAACATAAATTAGGCGCGAGGGTGAATTCTTCTTCGTCTCCATGCACTGAGTACAATGATGGAACTGTGGTGGTCCAATTTTGCTTTGGGTGGAAACCCCTAATTCAACAACCTGCAAACCCTAGAAAGCTAACATGGTGAAATCGCGTGTATGTCATAAAAATGCAATTAAAGGCATTGGTTAGCATCAGCACATCATAAGGGATATAAATCCATGAATCAAATGTTATGAAAGTGTCTAAAATGCAAAGCACGATAATGAAAAAAAATGGCAAAAGAGTGACTTCTGTACAGCGTTTCAAGGGACTATCTTTGATGCTTTTGATTGTAATACGTTCAGCAATGCTTGAGGAAACTAATGGAACAAGAATTAGGCCTTGAATCGCCCTGGAAGAATGATTTCAGAATTGCTTTTTTTGACAAAATTTCCAAGTTTTCAATGGCTCTTTCTGCGCAGCTTTTAGTCTAGCACGATTAGGTTTGTGTTCCTGGCTTTGTAGTGAAGCTATTAGGTTAAGAAAACTCAATAAAATCTCTTTCATTCAATGGTTTTGCAAATTGATTTTCTAAGGATCTTTTTGAATCTTTTTCATGTGTTCTTTGTATCAATTAGCTCAAATCAGACCAAATCTTTCCTAGTTTGCCTTTACACGAAATGTTGACCTTAAAACATGTATAAAAAGATTGGTTTTGTTAGGTTAAATATTTTTCACATATTTTAAATGATTTAAATGAATTAATATTAATAATAATTCAAATAAATAAATAAAAAATAAGAAAATACTTCCCTTTGGGCCAAGTGGTCGTGCATATGCTTGGAATGATGAATCATGGAAGAAAAATGGGCCCATTAGCAATTTTAGGTCATTTGGATCAAAGTTGACTTTTCAAAATATCCAAAAATTTCCCAACTTCCACAAGGCATAACTTGCTCAATTTTTAATCTTTTCTCATGTTCTTGGACATTTTGGAAAGGTCTTTGAGTCCTCTAACCAATGTCTTTGGTCCCATGTCATTTTGATTTACCTATCTCAAGTTATGGCCTTTGACTTAAAATCCCTTTTTGTTGACTTTTGAAAACGACCTATAATGTTGAAATTGATAACTTTTTGTGAGAGCATTTCTTGGACTTGAAGTATGAAGATGAGTTGTAGGAAATGTCTTTCTATTCAAAATGAGCTTTGGATGGGATTTTTCTGATAATCCATGTGAAAGTTATGCCCTGGTCAATTTCAGTTGACTTTTTCAGCTGTCCAAATATAGTAACTTTTGCATCTTGATGATTTTCTGAGCCAAAATTTGAGAATCATGATCAAGCATTGATCAAATGATGTTTGTGGCTTCAAAATGATGTGTTGACCAGAATTTTGAACTTTTGACTGTCAAATGACCATTTTGCCCCTACAGTTGACTGTAGTGCAATTTAGGGTTTTGACTGAGCAATTTTGAGCTGAATGCCTTGAAACTTGGTATGAAGATGCTTGACCATCTTTGTAAGCATATGAGACTTGATTGGGCCTTTGAAAACTTCATTTTCTTGATCAGAACCCAAACCCTAGTTTTGACTGTATGGGAGACTGTTTGACTGCACAACCCTTGGGGAATTTTGTGACTTGGCTTGGCAATTTCTTGAGGAATATGGGAGGGCAAATTTTGGGGTACAACAGTTGCCCCTGTTCAATCTTCTTAGACCTGAGGATGCAGATTGGCTGACGTGCCTTTCGTAATCTGAGGGTAGAAGATGATTGGACACTAGAGTGCCCAGAAATTTGCGCTCACATGTTAGCAATGATGGGGGAATGGGCTTATAGATGCCATTTGGAGATTGATGAATAGGATGATGGGCTTATAGATGCCATCTGGATGTTGATCGCGTACGAGATTCCTTAGCGAGAACCTGCATACCTGCAAGAGAAAAAATGAGTACCTGACACGTTGCAGGAGCTGATTTTAGATGCTTGGTATAGATGTGTCCTGACTGGTTACAGGAGCTGAGTCTGGAGCTTCACAAGATGATGAATGGACCAGGTATGGTTACTGCTTTAGCATGAATGGTAAGAGAAACTTTGGGTGATTTTAACTTCAACAACGCTCGTTGAGAAAAATCTTAGCGGGAATTACCATCTTTGCAGTATCAGGAATAGAACCAATAGACCATTATAATCTGAAAGGGAATCACCTCACTCGCCGTCGGAGAGGGAATCATAGGAAAAGGAATTGTCACCTCACTCACCGTCGGAGAGGGAACCATGAGAGACTATCACCTCACACTCACCGTCGGAGAGGGAAACATCTGAAAAGGACTTACCACCTCACACACCGTCGGAGAGGGAACCATAGGAGACTATCACCTCACACTCATCGTCAGAGAGGGAAACATCTGAAAAGGACTTACCACCTCACACACCGTCGGAGAGGGAACCATAGGAGACTATCACCTCACACTCATCGTCGGAGAGGGAAACATCTGAAGAAGGAATTACCACCTCACGCACTTGTCGGAGAGGGGACCATAGGAGACTATCACCTCACACTCATCGTCGGAGAGGGAAACATCTGAAAAGGACTTACTACCTTACACACCGTCGGAGAGGGAACCATAGGAGACTATCACCTCACACTCATCGTCGGAGAGGGAAACATCTGAAAAGGACTTACCACCTCACGCACTTGTCGGAGAGGGGACCATAGGATAACTTCTACGGAGTCTTTATCAAAAAATTTGTTGGGAGTCGATTTAGCTAGACTAGAGAAGGCCTTGAAATATGTTTTGAGAATTTAACTGCATCTTTCCTGAAAGGTAAAGGTCAGTCATATGCAATGCATGATATGGATCAAGCAATGATGTTCTCGACATAAATGAGATTTGTATGATATGATGCGTCTATGCAGGCTATAATGATGTATGTGATGTTTTATGAATGTTTTCGTCTAGGAAAGTAAATCCTTGACGGGTGTCGGGAAGTCATATCCTGGGCTGATGTTGGAGAATAAGCTTTTACTTCCGCTGGGGATGATAGCTGCAAGAATACCGGTAGGAGAAGATGATTCCGTTGAGGAGTAAACTTGACAAATGGAGGATTCTGCGGGGAGAAAAGATACTTTGACGACCATGCTGGGAAGCAATACTCTGTGGGGAGATGCTTTGCTGAGTGTTGAGAGTAACTTGCTGAGGATGTCTTGCTGTATTGGAAGTGTTGATGGACTTCGCTGGGGTAAGAAGACTTCGTCGACGACGCTCTTTCCGTGGCTTTTGGCTGAGGATAACCCAGTTATATCCTGTTAAGGAAATAACTCTTCAAATCAAGCCGGACGACGTGTTCGTGCTCTGCGAGGGGGTAAGCTTCCAGAATTTTACTGGGGATAAGCTTACTGCTTGGGGATATGGACTCCATCTTTCCTAGGGAAGCCGGATTGGACTTTTCTGGGAAGTTTTGAATTGCTGGGGAAAGCGATTCCTTTTGAATGTTATGCCGCCGGGGAACAATCTTTAGACCAAGACTGCCGGGGATGCTTGTTATGAATATATATGCTGCTGGGGAAGGTATGGAGATCTATGGGAGGATACTCAACTTCCTTGAGACTTGATAATTTTGCTTGGAGAGGAATGTACTGTTTTGCTGAACCACTCTCTGGGGAATTAATATGTACTGGTCACGTTCTTTAGCTGAACCTACCTTGGTACCTTGGAGGATAGAACAATTAGCCTGCTCCGACAACTCTTTTATTGCCCCTGTTTCTAGTGTCACCTGCAATTAATTCCTTTGTTTCGTATGCAAATATTTATGAGTTAGCAAATTATTGTCAATGCATATATCACAAATTGAACCTTGGACGTTCTTCACAAAACAAAACAGAAAAAGAAAACACACTTGGCACGTTTAACTGAAAATATATTTGTATTGATTTTTGAATGGCCTGTAAATAGGCGTTTTGTGTACAAGAGGCTGACGTCCTAGTAAGAGGAACGTCGTCGGACAAGATAGTTTATACAAATTTTGTACAAAAGAAAATAAAGCAGCTGTGTGAAGTGAATGATCCACTGGGTTTCAACTCTGCTATTGCTTTTATAACTCCGAGCGTCTCATCACTTGATGACCTTGGTTGAAGGTGAAGTTGACTGATCGATGCCGTCTGAACTTGCTGTAGATACCGGATTCTGGATGCAAAATGATCCAATGAGACATAGTATTACGCTTCATCCCTAATTTTTGCCTGGACCGCCCTTTCGGGTTTTCAGTCCACCGGGATACCCATTTTTGCCCAAGCCGCCTTTTCAGGTTTTCGACTTGCCGGGTGTACAGATTTTTTCATTTTTCATCCCTTCATTTTGCCCGAACCCTTTTGGTTCGACGGGAAGCCCTAATTTTTGCCTAGGCATGTCAGCCTAGCGGGTCTTTTTTCATGCGTAGTATTTTTTAACTGTGTCTGCATTGGCGGGGTGAGGAAGGTCGTCACCATCCATGTTGGTCAATATCATGGCTCCTCCTGAGAACACATGCTTAACCACAAATGGCCCTTCGTACGTAGGGGTCCATTTGCCCCTTGGATCACTCTGAGGAAGGATGATTCTCTTGATTACCAGATCCCCAACTTGATATTCCTGTGGTCTGACCTTTTTGTTAAATGCCCTGATCATCCGTTTCTGATACGTCTGACCATGACAGATAGCAGCAAGTCTCTTTTCATCAATGAGGTTGAGTTGATCAAGTCGTGTCTGGATCCAATCATCTTCGTTCAGATTTGCATCCTTCATTATCCAGAGAGAGGGAATCTGCACCTCGATCGGCAAGACTGCCTCCATGCCATAAACCAGAGAGAAAGGAGTTGCCCCGGTTGACGTCCTAGCTGAGGTACGGTACCCATGCAGAGCGAACGGTAGCATCTCGTGCCAGTCTTTATAAGTCACTGTCATTTTCTGCACGATTTTCTTGATGTTCTTATTTGCTGCTTCTACAGCCCCATTCATCTTCGGTCTGTAAGGAGAAGAATTGTGGTGCTGTATCTTGAACTGTTCGCAGCGCTCAGCGATCATCTTGTTGTTCAGATTGGTACCGTTGTCTATAATAATCCGCTCAGGGACACCATACCGACAGATCAGATTGTGTCGAATGAACCGTGCCACCACAGTCTTGGTTACCGTAGCATAGGATGCTGCCTCAACCCACTTTGTAAAATAATCAATCGCCACTAGGATGAAGCGATGCCCATTAGATGCTGTAGGTTTTATCTCACCGATCATGTCTATGCCCTACATTGCGAACGGCCAAGGCGCAGTCAGAACATTCAGGGGAACCGGAGGAACATGCACCTTGTCTGCATAAATCTGGCATTTGTGGCATGTCCTGGAATGTTGGTAGCAGTCAGCTTCCATTGTGGACCAATAATATCCTGCCCGTAGGATTTTCTTAGCCATAGTGTGCCCACTGGAATGCGTACCAAAGGTCCCTTCATGTAGCTCTTCCATGATTCTTTCTGCTTCAGTTCTATCCACACAACGCAGTAAGGTTGAATCATGGTTTCTCTTGTACAGGATGCCGTTGCTAAGGAAGAACTTGGCTGCAAACCTTCTCAGGAATTTCTTATCGTTGACAGATGCACCTTCAGGGTATTCCTGAGCTTCCAGATATCTCTTCACTTCATGGTACCAAGGCTTCTCAGTCACCAATTCAGTTTCGAGATCACAACAGTATGCTGGTTCGTCCAGTTTCCAGATGATGATCCGGGGAGCTTCATTATCCCATTTGACCTTGAACATTGAAGACATTGTAGCCAACGCGTCCGCTAGCTGATTCTCTTCTCTTGGAAAATGCTCGAAGGTTATCTCTGTAAAGTGGGGAATCAGGGTCAACACACATTCTCTGTAAGGAATCAGGTTTGGATGTTTCGTATCCCACTCTTCTTTGATCTGATTGATCACAAGAGCGGAATCTCCGAAGACACTTAGAAATTTGATCCTTAGGTCAATCGCAGCTTGAAGACCCATGATGCACGCCTCATACTCCGCCATGTTGTTGGTACAGTTGAAACACAGTCGGGCAGTGAGTGGAGTATGAGTACCTTGTGGAGATATAATTATGGCGCCGATACCGTTTCCCAAAGCATTGGAGGCTCCGTCAAAGTGCATAGACCATCGGGATCCTGGTTCAGGTCCTTCATCCGGTCCAGGTACTTCACAATCAGTCACAATCATAATGCTTTCATCCGGAAACTCGAAGTTCATTGACTGATAGTCATCTACAGCTTGATGTGCCAGGTGGTCTGCCAATACACTTCCCTTGATGGCTTTCTGGGTTGTGTACTGAATGTCGTATTCCGTCAAGATCATTTGCCATCTCGCAATTCTCCCAGACAGAGCAGGCTTTTCGAATATGTACTTTATAGGATCCATCTTTGAGATCAACAAAGTAGTGTGAGTCAGCATATACTGTCTCAGCCGGCGAGCAGCCCATACCAAAGCGCAGCAAGTTTTCTCAAGCAGTGAGTATCGGGTCTCACAGTCGGTAAACTTTTTGCTAAGGTAATAAATGGCATGCTCTTTTCGGCCAGACTCGTCATGCTGCCCCAGCACACACCCCATTGAGTTGTCAAGTACTGTCAGATATAGTATCAGAGGTCTCCCTTCAACCGGTGGCATAAGGATAGGTGGTTCTTGGAGATACTCTTTGATTCTGTCGAAGGCAGCCTGACATTCATCGTTCCAACGTACTACCTGATCTTTCTTCAGCAGCTTGAAGATTGGCTCACAAGTAGCAGTTAGATGTGAGATGAACCGAGCAATGTAATTCAGGCGTCCTAAAAAACCTCTGACTTCCTTCTCTGTCTTAGGAACTGGCATCTCTTGAATAGCTTTGACCTTAGCAGGGTCCACTTGAATACCTTTATCACTGACCACGAAGCCTAGCAACTTCCCAGATCTTACCCCGAAGGTGCACTTGTTCGGGTTCAATCTCAGCTTGTACAGTTTCAACCGGTCAAACAACTTCTGCAGATGATCTAGGTGCTCTTCCTCAGTCTGGGACCTAGCGATCATGTCGTCAACATACACCTCTATCTCGTGATGGATCATATCATGAAATAAGGCAACCATGGCACGTTGGTAGGTTGCCCCAGCGTTCTTCAACCCGAATGGCATGACCTTGTAGCAGAAGGTGCCCCACTGAGTAACAAATGTAGTCTTTTCCATGTCTTCAGGTGCCATCTTGATTTGGTTGTAACCTGAGAAACCATCCATGAAAGAGAATACTTTGTGCTGAGCTGTGTTATCAACAAGGACATCAATGTGAGGTAGAGGGAAGTCATCTTTGGGGCTGGCCCTGTTCAGATCCCTGTAGTCGACACACATTCTGACCTTACCGTCCTTCTTAGGTACCGGCACCACATTAGCAACCCATTGAGGATAAGAAGTCACTGCAAGAAACCCGGCGTCAAACTGTTTCATAACCTCGGCCTTAATCTTTTCAGACATCTCTGGACGCATCCGACGGACTTTTTGCTTAACTGGAGGACAGTCTTCCTTAGTTGGCAAGTGATGGACCACAATATCGGTATCTAACCCGGGCATGTCTTTGTAGGACCAGGCAAAGATCTCCATATAATCATGCAGCATTTGAGTCAACCGCTGCTTCACGCTGAGCTCTAGGTTGGCACCAATCTTTACCTCTTTCCTGTCTGCCTCAGTACCTAAGTTTATGGTTTCCACTGGCTCTTCATGGGGTTGAATTGCCCTCTCTTCCTGAAGCAACAGTCTTGCAAGCTCGCCAGGCACTTCGCAATCATCTTCACCTTCGTCTTCGGCTAAGTTGATCGGATTTTCGAAGTCATAATTGGCAGTAGCAGAGTTGTTATCAGTGAGATCCAGAGTGGATTGGAACCTGTATGAGTGAGTGTGTGTGTAAATACAGCTGTTTTGAAAATTATGTAAAGGAAAAGAAAGACAGAAAAGGAGCACAATATGAAATGACAATTTGTATGCCCTCACAAATAGAACCACGGTGCCTCGGGTAAGACACCGGGCCATAGAGTTTATCATTGTTTATTACAAAATAACAAAACATAGGAATTCATTACTTAGTAACAAAAGAAACAGGGAGATTGTCCTTTGCGCTCCAATTGTTAAGTCCACCGTCAGTTGCCGGGTAGATCCAGCTATCAAACTCAGCTTCATCAACTTCCTCTTCATCCCCAATAGCATTAACTCCATGAGCAGGCAGGGGAGTTGTCACCACATTAGGCTTGTCAGATGCCTCAAACTGTACCTCCTTAGCGTCAATGAGGTCCTGTAGCTTGTTCTTTAGTGCCCAACAGTCATCGGTAGAGTGCCCCGGGCTATCTGAATGGTAAGCACAACGAGCATTCGGATTGTACTTGGGAGATGTAGTATTTGGGAACTTCGGGGCCTCCCTGACAGTCACTAAGTTAGTGGATAGCAACTGTGGCAGGATCTGTGATAGGGTCATGCTTAACCGGGTAAACTCTCGCCGGGGTCTTTCGGTCCTTTGAGGATTGTTTGGCCGAGGAGCGGCGACAGGCTTAGCAATCATCACCGCACTGACAGATTGGCGGTGCTCAGGTCTCTCTGATTTCCTAGAACCATACACGGCACTAGACTCCTTCTTAAATGGTTTCTTTTCCGAACTAGATGATGCACCCTTTGCAATCTTCCCAGACTTCAGCCCAGCTTCAATTCTCTCTCCAGTCAGAATCAAATCAGTGAACCCAGCAGAAGAATTCCCAATGAGATGGTTGAAAAATGGCCCAGATAGGGTCCCCAAGAACATGTCTACCAATTCCCGGTCAGTCAAAGGTGGCTGCACCCTGCCAGCCAGGTCTCTCCACTTCTGAGCGTACTCCTTAAAGCCTTCGCTTACACCTAACGACATACCCTGGAGTTGGGTACGCGTGGGGGCAAGGTCGGCATTATATTGATACTGCTTATAGAAAGCAGTAGCCAACTCCTCCCAGTTACGAACCTTGGTCCCATCCAGCTGATAGAACCATTCGAGATGAGTCCCTGAAAGACTCTCCTGGAAGAAGTGGATCCATAAATTCTTATCCGCAGAGTACGGCTGAATTTTCCGAACATAGGACCTTAAATGCAGCTTGGGACAAGATGCCCCGTCATATTTGGAGAAGGATGGTGCTTTGAACTTGTGGGGGATAATCACACCAGTTGAAAAACCCAGATCTCCAAAATCTAGCCCAGGTGCCTGTTGAACCTCCATAGCCTTCAACCTGTCCTCCAATTGCTTATATCTGTCGTCTGCAGGAGGGTACTGCTCTTCATCAAAATCTGTCTCGTTGTCGGAGACTACCGGACTAGGGACCTTTACTTCTGCCTGAGAAGGACTCTTGCCAACAGAAGAACCAGCCTCTTCATGCTGCAGAGTATTGCCAAACCTTCGGCCCGAGTTGAACAGAACAATTCTTCTCTTCTTCTTCTTCTCCTTCTTCAGGAGCATAGTCTTTAATTCTTCTTGGCCTTTAGCCAGCCCCTTGATTAGTTCTTGAAACTGCGCATTCTGCGCCTGAAGAGCCTTGATTGATGTCTCAGTTGATGCAGATTCGGGATTCATGATGCTGAAATAAACAGCGAAGAACTGTAAGCAACCTGAAAAGGGGAAAAACCTGCTATGCATATGATGTATGAAATGCGTATGAATTATGTTTTCAAAGACAATCGGGAATCAACTTTGTAAACAAAGAGAACACACTTCATTAGATTCAACTTTGCAACTGAAATTATTCAACAAGTTGCCCTTAGGCGTTACATGAAAGGAAATACTGGAAAGGAAATAAAACTGTAAAGGCACATCTGGAGCTCCTTATTGATCCCATGGTCTCCTCTTCTCAGTACGGATGTAGGCATTCAGAGCTCTCTCATTCTCCAACTGCTTTATCAGCTTCTGGATCTTTAATTCCTGCTCGTTGAGCTTTTCCCGGTAAGAATCTCGCTCTTCTTGCAGTTGCGACCAAGATCTCTTCAATGTCTCATAATCAGTAGGTATCTGAGGAGGAAGGACAGTTGGAGGAACACCATCTTTATCAGGACACTCAAGAATGATGGGTCTGACAGCTTCATACGGCATACCTAACTTCTGAGCACGAATGCGAACCCATTTGTAGTAGGCTTCCATAGGTAGAGAAGTCTTTGGCCCTAGCTCTTGTGGGTCAGCTTTATGAACCTTGTCCCAAGCCTTGATGAACCTACGACGTAGCTCGTCACTATCCACCTGAAACTCGAAACTGATGTGAGGCACCAACATCTCATGGGGGCCTGCTCTTCTTGCTCTTCCAAACTGACGGAGTGCTAGACATGGATTGTAAGAGATCCCTCCTTGAGTACCAATCAGAGGAACATTAGGATACTCCCCGCATCGATCAATAATAGCTATTTCATCCAAACCCCTGCAAGTCCAAATGATGTCTTTATCGGTGAGAGACATTAACCTATGAGCCCAACCTCTTCCTTCTTGGTTCTTTAGTACGAACTTAGGGAGGTGTGAAATAAACCACCTCACCAACAAAGGGATACAACACCATAGGGTTCCTCGTCTTCGGGTAGTACGGGCATGAAGTTGTTGCAAGATGTCACCCAAGAGAGTGGGCACAGGATTCTGAGACATAAAGATCCTTATGGCAGTGACATTGGTGAAGTTGTCAGGATTAGGAAACAGGACTAACCCATAGATTAGGAGATCCAAGATGTCTTCATATGCCCTAAAGTCCAGGTCATTCCAGAAATTGTTAGCTTTACCAATTAGAAACTTAGCCAAGAAACCCTTAACTCCGCTTCTAGTCACCCAGTTGTCTGTTACCTCTTGATGGGTCAAAGGAAGGGCTGCAGCAACATCCTCCAGCCTGAGGGTCTTTTCCCAACCAGTAAAGGGAGTCTGATCCAAGATAGGGATACCAAGCAAATCAGAGAACTCTTCCAGGGTAGGGACCAGCTGGAAGTCTTGAAAGGTGAAGCACTGGTACAGAGGGTCATAGAACTGGGTCAGAACACTCATCAACTGTTGATCCCGCTTTGCAGTGACTAAATTGAGAAGGGAGCCATGCCTCTGAATGAAGGAAGTGGTATTTGGAATTCTGCCAACCAACTCATCAAGCAACTCAGGTGAATGAACAAAGTTGAACCGGATAGTATTCCTTCGCACAGGCATCATAATGTCCTACAAAACAGAGCAAAGATGAAACCCTCTTGTCTTTGAAATGGTCAGTCCTTATGCAGGATGCATGCAATGCTCATGATGCTATGATGTTATGATAAAGCACACCACATACAGATACAAAGGCAAACATGGTAAGGCACACAAGTCATACAAGGCAAGCCCCTAAAGTTTAGGCCAGCATGAGGTCTAGGTACTACCCTCTTTCAGTTTGTTGGTTCACCTGTCCTAATCAAAAGTAACTGGGTTCTTAGAGGATCCCAATATCATTGACTACCCTCAATCGGTCATAACTCCAGCATCGCAATCTTTTCTTGCGGCCAGAACCATCACGAGAGTTTAGCCTCAATGGGCGTAGCATACTGCTACAATTCTAAAGGCCAAGTTGTGTCAATTAAGGTTCTAAGGTTGTTGGTGCTTAATGACTCCTTAGAAGACCCATATTCTCCTCGTTGCAACACAAGGGATATCGGTACAGACCAAGGTGCCACACCAACGTAGCCACTGCTTCACCTGTGTCGGTCTACGCCGGACAGGTCCCTCACAGCTTATGCTACCTAAACAGGGTATCCCCAGATCCGGGTTAGGATCTATGTATCTCCGATGCAACCCACAATATTAAAGCAAGCAAATCAATACAAGTGAAAACACAGTTATGACCTAGCCCTAAGGTACACCTCACTTTATAAAGGTGTCCCCAGCAGAGTCGCCAGTTCTGTGATCGGTGGATCTGGAACTGACTGTTTAAAGCTGGTTCGCGAAATGTCGCGGAAGCAAGAGTCGCCACCGTCTTTTATTTTCTCCAAATGGAAAGGACAAAAGCACAGAAAAATTCCTTATAGAGATTGCTCTCGGTTCGGGAGGTAGGTGTGATCGGTGGATCTGGAACTGACTGTTTAACGCTGGTTCGCGAAATGTCGCGGAAGCAAGAGTCGCCACCGTCTTTTATTTTCTCCAAATGGAAAGGACAAAAGCACAGAAAAATTCCTTAAAGAGATTGCTCTCGGTTTGGGAGGTAGGTTATAGAAAGGGAAGGTGTTAGCACCCTTTCTATCCATGGTTATCCATGGGCTCTTAGATACTTGCTCATTTGTGTTTTCAAAAAGGTTTGTTTGCTTTTCAATGTGGGTTTTAAAAAGTTTCTTTGAAAAATTTCAGTTCGACTCGTACGTCAGAGTGTTTGAAAAATTTGCTTTGAGAGCTTTTGAAAAGTGTTGGTGTGAAAAGATTTCAGTTTGTTTTGAAGAGAGCAAGTATCCATGAGTCGTCTACCTACCCTAAGGAATTCGTCTGTGTAAATGTCCTTTAAAGTAGTGCCACCCCACCATTGAGAGGTAGGTAGCACCACCGTTGGAGGTGTTTGGGTCAATTCGAGGTTCGGGACATGGTGATCACCGGAGCAATAGGAAGACACCTTAGAAGCTACCCTCATGCCAGGTTCCCGGATCATGAGGACTTACTAAGACATCCTCTACTCGACGATCACCTTTCGAAGGCAAGGCAACAGTGAGGCGTACCCTAGGGGTGGTGTGTGCAAATTGTGTGTCGTTTTCATTTGCATTTATCTTGTCATGTTCATTGTGATCTACGCTTGATTTTATTTAAGGCCATTCATTCTTTCATGCTTTTTTGTTAACAGTTTAAAAAGTTTGCGGGAAAGGTAAATCTAAACTATTACAAATGGCGCGGATCCACATCGCCAAAATTAAACCGGACCCGATTTGACGGAAAATAAATAAAGCAAATAAAGTAAAGTGCGAGAAGTAAATGTTACAAGGCTTCGGGAGAGATACATAATTATTTAAATGACATAAAATAAATATGCGAAATTAAATAAATTTAAGAACATGGGCGTTGGACCCTTTTGCAAAATATTTAAAGTTAATGAGGAATTAGAATTAAAAATAAAAAAAGAATGTTTTTGGTATTTTTTAGTGTTTTTAGGAATTTGATGAAAAAAAGAGTTAATTAAAATTAAACTAAACCTAATTCTAATGGTTTTTAAATTTATTATGAAAGTATTAAAATTTGACCTAAATTAAACCTAAGTTTTTTATGTACAATTAATTAAAATAAATAAATAAATAATATTATTAGAAAGAAAAAAGAAAACAAAAAGGAATAAAAAGTTATTAAACCTAATTCTATATTTTTGGATTTTTAGTTATTAAAAAAGAATTAAAGTTGTAACCTAATTAAAACTAAATATTTACATGTGAAAATACTTATAAAAACAATTAAAATAAATATTACATTTTTGCTCTTTTTCTGATTTTTTTGTGTATTTTATAATTTGGTAAAAATAATTAATTAAATTAAAAACAATGAAGCAAATAAAATAATAATTAAAAATAAAAAATAAAAAGAAAATTGCAAACCAGGGGGGGGGGGGTTCAGGCCCCAAAGTGGAGGTTAAATGTGAAATTCTGGCCCAGCAAGCTTTTTGATCCGTTTGACTTTTTCAGTTTGTGTGCTAACGCGTTGACTTGCGTTTATGGTACACCTTTGATCGTGGCACTCTGATTAATTCTCATAGGCACGTGGACGTCTGGATGATGGTGGTATATCATGCGCTCCACCTTTGAAATTGCATGGGAAGACGCTTTGCAAAATAATATAGAAATAATGTAGACCTGGGATTCAAACCCAGGTCTTGAGTTATGCCAATCCTTATGCCTGCCGTCTGTGCCAATTAACGCGTTTTACATATATTAGACAAACAAATATTATAAAAGAAAATGGATCAACGCATGGAAACGCGCGCAAATTTTTAAACAAGCCAATCACTTGATGCCACGACTCCATCTTCTCCATGCGTTCCTGAAAACAAAAACATATGGCAACGGTTTCTATGGCGTGCTCTTAGGCCGGTTTACAAAAAATAGCGATTAGCTCATCTCTAAACATAAATTAAGCGCGAGGGTGAATTCTTCTTCGTCTCCATGCACTGAGTACAATGATGGAACTGTGGTGGTCCAATTTTGCTTTGGGTGGAAACCCCTAATTCAACAACCTGCAAACCCTAGAAAGCTAACATGGTGAAATCGCGTGTATGTCATAAAAATGCAATTAAAGGCATTGGTTAGCATCAGCACATCATAAGGGATATAAATCCATGAATCAAATGTTATGAAAGTGTCTAAAATGCAAAGCACGATAATGAAAAAAAATGGCAAAAGAGTGACTTCTGTACAGCGTTTCAAGGGACTATCTTTGATGCTTTTGATTGTAATACGTTCAGCAATGCTTGAGGAAACTAATGGAACAGGAATTAGGCCTTGAATCGCCCTGGAAGAATGATTTCAGAATTGCTTTTTTTGACAAAATTTCCAAGTTTTCAATGGCTCTTTCTGCGCAGCTTTTAGTCTAGCACGATTAGGTTTGTGTTCCTGGCTTTGTAGTGAAGCTATTAGGTTAAGAAAACTCAATAAAATCTCTTTCATTCAATGGTTTTGCAAATTGATTTTCTAAGGATCTTTTTGAATCTTTTTCATGTGTTCTTTGTATCAATTAGCTCAAATCAGACCAAATCTTTCCTAGTTTGCCTTTACACGAAATGTTGACCTTAAAACATGTATAAAAAGATTGGTTTTGTTAGGTTAAATATTTTTCACATATTTTAAATGATTTAAATGAATTAATATTAATAATAATTCAAATAAATAAATAAAAAATAAGAAAATACTTCCCTTTGGGCCAAGTGGTTGTGCATATGCTTGGAATGATGAATCATGGAAGAAAAATGGGCCCATTAGCAATTTTAGGTCATTTGGATCAAAGTTGACTTTTCAAAATATCCAAAAATTTCCCAACTTCCACAAGGCATAACTTGCTCAATTTTTAATCTTTTCTCATGTTCTTGGACATTTTGGAAAGGTATTTGAGTCCTATAACCAATGTCTTTTGTCCCATGTCATTTTGATTTACCTATCTCAAGTTATGGCCTTTGACTTAAAGTCCCTTTTTGTTGACTTTTGAAAACGACCTATAATGTTGAAATTGATAACTTTTTGTGAGAGCATTTCTTGGACTTGAAGTATGAAGATGAGTTGTAGGAAATGTCTTTCTCTTCAAAATGAGCTTTGGATGGGATTTTTCTGATAATCCATGTGAAAGTTATGCCCTGGTCAATTTCAGTTGACTTTTTCAGTTGTCCAAATATAGTAACTTTTGCATCTTGATGATTTTCTGAGCCAAATTTTGAGAATCATGATCAAGCATTGATCAAATGATGTTTGTGGCTTCAAAATGATGTGTTGACCAGAATTTTGAACTTTTGACTGTCAAATGACCATTTTGCCCCTACAGTTGACTGTAGTGCAATTTAGGGTTTTGACTGAGCAATTTTGAGCTGAATGCCTTGAAACTTGGTATGAAGATGCTTGACCATCTTTGTAAGCATATGAGACTTGATTGGGCCTTTTAAAACTTCATTTTCTTGATCAGAACCCAAACCCTAGTTTTGACTGTATGGGAGACTGTTTGACTGCACAACCCTTGGGGAATTTTGTGACTTGGCTTGGCAATTTCTTGAGGAATATGGGAGGGCAAATTTTGGGGTACAACAGTGTCTATGTTCAAGTTGTAGTACAAGATATAACAATTATCTGCTTATATGTTGATGACTTGCTAGTGACTAGAAATAGCTTCGAGAACTTGTCGAAGTTCAAAGAGCTGATGATGAAGGAATTTGAAATGTATAATCTGGTAAAGTTGTCTTATTTCTTAGGTATGAAATTTCAAATGTCGAAACAAGGTATGGTGCTACGTCAAAGGAAGTATGTCAAAGAAATACTCAAGAGATTCAGAATGGATGATTCGAATCCTGTATCTTCACCTGTCGGACCAAATGTAAAATTGGAGAAGAATGTAGAGGAAGACAAAGTCGATGTAACTTTGTTCAAGTTTATAAATCTATTTATTAAAAAGATTAGGCCTCAGACTATGAAAAAAGCCTTTTAAGTTTAACATGTTGGCTTATATAAATAAATATGAATAATTTTTTATTATCATTATGTTATATTTTGTAATTTGAATCAAAATAAATAAATAAAACTTGGTTATCTTTGAGAACTTATTAAAATAAGATGAAAACACCTTATGAAAAATACTATAAGTTGTTTTCACAAGTCCTCTTAAATAAATAGTCTCACAAAATTTATGCTAACTGATAAGTTAAATACTATCTTGTCAATATTATAAACAAATATTCTCATTCTCTCATAATAGGTGTTATATTTTATATTTTTATTTGTATCAAATTATTTATTCTTTTAGAATACTAATGTGATATTTATTATTTATTTATACTAATTTATTATTATTTATTGTATTTTAGTTTATGTAACTACTCCACTAACTATTATGAATAAACTTATTTTAGTAAATAAGAGTCATTTTATCATTGAAATTAACACAATTAATCATTATCTTAAAAGTATGAAAATCTCAAAAATGACACTTATTATGAGACGGAGAGAACATTATCTTTTTAGTTTGTTGAGTAATTAATGTGATTAGTTTATGTCAAGACCAAATATATAAAGTCATTCAATATATTTGAAAATGAAGTCTTTGCTTATAATATTAATCGGACTGAAAAATGTATGGTGAAAAAGTATGGTGTGACATCTTGAAACTCAATTTTTTTTTATAAGATATAACTTTGTAAAATATTTATTTCATATAATAAAGAGACATCAAATCAACTCAAAATAATATAAACATATCTCATATATGAGTACTTGTTCAAACATTATAAAATATAACAATTTAAAAGTGAATCTCGACCTTGATGTCATAATACCATAACCTTATTACAACTTAAACACACTACTGACTTAACTCGTCAGCATACATAAACACAATTGAAATATAATAAATTGGTTTTCTACACCATCCTCAATAATCTTAGAGCAACATAATTATTCCTCAGTCTCAATATGAGAATATCATGCACATGGATTCACACCATAAAACATAGAAACAAATGAGTGAGAATATATTCTGCAAATTATAAGGTGTTCTGGACTGAGCCTGGGCACAACCTAATTCCCCATTGCGTCCATAACGGTCCAAATAACGGCCTGGTCCTTTGGATCTAATTTAGATAAGCGCTGACCATGTGCCCTTCACCTGGGACACATCATCAATGTGCCCTGCACTCTTCGGGATCGTTATCCCCTCTGAAACAGACGTGGTCAGCCAACTACCCGCGAAGTCCACAAAGCTCTTGACCCAAGACGTGAGCATGTGCTTCTCATCTTCACTCACATGAATTCTGGCAGCCATCTATTATGGGTCTGGACATTCATCCCACAATGGAGGCCTTGGTCCAGCGCTGGGGAACTATAAATACCCTCTTTCACTAGAGAGTCAGGTATTATGTTCACCCACCACTTCTATACTTTCTCTCATTTCACTCTGAATTTTACTTTGGCCTTAGATTGTCTTGCAGGTACACCACCCTCTTCTTCTCTCCAACAACCGTAGAAGCCCAAGTGTTGTAGGCCACTGAAGATCCTTCTGATCCCAGTAAGATTAGTGGCACCGTCTGTGAGAGCCATTTGCTTCCCCCTTTTTTCTAACTAAAGACCAAAGCAAACTCATCCTCAAAACCTACATGAAATTCTGGCTGCAGATACTCAATGTCACGTTCAATGTTATGACACCGTATCTGACTTTCTATAAGACAGTAAATACAAAAACAGTAAAGAACACAGTCAATTGTTTACCCAGTTCAGTGTGCAACAACACCTACTCTGGGGGCTACCAAGCCAGGGAGGAAATCCACTATAAGAGATATTAATTCAGGAATAAACCAACCAGTTTATCTCCTTCACTTAAGACCTACCCAATGCAACTTAAATCTAAGTACAACTTAAACCTGAGTTCCTACTCACTCCCCCTCAATCACAGCAGTGATACATAAAACAATTTGACTAATGAATTGATGAAGACACTCTTCAAAACATACACTTGATTATGCTTCACAGCTTTTTAATCAAGCAACACAAACACTCTTGCTTCACAGCTTTGAGTGATACATAAACCTAACTTGACTTTGCTTCACAGCTTTAGTCAAGAGACATACAAACACTCTTGCTTCAAAGCTTTGAGTGATACACAACCCTTACAATTAAAACCTATTCCAAGTCACTTATCACAATGATAATTGCTTGGATTACAATAGTTAAAACTATACAACTTCTAAATGATCTTCTGTCAAAAAGGGATGCATTCCAAGACAGCAACTCTGTTGAATATATAACAGCTTCATCTTCAGTTAGGGTTTCCACAAAAAGCTAGGGTTAATTCCGCTTGACCTTAAGACTAGGTCACAGGACTAGATCAACCAGGTTGGGGTTGAGCTAGGTTAACCCAAAGAAAACGCAGGATTCTGTTCTGGAAAGACTGAGTCATTTTCCTGAAAAAACTCAGAATTAACCAAACTGCATACCTGTTAGTTCAGAACAGGATGTCTTAACATTTGTTATGACATCTGAATTCCTGTTTACTGATTTTGGTAAATGTGATCATTTTGCAAAATGCTCAGATACACACTCATAAACATCAGTACCTGTATGACAATATTTTTCTGCAAAGGTACCTAATAAATCTGTACCTAATAAACTAGAATGTTATGACATCAGTCATGACATTCATACACCTGGTTTTACCAAAAATGCATGCCAATACCTAAACAACTACAAACTCCCCCTTTGGCAGATTTTTGGCTAAAGCCCCTAAGCAATCAGAGATAGATAGCAGCAGAATAAATATGACTGCAGAAAAATAGAATGTCTAATAAAGTACCAAAGTATATCTCCCCCTCTTTAGCCACAAATGGGCCAAAGATACATGTTCTTAAAGATTATACAGTCATCCAGAAAAAGTAATGAGAGTAGAACTAAAAACTGAACACACTTCCAAACTCTACCAGGGACCAGCATCAACTCCACCAATCAGCAACTCCACCAACCTTTAAGCACTGTCATCAGACTCAGAGGAGCTAGTTTCTTCAGTATTGAGATGACCTTCAGCTTCTACACCCTCTTCCCTTCTGTTTCCTTCAGCTTCCTCCTTTTCTAACCTGGCAATTAGGTTTTCTAAGGTCTTTTTCCTAGCTTCCAGTTCTTTGCAGGTCTCTTTTAATACAGCTATAACATCAGATGTTTTGGACTGGGTCTTTACAGACGATGTCTCAGCTGATGTTATGACAATATCAGGAGCATGAGATCCCTGAAATAGTTTGTAGTGCAACCCAAGGGCAGGAGATCTTTTGCAAGCAGTATCTCTTGCCACCAGGATATCAGGGTATTGTGCAAGGATAATTCCACAAAGGAGGGAGGGAAAGGCAATTGGTCCTTTGACAGCATAACTACCAGCATGTTTTAAAGTTTGTTCAAAAATATACCTGCCATAGTCAAAAGCAGTCTTGGTTCCCACAGCATAAATAAATCTCCCCAATCCTGTGGAAATAGTTGATTTATGGTTTGTAGGGACCCAGTTGGCTGCACCAATCTTGTGCAGGATGGCAAATTTCATGCTAAGTTTGCTGGCATTCAGCTTGCCTTTCAAGGGCCAGCACTTCACTTGCCTTGCTGTGATGGTTTGACAAACTTCATTGTCAGTGACTTCCAGATCAAGACAATCCTCATTTGATCTTCCAAGAAATTTGTTAATTTCTGATGGAGAGAAATTAACCCTTCTTCCTCTAACAAAAACACTTTCAAACTCAGCTGACCTTCCATCAGCACAATCATTAGACAAGTTAACTATGAACTCCTTGACCAGATTTTCATAACACTTGGTAAATTTTATCACTGTCTTCATCAGTCCAGCATTCTTGATCAGGTCCATGATGTCCTTGCACTCTATGGCATCATTGTTGAGTTCTCTTTCTAAAGCTATTCTCTTCAAGTAAACATACTTCCATCTGTTTGCATTGTCAGGATGGTGGAAAGAGATGTTGTCTGTTGGGACTTCAGGAACTCTAGCAATTTTGCTGGAGGGCAGTTTCCTTCTGATAGGAATTTCTTCAGCATCAATCTCAAACTCTGATTCCTCATCAGAATCAGAAGATTCAGGTTCTTTTCTCTTCTTTGTAATTGGTTGTCTACCAGTATACACCTGGGCTTTCACCTTCCCTTTGGACTGACCAGTTTTCACAGATTCTACCCCAGCCTTGCCTCCAGTCTTGGATTTCTTAACAGCAGGTTTATCTTTGGACATACATTTTGCATCATTCTGATTACCCTTTATTTTCATCATTCTCCTAGCTATGCTAGGGTTTACATTGGCAATCAGATCATTGTCTGAGTATTCCTCATCCACATCAATGATAGGTGGATCAGCAGTCTTTTCTGAAGGGTTCTGAATGTTATCATTTTGTGTCATAACATTCTCAGAGACATCTACATTCTCAGAGACATCCACATTATGGCTTCCTGATTGATTTAAAGGGACAAAAATCCCCGGTACAGGTTGGTTTCCGCTTAGTATACTAGTAACAAGCCTAGCAATAGCTTGATGAACTTGAACTGATCCTTCTCTATTTGGTACAGAAGTAGAAGGATGAGAAGGATTACCAGAGGCAGCAGCTTGAGCTCTTCCTGCATGTCTAGTTCTCAGCTTTTTGACTTTGGCGGGGTCAGTTGCCATCTCTCTGAGAGGAGTGATCTCAAGAACTTCAGATTCTATGCATGTGGTGATTGCTCGAGAGTCTTGGTCAGATGATGAAGATGAAGAGGTCGCCTTGGTTGAAGATGATGTTTGAGACATTTTGATTGACTTAGAGCACCAGTAGCAATTTGAGAAAAAACTTTGATTGAGAGAAGGGAACAGGTTGCAAAGTCGAGAGAGGTAGGAGGCAAAAGAGAGTCTTTTCAACTTCTTAAAGATTTTGAAAGAATTGGGAAAACATATGATTAACCCACTAAAAATAGACTTAACAAAATTAACTCCTTCAACCCTTGTTTTAAGCAAAATTAATTGCTATAATTTCTCATGTTGGCAAATACCCAACCTGCCCCTCAAGTTTTCAAGTTTATTTCTAACAAGAGCCTTGGTAGAAGAATCAGCCAGCTGAAGCTTAATGATACCATGTTCCAGTTTAATTGACTTCTTCTCAATGTGCTTGGTCCTGCTATGCTGAATAGGGTTCATGGAAATATTGATTGTATTCAGATTGTCACAATACAATGTCACAATATCTTGTGAGACATTATACTCAATGAGCATCTGTTTTGTCCAGATATTTTGAGGATAGTTACTACTAGCTGCAACCATTTCAGCACAGAGTTGGGAAGACATTCTTTTGACATGAATCATAGTTCTGGTTGATTCTTGAATGATCTTATTTTTCTTTTTGTCAACTCCATTTTGATGGTGAGTTATAGGAGAAGAGACTTCACGACTCATTTCTTCTGGGAAACAGAATTTATTAGACTTGTTGTTTCCAAAATCCTTGTCATGATTACTTCTGGTTCTGACAACACATCCTTCTTCAAGTTTATTCACCATATCATAGACATGTTCCTTTTTACCAAGCCTTTCAATTTTAAGTTCACCACAAACCCTTCTTTTATCAATCTGTAGTCTTGGAGTCCTTCTGACTGCTTCCATAGAGATAACTCTTTTCATTCTTCTTAGATGAAGATGACCAAGCTTATGGTGCCACAGTTTCATCTCTTTTTCTTCTTTGGTAATTGGACACATAGTGGAGTTATTAGTGTTCTCAGGCTGCCACAAGTAACAGTTATCTTTGGATCTGATTCCTTTCATTACAACTTCTAGTTTTTCATTAATTACTAGACATTCAGATTTTGAGAAGTTGACCTTGAATCCTAGATCACACAATTGACTGATACTAATGAGATTAGCAGTCAGCCCTTTTACCAGCAGTACTTCATTCAGACTTGGAACTCCAGGGCAGTCCAAATTACCAACTCCTTTGATTTCACCTTTAGCACCATCTCTAAAGGTCACAAAACTGGTGGTGTGAGGTTTAACATTATTGAGGAGGTTCTTG
Source organism: Vicia faba (assembly GCA_948472305.1). Taxonomy (NCBI): domain Eukaryota; kingdom Viridiplantae; phylum Streptophyta; class Magnoliopsida; order Fabales; family Fabaceae; genus Vicia; species Vicia faba. The sequence goes on from OX451735.1 coordinate 217,846,316, forward strand.
ATTCCAGTCATGTGTCTGGAACATCCACTGTCAAAGTACCAGTCTTCCTTTGCAGATACCCTCAGGGAAGTGTGGGCTATCAGGGCAGTAGCCTTTTTCTTCCATTTAGGAGCATGTGGTACCTTTTTAGACTTAGGTTTGACACCTGAGTTCTGATTAGGGTATCCATGCAATCTGAAGCAGAAAGGCTTTATGTGGCCATATCTCCCACAATGATGACATCTCCATCTTTGGTACCTTTTCTTCATATGTCTCTGTTCCTGATGTTGAGAGTTGTGTTGAGACATCTGTTTTAACATTTGCTTATCAGGCCCGATCTTCTTATCTGTACCAGATTTCTTTGCTTTCATAAATCCTAGTCCAGATTTATTTCCCACATTTTGTCCAACCTGAAGGATCTCTTCCAATTTGTCTGTTCCATTAGTCAGCATCTTGACAGATTTGGTCATTTGATTCAGTTGTGAGTTCAGCAATTGAACTTCCCCTTCTAGATGACTTATAGTTTCAAGGTTTGCCCTTTTTTCAGCCTCCAGCTTTATGATGAGTTTTGATTGTTTCTCATTCTGCACACAGACTTCAGTACTTCTGATACACAATTTCTTGTAAGTATCAGCCAGTTCTTCAAATGTCACTTCTTCATCACTAGTGTCACTTTCAGAGGTACAGACACCAGTTAGAGCAGTAACTAGTTTGGCAGATTCTTCTTCAGAATTACTTCTGAATCACAGTCATACCAAGTAACAGTCATTCCTTTCTTTTGTTTCTTAAGAAAGGTAGGACATTCAGCTCGAATATGCCCATATCCTTCACAGCCATGGCATTGAATTCCTCTGCCTTGATTTCCCTTCTCTTCTGACCTTGGTCTTCTGCTGGAACTGTCAATGTCAGAGGGAATGTTATGAACATTAGACCTTGACTTTGGATCTATTCTTTTGATGAGTTTGTTGAACTGTCTTCCAAGCATGGCTATAGCTTCTGAAATATTTTCTTCTTCATCTTCCTTGTTTTCAACATCAGTGTTGGATACAAGTGCTATGCTCTTGTTCTTCTTGTCACCATTTTCAGTGATCCCCATCTCAAAAGTCTGAAGAGACCCAATTAGTTCATCCACTTTCAACTTGATGATGTCCTGGGCTTCCTCTATGGCAGTTACCTTCATAGCAAATCTTTTAGGCAAGGATCTGAGAATCTTTCTCACCAATTTTTCTTCTTACATCTTTTCTCCCAGTGCTTCTGAGGTGTTGGCAATCTCCAAGATGTTCATGTGAAACTCATGAATGGTTTCATCTTCCATCATTTTTAGATTCTCAAACTTGGTAGTCAACATCTGAAGCCTTGACATTTTCACTTTGGAAGTGCCCTCATGAGTAGTTTTGAGAGTGTCCCAAACTTCCTTGGCCAATTCATATTGATGTACTAGTCTGAAAATGTTTCTATCAATTCCATTGAACAAGGCATTTAAAGCTTTGGAATTTCCCAGGGCTAACTCATCTTCTTCTTTACTCCAATCTTCCTCAGGCTTCAAACTGATTGTCCCATCTTTCTCAGTTATGGTGGGATGGATCCATCCTTTGTCAGCAGCTCTCCAAGCCTTTTTGTCCAGAGATTTTAAGAAGGCAATCATACGAGGTTTCTAGTAGTCATAATTTGTTCCATCCAGAATGGGTGGTCTATTTCCAAAAACTCCTTCTTTGTCCATATTGCCAGAAAGTGATATCCCTAGATCTCACCCAGTAATACAGGCAGGGTACCTGCTCTGATACCAATTGAAATTCTGGCTGCAGATACTCAATGTCACGTTCAATGTTATGACACCGTATCTGACTTTCTATAAGACAGTAAATACAAAAACAGTAAAGAACACAGTCAATTGTTTACCCAGTTCAGTGTGCAACAACACCTACTCTGGGGGCTACCAAGCCAGGGAGGAAATCCACTATAAGAGATATTAATTCAGGAATAAACCAACCAGTTTATCTCCTTCACTTAAGACCTACCCAATGCAACTTCAATCTAAGTACAACTTAAACCTGAGTTCCTACTCACTCCCCCTCAATCACAGCAGTGATACATAAAACAATTTGACTAATGAATTGATGAAGACACTCTTCAAAACATACACTTGATTATGCTTCATAGCTTTTTAATCAAGCAACACAAACACTCTTGCTTCACAGCTTTGAGTGATACATAAACCTAACTTGACTTTGCTTCACAGCTTTAGTCAAGAGACATACAAACACTCTTGCTTCAAAGCTTTAAGTGATACACAACCCTTACAATTAAAACCTATTCCAAGTCACTTATCACAATGATAATTGCTTGGATTACAATAGTTAAAACTATACAGCTTCTAAATGATCTTCTGTCAAAAAGGGATGCATTCCAAGACAACAGCTCTGTTGAATATATAGCAGCTGCATCTTCAGTTAGGATTTCCACAAAAAGCTAGGGTTAATTCTGCTTGACCTTAAGACTAGGTCACAGGACTAGATCAACCAGGTTGGGGTTGAGCTAGGTTAACCCAAAGAAAACGCAGGATTCTATTCTGGAAAGACTGAGTCATTTTCCTGAAAAAACTCAGAATTAACCAAACTGCATACCTGTTAGTTCAGAACAGGATGTCTTAACATTTGTTATGACATCTGAATTCCTGTTTACTGATTTTGGTAAATGTGATCATTTTGCAAAATGCTCAGATACACACTCATAAACATCAGTACCTGTATGACAATATTTTTCTACAAAGGTACCTAATAAATTTGTACCTAATAAACTAGAATATTATGACATCAGTCATGACATTCATACACCTGGTTTTACCAAAAATGCATGCCAATACCTAAACAACTACACTACATATCATCATGGCCAGCCAACAAAACAAGGGTAACACCAACGAGACTATTTTCCCTGCCTCCACTGACAATGGCAACCTCAACAATAATGAAAAACCCGACCACGAGCAAGGTGACCCCAGGGACGTGCTAACCGCCTCCTCCTCATCTCATGGTGCGGACAATAACACCGTCCAACAGTTTGAAGAGCCTGGAATGTATCAAGAAATTCATGTACCGCCCAATGTTGATCCCACAATAGTGGCCCTATTCGTGGTTATCAATCAAACCAACTATATGTTCTTCCAACAGAGCGAACGCATTGAAATGCTAGAAAAGGGTCGCCAATCATGTTCCCCTTCAAGGAGATATCGCCGACCTGAATCTTGCAGCCCGTCCATATGATGACGAGGTGCCCATTCACGTTTTCCCCCACGGAGACACCAACGAAATGAGTCCCAGATCCCCTCTCCGCAATGAACCGGGCACCTCCCCTAGATGGAGAGGCAGTATCTCGCGGTCATCAAGAAGCGTGACCACACTCCTCCTCGTAGGGAATGAAGATCCCTGGTTCCCAAAAGAAACAAGGTCAATGGGCATCCAGACAAGCCCAAGAGTCGACCAAGAAATTTGCCACGCTACAACAGGGCCCCTCAACTCGACTCCTCCCCATCGCGCTCACCATCCAGAAGTGACGAAGATGACCATCGTGGTCCGATGTCTCGGGTGATAATGGAGACTCTGCTTCATTTCTGGATAGAGAAGCCACTTCCTTTAGCGACTTATAATGGCACAACAAATCTCGAAGATCACATCGAGGGCATTAATGTGATGCTCGAATACTGCAACGTCAGGGGCGCCATCAAGTGGAGAATGTTCCCCACGACTTTGAGGAAGGGTGTCATGGTGTAATACGGTGGGAGAACTGACTTGGGTGTTTTGTGTTTTATCGCAATTGTTGCGGATATCAAGAGTTGCCACCGACTTTTCTTTTATCTAATAAAGGAAAGGGTGAAAAGAACAGGAAATACCTTTTGAGATACTTTCTTGAGTTCGGGGGATAGATTATGAAAAGGGAAGGTGTTAGCACCCTTTTCATTCGTAGTTATCTACGGGCTCTTAGTTGCTAGCTCACTTTGAAAATGCTTTGTTTGAAATGTGTTTGTGATTGTTTTTGAAAGTATTTTTGAAAAGTGCCTTCGTTTATGCAAACTTTGTAATGATTCTCGTCTTTATAATAATGTATACAAAGCGTTTGACTTTTGAAAATATTTCATTGAAAATGTTGGTGTGTTTAAAAATCTTTTGTTTGAAATGATTGTGAGCAAACAACTATGAACGTTATACCTGCTCAAAAAGTCTTAGTTCTTTTCCTCCTCCTTTAGATATTTCTATCTTACCATTTATTGATAAGAAGCCCTATCATTGGATGTGAATGGACGGGCATGGGTCATCTTATAGTCATAGAAGGCAACTTATGAGACGCTTTAGCAATTGTCGCAAGGGACTAAGATCGTTTTACTCAAGGCAACATTGAAGGGTCATCGAGGGACTACGATATTTTTTTATTGAGGGTCTTTGCTAAAGTGTCCCACATTCGAGGGGCATGACTATTTATTTGTAGGCAACAAGCGAGGTTATCCTAGAGGTGCGCGTGTGAAAAGTGTTTAATTGCGTGCATTTTTGTCTTTGAGATTAGGGTTCTCTAAGATTGATTTTATCTTGCCATACATACCCTAATTACTAACAATTATATTAAAAGCGATAAATTGCGGAAATTAATATCCTACGCTATTACATCATTTGGAGATGGGGGTACAAATTTACAAATGCGGAGGTAAAAGCAAATAAAACCTAATTTTACTATTACAACCATATTGCATGAATAAATAATATACAAGAATGTAAAGATAAATAAAAAAGGAAAATTGTTTTTTTTTTTAATTTATGTATTGACACATGTACTTACGCATTGATACGAAAAATTTATGCATTAACGCATACACTTATGCATCGATACGTATCATTTCTTGCCTCTGGAAGTCAAAACTAACTCAACATGAGTCAACATATAATGGTTTATATTGACTCATAACCTATTTTGTATCGACTCATGTGTGTTTTGTATCAACTCATACTCATTTTCTTTCTCTGGAAATCAAAACCAACTCAGTATGAGTCGACACATAATGGTTTGTATCGACTCATAACCTATTTTGTATCGACTCATTTGTGTTTTGTATCGACTCATAACCTGTTTTGTACCATATATGTGTCGACACATAGAGATATGCATCGACTCATACTGTTGTTTTTTCACTTCTAACATTGTTCTATCACATATATAAGTTAGTTCTCAACACATGGTTAATGAAAAATGAAAAATAAGCATATAGTTAGCTTCAGGGGATATGATATCTACATTTTATTTTCACAAATGAACCACTAATGATGCTTGTATGAAGAGCTCAAAATCAATAAAACGTACCTCAAAACTGAAACTTGTATTTTGAGTTTGAGTTGTTGTATCGTCTTGGAGAAATCAAGTTGGAGGTGGCTGTTTTTTAGTTTGGAAAATAGTGATGTTACAGAAATTGTTCTTGTGTTTGAAAAATTTATATGTGATGTATATGAAGTATTTGGACAATTGGTTTAAGGGAAAACTTGCAAGGTTGTACAGTGGGTTAAGGTTTTTTCTATTTTCAGTTTTTGTTTTGTGAATGAAAATAAAGTTGAAGGTGAGCAGAGTTTACAAAGAATTCTGTTAAGTTTTCCAAATCCTCTTTTTTTTCTTTCTCCCCCCTTTCTCTCTCTAAACCTCTCCTTTTGTGTATTGTGAAACAACTTATTTATAGATGAAATTGACTGAAATTTAGGAGGGAAATAGATAAGTTTTTGAACTATTTGGGTACACTATTTCATTGCTTTTTAGATGCATCTCTTATATGCTAAGTTTGTGCAAATATTGGACTGATATGATGCAGATTTTGTAGGGCAACATTGCAGGTTTTGACATTTTCCTTGGCATTACTATGCAGGTTTTAGACAGGCGGATATGTAGCATGATGCAGGTCTGGTTTTGTGGACAGATTTATGCAGCTTGTAACAAAGACAAGACATATTTGTGGGCAGCATAATGGCAAAGTTTGAAGATTGAGTCAAAGGGAAAAGTTCAAACAAGACAAAGCTTAGGATTTGTAACTTGCAATTTTTTAACTAAAAAATGCAGCCTTGTTGTTTACTTGAAAACTTGTAACAACTTGAATTATCTTGAATTATGGTGAAAAGATGTCATGAAGTAATGAAATTTACATGTATAAAAAACACTTAGAAAAATTTCTAAGTCTTACAAAGTTTGATTTTTGAATTTCTTGATTTCTTGATGATCAAATTTCATATTTTTGAATGTCTTGATGAAATGTGATCTTTGAAACTAAAATTTGATTAAAAAAAATCAAAGTTTGACTTTTCAGTGTACAATTGACTTTTCAGTGTACAATTGACTTTTTTCATCAGTTGACCAAATTTCATCTATCAATCCACTGATCTCGGGAGATGAATTGAAATATCCTATTAGGCCAAAATGATGTACTTGAATTCTTGAGATCATGTTTCAAACCAATAATTCATGTACTAGGTCAAAAGTTAAAGATTGGTCATTCTCAGTCAAAACCCTAATTTTGACCATATTGCCCTTTTGATAATTTGAACAATTTTCTTGGAGAATTATGATCCAATCTTGATCAAATGATACATATGACATTAAAATGTTGATATTGGTCCAAAATCTTAAAGTTTGACTGTAGGTTGACCATAATTGACTTTTTTCCAATACATCTGATTTTTAGGCCATCTGATCAATTAACTGAGCAATTTTATGATCTAAGACTTGAAACTTGACAGGGGAAATCTTGAGTGTCCATAATGATTCATGAAAGTAATTTTAAATATTAGAAGTCCAACTTTCCTTGTGCAAACTCAAACCCTAACTTGACCCTAACTTGAGGCATCATTGTTGTGGAGATGGCTTGACCTAGTCAATACTCGTGCAAGCTTGAATCATTGAAGATATTTGTGGGAAATATCTTGAGAAAAGGGAGGGAAAATTTTGGGGTACAACACATGGCATAATACAAAATCCTCCCCTAAAAAATTGTCACCTCCTAGAGAGATCTGAAGACTCAGTTCACCATAAATTTCACCGCCTCCTAACAACACCCAAAATCTGAGGCGTCGTTCGAGATACCTACTCGAGAAAGGGATACATCCTTGCAGTGACTTAAAAAAGGTAGTTGGCATCGAGGCTCCTCGTTCCTTGGATGAAATTCTTCTCAAGGTTCGATCCTACACCCAATACTAGGAGAAAGAGGCCACCAACAATGCTCAAGACTCTAGGAATCGAGAAAGCACCAGGGCCTCGAAGTACAGCAGCGATGTGGCTCCTTGATGAGGCGGGGAGAAGAGAAGAGATGATATGCCCCGCGATTCCCGCAAACACAAAGGTCCGACAGGTCGTTTCACTGAGTACACTCTGTTGACCGCTCCCCGCGAGCGTATCTTAGTTGAGTGTATTAACGCTAAATTCAAACAGAGCGGGGTTTGGCTCCCCAAGCCGACACCCCCTAAAATGAACATCGATAAAACCAAGTATTGTTGTTTCCATAGGAGACACTACCACGCCACTAAAGACTGTGTCCACCTCAAGGATGCAATCGAGATCCTCATTAGGGAATGTCGTATGAGATAGTACACCAAGAGGAGCGAGGCTCCTCAACAATAGGTCCGTGAAATGAAGAATGTCGAGGAAGAAACACACCCTCCTAACGACACTGTCAACCTATAAGTCACCCTGTACGTGTCTCTTCTTGAGAACTTCTACGTCCCTGCTGAGGCCGGCACACCCTTGTATACTCATAGCACCTAGGAAAGGTTCCCCTCCGTGATGGTCATATCTGGAAGAGGATTCAGAAAATTCACCGTTGGGTTAACAAAGAGAAAGTTTGAAGAACTGCCAGGGGAATTTCCTAACTCTAGCATCCCTTTGCTGGCAAGAGCAAAAATGGATAACTTTAACATCCTCCGGATTCTGGTCGACCAATGAAGCTCTATCGATATCATGTATATACACCTGTTCACCACCATCCAGCTCGACCACACTCATTTAACACCATATGTGGGATTTGAACTACAAGGTTTCAACGGCACGACCACCAGACCTTAGGGTTACGTCAAGTTTCTCGTCACCTTTAGGGAAGAAGAAATGGCTAGACAGATCAAAGTTTTCTTCCTGGTCATTAAGTGTCTGTGATACGGTGGGAAGAACTGACTGTTTTTGGAATGTTGGTTCGCGTTTTGCGTTTTGTATTCGTAAAATGTCGCGGTAAGCAAAAGTCGCCATCGACTTTTATTTTATCCAACAAGGAAAGGAAAAAAGCACAGAAAAATTCTTTTTTCAAGATATTTCCGAGTACGGGGGGTAGATTTATAGAAAGGGAAGGTATTAGAACCCTTTCTATCCGTAGTTATCTACGCGCTCTTAGGTACTTGCTCATCATTTTCAAAATTGTTTTCTTTGTTGTGATCGGTCGGAACGAGAACTGACTGTTTTTTGAATGTTGGTTCGCGTTTGCGTTTGTTTTCGCAAAGTGTCGCGGTAAGCAAGAGTTGCCACCGTCTTTTATTTTATCCAACAAGGGAAAGGACAAAAGCACAGAAAAATTCCTTTTCGAGATGTTTCTCGGGTTCGGGAGGTAGATTATAGAAAGGGAAGGTGTTAGCACCCTTTCTATCCGTGGTTATCCACGGGCTCTTAGGTACTTGCTCACTATGTTTTCAAAAGGTTTGCTTGTGTTTGTGGGTTTTGAAAAGAGTTTTGTTTGAAACTTCATTTTAACTCTTGCTTCTGTCCTCAAGAGTGTATGAAGTGTTTTTGAAAACTTTGTTCGAAAAGTGTAAGTGTGAAAAGTTTTGTTTTGTTTTAAAAAGGAGCAAGTACTTAAGAACCTCTACCTACTCAAAAGGGAATTTAATTGTGCAAATGTCCTTTAGACAATGCTATCCCACTATTGAGGAGTAGGTAGCACCGTCGTTGGAGTTTTTGGGTCAATTCTATTTAAGGGACTTGTGGTCACTAAAGCAATGTTAGGACGCTTTAGTGGTAATCCTAATGTCTTAGATCATTTTTCCGAGGCAACCGTTTTGAGGCAACTTATGATCTTGGGATAAAAGGACGACCTCTAAAACATCCTATACTTAATGACCATGTTTGAGGCAACCAAGTGAGGTGTACCCTAAGAGTGGCATGTGCAAGTGTGTCAATTTTCAGTTTATGTTATCTCTGTACATGTTATGGTGAGCTACTGTTGATTTTAAGTTAAGACAGATCTTGTCATACAATCCTAGTTAGCATACATCTAAACAGTTAATATATGTACAGGAATTTAAAGTGCAGGAATTGTAAATCCTACGCTATTACAAGGCTTTCGGGGAGGGGGATTATTTACATGACCAAAAATTGGGGAATAAAAAGCAGTAAAGGGTCTTAGTTTAAGCTATTACATCCCAGTAGGCAATTACAATAAAAAAAACGCGCATAAAACAAGGGAAAGAGACGTCTAAGAAATTTCTAAGTAAATAAGAAAATCTTTTTGGTTGTTTTTGATTAAGAAGATATTTGAATTAAATACTCCTAAGTCTAGTTTATTTTAAATTGATAAAATGAAGTTAAAATAATTAATTAATTTGTTTACAAAATTAATTTGAATAAAAACTAACCTAATGTTTTTTTTTGTGATTTTTTTTTATTTAAAGTTAATTTAAATGATAAGGAAGTCTATGAAAATAAAAACAAAAAAAATAAAGTGCAGGAGGGATCCTTCGATCCAGGGAAAAAGGAGTTTCGACCCAGGGAGGGAATGGAGGCTTCGATTGGGAGAGGGTCCTGGTTCTTTCGATTGGGCCAGACAGTAAGGTGTGAGTAGCCTTCGATCCAGGGAAGAGGATTGTCTTTTGATCATAGAGGTCATGGCTTTTGATCCAGGAATGAGATGCCTCCTTCGATCCAGCATGCTAATAGGTTCGATCCAGAGAAGGGCTCTCCTTTGATCTGGGATGTTATACCTGCAAAAGCATGTTAGCGAAATAAAATGCAGGGCCTGGGTATTGAATCCCAGGCCCTTCGATCCTGCACTTGTTGGGGTCTCTTCAGGCTAAATCTGCAGCAAGTGTTAGCAAACGAAAAAACATGACCTGGGTGCCAAACCCAGGCCCTTTGATCTTGTCTAGGATGGCAAATCAAAAGTAACAATAAGTAATGATATGTTATGCAAAAAAAAAAACAAAGTTGGATAATTTACCCTCTCTTACCAGTAGATTGGAACTTCGATTTGGGTACTGGCTGGATGAATACCTTCGATCTGGGATTTCTGGGCGTGGTGGTGTTCGCTGGGTGACAGCTTTGGCTTGTGCAAGGATTGGGTATGGCTTCCTGGAAGTGCTGATGACTTTTGGCAGCGTAACTCCAATGTTTTTTATTCTCCTGTGGTGTTTTTCGTTGTATGATTTTCCTCTGATTTTTCGTGTCCTGTGTTTGTATGTTGGCCTCTGTATTTATAGGGGTGTGAGGGTGCAGTAATGGCAAGAGACATCATTTAACCAGGCCATTGAAGCCATGAGACAAGAATCAAACACATTAAATAATTTCCTTTTTTGAAATGTTCGTGTCTCCTGGATGAACCTGGACGCTTTTGGATTTCGAATGCCTTCAGGCCCTGTTCTTCGATTGGCCTTGAGTTGCCTCCTTCGAATGGATTTCTCATGTACCTTTCGAATGAGCCTTTTGAATGCTTCTTCGAATGGTCTTGAGTTGTTTCCTTCGAATGGACTTCCCATGTATCTTTCGAATGGGCCTTCTGAATGCTTCTTCGAATGGACCCTTTGAATGCTTCTTCGAATGAACCTTTTTTGAATTCCAATCGAAGGGCACTGTTATAATGCCAATCGAAGTACTTGTCCATAATGCCAATCAAAAGGCTCCTTCAGAATGCCAATCGAAGGGTCTTTCAGAATGCCAATCGAAAGCCTTGACATAATGCCAATCGAAATGCTTGAAAGAACGCCAATCGAAAGGCTCCTTCAGAACACCAATTGAAGGGTCTTTCAGAATGCCAATCGAAATGTACTTAAAGCACCACTCAAAAATTTTCTTTTTCCTTAGGCAGGGGTTTCTGGTCAACCATGCAGGGGGAAGACTTTGGAAAACATGAGAGTGCAAATTTTGGGGTGCAACAGTTGCCCCTGTTCAATTTTCTTAAACCTGAGGATATAGATTGGCTTTCGAGCCTTTCGTGATCCGAAGGTGGAAGATAATTGAACATTAGAGTGCCCAGAAATTTGCACTCGCATGGTGTAGTATCAGCATTGTGATGTCGGGAATGGGCTTACAGATGCCATTTGGAGATTGTTGGTAGGAGGATGGGCTTAAAGATGCCATCTGCAGGAGTGTCGATCGCATAAGAGATTCCTTAGCGAGAATTTGCATACCTGTTGTTGTAGAAGATTTCGCTGGGGAAGTCTAACTTTGGAGGTGAATTGCATATCTGGACTGAGAAGGAACCTGGATAAGGTTACTTCATGATGAGTCCATGTAAAACTTCATCTGGAAAGGAGGAACCTGTGTAGGTTTACTGATGACGAGTCCGTGTAAAACTGCATCTTGGAAAGAGAGGGAACCTGTGTAGGGTTGCCTAATGAAGAGTCAGTGTAAAACTTTAATCTGGAAAGGGGGAACCTGTGTAGGGTCGCCTGATGAGAAGTCCGTGTAAAACTTCATCTGGAGAGGAGGAACCTGTGTAGGGTTGCCTGATGAGGAGTCCGTGTAAAACTTCATCTTTGGAAAGAGAGAACCTGTGTAGGGTTTCTTGACGACGAGTCCGTGTAAAACTGCATCTTGAAGATAGGGAACCGGTGTAGGGTTACCTGATGAGGAGTCCGTTTAAAACTTCATATGGAATTGAGAGAACCTATGTAGGATTTCTTGACGACGAGTCCGTGTAAAACTGCATCTTGAAGAGAGGGAACCGATGTAGGGTTACCTGATGAGGAGTCTGTGTAAAAATTCATCTTTGGAAAGAGAGAACCTGTGTAGGGTTTCTTGATGACGAGTCCGTGTAAAACTTCATCTTGAAGAGAGGGAACCGGTGTAGGGTTGCCTGATGAGGAGTCCATGTAAAACTTCATCTTTGGAAAGAGAGAACATGTGTAGGGTTCCTGGATGACGAGTCCGTGTAAAACTGCATCTTGAAGAGAGGGAACCAGTGTAGGGTTGCCTGATGAGGAGTCCGTGTAAAACTTCATCTGGAATTGAGAGAACCTGTGTAGGGTTTCTTGACGATGAGTCCGTGTAAAACTGCATCTTGAAGAGAGGGAACCGGTGTAGGGTTACCTGATGAGGAGTCTGTGTAAAACTTCATCTTTGGAAAGATAGAACCTGTGTAGGGTTTCTTGATGACGAGTCCGTGTAAAACTACATCTTGAAGAGAGGGAACCGATGTAGGGTTGCCTGATGAGGAGTCCGTGTAAAACTTCATCTGGAGTTGAGAAGGAACCGGTGTAGGGTTGTTTGATGATGAGTCCGTGTAAAACTACATCTGGAATTGAGAAGGAACCGGTGTAGGGTTGCCTGATGATGAGTCTGTGTAAAACTGCATCTGGAATTGAGAAGGAACCGGTGTAGGGTTGTTTCAGGATAAGTTTGTGTGAAACTTCTGGAGGAACCTGGGTAAGGTTACTTTGGGATAAGTTCGTGTGAAACTTCAGGATGAACCGGGGTAAGGTTACTGTGAGATAAGTTTGTGTGAAACTTCAGGAGGAACCGGGGTAAGGTTACTTTGGGATAAGTTCGTGTAAAACTTCAGGATGAACCGGGGTAAGGTTACTTCGGGATAAGTTCATGTAAAACTTCAGGATGAACCGGGGTAAGGTTACTTCGGGATAAGTTCGTGTAAAACTTCAGGATGAACCGGGGTAAGGTTACTTCGGGATAAGTTAGTGTGAAACTTCTGGATGAACCAGGGTAAGGTTATTGTGAGATAAGTTCATCTAAAACTTCAGGATGAACCGGGGTAAGGTTAGTGTGAGATAAGTTCGTGTGAAACTTTAGGAGGAACCAGGGTAAGGTTACTTCGGGATAAGTTCGTGTAAAACTTCAGGATGAACCGGGGTAAGGTTACTTCGAGATAAGTTCGTGTAAAACTTCAGGATGAACCGGGGTAAGGTTACTTCGGGATAAGTTCGTGTAAAACTTCATTCAGAAATGTATGAGAAAGGACCCGTGTAGGATTTTTCAGGATAAACCCGTGTGAAGATGCATTTAGGAGAAACCCGTGTAAGATTTCTTCATGACGAACCCGTGTAAAGCTGAATTTGATCATGCAGATAATTACTCTGTTTAGTTTCCGGAGTAAATCTTGAACTTGCTGGAAGTTGTTGATGATAACCATCTTTCCTGAAAAGGTACATGATTAATTGTATATGATGCATGACATGCATTGTATGATGATGTTCTCAAAATAAATGAGATTATGCTGTATGCAATATGTATGCGCACGTCATGATGTATGAACATGAAATGCTATTATGGTACGTCCGAGTTTGGGAAAATAAATCCCTGACTGTTGTTGGAGAATAAAGAGTTTCACTCGCTGGAGATAACGTCTGAAGATGATTGGGAGAATAATCATGCAGGAGAGAATAACTCCGCTGGGGAATAGACTGACGAGGAAATGACTCTGTGGGGAGTATATACTCTGCTAGAAGATCAGCTGATTTGGAGAAGTAAAACTCAACTGGGGATGAATTACTGTTGTTGGCGACAGCGAACCCTGTTGGGGATTGAATTTCTGTCTATGAGAGGAATGAACTCCGCTGGGGATAGAAAGAACTTCGCTGGGCTGATCTTTCAGTTGCAACTTGCTGAGGATAACCCAGTTAGACTCTTGTGAGAATAACCTCTGAATTTGGCTGAGGAGACTTATTTGTGCTTCACAGGGGACAAGCTTCCAGAGTCTACTAGGGAAGAGGAGTTGTGGTCCTTTTATTTATAGTAGTCGGAGAGGCAAACTCAAGCTGGGGAATCCTGGTGTTGTTGGGGAAATAAACCCTGTCGTCAGTCCGCTAGAGAGGTGACATCTCCGTTGGGGGATGTCCTCGAGGATTCTTGAGTTTGATTCAGCTGGGGAAAGGTTTTCAGAGATTAAACCCTTGCTGGGAGTCATCCTATGAGCAGGATCTGGGGAGATTCGTCATTGCCCCTAGTAGCAGGTGTTTGTGGCACTGCCTGGAAATGTTGGACTATATGTAACCCTTCACTGAGATTGATGTTCAATGCCCCAAGCGACGGAGATGGAGACTTGTCCCTGGTTACTCTGCACTTCTTCAGAGATTTCTTGAAATCTTGACTGGACTTCCCCAGGTGTGCTGGATAGTGACATGTCATGCCCCCTTGTTGATAGGATATTTGTCAATGGAAGTGTCATCCTTTTTGAAGTGATTTTGTTCACTGAGAGTGCTTTCGTTCATCGGATACTCGTTGTGTGAATTTCTCCGCTGTCAAACAAATAGCCAAATGCAAACAGTGATATTCAGATAATGCAAAGTTTATGCTTGTCTCGAAGTTTTTGAAAAATGCGTTTTTTAGCAGAAAACTCTTTATAAGACAAATTCAACACAAGATTTAGGGCAAAGCCTTACAGGAGTCAGGATACGTTTTGTAACCGTATGCTTTCGAACTAACCCATGCTTCAGTTAGGACTTTTGAAGGGTTGTAACATGGCTTGGTTCACGGTTTAAGAAACAAAGGATAAAGGCTCAAAGTATATTTGTACCCACCCGCTCTTCGTGATGTTCTTCAATCCTAAACTCAGTTAATTGTGCATTTGAACTCCAAATGAGTCTGGAACGACGTTTTTGGTGTTGGTTCACACAAGTTGGATTTTGTTGGAAGGCAGTCATTTTTGCAACATTTTTCATGTTATTGAGGATTTTTAGCGACCTCGTTCTTTTGATTTGTGTTATCCCTGTCTTTTGCCTGAACTGTTCCTGTTTTCGAGATTACAGTCAGCGGGATGCCCCAGCTTTCTTAAGCCTCCTTTATAGGTTTTGGCTCAATGGGCTTTTTTTCTTTTGAGAGATTGACTACCTATGAGATAAGGAACCACCACTGTCTTTTGATTCCAGAGGAATGCTTTTGATGTCGTTCTTTGTATTATGAACTGAGAGTTTTGCGACTTCAATGCACATTTGAATTAACTGAGAGACTACCCTGCCCCAGGTTTAAATTAAAGGTTTCAATTTGTGTTAAAATAGAAAACTTCTACTTCTTTGGCTCGAAGGGGTTGACTAGGGATTATCTTCCTTATAGCTCCAGTGTTTAGGATTTGAAAGAAATTCCTGTACATCGTTAGCAAGGTCTGTCCAAAAGCATATTGTATGAGATTATGGCATTGTTTCGTCATCCTCCCTCTAAAGGCTTGTAACTTTTAGCAAGAGTTGAATGAATAAAAAGCATAGTTTAAATGTAATTAAAATGATTGGATCAACTCAAGACAAACATATGCAATGCATTAATGAAACCAAGTTTGGCATTAATACATAATTGTTTGAATAACAAAGAGATTATAACTTGATAATTCAAATGAAATAAAGACATTCTCATTGATTTGGCGTGGGAGCAGTGATTATGCTTGAGTCTCCGGAGGACCAAACTCAATCTCCTTGGCATCAATCAAATTCTGAATCTTGTACTTCAGAGCCCAACAGTCGTTTGTATCATGCCTGGGACTGTCAGAATGATAAGCACACCTTGCATCTGGGTTGTAGTTAGGAGAAGAAGTCTTAGGGTTCGGATGAGGGTTTATCACCGTAATTAGATTCATCTTTAACATCTGCTGCAATGCTTGAGACAATGGCATGTTGATGTTGGTGAACTGTCTTTTAGGCTCATCTGGCTTTCGTTGATTTCCCTTTTACTGTTGTCGGTGTGACGTAGAACCAGAGATCAGGACTGCTCCTACGTGTTGGTCATGGCGACCCTTTTGACCATACACAACATTGGACTCTTTCTTCCCGTTGTAGGGCTTTTTCTGAGCATCAGAAGACGTAGCTTCTTGAATCTTCCTATTTTTGATGCCAGCTTCGACCCTTTCGTCGGTCAGTATTAGCTCGGTGAACCCGGCTGAAGAGCTTCCGATCAAGTGTTTGAAATAGGGACCAGACAAAGTCCCAAGAAACATGTCCACCAACTCCCTATCAGACAGAGGGGGTTGGACTCTTCCAGCAAGATCTCTCCACTTCTGAGCGTAGTCCTTAAAGCCTTCGCCTGTACCCATAGACATACCCTGAAGCTGAGTACGCGTGGGAGCAAGGTCGGAATTATACTGGTATTTCTTGTAAAAAGCAGCAGCAAGGTCCTCCCACTTGCGGATGTTGGCTCCTTCCAGTTGATAGAACCATTCAAGCTGAGTCCCTGAGAGACTGTCTTGAAAGAAATGGATCCACAAGTTCTTATCAGCCGTGTAAGGTTGGATCTTCCTCACATATGACCGGAGGTGCAACTTTGGACAGGAAGCTCCGTCGTACTTGGCAAAGGCAGGTGCTTTGAATTTATGGGGAATCACCACCCCAGAGGATAGACCTAGATCCCCGAAGTTCAGACCGGGCACCTTTTGTATTTCCATAGCGTTCAAACGGTCTTCCAGTTGTTTGTACTTATCCTTAGCAGGGGGATACTATTCTTCATCATAGTCTGTCTCGTTGTCGGAGACTTCAGGGTTAGGAGCCCTCCTTTCTTGTGGACTATCCTTCTCCTCATATGGGGTGGTCAGATCAACCTCATTCTGCAGCCCGTTTCCAAACCTGCGTCCAGTATTGAACAAGATGGTCCTCTTCTTCTTCTTCTTTCTCTCTTTCAGAATCAGGGTCTTCAGGTCCTGCTGACCCTTAGCTAGGCTCATGACTAGCTCTTGAAATTGGGCATTCTGAGCCTGGAGGGCCTTGATAGCTTGCTCAGTGGAATGTTCAGTAGACATGATGATTGCTGAAATAAACAGCGAAAAAGATAAGAGACTTGTAATGGTACCTGTAATGCAATGATATGTATGATATATGTATTCAATGTTTTCAAGAATCTCGCGGGGTAAACAAGAAACTTGTTAGAATCTGAATCTGGTAGCCTGATTGAAGGAACTTCATGTTGCTGAGAGTCCTTCTTCAAGAGTCAAGCTCACCATATCGAGTGGGTCATAGCCCCTAACTCAAGTTATCGTGCTTGGATTTCTAGACAACCTAGGCTAGAGGAAAATAAATCCCTTTGCCCCTGGCTAGCCATTTGATTTATCACAACCTGCATCACAGACCCTTGAGATCCTTGAAATGGTTAAGGAAATGTTAAGGTATGATGTTATGATGTATATACTATGCGTTTAAGAAAAAAGTGAGGTGATGTAAGTGAGCCCTGCAATAAATCCAATTTGTTGGATAAGGACTGTAAATAAAACCTGCAAGGAACCCCTGTTGTCAGATAACAAGTAGTTCAAGTTTGAAAGCACACAAGTCACACATATAGCCTTAAGTTTAGGCTGGCATGGAGTTTAGGCATTACCCTCTTTCAGTTTAGTTGGTTTAGACCTGTCCTAAAAAATAGTAACCGGGTTCTAGAGGATCTCAATATCACTGACTACCCTCAATCGGTCATAATTCCAGCTTAGCAACCTTTTCTTGCAGCCGGAACCATCGCGAGAGTTTAGTCTCAATGAGTGTAGCATACTGCTACTGTTCTATGGCCAAGTTGGTCAATTTAAGGTTCTAAGGTCAGTTGGTGCTTAATGACTCCTCAGAAGACCCATATTCTCCTCGTTTCAACACAAGGGATATCGGTACAGACCAAGGTGCCACACCAACGTAGCTACTGATTCATCTGTGTCGGTCTATGCCGGACAGATCCCTCACAGTTTATTGCTACTTACCTAAAAAGGGTACCCCCAGATCTGGGTTAGGATCTATAGAACTCTGATACAAGCCCACAAAATTTAAAGCAAAGAAAAGCATACAATTGAAAACACAAGTGATCTAGTCCTAAGGTACATTTCACTTATTAAAATCCCCAGCAGAGCCGCCAGTTCTGTGATCGGTGGGAACGAGAACTGACTGTTTTTTGAATGTTGGTTCGCGTTTGCGTTTGTTTTCGCAAAGTTTCGCGGTAAGCAAGAGTCGCCATCGTCTTTTATTTTATCCAACAAGGGAAAGGACAAAAGCACAGAAAAATTTCTTTTCGAGATGTTTCTCGGGTTCGGGAGGTAGATTATAGAAAGGGAAGGTGTTAGCACCCTTTCTATCCGTGGTTATCCACGGGCTCTTAGGTACTTGTTCACTATGTTTTCAAAAGGTTTGCTTATGTTTGTGGGTTTTGAAAAGAGTTTTGTTTGAAACTTCATTTTAACTCTAGCTTCTGTCCTCAAGAGTGTATGAAGTGTTTTTGAAAACTTTGTTCGAAAAGTGTAAGTGTGAAAAGTTTTGTTTTGTTTTAAAAAGGAGCAAGTACTTAAGAACCTCTACCTACTCAAAATGGAATTTAATTGTGCAAATGTCCTTTAGACAATGCTATCCCACTATTGAGGAGTAGGTAGCACCGTCGTTGGAGTTTTCGGGTCAATTCGATTTAAGGGACTTGTGGTCACTAAAGCAACGTTAGGACGCTTTAGTGGTAATCCTAATGTCTTAGATCATTTTTCCGAGGCAACCGTTTTGAGGCAACTTATGATCTTGGGACAAAAGTACGACCTCTAAAACATCTTATACTTAATGACCACGTTTGAGGCAACCAAGTGAGGTGTACCCTAAGAGTGGCATGTGCAAGTGTGTCAATTTTCAGTTTATGTTATCTTTGTACATGTTATGGTGAGCTACTGTTGATTTTAAGTTAAGACAGATCTTGTCATACAATCCTAGTTAGCATACATCTAAACAGTTAATATATGTACAGGAATTTAAAGTGCGGGAATTTTAAATCCTACGCTATTACAAGGCTTTCGAGGAGGGGGATTATTTACATGACTAAAAATTGGGGAATAAAAAGCAGTAAAGGGTCTTAGTTTAAGCTATTACATCCCAGTAGGCAATTACAATAAAATAAACGTGCGTAAAATAAGGAAAAGAGACGTCTAAGAAATTTCTAAGTAAATAAGAAAATCTTTTTGGTTGTTTTTGATTAAGAAGATATTTGAATTAAATACTCCTAAGTCTAGTTTATTTTAAATTGATAAAATGAAGTTAAAATAATTAATTAATTTGTTTACAAAATTAATTTGAATAAAAACTAACCTAATGTTTTTTTTGTGATTTTTTATTTATTTAAAGTTAATTTAAATGATAAGGAAGTCTATGAAAATAAAAACAAAAAAAATAAAGTGCAGGAGGGATCCTTCGATCCAGGGAAAAAGGAGTTTCGACCCAGGAAGGGAATGGAGGCTTCGATTTGGAGAGGGTCCTGGTTCTTTCGATTGGGCCAGATAGTAAGGCGTGAGTAGCCTTCGATCCAGGGAAGAGGATTGTCTTTTGATCATGGAGGTCATGGCTTTCGATCCAGGAATGAGATGCCTCCTTCAATCCAGCATGCTAATAGGTTCGATCCAGAGAAGGGATCTCCTTCGATCTGGGATGTTATACCTACAAAAGCATGTTACCGAAATAAAATGCAGGGCCTGGGTATTGAATCCCAGGCCCTTCGATCCTGCACTTGTTGGGGTCTCTTCAGGCTAAATCTGCAGCAAGTGTTAGCAAACAAAAAAACATGACCTGGGTGCCAAACCCGGGCCCTTTGATCCTGTCTAGGATGGCAAATCGAAAGTAACAACAAGTAATGATATGTTATGCAAAAAAAAACAAAGTTGGATAATTTACCCTCTTTTACCAGTAGATTGGAACTTCGATTTGGGTACTGGCTGGATGAATACATTCAATCTGGGATTTCTGGGCGTGGAGGTGTTCATTGGGTGACAGCTTTGGCTTGTGCAAGGATTGGGTATGGCTTCCTGGAAGTGCTGATGACTTTTGGCAGCGTAACTCCAATGTTTTTTGTTCTCCTGTGGTGTTTTTCGTTGTATGATTTTCCTCTAATTTTTCGTGTCCTGTGTTTGTATGCTGGCCTCTGTATTTATAGGGGTGTGAGGGTGCAGTAATGGCAAGAGACAGCATTTAATCAGGCCATTGAAGCCATGAGACAAGAATCAAACACATTAAATAATTTCCTTTTTTGAAATGTTCGTGTCTCCTGGATGAACCTGGACGCTTTTGGATTTCAAATGCCTTCAGGCCCTGTTCTTCGATTGGCCTTGAGTTGCCTCTTTGGAATGGATTTCTCATGTACCTTTCGAATGAGCCTTCTGAATGCTTCTTCGAATGGTCTTGAGTTGTTTCCTTCGAATGGACTTCCCATGTATCTTTCGAATGGGCCTTCTGAATGCTTCTTCGAATGGACCCTTTGAATGCTTCTTCGAATGGACCTTTTTTGAATTCCAATCGAAAGGCACTTTTATAATGCCAATCGAAGTACTTGTCCATAATGCCAATCAAAAGGCTCCTTCAAAATGCCAATCGAAGGGTCTTTCAGAATGCCAATCGAAAGACTTGACATAATGCCAATCGAAATGCTTGAAAGAATGCCAATCGAAAGGCTCCTTCAGAACACCAATCGAAGGGTCTTTCAGAATGCCAATCGAAATGTACTTAAAGCACCACTAAAAAATTTTCTTTTTCCTTAGGCAAGGGTTTCTGGTAAACCATGCAGGGGGGAGACTTTTGAAAACATGAGAGTGCAAATTTTGGGGTGCAACGTTTGTGCTTGTGGATTTTGAAAAGTTTTTGTTTTAACTTCGATTTAACTCTTGCGTCTGTCTTCAAGAGTGTAATGAAGTGTTTTTGAAAACTTGTTCGTAAAAGTGTAAGTGTGAAAAAGTTTTGTTTTGGATGAGCAAGTATCTAAGAACTAATCTACCTACTCGAAAAAGGAATCGTTCTATGTTTGCTTCCTTTAGACAATGCTATCCCACTATTATCGAGTAGGTAGCACCGTCGTTAGAGTTTGAGGGTCAATTCGAAAGAGGGACATACGGTCACTAAAGCAACGTTAGATTGTCTTAGCGGTAACCCTAATGTCTTAGATCATTTGTTCGAGGCAACAATATCTGAGGCAACCTTTCCGAGGTAACTATGATCTTTTAGATAAGAGGATGACCTCTAAAACAACCTATACTCAATGACCGTTTACGAAGGCAACCAAGTGGAGTGTACCCTAGGAGTGCGCATGTGCGGGTGTGTTGATTTCAATTATTTTTATCTTTGCACAATTAAGGTGATCTAACTGTTTTAAAATTAGACATTCATTCTTGTCATGCAAACCCTATTATCAAACATCTAGCAGTTGAATATTTGCAGAAATTAAAGGTGCGGAATTTAAACTAAATTATTACAAGGCGTCGGGTATTTACTTCGCCAAAAATAACCCTTTAAAAGTAAAAGCGGTAAAAGTAAATGTCCTAATTAAATATTACAAATCGGGAGCAGATACAATAATTGGATAAATAAAGCACGCGATGCAAAATTGAATCGAATGCGAAATTAGGGTTTTGACCCTCTTAATTAAAAGAAAATGTTTTTTGTTGTTTTTTATTTATAAGAAAAAGAATTAAATCCTAAAATTAAATGCTAAATTAATTATTAAATAAATTAATTAATGAAAAACATTAAATGACATATTTTTGGAGTTTTTGTTAATTTAGGAAAGAAAATAAAATAATTAAATTAATGTTAAAACCTATTAATTCTAATTGATTTTATTTATTTACAAAAATGAATTAAAGTTATCTAATATTAATATCCTAATTAAATTAATTATTTATAAATAAAAAATAAAGTTCTGAAATTTAATTGGACATAAAATATTTTTTGTGATTTTTGATAAAAAAAGAAAAATTAATTTTGGTTAGTAATTAAATAAATAAATAATTAAATGAAAATAAACAAAAATATAAAAAAAAAAGAGTAGAGAATGGGCCTAATTTTTGAGGGTGTCAATAGCAATTTTTTTGGCCTATTTGTGAAGTCCACTTGGACTTTTGTAATCCTGTGTGCTGGCGTTGACTTGATCCTTTGGTGCACCTTCAATGATGGCCACCAGATCTAGCCATCTGGCCACCTGGCGTGTTGGATGGTGAATGTCCATGGTGGATCTCCTGGCCATGCTTGTACTGAATTACCTGAAAACAAATGTTATAGAGAAAATAGGGGGACCTGGGATTCGAACCCAGGTTCTGAGAGAAATTACATGCCACGCTTGCCACTATGCCACTTTCTTCTTGTTGTTAATATAATATAAACTAAATATAATATAAGAAAACAAGTGTTAATGGAAAATAAAAATAAAAAGGCGCGCTCGTTCAAACAAGCCAATGGAATCGTTGCAAAAAAAGTCCAACTTCAACAATGCATAACTTCCTCAATTTTGACTCTTTGGAGGTATTCTTTGACTTTTTAGAAAGATTAAGATGTCCTCTAACCAACCCTTTTGGTCTCATCTCAATTTGATATCCCATGCTCATGTATGAAGCTTTGACAAAAAAAGGTGTTTTTGTTGACTTTTCAAAATGACCTATAATGTCCAAATTCATAACTTTTTGTGAGTGCATATTTTGATCTTGGGAGCTGAAGATGGATTGTAGGGAATTGCATCCTCTTAAAAATGAGCTTTGGATGGGTCATTTCTCATAAAGTATGAGAAAGTTATGCTTGGTCAAAATTGAGTTGACTTTTCCTACAAAACCCTAATTTAGCAACTTTTGAGTCTTGATGAATCATGAGAAATCCTTGATGAATCATGATCAACCCTTGATAAAATGATGGAATATACTTCAAAATGAGGATGTTGACCAAAAATCTTTAATTTCAACTGTATGTAGGTCACATTTGACTTTTGCCCTAGCACAGTCGATTTTTGGACCTTTGAGCAATTGATTGAGCAAACTTCCTCTGCAAGGCTTGAAACTTGACATGGATGATCTTGAGAACATCTTAGGACATTGGTGAGAATTTAGGACCACTTGGACTCAAGGATCTTGATGCAACACAAAACCCTAATTTGGGGTAGACTGCCTTAGGAGAGAGCTTGTCTGGCCAACCCTTGGACTTCTTTGAGCAACTTGGGGACCTTTCTTGCAATGTTTTGAGAAATATAGGAGGGAAAATTTTGGGGTACAATAGCTGCCCCTGTTCAATCTTCTTAAACCTGAGGATGTAGATTGGCTTTCGTGCCTTTCGTAATCCGAAGGTGGAAGATGATTGAACACTAGAGTGCCCAGAAATTTGCACTCGCATGAAGTAGTAATTATCTTGTGATGTCGGGAATGGGCTTCCAGATGCCATTTGGAAATTGTTGACGAGGGGATGGGCTTCAAGACACCATCTGAAGGAGTGCCGATCACATAAGATATTCCTTAGCGAGAGCTTGTATACCTGTTGTTGAGGAAGATTCCACTGGGGAAGTCTGATCTTTGTTGAGAGAGGTAGAATTTCAGGAGCTTCGTCGTCCGTTATTCTGCTGGTGAGTCATCTTTGTTGATATTTAGGAACTTCAATCGTCCGTACTCAACTGGGGAATCAACTTTGCTGAGATTTAGGAGCTCGTCCGTAATTCAACTAAGAAGACATCTCTGCTGAGATTTAGGAACTCGTCCGTAATTCAACTGAGAAAACAAACTTTGTTGAGATTTAGGAGCTCGTCCGTAATTCTACTGAGGTAATATCTGCTTAGATTTAGGAACATGTCCGTAATTCAGCTGAGGAAACATCTGTCGAGATTTAGGAACTTGTCCGTAATTCGACTGAGGAGACATCTCTGTCGAGATTTAGGAGCTCGTCCGTAATTCAACTGAGAAAATAACTTCGCTGAGATTTAGGAGCTCATCCGTAATTCAACTAATTTGTTGAGATTTAGGAGATTGTCCGTAATTCAACTGAGAAAACAACTTCGCTGAGATTTAGGAGCTCGTCCGTAATTCAGCTACTTTGCTGAGATTTAGGAACATCGTCTGTAATTCAACTAAGAAAATATCTGTCGAGATTTAGGATCTCGTCCGTAATTCAACAACTTTGCTAAGATTTAGGAACATCGTCCATAATTCAACTGAGAAAATATCTGTCGAGATTTAGGAGCTCGTCCGTAATTCAACAACTTTGCTGAGATTTAGGAACATCATCCGTAATTCAACTGAGAAAATATCTGTCGAGATTTAGGAGCTCGTCCGTAATTCAACAACTTCGCTGAGATTTAGGAACATTGCCCGTAATTCAACTGAGAAAATGTTTTTCGAGATTTAGGAGCTCGTTCGTAATTCAACAACTTCACTGAGATTTAGGAACATCATCCGTAATTAAATTGAGAAAATATCTGTCAAGATTTAGGAGCTCGTCCGTAATTCAACAACTTCGATGAGATTTAGGAACATCGTCCGTAATTCAACTGAGAAAATATCTGTGTCGAGATTTAGGAGCTCGTCCGTAATTCGACTGAGGTAAAAGCTTCAGAGTTTGAACTTTATGAGAATTTAATCGTATCCTTCCTGAAAGGTAAAGGTTAGTTGTATGTAATGCATGATATGTATCAGGCAATGATGTTCTCCAAATAAATGAGATTGTGTCAGATGATGCGTATGCATGTCATGATGTATGGAAGTGTGATGTTCTTAGCTGGGGAAAATAAATCCCAGATTACTATTGGAGAAAAGAATTGAACTCTTCGTTTCCGCTGGAGATAGTGGACGGAGATATTTGTGAGAATAAACTTGCAAGAGAGGATAACTCCGCTGGGGAATAAACTGATGAGAGAATGACTCTGTGGGGAGGAGATGCTCTGCCGGAGGATTCCGTTGATAAATTCAGCTGGGGATGAATTACAGCTGCTGGTGATAATGAAACTTGTTGGGGATTGAATTCCTGTTTTGTGAAAGGAAAGAACTCCGCTGGGGATGATTTTCCAATAACGACCTTACTGGGGATAGCCCTTTTAGATTCTACTGAGGATAATCTTCCAGAGTCTACCGGGGATGATTCTTTCAAACTCCACTGGGGATACTTTTATACTCTGCTGGGGGATGATAAGACTTTTCAGTGCTGATGGTAGATAAACTCTGCTTGGGGAGAATATTACCGATTCATTCACAGTTGCGAGTCTCAGCTGGGGAGAACTAACACCACTATCTTTCTCTTACTCCGCGGGGAATGAATGTACCTTCAATCGTTTTCTCCAGCTAGGTCTATCCCTATACCTGGTGGACAGAGCAACTGTACGGTTTGGACATTTCTCGTTTGCCCCTGTTTCTGATATTACAAGTAATCGTCTTTTGTTTCGCATGTAAATATTTATGAGCAGCAATTAATGTCAAATGCATATATCAAAAACTGAACATTGGACGTTCTTTGCAAAACAAAACAAAAAAAGGGAAAATTTATTCGTGAAAATGAATTGTATTGATTTTGAAGTTTAGCCTGTAAATATGCGTTTTTTGTACAAGAGGTTGACGTCCTAGTAAGAGAACGCCGCCGATCAATAGAGTTTATACAATTTGTGAAAAACAAAGAAAAACAGCTATGTGAATAATCCCACTGGGTTCCAACTCTACTATTGCCTTTATGTACTCGAGCATCTCATCACTTTGCTACTTGGTTGGAGGCAGATCAAATTGATTAGTGTCGTCCGAGCTTAATAGTCAATACCAAAATTTGGTTGCAAGGTGATCCAATGAGACATAGTGTTATGCTTTAATCCCTAATTTTTGCCTGGACCGCCCTTTCAGGTTTTCAGTCCACCAGGATACCCTTTTTTGCCCAAGCCGCCTTTTCAGGTTTTCGAATTGCCGGGTGTACAGAGTTTTTCATTTTCATCCCTTATTTTTGCCCGAACCCTTTTGGTTCTCCAAGAAGCCCTTATTTTTGCCTAGGCCAGTCAACCTAGCGGGTCTTTGGTTATGCATAGTATTTTTTCACTATGTCTGCATTGACGGGGTGAGGAAGGTCGTCACCATCCATGGTGGTTAGAATCATAGCTCCTCTTGAGAAAATGTTCTTAACCACAAATGGCCCTTCGTACGTAGGGGTCCATTTACCCCTGGGATCACCTTGAGGTAAGATGATGCGCTTGATCACCAGATCCCCAACTTGATACTCTTGTCGTCTAACTTTCTTGTTAAATGCCTTGATCATCCGCTTTTGATACGTCTGACCATGACAAATAGCAGTAAGCCTTTTTTGTCGATTAAGTTCAGTTGATCAAGCGGGTCTGAATCCAGTCATCTTCGCTCAAACCTGCATCCTTCATAATCTGAAGAGAGGGTATCTGAACTTCAATGGGCAAGACGGCCTCCATGCCATATACCAAGGAATAGGGTGTTTCCCCTGTTGACGTCCGTGCTGAGGCACGGTACCCATGAAGAGCAAATGGTAACATCTCGTGCCAGTCTTTGTATGTCACTGTCATCTTCTGCACAATCTTCTTGATGTTCTTATTAGTCGCTTCTACAGCCCCATTCATCTTCGGCCGGTAAGGAGAAGAGTTGTGATGCTGTATCTTGAACTGTTTGCAGAGCTCAGTGATCATCTTATTATTGAGATTTGTACCATTGTTCGTAATGATCCTCTCTGGTACACCATATTGACAAATCAGATTGTGCCGAATAAACCGTGCCACGACGTTCTTGGTTACGGTAGCAAAGGAAGCTGCTTCAACCCACTTCGTAAAGTAATCAATAGCTACCAGGATGAAACGATGCCCGTTGGACGCAATAGGTCTGATCTCACCAATCATGTCGACGCCCCACATTGCAAAGGGCCAAGGAGTTGTTAAGACGTTCAGAGGTACTGGAGGTATTTGCACCTTATCAGCATAGACTTGGCACTTATGATAGGTCCGAGAATGCTGATAACAGTCGGCTTCCATTGTGGACCAATAATATCCTGCCCGAAGGATTTTCTTTGCCATGGTGTGTCCACTGGAATGAGTTCCGAAAGTACCTTCATGCAACTCTACCATAATTCTTTCTGCTTCGTTCTTATCTACACATCGCAGTAAGGTTGAATCATGATTACGTTTGTAAAGAATGCCATTGCTGATGAAGAATTTCGCCGTGAACCTCCTCATAAACTTCTTATTGTTAACAAATGCACCCTCGGGGTATTCCTGAGCCTCAAGATACCTCTTTACCTCATGAAACCAGGGTTTATCTGCTACCTCTTCAGTCTCAATGTCACAGTAATGTGCGGGTTCGTCCAACCTCTCAATGGTAATCTGGGGAGCTTCATTGTCCCATCTGACCTTGAACATAGAAGACATCGTAGCTAGCGCGTCCGCCAACTGATTCTCCTCTCTAGGGAAGTGTTCAAAGGTTATCTCCTTGAAGTGTGGAAGCAACGTCAACACATACTCCTTGTAAGGAATAAGATTTGGGTGTTTCATATCCCACTCGCCTTTGATCTGACTGATCACGAGAGCGGAATCTCCGAAAACACTTAGAAACTTAATCCTTAGGTCAATAGCTGCTCGAAGACCCATAATGCACGCTTCATACTCCGCCATATTGTTGGTGCAGTTGAAACATAGTCGGGCGGTGAACGGAGTATGAGAGCCTTCAGGAGATATGATCACGACGCCTATGCCATTACCCAAAGTGTTTGAATCTCCACCAAAGTACATAGACCATCGGGATCCTTCCTCAGGTCCTTCATCCGGTCCAGGTGTTTCACAGTCAGTCACCAACATGATGTTCTCATCCGGGAATTCAAAGTTCATAGACTGGTAATCATCCACTGCCTGATGTGCCAGATGATCTGCCCACACACTTCCCTTGATTACTTTTTGGGTCGTGTATTGGATGTCGTACTCAATCAAAATCATCTTCCATCTCGCTATTCTTCCGGACAAGGCAGGCTTCTCGAAGATATACTTGATTGGATCCATCTTTGATATCAATAGAGTAGTGTGAGTCAGCATATACTGTCTCAGCCGGCGAGCAGCCCATGCCAAAGCGCAACAGGTTTTCTCAAGCAACGAGTATCGGGTCTCACAGTCGATAAACTTTTTGCTAAGGTAATAAATAGCATGCTCTTTTCGGCCAGACTCGTCATGCTTCCCCAGCACACACCCCATTGAATTATCGAGTACCGTCAAGTATAAGATCAAAGGTCTCCCTTCAACTGGAGGCATCATAATAGGTGGTTCCTGGAGATATTCTTTGATCCTTTCGAAAGCGGCCTGACATTCATCGTTCCATCTTACCACTTGATCTTTCTTCAGCAACTTGAAGATTGGCTCACAAGTAGCAGTCAGGTGTGAGATGAATCGGGCAATGTAGTTCAGACGTTCCAGAAAGCCTCTGACTTCTTTTTCTGTTCGGGGAGCTGGCGTTTCCTGTATAGCCTTCACCTTTGAAGGATCCACTTGAATACCTTTATCACTAATGACAAAACCCAGCAGCTTACCAGATCTCACCCCGAAGGTGCACTTGTTCGGGTTTAACCCCAGCTTGTACAACTTCAACCTGTCAAATAGCTTTTGAAGATGGTCCAAGTGCTCTTCCTCAGTCTGGGATCTTGCAATCATGTCATCAACATATACCTCAATCTCATGATGGATCATATCGTGGAACAAAGCGACCATGGCGCACTGATACGTTTCCCCAGCATTCTTCAGTCCAAAAGGCATGACTTTGTAGCAAAAGGTACCCCATTGAGTAACAAAGGTTGTCTTCTCCATATCTTCGGGAGCCATTTTATTCTGATTATAACCGAAGAAACCATCCATAAAGGAAAAGACCTTATGCTGCGCGGTGTTGTCAACCAGAACGTCGATATGAGGTAGAGGGAAATCATCCTTGGGGCTTGCCCTATTCAGATCCCTGTAGTCAACACACATTCGAACCTTACCATCCTTCTTCGGCACCGGAACCACATTGGCAACCCACTGTGGGTAAGAAGTAACTGCTAGAAAACCGACATCAAACTGTTTCATAACTTCAGCCTTGATTTTCTCGGACAAGCGCATTCTGCGAACTTTCTGTTTCACTGGAGGACAGTCTTCCTTGGTAGGCAGGCGGTGAACCACGATATTGGTATCCAACCCAGGAATATCTTCATAAGACCAGGAAAAGATCTCAACATAGTCACGCAGCATCTGAATCAACTGTTTCTTAACACTAGATTCCAAATTTGCACCGATCTTGACCTCTTTCTTGTCTTCCTCTGTACCTAGATTTACTGCTTCCACTGGCTCTTCATGCGGCTGTATGACCCCCTCTTCCTGAAGTAACAATCTAGCAAGTTCACCAGGCACTTCGCAATCATCCTCACCTTCGTCCTTGGCTTGGTTGATCAGACTTTCGAAGTCATAATTGGCAGTAGCAGAGTCGTTATCAGTGGGATCCAGAGTGGATGTAGACCTGTATATGTGAGTGTGTGTAAAATAGCTGTTTTGCAAGATAGAAAAGAAAGAAAAAACAAGGAGCGTGAAATTTGTAATGCAAGAAAATGTCTAATGCTTTTATTAATGATATATGGAAATGAAACATAATAAGCCCTCAAACAAAGCCATGGTGTCTCGGGTAAGGCACCGAGCCGTAAAGTTTAAAAATTGTCTGTTACAAATTTGAAACAAAAGTCTATTACTGTGTAATAAAAGAAATTGGCACGAAGTCCTTTGCTGTCCAATTGCTTAGTCCACCGTTGGTAGTCGGGTAAATCCATCTGTCAAACTCAAACTCTTCATCATCGTCTTCAATCATATTCACTTCAGGATTAGTGATACGCATGGGAGGTCTTCCAATCCGCGCGCCGAACGGCCCTTTGAGCTTCTGCAGTAAAACCCAAACCAAACTTGTCAGTCTTATGTGCAAAGTCAGGGAGTTTCCCCAATTCGCACACCCACCTTTCTCAATAACAGCCCGAGCATCCTTGAGGGAAGCCATCTTCATTGGAGGATCTTCAATAACAGTTTTAGTTGATGCTAGCGTCTGGGGGACTTCCTCAAAATGTTGACACGGGGTTTCAATGAACTCCCCGTCCATCTCCACATACTGGAAAGAGTTGAGGTGGCTTACCATGTACTTCTCTTCTCCTCGTACTATGACAATTTTCCCCTTTATTGGGTATTTCAGCATCTGGTGGAGCGTAGAAGTTACTGCCCCAGCTTTGTGGATCCACGAGCGACCCAACAAACAAGAATAAGATGGCTGAATGTCTATCACATAGAATGTAGATGCGAAAATATGAGAACCAACCTTAACTGGAATATTCACCTCTCCATGTACCATCCTCTTGGACCCGTCAAAGGCCCTAACCACGATGTTACTTGGCTTCAATACCAACCCTTCACAGTCTAACCGGTCTAACGCTTTCTTGGGTAAAACATTCAACGAGGATCCAATATCTACCAATACATGAGCTATAGTAGTGCCCCTGCACTCAATGGAGACATGCAGGGCGTCATTGTGATTCTTCCCCTTAGCAGTCAAGTCTGCGTCGGAGAAACCCAACCCATTATATGCTGTCAGACTAGCCACATAATCTTTGAACTGGTCAACAGATGTCTACTGCGGCACGTGCACAGTCTTCGGGAAAGAAATCAGAGCCTTAGCATGGGCCTCTGAACACAACAATAAAGACAACATAGAGATCTTTGACGGGGTCTGCCCCAGATGTTCGACTACATTGTAGTAGCTTTTCTTGATGATCTTTAAAATTTCCTCTATCTCTTGTCTAGAGGCTTCAACAGTAATCTTCCTCGGTGCCTCCGTCTGGGCAGGCCCACCGGTGATCCCTTTGCCTCGAGTGTCAGATGACTCGGCGACAGGGGTAAGGATTGGAACATGAACAGGGACGGTAGCAGATGTACTGGCAGGTGTAATAACAACAGGCTTCTGAATAATTGGTGGAGAGATCTCAGGGGAGAAAAGTCTTCCGCTTCGGGTGACTTTACTAGATCCAACAATATTGCTGACATCAGTATCAACCTCTTCATCCTTTAAGTCTTGTTTAACCCCGTGATAATACACATCAACCCTATAGTGCCACGGGACAGCCTTATCCGACGTGTAAGGGATAGGTCCAGGAACAGTAATGATCAATGGAGCGATTCTCGGAACATATGTAATTCTATCAGGATTTCTCGAGGAAGCCTTGGAAGAATTGGCGAAAATGGTGATTATGGAAACTTCTTCAATAGGAACCAAAGGAACAAAATCTTTCTCAAACAAGATTTATTTATTATCCATCAGGCGTTGGACACCTGACTTCAATAGATGGCAACCAATAGGTAGGATGGAACACAGATGGCAACCTCCGCCACAACCCAGAAATAAACCGGCTAACAGAAGGTTCTTCTTCACAGTCAACAACGGCGTAGAAATGTCTTATACAGAAGTCACAAATGAGTCATCATCCACAACATTCACTCCATGCTTGGGCATAGGAGCTGTCATGACATTAGGTTTTTCAGGCGCTTCAAACTCAATTTCCTTAGCATCAATCAGATCCTGCACTTTATTCTTTAAAGCCCAACAATTGTTGGTATCATGCCCTGGGCTATCAGAGTGATAAGCACAGTGGGCATTCGGATTATACAATAATGATGTGGCATTGGGATTCTTTAGAGCTTCCCTCGGAATCACCAAGTTGGTCTTCAACAACTGCAGCAGAATTTGAGATAAAGTCATGTTGAGCCGAGTAAACTGTCTTTGCGGCCTCTCTGTTCTTGGCTGAGTGTTGCGTTGCGGGGCAACAATTGGTCTTGAAATAACCACCATATTAACTTCTTGGAGGTGCTCGGGTCGACTTTGGTTCCTAGAGCTGTAAACTGCACTAGACTCCTTCTTGAAGGGCTTCTTCTCCGTACTTGACGAAGCACCTTTCTGTAACTTTCCGCTCTTGATACCGACTTCAACTCTCTCCCCAGTCATTATCAATTCGGTGAAACCAGATGATGAACTTCCGATCAAATGGTTGAAATACGGACCAGACAAGGTCCCCAGAAACATATCCACCAACTCCCTGTCAGCCAGTGGGGGTTGTACTCTTTCTGCAAGGTCTCTCCACTTCTGAGCGTAATCTTTAAAACCTTCGCTCGCACCCATAGACATACCCTGAAGTTGGGTACGTGTGGGAGCGAGGTCGGAATTATATTGGTACTGCTTGTAAAAAGCAGCAACAAGGTCCTCCCAACTACGGACGTTAGCTCCTTCTAGCTGATAGAACCACTCAAGTTGAGTCCCTGAAAGACTATCTTGAAAGAAATGAATCCATAGATTCCTGTCAGCAGTGTATGGTTAGATCTTTCTAACATACGAACAGAGGTGTAGCTTTGGGCAGGAGACCCCGTCGTATTTAGCAAAGACTGGTGCTTTAAACTTGTGGGGAATCACCACCCCAGATGCCAGACCCAACTCACCAAAGTCCAACCCAGGTATCTTCTGGATCTCCATCGCGCTTAACCGGTCTTCAAGTTGCTTATACCTATCCTCAGCCGGAGGATACTGGTCTTCGTCAAAGTCAGTCTCATTGTCAGAAACAACAGGGCTAGGAGCCCTCCTTTCTTCTTGATTCTCTCCCCCTCCAGATGAGTGGGAGAAATCAACTTCTTCCCGCAACCTGTTTCCAAACCTATGACCCATATTCAGGAGGATCATTTTCTTCTTCTTCTTCTTATCCTTCAAGATAAGAGTCTTCAGATCTTTCTGCCCCTTGGCCAGGTTCATGAACATTTCCTGGAACTGAGCGTTTTGAGCTTGAAGAGCCTTAATAGCTTGATCAATGGATGTTTCAGCAGACATGATGCTGAAATAAACAGTGAAGAAGATAAGAGACCTGTAAGGGTACCTGTGATGAGGTGCATGGGAATGGAATGCATATGATATGATTTCATAGACTTTTAGGGATTCAAATTTGTAAACCAAAATGAAACACACTTTTATTAGATTAAAAACTGGAAATAATGTTTGACAAATTCCTTTAAGGCGTTTACAAAGAGAAAAACTGAAAAGTAAATCAAAACTAGAAATAGCAAAAGACATCAGCGCTCCCATGGTCGTTTTTCGTTGGTGCTGACATAGTCGTTGAGGACCTTCTCATTCTCCAGCTACCTTGTAAGCTTTAGGATCTTCCGCTCCTGCTCATGATACTTTTCTCTGTAAGTATTCCGTTCTTCTCTCAACTGTATCCAAGACCTCTTTAATGCCCCAATGTCAGTATGCATGTATGAATGGAGGACAGTATGAGGAACCCCTTCTTCATCGGCACTCTCAACAATTACTGGTAAGACAGCTTCGTACGATATTCCCAGCTTTTGGGCACGGGCCCGAACCTACCGGAGATACGGCTCCATTGGAAGAGAATCTTCGCTCTTAGCTCATGCGGATCAGACCTGTTAACCCTATTCCAAGCTCGTATGAACCTACAACGATGTCCCTCACTATCTCCTTGGAAGTCAAAGACAATACTCAGAATCAGCAACTCATGAGGACCGTCCTTTCTAGCTCGCCCAAACTGTCGTAAGGCCAGACAAGGATTATAGGTTATTCCTACCCTAATTCCAAGCAAAGGAACATTTGGGTATTCTCTGCACCGGTCAATAACAACTACTTCTTCCATGTCTTTATTGCTCCAGATAATGTTCGTATGAGCAAGGCACATAATTCTGTAGGCCCAGCCCATACCTTCCTTGTTCTTTAAAACACATTTGGGGAGGTGAGAAATAAACCACCTCGCCAGCAATGGTGCACAACACATAAGGGTTCCCCGTTTCCGAGCAGTACGGGCATAAAGAGCATGTAGAATATCCCCTAAGAGAGTGGGCACTGGATTACGGGACATGAAGATCTTCACTGCGTTCACGTCGATGAAAGAATCTGAGTTAGGGAACAAAACTAGACCATATATGAGAAGAGCCAGGATGTCTTCGAATGCTTGAAAATCCAAACTGTCCCAAAACTGATTAGCCTGATCAACCAAGAACTTAGCCAAGAAGCCTTTTGTCCCACTCCGAGTCTCCCAGTTAGACATTACATCAGCCTTTGTCATATGTAGGGCTGTAGCAACATCCTCTGGCCTAAGAGCTTTCTCCCAACCTGTAAACGGCGTCTGCTCTAGAATAGAAATACCAAGTAAATCAGAGAACTCCTCCAAAGTAGGGACCAACTGATAGTTCGGGAAGGTGAAGCAGTGGTGCAATGGGTCAAAGAACTGGCACAAGACACTCATCATTTGCCCATCCATCTTATAAGTGACCAAACCAAGGAGGTGACCATGTCTTCTGATAAAGGAGGAAGTATCTGGAACTTTAGAAACCAAATCTCTAAGCTGAGTAGGAATCTGTACAAAGCTTATCCGAATAGTGTTTCTACGCATAGAGGCCATGACTTACAAAACAGAACAAAGATGAATCCCCTCTGTCTTTGAAATGGGTTAGTCTAATGCAAGATGCATGCAATGTCATGATGCATGATGTCATGATAGAAACACACCACAAGTATTCACAGATAGCAAACATGGTAAGGGCAAACAAGTCATACAGTAGCCCTTAGATTTCAGGCTGACATGGAGTTTAGGTATTACCCTCTTTCAGTTCAGTTGGTTCAACCTGTCCTAGTAATAGTAATTGGGTTCTAGAGGATCTCAATATCACTGACCACCCTCGATCGGTCATAATTCCAGTTTAGCAACCTTTTCTCGCGGCCGAAATCATCGCGAGAGTTTGGTCTCAATGAGTGTAGCATACTACTACTTTTCTATGGCCAAGTTGGTCAATTATAGGTTCTAAGGTCAGTTGATTCTTAATGACCCATTAGCAGCCCCATATTCTCCTTGTTCCACCATAAGGGATATCGATACAAACTAAAGTGCCACACCAACGTAGCTACTGCTTCAACCGTATCGGTCTACGCTGTACAGTTCCCTCACAGTCTATTGCTACTTACCTAAAAGGTATCCCTAGATCCGGGTTAGGATCTATAGTAACTCTGATTCAAACCCACAAAGATAAAGCATACAAATCAAGCAATTGAAAACATCATGATGAACTATTCCTAAGGTACACCCTACTTATTAAATCCCCAGCAGAGTCGCCAGTTCTGTGATACGGTGGGAAGAACTGACTGTTTTTGGAATACTGGTTCGCGTTTTGCATTTTGTATTCGCAAAATGTCGCGGTAAGCAAAAGTCGCCACCAAATTTTATTTTATCCAACAAGGAAAGGAAAAAAGCACAGAAAAATTTATTTTTCGAGACATTTCCGAGTACGGGGGGTAGATTTATAGAAAGGGAAGGTATTAGCACCCTTTCTATCCGTAGTTATCTACGGGCTCTTAGGTACTTGCTCATCATTTTCAAAATTGTTTTCTTTGTGCTTGTGGGTTTTGAAAAGTTTTTGTTTTAACTTCGATTTAACTCTTGCGTCTGTCTTCAAGAGTGTAATGAAGTTTTTTTGAAAACTTGTTCGTAAAAGTGTAAGTGTGAAAAAGTTTTGTTTTGGATGAGCAAGTATCTAAGAACTAATCTACCTACTCGAAAAAGGAATCGTTCTATGTTTTCTTCCTTTAGACAACGCTATCCCACTATTATCGAGTAGGTAGCACCGTCGTTGGAGTTTGAGGGTCAATTCGAAAGAGGGACATACGGTCACTAAAGCAACGTTAGATTGTCTTAGCGGTAACCCTAATGTCTTAGATCATTTGTTCGAGGCAACAATATACGAGGAAACCTTTCTGAGGCAACTATGATCTTTTAGATAAGAGGACGACCTCTAAAACAACCTATACTCAATGACCGTTTACGAAGGCAACTAAGTGGGGTGTACCCTAGGAGTGCGCATGTGTTGATTTCAATTATTTTTATCTTTGCACAATTAAGGGTGATCTAACTGTTTTAAAATTAGACATTCATTCTTGTCATGCAAACCCTATTATCAAACATCTAGCAGTTGAATATTTGCAGAAATTAAAGGTACGGAATTTAAACTAAATTATTACAAGGCATCGGGTATTTACATCGCCAAAAACAACCCTTTAAAAGTAAAAGCGGTAAAAGTAAATGTCCTAATTAAATATTACAAACCGGGAGCAGATACAATAATTGGATAAATAAAGCACGCGATGCAAAATTGAATCGAATGCGAAATTAGGGTTTTGACCCTCTTAATTAAAAGAAAATGTTTTTTGTTGTTTTTTATTTTTAAGAAAAAGAATTAAATCCTAAAATTAAATGCTAAATTAATTATTAAATTAATTAATTAATGAAAAATATTAAATGACATATTTTTGGAGTTTTTGTTAATTTAGGAAAGAAAATAAAATAATTAAATTAATGTTAAAACCTATTAATTCTAATTGATTTTATTTATTTACAAAAATGAATTAAAGTTATCTAATATTAATATCATAATTAAATTAATTTATATTTATTAATAAAAAAATAAAGTTCTGAAATTTAATTGGACATAAAATATTTTTTGTGATTTTTGATAAAAAAAGAAAAATTAATTTTGGTTAGTAATTAAATAAATAAATAATTAAATGAAAATAAACAAAGATATAAAAAAAGTAGAGAATGGGCCTGATTTTTGAGGGTGTCAATAGCAATTTTTCTGGCTTATTTGTGAAGTCCACTTAGACTTTTGTAATCCTGTGCGCTGGCGTTGACTTGGTCCTTTGGTGCACCTTCAATGATGGCCACCAGATCTGGCCATCTGGCGTATTGGATGGTGAATGTCCATGGTGGATCTCCGGGCCATGCTTGTACTGAATTACCTGAAAACAAATGTTATAGAGAAAATAGGGGGACCTGGGATTCGAACCCAGGTCCTGAGGGGAATTCCATGCCACGCTTGCCACTACGCCACTTGCTTCTTGTTGTTAATATAATATAAACTAAATATAATATAAGAAAACAACTGTTAAGGGAAAATAAAAAGAAAAAGGCCCGCTCGTTCAAACAAGCCAATGGAATCCGTCCACGTCTTCGTCCTTGTCATGGCACCATCGCTAAAAGTCCAAATACCTATACCTACAGACAGAGTCCGTTACTACAGGTCTGTCCACTCTTGAAATCTCGCACAAGCCATGTAAATGAATTCTAATACCATGGTTAGACTCGTCTCCTTTTTCTGATCACAACCATACCCATTATTAGGGCCAATTATTCCTGAAAAGAAAAACCCCAAAAACAAATCTGAAACCCTAACAATGGTGGATTTCGTTACAGGTCATATAAATGTAGTTGAGTAATGCCAAAAGCTTGCAAATGATTTGTAGATTAAGAATATGTCATCAATTCATGTCAACAATGCCTAAATTTCAAAATACGAATTCAAGAACAGGGGTGTAACATGAAGGACTTACAGCGCGTGGGAGGGCTTGAAAACGTGTGGTTTTGCTTGCTTTAGGTTCCTGAGATTGCTAGGAAGAGATTGAGACAAGTACCAAGCCTTGAGGACGCCTCTAACCTCTGTTTCGATCTCACACTTTTTCTTCTTTTTTGCAAAATCTGTTCTTGCTCTATGCTTGATCTCTAACCTCGTTTTTTGATATGCCTCGCCTCCTTATGTATCATACAATGCATTAGGGTTGTAAATTATTTCCAAATCCCTCTCCATCAATGATTTTGATATTGATTTGATTTGCTTCTTTAAAGCTTTCCAAAATTGGCTTATTTTGAATCTTTTTGTTCATAATTTCCTTGATATGAGTTTGATTAGTCCTAGTTGTGTAATAAGACCTGCAATCATCACCAAATCCTTGGTTTCAATGTTTTTGGATTTTATTTGATTTAATTTAATTTAATTTAATTTAAATCAAATTAATTCAAATAAAAAACAAAATAATTAATAAAAGTATGATATGGACACATGGCCAAGGCTAGAGCACGTGGGCTATAATGCCAAATCAAAACAAGTGAAAAAGAATGGGCCCATTTGGCAAAATTTGAAGTTTTGGGCATAGTTGACTTTTTGCAATTTTGCAAAAAAGTCCAACTTCAACAATGCATAACTTCCTCAATTTTTACTCTTTGGAGGTGTTCTTGGACTTTTTAGAAATTTTGAGATGTCCTATAACCAACCCTTTTGGTCTAATCTCAATTTGATATTCCATGCTCATGTATAAAACTTTGAAAAAAAGGTGTTTTTGTTGACTTTTCAAAATGACCTATAATGTCCAAATTCATAACTTTTAGTGAGTGCATATTTTTATCTTGGGAGATGAATATGGATTGTAGGGAATTGCATCCTCTTAAAAATGAGCTTTGGATGGGTCATTTATCATAAAGTATGAGAAAGTTATGCTTGGTCAACGTTGAGTTGACTTTTCCTACAAAACCCTAATTTAACAACTTTTGAGTCTTGATGAATCATGAGCAATCCTTGATGAATCATGATCAACCCTTGATAAAATGATGGAATATACTTCAAAATGATGATTTTGACCAAAAATCTTGAATTTTGACTGTATGTAGGTCACAGTTGACTTTTGCCCTAGCACAGTCGATTTTTGGACCTTTGAGCAATTGACTGAGCAAACTTTCTCTGCAAGGCTTGAAACTTGACATGGATGATCTTGAGAACATATCAGGACATTGGTGAGAATTTGGGACCACTTGGACTCAAGGATCTTGATGCAACACAAAACCCTAATTCGGGGTAGACTGCCTTAGGAGAGAGCTTGTCTGGCCAACCCTTGGACTTCTTTGAGCAACTTGGGGACCTTTATTGCAATGTTTTGAGAAATAAGGAAGGAAGGAGACGCCCAACCAGAGACACTTGCCAACAACATGGAGCCTCTTCATCCTATCCGCCCCATTCCAGGTGGAGACTTTGAAGTCGTTCTCCTCAGCAATGATCCGAGCAAAAGTGTGAAAATAGGGACTAGACTCCCTGACTTAGTGAGGAAGCAACTCAAAGCCTGCCTGAGAGAGAATGCTGACCTGTTCGCATGAAACATTGCTGAGAGGCCTAGACTCGACCCTGAGGTCGCCTTCCATCATCTGACCATAGATCCCGCTGCTAGGGTAAGTGCAACATAGGCGTAGGCAGTCTCCTGAAAAAGCGGAGGCTACTGAAAAAACTATAAAGGACCTCCTAGAGGCCAATTTTATTTCTGAAGCCCAGTACACAACCTACAATCTAAAATTGTATTAGTTAAAAAAATAAAATGGAAAGTGGAGAATGTGTGTTGAATATACTGATCTTATTAGGCTTGCCCCAAATATGCATATCATTTTCCTAATATTGACAGGCTAGTAGACAACTCTGTCAGCTATAAGCTTTTATCATTTATGGACACACATTCAGGTTACAATGAAATCCCCATGGCGAATGTAAACTCCCTCGCTTTATCTTTCATGACTTCAAACAACCAAGCCGAATACGAAGCCTTCTTCGCAGGTCTACATTTGGCTGAGTATTTAGGCCTGCAGAAAGTAAAATCTTCACTAATTCTCAACTCGTCGCCTCTCAAGTACGAGGAGAGTATCAAGCAAAAAACGACAACCTCATCGAGTACTTAACTCTAGTGAAAATAAAAAATGAAAAGAGTTGTTTTCGTGGAAGTCCAACACATTCCCCGCGAGCATAACACCTGAGCAGATGTCCTTTCGAAACTCGCGAACACAAGGAAAAAGGGCGGAAATAAGTCTGTTATTCAGGAAACCCTTTCTCTCCCAAGCATCAAAAAACTCTTTGTGATGCTTGGCGTAAATTCCATCGGAGACAACGACTGCTGGATGACCCTGGTGTACCGTTACCTCGCCACGGAGGAACTTCCTTCCGATCAGAAAGAGGCTAACGTGACTAAGCGAAGAGCCTGCTCCTATGTCTTAGTCAAAGACAAGCTCTACAAATGAGGATTCTTTGTTCTGCTATTGAAGTGTGTTGAGGAGGCCAAAGTCCCCCACTTCCTGCGAGAAATCCATGAAGGAATCAATGCCCAACACTTGGGAGGAAGATCCCTAGCATGGAAGGCCTTACGAGCAGGATACTACTGGCCCACCATGCAGCACGACGTGGAAGAACATGTAAAAAAATGCGATAAATTCCAACACCATGCAGACATGCACTTGGCATCGCCCAACGAACTTAAGACTCTATCATCCCCGTGGCCCTTTGTCTGATGTAAATCCTCTGTACATTCACCATGAGATCATACCAAAAAAAATATTTGATTGTCTTCATTGAATACTTCATGAAGTAGATAGAGGCCAAAGCCCTCACTAAAATTACGGTGTAAAACATATTGCATTTCTACAAGAGAAACATGTTTTTCTGGCTCGGCATACCTCAGGCGCTCGTCACAGACAATGGGACACCGTTTACCGACAAGAACTTCCAAGAATTTGTCGCCAAACTAGGCACCAAGCAACACTTCACGTCTATCGATCACCATCAAAAGAATGGGAAGGACGAGGCCGCGAACAAAGTAATCCTACAAGGACTAAAACGACGATTGGGTGAGGCCAAAAATAGGTGGATCGAGGAGCTACACAGCGTGCTCTGGCCCTACATAATGACACCACATCGACTACAAGTGAAACGCATTTCCGACTGGCCTACGTAACCGAGGCAGTAATTCCAATGGAAATCAGAGAGCCATCCAGGCGGACTGAGTCTCCCCTTGACGAGAAGATGAACAACGAGGCCATAAGAGATGATCTTGACCTGGTTGAATAAATTCGGCCGAGGGAAGCTCTCCGTGAGGCCACATTAAAACAAAAGATAACTCTGCATCACAATGCCAAAGTCATAAAAGGCGAGTTCTAAATCGGCAGTTTAGTCCTGCGGAGAAATCACAAAAACTCGCGCAAGGGCAAACTCGTCGCGAACTAGGAAGGACCTTACTGTGTCCAAGCAAAAATGGATAACGTGGCCTATTACCTCGAGAACTTGAACGAGAAACAACTTCCTCAACCATGTAACACAGAAAAACTAAAATAGTATTACAGATAGTCCTAACGGTACTACGTTTAGGCCACGGAAGCGTGTCACGGTACGAACACAACATCTTAAACATGAACTAAAATGCGGGATCCCGCTCATTGGACGAGCAAAGCCTTAGCACAACGAGGATACCTCGACTAAGCTCCATCATCGCAATACCGATGAGGCAGAACACCTAGCTCGTGATGGGAAAGTTCATATTGCGGGATCAGGACCCCGACCGCGATCTTAGTCCCATTTTCAAACAAAACCCAACTATGTTCCCTTGACGTATTCCCTAAACTCTCGAGCGTTAATTCTATCGAGCAATAATCCACACACCTAAACAAATTACACACTGGCAACATAAATAGAAAATGAGGAAATTAAGTACTCAACAAAGCAGACAACAAGAAAACATGTAACCAACAATGTTAAAAGAAGCGACCATGAAGGTTGACATCATTATAATATTACAAAAAAGTTGGGAATAACCCATGGTCTAAATATTACAAAAAATTAAGGCCATGCAGGCCCAAACAAAATAGTCAAAACAAAGTAAAACTACCCCTCATGCAGAGTCTCCCCGACATTTAAATTCTCCTCGGCATGAGGCCCCCATCTTCCTCGACCACAGGAGAAGAATTAAGAAGAGGCACTACCTGGTCGTTGACAACCTGATGAAAGGGGACAATCCATTCAGTGATGAGCTTAACCCCTGGATTCACAATGTTGAGCTAGGCCACTGCATTGTCAAAACTCATGTCAATAACACCTAGGTAGTCCAGCTCAAGTTCTTTAATCTGAGAGACTAGCTTAGCTTGGGTCTTTAAGACCTTCACCTCGCTTTTTTTGTCCTCGGTAGGAGCCGCATCATACTTAAATCTAGCAATTACATCCTCGAGAAAAGTAAAACTCAAGTGAGCAAAAATAAAAATGACAAGAAAGTAAATACTCAAATGAGCAAATATGAAAATGACATGAAATGTAAATGCTAAAAGTAAATAGTGCATAAAAATAAAAGGGGGCATATAATAAAAGAATAAAGGATAAACTCAATTATTAGTGATTAGTGGTTAGTTGGATGATAATCTTGAAACTTGCATTTGGAACTCATTAGAGGATTGGTAGAACCAAAGCCTCCACACAACAAGTTGCATTTGCTTTTTGTCAAGTATATCATCCATTTGGAATCCTTATGAGTATTATTTAGTGATCAACGATGTTTAAGTGATCCGCGTAGACCAAAGGTGTCTTAGATCCATTAGAGGATTGGTAGAACCAAAGCCTCCACACAATGAATCTCAAGTTTATTGGATCAAAGATATCAAATTAACATACTTAGGCTTACAAACATAGGTTTGGGCCACGAATGATCATTTATTCGAATCGGGACAAAATTTAGCGCTATATTAAGCAATCGTAAGTGGACTTATATAAAAGTCGCACCTATTTTGAGATCGGTCAATAGCAATCTATGCACCATTTATTTTGAGACATGATATAGAGATCATGCTCCAATAACATTTAGTGCAATAAGAAGGGAATGAGATGAAGAGGGGTGAGAGAGAATATACAAACCACTTTTGGATTAAATTTAATCAAACTATTATTAAAATCATTCATCCATTTTTATGGAATTAGACTCAACACCATGGATCCAATGATGTTAATAAAGTTTATGATAAAAAATTTAACCCAAGATCAGCCAGAAAATAGTCACAAAATAATATTACATTTTAATATATACAAAAAGGTTTAAAAATAATGTTTAAAAATAGAAATAAAAGAGAAAATATCAACCATATTCAAATTAATCAAGAAATAAAAAGTAAGACCATAGAAAAATCAGAAAAGGACTCAAATGATTTTATAATTTTTTTGGTAATTTTTTAGAGTCAGAAACTATTTTTAAAATTAAAAGAAAGGGGTAAAATAAACCAAAAATAATAAAAAATAACAAATCAAAAACAAAAATAAAATAAAGTTACCAATATTTGTCACAATATCATTGGATCATTCCATAATTTTTTTAGAATTTAAAAATGCATAAAAGTATTTTTAAACATTTAAAAAAATCCAAATAAAGTGTAAATTTATAAAAAATACCAAAACACAAAATTAAATTGTGAAAAAATAAAAATCACAAAGAGAATAATCATAAATATTTTTCATAATTTTTTTCCAGATTTTTTGGTGTTAAAATGAATTTTCTATGATTTTTTTAAGTTTAAAACAATTAAATATAAAAATCAGAAAAGAAAATAAAAGTCAAAAATATGTGGACCATTGGATGAGAGTCAAAACGCGTTAGTAATCAGATCCAAAGGATCTGGCGCACTGTGTATATCATGATCATTAGTGAATAAAACATAGAATCAAAAATAAAATCAGAATTAAAAAAAAACAAGTGGCACGCCATCATTGGTTGGAAGATGACACGATGGTCATCTTCAACCTCCAGCCAATGTGAATTGTAGGTCTTCCAAACTATAAAATCAGAAGCTCATACCTATGCCATTCGCTTCGTCTCTTCAAGATGAAGACAACCACACCCTCGCGCCAAATTTATATAAACTGTAGCCCAAGCAATTTGGAAGGAAAGCTTTGAAAAGGGATTTGAAATTTCATGGTCAAAACGTGTTTCCAATAAAAAGCAAGTGTTGCGACTAGAACCAGGGCAATGAGAGCATCACAATGATATCAAAGTTTTGAAGAATTGATGAAGGAACCTACCTATTGAAGTTGAGTTGCAGAGCTCTGAAACTAGACTTCTATGGAGCAATATAGGGCACGATTCTTGAATGTAATTATATGGTTAGCTTCAGGGAAGATCAAGGAAGATGAATTGATGAAAAAATTGGATTGAAAAGGCTTGTATATGGATTTCGAAGTTGCTGAGTTCTGAGTCATGAAACAAGTTTGGCAGGGTGATTCTAGCTATCCAAGCTTGAGGAAATGAATGGGGAATGACCCTCTATTTATAGGGAATCAAATGGAATGTCCAAGCGCGTGAAATGATGAAGTTTGGAGGGAAATCGTGGGAAGTTGCAAACAAGAAAAGTGTGACTTCCAATTTGATCAAAACTCATCCAAAGCGCGCGTTTTGCTATGCTAATCACTTCTGGAACTTCATTAACCATGTTTAGAGGCATAAACGTGCAGAAACAAAGTGTTTAGAAGCCAAATCAAGGATTTCAAACTTCTGACTTGGTGAAAAATTCAGTTTCAAAGTGCCAACTTCTGACCAATGGCATTCTCAACTCAAGGGGTCTTAGGGCATGATTCTTGATGTTTCAGAAAGACGAGGTTACAAGCTTTGCAATGGAAAAATAAGGGAATCAAATGGATGCTTGAGCTGAAAGTTGTGTTGAGTCAAAGTTGGAGAAAAAATGTTGACTTTCCATACTTAGAAATATTTCAATTTTTTCTTCAAAAGTGACCTATAATGTCTTGCATCCAAACATAGCCTTCCACTTGGAATTTGCTCTTGACCAAAAAAGATGGCATGAAGTAGATCTATTGAATGAAATTTTGAAACTTGAACCATTCAAAATCTCCAAAAATTGATAAAGTTATGACTTGTTGAAGTTGGAAAATTTTCATAAAATGACCTATAATCTTTTGTATCCCTAAGGCAACTTCCATCCATTTATAACTTTGCACATAAAAGAAGGCATAAAGTTCACATCTTCAAGATAATTATGGAAAAAGAATGGGCTCAAGGTGATAAAAATTGACCAAGTTATGATTATTTGAAGTCACACATGAAAAAATTGGGGATTCATCTGGAGGACTTGTAATCTTTCTTCCTCATCAAGTTTCTTCCACATGAAATCTCCTTGGAACTTTTGAAGTGATTTATTAATAAACCTTTGAAGAGAATGATGTATTTGGAATCACTCAAAAATATGAAAAGATGAGCAATATATACTCCTTTGAAGTTCAAAACCCTATCTCCTA
This sequence comes from Vicia faba, assembly GCA_948472305.1. NCBI lineage: Eukaryota > Viridiplantae > Streptophyta > Magnoliopsida > Fabales > Fabaceae > Vicia > Vicia faba. Next base: position 217,891,157 of record OX451735.1, read on the forward strand.
GATTAAGGAACATGCCTTGAGGAACTTTGACAATTTTGAACAAACTTCTTGTACCAAAACAAATTCTTTGTAAATATAAGTTGTTGAGGATGATAATGAGGACTCATAGCAACCACAAACACTTCCATATCTTGAGAATTGAGAGGAACATGCACTTGTGACCAAAAGGAATAAAATCTTGTCCAAACATGACTATTTTTTCAATCAACCCCTTGTACTTTTTGGATCAAATTTGATAATCTTGAAATATGGTGAACCAAAATAAGCTTGCCATGCCATTTACTCCAAAACAACTTCAACGGAGAGGCTTGAACTTATCAAGCTTTATTGACTAGGGCATGGAAATAAACTCATGAACCCATGGGGCAACTTGTTAAATCTCATTGCCTTTACCTACATGGATAACAAGCAAGACAAACCAACATTGAATTTTATTAATTAAAAGAAGAAATCAAGACAAAAAATATTTATGATCACAAAAGAACACAAGTCAAGGTGCTTGGTGATTCCTCAAAGTGCAAAGCTAAATATAGGGAGGGGAACCAAGAATCCTAGTGTGATCTTATTGTAATGGAATCAACATGGTATGATGAAGGGATCTTAGGGGCAAAAATTGGTGTACAACAACTGTCCTTATTTAAGTTTCTTCTATCTGGAGATACGAAGGTTAAAAATCTTCATGTCGACATGATCGAAGATACTTAAATATAAAACAAACCCTATTTTTTGCCCTAAGATGCCATGCAAATATTTATGATCATGAATGCATATGAACAAGACCAAAGATATGCAAAATAACATTGGGGATGTAAAAATAATAAAGAAACAAGAGAGCGACCCGACCAGGAAAATAAATCACTGGTGGATCAAAAGACCCGACTCAGAGAGGATGGTAAAATGGTCAAAGGATACACCAACTCCTACTGGAGGTAAATCTACCAATGTTCACTGAGGGTAGAAGGAAAAGAAATAACAACACTGACGTTTACTAACGGTGAGCTACCAACGTTCACTGAAGGTAGAAGGAAAATAAATATCATAGCATCTCCATTCACTGACGATGAACTACCAACGTTCACTGAGGGTAGCAAAAAGATAACAATTATCGATGTTCACTGCCAATGACCTACCAACTTTCACTGAAGGTAGAAAGAGAATATATCATAGCACCACCGTTCACTGAAGATGAAATACCAACGTTGACTGAGGGTAGAAAAAAGATAACAAACACCAACTTTCACTGATGGTGATCTACCAACTATCACTAAAGGTAGAAAGAGAATATATCATAACACTGTCGTTCACTGTTGATGAACTATCAATATTCACTGAGGGTAGCAAAAATATAACAAACACCAACTTTCATTGATGGTGATCTACCAAATTTCACTGAAGGTAGAAAGAGAATATATAATAGCACTACCACTCACTAACGATGAACTACCAACATTCACTGAGGGTAGAAAAAAGATAACAAACACCAACTTTCACTGATGGTGATCTACCAACTTTCACTGAAGGTAGAAAGAGAATATATCATAGCACCACCATTTACTGACGATGAACTACCAACATTCACTAAGGGTAACAAAAAGATAACAAACACCAACTTTCACTGATGGTGATCTACCAACTTTCACTGAAGGTAGAAAGAGAATATATCATAGCACCGCCGTTCACTTACGATGAACTACTAACATTCACTGAGGGTAGCAAAAAGATAACAAGTTTCCCTAAAATTCTGGCATTTCGCCTAGAACGGGTCTCAACTTCTTCTTTAACCGAGGCATTTTGCCTGGAAAGGGTAATATGTAAGCTGTCTCAAATAAAGAGACTTCCACTTGTAAAGATTTCACAACGAGCTATTTCTGCAAATTTAAAAGTCTTGCCATCCACTGGCGTAAACTGACGAAAGACTGCAAACTATCCACTCATAGAGGAGATAGCAAAAAAAGTTACGTCGAATTTTACATGGAAGCACAAGTTGCTCAAATAAAGAGACCTGCTACTTGTTGTCATGGAGGATTGTAAAAAGAAATGACTTTCTGGGGATAGAAATATGGCTTCCTGGGGAAAGAAATATGACTTCCTGGGGAAATGCCACGATATTTCTGCTTAGGAGATAAAGTCTTCTCGTGCAAAATAAATGCACAAACCAAAACTCGAAGCTTTCAGAAATCCAAAGTAAATAATATTTTTGTGGAACCAAATATTCAAACCAGAAATAAACTAGAATGAAACAGTCAACCAAAATACATCCTTTGAGAAATAAAATCAAAAGGGAAAACCAAATCCATCCAAAAAAGGAGCTGTACAGGAAGGCTAAAGCAAAAATCTTCCACGAGGGACAACTCAATGGGGAAATTGAAAGAATATACGCTTTCTGCTTAAGGCCAACACTCTATTATGGAGAGGACAACGTAACTCTACAAAACAGGGTGATATGTCAACAAAAATATTAAAGAATGTGAATGAGCAATGATTTGCTAAAATTAACCATGCATGATGTATGTATGAATGTATGAGTGTTATCATGCATATGCTGACAAAACAGATATATAACACTGGGAATAACCAGGAAGAACCACCTCGGGCACAAACAACACTCAGCTAAATCACATCCAAGATGATCATTCCAATAAAAAGTAAATGCCAACTGAGGAAACAAAACCTACTGTCTGCTTTAGCTTTACTGGGGAGAAACATAATCCGGAAGTAAACAAAACAAAGTGACATAATAGTACAGACATAGGGATAGAACATCCTTCTCCAGGATTCACCGGGGAAACAAATGTTTTCAAAAGTAACACTTCTACTGGGGATTGCAAAGCCTATTTCAAGCAAAGTAGATGGACACCACCTCATCAAAACATTCACTGGGGAATTTTGGCCCACTTCATTAGGGAGGTTAACACCACATCCTTAAAGGGAAAACCACAATACGTTCTTCACTAGAGAAACCAGGGACCTGCGTTCTTCAAGAGTGATTATGGTACCAACTTCTCGGGAAAAAGAACTTCCATTAAACCAAACAAAAACTTCACAGGAGAAATCTTGGATTGAAACTTCACATCATGAAAACTCAGACAAGGAGAGAAAATGAATTCAAACTTGAACGAGGATACCAGAGTTTCGAACCCAATACGGTGAATCATCCTGAGTAAGCTTTCCCCATGAGAACAAAAAACTTCTTAAAACAACTGGAGCTTGTTCATTCCTAAGATCACCATTTTTGTTGTCATTATTTCATCACAAATTCCAAAGTAAAAGAAAATTGTAAATTCTTTTTGAAAAATCGATTTTGTTATTTAATCTTTTTGCTTTGAAAGTTATTATCAATAATAAATGGAGTCTTTGCAAGCTAAATAAAATAATAAATACAAAGAATTGGGTAAAAGCTCAAATTTCATTAATAGAATGGTAGTCTGCGAATGGCTAGACTCCATAGATGATTACAAAGTTTGGAAAATGGTAATATATAATGGAAAAGATACATTGAGATACAATGACCACTATCCCCTCTAACAATTTTTGAAATTCTGAGCAGTATCTTCTGTTGAAGTATGATGAGGATTCGATAAGATTGTTGCTTTAATGATCAGATCTTGCATGATGCAGTTTGAAATTCTGGCTGCAGATACTCAATGTCACGTGCAATGTTATGACACCGTATCTGACTTACTATATGACAGTAAATACAAAAGCAATAAAGAACACAGTCAATTGTTTACCCAGTTCAGTGTGCAACAACACCTACTCTGGGGGCTACCAAGCCAGGGAGAGAATCCACTATAAGAGATGTTAATTCAGGAATAAACCAACCAGTTTATCTCCTTCACTTAAGATCTACCCAATGCAATTCTAATCTAAGTACAACTTAAACCTGAGTTCCTACTCACTCCCCCTCAATCATAGCAGTGATACATAAACCAATTTGACTTAAGAATTGATGAAGACACTCTTCAAAAACAAACACTTGATTAAGCTTCACAGCTTTTTAATCAAGCAACACAATCACTCGTGCTTCACAGCTTTGAGTGATGTACACATCTAACTTGACTCTGCTTCACAGCTTTAGTCAAGGAACATTCAAACACTCTTGCTTCAAAGCTTTGAGTGCTACACAACCCTTACAAATAGAAACCTATTCCAAGGCACTTATCACAATGATAATTGCTTGGAGTACAAATAAACAAATCTATACAGATTACAAAAATGATCTTCTAATCAATCAGCAGGGATCCTTGAAAAACAGCAGCTCTGTTGAATATATAGCAGCTGCAACTTCAGTTAGGGTTTCCAAAAACCTAGGGTTAATTCCGTTTGACCTAAAGACCAGGTCACAGGACTTTATTAACCAGGTTAGGGTTGAGCTAGGTTACCCCTCAGAAAACGCAGGATTCTGTTCAGAAAGGACTGAGTTATTTCCTGAAAAAACTCAGACTTATCCAATCCTGCAATTCTGTTAGTTCAAAACAGGATGTCATAACATCTGTTATGACATCTGAGAAAACCTGTCTACTGATTTAGCAAAATGTGATCATTTTGCAAAAATGCTCAGATACACACTTATAAACATCAATATTTGAATTACAATATTTTTCTGCAAAGGTACCTAATGAGTCAGTACAAACTGAACTAGAATGTTGTGACATCAGTCATGACATTCACACATACACTTGGGATTTACCAAAAATGCAAGCCAATACCTAAACACCTACAAACTCCCCCTTTGGCAGATTTTTGGCTAAAGACCCTAAACAATCAGAGATAGATAGCAGCAGAAATAAGTGACAGCAGAAAAATAGAATGTCAAGTACTAATTAAGCAAGTACCAAAATATTCTCCCCCTCTTTAGCCACAAATGGGCCAAAGATACATGTTCAGAAAATTTTACAGTTATCCAAAACAAAATAATAAGATCAGCAGCAGACAACAACAGAACATACTTCCAAACTCCACCAAACAGCAACCATCCTTCAAGCACTGTTATCAGATCCAGAGGATTCAGGCTTCTTTCTTTTCTTGTGAGCAATGTCAACATTCTTCTCTTTGTTTGATGTCTCAACATTCTTAGAGACATCTGGATTTGTTTCAACATTTGAGCTTTCTTGGTTCAGAGGAACAGAAATGCCAGGAACTGAGTGGTTCTCGTTCAGAATTCTTGAAACAATTTTTGCTATTGCTTGATTAACATAGGCTGTCCCTTCCCTATTTGCAATTTCAGGGGGAACTGAAGAGGAAGCATGAGATGGATTACCTGCATGTCTTGTTCTCAACTTTTTGACCTTGGTGGGGTTAGTTCCCACTTTTCTATGAGAAGAGATTTCCAGAACGTCAGAGTCCAAACAGGAAGAGATTGTCCCAGAATCTTGATCAGAGGAAGAGGTTGAGATGGTCGTATTGGATGATGATGGTGTTTGAGACATTTTGTCAGTTTTGAAGGACCAACAGCAAATGAGGAGAAATTTTTGATTGAGAGACTGGGTTTTGATGAGGAGACGAGAGAGGAAGGAAGCAAAGGAGTGTCTATTCAACTTCTTAAAAGAATTGTAGGAAATGAGAAAATACAATTTTAAACCAATCAGAACAGGCATAAGTCCTTTGGTCCTTGTTTTAAGCAAAATTAATTGCTACAATTCCTCATGTTGGCAAATACCCAGCTTACCCCTTAGGTTTTCAAATTGACTTGCATCCAGAGCCTTGGTAAAGATGTCAGCCAGCTGTAGCTCAGTGGCAACATGTTCCAATTTGATTGTCTTCTCTTCTACAAGGTCTCTGATAAAGTGATGTCGTATGTCAATATGTTTGGTCCTGCTATGCTGAATGGGATTCTTGGATATGTTGATTGTACTCAGATTGTCACAGTACAATGTCATAACATCTTGTGTGACATTATACTCAGTGAGCATTTGTTTCATCCATATCATTTGAGAGCAGCTACTACCAGCTGCAATGTATTCAGCTTCAGCAGTGGAAAGAGACACACAATTCTGTTTCTTGCTGAACCAGGAAACCAGATTACTTCCCAAGAAGAAACATCCTCCAGAGGTGCTTTTTCTATCATCAGCACTACCAGCCCAATCAGCATCACAGTAGCCAGTCAGAGCTGGTTCACAACCATGAGTATACAATAATCCATAGTTGTAAGTACCACTTACATACTTCAAAATTCTCTTCACTTGATTGATATGACTGACTTTGGGATCAGCTTGGTATCTAGCACAAACTCCAACTGCAAAGGCAATATCAGGTCTGCTGGCAGTTAAGTACAACAAGCTTCCTATCATGCTTCTGTATAGACTTTGATCCACCTTAACCCCACTTGAATCTTTGGAAAGCTTTAGATGAGTAGGAGCAGGAGTCCTTTTGTGACTTGCATTCTCCATACCAAACTTCTTTACAATATTCTTAGCATACTTGCTTTGAGACAGGAAGATTGAGTCCTCCATCTGTGAGACTTGTAGTCCAAGAAAATAAGTTAGTTCTCCCATGAGACTCATTTCAAATTCAGCCTGCATCTGGTCAGCAAAGTGTTTAACCATATGTTCTGACATTCCTCCAAACACTATGTCATCAACATATATTTGGGCAACCATCAACTTTCCTCCTTCAGTTTTGACAAAGAGAGTTTTGTCCAAGCCTCCTTTTCTGTATCCTTTGTCTGAGAGAAACTTTGTTAACCTGTCATACCATGCTCTAGGAGCTTGTTTCAGGCCATATAGAGCTTTTCTCAGTTTGTAGACATGATCAGGATAGGTTGGATCCACAAAACCTTTAGGTTGTTCCACATAAGCTTCCTCATTTAAGTACCCATTTAGAAAGGCACTTTTCACATCCATCTGAAATAACTTGAACTTCAGAAGACAAGCAATTGACAACAAGAGTCTGATTGATTCCAACCTGGCTACAGGTGCAAAGGTTTCATCAAAATCAACCCCTTCAACCTGGGTGTATCCTTGAGCAACAAGTCTTGCCTTATTTCTGGTGACAACTCCTTCAACATCTGACTTGTTCTTGAATATCCATTTTGTCCCAATGATGTTAGTTCCTTCAGGTCTAGGAACCAGTTCCCAAACTTCATGTTGCTTGAATTGGTTCAGTTCATCTTGCATTGCACCAATCCAATATTCATCAGTTAAGGCTTCCTTGACGTTTCTTGGTTCCATTTTGGACACAAAACAAGAGTTTGAGATAATTTCTCTAGATCTTGTCATGAATCCACTATTGAGATCTCCTATGATGAGCTCTTTTGGATGATCCTTCTGAATTCTGATGGAAGGAATCTTGCTAGCTTCCTTTGATTCAGATTCTGTTGTGGTGGAGTTGGGTAGGTCATCCTGTTGGGTTGAAGTCTCAAAGAATGTCTCAACAGTACAAGGAACATCTATTTCTTCATGATAGTCATCAATTACAACATTTATTGATTCCATCATGGTTTTGGTTCTGGAGTTGAATACTCTATAAGCTCTGCTGTTTGAGGAGTATCCTAGAAATATGCCTTCATCACTTTTGGAGTCCAGTTTTCTTCTTTGTTCACGATCAGACAGGATATAGCATTTGCTGCCAAACACATGGAAGTACTTCACAGTTGGTTTTCTTCCTTTCTAAAGTTCATATATGGTGGATGAGGTTCCCTTTCTCAAGGTGACTCTGTTATGAACATAGCAAGCTGTATTCATAGCTTCAGCCCAAAAATACATAGGAAGTCTTTTGGCATGTAACATTGCTCTGGCAGATTCTTGTATGGTCCTGTTTTTTCTTTCCACAACTCCATTTTGCTGAGGTGTTATGGGAGAAGAAAACTCATGACTGATTCCTTCTGAAGCACAGAAGTCATCAAACTTGCTGTTTTCAAATTCCTTGCCATGATCACTTCTGATTCTGACAATACATCCTTCCTTCTCTCTTTGAATTCTCTTGCACAGTTCTCTAAAAACTTCAAATGCATCTGATTTTTCCCTAATGAAATTAATCCAGGTGAATCTGGAAAAATCATCCACAACCACATAGGCATATCTTTTACCACCAAGACTCTCTACTTGCATTGGTCCCATTAGATCCATATGGAGGAGTTCTAGAACCTTAGAGGTGGTCAGATGTCTTGACTTTGGATGTGACATCCTAGTCTACTTTCCAACCTGACATTCACCACAAACTCTTCCTTCATCAATTTGCAGTTTTGGAATCCCTCTGACTGCCTCCAAGGAGATAATCCTCTTCATACCCCTTAGATGAAGATGGCCAAGTTTTTGGTGCCACAGTTTCACCTCTTTTTCTTCTTTTGCAATGGAACACACAGATGAGAAATTAGTGTTCTCAGCCTCCCACAAGTAACAGTTGTCTTTGGATCTGACTCCTTTCATTACTATCTCTTATTTGTCATTGATTACAAGGAATTCAGATCTTGAGAAATTGACCTTGAATCCTAGATCACACAGTTGACTGATACTAATGAGATTAGCGGTCAGTCCTTTCACCAGCAGTACTTCATTCAGACTTGGAACTCCAGGGCAGTCCAAATCACCAACTCCTTTGATTTCACCTTTAGCCCCATCTCCAAAGGTCACAAAACTGGTGGTGTGAGGCTTAACATTATTGAGGAGGTTCTTGATTCCAGTCATATGTCTGGAACATCCACTGTCAAAGTACCAGTCTTCCTTTGCAGAGACCCTCAGGGAAGTGTGAGCTATCAGTGCAGTAGTCTTTTTCTTCCATTGAGGAACATGTGGTACCTTTTTAGACTTAGGTTTGACACCTGAGTTCTGATTAGGGTATCCATGTAATCTGAAGCAGAAGGGCTTTATGTGGCCATATCTACCACAATGATGACATTTCCATCTTTGGTACCTTTTCCTCATATGTTTCTGTTCCTGATGTCGAGAGTTGTGTTGAGACATCTGTTTTAACATTTGCTTACCAGAACCAGATTTTGTTGCTTCCATAAATCCTAGTCCAGATTTATTTCCCACATTTTGTCCTACCTGAAGGATCTCTTCCAATTTGTCTGTTCCATTGGTCAACATCTTGACAGATTTGGTCATTTGATTCAGTTGTGAGTTCAGCAGTTGAACTTCTCCTTCTAGATGACTTATAGTTTCAAGATTTGCCCTTTTTTCAGCCTCCAGCTTTATAATGAGTTTTGATTGTTTCTCATTCTGCACACAGACTTCAGCACTTCTGATACACAATTTCTTGTAAGTATCAGCCAGTTCTTCAAAAGTCACCTCTTCATCACTGATGTCACTTTCAGAGGTACAAACACCAGTTAAAGCAGTAACTCGTTTGACAGTCTCTTCTTCAGAATTACTTTCTGAATCACAGTCAGACCAAGTAACAGTCATTCCTTTTTGTTTCTTAAGAAAGGTAGGACATTCAGCTCGAATATGCCCATATCCTTCACAGCCATGGCATTGAATTCCTCTGCCTTGAATTCCCTTCTCTTCTGACCTTGGTCTTCTGCTGGAACTGTCAATGTTAGAGGGAATGTTATGAACATTAGACCTTGACTTTGGATCTATTCTTTTGATGAGTTTGTTGAACTGTCTTCCAAGCATGGCTACAGCCTCTGAAATGTCTTCTTCAACATTAGTGTTGGACATAAGAGCTATGCTCTTGTTCTTTTTGACACCATTATCAGTGATTCCCATCTCAAAAGTCTGAAGAGACCCAATAAGTTCATCCACTTTCAACTTGCTAATGTCCTGGGCTTCCTCTATGGCAGTTACCTTCATTGCAAATCTTTTAGGCAAGGATCTGAGAATCTTCCTCACCAGTTTTTCTTCTGACATATTTTCTCCCAGTGCTCCTGAGGTGTTGGCAATCTCCAAGATGTTCATGTGAAACTCATGAATGGTTTCATCTTCCATCATTTTTAGATTCTCAAATTTGGTGGTCAACATCTGAAGCCTTGACATTTTTACTTTGGAAGTTCCCTCATGAGTAGTTTTGAGAGTGTCCCAAACTTCCTTGGCCAGTTCATATTGATGTACTAGTCTGAAAATGTTTCTATCAATTCCATTGAACAAGGCATTTAAAGCTTTTGAATTTCCTAGAGCTAACTCATCTTCTTCTTTACTCCAATCTTCCTCAGGCTTCAGACTGATTGTCCCATCTATCTCAGTTATGGTGGGATGAATCCATCCTTTGTCAGCAGCTCTCCAAGCCTTTTTGTCCAGAGATTTTAGGAAGGCAATCATACGAGGTTTCCAGTAGTCATAATTAGTTCCATCCAGAATGGGTGGTCTATTTCCAAAAACTCCTTCTTTGTCCATAGTGCCAGAAAGTGATATCCCTAGATCTCACCCAGTAATACAGGCAGGGTGCCTGCTCTGATACCAATTGAAATTCTGGCTGCAGATACTCAATGTCACGTGCAATGTTATGACACCGTATCTGACTTACTATATGACAGTAAATACAAAAGCAATAAAGAACACAGTCAATTGTTTACCCAGTTCAGTGTGCAACAACACCTACTCTGGGGGCTACCAAGCCAGGGAGAGAATCCACTATAAGAGATGTTAATTCAGGAATAAACCAACCAGTTTATCTCCTTCACTTAAGATCTACCCAATGCAATTCTAATCTAAGTACAACTTAAACCTGAGTTCCTACTCACTCCCCCTCAATCACAGCAGTGATACATAAACCAATTTGACTTAAGAATTGATGAAGACACTCTTCAAAAACAAACACTTGATTAAGCTTCACAGCTTTTTAATCAAGCAACACAATCACTCGTGCTTCACAGCTTTGAGTGATGTACACATCTAACTTGACTCTGCTTCACAGCTTTAGTCAAGGAACATTCAAACACTCTTGCTTCAAAGCTTTGAGTGCTACACAACCCTTACAAATAGAATCCTATTCCAAGGCACTTATCACAATGATAATTGCTTGGAGTACAAATAAACAAATCTATACAGATTACAAAAATGATCTTCTAATCAATCAGCAGGGATCCTTGAAAAACAGCAGCTCTGTTGAATATATAGCAGCTGCAACTTCAGTTAGGGTTTCCAAAAACCTAGGGTTAATTCCGTTTGACCTAAAGACCAGGTCATAGGACTTTATTAACCAGGTTAGGGTTGAGCTAGGTTACCCCTCAGAAAACGCAGGATTCTGTTCAGAAAGGACTGAGTTATTTCCTGAAAAAACTCAGACTTATCCAATCCTGCAATTCTGTTAGTTCAGAACAGGATGTCATAACATCTGTTATGACATCTGAGAAAACCTGTCTACTGATTTAGCAAAATGTGATCATTTTGCAAAAATGCTCAGATACACACTTATAAACACCAGTATTTGAATTACAATATTTTTCTGCAAAGGTACCTAATGAGTCAGTACAAACTGAACTAGAATGTTGTGACATCAGTCATGACATTCACACATACACTTGGGATTTACCAAAAATGCAAGCCAATACCTAAACACCTACACAGTTACTTGCCAAGAAATTCCCTAACTTTTGCCTAAGCTTCCCTTGCGGGTTTTCAACTTAGCGGGAAATTTATTCTATTTATGTATCTAACTTTTGCCTAGACCGCCCTTTCGGGTTTTCGGCCTACCGAGACGCTCTTTTTTGCCTAAGCCGCCCTTTTGGATTTTCAACTTAGCAAGCTGTTCTTTTATTTCTTTAGGCGAAGTATTTCTTGACTGCATCAGCATTCATGGGACGTGGGAACTCCTCGCCATCCATAGTTTCAAGAATTAATGCACCGCCAGAGAAGGCTTTCTTGACAACATATGGGCCTTCAAAGTTTGGAGTCAACTTGCCCCTAGAATCAATGTTGAAAGACATGATCTTCCTAAGCACGGGGTTGCCTTCTCTGAATTCACGAGGTTTGACCTTTTTATCAAAAGCTTTATTCATTCTTTTCTGATATAACTGTCCATGACATAAAGCTGTCATCCTCTTCTCCTCAATCAAATTCAATTGGACAAACCTGTTCTGGACCCATTCAGCCTTTGTCAACTTGGTTTCCATTATCACACGCAAAGAGGGAATCTCAACCTCAATTGGGAGCATAACTTCCATTCCATACACAAGGGAGAACAGGGCTGCTCCTGTTGAAGTGAAGACAGATGTTTGATATCCATGCAAAGAAAAAGGGAGCATTTCATGCCAATCCTTATAAGTAACAACCATTTTCTGGATAATTTTCTTGATATTCTTATTAGCAGCTTCAACAACCCCATTCATCTTCGGCCTGTACGGAGATGAATTGTAATGGACAATCTTGAATTCCTCACAAAGTTTTGTTATCATTTTATTGTTCAAATTCGAGCCATTATCGATGATAATTATGCTCGACACACTATACTGACATATAAGATTATTCTTAATGAAGCGCACAACCACCTGCTTGGTAACATTAGCATATGAAGCAGCCTCCACCCACTTGGTAAAGTAATCAATTGCTACCAAGATAAAACAGTGTCCATTCGAAGCTTTGGATTCTATCATCCCAATCATGTCAATACCCCACATAGAGAAAGGCCATGGGGAAGAGATCACATTGAGAAGTGTCGGGGGCACATGGACCTTATCTGCATAAATCTGACATTTATGACACTTCTTTGCAAATTTATAACAATCAGATTCCATTGTCAGCCAATAGTAACCTGCCCTTAGCATCTTTTTAGCATTGAATATCCATTGGCATGAGTGCCAAATGAACCTTCATGAACCTCATGCATCAATATGTCTGCTTCGTGTCTATCCACGCATCTGAGCAAGACCATGTCATAATTTCTTTTATATAACAAAATTTCACTGAGGAAGAAACTGCCAGTCAATCTTCTCAATATCTTTCTATCCTTCTTCGATGCACCAATCAGGTATTCCTGAGTCTGAAGAAAATGCTTGATGTCATAATACCAAGGTTTTTCATCTTCTAATTCTTCTGTTGTAAACACATGAGCGGGCCTATCCAGTCGCCGAACTGTAATTCGAGGTATATCATTCCAAGTATTTACTTGGTACATAGAAGCCAGAGTTTCTGGAGTGTCCGCCATTTGATTTCATCTCTAGGAATGTGATGGAATTCAACTTTGTTAAAGAAGGGTAACAATCTTCTAGCATAATCTTTGTAAGGGATCAAGCCGGGGTGACGAGTATCCCATTCTCCTTTAATCTGATTTATTACCAAAGCTGAATCACCATACACATCTAGAATTTTAATTGAGATCAATAGCTTCTTCGAGACCCATGATGCAAGCCTCGTATTCTGTCATATTATTAGTACAATTAAATGTTAACCTTGCGGTAAAAGGAATGTGCGATCCATGGGGAGTGATAATCACAACACCAATTCCTTTACCATAAGCATTCACAGCTCCATCAAATATCATACTCCAATGAGATTCAGGGTCAGGACCTTCCTCACGCAATGGTTCATCACAATGTTTCACTTTCAGGAACATCACATCCTCATAGGGGAATTCATATTCTACAGACTGGTGATCCTCCACTGGTTGGTGAGCAAGATAATCCGCCAACACACTGTTTTTAATAGCTTTTTGAGTGTGGTATTCGATATCATATTCAGTTAACAACATCTGCCAGTGGGAAATTCTCCCAGTAAGAGTAGACTTTTCAAAAATGTACTTGATTGGATCCATTTTGGAGATCAACCAAGTAGTGTGATTCAACATATACTGCCGCGAACGCTTTGCCGCCCAGGCCAAAGAATAACATGTCTTTTCCAGCATGGAATACCGCGAATCATAATCAGTGAATTTTTTACTGAGATAATAAATGGCGAACTCCTTCTTCCCTGTTTCATCCTGTTGTTCCAGAGTACAACCCATGGATTTATCTAACACTGTCAGATACATAATCAACGGTCTTCCTTCGACAGCAGGGAGCAAGATAGGAGGTTCAAGCATATATTCTTTAATACTTTCAAATTCCCTTTGGGAGTCATCCGTCCACACATAACCTTGACCTTTCTTTAACAACTTAAAGATCGGTCCACATGTTGCAGTCATGTAGGAAATGAATATGGAAATATAATTCAAACGCCCGAGGAAACCTCTGACTTGATTTTTAGTTCTTGGCACTGGCATATCTTGAATTGCTTTGACTTTATCAGGGCCAACTTTAATTCCTTTCTGGATAACAATAAAACCCAACAATTTTCCTGATCGAACACCGAAGGTGAATTTATTATGATTCAAGCGGAGACGAGACTTCCTCAAACGCTGAAACAACTTCATCAAATCTTCTACATGCCCTTCTTCAGTATGGGATTTGGCAATCATATCATCAACATATACTTTTATTTCCTTGTGCATCAGATCATGGAATATGGTTGTCATAATCCTCTGGTACATTGCACCAGCGTTCTTCAACCCGAAGGGCATCACTCTGTAACAGAATGTTCCCCAGGGTGTGATAAATGTTGTTTTTTCCATGTGCTCCGGAGCCATTCTTATTTGATTATACCCAGAAAATCCGTCCATGAACGAGAATACTTTGAATTTTGATGTGCTATCCACTAACATATCAATGTGGGGAAATGTAAAATCATCTTTTGGACTAGCTTTATTTAGATCTCTATAATCTACGCACATGCAGACTTTTCCATATTTTTTTGGTACTGGGACAATATTGGCAATCCATTGAGGATACACTGACGTCACAAGAAAACCAGCATTAATCTGCTTTAGAACCTCCTCTTTGATTTTCACTGCCATATCTGGGTGAGTTCTTCTCAACTGTTGTTTAATTGGCCAACACTCTGGCTTCAATGGCAAACAGTGCTCTACAATATTTGTATTTAGACCAGGCATATCTTGATAAGACCAAGCAAAAATATCCACATACTCTTTCAACAGCTCAATCAACTTGCTCTTCACATCAGGATGCAACAATGCTCTAATCTTGACTTCCTTCGGATCTTCTTCTGAACCCAAATTGATCACTTCCAATGGATCTTTATATGGTTGAATGTTATTTTCCTCGTGCTCAAGCAACCGTGAGACCTCTTCTAGAATCTCATCATAATCTTCTTCTTTAGCCCCATACACAGGACATTCAAAGTTGGGAGAGGGTGCAGGGTCATTGTATTCAACTAGTTTTTTTAATTAATCTGCACATATGATTTATGATTGCTTTTAGAAACTGACACATATAACAAGTGATCATGCAGATTGAATTTTATTTATTATTTATTTTGAAGGGTTTTTTTTTATTACCATTTTCCAAGAAAAAGCAGAAAATAAAGACACAATTTTGGAAACAAAGACAACTTTTATTATTGATTTTAAAAGTTACAGCAAATAGATAAGCCCTACAACATTAATACTTCCACCTTGGGCAGAGTGAAAGCTTTTTTCAAAAATATTAACAAAACAAATTACTTTGAAACATGTATGCAAGAGGGAACATCAATGGTGATCCAATTTTGAACCCTAACTCTGTGCGTCGCATAATTCGGCATTTCTTGCTCTGCTTCATCTTCTACAATGGCATTAATCCTGGAAACAGTTGGATGAAGATAACCCCCGCTACGGAAGATGTCTTGATACTTGCTCGCGGAAGACTTCGGCTTCATGTCCTTACCTTTGTCATTCTTCAAAGAGAACCCCAAGCCAGCTTTGTTCTTGTTCACAGGTGGATCCACAATTTGTCCCCATACTTCACTACGACCCTTACGCACAACCTGCTGCACATCCTTAAGTGAAACCATGGAATTCTCATTTCGTCTTATATTGTTAATGGATAAGGCTTGGAATTGGGTTCCAACAGCAGCTTCATTCGCCTCCCCAATGCTGAAAGAGGACAAATGAAATATCAATAATGCATGTTCCCCATTTACGATCACTACTTTCCCTTCACGTACAAACTTCAGTTTCTGGTGTAAAGTTGAAGTGACAGCCCCTGCCTCATGTATCCACGGCCTTCCAAGCAAACATCTATAAGCGGGTACAATATCCATGACCTGGAAAGTTACCTGAAACAAATGTGGTCCTATATGAATAGGAAAGTTCACTTCACCAATAATAGATTTCCTTGATCCATCAAACGCTTTCACAATGATGCCACTCGGGCGCATAGGTGTTCCTTGATATTTCAACTTTATAAGCGTACTCCTCGGTATAACATTCAACGCGGATCCATTATCAATCAGCACATTGGATAGTGAATCATTCTTGCAGTTCATAGAGATGTGGAGGGCCAAGTTGTGATTCCTTCCTTCATCTGGTAATTCATCATCACAGAAACTCAAGTTATTACATGACATAATGTTCCCTATTACACTACTGAATTGGTCTATTGGCATATCACTCTCCACAAAAGCTTGGTCCAGTACCCTTATCAAGGATTCTCTGTGAGCAGAGGGGTTCATCAATAACGCCAAGATATATATATTTTTGAAGGAGTCTGCAGTAGCTGATCTACAATTCTGTAGTCACTCATCTTGATTATATTCAAAATATCATCCACTTCTTTCTCTAACGCAAACCCATTAGTCTCACCCGTAGCCTTCTTGGGTTCAACATTCTCAACAATTTTATTTCTAGCACTAACATCTCTTCGAACAACTGGTGTAAACACACGACCGCTACGGGTCACCCTGCTATTTTCAGCAATATTCCCAACATCAGGCATTGGCTGGATGGGAACTTCCACTCTATCCTCTAAGATTGTAGCATTGTATTTGTAAGGCACAACCGTATCTGACTTGTAGGGGATAGGACCCGACAAACTAATCACCAATGGGGTAACAACTGGCTTGCTATAATACTCAACTTCAATATGGGCGGGTGCCCCAAAACAAGGTACAATGATGTTTACCCCTTCTTCAACACAGTCAGTTATTATTGAGTCATTTCTGGAAAAAAAATCCTCATTTGAGGAGAAATACTCATCTGCAAAGGCATACTCTTCATCCGACTCTTCTTTAGTCAAACAAACCTCAACCATATCAACTTCATGGTAACCATCCCTTTGACTTGTAACCTTGATAATTCCATTATTTAACAACAACCGAACACCCTTCTTTACGATTGAACATCCTCAGGAACCTCGACAACAAACTCGACAAGATCCATATTGGTGTTCCACCTGACCACCATATGGCAGAAGGTAGCATGCAATTGCAAAAGGTCCTCATTCATATACTCTACATCAAAAATTCTGAATTCTCCAGGACATCCAGAAACCATATTCACCTCCTCTTCATACTCTGCCCTAGGCCTGATTATATGGATTAGGACCTCATCCATCATCTCTTGTAAATCAGTCTTTATCTTATCGCAACCCTGTATGTCTGTACTGCAAATAGCACAACCGACATGGTCATGCGTATAGTAGCTAAATTCACAAAGGTCTGCATGCATTTTCACCAAATCTCCTCTAACCAGATTAATATCAAAAATCCGGAAGTCGCCTGGACAACCGGCCACCATATTCACAACATTTACTCCCCCGTGCTTGAGTAGAGGATTGTCTTTCACATTAGGTCCCACATCCTTGAAAGATAGAATACCATACTTCACCAATTTCTGCACCTCAGTCTTCAAAGGATAACAATTCTCAACATTATGCCCTGGTGCTCCCTGATGAAAAGCACATGTTTGGTCTGCCTTGTAATACCAAGGGAATGATGATGGTATGACGGGAGGTGGTCGGGTCTGAACCAACTTCTTTTGAATCAATGTCGTTAGTAACTATGTATAGCTCATAGGAATAGGGTCATAACTCTCCCTTTTCTGATTATATCCTTGATTCCTCTGCTGGTACGGTCTCTGATAAGCAATGGTAGTTGGAGCTGCACCCACAACTGGAGTAACTAAGGCGACTTGCTGATGACACTGATAATTCCTCCTAGGAGTATTAACCCTCCTCTCTTTCATAACAGCATTTACATCCCCTTCCTTCTTCTTGGTAAACCCATAAGATGGTTTCTTCACACCTCTAAAACTTTCACTCTTTGTTAAACGACCCTCTCTTACAGCCTCTTCTAAGTGGATACCCATTCCTACCATTTCAGTAAAGTCACTTGGCGCACTTGCTATGATCCTCTCATAGTAGAAAGCACCCAGCGTTTTCAAGAAAATCTTAGTCATTTCCTTCTCTTCCATGGGAGGAATCACTTGGGCGGCTACCTCACGCCATCTCTGTGCATATTCTTTAAATGATTCCCTGTCTTTCTGAACCATGGCCCTGAGTTGATCACGGTCAGGCGCCATGTCCATGTTGTACTTGTATTGTTTGATGAATGCTTCTCCCAAATCATTGAAAGTATATATATTAGCACTGTCCAAACTCATATACCACTTCAGTGCAACACCGGTCAAACTATCCTGAAAAAAGTGAATCAGCAGACGCTGATCATCAGTATGGGATAACATTCTCCTCAAGTACATCACCAGATGAGCACGAGGGCAAGTGTTGCCCTTGTACTTCTCAAACTCCGGGACCTTAAACTTAGCAGGTATCTTAACATTCGGGACCAAGTATAACTCATTCACATTCTTCCCAAATAGCTCTTTTCCCATGAGGGCCTTCATCTCTCTTTGCATCTTGTCAAACTGCTCTTGAAAATCATCCATTCTGTCATAAAGACCCAAATCTTCACTCGGTGGAGGGAAAGGACGACACACATTGTGATACGGTGGCAGAACCGACTGTTAATACTGGTTTGCATTTTTTGTTTGCAAAATGTCGCGGTAAGCAAGATTCGCCACCGACTTTTATTTTATCCAACAAAGGAAAAGGAAAAAGAACGGAAAAAACCTTTTTGGAGATGTTTCTGAGTACGGGGGATAGATTATAGAAAGGGAAGGTGTTAGCACCCTTTCTATCCATGGTTTTCCATGGGATCTTAGGTACTTGCTCATTTTTTAAATTGCTTGTGTGTGTGCTTTGTTTTTTTTAAAGTTTAACTTCATGATAACCCTTGTATCAGTCCTCAAAGGTGTGACGAAGTTATTTTGAAAAATTTGTCTGAAAAGTGTAAGTGTGAAAAGTTTGATTTTGAGCAAGTACCTACTAGCATCTACCTACTCGAAAAAAGATTGTTTCTATTCTCGTTTCCTTTAGACAATGCTATCCTACTATTAAGAAATAGGTAACACTGTCGTTGGAGTTGTAAGGGTCAATTCATAAGGGACGTACGATCACTAAAGCAACATTAGGACGTCTTAGTAATAACCCTAGAGTCTTAAGATCATATTCGAGGCAACATTTTCGAGGTGACGTTTCCGAGGCAACATTTCCGAACGGGACATTTGATCTTTGTTTAGACAGGAGGGAAACCATTAAGACACCCTATACTTAATGATCGTTTACCGAAGGCAACCGAAGTGAGAGTATACCCGAAGAGTCGCATGTGCGAGTGATTAGATTTCAGTTATTATCTTTGCACATTAAGGTTTTCTAGCAATGGGACATTAGGGTATCCCCCACAACGATCAATGATAACAGTGTCTTCCATAGCTTGGGAACACCAAGGAATGTCTGTATGGGCAAGTGACATTATTTTGTAGGACCATCCCAAACCTTCTTCGTTCTTCAACACAGACTTGGGGAGGTGCGAAATAAACCACCTCGACAGTAATGGCATGCAACACATGAGAGTCCCTCTTCTTTGCACAGTACGAGTGTAGAGGGCATGCAAGATATCACCCAGCACACTAGGCACAAGATTGCGAGAAAGGAAAATCTTGACAACATTTACATCTACAAAGGAATCCGGATTCGGGAAGGGAACCAAACCATAGATAAGGAGAGCCAAGATATCTTCGAAAGCCTGAAAATCCAAACTATCCCAGAATAGCTGAGCCTGGTCTATCAGAAACTTGTCTAAGAAACCTTTGACCCTGCTTCGTGTCCAAATGGATACTACATCAACCCATTTCAAATGCAGAGCTGGAGCAATGTCTTTTGGTCTAGGAACCTCCTCCATACCTGTGAAGGGTACCTGTTCAAGGATGGATATGCCCAATAGGTGAGAGAACTCTTCCAGGGTAGGAACCAGCTGGTAATCTGGAAAGGTGAAGCAATGATGCACAGGATCGAAGAACTGGAAAAGTACACTCATCATCTGCTCATCAAGCTTTGAGGTGACCAGGTTGAGAAGCTGACCATGTCTCTTAATGAACATAGAAGTCTTAGAAACTCTCGAGGCTAACTCTTTAAGTTGAGTAGGTATTTGCACAAAGTTAACTCGGATGGTATTTCTGCACACGGAAGCCATAATCTGTAAAACAGAACAAAGATAAATTCCCTTGGTCTTTGAAATGGTTAGTATAATGAAGTATGAATTCCATGTTATGATGCATGATGTCATGATAAAAAAACAATAGGTATAGCAGATAACAGGCATGGCAAAGACAAACAAGTCACACAAAGCCCTTAAGTTTAAGGCTTGCACGGGGTCAAAGGTATTACCCTCTTGAAGTTCAGTTGGTTTCAACCTGTCCTAGCAAAAGTAACCGGGTTCTAGAGGTTCTCAATATCACTGACCATCCTCCATCGGTCATGGTTTCAGCTTACACAATCTTTTCTTGCAGCCGGAATTATCTCGAGAGTATGGTCTCAATGAGTGTAGCATCGAGTATCAACCGGTTCTCAGCTTTACACCGAGGCCTACTATCTCACTACTTTCTAATGGCCAAGTTGGTCGATTAAAGGTTCTAAAGTCAGCTGATGTTTAACGACACACGCAGCGGCCCCGTATTCTCCTCGTTTCTCCACAAGGGATACCGGTACCAACCAATGTGCCACATCAACGTAGCTACTGCTTCAACCGTATCGGTCTATGCCATACAATTCCCTCATAATTTATTGATACTTACCTAAAAGGTGTCCCCAGATCCGGGTTAGGATATATAGTAAATCCCAAACAAAACCCTTAAAAGTAAAGCAACCAAAACAAACAAGAGAAGCAAATATGATGAACTAGATCCTAAGGTATACCCCACTTGTATATCCCCAGCAGAGTCGCCAGTTCTGTGATACGGTGGCAGAACCGACTGTTAATACTGGTTTGCGTTTTTTGTTCGCAAAATGTCGCGGTAAGCAAGAGTCGCCACCGAATTTTATTTTATCCAACAAAGGAAAAGGAAAAAGAACAGAAAAACATTTTTCGAGATGTTTCTGAGTACGGGGGGTAGATTATAGAAAGGGAAGGTGTTAGCACCCTTTCTATCCATGGTTTTCCATGGGCTCTTAGGTACTTGCTCATTTTTTAAATTGCTTGTTTGTGTGCTTTGTTTTTTTTTTGAAAAGTTTAACTTCGTGATAAACCTTGTACCAGTCCTCAAAGGTGTGACAAAGTTGTTTTGAAAAATTTGTTTGAAAAGTGTAAGTGTGAAAAGTTTGATTTTGAGCAATTACCTACTAGCATCTACCTACTCGAAAAAAGATTGTTTCTATTCTCGTTTCATTTAGACAATGCTATCCTACTATTGAGAAATAGGTAGCACCGTCATTGGAGTTGTAAGGGTCAATTCGTAAGGGACGTACGATCACTAAAGCAACATTAGGACGTCTTAGTAATAATCCTAGAGTCTTAAGATCATATTCGAGGCAACATTTCCAAGGCGACGTTTCCGAGGCAACATTTCTGAACGGGACATTTGATCTTTATTTAGACAGGAGGGCAACCACTAAGACACCATATATTTAATGATCGTTTACTGAAGGCAATCGAAGTGAGAGTATACCCTAAGAGTGCACATGTGCGGGTGATTTGATTTCAGTTATTATCTTTGCACATTAGGGTTTTCTAGCCGTTTTAAATTATCATGCAATCTTGTCATACAATCCTATTAACATATATCTAAACAATTAATATTTGCGAGAATTAAAATGCGAGAAAATAAAACTACGCTATTACAAGCCTTCGGGATAGGAATTAATTACATAGCAAAAAAAAACCGTAAAAGACGATAAATAAAGAAAAGTCCTAGATTAAGCTATTACATACCGTAGACAGTTATATTAATATTGCAAAAATAATAAACGCGCGAGATGAATCGAAAACAAGAAAATTAGGGTTTTGACCCCAACTATACCAATTGTAACTTAAAGGGAAAAATAATTTTTTAGTTGTTTTTGTGTTATTTGAGAAAATAAAGTTCAATTGGATAATAACAAAAACCTAATTACTAATTATTTTTAATTTAAGAAAAAATAATTAAATTAACCTATTTTTGTATTTTTTTATTTTGAGAAAAGAAATAAAAATTAAATCAAGAATCTAACCCTAATTTTTCTAATTGATTTTAATTATATAAAAAAAGTTAGAATTACCCTAAATTAAATTAAACTAATCTTAAATTAAATTTGATAAAATAAAACCTAATTCTAATTTTTGTGAAACTCTTGATTTTATGATTTTGTGAAAAAGAAATTAATTTTGGTTAAAAATAAATTAAGCAAATTAAATTAAATAAAAGAAATAAATAGAAAAGAAAAAGAATGGGCCTAGTTGCTTAGCAAAAAAGGGGGTGTGGTTTGCAATTTCTTGGCCCAACAAGCTCAGGCCTTTGTTGACTTCTCCAATCCCATGCATATGCTTGACTGGGGCGCATGGTGGTTCTTCAAGGGATAGCCTTGGATATGGGGCGTTTGATGGATGGGACGACCATATCTGGATAGTACATGATGGATCCCTTGCCATATGATACACTGGATTGCCCTGAAAATGTTGAGAAAATAAAATGCACACGCCTGGGATCGAACCCAGGACGTGTGCATCAAAGGCCAGTAACCTCACCATTTGCGCTAGCTTGTTAGTTGTAATAATAACGAAACAAATAAAATATAATACAAATAACGTGCCACGCCTCCCAAAATGCGCGTAAATTCAAACAAGCCACTCATACACTGCCACGCCATTGTCTTCTTCGTTGCTTCCGTCGTTTTAGATAAAAGACTTTTACCTACGGACATCAAGCGTAGGTATAGCCCCTGTGCATTTCCAAAATTTTATACACACATGATAAATGAAAACCAATGGTACAAATCAACTCGTTTCAACCTCACGAGCATCATGGTACCATTATCACTGGCCAATTTTCCCTGTACAAGAAATCCCTAAAAATGAAGGTCAAACCCTAGCCATGGCAGTTTCATGTTCAATCAATAAAAATGCAATTAAATATAATCATTAGCTTGCAAATATCTCAAGGATTATAAATATACCAATCAATCATGCTAAATATGCCAGAATTAATGTATTCGAATTCAAGAAAATATGCAAATCGTGTGACTGCAACGATGCGTTTCAAGGCGTGGGGAAGCTTGTTAACGATTGAAAAACCATCCTGGGAGGTCCAGAAAATGATTGGTATGATTAGAATGGCTTGAGATGGCCTGACACTTGGAAATTGGTTTGCAACTTTTTCTTGAATTTTTGAAATGGGTTCTCTGTCTTTGCACGCCTCTAGCCTCCTCTTTTTGATCTTCCTTTGTTCCTTATGTATACTAGAGTGTATTAGGGTTGCAATTTTGTATTAAATCTCTTCCAATTATGAATATTGATTCATGATTCAATCCTTGCACCAAATCTTTCCAAAACAAGCAAATTCAATCTTTTTGTGTCCATATAAAGCCTTGCACGATTTGATCTTGTCCCCAACTGTATAATGAACCTAATCATGCACAAAATCTCAAGATTTAATTAGTTTTTGATATTTTCATTATTTTATATTGATTTTATTTGATTTAAATGAAATAAAATAAAAATAAATAACAAAAATAAAAGAATGACAAGTTGAAGGGCTCATGGGTCGTGGGTCGCATTACAAACTCAGTGCAAGCATAAAAAGTTAGGCCCATTTGGCAAAAAATGCAATTTTGGACACATTTGACTTTTGGCAATTTTGGAAAAAGGGTCAACTTGGCCAATGCACAACTCCATCAATTTTGACCCTAGAGAGGTGTTCTTGGACTTTTTAGAAAGCTTAAGATGTCCTATAAGAAACCATTTTGGTCTCATCTCAATTGAGTCTTCCGTGTTCATGTATGAAGCTTTGACCCAAAAGGTGTTTTTGTTGACTTTTCAAAATGACCTATAATTTCCAAATTCATATCTTCTTGTGAGTGCATATTTTGAACTTGGGAGCTGAAGATGAATTGTAGGTAATTACATCCTCTTCAAAATGAGCTTTGAATGGGTCATTTTTGATAAAGTATGAGAAATTTATGCTTGGTCAAAGTTGAGCTGATTTTTCTTGTAAAACCCTAATTTGGCAACTTTTGGGTTTTGATGAATTGTGGGCAACCCTTGAGGAATCATGATCAACCCTTGATAAAATGATTAATAATACTTCAAAATGAGAATTTGGACCAAAAATATTGAAGTTTGACTGTATGTGGGCCACAATTGACTTTTACCCTAGCACAATCGATTTCAGGCCTTTGAGCAATTGACTGAGCAAACTTCCTATGCAAGGCTTAAAAATTGACATGGATGATCTTGAGAACATATTAGAACAATGGTGAGCATTTGGGATCCTTTGGACTCAAGAATCTTGATGCAAAATGAAACCCTAATTTGGGGTAGACTGCCTTAGAAGAGAGTTTGTCTGGTCAACTCTTGGACTTCCTTGAGCAATTTGAAGACCTTACTTGACATGTATTGAGAAATATGGGCGGGAAAATTTTGGGGTACAACAGCTGCCCCTGTTCAATCTTCTTAAACCTGAGGATGTAGATTGGCTTGTCTGCCTTTCGTGATCTGAAGGTGGAAGATGATTGAACACTAAAGTGCCCAGAAATTTGCACTCGCATGAAGTGGTACTGGTCTTGTGATATCGAGAATGGGCTTATAGATGCAATTTGGAAGTCAATGAAGGAAGATGGGCTTAAAGATGCCATCCGAAGAAATGTTAATCGCATAAGAGATTCCTCTGTGAGAACCCGTATACCTGTTGTTGAGGAAGATTTCGCTGGGGAATGTTGGTCTCTGTCTTGGGAGAAATAGAATTTTAGGAGCTTCAGTTGTCCGTTACTCTACTGGGGAATCATCTCTTAGTCGAGGAGGTGAAAATGAACTGCTATCTAGTCGTGCTCCAGGCTTTGCAATTTCTCCATTCTTATCTGGTCGTGCTCCAGGATTTAGAAGGAATTAGGTTGTTATCCGGTCACATCCGAGTTTCAACTTGAATTTAAGGCATACTAATATCCAGTCGATTTCCAGGCTTCATAGTAATTGGCTGAGTAAACTTCTATTTGGTCGAATTCCAAGCTTCACAATACCTTTTACTGTTATCTGGTCGTGTCCCAGGTTTCAGTGTCCTTTACCACTATCTGGTCATGCGCCAGCCTTCACGGTGTCTTATACCACTGTCTGGTCGATTCCAGGCTTCATGGTATCTTGTACTGCTATCTGGTCGATTTCCAGGCTTCGCAATATCTTGCTGGGGGGTTAAGCTATTTTCTGGTCGGTTTCCAGGCTTCATAGCTTGTATTTAAGATACACTACTATCTGGTCGATTCCAGGCTTCGTAGTATTTTGGAGAAATCAAGATATTATCCGGTTGATTTCTAGGTTTCATAGCTTGAGCTAGAATAGAAATCTTAGTATCGATTTGATTGAACCAGCAAAAACTTGCGAGAACTTGATTGCATCTTTCCCTGAAAGGTAAAGAGTTAGTCGTATGTAATGTCATGATGTATGAAATGTATTGAGTAATGATGTTCTCAAAATAAATGAGATTGTGCTGTATGATGCATATGCGCATGCCACGATGTATGGATATGCAATGTTCTTGTGATATTCTCCGGCTAGGGAGAATAAATACCGGACTTCTGTTGGAGAGTATAAGGAGTTGAGTTCTTCGTTCTCATTAGGGATAGTGATCGAAGATGATTAGCTGGATACTTGCGTTCGTTCTGCTCGAGAATATTCCGCCGAGAGAGACTCTGTTTGAGAATAATCCCGTGGGAGAATGACTTTGTGGGGAAGAGAGATACTCTGTTGGACGATCTGGTGATTTGGAGAAATAAACTCAGCTGGTGGTGAACTTCTATTGCTGGTGATAGATAAACTCTGCTTGGGGAGAATTTTGCCGACTCATTTGCGATTATGAACCTCGGCTGGGGAGAGCTAACACCACTGTCTTTGGATACTTCCTACTCTGTGGGGAGCGTATGTACATTTAGTTATATTCTCAAGCTGGCTCTATCCCCGTGCCTGGTGGGTAGAGCAACTGTAAGGTTTAGACACTTCTCGTTTGCCCCTGTTCTTGGAATTACAAGTAATTGTCTTTTGTTTTTTCATGTAAACATTTATGAGCAGCAATTATTCTCAAATGCATATATCAACAATGAATCATTGGACGTTCTTTGCAAAACAAAACAGAAAAAGAAAAACAAGTTGAAATTTCTTGTGAAAATGAATTGTATTGATTTTTGAAATTGGCCTGTAATAGGCGTTTTGTACAAAGAGGCTGACGTCCTAGTAAGAGAACACCGCCGAGGGAACATAAATTATACAATTTGTGTAAAAGAAAGAAAAACAGCTATGTGAAATAATCCCACTGGGTTCCAATTCTGCTATTGCCTTTATATCTTCGAGGGTCTTATCACTTTGCCGCTTGGTCGAAGGTAGATCAAATTGATTAGCGCCGTCCGAGCTTGATAGTCGATACCAAAGTCTGGTTGCAAGATGATCCAATGAGACATAGTGTTACGCTTTGATCCCTAATTTTTGCCTGGACCGCCCTTTCGGGTTTTCAGTCCACCGGGATACCCTTTTTTGCCCAAGTCGCCTTTTCAGTTTTTTGACTTGCCGGGTGTACAGTTTCTTTTCATTTTCATCCCTTACTTTTGCCTGAACCCTTTTGGTTCGCCGGGAAGCCCTTATTTTTTCCTAGGCCAGTCGACCTAGCGGGCCTTTGATTATGCGTAGTATTTTTTCACTATACCTGCATTGACGGGGTGAAGAAGGTCGTCACCGTCCATGGTGGTTAGAATCATAGCTCCTCCCGAGAAAATGTTCTTAACCACAAATGGCCCTTCGTATGTGGGGGTCCATTTGCCCCTGGGATCACCTTGCAGTAGTATGATGCGTTTGATAACTAGATCCCCGACTTGATATTCTTGGCGTCCAACTTTCTTGTTAAATGCCTTAATCATTCGCTTTTGATACGCCTGACCATGACAAATAGCAGTAAGCCTCTTTTTATCAATTAGATTCAGCTGATCAAGTTGGGTCTGGATCCAGTCGTCTTCGCTCAAACCCGCATCCTTCATTACCTGGAGAAAGGGTATCTAGACTTCGATGGGTAGGATTGCCTTCATGCCATACACCAAGGAGTAAGGT
This sequence comes from Vicia faba, assembly GCA_948472305.1. NCBI lineage: Eukaryota > Viridiplantae > Streptophyta > Magnoliopsida > Fabales > Fabaceae > Vicia > Vicia faba. The sequence continues at coordinate 217,918,453 of OX451735.1, forward strand.
TTTGCCCCTATCGATGTCCTTGCCGAGGTACGGTACCCATGAAGAGCAAACGGTAACATCTCATGCCAGTCTTTATATGTCACCGTCATTTTCTACACAATCTTCTTGATGTTCTTATTAGCCGCTTCAACAGCCCCATTCATCTTCAGCCGGTAGGGAGAAGAGTTATGATGCTGTATCTTAAATTGTTTGCAGAGCTTGGTGATCATCGTGTTGTTGAGATTTGCACCATTGTCCGTGATGATCCTCTCTGGTACACCGTATCGACATATCAGATTGTGTCGGATAAACCGCGCCACGATGTTCTTGGTTACTGTAGCAAAGGAAGCTGCCTCAACCCACTTCGTGAAATAATCAATAGCTACCAGAATGAAACAATGTCCATTGGACGCAGTAGGTCTGATCTCACCTATCATATTGATGCCCCATATTGCGAAAGGCCAAGGAGCTGTCAAGACATTCAGAGGAACTGAAGGTACATGCACCTTATTAGCATAGACTTGGCACTTATGACAGGTTCGAGAATGCTGATAACAATCGGCTTCCATAGTAGACCAATAATATCCAGCCCGTAGGATCTTCTTTGCCATGGTATGTCCACTGGAATGAGTTCCAAAGGTACCTTCATGTAACTCTGCCATGATCCTTTCCTCCTCGCTTTTGTCCACACATTGTAGTATGGTTGAATCATGGTTACGCTTATAGAGGATCACATTACTGATGAAGAACTTCTCAGTGAACCTTCTCAAACTTTTTATCATTAACAGATGCCCCCTCGGGGTATTCTTGAGCCTCAAGATACCTTTTTACTTCGTGAAACCAGGGTTTGTCTGCTACCTCTTTAGTCTCGATGTCACAGTAATGTGTGGGTTCGTCCAACCTCTCAATGGTAATTTGGGGAGCTTCATTGTCCCACCTGACTTTGAACATAGAAGACATGGTAGCTAGCGCGTCCGCTAACTGGTTCTCTTCTCTCGGGAAGTGTTCAAAGGTTATCTCCTCAAAGTGTGGGAGCAACGTAAATAGATACTTTTTGTAAGGAATAATATTTGGGTGCTTCGTATCCCACTCACCTTTGATCTGACTGATCACTAGAGCAGAATCTCCAAATACACTCAAGAACTTAATCCTCAGGCCAATAGCAGCTCGAAGACCCAGGATACATGCTCCATACTCCGCCATATTGTTGGTGCAGTTAAAACATAATCGAGCGGTGAACAGAGTATGGCAGCCCTTAGGAGATATAATTACAACACCGATGCCATTACCTAACGCGTTCGAGGCTCCATCAAAATACATAGACCATCGGGATCCTTCCTCAGGTCCTTCATCCAGTCCAGGTTCTTCACAGTCGGTTACCAACATGATATTCTCATCCAGGAACTCGAAATTCATGGATTGGTAGTCATCCACTGCCTGATGCACCAAATGATCCGCCAATACACTCCCCTTGATTGCTTTTTGGGTTGTGTATTGGATGTCGTACTCGGTTAGGATCATCTGCCATCTTGCTATCCTTCCGGAGAGAGCAGGCTTCTCGAAAATATACTTGATTGGATCCATCTTTGATATCAACAAAGTGGTGTGTGTCAGCATATACTGTCTCAGCCGGCGAGCAGTCCATGCCAAAGCACAGCAAGTTTTCTCGAGCAATGAGTATCGGGTCTCACATTCGATAAACTTTTTGCTAAGGTAGTAAATAGCGTGCTCTTTTTGGCCAGACTTGTCATGCTGCCCCAGCACGCACCCCATTGAAATATCCAGTACTGTCAAGTATAAGATCAAATGTCTTCCTTCAACTGAAGGCATCAAAATAGGTGGCTCTTGGAGGTATTTCTTGATTCTTTCGAAAGCGGTCTGACATTCATGATTCCATTCTACCACTTGATCTTTCTTCAGCAGCTTGAAGATTGGCTCACAAGTAGCAGTCAGATGTGAGATGAACCTGGAGATGTAATTCAGACGTCCCAAAAAGCCTCTAGCTTCTTTTTCTGTGCAGGGAGCCGGCATCTCCTGTATGGCTTTTACTTTGGCAGGGTCCACCTAAATACCCTTATCACTGACGATGAAACCCAGCAGTTTACCGGACCTTACCCCGAAGGTGCACTTGTCCGGGTTTAACCTCAGCTAGTACGTCTTCAACCTGTTGAACAGTTTCTGGAGATGGTCAAGGAGCTCTTCCTCAGTTTGGGACCTTGCTATCATGTCATCAACGTAAACCTCAATCTCATGGTGAATCATGTCGTGGAACAAAGCGACCATGGCGCGCTGATAAGTTGCCCCATCATTCTTCAATCCGAAAGGCATTACCTTGTAGCAAAAGGTGCCCCACTGTGTAACGAGAGTTGTCTTTTCCATGTCCTCAGGAGCCATCTTGATCGGTTGTAGCCAGAAAAACCATCCATGAAGGAGAAGATTTTATGCTGCATGGTGTTGTCGGCCAGAACATTGATGTGAGGAAGTGGGAAATGATCCTTGGGGCTTGCCCTATTCAGATCTCTATAGTCCATACACATCTGTACCTTACCATCTTTCTTAGGCACCGGAACAACGTTGGCAACCTTCTATGGATAAGAAGTGACAGCTAAAAATCCCGCGTCGAACTGTTTCATGACCTCAACTTTGATTTTCTCAGACATCTCAGGGCGCATACGGAGAACCTTCTATTTTACCGGAGGACAATCTTCTTTAGTCGGCAGGCGGTGTACCATTATATCGATGTCCAAACCAGGCATGTCTTCGTAGGACCAGACGAAGATCTTAACATAGTCGCGTAGCATCTATATCAACCGTTGCTTGACACTAGGCTCCATATTCGCACCTATCTTGACCTCTTTCCTGTCTTCCTTTGTACCCAAATTTACTGATTCAACTGACTCTTCATGAGGCTGTATGGCCCTTTCTTCCTGCAGTAACAGTCTAGCAAGTTCTCCAGGCACCTCACAATTATCCTCACCTTCGTCCTCGGCTTGGTTGATCATATTTTCGAAGTCATAACTAGAAGTAGCAGAGTCGTTATCAATGGGATCCAGAGTGGATATGGATATGAATTATGATATGTGAGTGTGTGTAAGAGAATAGTTGTTTTTGATAAAGCGAGAGACAGAAAAAAGAAAACAAGGAGCGCAAAATTTGTAATGCAAGAAACGTCCAATGTTTTATTAATGATATATGAAATGACAAATAATAAACCCCCACAAGAAAACCAAGGTGCCTCGGGCAAGGCACCGGGCCGTAAAGTTTTAAACTGTCCATGACAACTCTTAAAACAAAAGTCAATTACTGTGGAATAAAAGAAACAAGTATGAAGTCCTTCACTGTCCAGTTGCTTAGTCCGCCATTGGTTGTAGGGTAGATCCAGCTGTCGATATCTGAATCTTCTTTACCATCTTCAATTGCATTAACTCCCTGATTGCTGATATGCAGAGGAGGTCTTCTAATCCGTGCGTGCCTAACAGCCCTTTGAGCCCCTATAGTAAAGCCTAAACCAAATTTGTCAGTTTTGTGCGTGAAATCAGGGAGCTGACCCCAATTTGCACACCCACCTTCTTCGATTACAGCCCTGACATCCTTGAGAGAAGCCATCTTCATCGGAGGTTTGTCGGTAGCGACTTCAATTGACGCCAAAGTCTGAGGGACCTCTTCAAAGTTCTGACAAGGGGTTTCGATGAACTCCCCATCCATCTCCACGTAGCGGAAGGAACTGAGATGACTCACCATGTACTCCTCTTCACCTTGTACCATGACAATCTTCCCCTTTACCAGATATTTCAACATTTGGTGGAGCGTGGAAGTCACTGCCCCAGCCTTATGAATCCAAGGGCGACCCAACAAGCAAGAATATGATGGTCTGATATCCATCACATAAAAGGTAGAGGCAAAAGTCTGAGAGACAACTTTAACAGGGATGTCCACCTCCCCGTGCACCATCCTTTTTGACCCGTCAAAAGCTCTGACCACAATATTGCTCGACTTTAGAATCAAACCTGAAATTCTGGCTGCAGATACTCAATGTCACTTTCAATGTTATGACACAGTATCTGACTTTCTATAAGACAGTAAATACAAAAACAGTAAAGAACACAGTCAATTGTTTACCCAGTTCAGTGTGCAACAACACCTACTCTGGGGGCTACCAAGCCAGGGAGGAAATCCACTATAAGAGATATTAATTCAGGAATAAACCAACAAGTTTATCTCCTTCACTTAAGACCTACCCAATGCAACTTCAATCTAAGTACAACTTAAACCTGAGTTCCTAGTCACTCACCCTCAATCACAGCAGTGATACTTAAAACAATTGACTAATGATTTAATGAAGACACTCTTCAAAACATACACTTGATTATGCTTCACAGCTTTTTAATCAAGCAACACAAACACTCTTTCTTCACAGCTTTGAGTGATACATAAACCTAACTTGACTTTGCTTCAAAGCTTTAGTCAAGAGACACAAAACACTCTTGCTTCAAAGCTTTGAGTGATACAAAACCCTTACAATTAAAACCTATTCCAAGTCACTTATCACAATGATACTTGCTTGGATTACAATAGTTAAAACTATACAGCTTCTAAATGATCTTCTGTCAAAAGGGATAAATTCCAAACAACAGCCCTGTTGAATATATAGCAGCTGCTTCTTCAGTTAGGGTTTCCACAAAAAGCTAGGGTTAATTCCATTTGACCTTAAGACTCGGTCACAGGACTTTATCAACCAGGATAGGTTTGAGCTAGGTTAACCCAAAGTCCACGAGAGATTCTGTTCTGGAAAGACTGAGTCATTTTCCTGAAAAATCTCAGAATTAACCAAACTGCATAACTGTTAGTTCAGAACAGGATGTCTTAACATTTGTTATGACATCTGAATTCGTGTTTACTGATTTTGGTAAATGTGATTATTTTGCAAAATGCTCAGATACACACTCATAAACATCAGTACCTGTATACCACTATTTTTCTGCAAAGGTACCTAATAAACCAGTACCTAATAAACTAGAATGTTATGACATCAGTCATGACATTCACACACCTGGTTTTACCAAAAATGCATGCCAATAACTAAACAACTACAAACTCCCCCTTTGGCATATTTTTGGCTAAAGCCCCTAAGCAATCAGAGAATAGATAGCAGCAGAATAAATATGACTGCAGAAAAATAGGATGTCTATCAAGTAAATAACCACAGAAAATCTCCCCCTCTTTAGCCACAAATGGGCCAAAGATACATGTTCTTAAAATTTATACAGTCATCCCAAAAGTAGTAAAAACAACAACTAAAATCTGAACACACTTGCAAACTCCACCAGGAAACAGCAGCAACTCCACCAACCTTTAAGCACTGTCATCAGACTCAGAAGGTTCGGGCTTCTTCCTTTTCTTGTGAGCAATATCAGCATTCTTCTCTTTGTCTGATGTCTCAACATCCTTAGAGACATCTGGATTTGTTTCAGCATTTGAACTTTCTTGATTTAAGGGAACAGAAATGCCAGGAACTAAGTGGTTCTCGTTCAGAATTCTTGTAACAATTTTAGCTATTGCTTGACGTACATAGGCTGACCCTTCCCTATTTGCAATTTCAGAGGGAACAAAAGAAGAAGGATGAGAGGGATTACCAGAGGCAGTAGCTTGGGACCTTCCTGCATGCCTTGTTCTCAGCTTTTTGACCTTGGTGGGGTTAGTTTCCACTTCTCTAAGAGGAGCGATCTCCAGGACTTCAGAATCCAGGCAAGATGAAATTGCCCTGGAATCTTGATCAGAGGAAGAGGATGAAATAGTCGTATTGGATGATGATGGTGTTTGAGACATTTTGATAGTCTTAGAAGACCAATAGCAACTGGAGAGAAACTTCTGATTGAGAGACTGGGTTTTGATGCGGAGACGAGAGGGGAAGGAAGAAAAGGAGTGTCTATTCAACTTCTTAAAAGAATTGAAGGAAATGGGAAAATATAAGTTTAACCCAATCAGAACAGACTTAACAAGCATAACTCCTTCAACCCTTGTTTTAAGCAATATTAATTGCTACAATTCCTCATGTTGGCAAATACCCAACTTACCCCTCAAGTTTTCAAATTAATTTGCATCAAGTGCCTTGGTAAAAATGTCAGCCAGCTGTAGCTCAGTGGCAACATGTTCCAGTTTAATTGTCTTCTCTTCTACAAGGTCTCTGATAAAGTGATGTCTTATGTCAATATGTTTGGTCCTACTATGCTGAATGGGATTCTTGGAAATGTTGATTGTACTCAGATTGTCACAGTACAATGTCATAACATCTTGTGTGACATTATACTCAGTAAGCATCTGTTTCATCCAGATCATTTGAGAACAGCTACTACCAGCTGCAATGTATTCAGCTTCAGCAGTAGAGAGAGACACACAATTTTGTTTCTTGCTGAACCAGGAAACCAGATTATTTCCCAAGAAGAAACATCCTCCAGAGGTGCTTTTTCTATCATCAACACTACCAGCCCAATCAGCATCACAGTAACCAGTCAGAGTTGGTTCACAGCCATGAGAATATAGCAAACCATAGTTGTAAGTTCCACTCACATACTTCAAAATTCTCTTCACTTGGTTGATATGACTGACTTTAGGATCAGCTTGGTATCTTGCACAAACTCCAACTGGAAAAGCAATGTCAGGTCTGCTGGCTGTTAAGTACAACAAGCTTCCTATCATGATTCTGTACAGACTTTGATCCACCTTAACCCCACTTGAATCTTTGGAAAGCTTTAAATGAGTAGGAGCAGGAGTCCTTTTGTGACTGACATTCTCCATACCAAAATTCTTTACAATGTTCTTTGCATACTTGCTTTGAGATAAGAAGATTCAGTCCTCCATCTGTGAGATTTGCAGTCCAAGAAAATAAGTCAGTTCTCCCATGAGACTCATTTCGAATTCAGCCTGCATCTGGTCAGCAAAATGTTTAACCATAGGTTCTGACATTCCTCCAAACACTATGTCATCAACATATATTTGGGCTACCATCAACTTCCCTCCTTCAGTTTTGACAAAGGGGGTTTTGTCCAAGCCTCCTTTTTTGTATCCTTTGTCTGAGATAAATTTTGTTAACCTGTCATACCATGCTCTAGGAGCTTGTTTCAGGCCATATAGAGCTTTTCTCAATTTGTAGACATGATCAGGGTGGTTTGGATCCACAAAGCCTTTAGGCTGTTCCACATAAGCTTCCTCATTCAAGTATCCATTTAGAAAGGCACTTTTCACATCCATCTGAAATAACTTGAACTTCAGAAGACAAGCAATTGACAATAGGAGTCTGATTGATTCCAGTCTGGCTACAGGTGCAAAGGTTTCATCAAAATCAACCCCTTCAACCTGAGTGTATCCTTGAGCAACAAGTCTTGCCTTATTCCTGGTGACAACTCCTTCAGCATCTGATTTGTTCTTGAAAATCCATTTTGTGCCAATGATGTTAGTTCCTTCAGGTCTAGGAACTAGTTCCCAAACTTCATGTTGCTTGAATTGGTTCAATTCATCTTGCATTGCTCCAATCCAGTATTCATCAGTTAAAGCTTCCTTGACATTTCTTGGTTCAATTTTAGACACAAAACAAGAGTTTGAGATGATTTCTCTAGATCTTGTAATGACTCCACTGTTGGGATCTCCTATGATGAGCTCTTTTGGATGATCCTTCTGAATTCTGATGGAAGGGATCTTGCTAGCTTCCTTTGATTCAGATTCTGCTGTGGTGGTGTTGGGTAGATCATTCTGTTGAGTTGAAGTCTCAAAGAATGTCTCAACATTACAAGGGACATCTATTTCCTCATGATAATCATCAATTATGACATTTATTGATTCCATCATGGCTTTGGTCCTGGAATTGAATACCCTATAAGCTCTGCTGTTTGAGGAGTATCCTAGAAATATGCCTTCATCACTTTTAGGGTCCAGTTTTCTTCTTTGTTCACGATCTGCCAGAATATAGCATTTTCTACCAAACACATGGAAGTACTTCACAGTTGGTTTTCTTCCTTTCCAGAGTTCATATATGGTGGATGAGGTTCCCTTTCTCAAGGTGACCCTATTATGGACATAGCAGGTTGTATTCATAGCTTCAGCCCAAAAATACATAGGAAGTCTTTTGGCATGTATCATTGCTCTGGCAGATTCCTGTATGGTCATGTTTTTTCTTTCCACAACTCCATTTTGCTGAGGAGTTATAGGAGAGGAAAATTCATGACTAATTCCTTCCGAGGAACAGAATTCATCAAACTTGCTATTTTCAAATTCCTTGCCATGATCACTTCTGATTCTGACAATACACCCTTCTTTTTCTCTTTGAATTCTTTTGCATAATTCTTTAAAAACTTCAAATACATCAGATTTTTCCCTAATGAAGTTAATTCAAGTGAATCTGGAAAAATCATCCACAACCACATAGGCATATCTTTTTCCACCAAGACTCTCCACCTGCATTGGTCCCATCAGATCCATATGAAGAAGTTCTAGAACCTTAGAGGTGGTCAGATGTCTTGACTTTGGATGTGACATCCTAGTCTGCTTACCAACCTGACATTCACTACAAACTCTTCCTTCATCAATTTGCAGTCTTGGAATCCCTCTGACTGCCTCCATGGAGATAATCCTTTTCATTCCTCTTAGATGAAGATGGCCAAGTTTCTGGTGCCACAGTTTCACCTCTTTTTCTTCTTTTGCAATGGAACACACAGTGGAGAAATTAGTGTTCTCAGGCTCTCACAAGTAACAGTTATCTTTAGATCTGACTCCTTTCATTACAACTTCTTGTTTTTCATTAATTACAAGACATTCAGATTTTGAGAAATTGACCTTGAATCCTAGATCACACAATTGACTGATACTAATGAGATTAGCAGTCAGGCCTTTTACCAGTAGTACTTCATTCAGGTTTGGAACTCCAGGGCAGTCCAAATTACCAACTCCTTTGATTTCACCTTTAGCACCATCTCCAAAGGTCACAAAACTAGTGGTGTGAGGTTTAACATTATTGAGGAGGTTCTTGATTCCAGTCATGTGCCTAGAACACCCACTGTCAACGTACCAGTCTTCCTTTGCAGAGACCCTCAGGGAAGTGTGGGCTATCAGGGCAGTAGCTTTTTTCTTCCGTTTAGGAGTATGTGGTACCTTTTTAGACTTAGGTTTGACTCCTGAGTTCTGATTAGGGTATCCATGCAATCTGAAGCAGAAAGGCTTTATGTGGCCATACCTCCCACAATGATGACATCTCCATCTTTGGTACCTTTTCTTCATATGTCTCTGTTCTTGATGTTGAGAGTTGTGTTGAGACATCTGCTTTGACATTTGCTTAACATGCCTGATCTTCTTGTCTGCACTAGATTTCTTTGCTTCCACAAATCCTAGTCCAGATTTGTTTCCCACATTTTGTCCAACCTGAAGGATTTCTTCCAATTTGTCAGTTCCATTTGTCAGCATCTTGACAGATTTGGTCATCTGGTTCAGTTGTGAGTTCAACAATTGAACTTCCCCTTCTAGATGACTTATAGTTTCAAGGTATGCCCTTTTTTCAGCCTCCAGATTTATGATGAGTTTTGTTTGTTTCTCATTCTGCACACATACTTCAGCACTTCTGATACACAATTTCTTGTAAGTATCAGCCAGTTCATCAAATGTCACTTCCTCATCACTAGTGTCACTTTCAGAGGTACAAACACCAGTTAGAGCAGTAACTAGTTTGGCAGATTCTTCTTCAGAATTACTTTCTGAATCACAGTCAGACCAAGTAACAGTCATTCCTTTCTTTTGTTTCTTAATAAAGGTAGGACATTCAACTCGAATATGCCCATATCCTTCACAACCATGGCATTGAATTCCTCTGCCTTGATTTCCCTTCTCTTTTGACCTTGGTCTTCTGCTGGAACTGTCAATGTCAGAGGGAATGTTATGAACATTAGACCTTGACTTTGGATCTATCCTTTTGATAAGTTTATTGAATTGTCTTCCAAGCATGGCTATAGCTTCTGAGATATTTTCTACTTCATCCTCCTTGTTTTCAACATCAGTGTTGGATACAAGTGCTATGCTCTTGTTCTTCTTGTCACCATTTTCAGTGATCCCCATCTCAAAAGTCTGAAGAGACCCAATGAGTTCATCCACTTTCAGCTTGCTGATGTCCTGGGCTTCCTCTATGGCAGTTACTTTCATTGCAAATCTTTTAGGCAAGGATCTGAGAATCTTTCTCACCAATTTTTCTTCTGACATCTTTTCTCCCAATGCTCCTGAGGTGTTGGCAATCTCTAAGATGTTCATGTGAAACTCATGGATGGTTTCATCTTCCATCATTTTTAGATTCTCAAACTTGGTAGTCAGCATCTAAAGCCTTGACATCTTTACTTTGGAAGTGCCCTCATGAGTAGTTTTGAGAGTGTCCCAAACTTCCTTGGCCAGTTCATATTGATGTACTAGTCTGAATATGTTTCTATCAATTCCATTAAACAAGGCATTTAAGGCTTTGGAATTACCCAGGGCTAACTCATCTTCTTCTTTACTCCATTCTTCCTCAGGCTTCAGACTGATTGTCCCATCTTTCTCAGTTATGGTGGGATGGTTCCATCCTTTGTCAGCAGCTCTCCAAGCCTTTTTGTCCAGAGATTTTAAGAAGGCAATCATACGAGGTTTCCAGTAGTCATAATTTGTTCCATCCAGAATGGGTGGTCTATTTCCAAAAACTCCTTCTTTGTCCATAGTGCTAGAAAGTGATATCCCTAGATCTCACCCAGTAATACAGGCAGGGTGCCTGCTCTGATACCAATTGAAATTCTGGCTGCAGATACTCAATGTCACGTTCAATGTTATGACACAGTATCTGACTTTCTATAAGACAGTAAATACAAAAACAGTAAAGAACACAGTCAATTTTTTACCCAGTTCAGTGTGCAACAACACCTACTCTGGGGGCTACCAAGCCAGGGAGAAAATCCACTATAAGAGATATTAATTCAGGAATAAACCAACCAGTTTATCTCCTTCACTTAAGACCTACCCAATGCAACTTCAATCTAAGTACAACTTAAACCTGAGTTCCTACTCACTCCCCCTCAATCACAGCAGTGATACTTAAAACAATTGACTAATGATTTAATGAAGACACTCTTCAAAACATACACTTGATTATGCTTCACAGCTTTTTAATCAAGCAACACAAACACTCTTGCTTCACAGCTTTGAGTGATACATAAACCTAACTTGACTTTGCTTCAAAGCTTTAGTCAAGAGACACAAAACACTCTTGCTTCAAAGCTTTGAGTGATACAAAACCCTTACAATTAAAACCTATTCCAAGTCACTTATCACAATGATACTTGCTTGGATTACAATAGTTAAAACTATACATCTTCTAAATGATCTTCTGTCAAAAGGGATAAATTCCAAACAACATCCCTGTTGAATATATAGCAGCTGCTTCTTCAGTTAGGATTTCCACAAAAAGCTAGGGTTAATTCCGTTTGACCTTAAGACTTGGTCACAGGACTTTATCAACCAGGATAGGTTTGAGCTAGGTTAACCCAAAGTCCACGAGAGATTCTGTTCTGGAAAGACTGAGTCATTTTCCTGAAAAATCTCAGAATTAACCAAACTGCATAACTGTTAGTTCAGAACAGGATGTCTTAACATTTGTTATGACATCTGAATTCGTGTTTACTGATTTTGGTAAATGTGATTATTTTGCAAAATGCTCAGATACACACTCATAAACATCAGTACCTGTATACCACTATTTTTCTGCAAAGGTACCTAATAAACCAGTACCTAATAAACTAGAATGTTATGACATCAGTCATGACATTCACACACCTGGTTTTACCAAAAATGCATGCCAATAACTAAACAACTACAAAACCTTCACAGTCCAGATGGTCTAATGCCTTCTTCGGCAGAACATTCAACGAGGACCTGATACCCACCAGTACACGGGCCATAGTATTGCCCTTGTACTTGATCGAGACGTGCAGAGCATCATTATGATTTCTTACTTTAGTAGTCAGATCTGCATCTGAGAAACCCTACCCATTGTCGGCAGTCAGGCTAGATACGCAATCTTTTAATTGGTCGGCTGAAGTTTCCTGCGGCACATGCGCAGTTTTGAGGAATGCAATTAAAGCCTTTGCATGGGCTTCAGAACACAATAACAAGGAAAACATGGAGATTTTTGACGGGGTCTGCCCCAGCTGCTCGACTATGTTGTAGTCGCTCTTCTTGATAATCTACAGTATTTCCTCTATCTCTTGTTTCGAGGTTTCTACGATGATCTTCTTAGGTGCCTCCGTCCGGGCAGGCTCACCTATGATTTCTTTGCCCCGAGTCCCAAATGGTTCGGAGGCAGGGGTGATAACTGGAATAGGAACTGGGATAGTAGCTGATGTACTAGCAGATGGAATGACAACAGGTTTGTGGACAGTCGAAGGGGAGATCTCGAGAGAAAAGAGTCTTCCACTTCTGGTGACTTTGCTAGCCCCGACAATATTGCTGATATCAACATCAACTTCCTCACTCTTTAAGTCTTGTTTAACTCCACGATAATACACATCAGCACCATAGTGCCAAGGGACGACCTTATCCGAAGTGTATGGGATATGACCAGGGACAGTAATTATTAACGGAGCACTTCTTGGGACGGGTGTAATCCTAATAGGTTTTCTCGAGGAAACCTTGGAAGGATTGGCAGAAATGGTTATGATGGCAACATCTTTAATTGGAACCAACAGAATCATAGTCTTTTCGAACATGATCTCTTTATTATCCATCAGGCGCTGAACACTTGATTTCAATAAGTGGCAACCAGTAGGTAAAATCGAACACTTGTGACAACCTTCACCACAACCTGGAAACAAACCGGCCAACAACAAATTCTTTTTAACCGTCATCAAAGGGGTAGAAATTTCTTCCACAGAGGTCACAAATAAATCATCATCCACAACATTTACTCCATGACCATGCTTGGGCATGAGAGCAGTTATGACGTTGGGCTTCTCTAGAGCGTCAAACTCAATCTCTTTGGCTTCGATCAAGTCTTGCACCTTATTTTTCAAGGCCCAACAGTTGTTTGTATCATGGCCTGGACTTTCGGAGTGATAGGCGCAACGGGCATTCAAGTTATAATGAGGAGAAGTGGTGTTGGGGTTCTTTGGGGCTTCCCTCAGAGTTACCAGATTGGTCTTCAATAATTGTGGAAGAATTTGAGTCAGTGCCATATTGAGCCGAGTGAATTGCCTCTGTGGTCTTTCCATCCTTTATTGATTGTTGCATTGTGGAGCAACTGTGGGTCTTAATATCACTACCACATTTACTGCTTGATGGTGTTCAGGTCTGCTTTGGCCCCTCGGGCCGTAGACGACACTAACTTCTTTCTTACCGGTGAAAGACTTATTTACTACACTTGATGAAGTGTCCTTCTGTATCTTACCACTTAGGATACCGACTTCTACTCTCTCTCCAGTCAAAATCAACTCAGTAAACCCAGATGACGAACTGCCGATCAGATGATTGAAAAATGGACCAGATAGAGTCCCTAGAAACATGTAAACCAACCCCTATCAGACAAAGGGGGTTGGACTCTTCCAGCCAAGTCTCTCCACTTTTGAGCATAGTCCTTAAACCCTTAACTTGCACCCATAGACATACCATGGAGCTGAGTACGAGTGAGAGCAAGGTCGGCATTAAACTGATACTGCCTGTAAAAAGCAGCAGCAAGGTCTTCCCAGTTTCGGACACTGGCTCCTTCCAACTGATAAAACCATTCAAGTTGAGTCCATGACAGACTATCTTGAAAGAAGTGTACCCACAAATTTCTATCAGTAGTGTGGGGTTGGATTTTTCTGACGTACGAGCGGAGATGGAGTTTTGGACAAGATAACCCATCATACTTGGCAAAAATCGGAGCTTTGAACTTATGAGGGATCACCACTCTCGATACTAGTCCCAACTCTCCGAAATCCAAACCAGGGATCTTCTGAATCTCCATAGCACTTAGACGGTCTTCTAGATGCTTGTACCTATCCTCAGCAGGAGGATATTGCTCATCATTGTAATCAGTATTATTATCAGAAACTGTAGGACTAGGGTCCTTTACCCTTTCTTGGTTCTCCCCGTCCTTAGATGAGGAGGTCAGATCAGTTGATTGTCTTATCCTTTCTCCAAATCTTCTACCCATGTTCAGAATACCAACCTTCTTCTTCTTCTTCTTCTTCTTCTCTTTCAGAATCAAGGTCTTCAAATCCTCTTGCCCTTTAGCCAAACTTAAGAACATCTGCTGGAATTGGGCGTTCTGTGCCTGAAGATCTTTGATGGCTTGATCAGAAGACATTTCTACTAAAATAAACAGCGAAGAAGATGAGAAACCTGTAATGGTACCTGTAATGGTGTACATGATAATGGGATGCGTATGTAATAATTTCAAAGACTTTGGGAAATTTAAATTTGTAAACCAAAAATAAACAAATTTATTAGATTAACTTGTAAAAAGGTTCAACAATGCCTTTAAGGCATTACAAAGAAATAAATGGAAAAGAAATCTAAAACTAGAAAGCAAAATCAAAAGTCCCATGGACGCTTCCTCTTGGTGCTGACGTAGTCATTGATCACTCTTTCTTTCTCGAGCTGCCTGGTGAGCTTCAAAATCTTCCTTTCTTACTCATGGTACTTTTCCCGGTAAGTATCCCTCTCCTCTTTCAACTGAATCCAAGACCTCTGCAATGCCCCAGGATCAATGGGCATGTAAGGATGAAGAACTGTGTAAGGAATGCCCTCTTCATTGGTGGGCTATACAATCACTGGTAACACGGCTTCATAAGGCATCCCCAGCTTCTGGGCTCGAGCTCAGACCCACTGGAGATAAGGCTACATAGGGAGGGAAGTCCTTGGTCCTAGCTCTTGGGGGTCAGATCTGTTCACCATGCCCCAAGCTCGTATAAACCTCCGGCGGTGCTCGTCAACGTCCTCCTTATAGTCAAATTCAATATTCTCAAGAAGTAGTTCATGGGGACCATCTCTCCGAGCACGACCAAATTGTCGCAAAGCTAGACAAGGATTGTAGGTTATTCCCTCTCTGATTCCAAGCAATGGGACATTAGGGTATCCCCCACAACGATCAATGACAACAGTGTCTTCCATAGCCTGGGAACACCAAGGAATGTCTGTATGGGCAAGTGACATTATTCTGTAGGACCATCCCAAACCTTCTTCGTTCTTCAACACAGACTTGGGGATGTGCGAAATAAACCACCTCGACAGCAACAAAATGCAACACATGAGAGTCCCTCTTCTTTGCACAGTACGAGTGTAGAGGGCATGCAAGATATCACCCAGCAGAGTAGGCACAGGATTGCGAGAAAGGAAAATCTTGACAACATTTACATCTACAAAGGAATCCGGATTCGGGAAGAGAACCAAACCATAGATAAGGAGAGCCAAGATATCTTCGAAAGCCTGAAAATCCAAACTATCCCAGAATAGATGTGCATGGTCTATCAGAAACTTGGATAAGAAACCTTTGCCCCGCTTCGTGTTTCCCAATTGGATACTACATCAGCCCGTTTCAAATGCAGAGCTGAAGCAATGTCTTTTGGTCTAGGAACCTCCTTCATAACTATGAAGGGTACCTGTTCAAGGATGGATATGCCTAATAGGTGAGAGAACTCTTCCAGGGTAGGAACCAGCTGGTAATCTGGAAAGGTGAATCAATGATGCACATGATCGAAGAACTGGAAAAGTACACTCATCATCTGCTCATCAAGCTTCGAGGTGACCAGGCTGAGAAGCTGACCATGTCTCTTAATGAACATAGAAGTCTCAGAAACTCTCGAGGCTAACTCTTTAAGTTGAGTAGGTATTTGCACAAAGTTAACTTGGATGGTATTTCTGCGCACAGAAGCCATAATCTGCAAAACAAAACAAATATAAATTCCCTTGGTCTTTGAAATGGTTAGTATAATGAAGTATGAATGCCATGTTATGATGCATGATGTCATGATAAAAAAACAACAGGTATAGCAGATAACAGGCATGGCAAAGACAAACAAGTCACACAAATCCCTTAAGTTTAAGGCTTGCACGGGGTCAAAGGTATTACCCTCTTGAAGCTCAGTTGGTTTCAACCTGTCCTATCAAAAGTAACCGGGTTCTAGAGGTTCTCAATATCACTGACCATCCTCCATCGGTCATGGTTTCAGCTCACACAATCTTTTCTTGCGGCCGGAATTATCTTGAGAGTATAGTCTCAATGAGTGTAGCATCGAGTATCAACCAGTTCTCAGCTTTACACCGAGGCCGGCTATCTCACTACTTTCTAATGGCCTAGTTGGTCGATTAAAGGTTCTAAGGTCAATTGATGCTTAACAACACACGCAGCGGCCCCGTATTCTCCTCGTTTCTCCACAAGGGATACCGGTACCAACCGATGTGCCACATCAACGTAGCTAATACTTCAACCGTATTGGTCTACGCCATACAATTCCCTCATAGTTTATTGCTACTTACCTAAAAGGTGTCCCCAGATCTGGGTTAGGATCTATAGTAAATCCCAAACAAAACCCTTAAAAGTAAAGCAACCAAAACAAACAAGAGAAGCAAATATGATGAACTAGATCCTAAGGTATACCCCACTTGTATATCCCCAACAGAGTCGCCAGTTCTATGATACGGTAGCAGAACTGACTGTTAATACTGGTTTGCGTTTTTTGTTTGCAAAATGTCACGGTAAGCAAGAGTCGCCACCGACTTTTATTTTATCCAACAAAGGAAAAGGAAAAAGAACAGAAAAAACCTTTTTAGAGATGTTTCTGAGTACGGGGGGTAGATTATAGAAAGGGAAGGTGTTAGCACCCTTTCTATCCATGGTTTTCCATGGGCTCTTAGGTACTTGCTCATTTTTTAAATTGCTTGTGTGTGTGCTTTGTTTTTTTTTGAAAAGTTTAACTTCGTGATAACCCTTGTACCAGTCCTCAAAGGTGTGACAAAGTTGTTTTGAAAAATTTGTTTGAAAAGTGTAAGTGTGACAAGTTTGATTTTGAGCAAGTACGTATTAGCATCTTTCTACTCGAAAAAAGATTGTTTCTATTCTCGTTTCCGTTAGACAATGCTATCCTACTATTGAGAAATAGGTAGCACCACGTTGGAGTTGTAAGGGTCAATTCGTAAGGGACGTACGATCACTAAAGCAACATTAGGACGTCTTAGTAATAACCCTAGAGTCTTAAGATCATATTCGAGGCAACATTTCCGAGGCGACGTTTCCGAGGCAACATTTCCAAACGGGACATTTGATATTTGTTTAGACAAGAGGGAAACCACTAAGACACCATATACTTAATGATCGTTTACCGAAGGCAACCGAAGTGAGAGTATACCCTAAGAGTGCGCATGTGCGAGTGATTTGATTTCAGTTATTATCTTTGCACATTAGGGTTTTCTAGCCGTTTTAAATTATCATGCAATCTTGTCATACAATCCTATTAACATACATCTAAACAGTTAATATTTGCGAGAATTAAAATGCGAGAAAATAAAACTACGCTATTACAAGCCTTCGGGGTAGGGATTAATTACATAGCCAAAAAAACCCGTAAGAAGCGATAAATAAAGAAAAGTCCTAGATTAAGCTATTACATACTTTGGACAGTTACATTAATATTGCAAAAATAATAAACGCACGCGATGAATCGAAAACAAGAAAATTAGGATTTTGACCCCAACTATACCTAATTGTAACTTAAAGGGAAAAATCATTTTTTGTCGTTTTTGTGTTATTTGAGAAAATAAAGCTCAATTGGATAATAACAAAAACCTAATTACTATTTATTTTTAATTTAAGAAAAAATAATTAAATTAACCTGTTTTTGTATATTTTTATTTTGAAAAAAGAAATAAAAATTAAATCAAGAATCTAACCCTAATTTTTCTAATTGATTTTAATTATATAAAAAAAGTTAGAATTACCCTAAATTAAATTAAACTAATATTAAATTAAATTTGACAAAATAAAACCTAATTCTAATTTTTGTGAAACTCTTGATTTTATGACTTTGTGAAAAAGAAATTAATTTTGGTTAAAAATAAATTAAGCAAATTAAATAAAATAAAAGAAATAAATAGAAAAGAAAAAGAATGGGCCTGGTTGCTTAGCAAAGAAGGGGGTGTGGTTTGCAATTTCTTGGCCCAACAAGCTCAGGCCTTTGTTGACTTCTCGAATCCCATGCATACGCTTGACTGGGGCGCATGGTGGTCCTTCAAGGGATAACCTTGGATCTAGAGCGTTTGATGGATGGGACGGCCAGATCTGGATAGTACATGATGGATCCCTTGCCATATGATACACTGGATTGCCCTGAAAATGTTAAGAAAGTAAAATGCACACGCCTAGGATCGAACCCAGAACGTGCGTATCAAAGGCGAACAACCTCACCATCTGCGCTAGCTTGTTAGTTGTAATAATAACGAAACAAATAAAATATAATACAAATAACGTGCCACGCCTTCCAAAACATGCGTAAATTCAAACAAGCCACTCATACACTTCCACGCCATTGTCTTCTTCGTTGCTTCCGTCGTTTTAGATAAAAGACTTTTACCTACGAGCATCAAGCGTAGGTATAGCCCCTGTGCATTTCCAAAATCTTATACACACATGATAAATGAAAACCAATGGTACCGATCAACTTGTTTCAACCTCATGAGCTTCATGGTACCATTATCACTGGCCAATTTTCCCTGTACAAGAAATCCCTAAAAATGAAGGTCAAACCCTAGCCATGGCAGTTTCATGTTCAATCAATAAAAATGCAATTAAATATAGTCATTAGCTTGCAAACATCTCAAGGATTATAAATACGCCAATCAATCGTGCTAAATATTCCAGAATTAATGTATTCGAATTCAAGAAAATATGCAAACTGTGTGACTGCTACGATGCGTTTCAAGGTATGGGGAAGCTTGCTAACGATTGAAAAACCATCCTGGGAGGTCCAGCAAACGATTGGTATGATTAGAATGGCTTGAGATGGCCTGACACTTGGAAATTGGTTTGCAACTTTTTCTTGAATTTTTGAAATTGGTTCTCTGCCTTTGCACGCCTCTAGCCTCCTCTTTTTGATCTGCGTTTGTTCCTTATGTATACTAGAGTGTATTAGGGTTGCAATTTTGTATCAAATCTCTTCCAATTATGAATATTGATTCATGATTCAATCCTTGCACCAAATCTTTCCAAAACAAGCAAATTCAATCTTTTTGTGTCCATATAAAGCCTTGCACGATTTGATCTTGTCCCCAGCTGTATAATGAACCTAATCATGCACAAAATATCAAGATTTAATTAGTTTTTGATATTTTCATTATTTTATATTGATTTTATTTGATTTAAATGAAATAAAATCAAAATAAATAACAAAAATAAAAGAATGACAAGTGGAAGGGCTCATGGGTCGTGGGTCACATTACAAACTCAGTGCAAGCATAAAAAGTTGGGCCCATTTGGCAAAAAATGCAATTTTGGACACATTTGACTTTTGGCAATTTTGCAAAAAGGGTCAACTTGGCCAATGCACAACTCCCTCAATTTTGACCCTAGAGAGGTGTTCTTGGACTTTTAGAAATATTAAGATGTCCTCTAAGCAAAACTTTTGGTCTCATCTCAATTTAGTCTTCCATGTTCATGTATGAAGGTTTGACCTAATAGGTGTTTTTGTTGACTTTTCAAAATGACCTATAATGTCCAAATTCATATATTCTTGTGAGTGCATATTTTGAACTTCGGAGATGAATATGAATTGTAGGGAATTACATCCTCTTCAAAATGAGTTTTGGATGGGTCATTTTTGATAAAGTATGAGAAAGTTATGCTTGGTCAAAGTTGAGTTGACTTTTCCTACAAAACCCTAATTTGGCAACTTTTGGGTTTTGATGAATTGTGGGCAACCCTTGAGGAATCATGATCAACGCTTGATCAAATGATGAATAATACTTCAAAATGAGAATGTTGACCAAAAATCTTGAAGTTTGACTGTATGTGGGCCACAGTTGACTTTTACCCTAGCACAGTCGATTTTCAGGTCTTTGAGCAATTGACTGAGCAAACTTCCTCTGCAAGGCTTGAAACTTGACATGGATGATCTTTAGAACATATTAGGACAATTGTGAGCATTTGCTATCCTTTGGACTCAAGCATCTTGATGCAAAATGAAACCCTAATTTGGGGTAGACTGCCTTAGGAGAGAGTTTGTCTCGTTAACTCTTGGACTTCCTTGAGCAATTTGAAGACCTTACTTGACATGTATTGAGAAATATGGGAGGAAATTTTTTGGAGTACAACACACATCATCATTAACAAAAAGAACCATATTCACCGACGGAGGCGCAACAGGAGCAGCATGGACCACAAGAGGTGTTGAAGTAACAATAGTTTGAACAATCGGAGTATCTTGAGGACCAATATTTAAACCTTCGGGTGCAAAATTCTATGGCATTCCCCATGGATAAACTTGAGGCATGCAATTCTAAAAAACAACTAGAGTAGCAGATACGAGAATAGTTGGAGCTTCTGTAGCTGCCCTTGTTGGTTGAGGTTAGACACTCGGTGGATGATTCTGAGCAGCCACCAGAGCTTCCATCATAGCAGTCAGATTGGCCATACCGACCTTCAAAGCAGAAACCTTCTCGTGCAGCTCACAATTATCTTGTTCTAAGTTGTCCATCTTCTTTCTGAAATTATCCCGAGTGTTGTAGTGGTGAGTCAGCTTGCTGAACAAAGTAAAGAAGCTTGGTGAGACACCTAAATATGCATACCAAATGCAAGAAATATGTGCAATATGATGCATGATATGCAATGCACATGTTTTTATTTTATTATTTAATATTTTAAGGGATTTAAAATTTATGGACATATTGCAAATATAAAAGTAATAACGCATTTGAAATACTGAAATTTTGTTATAACAACTCCAAAATGGATTAAAGTTTCAATGATCCCAAGTACAAGATGAACATAAAATCTAAAACCCTGAGAAGTAAAATTGATGGAGATCACTTTATACACTGGCGCTTCCCTGTGAGCCTAACAATCTGAGCTTTTAACCTCTGGTTTTCTTCCGCATGTCTGATGGCAACCTCCTTCCAATCACCTGAATTAGGAAGTGAGTAATCAGCACCTGATTGAGGCTTAGGATAAAATAAATCCCCTTGCCTCTCCATAGACTCTACCGCTCGACTCTCAAGGATCTCAATCAAGTCGTCTTTCTCCTTCAAGTCTGCTCTATAGGAAATCTCTAAAGTTTGGAACTTGTTCTTCTAAGCGTCCTTTTCCTGTTGCATCCTAACCAAAGCAAGTTACAGCTCTTCTAGATCATCTAATAAGGGAGGAGTGGTCTTCACAAATAGATTAGGCCTAGGTGTTTCCCAGGAATACGGAATCTTCAACTGAATAGCTCTCGTTTGGACCCACTGAAGATATGGCTCCAAAGAAACAACACCCCTAGGTCCCAAATCCTTCATACTCTTCTTATGAATGTGACTCCAGGCCTTCGCAATCTACTCCCTAGCTTCCCTATGGTCTTCTCCCTCCTTCAGAAAGAAACTACTCAAATGAATACTATTTGGTTTATCCCTCATCGGATAACCAAGCTGTCGTCGTGCAAGAACAGGGTTATAGTTAATTCCTCCATTTGTACCAAGAAGAGGTACATTGCGGAAACTACCACAATTCTCAATAATCTCTATATCCTGGTAATCTCAATGATACCAATCAATATCCGAGTGAGTAAGTTACATGATCTTAAGATCCCAATGGGGTTCCTTCCTGACATCCCAAAAAGCATCAGACTGAGGCATATGAGAGATAAACCACCGGTACAACAGAGGCGTGCAACAAATAATCATCCCCCCATGATAAGAATTCCGAAGATGAATAGAGTAATAAGCATCACCCAACAAGGTAGGAACTGGGTTTCCAATCATGAAGATACTGATAGAATTAATGTCAACAAACTTGTCCACATTAGTAAATAAGAATAACCCGTAAGCAAGTAGAGCAAAGATGGCCTCAAAAGCGACTGTACTCTTCATCCTGGAAAAGTAACGAGCTTTCTCCAATAAGAACTAAGCTGGTAATCCTCTAATCCCTCCTTTAGTAGTCATAGGGGCTTCCACCTCAGACTTCCCCCAGATGAATCAAAGCAGCAATCTCATGTGGTTTTGGCTCACCCTTCAAACCAGTAAAAGGAACACGATCGGTAACAGGTAAATCCAATAAATAAGAATACTCTTCCAGTGTGGGCGTCTACTGATAGTCGGGAAAAGTAAAGCAATGATAAATCAGATCATAGAACTGGACCAAGGTCGAGAGAATACCCTCCTCCATCTTCAGCTTCATGAGAGGAATAATGGATCCATACTTCTTCCGAAAATCTGCAGAACACTCGATCTCAGGAATTAGACCGATCAACTCATCTATCTTGGGATCCTTGAAATAGTACTTCCAGGTCTTTCTCTTTCCAGAATCCATGGTTATAAATTACCTGAGATATTCACAAATGGTCAACCTTTAAATCTCTTGAAATATGATCTCTCCAAAAGATGCTTATAAGTGCATGGATGCATGATGCAACAATCACACACAAGATCACACATATAGGGTTTATAGGTTCAACGTCACGAGCATGAGGTCGAAGGTACTACCCATAAGGTGTTGGTCTAAAATTTATCACCTATCGAACAAGGTTCTAGAGGTTCCCAGAGTCTACATCCTTCCTTAGGATATTACCAACTTCCCAATTAACTTGGTAATTAGTAATATTCTCAAGAAAAACTCGTCCGAACGTAGTATCGCATGACAACTATTTCCGAATTACTCAGTCATAGCTTCTGCACTACACCTAAAAGTCCAAGATGGGTTTGGTATTCTACGATCCTCAGTTTCAGCAGGCTCCCAGGTCGAAAGCAGTACGTCTTCCCGATTACTCGGTAAACAACACTACAGTCAAAGGGGCCTCCACTGAGTGGGGGATCTCATGCCTCCTTTTTTTGGGATTACTCCCTCAAAGTTAACATGACTATATCGCTCGTCCTATCTTAAAGTTTGCCCAAGTCCGGGTATAGGACTTATGAATAATCACCAAGCACCCTGAAAACCAGGAAAATTCAGACAAACATATATACAACATATAACACAAAAACAATAATAACACATATACGAATATAAACAAAGATAGGCTCAACCCACTTAGGGATGGACCAGCAAGAGGTCAACCTTTCCCCAGTGAAGTCGCCATTTTTCTATAGCGGTAGAAATGTTTAAGACTAAGCCATTGGATTGACTAGACTTATACAGATTAAAATAAAAATCGCCACCGCGCTTTAATGTTTCCAAAGGAATGGGAAAAGAGCGAATAACCCAAAAAGAGGGGGAAAGATTCTAGGTAAGGGGGTTGGTTATGGAAAGGTAAGGTATTAGCACCCTAAACATCTATGGTACTCCGCAGGAACTTCTTTGTAAAATCTGTATATTTTGGCTATGAAAAAAATGTTGTATAAAATAGATGGTGGAGGTGAGAAAAGAAATATATTTTTTTATGATTTTTGCACACGCCGCGGTTGCGAACCTTTAGTGCCTACGTACCACCTTTTCGTGCAATAGGGGATCAGGGTACACGTAGTTCCTCTTTTAAAAAATTTCAAACACAAATATGTTGGTTAATTTTATGAGATAAAACATCGTCATCATTGTCCGTATGGAAAACATACCTACCACCCACAATCATGAGAAAGGAGAATTTTCATCATATCAAATTGGAGGATATGGCTTGGATTTTAGAATCAACAATGCCTCAATCAACACCCAAGTGGAAAATATCTCTCCTCACTACATGTTTTAGAAGTATAGTTGTTTGCATCACTACAAGGATTGACAAGAGTCCAATCTTTTTTTGAGAAAAGTTTAAAGATGAAAGCCAAGGTGGCCAAATGGTTTGAATGAGATTGATTGACTTTTAGTCTTCTCACAAAAAGGATGTCAAAGTATTATTAAGTTTATTGGATTTTACTTATGAAATGTTTGAAAATGCATGGACCTAAGTCCAAGTTTATTATGAAAGTGGTTCAAGTTTAAAACAAGAAGAGTTTTCAAAAGGAGGGAGAAGATTTTTGAAATTAAAGAAGATGGGAGGAGAATAAGAGGCTATCCTAAAGTATAAGGTAAAAGCTAGGGATAAGAACCATCTAACCAACAAGAAGCCAATGCTTGACACTATGAGCCAAGATAGAATTCCCATTACTTGGATTGAAACCAAACAAGCAAAAATACTAGACCTCTTGAGAGAACCAAACAAGAAAAAATACTAGACCTCTTGAGAGAACCAAACTTCAAGTGTATTAAGTCTTCACAAAAATTGGGCAGAGTAACGATTATATATGGGTGAATTCCAGATTACAAACAAAAGGTGTAATCACAATAACCTGCACACAAAAAAAACAAACAACCCAATGTCTTGAGGTAAACCTCAAGAGCTCCAGACAAAATAATTAGATAAGATCACAAGGTCTCCAATCATAGGCCAAGGTTTCTAATCCTAAGTCCAAAAAGTCCAATGCTCCATAATGCCAAGGATAGTAACCAAATAGTCCAAGTATCATTAAATATTTTTAGGGTTTGTGTTGATTATTAGGTGTTTTAAAAAGAAAAGTAAAACTCAAGTGAGCAAAAATAAAAATGACAAGAAAGTAAATACTCAAATGAGCAAAGATGAAAATGACATGAAATGTAAATGCTAAAATTAAATAGTGCATAAAAATAAAAGGGGGGCATATAATAAAAGAATAAAGGATAAAGTCAATTATTAGTGATTAGTGGTTAGTTGGATGATCATCTTGAAACTTGTATTTGGAACTCATTAGAGGATTGGAAGAACCAAAGCCTCCACACAATAAGTTGCATTTGCTTTTTGTCAAGTATATCATCCATTTGGAATCCTTATGAGTATCATTTAATGATCAACGATGTTTAAGTGATCCGCGTTGACCAAAGGTGTTGTAGATCCATTAGAGGATTGGTAGAACTAAAGCCTCCACACAATGAATCTCAAGGTTATTGGATCAAAGAGATCAAATTAACATACTTGGGCATGCAAACATAGGTTTGGGCACGAATGATCATTTATTCGAATCGGGACAAAATTTAGCGCTATGTTAAGCAATCGTAAGTGGACTTATATAGAAGTCACACCTATTTTGAGGCCGGTCAATAGCAATCTATGCACCATTTGTTTTGAGACATGATATAGAGATCATGCTCCAACAACATTTAGTGCAATAAGAAGGGGATGAGATGAAGAGGGGTGAGAGAGAATATACAAACCAATTTTGGATTAAATTTAATCAAACTATTATTAAAATCATTCATCCATTTTTATGAAGTTAGACTCAACACCATGGATCCAATGATGTTAATAAAGTTCATGATAAAAAATTAACCCAAGATCAACCAGAAAATAGTAAGAAAATAATATTACATTTTAATATATACAAAAAAGTTTAAAAATAATGTTTAAAAATAGAAATAAAAGAGAAAAATATCAACTATGTTCAAATTAATCTAGAAATAAAAAGTAAGACCATAGAAAAATCAGAAAAGGGCTCAAATGATTTTATAAATTTTTTGGTAACTTTTTAGAGTCAAAAACTATTTTTAAAATTAAAAGAAAGGGGTAAAATAAACCAAAAATAATAAAAAATAACAAAGTCAGAAACAAAAATAAAATAAGGTCACCAATATTTGTCACAATATCATTGGATCATTCCATAATTTTTTTAGAATTTAAAAATGCATAAAAGTATTTTTAAACATTTAAAACAATTAAAATAAAGTGTAAATTTATAAAAAATACCAAAACAAAAAATTAAATTGTGAAAAAATAAAAATCAGAAAGAGAATAATCAAAAATATTTTTCATAATTTTTTTTCAGATTTTTTGGATTTAAAATGAATTTTCTATGATTTTTTGAAGTTTAAAACAATTAAATATAAAAATCAGAAAAGAAAATAAAAGTAAAAAATATGTGGACCATTGGATGAGAGTCAAAATGCGTTAGTAATCAGATCCAAAGGATCTGGCGCGTGTGCATATCATGGTCATTAGTGAATAAAGCATATAATCAAAAATAAAATCAGAATTAAAAAAAAACAAGTGGCATGCCATCATTGGTTGGAAGATGACACGTTGGTCATCTTCAACCTCCAGCCAACGTGAATTGCAGGTCTCTTAAACTGTAAAATCAGAAGCTCAGACCTATGCCATTTTCTTCGTCTCTTCAATACGAAGACAACCACACCCTCGCGCCAAATTTATATAAACTGTTGCTCAAGCAATTTGGAAGGAAAGTTTTGAAAAGGGATTTGAAATTTCATGGTCAAAACGTGTTTCCAGTAAAAAGCAAGTGTTGCAACTAGAACCAGGGCAATGAGAGCATCAGAATGATATCAAAGTTTTGAAGAATTGATGAAAGAATCTACCTATTGAAGTTGAGTTGTAGAGCTCTGAAACTGGACTTTTATGGAGCAATATAGGGCACGATTCTTGAATGTAGTTATATGGTTAGCTTCAGGGAAGATCAATGAAGATGAATTGATGAAAAAATTGGATTGAAAAAGGCTTGTATATGGATTTCGAAGTTGTTGAATTCTGAGTTATGGAACAAGTTTGGCAGGGTGATTCAGGCTATCCAAGCTTGAGGAAATGAATGGAGAATGACCCTCTATTTATAGGGAATCAAATGGAATGTTCAAGTGTGTGAAACGATGAAGTTTGGAGGGAAATCGTGGGAAGTTGCAAACAAGAAAAGTGTGACTTCCAATTTGATCAAAACTCATCCAAAACGTGTGTTTTGCTATGCTAATCACTTTTGGAACTTCATTAAACATGTTTAGAGGCATAAACATGCAGAAAAAAGTGTTTAGAAGCCAAATCAAGGATTTTAAACTTCTGACTTGGTGAAAAATTTAGTTTTGAAGTGCCAACTTCTGACCAATGGCATTCTCAGCTCAAGGGGTCTTAGGGCATGATTCTTGATGTGTCAGAAAGATGAGGTTACAAGATTTGAAATGGAAAAAGAATGGAATCAAATGGATGCTTGAGCTGAAAGTTGTGTTGAGTCAAAGTTGGAGAAAAAATGTTGACTTTCCATACTTAGAAATATTTCAAATTTTTCTTCAAAAGTGACCTGTAATGTCTTGCATCCAAAAATAGCCTTCCACTTGGAATTTGCTCTTAACCAAAAAAGATGGCATGAAGTAGATCTATTGAATGAAATTTTGAAACTTGAACCATTCAAAATCTCAAAAAATTGAGAAAGTTATGACTTGTTGAAGTTGGCAAAATTTCATAAAATGACCTATAATCTTTTGTATCCTTAAGGCAACTTCCATCCATTTTATAACTTTGCACATAAAAGAAGGCATAAATTTCACATATTCAAGATCATTATGGAAAAATAATGGGCTTAAGGTGATAAAAATTGACCAAGTTATGATTATTTGAAGTCACACATGAAAAAATTGGGGATTCATCTGGAGGACTTGTAATCTTTCTTCCTCATCAAGTTTCTTCCACATGAAAACTCCTTGGAACTTTTGAAGTGATTTTTTAATAACCCTTTGAAGAGAGTTATGTCTATGGAATCACTCAAAAATACCAAAAGATGAGCAAGATATACTTCTTTGAAGTTCAAAACCCTATCTCCTAGATTAAGGAACATGCCTTGAGGAACTTTGACAATTTTGAACAAACTTCTTATACCAAAACAAATGCTTTGTAAATATAAGTTGTTAAGGATGATAATGAGGACTCATAGCAACCACAACCACTTCCATATCTTGAGAATTGAGAGGAACATGCACTTGTGACCAAAAGGAATAAAATCTTGTCCAAACATGACTATTTTTTCAATCAACCCCTTGTACTTTTTGGATCAAATTTGATAATCTTGAAATATGGTGAAACAAAAATAATATTGCCATTCCATTTACTCCAAAGCAACTTCAACAGTGAGGCTTGAACTTCTCAAGCTTTATTGACTAGGGCATGGAAATAAACTCATGAACCCATGGGGCAACTTGTTAAATCTCATTGCCTTTACCTACATGGATAAAAAGCAAGACAAACCAACATTTGCATTTTGTTGTACCCCAAAATTTGCCCTCTCATTTTATCAAGATTTTCCTCACAAGACTTCTTGGACTCCAGACAGGATTAGGGTTTGCTCAGCTCAAGACCTCATCTTGCACTGATGACCTGAGATTAGGGTTTGAATTTGCACAAGTATTTTTGGACCATCATTGCTTCATGTGACTTTAATAAACCATCTGGGACCCCTAAGTTTACTCATACCAAATTTCAAGCCTTGAATCACATTTTTGACCAGTCAATTGGACAGTTGACCTAAAAATCAACTGTATTGGGGTAAAAGTCAACCATGGCCAATTTACAGTAAAACTTCATAAATTTTGATCCCCAACAACATTCTAGGCTCCTATGTAACATTTGATCAAGTTTGTACCACAACTCCTCAAGAAATTTGATCAAATCATCAAAAGGGCAAAATGGTCAAAATTAGGGTTTTGACTGAGAAAGGGAAATTTCTGATTTTTGACCTAGCCAATGACCAATTGGGTTCAAGCATGATTTCAAGGACTCAACGGCATCATCTTTACCTAATCACATAGTTCAAAAGATCTCAAAAGCATAGGATTGACAAATGAATTTTCCAGTCAACTGATCAAAAATCAACTGTACACTGAAAAGTCAAACTTTGACTTTTTGGTCAAAATCAAGTGCCAAGGGTCATAATTCATCAATGTATGTCAAAATATGAAACTTGTTGATCAAGAAACCTAAAATTGCAAATTAGGGTTTAATTTGAAAAATTTTCATAACTTAGAAAATTTCTAAGTATGCAAATTTTCTTATTTTTCCCCAACTTTCCCCAACTTTTTCACCATGATGCAATTGGATTCAAAGAAAACTTACAACATGAAAGTTGTAGTCCTCCATGAAATATAAAACTTTGATTCACAAAGTTTTCCCAAAAGATGCTTGGATCTCAAGTTATGATTTTGTGAATAAGGGTCCATAAACTTTTTAACTTAGTGAAATTTCGCCCTAGTTTAGGCAGGTTTTTGACCTAACTTACTTGAAAATTTTCACCTAGTTCCAAGAGGTATCTCAAGTTGAATTTCAAATATGGATTGTAGAGCATGTTACAAGCTTTCCAAAATGTCCAAGAGCTCTCTAAGACCATTTATGGTTAGGGAGAATCGAAGAAGGGAAAATGGAAATTTATCACTTTTGTTCAAGGCATTTTCACATTGGTTCAAGTTGCAAATATGTCCTAGCATGCTTGTACTTGGAATTACAGGTCCTAATCCTTTATAAACTCCATAATTGAATGCTAATTCAGTGGAAAATGGCTTTATTTTGATCTATGGAGCATTGTACAAGAGTTTAATCCATTTATGGCATAAAGTTCATAATACTACTTTCATAAAGCTAGCTTTTTGCAACTTTGCAAATCTTGAGCCATGGACCTGATTTTTTGTTGCAAACAAGATCCAAAAACATCAGGAAAAGTACACCAACCCTATGCAGCTAGTAAGTAAGCCTGTACAGGCCTTTGGCATTGGTCATGTCAACTTTCTTCAAAAGCAAGCAAACTTGCAAAAGTCAAGAGAACTTGTGTATCTGTTAAAGGCAAGACTTTGTATCATTTCAAACAACCTCAGAACCTTGTAACAAGCCAATGCACGAATCCCAAGTATCCCAAACACTCTCAAACACCAAAATCACATTTTCTGCCCAAACAGGGCATCATCTGCAGAACACTTGCCAACTTGAAACTTGCTCGTGCATTTTGCCTTTCAACCCTTGAAACATCTTCCCTGCATCACATCAAAGCTGTCCAGGCCCTTGCCTTGCAACTGTGTGCCCTGTTTCACACTTCACCATTTTCATTTTGCAAGGTTGCAGGTTGACTCGTGCAGAGAGATTCAAGCATCTACAAGACCAGCTAAGCATTGGAAAAGGTTGAGGGAACTTCAAGGAAGCTCACAAGATCTTCAGGCCTCACTCAAAGTTCCCACATTGCCATATCCAAACTCAACTGAACAAGGTATTTTTCAAAGTTCTATCTCCTTATTTAGGCATCCTTAAGCTTAGATTTGTGAAGCAAAAATGTAGTCCTTAACTTTCTTAAGCTGTACATATGCATAGTTTCCATTTATATTAACTGAGCTAAGAGTATTTGGTTGTTGAACATGCTGAAAAAACTAGGTCAGAAATTAGGGCCATTAAAATTCTCCCTGATCTTTGAGAGTTAGGTCATGATTTTTATATCATTGGATTCGTGAGTTTATAAGCTACACTTTTTATGTTATGAGTTTTTGATTTCATGCAAGCATGAGCAAGTTCCAGATTTGAAGCAGAAGCGCGCATGTTTGTTTGGCTGGAGGACAGGGACGACAGGTTATGGGCCTGGCGTGCTTGGGCCTTGCATTTCTGACTTTTCACACCCCCCTGTTTCCTATTTGCACCCCCCTTTGCATATTTTGATATTTTTCATATTTTCTTTTTATTTTTGTGTTTATTGACTTTATTATTTTTTTCTGAACATTAAAAAATCCCAAAAATATTTTCTTAATTTTTTGCATTTTATTTTATTTTATTTATTTTTTTTGGCATAAAAATAGTTTATTAGGTTTATAAAATTTATTTTCTTAAATAAACTTGTAAATAATAATAAAATACTTTATTTCATATTTTATACACATTAAATATTTATTTTTTCATGCATATTTAATTTTTAATATTTATACATAATATTATTATTATTTTTCTTGAATAAAAATGAATAAAAGAATATTATAAAACAATATTTTCTTTTAAAAACAAAATTAGGGTTTCCCCTTTCAAAAATAATAATATTATTTTTTCTTATTTTTAGGACTTAGATAATTTTATTTTCTCATACATAAAACAATTACAAAACATTTTTGCATATTTACATTTTTATTGCATATTTAAATAATTGTTTATTTATTTATTGTACAATAAATTCAATTGGGTTGTAATAGTGAATTAGGGTTTTATTTTGCGCAAATATCCCCATTCAAAACTTGTATCCCCCCTCCCATAATATTGTTGTAATAGTTTAGATTTACTTTACGCAATTTATCGCATTATATACATGTTTAGTAAATTAGGGTTTTGTATGATAAGACAAAAAATCAAACAAATAGCATGACCTAATCCAAGACAAAAATGCATGAAAAATGACAACACCTTGCACACAAACACCCCTAGGGTTTCACTCACTTGGTTGCCTTAAAACATGGCCATGGTATGCATGCTAGGTATCTTGGAAAAACAAAACAAAACAAAAGATCATAGTCCCTCGATGACGCTATCAAAAGGTTGCCTAAAAACAAATGATCTTAGTCCCTCAAACTTGCTAAGATACTTGGCACCATTGCTATCATGGTCATACGATGACCCACGCTCGTCCCGTTTAATATCCAAAGATAGGGTTATCTACCAAAACAATGGTAGGTTAACAATGTCAAAGGAATAAAAATGTACAAGAAAGACTTTTGAGTAGGTAGAATGCTTCTAGTTACTTGATCCCTTTCAAACAATCCTTGCTATTTTCAAACAAACACACACACTTTCAAAAACATTTCCAAACAACTTTCAAAACATTGAAACATTTTTCAAAAGACAAACATCTTTATATACATTCTTACAAACAAGAATCATTACAAAGATTGCCTAAACAAAGGCCTCTTTTCAAAATACTTTCAAAACCACACAAAGCACCATTTCAAACAATTGAAAAAGCAAAGAAAGTGATCTAAAATAAGTAACTAAGAGCCCATGGAAAACCATGGATGAAAAGGGTGCTAGCACCTTCCCTTTTCATAATCTACCCCCCGAACCAAAAAACAATCTCAAAGGTCTTTCCTGTGCTTTTTTACCTTTCCTTTTGGATAAAATAAAAGTCGGTGGCGACTCTTGCTAAACCGCAACATTTGCGAACACAAACGCAAAACCTCAAGTCAGTTCTCCCACCACATCACAGAACTGGCGACTCTGCTGGGGATTAATATAAAAGTGGGGTTACCTTAGGGTTTTAGATCACCTTTACATGCTTAGCTTGCTTGACTTGTTTGCTTTACACTTTGGTTCTGTTGTTTGGGTTTGAATCCTCTACCCGGATTTGGGAAACATTCATAGGTAAATAGCAATACGTTGTGGAAACTGTGCGGGGTATACCGACATGGTCTAAGCAATAACTATATTAGTGCGACATATTTGTGGGTACCGGTAGCCTTTGAGTCAATCAAAGAGAATACGGGCCACTGAGTGATGTCATGAAGCACTAATGGACTTTTAGAACCTTTACTTGACCAACTTGGCCTTTTAGGATGTAGTGAGATGACCGAATTTGGTGCAGTCCAAAGTTGGTAGATACTCGATACTACACTCATTGAGGGTTGGTTCCTTGGAATATTTCGATCGCCACTAAAGAGGCTGAATTGAAACAATGAACAAGGAAACAATCCAATGATATTGAGCTCTTTAGAACCCGGTTACTATTTCTAGGACAGGTTGAGCCAACTAAACTTCAAGAGGGTACTTACCTATGAAACCCCATGCAAGCATAAACTAGGAACTTATGTGATTTGCTTGTACATATATACTTATGCATAACATCATGGACATCATGAAGCATCATATGCATCCACTAACCATTTCAAGGATTTTGGATTTTCATCTTTGTTCCTGTTTTATAGGAAATGGATTCACTTCGCAGGAAAACTATCCAAATCAACCTTGTAAGAATTCCTCCACAACTCAAGGAGCTAGCTTCAAGGATTCTTGAGAATTATCCATTCACCGAGAGACATGGTCGTCTGCTTAACTTGGTCACCACCAACACTGAGGAGGATATGCTGAAAGTTCTCTTCCAGTTCTTTGACCCTTTGCCTCATTGCTTTACATTTCCTGACTACCAACTTGTGCCTATTAGGAGGAATTTTCTCAACTCTTGAGGATTTCTATTCTCAATCAACTACCCTTCAACTGTACGAAAAGAGATCCAAAGCCAGAAGAGATTGCTCAAGCCCTGCACTTGCACTCTCTGATGTCACAACACATTAGGAAATCAGAAGTGGTGTCAAAGGCTTCTTGTCAAAGTTTCTGTTTGAGAAGGCCCAAAGCTGCTGGAATTCCTTGGACTTACA
This sequence comes from Vicia faba, assembly GCA_948472305.1. Taxonomy (NCBI): domain Eukaryota; kingdom Viridiplantae; phylum Streptophyta; class Magnoliopsida; order Fabales; family Fabaceae; genus Vicia; species Vicia faba. Next base: position 217,951,736 of record OX451735.1, read on the forward strand.
AGCTTTTGAAGAGATTGTAGCTCTTCTCATCTATGGGATGGTCTTATTCCCTAACCCTGATCAACTCATAGATGTGAGTGCTGTCAAAATCTTCATGACTCGCAACCCAGTGCCTACATTGCTTGGGGATATCCTCCACTCTTTTCACACTCGTACAATGAGGAAAAGAGGTGTTCTCATGTGTTGCACTCCTCTACTGGAAAGATAGTTTATTTCTCATCTTCCCCAATCAGTTTTGAAGAATGAGCAAGGCTTGAGGTGGTCACAACGGTTGATGACCCTTACACATTCAGATATTCATTGGTGTTCTCGATCCAGAGAGAATGTCATCATCATTGACCATTGTGGGGAATTCCCTAATGTCCCTCTACTTGGCATTAGGGGAGGCATCACCTACAACCCTTGCTTGGCTCTAAGACAGTTTGGGTATGCCCAAAGGGATGGCCTACATGACATGCTGATTCAAGGATTGGTTTTCGATTTCGATAACGACGACCAAGGACTCCGACAAAGGTTCATCCGAGCTTGGAGGATGCCCAACAAGGTGGACAGTAAGACCTTGGGACACAAGAATTCCATCCCTCTTGTGCCTTACCTCAAGTGGGTACGAACCCGTGCCCAAAGTCTTATGATGCCTTACCCCTACATTCTCCCAGTGATTATAGAGCCTGTTATGGAAGGATAGGTTCCATACACCCTCCAACATCCTGACATGCCAACATCACTAGAAGATCTACAAAGGAGTTAGATATAGCTCAAGGGAGAGCGCGATACTTTCAAAGCCCAATTCTACGCAAGCGAGAAGAAGGTTTTGGAACTCACTCGTCAACTTCACGAAGAGAAGACTCTCAACACCTACATTGCACCAAAGAGGATGCGCAACGTCTTTTTACCTTAAAATTTTGTATTATTTTTCCCATGGGGAATTGATGTACTAACAAATTCTATCTTATTAATATGACGTGTGTTTTTTTTTGTTTAAACAAATTTGAATTTTTGAATCCTTGAATGCATTACATGAATACATATCATTCATCATATGCATAAGCAGGTCTTCACACAAAGTTTCCTCATCTCTCTGCTGTTTATTTTAGCAAGATGGATATTGAACAAACGGTCAAAGATTTGCAAGCTCAGAATTCATAATTTCAACAGCTACTCTTGACCTTGGCCAAGGGGCAGGAGGAGCTCAAGACCCTACTAGAGAAGGAAAAAGAGAAAAAGAAGACGAAGCGGGCCGGTGTATTTATCATGGGCAGAAGGTTTGAAGGACAAGCCAGACGGACTTTGGAATTCCCATCAACATCTGAAGAGGGGGAAGGAAAAGGAAAAGGAACTACAGTGCCATCTAAGTCTGAAGCAGAAGAGGAAGAGGAAGATGAGGACTATTCTGAACAGCAATACCCTCCGGCCGATGACAAATACAAAAACTTGGAAGAACGTCTAGCTGCTATGGAGATACAGAGAGTGCATGGGCTAGACTTTGAGGAGTTAGGGTTGGTTTCTGGAATTGTAATCCCTCCTAAGTTTAAAGTGCCATTGTTCGCTAAGTATTATGGTGTGTCTTGCCCAAAGATGTACCTACGATCTTATGTCAGGAAAATTCAACCACATTCTTCTGACAAAGACCTGTGGATCCACTTTTTCCAGGACAGTCTTTCGGGAACACAACTTGATTGGTTCTACCAGTTGGAGAGAGCAGGTGTCCATAATTGGGAGGATTTGGCAGTCACATTCTATAAACAGTATCAATATAATGCCGACTTGGTGCCAACCCGTACTCAGCTACAGAGTATGGCCATGGCTACCAATGAGGGCTTCAAAGACTACGCCCAAAAGTGGAGGGACTTAGCCGGAAGGGTGAAACCACCTTTATCTGAAAGAGAGCTAGTGGACATGTTCTTAGGGACTCTGTCAGGTCCTTTCTTTAATCACCTAATTGGAAGCTCCTCTGCAGGTTTCACTGAGTTGATATTGACTGGCGAAAGGGTGGAAACCGGTATTAGGAGCAGGAAAATTCTGAAAGATGCATCTACCTCTGCTGCTGTAAAAAAGCCCTTCACTGGAAAGAAGGAAGTGTCTGCTGTCTATGCCCAGAGAAATCAGGGAAGAATTGAAAGATGACCAACTGTGGGGGCCGTTATGATTCAGAAGTCTGCGTCAGACCAACCGAGAAACAACCAGCCGAGAAATGATCAGTCGAGAAATAACCAGCAAAGGGTGGAAAGGCCTGTAAGGAAATTCACCAAGATAAACATGACTCCTGCTCAAGTCTTACCACATCTCTTGAAGTTAAACCTGGCCATGCTAAAGGAGGCCCCTAAAAATCCTAACACTACTTCTCCACATTACCATCCCAACGCCAGATGTGCTTATCATTCAGAAAGTCCAGGACACGACACCAATAACTGTTGGGCCTTGAAGAACAAGATTCAAGATCTGATTGACGCCAAGAAAGTTGAATTTGAAGCTCCTGAAAAGCCGAATGTTATCTCTGCACCGATGCCTAGGCATGGGCACAATGCCAGTGCTATGGAAGAAGATCTATTTGTTTCTATTGTGGATGAATTGTCAACTCCTCTCCTAACCATCAAGTTGAATTTGTTGAAGGCTGGGGTGTTCCCAGGTTGTGACCAAAATTGCCATACTTTCCTGTCCTCCCCATTTGACTGTCCTCTATTGAAGAAAGGAATCCAACAACTGATTGATAACAAGGAAATTTTGTTTGAGAAAGCTCCTGTCTCCCCCATTCCAGTTCCAGAATTTTTTATAATAACCATATACGCTAATCCTTTCAGGGTTCCTAAAAAACCCGTTAGGATTACATTTGCTCCAGTGACTAATCTCCTGAAGATAACAATGCCCGGACCAACCACATACAAATCCGATAAAATGGTACCATGGAACTATGGTGGAGAAATCTACTACCATGGTGTCAAACAGATTGAACAGACCATTGAAGAAGAAAGCTCTGAGGAAGATAATCCCGACATCAGTAACATTGCTGGAACAAGCAAAATTACTCGTAGCGGGAGAATCTTTTCTCTAGAGATTGCTCCTCCAACAGCAGTCTTTGGACCCGCGGCCATCCCGAAGATTACACCTAAACCAGTAACTGTACCTGCAAGTCTACCTGCCAACAATGACAATACAATTCCTATCCCTACTTCCACTGTTGAGAAAAAAGGAAAGAATGTTCAAGAGGAGCCTGTCCTGACGAAGGCTCAATCACTAGTCATTCCTGAAACATCCCAGAAAGAGATGGAAGAAATTCTGAAGATCATTAAGAAAAGTGATTACGATGTTGTTGAACAACCAGGGCAGACCCCCTCCAAAATATCTATGTTAGCCCTGTTGCTGTGCTCTAAGGCACATGCTAAAGCTTTGGTCAAGTTTTTGAAGACGGCCCACGTGCCACAAGAAACCTCCGTTGATCAGTTCCAGGAATGTGTGGCTAGTTTAACAACCGACAATGGTCTAGGATTCTCCGATGCAGATTTAACTTCGAAAGGGAGAAAACATAATGATGCTTTGCATGTCTCGGTGGAATGCAGAGGGACAACCCTAGCACATGTACTGGTAGACACTGGTTCGTCTTTAAATGTCTTGCCGAAGAAAGCCTTGGATAGGTTGGATTGTGAAGGCTTAACCCTGAAACCCAGCAACATCATTGTCAGAGCCTTTGATGGCTCTAAGAGGATGGTCCATGGAGAGGTGGACATCCCTATCAAGGTGGGTACCCAGACATTCAATTCAACATTTTAGATGATGGACATCCGTCCTTCCTATTTTTGCCTGTTGGGAAGACCTTGGATCCACCATGCGGGAGCTGTCACTTCTACTCTGCATCAAAAGCTCAAGTACCCTTTCCAGGAGAAAATTATAACTGTTCATGGCGAAGAGGAATACATGATCAGTCATCTTATTTCTTTCTGTTATGTAGAATTGGATGGCGAATTCATCGAAACTCCCTTCCAGAATTTTGAAGAGGTAGCTCAGGAGATAGCGGTGACCAAGACAATGTCCTCTGTACCTATGATTACCAGACCTCCGCCTCAGATGTCGTCTCTCAAGGATGCTAGGGCAATGGTGGAAGAAGGAAGATCCACAATCTGGGGGCAGCTTCCCGACTTTCCTTTCAAATCAGACAAATTTGGCCTAAGATTTACTTCGACTGGTCAGAAGGCTGTGTGCCGCTCCCGTGCTGGAGGGCCACCTATGAAGATCAACCACCGAGGGGTTAATGCACTAGAGGACAGTGAAGAAGAGGGCAACTTGGAAGACTGGATTTTCCCTACTGTTGGCGGAGGACTGTGCAACTGGGAAGCAAAAGAATTTGTTCCGATTACTTTCATAAATCAGTAATTTACCTTTTCCATTTATGTTGGACTATAATAATTCAAAAACAATTCGTACTTTTTCAACCGTGTGTCTTACCCGAGGCACATAAGTCCATTTTTAAGGGTTCTTATTTCATTTCATATGTCATTTTAATGAATCATGGACGCTTTTCATATTTAAACCTTTTTATGCTCATTGTCTTTCTTTTACATTTTATTGTTTTAAGATGGCTATCCCTTACACACACCCACACTCATAAATGCAGGTACCCTTCCATTCCGGAACCCATGGGTAACGATACTGCTATAGCCTTCAGTGACTCTGAAGATCTGATCTACCAAGCCGAATACGAAGGTGAGGAAGATTGTGAGGTGCCAGGGGAATTGGCCAGACTACTACAGCAAGAGGAAAGAGCAATTCAGCCTCATGAGGAGCAGTTGGATACAATCAACTTGGGAACTGAGGAAGACAAAAAGGAAATCAAGATAGGTGCCAATCTAGAGCCGAGTGTCAAGGAGCGCCTAATTCAGCTACTTCATGATTATGTTGAGATCTTTTCCTGGTCAAACGAAGACATGTCGGGACTCGATACAGACATTGTGTTTCACCGTCTAACCACAAGAGAAGACTGTCCACCAGTTAAACAAAAGGTCCGCCGCATGAGACCTGACATGTCAGAGAAGATCAAAGCAGAAGTTATGAAACAGTTCAATGCTGGATTTCTGGCTGTTACTTCCTACCCACAATGGGTTGCTAACATTGGGCCCGTGCCTAAGAAGGACGACAAAGTGAGAATGTGCGTGGATTACAAAGATTTAAACAGGGCCAACCCTAAAGATGACTTTCCACTTCCGCACATTGACATTTTGGTTGATAACACGACTCAACACAAAGTATTTTCTTTCATGGATGGATTCTCGGGCTATAACCAAATCAAAATGGCACCCGAGGACATGGAGAAAACTACTTTTGTTACATAGTGGGGTATGTTCTGCTACAAAGTGATGACATTCGGACTGAAGAATACCAGGGCAACCTATCAACGCGACATGGTAGCTTTGTTTCATGATATGATACATCATGAGATAGAGGTCTACATAGATGACATGATAGCCCGATCACAAACTGAAGAAGAACACCTTGATCACTTGCAAAAGATGTTTGTCAGGTTGAAGGAGTACAAGCTCAGATTGAACCCAAACAAGTGTACATTCGGAGTCCGGTTCGGTAAACTCTTAGGTTTCATTGTCAGCAACAAAGGCATCAAGGTTGATCCTACCAAAGTCAAAGCTATACAAGAAATTCCTGCTCCTCACACTGAGAAGGAGGTCAGAGGTTTCTTGGGACGCCTAAACTACATTGCAAGGTTTATTTCTCACCTAACATCTACCTGTGAACCAATCTTCAAGCTGTTGAAGAAAGATCAGGTAGTTAAATGGAATGATGACTGTTGTACCCCAAAACTTTCCCTCTCATTTTATCAAGATTCTCCTCACAAGACTTCTTGGACTCAAGACCAGATTAGGGTTTGCTCAGCTCAAGACATCTCCTTGCACTATTGACCTGGAATTAGGGTTTGAGTTTGCACAGGGATTTTTGGACTTCCAATGTCTCATGGGACTTTCATACTTCATGTTGGACTTATAAGATTGCCCATACCAAGTTTCAAGCCTTGAATCAAATTTGTGCCCAGTCAATTGGAAAGTTGACCTAAAAATCAGCTGTATTGGGGAAAAAGTCAACTGTGGCAAATTTACAGTCAAACCTCATAATTTTTGATCCACATCAACATTATAGACTCATATGAACCATTTGATCAAGTTTGGACCACAACTCCTCAAGAAATTGATCAGATCATCAAAAGGGCAAAATGGTCATTTTTAGGGTTTTGACTGTAGAAGGGCAATTTATGATTTTTTAACCTAGCCAATGGCAAATTGGGTTCAATCATGATTTCAATGACTCAATGGAATCATCTTGACCTAATCATAAGGTTCAAAAGATCTCAAAAGCATTGGATTGACAAATGAATTTTCCAGTCAACTGATCATAAATCAACTGTACACTGAAAAGTCAAACTTTGACTTTTTGGTCAAAATCCAGTGCCAAGGGTCATTTTTCATCAAGATATGTCAAAACATGAAACTTGTTCACCAAGAAACCTAATTTTGGAAATTAGGGTTCAAAATGAAAAATTTTCATAACTTAGAAATTTTCTAAGTTATGAAAATTTCTTATTTTTTCCCAACTTTTCCCAACTTTTTCACCATGATGCAATTGGATTCAAACAAAACTTCCAACATGAAAGTTGTATTACTACACAAAATCTACAACTTTTATTCACAAAGTTTTCCCAAAATATGCTTGGATCTCAATTTATGATTTTGTGAATAAGGGTCCATGAAACTTTTAACTTAGTGAAATTTTGCCCTAGTTTAGGCAGGATTTTGACCTATCTTCATGACAACTTTTCACCTAGTTCCAATTGGAATATCAAAATTCATTTCAAAGATGGATTATAGAGCATGTTACAAGCTTTCCAAAATGTCAAATAACTCTCCAAGATCATTTATGGTTAAGAATCGAAAGTTTGAAAATGGCAAATTATCACTTTTGTCCAAGGCATTTTGCACATTGCTACAACTTGCAAATCTGTCCAAAGCATGCTTGTACTTGTTTTACAGGTCTTAAAACTTTCCACACTCCTTAATTAAATGCAAATACAATAGATATTGGTCTTATTCTGAGCTATGGAGCATTACACATTGATTTATTCCAAAAATGGCATAAAGGTTGCAATACCATTTCCATAAAGCACACTTTTTACAATTTTGTATTTCTTGAGCCATGGACCTGATCTCTTGATACAAACAATATCCACAAACATCAGGAAAAGCTCACCAACTCTCAGCAGGCCTCAAGCTAGCTTGTACAACCTTGGCTTTTGTCAACTCACCTTTTGCTTCAAAAACAAGAAATCTTGCAAAAGGTCCACAACTCTTCCATCTGATAAGAACAAAGTTTTGTATAATTTCAAACAAGTTCAACACATTATACCAAGCCTAAAACATGAGCTCATAGCATCTCAAACACCCTTAAGCACAAAAAACCCCATTTTCTGCCCAAACAGGGAAACCACTGCAGAACCTTGGCCAAATCCATATTCCCTCGTGCATTTTGCTTGGAATCATTTCAAACACATTCTAAACATCACACCTGAACTATCCAAGCACCTGTCCAGCAACTGTAACTCCATTTTCACACTTCACCATTTTCATTTTGAAGCTTTGCAGGTTGAGTTCTACAAGGAGGTTCAGACCATTTCAAAGCAAGCTAAGCATTGGGAAAGGTCAAGGGAACATCAATCAAGCTCAAAAGACCTCCAGGCCTCATTCAAAGTTGCTATATTGCCATATTCAAACTTGACTGAAACAGGTATTTGTCAACTTTCTATCTCCTTATTTAGACATCATTAGGCTTAGGTTTGTGAAGTAAAAATGTAGTCCTTAATGTCCTTGAACTGTACATATGCATAGCTTGTATTTATATTAACTGAGCTAGGAGAATTTGGATGATGAACATGCTGAAATATTTAGGTCAGAAATTGGGGGTGATAAAATTCTCTCTGGTCTTTGAGAGTTAGATCAAGTTTTTTATATCATTAGAATCGTGTGATGATGAGCTATAACTTTCATGTTGCAAGATTTTGTTTTTAAGCACGTATGCAGGAGTTACAAGTTTGTCCATGGCGCGCGCGTTTTTCTGGTTTGAAGGACAGGGACGAAGTGGAAGTTTGGGATGGGCTTGGTTTGACTGACTATTTGCACCCCCCATTCTGTTATTTGCACCCCTTGGCCCATTTTCTTTATTTTTGCATATTTTTTCATTTCTTTTTTATTTTCTGACTTTTATTATTTTTTCTAAATATTAAAAATCACTAAAAATATTTTCTTCATTTTTACATTTTTATTTTATTATTTTTATTATTTTTATTATTTTTTGGGCATAAAAATAGTTTACTAATAATATATACTTTATTTTTTCTTAAATAAATTGCAAATAATATTAAAATACTTACATATTTTATTTTATTTTATTATACATATAAAAATAATATTTTCTCACATATTTTGTTTTTTTAAACATTTTTGTATATATATTTATTTATTTTCTTGTACATAAAAATGAATAAATAAATAATTAGAATATATATATTTTCTTTTAGACAAAAAAAACTAGAGTTTCCACCCTTTCCAAAAATAATCATTTTTATTTTCTTATTTTTAAGATATAAATAAATTTATTTTACATACATAAAATAAATACAAAAACATTTTTTTGCATACTTACATTTATTTGCATATTTAAATATTTGTTTATTTATTTATTTGTACAAATAAATTCAATTTGGTTGTAATCGTTTTAGGGTTTTATTTTGAGCAATATCCCCCTATTCAAAACTTGTACCCCCTTCCCATAATAATGTTGTAATAGTCTTAGATTTACTTTACGCATTTTATCGCTTTCAAATGCCATGATAGTAAGATTAGGGTTTTGTATGCAAAAGACAAAAAAATCAAACAAATAGCATGACTAAACACAAGACAAAAATGCATGAAAAATGACAACACAATGCACACAAGCACCCCCTAGGGTTTCATCCACTTTGTTGCTTTAAAATGGCCATGGTATGCATGCTAGGTATCTTGGCAAAACAAAAAAAAAACAAAAAGATCATAGTCCCTCGATGACGCTATCTTGGTTGCCTATACAAAAATGATCTAGACCCTCAAAAACTTGCTAAGATACTTGGCAATATTGTTATCATGGTCATACGACGACCCATGCCCGTCCCGTTTAACATCCAAAGATAGGGTTGTTTACCAAATGCAATGGTAAAACAACAATATCAAAGGAATAAAAATGTGTAGGAAAGATCTTTGAGTAGGGTAGACAACTCCTAGTTACTTGATTAATTTGCAAACCATCCTTGCTATCTTCAAACTATCACACAATTTCAAAACATTTCCCAACAAACTTTCAAACATTGAAACATTTTTCAAAAGACAAACACCTTTGTATACATTCAAACAAGAATCATTACAAAGGTTTCCTAAACAAAAGGCCTCTTTTCAAAATACTTTCAAAACCATACACAAAAGCACCATTTCAAACAATTGAAAAGCAAAAGCAAGTGATCTAAAACAAGTAACTAAGAGCCCATGGAAAACCATGGATGAAAAGGGTGCTAGCACCTTCCCTTTTCATAATCTACCCCCCGAACCCAAAAACAATCTCAAAGGTCTTTCCTGTGCTTTTTTACCTTTCCTTTTGGATAAAATAAAAGTCGGTGGCGACTCTTGCTAAACCGAAACATTTGCGAACATAAAACGCAAAACCTCAAGTCAGTTCTCCCACCGCATCACAATGACTATCAAATTGCTTTCGATAAAATCAAGGATTATTTGCTAGAACCTCCTATCTTGATGCCACCCATCGAAGGAAGACCGCTAATCATGTATTTGTCCGTCCTAGAGAATTCAATGGGGTGCATACTGGGCTAACATGATGAGTCTGGTCGAAAAGAGAATGCCATTTATCACCTTAGCAAAAAGTTTACCGACTGTGAGACCTGATACTCACTGCTCGAGAAAAATTGTCGCGCTTTGGTATGGGCTGCTCGCTGGCTAAGGCAATATATGTTGAATCATACCACTTTGCTGATATCTAAGATGGATTTGATCAAGTACATCTTTGAGAAGCCTGCTTTGTCTGGAAGAATAGCTAGATGGAAGATGATCTTGATGGAATACGACATACAATACACAACCCGAAAAGCTATAAAAGGGAGTGTGCTAGCCGATCATCTGGCTCATCAAGCTGTCGAAGATTACCAATCCATGAGGTTCGACTTCCCTGACGAAGACATCATGACATTGGACAACGTCGAAGGTTTCAGACCATATGACGGACCTGAACAAGGATCCCGATGGACCCTGTACTTTGATGGGGCCTCTAATGCACTTGGCAACGGTATCGGTGCGGTACTCATTTCCCCGGAAGGTTACCATACTCCTTTCACAGCCAGACTTTGCTTCAACTGTACTAACAACATGGCAGAGTATGAAGCATGCATCTTTGGACTCAAGGCTGCCATAGACTTGGGAATCAAATCCTTAGATGTGTTTGGGGACTCAGATTTTGTCATCAGTCAGATCAAAGGAGAGTGGGATACTAAACAGCCGAACCTCATCCCTTACAAAGAACATGTCTTGACATTGTTACCACATTTCGAGCAGATTACCTTCGAGCACTTTCCGCGAGAAGAAAATCAGCTAGCAGATGCTCTAGCTACAATGTCATCCATGTTTAAACTTAACTGGGATAATGAGGCTCCCCAAATCACCATTGAGCGGATGGACGAACCTGCACATTGTCACGAGATTAATACCGAGGAAGTAGTGGACCAGCCATGGTTTCATGAAGTCAAAAGGTATCTCGAGGCTCAGGAATACCCCGAAGGAGATTCAGTCAATGACAAAAAGTTCTTAAGGAGATTCTCGGAAAAGTTCTTCTTGAGTAATGGCATTCTGTACAAGAGAAATCATGATTCTGTCCTGCTCCGTTGTGTGGACAAAGCTGAAGCTGAAAGAATTATGGTTGAACTGCATGAAGGTACCTTCGACACTCACTCTAGCGGGCATACGATGGCTAAGAAGATTCTACGGGCAGGCTACTACTGGTCTACCATGGAAGCTGACTATTATCAACATTCCCGAACATGCCATAAATGTCAAATCTATGCAAACAAGGTGCACGTGCCTCCAGTTCCTCTAAATGTCTTAACAACTCCTTGGCCATTCGCTATGTGGGGAATCGATATGATTGGAGAGATCTAGCCTACAACATCCAATGGACACCGCTTCATCCTGGTGGTCATTGACTACTTCACCAAGTGGGTCGAAGCAACTTCCTTCGCATCCGTTACTAAGAATGTGGTTGCCCGCTTCATCAAACAGAACCTTATTTGCCGATACGGTATCCCCGAAAGGATTATCACTGGCAACGGTACAAACCTTAACAATACTATAATCACCGCTTTGTGTGAGCAGTTCAAGATTTAACATCACAATTCATCTCCCTAACGGCCAAAGATGAACGGTGCTGTCGAAGTTGCGAACAAAAATATCAAGAAGATCATACAAAAGATGACAATCACCTACAAGGACTGGCATGAAATGTTACCGTTTTCTCTTCACGGGTACCGTACCACGGCACGCACATCAACTGGGGCAACACCCTATTCCTTGGTATATGGCATGTAAGCTGTTTTACCTATCGAGGTTCAGATTCCCTCTTTGAGAATCATGAAAGATGCTGGTTTGAGTGAAGACGATTGGATCCAAACCCAACTTGATCAGTTGAACTTAATTGACGAGAAGAGACTTACTGTTGTTTGTCATGGTCAGACGTATCACAAACGAATGATCAAGGCTTTCAACAAGAAAGTCAGACGCCAAGTATATCAAGTCGGGGATCTGGTAATCAAGCGCATCATCTTGCCGCAAAGTGATCCCATGGGAAAATGGACTCCTACCTACGAAGGACCATTTGTGATCAAAAACATCTTTTCTGGTGGGGAAATGATCTTAACCACCATGGATGGCGACGACTTGCCGCACCCTGCGAATGCAGACATAGTCAAAAGATACTACACATAAGTGACCCGCTAGGTTGACACACCTAGGCAAAAAAAGGGCGTCCCGGTGAATCGAAAACCCGAAAGGGCGGTTCATGCAAAAATTAGGGATAAATAAAAAAAATCTGTACACCCGGCAAGTTGAAAACCCGAAAGGGAGACTTGGGAAAAAAAGGGTTTCCCGGTGGACTGAAAACCCGAAAGGGTGGTCCAGACAAAAGTTAGGGAATTAAAGCGTATGACTATGTCTCATCGGATCACTTTAAGAACAATCTCTTCACTGACAAAATCTGGAACTTCTGGTCAATCCGATCATCTTCGGACGAAGCAACGAATGGACAAGATATTCGGAGATACGAAGGCTATAGAAGAATGGGAACCCCATGGGATTTTTACACACATAGCTATCTTTCCTTGTATAAATTTTTCTTACTTTTATGACACTATCCTCTTACTAGGATGCTTGTCTCCTTTGTACAAAACCCTTATTCAAAGTAAATACAAAGATATCCCTTTCAAAGTACAGAAAACTATTTTCCCTTTTCTTTTACAATTGTGTTTTTATTTGCAAAAACGTCCAATGATTCATTGATGAACATATGCATTTGAACATAATTACTGTTTACAAATAAACAGAGTGGAAAAGAACGATTACTGACAGACTGAAAGGATAGGAAAATGTCTTTAGGCTATTCCAGGAGCAATCCCTACAGTACATCATCTAGATCCCCAGTGGAGCTAAAAACTTGAAATACATATCCCCAGCGGAGCAAAATTTCAAATCCTTAATTCCCATCAGAGTTTAAACTTCAAACTCCCAATCCCCAGCGGAGCAAAAACTTTGAGTTACAGATCTCCAGCGAAGCTGAAACCTTCATCCCCAGTCAAGTCAAGACTTCGAATCCCCAACGGAAACCATCCAATTTCCCCAGCAAGTTATCTTGAAGCCTGGAAATCAACCAAATAACAGTTAACTTTTGTCTTATCCCTAACCTAAGATAACTTCCCAATAGAGTGGCAGACGACCAAAACTCCTGAACCTACTCCCAGCAGTAAACTCTTCCCCACAGAGTCTTCATTACTCCCCAACATGAAGTCGTCAAAGTTTTCATGGCTCCCCAGCAGATTGAAGATTCTCATTCTCATTCCCCCAGTGAAGTCACCAAAGTTTTCATTGCTCCCCAACAGAATAAAGATTCTCATTCTTAATTCCCTGCAGAAATCATCAGAGTTTTCCCTATTCCCCAGCCGAGTAAGGATCCCCGTTGTGTAATCCCCAGTAGAAGTCATCAAAATTCTCTGGATTTTCCAAGCAAATTTCTCAAGCAGTTTGGCATTACTCTCACAACAGGTTCTGTCAATACTCCAACTTCAAGACATGAAGGATCCTCACATCCCCACAGAAGTTGTCAAGGATTTTTAATCTCCCGCAGTCGCCCAGGATTTTCTTATCCTCAGCAGTCAAGGATTTATTTTCCCCGACAGCATTCAAGGGTCTTTGTTATCCCCAACGATCAAGGATTTATTTTCCTCAGCAAGACAACAAATCAGCTTACATGCGCATACATTACATCCATATATCATAAAACACATTTATTGCATCATACATTTCATGAAACATAACTTCGTGTTTCAGCTAACATTTTACCCTTTTCAGGATAAGATTAACAAACTACCATTAACAGTATACAATCATGATACAATATAAATACACTCCAGACGCGGAAGTCATTCTGTTGCTCATTCAGATTCAGATTTCAGATACAGTTCAGATACGCTCCAGATACGGATGCCATCCTGATACTTATTCAGATTTCAACCACCAGATACAGATTAGATACGCTCCGGACACGGAAGCCATTCTATTTCTCATTCAGATTCAACTATCAATTTCAAGTTCAGATACACTCCAGACACGGAAGTCATTCTGTCACTGTTGTACCCCAAAATTTTCTCTCTCATTTCACCAACATTTTTCTCATCACAAGACTCTTGGAGTTCAAGATCAAACTAGGGTTTGCTCTGCTCAAGACCCCTCCTAGCACTATTGACCCAAATTAGGGTTTGAGTTTGCACAAAGATATTTTGACCTACAATATCCAAATTGACTTTCATACTTCATGTTGGGTTCACAAGTTTGCCCATACCAAGTTTCAAGCCTTGATTCAAATTTTTGCCTAGTCAATTGGACAATTGACCTAAAAAATCAACTGTATTGGGGAAAAAGTCAACTGTGACCAATTGACAGTCAAACCTCATGAAATTTGACCCAAATCAACATTATGAAATAATATGAACCATTTGATCAAATTTGGATCACAATTCCACAAGAAATTTGATCAGATCACCAAAAGGGCAAAATGGTCATTTTTAGGGTTTTGACTGCACAAAGGCAATTTTTGACTGTTTGACCTAACCAATGGCAAACCAAGCTCACATATGGACTCAAGGACTCAATGAATTTGTCTTGACCCATTCAACAAGTTCAAAAGATCTCAAATGCATAGGATTGACAGTTGAATTTTTCAGTCAATTGATCAAAATTTGACTGTACACTAAAAAGTCAAACTTTGACTTTTTGGTCAAAATCAAGTGCCAAGAGTTATTTTTCATCAAAACATGTCAAATTATGAAACTTGTTCATCAAGAAACTCAAAATTACAAATTAGGGTTTGAAATGGAAAATTTTCATAACTTAGAAATTTTCTAAGTTATGAAATTTTCTTATTTTTTCCTAACTTTGTCCCATTTTTTCACCAAGATGAAAATGGATTCAAACAAAACTTGCAACATGAAAGTTGTAGTGCATCACAAAGTCTACAACTTTGATTCACAAAGTTTTCTCAAAGGAAGCTTGTATCTCAAGTTATGATTTTTGGAACAAGGGTACCTAGAACTTTTTAACTTAGAGAAAATTTGCCCTAATCTAGGAAGGATTTTGACCCATCTTCTTGGCCATTTTTCACATAGTTCCACTTGGAGTTTCAAGTTTCATTACAAAGATGGATTGTAGTACATGTTCCAAGCTTTACAAATTGTCCAAGAACTCCTCAAACACCCTTGTGTCTAGAGAGAATCGAATTCTCAAAGTTGGCAAAAACTCACTTTTGTCCATGACCAAGGCATGTTCATACAAACTTGCATTTTCAAATCAGCTTGTTTGATGCTAGCTTGCAGGCCTCAAAACCAGTTTACACTCCATAATTTAATGCAAAACCATTGAGTTGAGGGATTATCTTGTTCATTTGGACATTACATGCAAGTTTAAGCCTTAAGTAGTAAAAGGTATATTGCCATTTTTGCAAAAGTTGCTTTATGTAAAAACACTAAACATTGAGCCTTGAACAAAGATCTGGGACTGCAAACCAAATCCAGGGATTAGAGGGGCCTAGAGGGTTGTGTGAAGCATACAAGATGGCTGGTACAGGCCTGTGAACATGGACTTACACATCTTTGCTTCATATATAATAAATATGCAAAAGACACTAGAACAACAACATCAGAGAGAATCAACTTGTGCAAGTTTTTGAGACAATTTTTACACATTACATTGAACCTAAAACACGAGCCTTTGAGTCCTGAAACCTCCCATAGCTCAAAATCATCTTCATTTGGCAAAACAGGGTACTCCCTGCAGATTGAGTTCCACAAGACAATTCGCTCGTGCGTTTTGGCTCAAACCTGTTCAAACATCTTCCATTCCATCCACCTGAACTATCCCAAACCTCCATTGCAAGCTGTAACACCTCTAACCCACTTTGCCATTTTCATTTCAAAGCTTTGCAGGTGGAGTTCTACAGCACGATTCAGTTTGTTTCAAAGCAAACCAAGCATTGGAGAAGCTTCCTTGGACCTCAGGCAAGCTCAACAGAAGCTCAAACACCATTGAAGGTTGCTGCATTGCCCTACTCGATTCAAAATGAAACAAGTATTTCATGGACTTCTATCTCTCTATTTAGGAATGGTTAGGCTTAGGTTTGTGAATGAAATATGTTGTAATCATAGCCCTGAAGCCATACATATGCTTAGTTTTCATTTACATTAATCGTGCTGAGAGAATTTCATTCATGAACTTGCTGAAAAAACTAGGTTAGAAATTAGGGCCAGAGAAATTCTCTCTAGTCTTTGAGAGTTAATCCAAGTTTTTTATATGGTTGAATTCGTTATTTGATGCTCTACAAGTTTCATGTTTTGAGTTTTGTCAAAAGATCAAAGAATCAGGAGATAGCATTTTGTACAAGAAGCGTGCATATTTTCAAACAGTCTGGAGGTTGAAGATGATGGCTTGGGTTGGGCCCGGGTCATTCTTGCTTCTAACACCCCTTGGTTCAGTTTGCACCCCCCTTGGCCCATTTGATAGAATATTTGTCATTTTCATGTTTTTATTTTTTATTCTGACTTTATTATTTTTTGTTCAAATATAAAAAATGCCAAAAATAATTTTCCATATTTTTTTTATATTTATTTGATATTTATTTATTTTATTAAGCATATATGTATAAATAAACCATTTTCTCTTTTAATAAAACTCAAAAACAATACAAAAAATATACTTATTTTTTATTTGTTATTTTTATTTACATTTGAAAACATTTTCTTGAAAATATCCATTTTTGTAAATAATTAATTTTTATCTTTGTATATTTAATATGTTTAATAAATATATATAATAATATACTTATATACTTTATTTTATTGAATAATAAGGACAAAAAATACAAAATAATACATTTTTATTTTTATTAATATTTGACACTAAAAATACTTTTTTTTACAATATACTTTTATTTTTGCATAAATTAATATATATTGTATATAATTGATAAATATTACTATTTATTTAAAAAATTAGGGTTTTTCCCTAAATAACCAAAATAATTAAAATTTGACCTTTTTATTTATTTTACATTTCACATTAAAAAATTCCCTTTTCACATACATAAAAAAATCTTTTTTTTGCCTAATACATTTTTATTTGATATTTATTTGATTGTGTTTATTTAAATGTTAAATATTGACTTGTACATTCGATATGGTTGTAATAACTTAGAATTTATTTCCTTGTCAAATATCCCCAATTCAAACTTGTATCCCCCTCCCTATATCATGTTGTAATAGTGTAGTGTTTAAATTCGCGCACATTTAAAAGCTTTCAATTATGCCATGTCTAGACCTAGGGTTTGTATGCAAAATGAAATCAACAATTAGTTTGACCTAATCCAAGATAAACATGCATGAAAAACAAACATAATGCACACTCACACCCCTAGGGTTTCATCCACTTGTTGCCTTCAAAAATTGGCCATGGTTGCATGTCAAGTACTTTGGCAAAATAAAAACAAACAAAAGATCATAGTCCCTCGATGACGCTATCTGAGTTGCCTAAACAAAAATGATCAAGTCCCTCAAGAAAATTGCCAAAGATACTTGACACTATTGCTATCATGGTCTATACGATGACCTGCACCTGTCCCGTTGACATCCTAACACAAGGTTGTTCACCAAACACAATGGTGAAACAACACTGTTAAAAGGGTTAAAAACATAAGAAAGATCTTTGAGTAAAATAGGGTAGATAGCTCTTAGTTACTTGATCAAACTTGCAAAAACATCCTTGCTACTTTTCAAAACACACTTCACAACACGATTTCAAAACCGTACTTTCAAACATTGAAAACCTTTCAAAAGACAAAAACACCTTTGTATACATTCAAACAAGAAATCATTACAAAGGTTGCCACAACGGTGACCTCTTTTCAAAACATCTTTCAAAACCACACACAAAGCACCATTTCAAATAATTGAAGAGCACCATTTCAAACAATTGGAAAGCAAAGCAAGTGATCTAAACAAGTAACTAAGAGCCCATGGATAACCATGGATAGAAAGGGTGCTAATACCTTCCCTTTCTATAATCTACTCCCCGAACCCAAGAAAACATCTCAAAGGTCTTTCCTTTGCCTTTTGACCTTTCCTTAGGATAAAATAAAAAGTCGGTGGCGAATCTTGCTAAACCGAAACATTTGCGAATACAAACGCAAAATCCCAAGTCAGTTCTCCCACCGTATCACAGAACTAGCGACTCTGCTGGGGAAAATTTTAAAAGTGGAGTAACCTTAGGGCTTAGATCACCCTTTTGCATGATTATTGTTTGCTTTGATTGCTTTACATTTTGGTTCACTTGTTTAGGCTTGAAATCCTCCACCCGGATTTGGGAAACATTCATAGATAGCAATACATTGTGGAAACTGTGCGGGGTATACCGACACGGTTGAAGCAATAGCTATATTAGTGCGACATATTTGTGAGTACCGGTAGCCTTTGAGTCAATCAAAGAGAATACAGGGCCGCTGAGTGATGTCATTAAGCACTAATGAACTAGAACCTTACTTGACCATCTTGGCCTTTTATTAGGGGTAGTGAGATGACCGGCTTTGGTGCAGTCCGAAGTTGGTAGATACTCGATACTACACTCATTGAGGGTTATTTTCTTGGAGTATTTTGGTCGCTAGTTAAGTGGCTAAACCAAAACAATGAACATAGAAAACAATCCAATGATATTGAGCTCCTTAGAACCCGGTTACTATTTATAGGACAGGTTTTGAGCCAACTAAACTCAAGAGGGTACTTACCTATGAAACCTCATGCAAGCCTGAAACTAGGGTTTTGTGTGACTTGCTTGTACATGTGCTTGTGCATACATCATGAACATCATAAAGCATCATATGCATCCACTAACCATTTCAAGGGTTTGGATCTTCATCTTTGTTCTTGTTTTGTAGGTCATGGAATCTCTTCGCAGGAAAACAATTCAAGTCAATCTTATGAGAATCCCTCCTCAACTCAAGGAGCTCACTTCTAGGATTCCAGAGAATTCTATCTTCAGTGAAAGACATGGTAGACTCCTCAACTTAGTCAACACCAGTATTGAAGAAGACATGGTGAAAGTACTTTTCCAGTTCTTTGACCCCCTACACCACTGTTTCACATTCCCTGATTACCAATTGGTGCCTACTTTGGAGGAATTTTCTCAACTCCTGAGAATTCCTATTCTTAATCAACTACCCTACAATGGTACGGAAAAAGAACCAAAGCCTGAAGATGTTGCTCAAGCATTACACTTGCAACCATCTGACATCAAGGGGCATTGGGAAACCAGAAGTGGTGTCAAGGGCTTCTTGGCAAAATTCTTGTTTGAGAAGGCACAAGAGTGTTGGAATTCCCTGGATTTGCAAGCCTTTGAAGAGTTGGTGGAACTCCTTATCTATGGGTTGGTCTTGTTCCCAAACCCTGACCAACTTATAGATGTGAATGCTGTCAAGATTTTCATGTCTAAGAATCCCATACCTACACTGCTTGGGGACATCCTACAATCATTTTACACACGAACAATGAGGAAAAAAGGTGTTCTCATGTGTTGTACTCCTCTCCTAGCAAGGTGGTTTATTTCTCACCTTCCACAATCAGTTTTAAAGAATGAGCAGGGTTTAAGGTGGTCACAACGATTGATGTCCCTCGCACATTCTGATGTACATTGGTGTTCTCGGTCCAGAGAAAATGTCATCATCATTGATCGTTGTGGTGAATTTCCTAATGTCCCATTACTTGGCATTAGGGGAGGCATTACCTACAACCCCTGTCTAGCTTTGAGACAATTTGGATATGCTCGGAGGGATGGCCCTCATGGCATGCTGATTCCTGACCTAGTTTTTGATTTCGACAATGATGCACAAGGACTTCGACAAAGGTTCATCAGAGCTTGGAGGATGCCTAACAAGGTGGATAGTAAGACACTGGGGCACAAAAATTCCATCCCCTTGAGCCTTACCTCAAGTGGGTACGAACCCGCTCTCAGAATCTTATGATGCTATATCCTCA
Source organism: Vicia faba (assembly GCA_948472305.1). Lineage (NCBI taxonomy): Eukaryota > Viridiplantae > Streptophyta > Magnoliopsida > Fabales > Fabaceae > Vicia > Vicia faba. Next base: position 217,971,654 of record OX451735.1, read on the forward strand.
CATTCTCCCCTTGATTAAAAAGCCTGTTATGGAAGGAGAGGTTCCATACACCATCCTACATCCTGACATGCCAACATCATGGGAGGAGATGCAAAAGAGTTGGATCCAACTCAAAGAAGAACGGGATACTTTTGAAGCCAGCTTCTATGCCAGTGAGAAGAAGGTTTTAGAGCTTACCCGCCGACTTCACGAGGAGGAAACTCTCAACATCTACATTGCACCAAAGAGGATGTGCAACGTCTTTTTACATTAAGAATTTTGTAATATTTCGCCCATGGGGCACTTATGTACTAACAAATTTCTTCTTAATATGACGTGCGTTCTTTTTGTTTGCAACAAATTTGAATTTTTGAACCCTTGAATGCATTACATGAATAACATATCATTCATCATATGCACAAATAGGTCTTCAAGCTAGGTTTCCTTATCTTTCTACTGTTTATTTCAGCAAGATGGATTTGGAGCAAACAGTGAAGGACCTACAGGCACAAAATTCACAATTTCAGCAACTCCTCATGACCTTGGCAAAGGGTCAAGAGGATCTCAAAGTTCTGCTAGAGAAGAATAAAGAGAAGAAAAAGAAAAAGAGACCGGGGGTAGCTACTTTCGGAAGAAGATTTGAGGGAGATACTAGAAGGACTCTTGAGTTTCCTTCAACATCTGACGAAGGGATTGGCAAGCGGAAAGGAGTTATTGTACCTTCCGAATCTGAGGTAGAAGAGGAGGAAGAGGAAGCAGATGAAGACTATTCAGAACAACAGTACCCACCAACGGATGATAAGTATAAGAACCTTGAAGACAGATTGGCAGCTATGGAGTTGCAGAGGGTGCCTGGATTGGATTTTGAGGAACTGGGGTTGGTAGCCGGGATTGTTATCCCTCCTAAGTTCAAGGTGCCGATATTCGCCAAGTACGACGGTCTGTCTTGCCCTAAGATGCACTTGAGGTCGTATGTTAGAAAGATCCAGCCACATTCATCCGACAAAGACCTCTGGGTGCACTTTTTCCAAGATAGCTTGTCTGACACTCAGTTAGATTGGTTTTATCAGCTTGAGATATCAGAGGTCCACAATTGGGAAGACTTGGCAGCTGCTTTCTATTGTCAGTATCAGTAATGTGCTGATTTGGCGCCTACCCGTACTCAGCTATAGAGTATGGGGATGGCTTCAAATGAAGGGTTCAAGGAGTACGCCCAGAAGTGGCGTGACCTGGCTGGAAGGGTGCAGCCACCGCTATCAGATAGGGAATTAGTTGACATGTTTTTGGGGACCCTATCTGGCCCTTTCTTCAACCATCTAATCGGAAGCTCTTCTGCGGGATTTACTGAGTTGATTTTGACTGGCGAGAGGGTGGAAGCCGGTATCAAAAGTGGAAAAATTCAAAAGGATGCTTCCGCATCCACAGCTGCTAGAAAACCTTTCCCAACCAAGAAAGAAGCATCTGCTATATACACCTAGAAAAATCGGGAAAGAGAGGAACTCCGACCAACAGTGGGGGCCGTATTAATACAGAAGTCCGCATCAGACCAGCTTAGAAACAGCCAACCGAGGAATGATTAGCCTAGAACTTATCAGCAAAGGCCACCACGACAATTTACCCCAGTAAACATGACCCCTACTCAAATCCTTCCACATCTTCTGAAGTTGAACCTTACCAATTTAAAAGAGGCGCCAAAGAATGTAAAAACCACCTCTCCGTCCTACAATCCAAAAGCAAAGTGTGCTTACCATTCCGACAGTATTGGGCACGATACCAATAATTGCTGGGCACTCAAGAACAAAATTCAGGACTTAATTGACGCCAAAGAGGTTGAATTTGACGCTCCTGAAAAGCCCAATGTTATATATGCACCGATGCCCAAGCACAGCCACAATGTGTATGCTGTTTTGGAAAACCTCCATGTTACTGATGTTGCCGATTTGTTGACTCCATTGTTAGTAATAAAAGAAAATTTGTTGAAAGCCGGGATCTTTCTTGGTTGTGATGAAGATTGCTATTTTTGTTTGAATATTCAAGATGATTGTCCAATGTTGAAGTCGGGTGTCCAACGCCTGATGGATACTTAAGAAATACTTTTCCAGAAAACCCCTGTTAACACTTTCAATCCGATTACTCATGATACTTGTGATACCTCAACCAATGATATTGCTATCATAACCATTTCCGACAATCCTCCCAAGGCTTGCAAAAGGCCTGTCAGGATTACACCCAACTCTGAATGTGTACCTTTAAAGATCACTATGCCGGGACCCGTCCCGTACCAATCAAGCAAAATGATACCGTGAAACTATGGGGGATAAATCTTCTACCACGACATTAAACAAATCGAAACAGTCCAAGAAATCTCTGAAGAAGACCCTGATATAGGGAACATCGCGGGTACAAGCAAGATCACTCGCAGTGGCCGGATCTTTTCTCCGGAGATTGCTCCTCCACGAGCAGTCTTCAGACCCTTAAAAGCTTCTGCACCTGTTGGACCCTCTGTGCAAGGCCCAGTGATTGAAGAGTTAAACACTCCTGAAGAAAGAACATCCGCTGATAACACCGACAAAGGTAAGGGGATACTGGAAATGCCTGTCAGGACGAAGGCTCATGCTGTGGTTATCCCTGAAACCACTCAGAAGGAGATGGATGAAATCCTGAAAATAATCATAAAAAGTGACTACAACGTTGTGGAACAATTAGGGCAAACCCCTTCTAAAATTTCAATGTTAGCTCTCCTTCTCTGTTCAGAGGCCCATGCTAAGGCCCTGATTAAATTCTTGAAAACGGCACATGTCCCCCAAGAGACCTCGGCTGACCAATTTCAAAATTGTGTGGCCAGTCTTACTGCTGACAACGGCCTGGGCTTTTCCGACGCTGACTTAACTCCCAAAGGAAGGAAACACAATGATGTGTTACATGTTTCAGTTGAATGTCGAGGGACCACCCTCACCCATGTCTTCGTCGATACTGGTTCTTCCCTGAATGTGCTGCCAAAGAAGGCTTTAGATCGTCTGGATTGCGAAGGTTTGACCCTCAAACCTAGTAACATAGTCGTCAGAGCTTTCGATGGTTCCAAGAGAATGGTTCATGGAGAGGTTGATATTCCCATCAAGGTAGGCACCGAAGTGTTCAACTCCACCTTCTACGTGATGGACATCCGTCCGTCATACTCATGTTTGCTGGGGAGACCGTGGATCCATTATGTCGGGGCAGTTACATCCTCTTTACACCAGATGCTGAAGTATCCTGTTAAGGGTAAAATCATAACTGTGCATGGCGAGGAAGAATACATGATTAGTCATCTCAATTCATTTCGATATGTGGAATTAGACGGCGAGTTCATCGAAACACCTTTTCAACATTTCAAGGAAGTCTCTCCCGAGGTAGCAGTTGCTAAAACAGCAGTTGAGGTACCTATCATTCCCAAGCATGTAGCTAAGATGGCATCTCTCAAGGACGCAGAGGCTGTGATTAAGGAGGGGAAGAGCACAGTATGGGGACAATTGCCTGACTTTCCCCATAAGACGGACAAGTTTGGCTTATGGTTTACTGCTGCAGGACAAAAGGCTATGCGTCACTCTAAGATTGGAAGATCACCTGTCAAGATTTCTCACCATGGAATCAATGCTGTAGAGGATGAAGATGAGGAGAGCCACTTTGAAGACTGGATTTTTCCGACTGTCGAAGGGGGTTTGAGCAATTGGGAAGCAAAGGATTTCGTTCCTATCACCTTTATCAACCAGTAATTTTATCTTTGAACAATTTCCCATTTTTATGGTCTGTAATAACTAAAAAAATTCGCACACTATTTTCACCTCATGCCTTGCCCGGGGCATGTAGGTCCATTTTTAAGGGCTTGATTTTCTTCATAATCATATGCCATGTTTTAATGAATCATTGGACGTTTTTCATCTATAAACTGTTGTGTTCATTTTTCTTTCCTTTTGCATTTTGTTTGTTTAGGGATGGCTATCCCTTACACACACCCACACTCACAAATGCAGGTACCCATCCACTCTGGATTCCATGGGTGACTATTCTGTTTTAGCCTTCGATGACTCTGAAGATTTGGTCAATCACGCTAAGTACGAAGCTGACGAAGATTGTGAAGTGCCGGGAGAGTTAGCCAGACTTCTACAACAAGAAGAGAGGGCTATTCTACCTCACGAAGAGTTGTTAGAGACTATCAACTTGGGAACAGAGGAAGACATGAAAGAAGTAAAAGTGGGTGACAACTTGGAACCGAGTGTCAAGGAACGCTTAATACAGTTGTTGAATGAATACGTTGAAATATTCGCTTGGTCTTATGAAGATATGCCAGGGTTAGACACCGATATCGTGGTTCACCGTCTCCCTACAAGAGAAGATTGTCCACCGATCAAGCAAAAGGTTCGCCGAATGAGGCCTGGCATGTCTGAGAAGATTAAGGCTGAAGTAATGAAGCAATTCAACGCCTGCTGTGATACGGTGGGAGAACTGACTTGGGTTTTGCGTTTGTGTTCGCAAATGTTTCGGTTTAGCAAGAGTCGCCATCGACTTTTTATTTTATCCTAAGGAAAGGTCAAAAAGCACAGGAAAGACCTTTGAGATGTTTTCTTGGGTTCGGGGAGTAGATTATAGAAAGGGAAGGTATTAGCACCCTTTCTATCCATGGTTATCCATGGGCTCTTAGTTACTTGCTTAGATCACTTGCCTTTGCTTTTCAATTGTTTGAAATGGTGCTTTGTGCGTGTGGTTTTGAAAATGTTGTGAAAAATATGCCTTGTCTAGGCAACCTTTGTAATGATTCTTGTTTGAATATATACAAAGGTATGTGTCTTTTTGAAAAGATAATTCAATGTTTTGAAAGTTGTTTTGAAATTGTTTTTGAAGTTGTGTTGTGAAGTGTGTTTGAAAAATGGCAAGGATGTTTTGCAAGATTTTTGATCAAGTAACTAAGAGTTGTCTACCCTATTTTACTCAAAGATTTTCTTGTGTTTTAAACCTTTTAACAGTGTTGCTTCACCATTGTATTTGGTGAACAACCTTGTGTTAGGATGTTAACGGGACAGGCGCGGGTCATCGTATAGACCATGATTAGCAATTTTGCAAAGTATCTTAGCATTTTTTGAGGGACTAAGATCATTTTTTGTAAGGCAACTTTGGATAGCGTCATCGAGGGACTATGATCTTTTGATTTTATTTGTTTTACCAAGATACTTTGCATGCGTAACATGACCATTTTAATTTTAGGCAACCGAGTGGAGATACCTTAAGGAGTGTTTGTGTGCAAGTGTGTTTTATTGCATACATGAGTTTATCTTTGAATTAGGATTTTCTATTTCATTGATTTTATCTTGCCATACACATCCTAATTACTAGCATTTATATTTGAAAGCAATAAAAAGCGGAAATGTTAAATCCTACGCTATTACAACAATTAGGGGGTGGGGATACATATTTGTACATGGGGTGGTTCAACGAGAAAAATAGATAAGAAAAGAAAATAACAAAGGCAAGATAGAGAGAAAGAGAGAGAGAGAGCCAGCGCGCTGCTGAGAGGAAATCAGAAGTTCTGACTCAGGCCTGCTGCCAGATTATCAACCTTTTGGTGAAACTGTATGAGTCAGAACTTCTGACTTTGACACCTGAAAAACAGAAACCTGTTAGTGGAAAAATCAGAAGTTCTGACCCCCATGCGCTGCAAGACAAAAGTGTGTTAGTGGGGACATCAGAAGTTTTGATCCTGCTGGAAATACAATAATTTTCAGAAGTTCTGATATTATTGACAGCAAAACAGGCTTCAGATGTGCTAACGTCAAAGTCAGCACTTGGCTTCTCCCTGTGCTAGTCAGAACATCTGCAGTTTTGTTATTTTTCCATAAAACAGAAAACATGTTTGGGACAACTTCAGCAAATGTCAAAGTGTTTCAGGAGATAGAACCAACAAGGTCACAGGCAGGTTCTACACTAATTCACTTCCTACTTAAACATTTTGAGGTATGAAAATCCTTAGAACGCAAACAACAGCAACATGATATTTACATTATGTTTATTGAGCATTCAAAGCTGATGATGCTAGCAGCGTGATGAAGGTCAGCAGGTGCTTACCTGGCTGTTGGAAAAGTCTGTAAGTGGGAGCTAGCTTTTAGCTCTGATGGTGCTCTGGACAGGTTCTTTTTTGAAGGGGTGGATGGAGAGTGTATGTGGTCAGAAACTGTAGGGGCGTCTTTCTTTAATCAAGAAGCAAATTGGGTACAAATGAGGTTTTGAGGCAGGAGATTCAAAGTTGTGTTTTAGGCTCTTGAAACACTAAGATTTTTGACAGAGTTTCAAAGTATTTTCTTGCTAAAAATTTGTTTCTCTTCTAGCAATTTTTTCAGGTTTTTGACCGCCCCTTTTTAGTGGTCAATGGTGCTCTATTTATAGGCAAAGATTTTGTGGATTTTTGAACGTTAAAGGCGCCAATGTAGTAGAGGTTAACTTGTTTTTTTTCTTGAAAGAAGTTCATGAAAAGTTGTGATAATGGACAACTTTTCAGCCTAGGCTGGAACAACAGGCAAGGATTAAGGAGAAGATACCTCTATAGGTGAAAGATGGCGCATAGACCCATGCCTAAACCTGCATAAAGGTGTTTACCAAGCCACACGTGGAGAGACCCCTTGGATGAATGTTCAGGAGTTGTTGGGAGCATTAATGAGCATTAAATGGTGATGAGATTTATCAACATCAAAAATCTTGTAATAGGAGATTTTGCATCATTACCTAAAACCTAAACCAGCAGTTCTGCTTTACCAAAACAACGTAAACCAAGCTCTGACCTTGGCCTCTTGCTGTCTCAGCAAATTCTGAGGATTCTCATGACTTTCTAGCACATTCCTTGGATTTACTTCTGGAAATCCTGGACTTAGAGATTCTGTGTCAGTGTAACACCCACTCTTCTGACCCTTTCATCTTCTGATTCCAGCATGTTCTGAAGGAGCCTTCAAATTTCTTTGCATTCCTCTAGCAAAATCTGGCTGAACTTGCGTAACTGCTGAAAGAGCCATGTTCTGTTTGAAGATTACGTGTTGAACCACGTTTACAACCTCTAACTGAGTTGATGTAGCTGCTGAAGAGCCAACTTCTGACTGTGTTGAGCCAAGCTTGCAACTTCTGACCGTTTCTGTCTGGAGGTTGGTTCAGAAGTTCTGAAGTGCTATTTTCTTCTTAAACACCCATTTTCAGAGAAAAATTCCAAATGTTTAGAATTTAATTTTTCCAAGGTAAAAGCTTTGCCTTTAGAGCTTGTGTGATCATTTTGCTCTTGTAAATGGTTTGCTTGGGAATAAATGATAATTCAGGACTTGGATTTGTTTAAGAGAAACTCTGAGAATCCAGGATGATTTCCTGAAGAATGAGAGGGCAAATGTTGGGGTACAACAGTTGCCCATGTTTAATCTTCTTGAACCTGAAGAGTTAGATTAGCAGTTTTCCCATTCGCGACTTGAAGGTAAAAGAATGATTGGACACTAGAGTGCCCAAAAAAATTTGCACTCGCCAAAGCGTAGTTGAGGGAATGGGCTTAAAGATGCCATTTGGAGATGTGACAGAATCTTGTCGGATATGGGCTTAAAGATGCCATCTGGAGAATGTTTGTTGAACTGTATGTTGTTGGTGAGTGGGTGAGTATCAGAAAGGTATCCATGTTTGGAACATCTCTGAACTGGGGGTCTGAATAAGCAATAGATTGACATCCATGTTTGGAGAATCCATAAACTGTTTTCAGAAGTTTTGAAGTTGAATAAGCAATAGATCAACATCCATATTGGGAAGCATCCGTAAACTGTTTTCAAAAGTTGAAGTCTGTATGAGCAGCAGAATGACTTCCGTGGTGATTGCACTGGGGAGAATCAAGCTGCTGGTGTAAAGGACAGAATGACATCCGTGTCTGGCGCGTATCTGAACTTTGAGGTTGATAGTTGAATCTAAATGAGGGATAGAATGGCCGCCGTGTCTGGGGCGTATCTAGTCTGTATCGGATTGCTGAAGTCTGAATGAATAGCAGAATGACCGCCGTGTCTGGGGTGTATCTGTACTGTATCTGAGAAATTGTTAACAAAAGCCTTTTAATCTTATCTTGAAAAGGGTAAAATGTTAGCTAAAACACAAAGTTATGTTGCATGGTATGTATGATGCAATGAATTGTGTTTCATCAAGGTTTATGATATATGAGTGTAATGGTTATGCATGCAAGCTGAGTAGCCGTCTTGTTGAGGAAGATAAAATCCTGGATAATGAAATCTTTGACTGCTGCCAGGGAAAGTAAATCCTTGACTGCTGCAGGGAATTGCAAGTCCTTTAATCGTTAAAAATGAGAAGTCCTGGGACCACTGTTGGGGAAATCAGGAGTTTGGGTTGTATGCCAATCTACTGGGGATTCTTGTTTTGAGGAGATCTTCACTGGGGAATATCTGGATACTCTATGAGGAACTGAGAATGAGAGTCTTCATTCTACTTGGGGAATAAGAATTTTGTGGGGAATAGCCATACTGTTGCGGAGTGGCTATCCTGTTGGAGAGTAAAAACTCAGGACTCTGGGAAAAGCTTATTCCCGTCTGGAAGAAGTTCAGGTTTAGGTTGTATGCCACTTTAAGAATAAGAATATTTACTCTGTTGGGGATATCAGGAAGTTGAATTGTATGTTATAGGTGAAAGGATGAGAAGCAGGAAGGTATCTGCGTTTGGAGCATCTCTGGGCTGAGGATAAATTCTGAATGAGTGACAGAATGGCAACCGTGTCTGGAGCGTATCTGGACTGTATCGGAAGTTGAGATCTGTATAAGTAGCAGAATGACTTTCGTGTCTGGAGTGTATCTGGAACTGTAACTGGGATCTGAATAAGTGACAAAATGGCAACCGTGTCTGGAGCATATCTGGACTGTATCTGGAGTTTAGATCTGTATGAGTAGCAGAATGACTTCCGTGTCTGGAGTGTATCTAAAACTGTAACTGGGATCTGAATAAGTGACAGAATGGAAACCGTGTCTGGAGCATATCTGGACTGTATCTGGTGTTGAGATCTGTATGAGTAGCAGAATGACTTCCGTGTCTGGAGTGTATCTGAAACTGTAACTGGGATCTGAATAAGTGACAGAATGGCAACCGTGTCTGGAGCATATCTGGAGTTTGAGATCTGTATGAGTAGCAGAATGACTTCCGTGTCTGGAGTGTATCTGAAATTGTAACTGGGATCTGAATAAGTGACAGAATGGCAACCGTGTCTGGAGCATATCTGGAATGTATCTGGAGTTTGAGATCTGTATGAGTAGCAGAATGACTTTCGTGTCTGGAGTGTATCTGGAACTGTAACTGGGATCTGAATAAGTGACAGAATGGCAACCGTGTCTGGAGCATATCTGGACTGTATCTGGAGTTTAGATCTGTATGAGTAGCAGAATGACTTCCGTGTCTGGAGTGTATCTGAAACTGTAACTGGGATCTGAATAAGTGACAGAATGGCAATCGTGTCTGGAGCATATCTGGACTATATCTGGAGTTTAAGATCTGTATGAGTAGCAGAATGACTTCCGTGTCTGGAGTGTATCTGAAACTGTAACTGGGATCTGAATAAGTGACAGAATGGCAACCGTGTCTGGAGCATATCTGGACTGTATCTGGAGTTTGAGATCTGTATGAGTAGTAGAATAACTTCCGTGTCTAGAGTGTATCTGAAACTGTAACTGAGATCTGAATAAGTGATAGAATGGCAACCGTGTCTGGAGCATATCTGGACTGTATCTGGAGTTTGAGATCTGTATGAGTAGCAGAATGACTTCCGTGTCTGGAGTGTATCTGAAACTGTAATTGGGATATGAATAAGTGACAGAATGGCAACCGTGTCTGAAGCATATCTGGACTGTATCTGGTGTTGAGATCTGTATGAGTAGCAGAATGACTTCCGTGTCTGGAGTGTATCTGAAACTGTAACTGGGATCTGAATAAGTGACAGAATGGCAACCGTGTCTGGAGCGTATCTGGATTGTATCTGAAGTTGAGAGATTTCTTAAAATCTTGACTGGACTGCCCCAGGTTTAATGAGCTTTGAAAGATTTGTTGAAATCTTGACTGGACTGCCCCAGGTTTACTGGACAATACCATATCAAATCCCCTTTTATTGATGGGAGATTTTTGCAACGGGAGTATCATCCCACTTGAAGTGATTTTCCTCACTGAGAGAGCTTTCGTTCCTCCGAACATTCACTGTATGAATTTCTTTGCTGTTAAACAAGTAAACCATGTGCAAACAACGATATTCAAATAATGCAAAGTTTATGCTTGTCTCGAAGTTTTGAAAAATGCATTTTTTAGCAGAAAACTTTTTATAATTTAACACAAGATTTTAGGGCAAAGCCTTACAAGAGTCAGGATACCTTTTTTAACAGTATGCTTTCGAACTAACCCATGCTTCAATTAGGACTTTTGAAGGGTTATAACGTGGCTTAGTTCACGGTTTAAGAAACAAAGGATAAAGGCTCAAAGTATATTTGTACCCATCCGCTCTTCATGACATTCTTCCATCCTAAACTCAGTTAATTGCGCGTCGGACTCTATTCAAATTTGGAACGACATTTTTGTGATGGTCCACACCAGTTGAATTTATTGTAGGCAGTCCTCATTTTTGCAACATTTTTCATGTTTGTTGGGGATTGGTAATGACCTTTTTCTTTTGATTTGTTATCCCTAACTTTTGCCTGACTGTTCCTATTTTCGAGATTACTGTCAGCGGGATGCCCCAACTTTCTTAAGCCTCTTTTGTAGGTTTTGGCTCAGTGGGCTTTTCTCTTTTGAGAGATAATGACTGCCTATGAGACAAAGAACCATCACTGTCTTTTGGTTCCAAAGGAATGTTTTTGATGTTATTCGTTTATATTACGAACTGAGAGTTTGCGACTTCAATGCGTATCTTTTTTGAATTAACTGAGAGACTACCCTGCCCCAGGTTTAAATCAAAGGTTTCAATTTGTTTAAAAACAGAAAACTCCCACTTCTTTGGCTCGAAGGGGTTGACTAGGGATTATCTTCCTTATAACTCCAGTGTTTAGGATTTGAAAGAAACGCCTGTACATCGTCAGCAAGGTCTGTTCAAAAGCATACTGTATAGGATTATGGCATTGTTTCGTCATCCTCCTTCTAAAGGCTTGTAGATTTTTATCAAGAGTTAAATATCATAAAGAAAACATAAGAATAGTGAAAACGAATGGATGAATTCAAGACGAACATATGCAATGCATTAATGAAATAGAGTTTGACATCAACAGATAATTGTTTGAATACAAAAGAAATTACAACTTGAAAATTCAAATGGAACAAAAGTCTCCCAGTTCAAGCTTTGTCATTTCAGGTGGAGAACCCTTAGCGGAAGATTTTCATCTCACCATCCGGCATGAATTCCAACACTCCTTCGTCGATCAAGTCTTGGATCTTGTTTTTCAAATCCCAACAGTCATCGGTGTCATGTCCAGGACTATGAGAGTGGTATACACAAAACGCGTCGGGGTGATAGCTAGGAGTAGAGGTATTGGGCTTCCGAATAGGATCCCTTAAGGCAATCAGATTGACCTCCAACAGGCGTTTCAGTATTAGGGATGATGGTATGTCAGTCTCAGAAAAATGTCTTCCAGACGTATTTTTCTTACGTTGATTACCCTGTTGACGCTGACGAGGTTGTTGCTGGGCTTGTGACCCTGAAGCAAGTTGAGGAGCTTTTCCTTTGTCTTCTTATCTCAAAGGGAGTTGAATGATGACTTGATCTTCAACCTTAGGTGTTTGCCCCACTTGGTTGTCCCGAAGCAGTTTGTTGACGAGAACCCTGAGCTCCTCTTGTCTTTGAGCCAAGTCTTGAATGAGAGTCATCTGGCCCACCAGTTGTCCCATCATTTGGATCTTCATTGTTTCCAGCTCAATCTGAAGTTCTTCCAACTGATCATTCCTGACACTTCTTGAACTCCCTAGGACCATGACCCTTGTAAGGAGAGCTTTCACTTCTTCTTGCCCCTGGGACAGGTTCAAGAACATTTCTTGAAGTTGAGCATTTTGATCCTGGATATCTTTGACAGTCCTTTCTAGAGCCATCTCTACTGAAATAAACAGTAGGAGAATAAGGAAACCTGAAAAGGAAAACCTGTTATGATACAATGCATGATATGTGGATGCATGTTTTCAAGAATCTCTCGGGGTAAACACAAGAAAATGTTAGAGATTGAACTTTGATCAACATCTTTGATTGGAGAACTTTGTATCGGTGGATGTCTTTTCACGAGAATCAAGCTCACCATGTCGAGTGGGTCATAGCCCCCGATTCAAGTTGTTGCACTTGATCTTTGACGGCGTTTGTTCAGAGGACAACCCTCTTGCCTTTTTGGTAGATGTCTGATTCAACGTGACCCTGCATCAAAAGACCCTCGAGATCCTTGAAATGATTATTGAAAATGCTATGATATGATGTTATGATGTTATGTACATGTATGCAAAAGTAAGCAAGTGTATATACAGGTAATCATATTCACACAAAGCAGACAAGTCCTTAGTTTTAGGCTTGCATGGGGTTTGTAGGTAAGTACCCTCTTGAAGTTAGTTGGCTTAAACCTGTCCTAAAATAGAAACCGGGTTCTAAGGAGCTCAATATCACTGGATTATTTTCTGTGTTCATGGTTTCAGTTTAGACACTTTACTGGCGACCAAAATATTCCAAGAAAACAATCCTCAATGAGTGTAGTGTCGAGTATCTACCAACTTTGGACTGCACCAAAGTCGGTCATCTCACTACACCTAAAAAAGGCCAAGATGGTCAAGTAAGGTTCTAAGGTCAATTGATGCTTCACGACACCACGCGACGGCCCCGTACTCTCCTTGATTCAACTAAAGGGTTACCGGTACCAACCAAAGTGCCACATCAAAGTAGCTATTGTTTCAACCATGTCGGTATACCCCACACAGTTCCCTCACATCTTATTGCTACTTACCTAAAAAGGTGCCCCCAAATCCGGGTGTAGGATTTACAACAAACCCAAACAAGGAACCCAAGAAGTAAAACAATCAAAGCAATCAAAGTAAGCATGTATAGGTGATCTAAAACCCTAAGGTAACCCCACTTTTAGAAATCTCCCCAGCAGAGTAGCCAGTTCTGTGATACGGTGGGAGAACTGACTTGGGTTTTGCGTTTGTGTTCGCAAATGTTTCGGTTTAGCCAGAGTCGCCACCGACTTTTTATTTTATCCTAAGAAAAGATCAAAAAGCACAGGAAAGACCTTTGAAATGTTTTCTTGGGTTCGGGGAGTAGATTATAGAAAGGGAAGGTATTAGCACCCTTTCTATCCATGGTTATCCATGGGCTCTTAGTTACTTGCTTAGATCACTTGCCTTTGCTTTTCAATTGTTTGAAATGGTGCTTTGTGCGTGTGGTTTTGAAAATGTTGTGAAAAAGATGCCTTGTGTAGGCAACCTTTGTAATGATTCTTGTTTGAATATATACAAAGGTATGTGTCTTTTTGAAAAGATAATTCAATGTTTTGAAAGTTGTTTTGAAATTGTTTTTGAAGTTGTGTTGTGAAGTGTGTTTGAAAAATGGCAAGGATGTTTTGCAAGATTTTTGATCAAGTAACTAAGAGTTGTCTACCCTATTTTACTCAAAGATTTTCTTGTGTTTTAACCCTTTTAACAGTGTTTCTTCACCATTGTATTTGGTGAATAATCTTGTGTTAGGATGTTAACGGGACAGGCGCGGGTCATCGTATAGACCATGATTAGCAATTTTGCAAAGTATCTTAGCATTTTTTGAGGGACTAAGATCATTTTTTGTAAGGCAACTTTGGATAGCGTCATCGAGGGACTATGATCTTTTGATTTTGTTTGTTTTACCAAGATACTTTGCATGCGTAACATGGCCATTTTAATTTTAGGCAACCGAGTGGAGATATCTTAAGGAGTGTTTGTGTGCAAGTGTGTTTTATTGCATACAGGAGTTTATCTTTGAATTAGGATTTTCTATTTCATTGATTTTATCTTGCCATACACATCCTAATTACTAGCATTTATATTTGAAAGCAATAAAAAGCGGAAATGTAAAATCCTACGCTATTACAGCAATTAGGGGGTGGGGATACATATTTGTACATGGGGTGGTTCAACGAGAAAAATAGATAAGAAAAGAAAATAACAAAGGCAAGATAGAGAGAAAGAGAGAGAGAGCCAGCGCGCTGCTGAGAGGAAATCAGAAGTTCTGACTCAGGCCTGCTGCCAGATTATCAACCTTTTGGTGAAAATATATGAGTCAGAACTTCTGACTCTGGCACCTACAAAACAGAAACCTGTTAGTGGAAAAATCAGAAGTTCTGACCCCCATGCGCTGCAAGACAAAAGTTTGTTGGTGGGGACATCAGAAGTTCTGATCCTGCTGGAAATACAATAATTTTCAGAAGTTCTGATATTATTGACAGCAAAACAGGCTTCAGATGTGCTAACGTTAAAGTCAGCACTTGGCTTCTCCCTGTGCTAGTCAGAACATCTGCATTTTTGTTATTTTTCCACAAAACAGAAAACATGTTTGGGACAACTTCAGCAAATGTCAAAGTGTTTCAGGAGACAAAACCAACAAGGTCACAGGCAGGTTCTGCACTGATTCACTTCCTACTTAAACATTCTGAGGTATGAAAATCCTCAGAACGCAAACAGCAGCAACATGATATTTACATTATGTTTATTGAGCATGCAAAGCTGATGATGCTAGCAGCGTGATAAAGGTCAGCAGGTGCTTACCTAGCTGTTGGAAAAGCCTGTAAGTGGGAGCTAGCTTTTAGCTCTGATGGTGTTCTGGACAGGTTCTTTTTTGAAGGGGGTGGATGGAGAGTGTATGTGGTCAGAAACTGTAGGGGCGCCTTTCTTTAATCAAGAAGCAAATTGGGTACAAATGAGGTTTTGAGGCAGGAGATTCAAAGTTGTGTTTGAGGCTCTTGAAACACTAAGATTTTTGATAGAGTTTCAAAGTATTTTCTTGCTAAAAATTTATGTTTCTCTTCTAGCATTTTTTTCAGGTTTTTGACCGCCCCTTTTTAGTGGTCAATGGTGATCTATTTATAGGCAAAGCTTTTGTGGATTTTTGAACGTTAAAGGCGCCAATGTAGTAGAGGTTAACTTGTTTTTTTTCTTGAAAGAAGTTCGTGAAAAGTTGTGATAATGGACAACTTTTCAGCCTAGGCTGGAACAGCAGGCAAGGATTGAGGAGAAGAGACCTCTATAGGTGAAAGATGGCACATAGACCCATGCCTAAACCTGCATAAAGGTGTTTACCAAGCCACACGTGGAGAGACCCCTTGGATGAATGTTCAGGAGTGGTTGGGAGCATTAATGAGCATTAAATGGTGATGAGATTTACAACATCAAAAATCTTGTAATAGGAGATTTTGCATCATTACCTAAAACCTAAACCAGCATTTCTGCTTTACCAAAACAACGTAAACCAAGCTCTGACCTTGGCCTCTTGCTGTCTCAACAAATTCTGAGGATTCTCCTGACTTTCTAGCACGTTCCTTGGATTTGCTTCTTGAAATCCTGGACTTAGAGATCCTGTGTCAGTGTAACACCCACTCTTCTGACCCTTTCATCTTCTGATTCCAGCATGTTCTGAAGGAGCCTTCAGACTTCTTTGCTTTCTTTGCATTCCTCTAGCAAAATCTGGCTGAACTTGCGTAACTGCTGAAAGAGCCATGTTCAGTTTGAAGATTACGTGTTGAACCACGTTTACAACCTCTAACTGAGTTGATGTAGCTGCTGAAGAGCCAACTTCTGACTGCGTTGAGCCAAGCTTGCAACTTCTGACCGTTTCTGTCTGGAGGTTGGTTCAGAAGTTCTGAAGTGCTATTTTCTTCTTAAACACCCATTTTCAGAGAAAAATTCCAAATGTTTAGAATTTAATTTTTCCAAGGTAAAAGCTTTGCCTTTAGAGCTTGTGTGATCATTTTGCTCTTGTAAATGGTTTGCTTGGGAAGAAATGATAATTCAGGACTTGGATTTGTTTAAGAGAAACTCTGAGAATCCAGGATGATTTCCTGAAGAATGAGAGGGAAAATTTTGGGGTACAACACCGGCTTTCTGGCTGTTACAACCTATCCACAATGGGTTGCTAACATCGTGCCCGTACCTAAAAAGGATGGCAAAGTCAGAATGTGTGTAGACTATCGGGATTTGAACAGGGCTAGCCCTAAAGACGATTTTCCGCTGCCACATATCGACATTTTGGTTGACAACACAAATCAGCACAACATATTTTCTTTCATGGATGGATTCTTGGGCTACAACCAGATCAAAATGGCCCCCGAGGACATGGAGAAAACTACCTTTGTCACACAATGGGGTACCTTTTGCTACAAGGTGATGCTGTTTGGACTGAAGAACGCAAGGGCAACCTACCAACGCGCCATGGTAGCTTTATTTCATGATATGATACATCATGAGATCGAAGTTTACATAGACGACATGATAGATCGATCACAAATAGAAGAAGAGCACCTTGAACATTTGCAAAAGCTGTTTGCCAGGTTAAAGGAGTATAAGCTCAGACTAAATCCAAGCAAGTGCACTTTTGGAGTTAGATCTGGTAAACTTTTGGGATTTATTGTCAGCAACAAAGGTATTGAGGTTGATCCTGCTAAAGTAAAGGCTATACAAGAAATGCCTGCTCCCCATACTGAAAAGGAGGTTAGAGGATTCTTGGGACGCTTGAACTATATCGCCAGGTTCATCTCTCACCTGACGTCTACCTGTGAGCCAATTTTCAAACTGTTGAAGAAGGATCAGGTAGTTGAATGGAACAACGATTGTCAAGTTGCTTTTGATAAGATCAAGGAGTATTTGCTAGAACCTCCTATTCTGATGCCGCCCGTCGAAGGAAGGCCGCTGATCATGTATCAGACTGTTTTGGATAACTCAATGGGGTGCGTGCTGGGCCAACATGACGAGTCTGGTCGAAAAGAGCATGCCATTTATTACCTTAGCAAAAAGTTTACCGACTGTGAGACTTTCTACTCACTGCTCGATAAAACTTGCTGCGCTTTGGTATGGGCTGCTCGCCGACTAAGGCAGTATATGTTGACTCATACCACTTTGCTGATTTCCAAGATGGACTCGATCAAATATATCTTCGAGAAGCCTGCTTTATCTGGAAGAATCGCTAGATGGCAGATGATCCTGACTGAGTATGACATTCAGTATACTACCCAAAAAGCTATAAAAGGGAGTGTACTAGCTGACCATCTAGCTCATCAAGCTGTCGAAGATTATCAATCTATGAGATTCGACTTCCCTGACGAGGACATCATGACATTGGACAACATTGAAAGCAATGGACCGTATGACGGACCTGAACAAGGATCCCGATGGACCCTGTACTTTGATGGTGCTTCAAATGCACTCGGCAACAGTATCGGTGCGGTACTCATTTCCCCAGAAGGTTGCCATACACCTTTCACTGCCCGACTTTGTTTCAGCTGTACCAACAACATGGCCGAATATGAAGCTTGCATCTTTGGTCTCAAGGCTGCTATAGACTTGGGAATCAAATCTTTGGTCGTATTTGGGGACTCGGCTTTGGTTATCAGTCAAGTCAAAGGAGAGTGGGACACCAAACATCCTAATCTTATCCCATACAAAGAACATGTCCTGACATTATTGCCTCATTTCGGGCAGATTACTTTCGAGCATTTCCCGCGAGAAGAGAATCAACTAGCAGGTGCTCTGGCTACAATGTATTCCATGTTTAAACTCAACTGGGATAACGAGGCTCCCCAAATTACCATCGAGCGAATGGACGAACCTGCACACTGTCATGAGATTAATACCGAAGAAGTAGTGGAACAACCCTGGTTTCATGAAATCAAAAGGTATCTCCAGACTAGAGAATATCCCGAAGGAGCTTCCGTCAATGACAAAAAGTTCTTAAGGAGATTTGCTGCCAAGTTCTTCCTAAGAAATGACATCCTTTATAAATGCAGCCATGTTTGTGTTTTACTTCGATGTGTGGACAAAGCTGAAGCAAAGTTCATCATGACTGAGATACACAGCGGCACATTTGGCACCCATTTGAGCGGGCATACGATGGCTAAAAAGATTCTACGGGCAGGCTACTACTGGTCTACCATGGAAGCTGATTGTCACCAATATTCCCGTACTTACCACAAATGCCAAGTCTATGCCGATAAGGTACATATTCCTCCTGTTCCTCTCAACATTCTGACAGCTCCTTGGCCGTTCACAATGTGGGGCATTGACATGATTGGAGAGATCAAGCCCACGGCGTCCAATGGACATCGCTTCATCTTGGTTGCTATTGATTATTTTACCAAGTGGGTCGAAGCAGCTTCCTTTGCCTCTGTTACAAAGAATGTGGTTGCCCGCTTCATCAAGCAGAATCTCATATGCCGGTATGGTGTCGCCGACAGGATCATCACAGACAACGGTACAAATCTGAACAATACTATGATCACCGCTCTATGCGAACAGTTCAAGATTTATCATCACAATTCATCTCCCTATCGGCCGAAGATGAACGGTGCTGTTGAAGCTGCGAACAAAAACATCAAGAAGATCATTCAAAAAATGACAGTTACCTACAAAGACTGGCATGAGATGTTACCGTTTGCTCTGCATGGATATCGTACCACGGCACGTACCTCAACAGGGGCAACCCCATTCTCTTTGGTATATGGCATGGAAGCTGTCCTACCTATGGAAGTTCAGATTCCTTCTTTAAGGATTATGAAGGATGCTGGTTTGAGTGAAGACGATTGGATTCAGACCCGGCTTGATCAACTCAATTTGATCGACGAGAAGCGACTTACTGTTGTTTGCCATGGTCAGACGTACCAAAAACGGATAATCAAGGCTTTCAACAAGAAAGTCAGGCGTCAGGTATATCAAGTCGGAGATCTTGTAATCAAGCGGATCATCTTGCCGCAAAGTGATCCCAGGGGCAAATGAACTCCTACTTACGAAGGACCATTTGTGATCAAGAGCATCTTTTCTGATGGGGCAATAATTCTGACCACCATGGACGGTGATGACTTGCCACACCCTGCGAACGCGGACATAGTCAAAAGGTACTACGCATAAAACAACTCGACAAGTTGAAAACCCGAAAGGGCGACTTGGGCAAAAATTAGGGATAAAACAAAAAAAATCTGTACACCCGGCAAGTTGAAAACCCGAAAGGGCAACTTGGGCAAAAAAGGGTTTCCCGGTGGATCGAAAACCCGAAAGGGCGATTCAGGAAAAAGTTAGGGAATTAAAGCGTATGACTGTGTCTCGTCGAATCACTATAAAGAACAATCTCTTCAGCGACAAGCTCCGAGCTTCTGATCAATCCAATCATCTACGGACGAAGCAACGAATGGACAAGATATTCAAAGTTGTGAAGGCTATAGCAGAATGGGAATCCCATGGAATTGTTACACATAGCCGTCTTTCTTTTGTATAAAATTTTTCCTTTTTTATGATACAATTCTCTTACTAGGATGTCTGTCTCCTTTGTACAAAGATACTCACAAAAGTTAATACAAGTACACTTCCAAGTGCAAAAATTTGTTGGCCTTTCTTTTCTTTTTACACTTATGTTTTATTTGAAAACGTCCAATGTTTTGTTAAATAGGCATATGCATTTGAACATAATCACTGCTTACAAATAAAACGAAATTAAGAAAAGATGATTACTGAGAGTTTGAAGGTTAGGAAGATATCTTTATGCAATTTCAGAAGAAATCCCCTGCGTTACATCATTCAGATCCTCAACAAGGCTAAATTTGGAGTATGTTTCCCCGGCGGAGTTAAACTTCAAGATCCTCAGCAGAGCAAAAGCTTTCTAAAGCTGGATTCCCCAGCTAAAGTGCATTCCAAAACTTAATTCCCCTCAGAGTCAAGTTTCAAGATCCCCAGTGGAGCCCCAAAACCCTGAAAATCCTATCCCCAACGAAACCAGAATAGTGAACATTCTCCCCACAGAGATATTTCCCAGTAGATTGAAGATTCTCAGTCTCACTTCTCCAGCATAAGTCTCCCAGGTTTTAACTTCCCAGTAGAGATTTTCAAAGTTTTCCTTATTCCCCAAGCAGTCAACAGTCAGCAAGGATTTCTCATCTTCAGTAATCAAAGATTTTTTGAATCTCCAGCTTCGGTCATGGATTTATTGTCCCCGGCAGCAGTCAAAGATTCTGTGATCTCCAGTTACCAGGATTTATCTTCCTCAGCAAGACGGCTACTCAGCCTACATACGCATCCATTACATTCATATATCATAAACATTTATGAAATACAATTCATTGCATCATACATATCATGCAACATAACTTTGTGTTCAGCTAACATTTTTACCCTTTTCCGGATAAGTGTAAAGGCTATCATTAACAATTATTTAGATACAGTACATATACACCCCAGACACGGCGGTCATTCTATTACTCATTCGGAATTTCAAGTCAAATACAGTACAGATACACCCCAGACACGACAGTCATTCTATTACTCATTCGGAATTTCAAGTCAAATACAGTACAGATACACCCCAGACACGGCGGCCATTCTACTACTCATTCAGACTTCGACAATCCGATATAGACTAGATACGCTCCAGACACGGCATCCATTCTATCTCTCATTCAGATTCAATTATAAACCTCAAGTTCAAATGCATTCCAGACACGGATACCATTCTGGCCTTTACATCAGCAGTTTGATTCTCCCCTAGTGCAGTCGCCACAAAAGTCATTCTGACACTCATACATATCTCAACTTTAGATACAGTCCAGATACGCTCCAGACACGGTTTCCATTCTGTCACTCATTCAAAATTTATCCCCAGCCCACAGTTGCTCCATACACAGATATTTCTCTGTTACCCGGATACAATACAGATACACTTCAGACACGGCAGTCATTCTAATATTCATTCAAACATTCAAATACAGTTATAACTCATATATTCCCCAGACCCGGACGCCATTCTTTTGCTCATACAAACTCAGTCTCCAGATACAGTTCAAGTGCATTCCAGACACGGATACCATTTTGCTCCTCATTCTTCTGACCTACGACATTGCAGTTCAACAAACATTCTTGGATGGCATATTTAAGCCCATCTCCAGCAAAATTCTATCATCTCCAAATGGCATCTTTAGGCCCATTCCCTCAACAATGTTTTGGTGAGTGCAAATTTACGGGCACTCTAGTGTCCAATCCTCTTCTACCTTCGAGTCGCGAAAGGCAAGCATGACAATCTAACTCTTCAGGTTCAAGAAGATTGAACAGGGGCAACTATTGTACCCCAAAATTTTCTCTCTCATTTCACCAACATTTTTCTCATCACAAGACTCTTGGAGTTCAAGATCAAACTAGGGTTTGCTCTGCTCAAGACCCCTCCTTGCACTGTTGACCCAAATTAGGGTTTGAGTTTGCACAAGGATATTTTGACCTACAATATCCAAATTGACTTTCATACTTCATGTTGGGTTCACAAGTTTGCCCATACCAAGTTTCAAGCCTTGATTCAAATTTTTGCCCAGTCAATTGGACAGTTGACCTAAAAAATCAGCTGTATTGGGGAAAAAGTCAACTGTGACCAATTGACAGTCAAACCTCATGAAATTTGACCCACATCAACATTATGAACTCATATGAACCATTTGATCAAATTTGGATCACAATTCCACAAGAAATTTGATCAGATCACCAAAAGGGCAAAATGGTCCTTTTTAGGGTTTTGACTGCACAGAGGCAATTTTTGACTGTTTAACCTAACCAATGGCAAACCAAGCTCACATATGGACTCAATGACTCAATGAATTTGTCTTGACCCATTCAACAAGTTCCAAAGATCTCAAATGCATAGGATTGACAGATGAATTTTTCAGTCAACTGATCAAAATTTGACTGTACACTGAAAAGTCAAACTTTGACTTTTTGGTCAAAATCAAGTGCCAAGAGTTATTTTTCATCAAAACATGTAAAATTATGAAACTTGTTCATCAAGAAACTCAAAATTACAAATTAGGGTTTGAAATAGAAAAATTTCATAACTTGGAAATTTTCTAAGTTATGAAATTTTCTTATTTTTTCCTAACTTTGTCCCATTTTTTCACCAAGATGCAAATGGATTAAAACAAAACTTGCAACATGAAAGTTGTAGTCCATCACAAAGTCTACAACTTTGATTCACAAAGTTTTCTCAAAGGAAGCTTTTATCTCAAGTTATGATTTTTGGAACAAGGGTACCTAGAACTTTTTAACTTAGAGAAAATTTACCCTAATCTAGGCATGATTTTGACCCATCTTCTTGGCCATTTTTCACATAGTTTCACTTGGAGTTTCAAGTTGCATTACAAAGATGGATTGTAGTACATGTTCCAAGATTTACAAATTATCCAAGAACTCCTCAAACACCCTTGTGGCTAGATAGAATCGAATTCTCAAAGTTGGCAAAAACTCACTTTTGTCCATGACCAAGGCATGTTCATACAAACTTGCATTTTCAAATCAGCTTGTTTGATGCTAGCTTGCAGGCCTCAAAACCAGTTTACACTCCATAATTTAATGCATAACCATTGAGTTGAGGGATTATCTTGTTCATTTGGACATTACATGCAAGTTTAAGCCTTAAGTAGTAAAAGGTATATTGCCATTTTTGCAAAAGATGCTTTATGTCAAAACACTAAACATTGAGCCTTGAACAAAAATCTGGGACTGCAAACCAAATCCAGGGATTAGAGGGGCCTAGAGGGTTGTGTGCAGCATACAAGATGGCTGGTACAGGCCTATGAACATAGACTTACACATCTTTTCTTCATATACAATAAATATGCAAAAGACACTAGAACAACAACATCAGAGAGAATCTACTTGTGCAAGTTTTTGAGACAATTTTTACACATTACATTGAACCTAAAACATGAGCCTTTGAGTCCTGAAACCTCCCATAGCTCAAAATCATCTTCATTTGGCAAAATAGAGTACTCCCTGCAGATTGAGTTCCACAACACAATTTGCTCGTGCGTTTTGGCTCAAACCTGTTCAAACATCTTCCATTCCATCCACCTGAACTATCCCAGACTTCCATTGCAAGCTGTAACACCTCTAACCCACTTTGCCATTTTCATTTCAAAGCTTTGCAGGTGGAGTTCTACAGCACGATTCAGTTTGTTTTAAAGCAAACCAAGCATTGGAGAAGCTTCCTTGGACCTTAGGCAAGCTCAACAGAAGCTTAAACACCATTGAAGGTTGCTGCATTGCCCTACTCGATTCAAACTGAAACAGGTATTTCATGTACTTCTATCTCTCTATTTAGGAATGGTTAGGCTTAGTTTGTGAATGAAATACGTTGTACTCATAGCCCTGAAGCCATACATATGCTTAGTTTTCATTTACATTAATCGTGCTGAGAGAATTTCATTCATGAACTTGCTGAAAAAACTAGGTTAGAAATTAGGGCCAGAGAAATTCTCTCTGGTCTTTGAGAGTTAATCCAAGTTTTTTATATGGTTAAATTCGTTATTTGATGCTCTACAAGTTTCATGTTTTGAGTTTTGTCAAAAGATCAAAGAATCAGAAGATAGCATTTTGTACAAGAAGCGCGCATATTTTCAAACAGTCTGGAGGTTGAAGATGATGGCTTGGGCTGGGCCTGGGTCATTCTTGCTTCTAACACCCCTTGGTTCAATTTGCACCCCCCTTGGCCCATTTGATTGAATATTTGTCATTTTCATGTTTTTATTTTTTATTCTGACTTTATTATTTTTTGTTCAAATATAAAAAATGCCAAAAATAATTTTCCATATTTTTTTTATATTTATTTGATATTTATTTATTTTATTAAGCATATATGTATAAATAAACCATTTTCTCTTTTAATAAAACTCAAAAACAATACAAAAAATATACTTATTTTTTATTTGTTATTTTTATTTACATTTGAAAACATTTTCTTGAAAATATCCATTTTTGTAAATAATTAATTTTTATCTTTGTATATTTAATATGTTTAATAAATATATATAATAATATACTTATATACTTTATTTTATTGAATAATAAGGACAAAAAATACAAAATAATACATTTTTATTTTTATTAATATTTGACACTAAAAATACTTTTTTTTACAATATACTTTTATTTTTGCATAAATTAATATATATTGTATATAGTTGATAAATATTACTATTTATTTAAAAAATTAGGGTTTTTCCCTAAATAACCAAAATAATTAAAATTTGACCTTTTTATTTATTTTACATTTCACATTAAAAAATACCCTTTTCACATACATAAAAAAAATCTTTTTTTTGCCTAATACATTTTTATTTGATATTTATTTGATTGTGTTTATTTAAATGTTAAATATTGACTTGTATATTCGATATGGTTGTAATAACTTAGAATTTATTTCCTTGTCAAATATCCCCAATTCAAACTTGTATCCCCTCCCTATATCATGTTGTAATAGTGTAGCGTTTAAATTCTCGCACATTTAAAAGCTTTCAATTATGCCATGTTTAGACCTAGGGTTTGTATGCAAAATGAAATCAACAATTAGTTTGACCTAATCCAAGATAAACATGCATGAAAAACAAACACAATGCACACTCACACCCCTAGGGTTTCATCCACTTGTTGCCTTCAAAAATGGGCCATGGTTGCATGTCAAGTACTTTGGCAAAATAAAAACAAACAAAAGATCATAGTCCCTCGATGATGCTATCTGAGTTTCCTAAACAAAAATGATCAAGTCCCTCAAGAAAATTGCCAAAGATACTTGACACTATTGC
Source organism: Vicia faba (assembly GCA_948472305.1). Taxonomy (NCBI): domain Eukaryota; kingdom Viridiplantae; phylum Streptophyta; class Magnoliopsida; order Fabales; family Fabaceae; genus Vicia; species Vicia faba. Next base: position 217,996,460 of record OX451735.1, read on the forward strand.
TATCATGGTCTATACGATGACCCGCGTCTGTCCCGTTGACATCCTAACACAAGGTTGTTCACCAAACACAATGGTGAAACAACACTGTTAAAAGGGTTAAAAACATAAGAAAGATCTTTGAGTAAAATAGGGTAGATAGCTCTTAGTTACTTGATCAAACTTGCAAAAACATCCTTGCTACTTTTCAAAACACACTTCACAACACGATTTCAAAACCCTACTTTCAAACATTGAAAACCTTTCAAAAGACAAAAACACCTTTGTATACATTCAAACAAGAAATCATTACAAAGGTTGCCACAACGATGGCCTCTTTTCAAAACATCTTTCAAAAGCACACACAAAGCACCATTTCAAACAATTGAAGAGCACCATTTCAAACAATTGGAAAGCAAAGCAAGTGATCTAAACAAGTAACTAAGATCCCATGGATAACCATGGATAGAAAGGGTGTTAATACCTTCCCTTTCTATAATCTACTCTCCGAACCCAATAAAACATCTCAAAGGTCTTTCCTGTGCTTTTTGACCTTTCCTTAGGATAAAATAAAAAGTCGGTGGCGACTCTTGCTAAACCGAAACATTTGCGAACACAAACGCAAAATCCCAAGTCAGTTCTCCCACCGTATCACAGTCACTTATTCAATTTCAAGTTCAGATACACTCCATACACGGAAGTCATTCTGTCACTTATTTAAATTGAAGTTTAGATACACTCCAGACACGGAAGTCATTCTGTCACTTGTTCAAATTCAAGTTCAGATACACTCCAGACACGAAAGTCATTCTGTCACTTATTCAAATTCGAGTTCAGATACGCTCCAGACACGGTTGCCATACTGTCACTTGTTTTGATTTTCCCCAGCCCAGAGACGCTCCAGACATGGATGTTATTCTATTGCTTATTCAGATTCAACATTCAGATACAGCTTGGATATGCTCCAGATACGAATGTTATTCCTATGCTCATTCAGATTCCAACTACCAGATACAGTTCAGAGATGCTCCAGACACAGATGCTATTCTGTTTCTCATTATAAGTCTCTAGATACAGTTCAGATACGTTCCAGACGCGAATACCATTATGATACTTATTCTTCTGACTTCCAACTTGCAATTCAACAAACATTCTTGGATGGCATCTACAAGCCTATCTCTAACAAGATTCTATCACATCTCCACTTTAACGAGTGCATCTTTAAGCCCATTCCCTCAACTACACTTTAACGAGTGCAAATTTACGGGCACTCTAGTGTCCAATCATATTTTACCTTCGAGTCACGAACGACAAACTCGCCAATCTAACTCTTCATGTTCAAGAAGATTGAACAGGGGCAGCTGTTGTACCCCAAAATTTTCCCTTACATTTTATCAAGATTTTCCTCACAAGACTTCTTGGACTCCAAACAGGATTAGGGTTTGCTCAGCTTAAGACCTCAACTTGCACTGATGACCTGAGATTAGGGTTTGAATTTTCACAAGGATTTTTGGACCATCATTGCTTCATGTGACTTTAATACACCATCTGGGACCCCTAAGTTTACTCATACCGAATTTCAAGCCTTGAATCACATTTTTGACCAGTCAATTGTACAGTTGACCTAAAAATCAGTTGTATTGGGGTAAAAGTCAACCATGGCCAATTTATAGTCAAACTTCATAAATTTTGATCCCCAACAACATTCTAGGCTCCTATGTACCATTTGATCAAGTTTGGACCACAACTCAAGAAATTTGATCAAATCATCAAAAGGGCAAAATGGTCAAAATTAGGGTTTTGATTGAGAAAGGGAAATTTCTGATTTTTGACCTAGCCAATGACCAATTGGGTTCAATCATGATTTCAAGGACTTAATGGCATCATCTTGACCTAATCACATAGTTCAAAGGATCTCAAAAGCATAGGATTGACAGATGAATTTTCCAATCAACTGATCAAAAATCAACTGTACACTGAAAAGTCAAACTTTGACTTTTTGGTCAAAATCAAGTGCCAAGGGTCATAATTCATCAAGATATGTCAAAATATGAAACTTGTTGATCAAGAAACCTAAAATTGCAAATTAGGGTTTAATTTGAAATTTTTTCATAACTTAGAAAATTTCTAAGTATGGAAATTTTCTTATTTTCCCCCAACTTTCCACAACTTTTTCACCATGATGAAATTGGATTCAAAGAACACTTCCAACATGAAAGTTGTAGTCCTCCATGAAATCTACAACTTTTATTCATAAAGTTTTCCCAAAAGATGCTTGGATCTCAAGTTATGATTTTGTGAATAGGGGTCCATAAACTTTTTAACTTAGTGAAATTTTGCCCTAGTTTAGGCAGGTTTTTGACCTAACTTCATGGCAACTTTTCACCTAGTTCCAAGAGGTATCTCAAGTTTCATTTCAAAGATGGATTGTAGAGAATGTTACAAGCTTTCCAAAATGTCCAAGAACTCTCCAAGGTCATTTATGGTTAGGGAGGATCGAAGAAGGGAAAATGGCAATTTATCACTTTTGTTCAAGGAATTTTCACATTGGTTTAAGTTGCAAACCTGTCCTAGCATGCTTGTACTTGGCATTACAGGTCCTATCCTTTATACACTCCATAATTGAATGCTAATTCAGTGGACAATGTCTTTATTTTGATCTATGGAGCATTGTACAAGAGTTTAATCCATTTATGGCATAAAGTTCATAATACTACTTTCATAAAGCTAGCTTTTTGCAACTTTGCAAATCTTGAGCCGTGGACCTGATCTTTTGTTGCAAACAAGATCTACAAACATCAGGAAAAGTACACCAACCCTATGCAGCTAGCAAGCAAGCCTGTACAGGCCTTTAGCATTGGTCATGTCAACTTTCTTCAAAAGCAAGCAAACTTGCAAAAGTCAAGAGAACTTGTGTATCTGTTAAAGGCAAGACTTTGTATCATTTCAAACAACCTCAGAATCTTGTAACAAGCTAATACACGAATCCATAGTATCCCAAACACTCTCAAACACCAAAATCACATTTTTCTGCCTAAACAGGGCATCATCTGCAGAACACTTGCCAACTTGAAACTTGCTCGTAGGTTTTCCCTACATCGCATCCAAGCTGTCCAGGCCCTTGTCTTGCAACTGTGTGCCCTGTTTCACACTTCACCATTTTCATTTTGGAAGGTTGCAGGTTGACTCGTGCAGAGAGATTCAAGCATCTACAAGACCAGCTAAGCATTGGAAAAGGTTGAGGGAACTTCAAGGAAGCTCACAAGATCTTCAGGCCTCACTCAAAGTTCCCACATTGCCATATCCAAACTCAACTGAACAAGGTATTTTTCAAAGTTCTATCTCCTTATTTAGGCATCCTTAAGCTTAGATTTGTGAAGCAAAAATGTATTCCTTAACTTGCTTAAGATGTACATATACATAGTTTCCATTTATATTAACTGAGCTAAGAGTATTTGGTTGTTGAACATGCTGAAAAAACTAGGTTAGAAATTAGGGCGATTAAAATTCTCCCTGATCTTTGAGAGTTAGGTCATGATTTTTATATCATTGGATTTGTGAGTTTACAAGCTACACTTTTTATGTTATGAGTTTTTGATTTCATGCAAGCATGAGCAAGTTCCAGATTTGAAGCAGAAGCGCGCATGTTTGTTTGGCTGGAGGACAGGGACGACAGGTTCTGGGCCTGGCGCGCTTGGGCCTTGCATTTCTGACTTTTCACACCCCCTTAGTTTCCTATTTGCACCCCCCTTTGCATATTTTGATATTTTTCATATTTTCTTTTTATTTTTGTGTTTATTGACTTTATTATTTTTTTCTAAACATTAAAAAATCCCAAAAATATTTTCTTAATTTTTTGCATTTTATTTTATTTTTTTTTATTTTTTATTTGGCATAAAAATAGTTTATTAGGTTTAAAATTTATTTTCTTAAATAAACTTGTAAATAATAATAAAATACTTTATTTCATATTTTATACACATTAAATATTTATTTTTTCATGCATATTAAATTTTTAATATTTATACATAATATTATTATTATTTTTCTTGAATAAAAATGAATAAAAGAATATTATAAAACAATATTTTCTTTTAAAAACAAAATTAGGGTTTCCCCTTTCAAAAATAATAATATTATTTTTTCTTATTTTTAGGACTTAGATAATTTTATTTTCTCATACATAAAACAATTACAAAACATTTTTGCATATTTACATTTTTATTGCATATTTAAATAATTGTTTATTTATTTATTGTACAATAATTTCTATTGGGTTGTAATAGTGAATTAGGGTTTTATTTTGTGCAAATATCCCCATTCAAAACTTGTATCCCCCCTCCCATAATATTGTTGTAATAGTTTAGATTTACTTTACGTAATTTATCGCATTATATACATGTTTAGTAAATTAGGGTTTTGTATGATAAGACAAAAAATCAAACAAATAACATGACCTAATCCAAGACAAAAATGCATGAAAAATGACAACACCTTGCACACAAACACCCCTAGGGTTTCACTCACTTGGTTGCCTTAAAACATGGCCATGGTATGCATGCTAGGTATCTTGGCAAAACAAAACAAAACAAAAGATCATAGTCCCTCGATGACGCTATCAAAAGGTTGCCTAAAAACAAATGATCTTAGTACCTCAAACTTGCTAAGATACTTGGCACCATTGCTATCATGCTCATACGATGACCCACGCCCATCCCGTTTAACATCCAAAGATAGGGTTATCTACCAAAACAATGGTAGGTTAACAATGTCAAAGGAATAAAAATGTACAAGAAATACTTTTGAGTAGGTAGAATGCTTCTAGTTACTTGATCCCTTTCAAACAAACACACATACTTTCAAAAACATTTCCAAACAACTTTCAAAACATTGAAACATTTTTCAAAAGACAAACATCTTTGTATACATTCTTACAAACAAGAATTATTACAAAGATTGCCTAAACAAAGGCCTCTTTTCAAAATACTTTCAAAACCACACAAAGCACCATTTCAAATAATTGAAAAAGAAAAGCAAGTGATCTAAAACAAGTAACTAAGAGCCCATGGAAAACCATGGATGAAAAGGGTGCTAGCACCTTCCCTTTTCATAATCTACCCCCCGAACCCAAAAACAATCTCAAAGGTCTTTCCTGTGCTTTTTTACCTTTCCTTTTGGATAAAATAAAAGTCGATGGCGACTCTTACTAAACCGCAACATTTGCAAACACAAACGAAAAACCTCAAGTCAGTTCTCCCACCGTATCACAGAACTGGCGACTCTGCTGGGGATTAATATAAAAGTGGGGTTACCTTATGGTTTTAGATCACCTTTACATGCTTATCTTGCTTGACTTGTTTGCTTTACACTTTGGTTCTATTGTTTGGGTTTGAATCCTCTACCCGGATTTGGGAAACATTCATAGATAAATAGCAATACATTGTGGAAACTGTGCGGGGTATACCGACATGGTCTAAGCAATAGCTATATTAGTGTGACATATTTGTGGGTACCGGTAGCCTTTTAGTCAATCAAAGAGAATACGGGGCCGCTGAGTGATGTCATGAAGCACTAATGTACTTTTAGAACCTTTACTTGACCAACTTGGCCTTTTAGGATGTAGTGAGATGACCTGCTTTGGTGCAGTCCGAAGTTGGTAGATACTCGATACTACACTCATTAAGGGTTGGTTCCTTGGAATATTTCGGTTGCCAGTAAAGAGGCTGAATTAAAACAATGAACAAGGAAACAATCCAGTGATATTGAGCTCCTTAGAACCCGGTTACTATTTCTAGGACAGGTTGAGCCAACTAAACTTCAAGAGGGTACTTACCTATGAAACCCCATGCAAGCCTAAACTAGGAACTTGTGTGATTTTCTTGTACATATATACTTGTGCATAACATCATGGACATCATGAAGCATCATATGCATCCACTAACCATTTCAAGGATTTTGGACTTTCATCTTTTTTCCTGTTTTGTAGGAAATGGATTCACTTCGCAGGAAAACTATCCAAATCAACCTTGTAAGAATTCCTCCACAACTCAAGGAGCTAGCTTCAAGGATTCCTGAGAATTCTTCATTCACCGAGAGACATGGTCGTCTGCTTAACTTGGTCACCACCAACACTGAGGAGGATATGCTGAAAGTTCTCTTCTAGTTCTTTGACCCTTTGCATCATTGCTTTACATTTCCTGACTACCAACTTGTGCCTACTTTAGAGGAATTTTCTCAACTCTTGAGGATTCCTATTCTCAATCAACTACCCTTCAACGGTACGGAAAGAGATCCAAAGCCAGAAGAGATTGCTCAAGCCCTGCACTTGCACTCCTCTGATGTCACAAGACACTGGGAAACCAGAAGTGGTGTCAAAGGCTTCTTGTCAAAGTTTCTATTTGAGAAGGCCCAAAGCTGCTGGAATTCTTTAGACTTACAAGCTTTTGAGGATATTGTAGCTCTTCTCATCTATGGGATGGTCTTGTTCCCTAACCCTGATCAACTCATAGATGTGAGTGCTGTCAAAATCTTCATGACTCGTAACCCAGTGCCTACATTGCTTGGGGATATCCTCCACTCTTTTCACACTCGTACAATGAGGAAAAGAGGTGTTCTCATGTGCTGCACTCCTCTACTGGCAAGATGGTTTATTTCTCATCTTCCCCAATCAGTTTTAAAGAATGAGCAAGGCTTGAGGTGGTCACAACGGTTGATGATCCTTACACATTCAGATATTCATTGGTGTTCTCGATCTAGAGAGAATGTCATCATCATTGACCGTTGTGGGGAATTACCTAATGTCCCTCTACTTGGCGTTAGGGGAGGCATCACCTACAACCCTTGCTTAGCTCTGAGACAGTTTGGGTATGCCCGAAGGGATGGCCCACATGACATGCTGATTCAAGGATTGGTTTTCGATTTCGACAACAACGACCAAGGTATTCATTGGTGTTCTCGATCTGTAGAGAATGTTACTATCATCAACCGTTATGGAGAATTCCATAATGTACCCTTACTTGGAATTAGAGGAGGTATCACCTACAACCCCTGCTTAGCCTTAAGACAGTTTGGTTACGCCCGAAGGGATGGCCCACATGAGATGATTATTCAAGGGGTGGTATTCGACTACGAGAATGACGATCAAGGTTATCGCCAGAGGTTTATCCGAGCTTGGAGGATCTTGAAAAAGGTAGATAGCAAGACATCGAGGCATAAGAATTCCATCCTTCTTGAGCCTTACCTCAAATGGGTACGAGCTCATGCTCAAAGTCTTATGATGCCTTACCCCTCTATTCTCCCAGTCATCATAGAGCCTATTATGGAAGGAGATGTTCCATACACTATCCTTCATCCTGGCATGCCCACCTCTCTCGAAGACTTGCAAAGGAATTAGATACAACTTAAGGGGGGAGAGAGACACTTTCGAGGCCCAATTCTACACCAGCGAGAAGAAGGTTCTGGAACTCACCAAGCAACTTCATGAAGAGTGGAGCCTGAATGCCTACATCGCACCAAAGAGGATGCGTACAACTTTTTTATCTTAGAGTTTTTGTATTTTCTTTGTAAGCCCAAAGAGACATGATGTACTCAAACTTTGATTTATTAATATAACGTGTGTTCCTTTTTATCTAAAGCAAATTTAAAACTCTAATTTCCTTGAAATCATTGCATATGCATCTCCATTCATCATAACATAAGCAGGTTTCTTATCATAGGTCTCCTCATATTTCTAATGTTTATTTTAGTAAGATGGACATGGAACATACAATAAAAGATCTCCAAGCGCAAAATGCTCAGTTTCAACAAATGTTCTTGACTCTAGCCAAAGGACAAGAGGATTTGAAAACTTTGTTGATCGAAGAAAAGAAGAAGAAATCAAAGAAAACAACCGGAGTTATGAATTTAGGAAGAAGGTTCCCAGGGCCAGCCAGACAGACCCTAGACTTTACAACATCAACTGGTGAAAAGGATAATCAAGAAGGGAAAGGAAAGGAAGTGACTTCCCATCCAGAATCTGAAGAGGAAGAAGAAGAGGATTACTCTGAAGAGCGGTATCCCCCGGCTGACGACAAATACAAACATCTGGAGGAATGTCTAAGCGCAATGGAGATTCAGAAAGTGCCTGGGTTAGACTTTGAAGAGCTGGGTTTGGTGTCTGGGATTATTATTCCACCAAAATTCAAGGCACCAGTGTTTTCTAAGTACGACGGGGTTTCGTGTCCCAAGATGCACCTTAGATCTTATGTGAGGAAGATACTGCCTCACATTGCTGACGGAGATTTGTGGGTCCACTTCTTTCAAGATAGTCTATCTGGGACTCAGCTAGATTGGTTCTATCAACTAGAGAGGGCCAATATCCATAATTGGGAAGACCTTGCCGCTGCTTTTTATAAACAATATCAATACAACACAGACCTTGCTCCCACCCATACTCAACTCTAAAGTATGGCTATGGTTTCAAGTGAAGGTTTCAAAGACTACGCTCAGAAATGGAGGAACTTAGCAGGAAGAGTCCAACCTCCCCTGTCTGACAGAGAGCTAGTAGACATGTTTCTGGGTACCCTGTCCGGTCCTTTCTTCAATCATCTAATTGGAAGCTCCTCAACAGGCTTCACTGAATTAGTCTTGACCAGGGAAAGAGTGGAAGCTGAGATTAAGAGTGGAAAGATCCAAAAAGACGCATCCTCCAGTGCCATGAGAAAACCATTTATTGGGAAAAAAGAAGTTAGTGTTGTGTATCCTCAAAGGAATCAGGATAGAACTGAACGCCGTCCAATGGTAGGGGTTGTCATGATCCCTAAGCCTGCACCTACTCAACAAATGAGCAACCAGCCTAGAACAGAAGGACTGGTAATACAATTTACCCAGATAAATATGACGCTGTCTCAAGTCTTTCCACATTTGTTGAGATCTAATCTGGTAACTTTGAAGGAAGCCCCAAAGAATCCCAACACCGCCTCTCCTTATTACCATCCTAATGCTCGCTGTACTTACCATTAAGAAAGTCCAGGCCATGATACCAACAACTGCTGGGCTTTGAAAAACAAGGTGCAAGACCTTTTTGAAGCAAAAGAAATTGAATTTGGTGCTCCTGAGATCCCAAATGTTATCACCGCTCCTAAGCCCAAGCATGGTCGTGATGTTAAGGCTGTTGAAGATGATATGTTTGTCACTGTTGTTGATGAACTTGTTACTCCTCTCCTAATTGTCAAGAGGAACCTGTTGAAGGCCAGTTTATTTTCGGGTTGTGGCGAAGGCTGTCACCTCTATTTATCCATACCAATTGGTTGTAATTTATTGAAAGCAGGTGTCCAAATCCTAATGGATGACAAAGAGATTTTGTTTGAAAAGACTCCCGTACAACCATTTCTTACAAGGATGTTTCAATAGTAACCATTTCCGCCAATCCTTCCAGGGTCTCAACTAAAAGACCTGTTAGGATTACATCAGTTCCTAAGGTGACTCACTAATAATTACTATGCCAGGGCCGATCCCGTACTCCTCAGATAAAACTGTCCCATGGAACTATGGGGGTGATGTCTATTATCACGGTGTCAAGCATGATTGGCTGGCTGATAAAGACTCGATTTTTGAGAAGGCTGGCCCTGACATCGTCAACATTGCGAGAACCAACAAAATAACCCGAAGTGGAAGAGTATTCTCTCCCGAGATTTCTCCTCCGAAGACTGTTACCGGTCCTGTGATCATCCCTGCTTTTGTTCCTGTTGACACTACTACTACAATCCCTATGGTTACCCCTACTGACACCCCTACTGCCGAGTCGACCGAGACTTGAGGCAAAGACATTCTGGTTGAGCCTATCCGGATGAAGGCACAATCGGTATCTATCCCAAAAGCCTCCAAAAAGGATATGGAAGAAATTCTGAAAATTATAAAGAGAAGCGACTATAACGTAGTCGAATAGCTAGGGCAGACTCCGTCAAAGATCTCTATGATAGCTTTATTGTTGTGCTTCAAGGCTCATGCGAAGGCCTTGGTGAAATTTCTTAAAACATCCCATGTGCCACAGGAAACCTCTGCTGATCAACTCCAAGACTGTGTGGCCAGTTTGACAGCTGACAACGGTTTAGGCTTTTCTGATGCTGACCTGACACCTAGAGGGAGGAAACGCAACGAGGCATTACATGTCTCTGTCGAATGCAGGGGCACAACTTTGGCTCATGTCCTGGTTGATACTAGTTCATATTTAAATGTGTTGCCTAAGAAATATTTGGATAGACTCGACTGCGAAGGTCTGACCTTAAAACCCAGCAACATAATGGTAAGAGCCTTCGACGGTTCAAAGAGAATGGTGCATGGGGAGGTGGACATCCCCAGAAAAGTTGGAACTCAAACCTTTGATTCAACTTTTTACGTGAGGGACATTCACCCTTCCTATTCCTGTTTATTGGGCCGACCTTGGATTCACAACGCTGGTGTTTTCACCTCTACATTACATCAGATGCTGAAATACCCAACCAAGGGGAAAATCATCAGTGTCCATGGAGAAGAGGAATATATGGCCAATCACTTGAACTCCTTCAGATACGTGGAATTGGATGGTGAATTCATCGAAACTCTATTTCATCATTTCGAGGAAGTCCCACAAACAATGGCAGCAACCAAGACTGTTTCCCAAGAGCCAAAGATTACAAGACCTTCACTAAAGATGTCTTCTATGAAAGATGCCAAGGCAGTAATCGAAGAAGGTGGGTGTACTATTTGGGGCCAACTCCCAGATATCCCTTACAAATCTGACAAATTTGGTTTGGGTTTCACTTCAGGAGCCTATAAAGCTGTTCGTCATGCTCGTGCCGGGGGACTACTTTTGAAGATCAGCAACCACGGAATCAACGCAGTGGAGGATGATGATGACAGCTACGACCTGGAGGATTGTATTTTCCCAACTGTCAACGGAGGACTCACCAACTGAGAAGCCAAAGATTTTGTCCCAATTACTTTTATCCAACAATAATTGTATTTAAATTTTTGTTGAACTTATAATAATTAAACAATTCAGACTTTTAAAACCTTGTGTCTTACCCGAGGCACAACGGTCCATCTGTAAGGGCTGTTACTTCATTTTCATATGTCATCAATGAATCATGGACGTTTTTTCATGCAAACTTTGTGCTCTTTGTATTTCTTTTCTACATTTTTATTTCTTTCAAAAGATAGATATGCTCTTACACACACTCACATATTAAGATGCAGATCTACATCCACTCAAGATCCCATGGGTAATAATTCTGCTATGGCCTTTTGTGACTTTGAAAATCTAATCTACCAAGCCGAAGATGAAGGTGAGGAAGATTATGAAGTGCCAGGGGAACTAGCCAGGTTACTACAAAAAGAATAAAGGACCATACAGCCCCACGAAGAACCAGTGGACACAGTTAACTTAGGTACCGAAGAGGACAAGAAAGAAGTCAAGGTGGGTGCCAATCTGGAACCCAGTGTAAAGAAGCGTCTAACTCAGTTACTACATGACTATGTTGAGGTATTTTCCTGGTCGTACGAAGACATGCCTGGACTTGATACTGATATCGTGGTCCATCGTCTACCGACAAAAGAAGACTTCCCTCCGGTAAAACAGAAAGTCCATCGCATGCGGCCAGACATGTCAGAGAAGATCAAGGTTGAAGTCATGAAACAATTCAACACCAGATTCTTAGCCGTCACCTCCTATCCACAATGGGTCTCCAATGTTGTTCCAGTGCCTAAAAAGGACGAAAAAGTACACATGTGTGTGGACTATCGAGATTTGAATAGGGCAAGCCCTAAGGATGATTTCCCACTTCCCCATATCGATATTTTGGTTGACAATACCGCACAACATAAAGTGTTCTCATTTATGGATGGTTTCTCAGGCTACAACCAGATCAAAATGGCACCTGAGGACATGGAGAAAATGACCTTCGTCACACAGTGGGGTACATTCTATTACAAGGTTATACCATTCGGGTTGAAGAACAATGGGGAAACTTATCAGCGTGCCATGGTAGCTCTATTTCATGACATGATCCCTCACTAAATAGAGGTCTATGTGAATGACATGATAGCCAGATCTCAAACTGAAGAGGAACATCTTGACCATTTGCAAAAACTGTTTGAATGGCTAAAGAAATACAAGCTGAGGTTGAACCCGAATAAATGCACATTTGGGGTGAGGTCCGGTAAACTCCTAGGCTTCATCGTCAGCGGTAAAGCTATCTAAGTGGACCCTGCCAAGGTGAAAGCAATATAAGAAATGCATGCTCCTCGCACCGAGAAGGAAGTCAAAGGATTCTTAGGACGACTAAACTACATTGCCAGATTCATTTCTCACTTAACAGCTACTTGTGAACCAATCTTCAAATTACTGAAGAAAGATCAAGTAGTCAAATGGAATGATGAGTGCCAAGCTGCCTTCGACAAGATCAAAGAGTACCTACAAGAGCCTCCTATTTTTATGCCGCCAGTCGAGGGAAGACCCTTGATCATGTATCTAACTGTTTTGGAAAATTCAATGGGGTGTGTGTTGGGGTAGCATGACGAGTCTGACCGAAAAGAGCACGCTATTTACCGACTGTGAAACAAATATTGACTACTCGAGAAAACTTGATGCGCTCTGGCATGGGCTACTCACCCGCTGAGACAGTATATGTTGGCACATACTACCTTATTGATATCCAAGATGGATCCAATTAAATACATATTCGAGAAGCCTACCCTCTCTGGGAGAATAGCAAGATGGCAGATGATTCTGACTGAATACAATATCCAGTACACTACCCAAAAAGCAATAAAGGGAAGTGTGCTAGCTGATCACCTTGCTCATCAAGCTGTGGATGATTATCAGTCCATGAAATTTGAATTCCCAGATGAAGACATCTTGATGGTAAACAACTGTGAAGAATTCAGACCATATGACAGACCTGAACAAGGATTCCGATGGACCTTGGTTTTTGACGGAGCCTCCAACGCGTTCGACAATGGCATAGGTGTTGTAATCATATCCCCTGAAGGATGTCATACTCCCTTTACTGCAAGACTTTGTTTCAATTGTACTAATAATATGGAAGAATACAAAGCGTGTATTTTTGGTCTCAAAGCTGCCATAGATTTGGGAATCAAGTCCTTAAGTGTATTTAGAGATTCAGCCTTAGTCATCAGTCAGATCAAAGGAGAATGGGACACGAAGCACCCTAACCTCATCCCCTACAAAGAACATGTGTTGACATTAATCCCACATTTCAAGTAAATTACCTTCGAGCATTTTCCACGTAAGGAAAATCAACTAGTGGACGCGCTAGCCAATATGTCATCCATGTTTAAACTCAAGTGGGGTAACGAGGCTCCCCAGATCACCGTTGAACGAATGGACGAACCAGCTTACTACCATGAGATCGACACTGAAGAAGTATTGGACCAACCTTGGTTCCATGAAGTTAAGAGGTATCTCGAGGCCCAAGAATATCCGGAAGGATCTTCAGTAAATGATAAGAAGTTCTTGAGGAGATTCTATGCTAAGTTCTTCCTTAGTAATGACATTCTCTACAAGCGCAACCATAATTTTGTGTTGCTTCGTTGCATAGACAAGGTTGAGGCATAAAAGATCATGGCTGATCTACATGAAGGCACTTTTGGAACCCATTCCAATGGGCATACGATGGCTAAAAAGATCCTATAGGCAGGGTATTGCTGGTCTACCATGGAAGCAGATTGCTATCAGTATTCACGAACCTGTCACAAGTGTCAGATCTATGCTGACAAAGTGCATGTGCCTCTAGTTCCTCTAAATGTACTAACTTCTCCATGGCCCTTCGCGATGTGGGGCATTGATATGATTGGAGAAATCAAACCTATAACTTCTAATGGACACCGCTTCATCTTAGTGGCCATTGACTACTTCACGAAATGGGTTGAGGCAACTTCTTTCACTTCTGTTACCAAGAATGTTGTAGCCTGATTCATCAAACAAAATCTCATTTGTAGGTACGGTATCCCGGAGAGAATCATCACAGACAATGGTACGAATCTCAACAATACTATGATCAACGCACTATGCGTGCAATTCAAGATCCAACACCATAACTCCTCCCCTTACCGGCCAAAGATGAATGGCATTGTCGAAGCCGCAAATAAGAACATCAAGAAGATCATACAAAAAATGATAGTAACCTACAAATATTGGCATGAGATTATACCATTCACTCTCCACGGTTAGCGTACCACGGTGCACACATCAACAAGGGAAACTCCCTTCTCCTTGGTATACGACATGGAATCTGTTCTACCAATTGAAGTCCAAATACCTTATCTGAGAATCATAAAGGATGTAGGGCTAAATGAAGATGATTGGATCCAAACTCGGCTTGACCAATTGAACTTAATTGATGAGAAGAGGCTTACGGCTGTCTGTCATGGCCAGATGTACCAAAAATGTATGATCAAGGCTTTTAACAAAAAGTTCAGACGTCAGGTATATCAGGTTGGTGACTTGGTAATCAAACGTATCATATTGCCACAAGGTGATCCCAGGGGAAAATGGACTCCTACATAAGATGGATCATTTATGATCAAAAGCATATTCTCTGTTGGAGCAATGATCTTAACCACTATAGATGGCAACGACCTTCCGCACCCTGTGAATGCATACATAGTCAAAAGATACTACGCATAAGAGACCTACTAGGTTAACACACCTAGGCAAAACAAGGGCATCCTGGCGAACCAAAAGGTTCGGGCAAAAATTAGGGATAAAATACAAACAAATATGTACACCTGGCAAGCTGAAAACATGAAAGGGCGGCTTAGGCAAAAAAGGGTATCCCGGTGGGATAAAAACCCGAAAGGGCGGTCCAGGAAAAATTTAGGGAATTAAAGCGTGTGACTATGTCCCGTTGGATCACCTTACAGAAAACCTTTAGCATCGACTTACCTAAAAGGTATCCCCAGATCCGGGTTAGGATCTATAGTAACTCCGATTCAAAGCCCACAAAGATAAAGCAAACAAATCAAACAATTGAAAATAATATGATGAACTAATCCTAAGGTACACCCCACTTATATAATCCCCAGCAGAGTCGCCAGTTCTGTGATACGGTGGCCAGAACCGGGACGTGTTTCCCTTTTTTTTAAGGAATTTGCTGGTTTGCATTTTGCGTTTGTGTTCGCAAAATGTCGCGGTAAGCAAGAGTCACCACCATCTTTTATTTAATCCAACAAGGAAAGGATAAAAGCACAGAAAAATTCCTTTTTCGAGATATTTCTGAGTACGGGGGGTAGATTATAGAAAAGGAAGGTATTAGCACCCTTTCTATCCGTAGCTATCTATGGGCTCTTAGGTACTTGCTCATCATTTTCAAAATTGTTTTCTTTGTGTTTGTGTGCTTTGAAAAGTTTTTGTTTTGACTTCGATTTAACTCTTGCTTCTGTGTTCAAGAGTGTAATGAAGTGTTTTTGAAAACTTTGTTTGTAAAGGAGTGTAAGTGTGAAAAATTTTGTTTGAATTGAGCAAGTACTTAAGAGCTAATCTACCTACTCAAAAAAAGAATCGTTCTATGCTTGTTTCCTTTATACAATGCTATCCCACTATTAGTGAGTAGGTAGCATCATCGTTGGAGTTTTGAAGGTCAATTCAAAAAGGGACGTACGGTCACTAAAGCAATGTTAGGACGTCTTAGTAATAACCCTAATGTCTTAGATCATTTATCCGAGACAACAATATCCGAGGCAACCTTTCCGAGGAAACTTTGATCTTTGGACAAAAGGACGACCACTAAAGCATCCTATACTCAATGACTGTTTACCGAAGGCAACCAAGTGGGAGTGTACCCTAGGAGTGCGCATGTGCGAGTGATTCAATTTCAGATTATTTATCTTTGCACATTTTAGGGTTATCTAACCGTTTTTAAAATTAAACATACATTCTTGTCATGCATCCTAATATCATACATCTAACAGTTTAATATTTTGCGGAATTTAAAGTGCGGAAATTAAACTAAGCTATTACAAGGCTTTGGATATTTACATAGCCAAAAACAAACCCTGGAAAATAATAAAGCAATAAATGAAAAGGTAAAAGTCCTAATTAACTATTACACTTTGTGAGCAGTTACAATAATAGGGTAAAAATAAAATAATAAAGCGCGCAATGAAAATTAGAATGAGTGCGAACTAGGGTTTTGACCCTTTCAACCTAATTAAAAGAAAAATGTTTTTGTTGTTTTTAATATTTTTTAAAGAAAAGAATTTAGGTTTTAAAATTAAATATAAATATTTAGCTAATTTAAATTAATTAATGAAAATAAAATAAAATGACCTATTTTTGGTTTATGGTTATTTTAAGAAAAAGAAAATGAAATTAAGTTAGAAGTAAAAACCTAATTGCTCTAATTATTTTAATTTATTTACAAAAGGAATTGAAGTTGTATAAAATTAAAATCTAATTAAATTATTTAATTTTTGTATAAAAAATAAAATCTAAACCTAATTTGTGAAAGTTATTATTTTTATAATTTTTGATAAAAATAAAATAATTAATTTGTTAGTAAATAAAATAAATAAAATAAAATAAAACAAATATAAAAAAAGATAAAGAAGAGATGTTGGGCCTGCAATTAGGGGGGGTGCAAGAATCAGAATTCTGGGCCCAAAGATGGAAGTCCACGTTGACTTCTGAGATCCAACGCATTGCCTTGACTAAGGCACACCATGGTCATCACATCATAGCCATCAAATCTGGCTTCTTGGATTCCTGAATGGTTGGATCTTGAGGGAGCATGGTGCTCCTTGGCTTGTGTATGCACTGAATCCTGAAAAAGAAAAATACATGAAATATTTGGGGGACCTGGGATTCGAACCTAGGTCCTGGTGCACTATCCAACCACTCCACTACCACTGCGCCACTTGCTTTTGTTTGTACATAAAACATATAACAATGATATTATATGAAAAGTGAAAATACTGAGTCAGAAACGTGCGAAATTCAAACACGCCTATGGGAGGTTGCCATGTTGGTTGTCTTCTTCCTTAGATCTGTTGGTAAAAGTTTCAAACTTTTACCTACGGACGTTTATCCGTAGCTACAAGTCCTGCAAATTCCAAAACTCAATACAAGCGTTATAAATAAAAACGAAGGCCATGGATGGCTTCGTCTAGCCTTGCTGAACACAAAGGTGGCCCTTTCATGGCCCAATTTTTCTTGCAAACGAAGATCCTAAATTGAACCCTAAAACCCTAGCTTTGGTGAAATCCAGTACAAGCCATGAAAATGCAATCAAATATTACAGGAAGCTTGCAAACATGATGGTGATCAAGAATATACAATTATTTTATGCTACAAGTGCAAGAATGATGTTATTCGATTTCAAAAAAGAAGTTATGCCATGGGCGACTTACAACACGATATAAGGCCTGAAAATGCTTGTTCTGGGTTGCTTTGGCTTGCTAAGGATCCCAGGAATCGATTGAGATGGTTCAAGGATCTTAAAATTGCCTCTAAATGGGAAGTCGTGTTTGCACTTTTTTCTTGATTTTTCAAGTTTTGCTCTGGTTCACATGCCTCCTTCTCTAGCCTCTTTTGGTCTGCACACACTCCTTATGTATTGAGGAGTGAATTAGGGTTGAAAGAATACACTCAATCTTCCTTCATCAATGAGTTTAATCTTGATTTGATTCACCTTAAAATCTTTCCAAAAATGGCCTAAATCCAATCTTTTTTATGCACACCAAGCCTTTACACGAGTTTGATTTGATGCTAGCTATAATTTAAAACCTGAAACAAGCACAAAGTCTTTTGTTTTCAATATTTTGGATTTTCTATAATTTGTTTTGATTTAAAATGATTTAATTCAAATAAAAATCAAAATAAACAATAAAAATAATATAATGACAAGTGGCAAAGTCTAGGGCTCGTGGACCATGTTGCCAACTCAAAACAAGTGAAAAAGATTGGGCCTATTTGGCAAAAATTTGAAGTTTTAGGCATAGTTGACTTTTGACAATTTTGCAAATAAGGTCAACTTCACCAATGCATAACTTCCCCAATTTTGACTCTTTGGAGATGTTCTTGGACTTTTTAGAAAGATTGAGATGTCCTCTAATCAAAACTTTTGGTCTCATCTCAATTTGATATTCCATGCTTATGTATGATGCTTTGACAAAAAATGTGTTTTTGTTGACTTTTCAAAATGACCTATAATGTCCACATTCATAACTTCTTGTGAGTGCATATTTTGAACTTGGGAGCTGAATATGGATTGTAGGTAATTGCATCCTATTCAAAATGAGATTTGGATGGGTCATTTCTCATAAAGTATGAGAAAGTTATGCTTGGTCAAAGTTGGGTTGACTTTTCCTACAAAACCCTAATTTAGCAACTTTTGAGTCTTGATGAATTATGAGCAATCCTTGATGAATAATGATCAACACTTGATCAAATGATGAAATATCCTTCAAAAATGAGAATGTTGACTAAAAATCTTGAGGTTTGACTGTATGTGGGCCACAGTTGACTTTTGGCCTAGCACAATCGATTTTCAGGCCTTTGAGCAATTGACTGAGCAAATTTCTCATGTTGGGGTTGAAACTTGACATGGATGTTCTTGAAAACATATTGGGACAATGTTGAGCATTTAGGGTCCCTTGGACTCAATTATCTTGATGCAACATGAAACCCTAATTTGAGGTAGACTGCCTTAGGAGAGAGCTTGTCTGGCCAACCCTTGGACTACCTTGAGCAAGTTGAGGATCTTTCTTGAAATGTTTTGAGGAATATGGGAGGGAAAATTTTTGGGTACAACAGCTGCCCCTGTTCAATTTTCTTAAACCTGAAGATTTAGATTGGCTTGTTTGCCTTTCGTGATCTGAAGGTGGAAGATGATTGAACACTAGAGTGCCCAGAAATTTGCACTCGTATGAAGTGGTAATTGTCTTGTGATGTCGGGAATGGGTTTAATGATGCCATTTGGAGACTGGTGACGGGAGATGGGCTTAAAGATGCCATCCTAATGAGTTTCGATCGCATAAGAGATTCCTTAGCGAGAGCTTGTATACCTGTCATTGAGGAAGATTCCGTTGGGGAAGGCTGATATTTGTTGAGAGAAGTAGAATTTTAGGAGCTTCGGTCATTCGTTATTCTATCGAGAAATCATATCTGTTGAATTTTAGGAACTTCGGTCGTTCGTATTCTACTGAGGAACCATCTCTATTGAATTTTAGGAACTTCGGTCGTCCGTATTCTACTGAGGAAACATCACTGTTAAATTTTAGGAACTTCGGTCGTCCGTATTCTACTGAGGAACCGTCTCTGTTGAATTTTAGGAACTTCTGTCGTCCGTATTCTACTGAGGAAACATCTCTGTTGAATTTTAGGAACTTCGGTCGTCCGTATTCTACTGAGGAATCATCTCTATTGAATTTTAAGAACTTCGGTCGTCCGTATTCTACTGAGGAATCCTCTATGTTGAATTTTAGGAACTTCGGTCGTCCGTATTCTACTGAGGAAACATCTCTGTTGAATTTTAGGAACTTCGGTCGTCTGTATTCTACTGAGGAATCATCTCTGTTGAAGAGGAAAGTTGAGAATGAACTACTATCTGGTCGTGGTACAGGCTTCGTAGTGACTTACTAGGGATTAAACTATTATCCAGTCGTACCCGGGCTTCACAGCTTGAATTTTGTGAGAATTTAATTGTATCCTTCCTGAAAGGTAAAGGTTAACTGTATGTAATGCATGATATGTAGTTGTGATACGGTGGGCAGAACTGACTGTTTTTGGAATGCTGGTTTGCGTTTGTTTTTGCAAAATGTCGCGGTAAGCAAGAGTCACCACCAACTTTTCTTTTATCCAACAAGGAAAGGAAAAAAGCACAGAAAAATTCCTTTTTCGAGATATTTCTGAGTACGGGGGGTAGATTATAGAAAGGGAAGGTATTAGCACCCTTTCTATCCGTAGTTATCTACAGGCTCTTAGGTACTTGCTCATTTGTTTTCAAAATTGTTTTCGTTGTACTTGTGGGTTTTGAAAAAGTTTTTGTTTGAAACTTCGATTTAACTCTTGCTTCTATCCTCAAGAGTGTAATGAAGTGTTTTGAAAACTTTGTTTGAAAAGGAGTGTAAGTGCGAAAAGTTTTGTTTTTGCAAGAGCAAGTATCTAAGAACCATCTACCTACTCGAAAAAGGAATCGTTCTATGCTAATTTCCTTTAGACAATGCTATCCCACTATTGATGAGTAGGTATCATCGTCATTGGAGTTTAAGGGTAAATTCGAATAAGGGACAGACGGTCACTAAAGTAATGTTAGGACGCCTTAGCGGTAACCCTAATGTCTTAGATCATTTGTTTGAGGCAACAATATCCGAGGCAACCATTTCGAGGCGACTATGATATTTTAGACAAGAGGACAACCTCTAAAACGACCTATACTCAATAACCGTGTATGAAGGCAACCAAGTGGGGTATACCCTAAGAGTGCGCATGTGCGTGTGTGTCGTTTTAAGTTATTTTTATCTTTGCACATGTTAAGGGTGATCTAATTTGATTTTAAGATTAAACATTCAGTCTTGTCATGCAAACCCTATTATCAAACATCTAGCAGTTATAATTTGCGGGAATAAAATGCGAAATTTAAATTACAAAGCGTCGGGTATTTACATCGCCAAAGACAAACCCTTTGAAAAAAAAATAAAGCGGTAAAAATAATTAAATATACTATTTAACTATTACAATCCGTAAGCAGATACATAATTGGATAAAAATAAGTAACGCGCGTGGGAAATAGGAATCGAATGCGAATTTAGGGTTTTGACCCTTTTGAAAAGAAAGTGATTTTGGTTTTTGTTTTTATTTTAAGAGAAGAAATTAATCATAAATTAAATACTAAATTAAATTAATAAATTAATTAATGAAAAAATAAAAATAAATTATGACATATTTTTGGGTTTTTGTTATTTTAAGAAAGAAAATAAAATTAATTAAATTAGTAGTTAAAACCTAATTAAATCTAATTAATTTTAATTATTTACAAAAATGAATTAAAGTTTTCTAACTAAAAACCTAATTAATTAATAAGTTTATTAAGAAAAATAAAAGTTTAAAATTTGATTGAATAAAAATATTTTTGTGATTTTATTTGGTAAAAAAAGAATTTGGTTATTGGTTAGAAAATTAATTAAATGGAATAAAACAATTGAACTAAATAAAACAAAATAAATAAAAGAGAGGAGTTGGGCCTGATTTTGAAGGGTGTGAGTAGCAAATCTGTAGGCCCAATAATGCTGGCTCGTTTGACTTCTTGGATCCGGTGTAGGCATGTTGACTTGGCCTCTTGGTGGACCTCCAATCATTGACCACCAGATCTGGCCTTTGGCCATCTGGCGCTTGGATGGATGAGGGAGTATGGTGGGTTGCAAGCTTGAGCGCGCATGTAATAACCTGAAAAGAAATAAGAAAATACAAAGTGCTGGAGGCAGGGGTCGAACCCCTGACCTCCAGCCACTAATGCCTTGGAAGCTGACGTGTTGACCACTGGGGCATGTTGTTGTGTTTGTTATAACAATACAAATAATATATAATATATAAAAACAAAACAATTTCCAGAAAAGAAGAAAAACGCGCGTAATATTTGAATGGTCCAATAGAGGGATGCCACACATCATCCCTGACCTCCCGTCCGTGGCTAAAAGGTCAATCACCTATACCAACGGACAGAAGTCCGTAGCTATAAGCAGACCCATATCCAAAATCTTGTACAGGCCACAAAAATGATTTTTAAGGGCATGGTCGTGTTCGTCTCAAACTCCCGGTCACAACCATATCCATTATGTGAACCAATTGCACCTGAAACAAAAACGCCCAAAAACACGAACCAAACCCTAACAATGGTGGTTCTCTGTATAAGCCAGATAAATGCAATTGAATATTATGAAAAGCTTGCAAATGTTCTTGTGATCATAAATATGCTATTAGTTTTCTCAAATGATGCCAGAATAATTCAAATCGATTTCAAGAATGTGGCTATGTTGCGTGAGACTTACAGTGCACTAGAGAGTCTGAAAATGTGTGGCTTGGATCGTAATAGCTTCTGGAGATGGCCAGCAATTGATTGAGACAACTCTCGCATCCTGAAACTGCCTCTAACCTGGATTTTGATCTCCAACTTTTTGTGATTTTTTTCACTTTCGTTCTGCCTCTACCAATGCTTGCTAACCCTTATTTTCGTATGCCTTGCTTGCTTATGTAATGCACGTTGGATTAGGGTAACAAATTTGGTTCAAATCTTGCTCCAATGATGATTGCATATTTGATTTGATTCTCCATGAAAACCTTTCCAAATTTGATCCAAATCATATATTCTTGTAACCAATGCCTTTGATACGAATTTGATTCACATAATGGCTATATTTGGAGCCTGAAATAGCCAAAAAATCATGTGTTATCAATGCTTTAGATTTTACATGATTTTATTTGATTTAAAATAAATTAATTCAAATAAAAATCAAATTAAATAGTAAAAATGAGATATGGACACATGGCTGGAGCTAGGGCACGTGGGCTACAATGAAAACTCAAAACATGTGAAAAAGAGTGGGCCCATTTGGCAAAATTTGAAGTTTGGGGGATAGTCGACTTTTAGCAATTTTGCAAAAAAGTCCAACTTCAACATTGCATAACTTCTTCAATTTTTAACTTTTGAAAGTATTCTTGGACTTTTTAGAAATCTTGAGATGTCCTATAATCAACCCTTTTGGTCTCATATCATTTTGATATTCCATGCTCAAGTTATAAGCTTTGGAAAAAAAAGGTATTTTTGTTGACTTTTCAAAATGACCTATAATGTCCAAATTCATAAGTTCTTGTGAGTGCATTTTTGGATCTTGGGATGTGAAGATGGATTGTAGGGTATTGCATCCTATTCAAAATGAGCTTTGGATGGGTCATTTATCATAAAGTATGAGAAAGTTATGCTTGGTCAAAGTTGAGTTGACTTTTCTTGCAAAACCCTAATTTAGCAACTTTTGAATCTTGATGAATTTTGAGCAATCCTTGATGAATCATGATCAAACCTTGATCAAATGATGAAATATCCTTCAAAATGATAATGTTGACAAAAAATCTTGAAGTTTGACTGTATTTGGGTCACAGTTGACTTTTGCCCTAGAACAGTCGATTTTTGGACCTTTGAGCAATTGACTGAGCAAACTTCCTCTGCAAGGCTTGAAAATTGACATGGATGACCTTGAGAATATATTAGGACATTGGGGAGAACTTGATATCACTTGGAATCAAGGATTTTG
The DNA here is from genome assembly GCA_948472305.1 of Vicia faba. Taxonomy (NCBI): domain Eukaryota; kingdom Viridiplantae; phylum Streptophyta; class Magnoliopsida; order Fabales; family Fabaceae; genus Vicia; species Vicia faba. The sequence continues at coordinate 218,019,719 of OX451735.1, forward strand.
ATGCAACACAAAACCCTAATTTGGGGTAGACTGCCTTAGGAGAGAGCTTGTCTGACCAATTCTTGAGCAACCTTGAGCAACTTGGGGATTTTTCTTGCAATGTTTTGAAAAATATGAGAGGGAAAATTTTAGGGTACAACAGTATCAAGCAATGATGTTGTCAAAATAAATGAGATTGTGTTTGTATGATGCGTATATGCATATGTCATGAGGTATGGACATGCAATGTTTTTATGATGTTCTCTAGTTGGGGAAAATAAATCTCGGGTTGCTGCTGGAGAGTGCAAGAAATTGAACTCTTCGTTTCCGCTGGGGATAGTGAATGAAGATGATTGTGAGAATGATCCTGTAGGATAGAATAACTCCGCTGGGGAATAAACTGACGAGGAAATGTCTCTGTGGGAAGGACAAACTTTGCTAGAGAACCTGTTGATTTGGAGAAATAACCTCGGCTGGGGATGAATCATCATTGCCGGTGATGATAAAATATGTTGGGGATTGATTTTCTGTTTGTAAAAGGAATTAACTCCGCTGGGGATGATTTTCCAGTTGCGATTTCACTGGGAATAATCTTTTAGACTCTACTGGGGACAATCTTCCAGAGTCTACTGGGGATAATTCTCCAAACTCCACTAGGGATAATTTTCCAGTGCTGATAGTAGATAAACTCTGCTTGGGGAGAATATTGCCGATTCATTCGCGGTTGCGAGCCTCAGCTGGGGAGAATTAACACCACTGTCTTTCTCCTTACTCTGCGGGGAGTGAATGTACCTTCAATCGTTTTCTCCAACTAGGTTTATCCCTATACCTGGTGGAAAGAGCAACTGTATAGTTTGAACATTTCTTATTTTCCCCTGTTTCTAATATTACGAGTAATCGTCTTTCGTTTCGCATGTAAATATTTATGAGCATCAATTATTGTCAAATGCATATATCAAAAGTGAACCATTGGATGTTCTTGCAAAAAAAAAACAGAAAAAGAAAAACAATTTGAAATTTCTTTGTGAAAATGAATTGTATTAACTTTGAAGTTGGCCTGTAAATAGGAGTTTTGTACAAGAGGCTGATGTTCTAGTAAGAGAACATCGCCGAAAAAGCATAATTTATACAATTTGTGAAAAAATAAAGAAAAACAGCTATGTGAACAATCCCACTGGGTTCCAACTCTGCTATTGCCTTTATATCCTCGAGCATCTCATCACTTTGCTACTTGGTTGAAGGTATATCAGATTGTTTGGCGCCGTTCGAGCCTGATAATCGATACCGAAGTCTGGTTGCAAGGTGATCCAATGAGACATAGTGTTACGCTTTGATCCCTAATTTTTTCCTGGACCGCCCTTTCGGGTTTCAGTCCACCGGGATACCCTTTTTTTCCCAAGCCGCCTTTTCAGTTTTTCGACTTGCCGGGTGTGATACGGTGGGAGAACTGACTAGTGTTTTGCGTTCGTATTCGCACTTGTGCGGTTGAGCAAGAGTCGCCACCGACTTTTTACTTTATCCTAAAGGAAAGGTTAAAAAAGCACAGCAAAAACCTTTTGAGATATTTCGTGGGTTCGGGGGGTAGATTATGAAAAGGGAAGGTGTTAGCACCCTTTTCATCCATGGTTATCCATGGGCTCTTAGTTACTTGGTTTTTTAGATCACTTGCCTTGTTTTTCGATTGCTTTGAAAATGGTGTGTGTGTGGGTGCTTTTTGAAAAATGTTTTGGAAAAAGATGCCTTGTCTTAGGCTAACCTTGTAATAATTCTTTACTCGAATGTTTTACAAAGGCGTGTATCTTTTCGAAAAGATGTTTCAAAATGTTTTGAGAATTTGTTTGGAAAGTGTTGTGGATTGTGGTTTTTGAAAAGAAGGCAAGTGTTTTTGCAAGTTGATCTCAAGTAACTAAGAGTTTTGTCTACCCTATTGTACTCAAAGGTTTTTGTTATGTTTTAACCCCTTTTAACAATTTTGTTCTACCATTGAAATTGGTAGACAATCTTGCATTTAGGAAGTTTATTCGGGACAGGCGCGGGTCATCGTATGGACCATGAATGCAATGATGCCAAGTGTCTTTGGCAATTTGCTTTGAAGGGACTATGATCATTCCGTTTAGGCAACTTTCGAAAGCGTCATCGAGGGACTTATGATCATTTGATTTTGTTTTGCCAAAGATACTCGACGTGCAAGCATGGCCCATTTTGGAAGGCAACATGTGAGATTACCCTAGGGGGTGCAAGTGTGATTGTGTATTGATTACATGTATTTGTCTTGTATTAGGTTATCTAGCGTTTGATTTTATGTACATACAAACCCTAGGTCTAACCATGGTATAATTGAAAACTGTAAATTGCGGAATGTAAAATCTACGCTATTACAAGATAGTGTCCGGGAGTGGGGGTATAAATGTACAAAAAGGATGAGACTTATAGTATCCAATAAGTTACAACCAAATCGAATTCGCAATCAAAATGTAAATATCGAATATACAGATGTAAGATAAAAATGTGTATAGGGCAATGTATTGTGTAAGTGTAAGTGCGAGATGTATATGTATGTGTAATTATGTACAAGTGCGAATTGTGGAATGGAAACGTATTAGGGTTTTTGACCTAGATATGTATTTTAAATGAATCTTTGATTTTTGTATGTTTAATTATGTACAAAAAGAAAAGAAAGTGTTTTGATTTTAATGTTCAAGTTTTTAATTAAATGTATTATGTATAAAAAAGAAAGAAAGTATTTTAATCGAATATTTGTGAATTTTAATATTAGAGAAAAATGTATTTAAATTATTATGTACAAATATGTGTTTTAATTAAAAGAAGATGTTTTCAAATTTTATTATATGATAAAAGGTATTTTGTTATTTTATATACAAATATCTATCTAAAAAGATGTTTTTAAAAAATGTATTTTAATTAGGTTAGTATTTTACAAAGAAAATAAAAAAAGTAAACATTGTTTATAAAATAAAAGAGGGTTAGTGTTTTACAAAGAAAAAGAAGTAAATATTGTTTATGAAATAAAAAAGGGTTAGTGTTTAATGGGCTTTGGGGAAGGCAGAAACGGGTCAAGCCCATGCCAAACTTGAAATGAATTTAGGGTTAGGGAAGGTTTATTCAGAACGAAAGCTAGGGCTCGTAGCGGCGCCGTTCGTGCATCCGTCTTCTCCGATCATCAATTTCCTGAACGCCTTTCTTTCCGGCCACCAGCGTTACTCCCAAAGCCTTTCTTCCCTCCAAGGCATGAGTTCCACATCCTCTTGAAACAAGGTTAGCTTTTAGTTGTTATGTTCTTATCTCTTTTCCTTTTCTACGAATTTGCATGTTTTTGTTTTGATTTGAATTTTCGATTCTTAACTCTGTGCTATTGTGAGGTGGTGGAGAAAGAGAGGGAGGAAACTCACTACCTGATCTTGGATACGGAGGAGAGAAGAGGGGTGACGCTTTAGGAGGCCGGAACGGCGATTCGGTGATGAAGCTAGATGCTTTCTTTGCTTCTGATGCTTTCCTGGTATTTTCGTTCTTACCTCTTGCTGTGTGAGGGTTTTATGATGATTTTAGATTTGCCTGAAAACCCTTCTTGCTAATTCACTTCTTTATCTTCTTCTTCCATGCCACTGTTGCCTATGCCTTGTTGCCTGAGTATTTGTATGCTTCTTGTTTGACTTCTCTCGAGTGGCTGTATGCTTGTTTGTGTTGCCCAGAATTTTTGTTGAATGGTTGCTTTGAGATGAACTTGCCTCTCCTGTACGTTTGCTTGCCTTATTGCCCAGTGATGACCTCAGAGGTCTGAGGGCCTAGGTTGCCTTTGATACTTTTGTTTTCCTCTGAGCCTCTGATGCCTTGAGTTGTTTGCCTAATTTGACATGTTTCTTCTTCGTCCTATGATGAATCCAGGATTCTGAGGACTTGTGTATCTAGTATGCTTGAGTATGTTGTTGGGTACGCCTTTCTGATTTGCCTATGATGAAGCCCCCTTCTGAGGCCTAGGGTGGGTTTGAGAAATTTGGCTTGCTGATGGGCACAAGGTCTTTGACAGGTTTTAGGTTGGTTGGTAATATTTTTGACAGGTTAAGGCATTTTTGTTTATCAGGTTTGAAAGCTAGGCCATGTTTTGATGGTTAGGCTTTTGAGGTTAAGACAGGGTGTTGGTTTCTTTACTGATGCAGATTTTGGGTTTGTATGTTTATGCTTTAGGGGTTCAGGCTTGACAGTAGTGGTGTTTTTTTGATTAGGCAGGTTGTGGCATTTTCAAGTTATGTGTTTGTATGTTCTTGAGGGTGAGGTTTGATGCAGGTTTTTGAGGTATGAATGTGAGACAGGGTAATGGTAGTTCTGGTTTTTTCTTCTTATTCTGGTATGAGGTTAATGCAGGTTGAGCATGGTGGTTCTGTTTGACAGTATGGTTGAGCTTGCAATGGGTTTGAAATATTTCTGAGTTTTTGTATATCTTTTTTCTCTCTTGCTATGCTGAACTGAGTTGTGTTTTCAGGTTTTTAGGCTTGGGTTTTGTGAGACTGATGCAGGTTTTTGGGCTTGAGATGTGTTATGTTAGGTCTGTAAGGAGGATGCAGGCTCTTGGTTTTGTATCTTTCTCCTCTCTTCTAACCTCACTTCTGAACTATCTTGTATTGGCTTGTGGATTTGTATATCTTTTTTTTCTGTCTTCTCCTCACTCTCTGAACTGAGTTCTCTATATCTGTGTTACATCTTTTCTGCTGTATACCCTCCTGTCTATGCCTAAGACCTGAACTCTGCCTACTGCTGCTTTATCTCTCTTTTTTCTCCTCAAAGTACAGTTAATATATTATTATATGATTTATGCTGTACCTCTTTTCTGAAGGGGCCCCTCTAGGCTGGGAAATGATGATTAAGATTGCTTGCATATAGGATTTTTCTGCATCTTCTTTATCTCTTTTGACAGCTTTGTGTGCTGACTTTTCCTTGATATCTTGGCAAAAATCCCTTTTTGACAGCTTTGACAGTTTTGATAGCAACTTGTACTACTTTGATTTCTTTGTGATATCTTTGAGTATATTTTTTGATAGGAAGTGGGAATTAGATTTGAACTAATACAGTTTGAACTTTGGATTTGAGGTTCTATGCAGCTTTGAATTTTGGAACTTATACTTTTGGCATTTGCATTTCATGAATAAAAAATCTTCCCTCTCTGTGAACCGGGAGAAATCCCGTGATTTGCAGAGAGGGTCAACTGATCCCAGTCAGTGGCCTCTAATGATGAGCAATTTTTAACTGTCTTTTAATTTCAACTGCTTTCTGACTTTTTTCTTCTCTTTTTGCAGATAAAACATGGAGCACCGGAGCGGAGCGAAGAATGAAGAATATTAGAAAATAGGATAGCTTTTTATTTTATGTAATATTTAAATTAATGTAAATTATTGTCTGTAATTTAAATTATAAACAACAATTTGTACAAATAATTCAAATATCAATAAAATCCAAATTATCCAATTAATTCTAATTTTCTTTATTGTTTATTTATTTATTTAAAATTCTTGGAATTAAAACAATTGAAAAATAAATTTCAATCATTCAATTTTAGAATAATAAATAACTTAAATAAAAACAACATTGATCAATTAAACCTGTCTTATTCAAAATCCAAAACAAAGCAGCAGTCAATCCAAATAGACTGATCAAACGCATAAACACTGTGAATCCAATACTGCATCCTGTATTTGACTGACTCAAAGAAAATAACATGAATTCCAACCACTTGTTTCTTTCACTGATTAAATCAAAACAACGCGAATTTAACCCGAATCTCGGAATAAACTGCGAAGTGCTGTGGAATTTAAATTCTTCTGAGAATATGCCCATAAAACCTTAACTCCTGATTAAATGCCAAATAACGCTCGCCTGATCATAATTGAGCCAAAAATTAACCAAAACCCTAAGCCAACTGTATGAAACAATCCAGAGCTCTGAAAATCAGTAAAAACCCTAATTTTGCTTGACTGTCAAGAAAAGTCCGTTTGTCCGATTCTTGAGCCAGTTTGAAAAATCAGGAAATGTTTGAAGTTGAGATTTCTTGTGGAAAAGCGCGAGGGCAAATTTTGGGGTACAACAGTTGCCCCTGTTCAATCTTCTTGGACCTGAAGAGTTAGATTGGCAATTTTGCCTTTCGCGACTTGAAGCTAAAAGGAGATTGGACACTAATGTGCCCAGAAAATTTGCACTCGGCGATCTGATGGTGGAGGTGAATGGGCTTAAAGATGCCATTTGGTGATGGTCTTAAAGATGCCATCTGGTGCAGTATAATTTTATCAGGGGATGGGCTTAGAGATGCCATCTGAGAATGGGCTTAAAGATGCCATTCGGCGACTGCTGGTAGGAGGATGGGCTTATAGATGCCATATGGAAATGTTGAACTGTAGGTCAATGGTGAGTGGACAAGTATCAGAAGGGCATCCCTGTTTTGGAACATCTCTGAATCGGGGTCCGAACAAGCAACAGATTGACGTCCATGTCTTGGAGAATCTGTAAACTATTTTCAGGAGTTGGGACTGAACAAGCAATGGAGCAGCATCCGTTGTTGGGAAGCGTCCGTAAACTATTTTCAAAAAAATGAGAAGAGTCTGAATCAGTTGGTAGATTGACATCCGTTGTAGGGAAGAATCCGTAAACTTGTTTTCAGAAGTTGAGAAGAGTCTGAACAAGTCGGTAGATTGACATCCGTTGTAGGGAAGAATCCGTAAACTATTTTCAGAAGTCTTGAAGTTGAAGAGGAACCGGTGTAAGGTTTCTTGATGATGCGTCTGAATGAATCTGGAATAAGTATCAGAATGTCGCCGTGTCCGGGTCACATCTGAACTATTTCTGGAGGAATCTTGGGAGATGATCTGTGTCTGTCGACTGATCTTACCTGAAAAGGCAAAGGGTTAGTTGTATGCAATGTTATGATGCATGATGCAATGCGTGTGACATCAATGTTTATGACATGAATGCGATGAAGGCGCATGTAAACTGATGAGCTAATATCGCCGAGGATATATGAATCCGAGATGGCTGAAAATAAAAGCATCTTGACTGCTACCGGGGAAAATAAATCCTTGGCTGTCGCTGGGGAAGAGAATTCCTGATGACCTCTACTGGGGGGTTCCAACTAGTAGACCCATGCTGAGGAGGCCAGATTGAGAATCTTTGGCTTGATGGGAAGTAACCCTGGTGACTTCACTGGGGAACTCAAGATTTGCTTCCTAAAACTCTGTGGGGAGAAGGTTTGAAAGTCTGACTCCGCTGGGGATACTGAAGTTTATACTCTGAGGGGAATTGAATTCCGGAGGATTTTTCGGCTGGGGATTTGCAAAGATAAATTACTGCTGGGGAATTTTGATGAACTCCGCTGGGGATAGGAAGAATCTTCTGATTGCTGTAGGTGTTAGTCTGGGATAAGTTACTGAATGTCGCCATCGCTGGGTCACATCTCGAACTATATCTAGAAGCAACTCTGAATAAGTTATAGAATGTCGCCAAGTCTGGGTCACATCTTGAACTATATCTGGAAAGTCTGAATGAGTTACAGAATGTCGCCAAATCTTGGGTCACATCTGAACTATATCTGGAATGTCTGAATGAGTTATAGAATGTCGCCAAATCTTGGGTCACATCTGAACTATATCTGGAAAGTCTGAATGAGTTATAGAATGTCGTCATGTCTGGGTCACATCTTAAACTATATCTGGAAAGTCTGAATGAGTTATAGAATGTCGCCATGTCTGGGTCACATCTTAAACTATATCTGGAAAGTCTGAATGAGTTATAGAATGTCGCCATGTCTGGGTCACATCTTAAACTATATCTGGAATGAAATTCTGAATGAGTTGCAGAATGTCGCCAAGTCTTGGGTCACATCTGAAACTATATCTGGAAAGTCTGAATGAGTTATAGAATGTCGCCATGTCTGGGTCACATCTTAAACTATATCTGGAATGAAATTCTGAATGAGTTGCAGAATGTCGCCAAATCTTGGGTCACATCTGAAACTATATCTGGAAAGTCTGAATGAGTTATAGAATGTCGCCATGTCTGGGTCACATCTTGAACTATATCTGGAAAGTCTGAATGAGTTATAGAATGTCGCCAAATCTGGGTCACATCTTAAACTATATCTGGAAAGTCTGAATGAGTTATAGAATGTCGCCATGTCTGGGTCACATCTTAAACTATATCATGTCTTTTGGGGTGATAAGGAACTTGTTGAACACTTTTGACATTCGAATGCCCCAAGTGGTGATGAAGGAGTCTTGAATCAGATTACTCTGCATACGGAGAGATTTCTTGAAATCTTGACTGGACTGCCCCAGGTTAACTGAACTTTGAAAGATCTGTTGGACCTTGACTGGACTGCCCCAGGTTAATTGAATGGTGACATGTCATACCCCTTGCTGATAGGAGATTTGATGGAAGTGTCATCCTCTTGAAGTGATTTTGACTTACTGAGAGAGTTTTCGTTCCTCCGAACATTCGTCGCGTGAAATTCTTCGCTGTCAAACAAAAAGTCAAACGCAGACAGTGATATTCAAATAATGCAAGGTTTATGTTTGTCTCAAAGTTTTTTTTTTTTTGAAAAATGTGTTTTTAGCAGAAAACTTTTCACAAGACAAGTTAACACAAGATTTAGAGCAAAGCCCTACAGGAGTCAGGATACCTTTTGTAACAGTATGCTATCGAACTAACCCATGCTTCAATTAGGACTTTTGGAGGGTTGTAACGTGGCCTGGTTCACGGTTTAAGAAACAAAGGATAAAGGCTCAAAGTATATTTGTACCCACCCGCTCTTCGTGATGTTCTTCAACCTAAGCTCAGTTAATTGTGCGTCACACTCTGTTTTGAGTTTGGAACGACTTTCGGGCGATGGTTCACCAGTTGAATTTTTGGGAGAGACAGTCATCATCTCCTTTTTCTTTTTCAACACTTTTCATGTCGTGGAGGATTTTGTAATGACCTCACTATTTTGATTTTGATTTGTTATCCCTAACTTTTGCCTGACTGTTACCGTTTTCGGGATTACTGTCAGCGGGATGCCCCCAGCTTTCTTAAGCCTCCTTTATAGGTTTTGGCTTGGTGGGCTTTTCTCTTTTGAGAGATTGACTGTCTATGTGATAGGGAACCACCCTTGTCTTTTGATTCCAAAGGAATGCTTTCTCTTTTTTGACGTCGTTCGTTGTATTACGAACTGAGAGTTTGCGACTTCAATGCGCATTTTCTTTTGAATTAACTGAGATACTACCCTGCCCCGGGTTTATATCAAAGGTTTTGATCGTTTTAGAACAGGAAACTCCTACTTCTTTGGCTCGAAGGGGTTGACTAGGGATTAACTTCCTTATAACTCCAGTGTTTGGGAATTGAAAGAAATGCCTGTACATCATCAGCAAGGTCTGTTCAAAAGTATACTGTATAAGATCACGGTATTGTTTCGTCATCCTCCCTCTAAAGGCTTACAGCTTTTTTATCAAGAGTCAGATATCATAAAGAAAAGCATAAGAGTAGTGAAACGAATGGATGAATTCAAGACAAACATATGCAATGCATTAATGAAAACAGAGTTTAACATCAACAGATAATTGTTTGACAACAAAAGAAATTACAACTTTGAAAATTCAGAATGAAACAAACACAATCTCAATGATTTGGCATAGGAGGAGTGATCATGCTGGAGTCTCTGGGGGACCAAACTCAATCTCCTTGGCATCAATCATGTCCTGGATCTTGTTCTTCAGAGGCCAACAGTTGTTGGTATCATGCCCCGGGCTATCAGAGTGGTATTCACATCTTTCATTGGGGTGATAGGTAGGAGCAGAAGTATTTGGGTTCCGGAGAGGAGCCCTCAAAGTAATCATACCCGTCTTTAACAAGTGTTGCAGTGCCTGAGACAGTGACATGTTGATCTTGGTGAACTGCCTCTTAGGTGCGACCTCCTTATGCTGATGCCCCTATCTTTGTTGAGCAGGTATAGGATTAGGGATCAGGATTGCCCCTATATGTTGGTCATGACGACCCTTTTGACTGTTCGCAGCAATGGACTCTTTCTTCCCGTTGTAGGGAATTATCTGAGTATCGGAGGTTGTGGATCCCTGGATCTTTCCACTCTTGATGCCAGCCTCGACCCTCTCGCCAGTCAGTATTAGCTCGGTGAATCCGGCTGAAGAGCTTCCAATTAAGTGCTTGAAGAAAGGCCCTGTCAAAGTTCCCATGAAGATGTCGATCAACTCTCTGTCAGTTAAAGGAGGTTGCACCCTACCAGCCAAATCTCTCCACTTTTGGGCATATCCCTTGAAATTCTCGTCGGAACCCATGGTCATGTTTTGCAACTGCGCACGAGTTGGTGCAAGATCAGCATTGTACTGGTACTGTTCGTAAAAAGCCCTGGCTAGATCTTCCCAGGTGTGGATGCGAGAACTCTCCAATTGATAGAACCACTCGAGATGAGCCCCCACTAGACTTTCTTGGAAGAAATGGATCCAAAGCCTCTTATCAGCCGTGTATGGTTGAATCTTGCGGACATAAGACCTTAGATGCATCTTAGGGCAAGAAACTCCGTCGTATAGAGCAACCGTAGGAACTTTGAATTTTGGAGGGATGACCAATCCAGGAACCAACCCCATGTCTCCTAAATCCAAGCCAGGTATTTGTTGGATCTCCATAGCATTGAGGCGATCCTCCAACTCTTTGTACTTGTCATCAGTGAGAGGATATTGTTCTTCGGAGTAATCAGCTTCCTCTTCATCAATCTCCACATTGTGATTTTCCTCAAGACTAACCACTGTGTTGGATGGGGTTGCAAGGTCTTGGGTCTTAGGCCTTCTCCTCAAGTTCAGGATGCGGGCTGTCTTCTTGGATTTCTTCTTGTCTTTGAGAAGAAGAGCTGTCAGATCCTCTTGCCCTTTACCCATAGCCAGCAGCATTTGCTGGAATTGAGCATTTTGAGCCTGGAGATCTTTCACTGTTTGTTCCATATCCATCTTACTGAAATAAACAGTAGGAAGAATAAGGAGACCTGTAGGGGAGAAACCTGTTATGCAGTGATATGTGTGATATATATGCAATGTTTTCAAGGATCTCTTGGGGTAAACACAAGAAAGTGTTAGAGGTTAAACTTTGCTCTTGGATTGGAGATCTCTGTACCGGTGGACGTCCTTCCACGAGAATCAAGCTCACCATGTCGAGTGGGTCATAGCCACTGATTCAAGTTGTGGTACTTGATCTTTGACTGGATTGGTTAGAGGAGAAACCCCCTTGCCCCTTGATAGACGTCTGGTTCGACGTGATCCTGCATCAACAGAACCCTCGAGATCCTTGAAATGGTTATTGAAAATGCTAAAATGCTATGGTATGATGTCATGATGTTATGTTCATGTATGCACAAGCAAGTAAGTGTATATACAGGCAAACAATATTCACACAAAGCACACAAGGCCTTAGGTTTAGGCTTGCATGAGGTTCAGGTACTACCCTCTTTCAGTTTGTTGGTTAAAACCTGTCCTATCAAAAGTAACCGGGTTCTAGGGGTCCCAATATCACTGGATTGCTCTCATTGTTCATCGTTTCGATTTAGCCACTGAACTGGCGACCGAAATATTCCAGGAAAGCAACCCTCAATTGAGTGTAGTATCGAGTATCAACCAACCTCGGACTGCACCAAAGTCAGTTATCTCACTACCCTAAAAAGGCTAAGATGGTCAATTAAAGTTCTAAGGTCAGTTGATGCTTCACGACACCACGCGGCGGCCCCGTACTCTCCTTGACTGAACTCAAGGGTTACCGGTACACATCAAAGTGCCACATCAACGTAGCAGACTGCTTCAACCATGTCGGTATACCCCGCACAGTTCCCTCACAGCCTTGTTGCTACCTAAAAAGGTTTCCCCAGATCCGGGTAAGGATCTATAAAACTCCGATACAAAGCCCACAAATGTAAAGCAAACAAAGCAATCAATTGAAAGTAAAGGTGATCTAAACCCTAAGGTAACCCCACTTTTAGAATTCTCCCCAGCAGAGTCGCCAGTTCTGTGATACGGTGGGAGAACTGACTAGTGTTTTGCGTTCGTATTCGCACTTGTGCGGTTGAGCAAGAGTCGCCACCGACTTTTTACTTTATCCTAAAGGAAAGGTTAAAAAAGCACAGCAAAAACCTTTTGAGATATTTCGTGGGTTCGGGGGGTAGATTATGAAAAGGGAAGGTGTTAGCACCCTTTTCATCCATGGTTATCCATGGGCTCTTAGTTACTTGGTTTTTTAGATCACTTGCCTTGTTTTCGATTGCTTTGAAAATGGTGTGTGTGTGGGTGCTTTTTGAAAAATGTTTTGGAAAAAGATGCCTTGTCTTAGGCTAACCTTGTAATAATTCTTTACTCGAATGTTTTACAAAGGCGTGTATCTTTTCGAAAAGATGTTTCAAAATGTTTTGAGAATTTGTTTGGAAAGTGTTGTGGATTGTGGTTTTTGAAAAGAAGGCAAGTGTTTTTGCAAGTTGATCTCAAGTAACTAAGAGTTTTGTCTACCCTATTGTACTCAAAGGTTTTTGTTATGTTTTAACCCCTTTTAACAATTTTGTTCTACCATTGAAATTGGTAGACAATCTTGCATTTAGGAAGTTTATTCGGGACGGGCGCGGGTCATCGTATGGACCATGAATGCAATGATGCCAAGTGTCTTTGGCAATTTGCTTTGAAGGGACTATGATCATTCCGTTTAGGCAACTTTCGAAAGCGTCATCGAGGGACTTATGATCATTTGATTTTGTTTTGCCAAAGATACTCGACGTGCAAGCATGGCCCATTTTGGAAGGCAACATGTGAGATTACCCTAGGGGGTGCAAGTGTGATTGTGTATTGATTACATGTATTTGTCTTGTATTAGGTTATCTAGCGTTTGATTTTATGTACATACAAACCCTAGGTCTAACCATGGTATAATTGAAAACTGTAAATTGCGGAATGTAAAATCTACGCTATTACAAGATAGTGTCTGGGAGTGGGGGTATAAATGTACAAAGGGGATGAGACTTATAGTATCCAATAAGTTACAACCAAATCGAATTCGCAATCAAAATGTAAATATCGAATATACAGATGTAAGATAAAAATGTGTATAGGGCAATGTATTGTGTAAGTGTAAGTGCGAGATGTATATGTATGTGTAATTATGTACAAGTGCGAATTGTGGAATGGAAACGTATTAGGGTTTTTGACCTAGATATGTATTTTAAATGAATCTTTGATTTTTGTATGTTTAATTATGTACAAAAAGAAAAGAAAGTGTTTTGATTTTAATGTTTAAGTTTTTAATTAAATGTATTATGTATAAAAAAGAAAGAAAGTATTTTAATCGAATATTTGTGAATTTTAATATTAGAGAAAAATGTATTTAAATTATTATGTACAAATATGTGTTTTAATTAAAAGAAGATGTTTTCAAATTTTATTATATGATAAAAGGTATTTTGTTATTTTATATACAAATATCTATCTAAAAAGATGTTTTTAAAAAATGTATTTTAATTAGGTTAGTATTTTACAAAGAAAATAAAAAAAGTAAACATTGTTTATAAAATAAAAGAGGGTTAGTGTTTTACAAAGAAAAAGAAGTAAATATTGTTTATGAAATAAAAAAGGGTTAGTGTTTAATGGGCTTTGGGGAAGGCAGAAACGGGTCAAGCCCATGCCAAACTTGAAATGAATTTAGGGTTAGGGAAGGTTTATTCAGAACGAAAGCTAGGGCTCGTAGCGGCGCCGTTCGTGCATCCGTCTTCTCCGATCATCAATTTCCTGAACGCCTTTCTTTCCGGCCACCAGCGTTACTCCCAAAGCCTTTCTTCCCTCCAAGGCATGAGTTCCACATCCTCTTGAAACAAGGTTAGCTTTTAGTTGTTATGTTCTTATCTCTTTTCCTTTTCTACGAATTTGCATGTTTTTGTTTTGATTTGAATTTTCGATTCTTAACTCTGTGCTATTGTGAGGTGGTGGAGAAAGAGAGGGAGGAAACTCACTACCTGATCTTGGAGACGGAGGAGAGAAGAGGGGTGACGCTTTAGGAGGCCGGAACGGCGATTCGGTGATGAAGCTAGATGCTTTCTTTGCTTCTGATGCTTTCCTGGTATTTTCGTTCTTACCTCTTGCTGTGTGAGGGTTTTATGATGATTTTAGATTTGCCTGAAAACCCTTATTGCTAATTCACTTCTTTATCTTCTTCTTCCATGCCACTGTTGCCTATGCCTTGTTGCCTGAGTATTTGTATGCTTCTTGTTTGACTTCTCTCGAGTGGCTGTATGCTTGTTTGTGTTGCCCAGAATTTTTGTTGAATGGTTGCTTTGAGATGAACTTGCCTCTCCTGTACGTTTGCTTGCCTTATTGCCCAGTGATGACCTCAGAGGTCTGAGGGCCTAGGTTGCCTTTGATACTTTTGTTTTCCTCTGAGCCTCTGATGCCTTGAGTTGTTTGCCTAATTTGACATGTTTCTTCTTCGTCCTATGATGAATCCAGGATTCTGAGGACTTGTGTATCTAGTATGCTTGAGTATGTTGTTGGGTACGCCTTTCTGATTTGCCTATGATGAAGCCCCCTTCTGAGGCCTAGGGTGGGTTTGAGAAATTTGGCTTGCTGATGGGCACAAGGTCTTTGACAGGTTTTAGGTTGGTTGGTAATATTTTTGACAGGTTAAGGCATTTTTGTTTATCAGGTTTGAAAGCTAGGCCATGTTTTGATGGTTAGGCTTTTGAGGTTAAGACAGGGTGTTGGTTTCTTTACTGATGCAGATTTTGGGTTTGTATGTTTATGCTTTAGGGGTTCAGGCTTGACAGTAGTGGTGTTTTTTTGATTAGGCAGGTTGTGGCATTTTCAAGTTATGTGTTTGTATGTTCTTGAGGGTGAGGTTTGATGCAGGTTTTTGAGGTATGAATGTGAGACAGGGTAATGGTAGTTCTGGTTTTTTCTTCTTATTCTGGTATGAGGTTAATGCAGGTTGAGCATGGTGGTTCTGTTTGACAGTATGGTTGAGCTTGCAATGGGTTTGAAATATTTCTGAGTTTTTGTATATCTTTTTTCTCTCTTGCTATGCTGAACTGAGTTGTGTTTTCAGGTTTTTAGGCTTGGGTTTTGTGAGACTGATGCAGGTTTTTGGGCTTGAGATGTGTTATGTTAGGTCTGTAAGGAGGATGCAGGCTCTTGGTTTTGTATCTTTCTCCTCTCTTCTAACCTCACTTCTGAACTATCTTGTATTGGCTTGTGGATTTGTATATCTTTTTTTTCTGTCTTCTCCTCACTCTCTGAACTGAGTTCTCTATATCTGTGTTACATCTTTTCTGCTGTATACCCTCCTGTCTATGCCTAAGACCTGAACTCTGCCTACTGCTGCTTTATCTCTCTTTTTTCTCCTCAAAGTACAGTTAATATATTATTATATGATTTATGCTGTACCTCTTTTCTGAAGGGGCCCCTCTAGGCTGGGAAATGATGATTAAGATTGCTTGCATATAGGATTTTTCTGCATCTTCTTTATCTCTTTTGACAGCTTTGTGTGCTGACTTTTCCTTGATATCTTGGCAAAAATCCCTTTTTGACAGCTTTGACAGTTTTGATAGCAACTTGTACTACTTTGATTTCTTTGTGATATCTTTGAGTATATTTTTTGATAGGAAGTGGGAATTAGATTTGAACTAATACAGTTTGAACTTTGGATTTGAGGTTCTATGCAGCTTTGAATTTTGGAACTTATACTTTTGGCATTTGCATTTCATGAATAAAAAATCTTCCCTCTCTGTGAACCGGGAGAAATCCCGTGATTTGCAGAGAGGGTCAACTGATCCCAGTCAGTGGCCTCTAATGATGAGCAATTTTTAACTGTCTTTTAATTTCAACTGCTTTCTGACTTTTTTCTTCTCTTTTTGCAGATAAAACATGGAGCACCGGAGCGGAGCGAAGAATGAAGAATATTAGAAAATAGGATAGCTTTTTATTTTATGTAATATTTAAATTAATGTAAATTATTGTCTGTAATTTAAATTATAAACAACAATTTGTACAAATAATTCAAATATCAATAAAATCCAAATTATCCAATTAATTCTAATTTTCTTTATTGTTTATTTATTTATTTAAAATTCTTGGAATTAAAACAATTGAAAAATAAATTTCAATCATTCAATTTTAGAATAATAAATAACTTAAATAAAAACAACATTGATCAATTAAACCTGTCTTATTCAAAATCCAAAACAAAGCAGTAGTCAATCCAAATAGACTGATCAAACGCATAAACACTGTGAATCCAATACTGTATCCTGTATTTGACTGACTCAAAGAAAATAACATGAATTCCAACCACTTGTTTCTTTCACTGATTAAATCAAAACAACGCGAATTTAACCCGAATCTCGGAATAAACTGCGAAGTGCTGTGGAATTTAAATTCTTCTGAGAATATGCCCATAAAACCTTAACTCCTGATTAAATGCCAAATAACGCTCGCCTGATCATAATTGAGCCAAAAATTAACCAAAACCCTAAGCCAACTGTATGAAACAATCCAGAGCTCTGAAAATCAGTAAAAACCCTAATTTTGCTTGACTGTCAAGAAAAGTCCGTTTGTCCGATTCTTGAGCCAGTTTGAAAAATCAGGAAATGTTTGAAGTTGAGATTTCTTGTGGAAAAGCGCGAGGGCAAATTTTGGGGTACAACACCGGGTATACAAATATTTTCATTTTCATCCCTTATTTTTGCCCGAACCCTTTTGGTTCGCCGGGAAGCCCTTATTTTTGCCTAGGCCAGTCAACCTAGCGGGTCTTTGATTATGCGTAGTATTTTTTCACTATGTATGCATTGGAGGGGTGAGGAAGGTCGTCACCATCCATGGTGGTTAGAATCATAGCTCCTCCTGAGAAAATGTTCTTAACCACAAATGGCCCTTCGTACGCGGGGGTCCATTTGCCCCTGGGATCACCTTGCGGCAGTATTATGCGCTTGATCACCAGATCCCCAACTTAATACTCTTGTCGTTTAACTTTCTTATTAAATGCCTTGATCATCCGTTTTTTATATGTTTGACCATGACAAATAGCAGTAAGTCTCTTTTCATCGATTAAGTTCAGTTGATCAAGCCTGGTCTGAATCCAGTCATCTTCTCTCAAACCTGCATCCTTCATAATCCGAAGAGAGGGTATCTGAACTTCAATGGGCAAGACGGCCTCCATGCCATATACCAAGGAATATGGTGTTGCCCCTGTTGACGTCTACGTTGAGGTACGGTACCCATGAAGAGCAAACGGTAACATCTCGTGCCAGTCTTTATATGTCACCGTCATCTTCTGCACAATCTTCTTGATATTCTTATTAGCCGCTTCAACATCCCCATTCATCTTCGGCTGGTAAGGAGAAGAGTTGTGATGCTGTATCTTGAACTGCTTGCAGAGCTCGGTGATCATCGTATTGTTGAGATTTGTACCATTGTCCGTAATGATCCTCTCTGGTACACCATATCGACATATCAGATTATGCTGAATAAACCGTGCCACAACGTTCTTGGTTACAGTACCAAAGGAAGCTGCTTCAACCCACTTTGTAAAGTAATCAACCGCTACCAAGATGAAATGATGCCCGTTGGACGCAATAGGTCTGATCTCACCAATCATATTGATGCCCCACATTGCGAAAGGCCAAGGAGCTGTCAAGACGTTCAGAGGTACTGGAGGCATGTGCACCTTATCAGCATAGACTTGGCACTTATGACAGGTTCGAGAATGCTGATAACAGTCAGCTTCCATGGTGGACCAATAATATCCTGCCCGAAGGATCTTCTTTTCCATGGTGTGCCCACTGGAATGAGTTCCGAAAGTACCTTCATGTAAATCAACCATAATCCTTTATGCCTCGTTCTTATCCACACAAGACAGTAAGGTCGAATCATGGTTACGCTTGTAAAGGATACCATTACTGATGAAGAACTTCACTGCGAACCTTCTCAGAAACTTCTTATCATTAACAGATGCACCCTCAGGGTATTCTTGAGCCTCAAGATACCTTTTTACCTCGTGAAACCAGGGTTTATCTGCTACCTCCTCAGTCTCAATGTCATAGCAATGTGCAGGTTCGTCCAACCTCTCAATGGAAATCTGGGGAGCTTCATTGTCCCATCTGACTTTGAACATAGAAGACATCATAGCTAGCGCGTCCGCCAACTGATTCTCCTCTCTGGGAAAGTGTTCAAAGGTTATCTCCTCGAAGTGCGGAAGCAATGTCAACACATACTCTTTGTAAGGAATAATATTTGGGTGTTTCGTATCCCACTCGCCTTTGATCTGACTGATCACGACAGCGGAATCTCTGAATACACTTAAGAACTTAATCCTTAGGCCAATAGCTGCTCGAAGGCCCATGATGCACGCTTCATACTCCGCCATGTTGTTGGTGTTGTTAAAACATAATCGGGCGGTGAACGGAGTATGACAACCTTCAAGAGATATGATCACGGCGCCAATGCCATTGCCCAAAGCGTTTAAAGCTCCATCAAAATACATAGACCATCGGGATCCCTCCTCATGTCCTTCATCTGGTCCAAGTGCTTCACAGTCAGTCACCAACATGATGTTCTCATCCGGGAATTCGAACTTCATAAACTGGTAATCATCCACCGCCTGATGTGCCAAATGATCTGCCAACACACTTCCCTTGATTGCCTTTTGGGTCGTGTATTGGATGTCATACTCGGTCAAGATCATCTGCCATCTTACTATTCTTCTGGACAAGGCAGGCTTTTCGAAGATATACTTGATTGGATCCATCTTTGATATCAATAGAGTAGTGTGAGTCAGCATATACTGTCTCAGCCGGCGAGCAGCCCATGCCAAAGCACAGCAAGTTTTCTCAAGCAGTGAGTATCGCGTCTGACAGTCGGTAAACTTTTTCTAAGGTAGTAAATAGCATGCTCTTTTCGGCCAGACTCGTCATGCTGCCCCAGCACGCACCCCATTGAATTGTCGAGTACTGTCAAGTATAAGATTAAAGGTCTCCCTTCAACTGGAGGCATCAGAATAGGATGCTCTTGGAGATATTCCTTAATCCTTTCGAAAGCGGCCTGACATTCATCGTTCCATCTTACCACTTGATCTTTCTTCAGTAGCTTGAAGATTGGCTCATAAGTAGCAGTCAAGTGTGAGATGAATCGGGCGATATAGTTCAGACGTTCCAAAAAGCCTCTGACTTCTTTTTCAGTTCGGGGAGCTAGAATTTCCTGTATAGCCTTCACCTTTGCAGGATCCACTTGAATACCTTTATCACTAATGATGAAACCCAATAGTTTACCAGACCTCACCCCGAAGGTGCACTTGTTCGGGTTTAACCTCAACTTGTACAACTTCAACCTGTCAAATAGCTTCTGAAGATGGTTGGGGTATTCTTCCTCGGTCTGGGACCTTGCAATCATGTCGTCAACGTATACCTCAATCTCATGATGAATCATGTCATGGAACAAAGCGACCATGGCGCGCTGATATGTTGCCCCAACATTCTTCAATCCGAACGACATGACCTTGTAGCAAAAGGTACCCCATTGAGTAATGAACATTGTCTTCTCCATGTCTTCAGGAGCCATCTTAATCTGATTGTAACCGGAGAAACCATCCATAAAGGAGAAGACCTTATGCTGTGCGGTATTGTCAACCAGAACGTCGATATGAGGCAGAGGGAAATCATCCTTGGGGCTTGCCCTGTTCAGATCCCTATTGTCAACATACATTCGAACCTTACCATCTTTCTTCGGCACTGGAACCACGTTGGCAACCCACTGCGGGTAAGAAGTAACAGCTAGAAAACTGGCATCAAACTGTTTCATCACCTCAGCTTTAATTTTCTCAGACATCTCTGGGCGCATTTGGCGAAATTTCTGCTTCACTGGAGGACAGTCTTCCTTAGTTGGCAAGCGGTGAACCACAATATCGGTGTCCAACCCAGGAATATCTTCATAAGACTAGGAAAAGATCTCAACATAATCACGCAACATTTGAATCAACCGTTGCTTAACACTAGACTCCATATTTGCACCGATCTTGACCTCTTTCTTGTCTTCCTCGGTACCCAGATTTACTGTTTCCACTGGCTCTTCATGCGGCTGTATAGCCCTCTCTTCCTGAAGTAACAGTCTAGCAAGTTCCTCAGGCACTTCATAATCATCCTCACCTTCGTCCTCGACTTGGTTGATCGAACTTTCGAAGTCATAACGGGGAATAGCAGAGTCGTTATCAGTGGGATCCAAAGTGGATGTAGACCTGTATATGTGAGTGTGTGTAAGACAAGTAGCTGTTTTGAAAGATAGAAAAGAAAAAACAAGGAGCACAAAATTTGTAATGCAAGAAAATGTCCAATGCTTTTATTGATGATATATGGAAATGACAAATATTAAGCCCTCACAAACAAAGCCACGGTGCCTCAGGTAAGACACCGAGCCATAAAGTTTAAAACTGTTTGTTACAAATCTCAAAACAAAAGTCTTATTACTGTGTAATAAAAGAAATAGGCACAAAGTCCTTTGCCGTCCAATTGCTTAATCCACCGTCAGTAGTCGGGTAAATCAAGCTGTCAAACTCAGACTCTTCTTCATCATCCCCAATAGCATTCACTCCCTGATAATGTTTGGGCATAGGTGCCGTTATGACATTAGGCTTTTCTGGTGCGTCAAACTCAATTTCTTTAGCTTCAATCAAATCTTGCACCTTATTCTTCAGGGCCCAGTAGTT
Organism: Vicia faba; assembly: GCA_948472305.1. NCBI lineage: Eukaryota > Viridiplantae > Streptophyta > Magnoliopsida > Fabales > Fabaceae > Vicia > Vicia faba. The sequence continues at coordinate 218,040,449 of OX451735.1, forward strand.
ATTCGTATCATGCCATGGGCTATCAGAGTGAAAAGCACAGCGGGCGTTTGGATTATACAATGGTGATGTAGTACTGGGATTCTTCGGAGCCTCCCTTAGAGTCACCAAGTTGGTCTTTAACAATTGCGGCAAAATTTGAGATAAGGTCATACTGAGCTGAGTAAATTGTCTTTGCGGTCTCTCTACTCTTTGCTGATTGTTGCATTATGGGGCAACAGAGGGTCTTGAAATTACCACCGCATTCACTGCTTGGCGGCGTTCGGGTCGGTTTTGGTTCCTCGAGTTGTAAACTGCACTAGATTCCTTCTTGAAAGGCTTCTTCTCTGTACTTGACGAAGCACCTTTTTGTATTTTGCCACTTTTGATACCGGCTTCAACTCTCTCCCTAGTCATAATCAATTCAGTGAACTCAGACGATGAACTTCCGATCAAATGGTTGAGATATGGACCAGACAAAGTCCCAAGAAACATATCCACCAACTCCCTATCAGACAGAGGGGGTTGGACTCTTCCAGCAAGATCTCTCCACTTCTGAGCATAGTCCTTAAAGCCTTCGCCAGTACCCATAGACATACCCTGAAGTTGGGTACGCGTAGGAGCAAGGTCGGCATTATACTGGTATTTCTTATAAAAAGCAGTAGCGAGGTCCTCCCAGTTGCGGACATTAGCTCCTTCCAGTTGATAGAACCATTCAAGTTGAGTCCCTGATAGACTATCTTGAAAGAAATGAACCCAGAGATTCCTATCAGCAGTAAATGGTTGAATCTTTCTGACATACGAGCAGAGGTGTAGCTTCGGACAAGATACTCCATCGTACTTAGCAAAGACAGGAGCTTTAAAATTGTGGGGGATCACCACCCCAGATGCCAAACCCAAATCTCCGAAGTCCAACCCATGTATCTTCTGGATCTCCATTGCACTCAACCGGTCTTCGAGTTGCTTATACTTATCCTCAGCCGGAGGATACTGGTCTTCATCAAAGTCAGTGTCATTGTCAAAAACAACAGGGCTAGGACCCTTCCTTTCCTCTTGATTCTCTCCCCCTCCAGATGAGTGGGACAGATCAACTTCTTCTCGTAACCTGTTCCCAAATTTGTGACCCATATTCAGGAGGACCACCTTCTTCTTCTTCTTCTTCTTCTTCTTCTTGTCCTTCAAGATAAGAGTCTTCAAATCTTGTTGACTCTTGGCCAAGTTCAAGAACATCTCCTGGAACTGAGCATTCTGAGCTTGCAGAGCCTTGATGGCTTGATCAGTAGGTGTTTCAGAAGACATGTTATGCTGAAATAAACAGCGAAGAAGATGAGAAACCTGTAATGGTACCTGTAATGAGGTGCATGGGAATGGAATGCGTCTGAAATGATTTCAAAGACTTAGGGAGATTCAATTTTGTAAACCAAAATAAAACACACTTTATTAGATTAAACTGGTAACAATGTTTAACAAATGCCTTTAAGGCGTTACAAAAGAAATACTGAAAAGCAAATCTAAACTAGAAACAATAAAAGACATTAGAAATCCCATGGTCGTTTTCCCTTCGTGTTGACATAATCGTTGATTGTCCTCTCATTCTCAAGTTGCCTTGTAAGCTTCAAGATCTTCTGCTCCTGCTCATGATATTTCTCTCTGTAAGTATCCCTTTCTTCCCTTAACTGGATCCAAGATCTCTTCAATGCCCCAATATCAGTAGGCATGTATGGATGGATGACCATATAAGGAACCCCTTCTTCATCAGTATGCTCTACAATCACTGGAAAAATAGCTTCATATGGCATCCCCAGCTTTTGAGCACAAGCTCGAACCCACTGGAGATACAGTTGCATTGGGAGAGAAGTCTTCATTCCTAGCTCATGGGGGTCAGACCTGTTCATCCTGTCCCAAGCTCGTATAAACCTGCGACGATGTCCCTCAACATCCCCCTTGAAGTCAAAGACAATGACTATAAGCAGCAGCTCATGAGGACCGTCCCTTCGAGCTTGTCCAAACTGTCGTAAGGCCAAACAAGGATTATAGGTTATTCCTCCTCTAATTCCAAGCAATGGAACATTGGGGTATTCCCCACACCGATCAATGACAGCTACCCTTTCCATATCCTTAGTACTCTAAAGGATGTCCGTATGAGCAAGGGACATGATTCTGTAAGCCCAACCCATACCTTCCTCATTCTTCAATACAGATTTAGGGAGGTGAGAAATAAACCACCTTGCCAGCAGCGGTGTACAACACATGAGAGTTCCCCTTCTCCGAACAGTACGAGTATAAAGAGCATGCAGAATATCACCTAAGAGAGTAGGCACTGGGTTACGAGACATGAAGATCTTGACTGTGTTCACAACTATGAAGGCATATAGATTTGGGAACAGGACCAAGCCGTAGATGAGGAGAGCCAGGATGTCTTCAAAAGCTTGAAAGTCTAAGTTGTCCCAGAACTGTTGAGCTTGATCGATCAAGAACTTAGCCAAGAAACCTTTAACCCCACTCTGAATCTCCCAGTTAGATACTATGTCAACCATTTTTAGATGTAGGGCTAAAGCAATATCCTCTAGCCTAGGAGCCATATCCAAACCTGTAAAGGGTTTCTGTTCTAGAATAAATATGCCAAGTAAATCAGAAAACTCCTCCAAAGTAAGGACTAACTGATAGTCCGAGAAGGTGAAACAGTGATGCAACGGGTCAAAGAACTGGAACAACACACTCATCATTTGCTCATCCAACTTGGAAGTGACCAGGCTAAGGAGATGACCATGTCTTATAACAAAGGAAGAAGTATCAGGAACCTTTGAAACCAACTCTCTGAGCTGAGCAGGTATCTGCACGAAGCTGACTCGAATGGTATTTCTGCGCATAGAAGCCATGATCTGCAAAACAGAACAAAGATGAATCCCCTCGGTCTTTGAAATGGTTAGTCTAATGAAATATGCATGCGATGTCATGATGCATGATGTCATGATAAAAACACACCACAGGTATCACAGATAGCAAACATGGTAAGGGCAAACAAGTCACACAATAGCCCTTAAATTTCAGGCTGGCAGGGAGTTTAGGTACTACCCTCTTGCAGTTTAGTTGGTTCAACCTGTCCTAATAATAGTAACTGGGTTCTTAGAGGTTCTCAATATCAATGACCATCCTCCATCGGTCATAATTCCAGACACGCAATCTTTTCTCACGGACGGAACCATCTCAAGAGTATGGTCTCAATGAGTGTAGCATACTGCTACTTTCTATGGCCAAGTTGGTCAATTATAGGTTTTAAGGTCAGTTGATGCTTAATGACCCATATAGCAGCCTCATACTCTCCTTGTTGCTCCACAAGGGATATTGGTACCAACTAATGTGCCATATCAACGTAGCTACTACTTCAACCGTATCGGTCTACGCCGTACAGTTCCCTCATAGTCTATTGCTACTTACCTAAAAGGTATCCCCAGATCCGGGTTAGGATCTATAGTAACTCCGATTCAAAACCCACAAAGATAAAGCAAACAAATCAAACAATTGAAAACAATATGATGAACTAATCCTAAGTTACACCCCACTTATATAATCCCCAACAGAGTCGCCAGTTCTGTGATACGGTGGCCAGAACCGGGACATGTTTCCCTTTTTTAAGGAATTTGCTGGTTTGCGTTTTGCGTTTGTGTTTGTAAAATGCCGCGGTAAGCAAGAGTCGCCACCATCTTTTATTTTATCCAACAAGGAAAGGAAAAAAGCACAAAAAATTCCTTTTTCGAGATATTTCTGAGTACGGGGGGTAGATTATAGAAAGGGAAGGTATTAGCACCCTTTCTATCCGTAGCTATCTACGGGCTCTTAGGTACTTGCTCATCATTTTCAAAATTGTTTTCTTTGTGTTTGTTTGCTTTGAAAAGTTTTTATTTTGACTTCTATTTAACTCTTGCTTCTGTCTTCAAGAGTGTAATGAAGTGTTTTTGAAAACTTTGTTTGTAAAGGAGTGTAAGTGTGAAAATTTTTGTTTGAATTGAGCAAGTACTTAAGAGCTAATCTACCTACTCAAAAAAAGAATCGTTCTATGCTTGTTTCCTTTAGAGAACGCTATCCCACTATTAGTGAGTAGGTAGCATCGTCGTTGGAGTTTTGAAGGTCAATTCTAAAAGGGACGTACAATCACTAAAGCAATGTTAGGACGTCTTAGTAATAACCCTAATATCTTATATCATTTATCCGAGGCAACAATATCCGAGGCAACCTTTCCGAGGCAACTTTGATCTTTGGACAAAAGGACGACCACTAAAGCATCTTATACTCAATGACCGTTTACCGAAGGAAACCAAGTGGGAGTGAATCCTAGGAGTGCGCATGTGCGAGTGATTCAATTTCAGATTATTTATCTTTGCACATTTTAGGGTTATCTAACCGTTTTTAAAATTAAACATACATTCTTGTCATGCATCCTAATATCATACATCTAACAGTTTAATATTTTGCAGAATTTAAAGTGCGGAAATTAAACTAAGCTATTACAAGGCTTCAGGTATTTACATAGCCAAAAACAAACCCTGGAAAATAATAAAGCGATAAATGAAAAGGTAAAAGTCCTAATTCACTATTACACCTTGTGAGCAGTTACAATAATAGTGTAAAAATAAAATAATAAAGCGCGCGATGAAAATTAGAACGAGTGCGAACTAGGGTTTTGACCCTTCCAACCTAATTAAAAGAAAAATGTTTTTGTTGTTTTTAATATTTTTTAAAGAAAAGAATTTTGGTTTTAAAATTAAATATAAATAATTAGCTAATTTAAATTAATTAATGAAAATAAAATAAAATGACATATTTTTGGTTTTTTGGTTATTTTAAGAAAAAGAAAAAGAAATTAAGTTAGAAGTAAAAACCTAATTGCTCTAATTATTTTAATTTATTTACAAAAGGAATTAAAGTTGTCTAAAATTAAAATCTAATTAAATTATTTAATTTTTGTATAAAAAATAAAATCTAAACCTAATTTGTGAAAGTTATTATTTTTATGATTTTTGATAAAAATAAAATAATTAATTTGTCAGTAAATAAAATAAATAAATAAAATAAAATAAAACAAATATAAAAAAAGATAAAGAAGAGATGTTGGGCCTGCAATTAGGTGGTGCAAGAATCAGAATTCTGGGCCCAAAGGAAGTCCACGTTGACTTCTGAGATCCAGCGCATTGCCTTGACTGAGGTACACCATGGTCATCACATCATAGCCATCAGATCTGGCTTCTTGGATTCCTGAATGGTTGGATCTTGAGGGAGCATGGTGCTCCTTGGCTTGTGTATGCACTGAATCCTGAAAAAGCAAAATACATGAAATATTTGGGGGACCTGGGATTCGAACCCAGGTCTTGGTGCACTATCCAACCACTCCACTACCACTGCGCCACTTGCTTTTGTTTGTACATAAAACATATAACAATGATAATATATGAAAAGTGAAAATACTGAGCCAGAAATGCACGAAATTCAAACACGCCTATGGGAGGTTGCCACGTTGGTTGTCTTCTTCCTTGGATCTGTTGGTAAAAGTTTCAAACTTTTACCTACGGACGTTTGTCCGTAGCTACAAGTCTTGCAAATTCCAAAACTCAACACAAGCGTTATAAATAAAAATGAAGGCCATGGATGGCTTAGTCTGGCCTTGCTGAACACAAAGGTGGCCTTTTCATGGCCCAATTTTTCCTGCAAACGAAGATTCTAAATTGAACCCTAAAACCCTAGCTATGGTGAAATCCAGTACAAGCCATGAAAATGCAATCAAATATTACAGGAAGCTTGCAAACATGATGGTGATAAAGAATATAGAATTATTTTATGCTACAAGTGCAAGAATGATGTTATTCGATTTCAAAAAAGAAGCTATGTCGTGGGCGACTTACAGCGCGATATAAGGCCTGAAAACGCTTGTTCTGGGTTGCTTTGGCTTGCTGAGGATCCCAGGAATCGATTGAGATGGTTCAAGGATCTTGAAATTGCCTCTAAATGGGAATTCGTGTTTGCACTTTTTTCTTGATTTTTCAAGTTTTGCTCTGGTTCACACGCCTCCTTCTCTAGCCTCTTTTGGTCTGCACACACTCCTTATGTATTGAGGAGTGAATTAGGGTTGAAAGAATACACTCAATCTTCCTCCATCAATGAGTTTAATCTTGATTTGATTCACCTTAAAATCTTTCCAAAAATGGCCTAAATCCAATCTTTTTTATGCACACTAAGCCTTTACACGAGTTTGATTTGATGCTAGCTGTAATTTAAAACCTGAAACAAGCACAAAGTCTTTTGTTTTCAATATTTTGGATTTTCTATAATTTGTTTTGATTTAAAATGATTTAATTCAAATAAAAATCAAAATAAATAATAAAAATAATATAATGACAAGTGGCAAAGTCTAGGGCTCGTGGACCATGTTTCCAACTCAAAACAAGTGAAAAAGATTGGGCCCATTTGGCAAAAATTTGAAGTTTTAGGCATAGTTGACTTTTGGCAATTTTGCAAATAAGGTCAACTTCACCAATGCATAACTTCCCCAATTTTGACTCTTTGGAGATGTTCTTGGACTTTTTAGAAAGATTGAGATGTCCTATAATCAAACCTTTTGGTCTCATCTCAATTTGATATTCCATGCTTATGTATGATGCTTTGACAAAAAAAAGGGTGTTTTTGTTGACTTTTCAAAATGACCTATAATGTCCACATTCATAACTTCTTGTGAGTGCATATTTTGAACTTGGGAGCTGAAGATGGATTGTAGGTAATTGCATCCTATTCAAAATTAGATTTAGATGGGTCATTTCTCATAAAGTATGAGAAAGTTATGCTTGGTCAAAGTTGAGTTGACTTTTCCTACAAAACCCTAATTTAGCAACTTTTGAGTCTTGATGAATTATGAGCAATCCTTTATGAATCATGATCAACCCTTGATCAAATGATGAAATATCCTTCAAAAATTAGAATGTTGACTAAAAATATTGAGGTTTGACTATATGTGGGCCACAGTTGACTTTTGCCCTAACACAGTCGATTTTCAGGCCTTTGAGCAATTGACTGAGCAAATTTCCTCTGTAGGGCTTGAAACTTGACATGGATGTTCTTGAAAACATATTGGGACAATGTTGAGCATTTGGGTCCCTTGGACTCAAGTATCTTGATGCAACATGAAACCCTAATTTGAGGTAGACTGCCTTAGGAGAGAGCTTGTCTGGCCAACCCTTGGACTACCTTGAGCAACTTGAGGATCTTTCTTGAAATGTTTTGAGGAATATGGGAGGGCAAATTTTGGGGTACAACATCATTTCACCATGCATTTCATACATCGTGACATTGCATGCAACTAACCTTTCATCTTTTTCAGGAAAGATCAATCAACAGAAAATTATCGTCAATTTTTTTTAACAAGTCAAATAAAGATCAATTCCCAAGAAAGGATTGCTCAACCATTTACGTAACAGATATTTCTTTCAGACTCCTGCCGGTTCAGTTTAAATCTCTCAATGATTTTTTCTGATTCTTTCCCGCAGATGTTTTCTCTGGTTCAGACCAATCTCTCAATGATTTGTTCTGATTCTTCTCCAGATCCCTGTCGGTTCAGCTTAAATCTCTTAACGGTTTATTCTAATTCTTTCCCGCAGATGTCTTTCTCTGGTTCAGATAAATCGCTCAAAGATTTACTATGATTCTTTCCAGATAAAGAATATTCAAGAATTCTTTTGGTTTATTTTAAACCCCTCAACGATTATTCCTGATACTTTCCAAAGGAACACTGCCGGTTCAACTTAAATCTCTTAATGATTTATTCCGATTCTTTCCCGCAGACACTTTCTATGGTTCAGATAAATCGCACAAAGATTTACTCTGATTCTTTCCAGTTAAAGAATATTCAAGATCTCTTTTGGTTCAGTTTAAACCCCTCAACAGTTTATCCTGATACTTTCCAAAGGAACACTTCGGTTTCAGATAAATCTCTCAACGATTGATTCTGATTCTTTCCCGCAGACGCTTTCTCGGGTTCAGATAAATCTCTCAACGATTTATTCTTATTCTTTCCCGCAGATGCTTTCTCTGGTTCAAATAAATCACACAAAGATTTATTTTGATTCTTTCTAGTTAAAGAATATTCAAGATCTCTTTTGGTTCAGTTTAAACCCCTCAACGATTTATCCTGATACTTTCCAAAGGAACACTTCTGGTTCAGATAAATCGCTCCAAGATTTATTCTGATTCTCCCCAGTCAAAATACATACAAGACTTCTCCTGGTTCGGATAAATCGCTCCCAAAGATTTATTCTTATTCTTTTCCAGTTGAATTCAAATTCATACTTAGTCCATTCTCTGTCAACAGTCACCCTTGGATGGCATCTACAAGCCCATCTCCGACAAATCTCCATCATTCCTCCAAATTGTTAGAACATAGTTTGATTCTACAACCCTTAATTAGAGTTTTGATGATAAAAAACACAAAGAACAAATATGAACTCTAAATTTTTGTTATTTTGTATGCAAAATTTCTGACTGAAACAACATCAGAAGTTAAGCTACAAAAGCTTTCAAGCTTATGTTGGACAAGATTTCCACGCCTATATAAATAAGCTTAAAGGACAAATCGTTCACGATTTTGACACACTATTGCTCATACATCTAAAACACTGCAAACTTTCATATTCACTCATACGCTCAAATTGTGTAATATATCACAATAGTGATACAATTTTTGTAACGAAAAACAACAGTACACTGTATATCATTTTCTTTTGATTAAGCTAGTTTTCCTTGAGATAAACCAGGTTGTGGTTGTACTCAAGAAGACTTTGGCAGTTGTCAAAGTAGTATTGTAATCAGTTTTGATTAGTGAATTAAGTCCTCGTTGGAGAGAGGCGAAATCACCTTGGCGGGTGGACTGGAGTAGTTTGAGATCAAAAGAACCAGGATAAAAATATCGTGTCTACTGCTTTTGATTTTATGTTTCAATTCAACCCCCCCTTCTTGTGTTTTTCACTTCTTCAATTGGCATCAGAGTGCCTGGTTCTGAGTTCATACACTTAACCGTGTCAGTACAAGATCCAAGCTTGAGAAAAACACTATGGTGGGACCAAGCCAAAACATCAACAATGACTATCATGAGGACAAAGACAGAATCAGCAGCAAACCTCCAGTATTTGATGGAGAAAATTTTGACTACTGGAAAGACAGAATTGAGAGCTTCTTTCTGGCTCATGATGTTGATCTATGAGACATGGTAATTGATGGATACACACATCCTATAGATGAAAGTGGTCAGAATATAGATAGAAAAAGGATGACTAACCAGCAAAAACGTGATTTCAGAAGCCATCATAAAGCCAGAACAATACTTCTCAGTGCCATCTCATACTCAGAATATGAGAAGATCTCTAACAAAGAGATAGCCAAAAACATGTTTGAATCTATGAGAATGGCGCATGATGGCAACATACAAGTCAAAGAAACTAAGGCCCTTGCGCTCATTCATAAATACGAAGCATTCAAGATGGAAGATAGTGAATCCATAGAAGCAATGTTCTCAAGATTCCAGATTCTTGTTGTTGGGCTGAAAGTTCTTGACAAAGGATATTCTACTGCTGATCACGTAAAGAAGATCATCAGAAGTCTACCAAAGCAATGGAAGCCAATGGTCACTGCACTTAAGCTAGCTAAAGATCTCAACAAAATATCTCTAGAGGAACTTGTTAGCTCCCTCAGAAGTCATGAGATAGAGCTAAAAGAAGACGAGCCTCAAAAGCAAGGTAAGCCTCTAGCATTAAAATCTAACAAAAAATTTGATTCTAAGGTTTTGCAGGCTATGGAAGAAACCTCTGATTGATCCTCATCAGAAGAAGATGAATTGTCTCTTCTCTCCAGAAGGGTCAATCAACTGTGGAAGCGGAGACAAAGAAAATTCAGAAACCCGAAAAGATCAGAGAATCAGAATGAATCCTCCTCTAGATACAAAAATATTGAGTCCTCCTCTGGACACAAGATCTGAAGCTTCCTCCGGTCATAGAAATTCAAATAACAAAGACATCATCTGCTATGAGTGCAATGAACAAGGGCACTACAAGAGTGACTGTCCAAGGCTTTAGAAGGAGAAGCCCAAAAAGAAGTTCTTCAAGGAGAAGAAGAAAAGCCTTATGGCAACATGGGACGATTCAGACACTTCTGATGCTGACTCAAAGTCAGATGATGAAAGAGCCAACATCGCTCTTATGGCAAATGTGACAGAAGATAGAGAAGCTTCTGGTTCAGACTCAGAATCAGACACAGAAGTGGTATTCCCTTATTTCACTGTTAATTTTACTAAGGCTGAACTTGCAGAAAGTCTGAATGAAATTCTGGAAAGGTATCAGCAGATCGGAGTCAAATTCAAGAACCTGAAAAGGGATCTTGTCTCTGACTCTGAAAGAATTGAGAGTCTTAGATTAGAAAATTCTGAGTTAAAAGAAAAGATTTTAAAATTAGAAAATGATTTACAAAACTCTCAGAAAGAAATAATCTCAGAGACTCCCAGTAATGCTGATAAGATCATCAAAGAGTATGATCATAGCTTTCAGAAGTTTCTGGCTAAAAACATAGATAGAAGCAAGATGGCTTCAATGATCTATGGAGTTAGTAGGAATGGAAGAAAAGGAATAGGATACCAAGGTAAAGTATCTCCACCTAAGAAAGTCATGGACCTTGTTATAAAACTCACACCACTAAAATCACACTTCACATACGGGAACACACATGACCTAAAATACACTAGTAATGATTACTCTGTCAAACCAAAATTCAAACAGAATTTTGGTAAAACTAACAAACCAGGACCCAAAAAGATATGGGTACCTAAGGAGAAAATTATATATGTAGCAGATATCTTTAGCAGCAAGGCTAAAACACCAGTCATGGTACCTGGACTCTGGATGCTCTCGACACATGACAGGAAGAAAGCATATGTTCCAAAGCCTGGAACTTAAACCTGGAGGCTACGTGGGATTTAGAGGCAACCAAAGAGGGAAGATCATTGGCTCTGGAACAGTAGGTAATGGTAATCTTCCTTCTATCAATAATGTGCTTTTAGTTGATGGATTAATGCATAACCTGTTATCCATAAGTCAATAAGTGATAACGGTTATGATATAATCTTTAATCAAAATTCATGCAAAGTTGTTAGTCAGAAAGATGGAACTATCCTTTTTAATGGAAAGAGGAAAAACAAAATTTATAAGATAAAACTTTCTGAACTAAAAAGTCAGAATGTAAAATGCCTTCTCTCTGTTAACAACGAGCAATGGGTCTGGCACAGAAGATTGGGGCATGTTAGTATGAGAAGAATATCTCAGATTAATAAACTAAATATGGTCAGAGGACTTCCTAATCTGAAGTTCAGCTCAGATGCTCTGTGTGAAGAATGTCATAAAGGCAAATTTGCAAAACCTACGTTTAAAGCTAAAAATGTTGTTTCCACCTCTAGGCCATTAGAACTTCTGCACATAGACTTATTTGGACCAGTGAAAACTGCGTCTGTTAGTGGCAAGAAGTATGGGTTAGTGATCGTAGATGACTATAGCAGACGGACATGGGTAAATTTCTTAAGACACAAGGACGAGTCACATTCTGTGTTCGTTGCATCCTGTAATCAAGTTCAGAATGAAAAGGATCTTAGAATTGTCAAAGTCAGAAGTGATCATGGTGGAGAATTTGAAAATAAAAAGTTTGAAACATTTTTTAATGAAAAAGGAATCTCGCATGACTTCTCTTGTCCTAGAACTCCCCAACAAAATGGAGTTGTAGAACGAAAGAACAGAACATTGCAAGAAATGGCCATAACCATGATCAATGAGACTAACATTGCTAAGATCTTATGGGCAGAAGCAATTAACACAGCGTGTTATATTCAGAACAAAATCTCTATAAGACCTATTCTGGAAAAGACTCCATATGAATTATGGAAGAACAGAAAGCCCAACATTTCTTATTTCCATCCTTTTGGGTGCACATGTTTTATTCTGAATACTAAAGATCATCTGAACAAGTTTGACTCTAAAGCACAAAAGTGTATTATGTTAGGATACTCTGAACGCTCAAGAGGGTACAAAGTATACAATACAGAAACATAGACTATTGAAGAATCAATCCGTGTTAGATTTGATGATAAGCTTGACCCTTAAAATTCAAAGCAGAATGAATCTTTTGCAGATATAGAAGTTTAATTCATAGGTACTGAAGACAACTCATCAGAAGTTCTCAATAGAGACGCTCCAACAACTTCAGAAAGAAATGTTACAAGTTCTCCAGTACCTTCTGTTGATCATCTCCAGAAAAGGTTATCCAGAAGCAGCATAGCTCACCCAGGAGATAAGATCCTGAGAAAGAAGGATGATGCAATCAGAACAAGATCAACATTCAGAAACTCTGAAGAATCCCTCATGGGACTGGTCTCACTGATTGAACCAACAACAATTGATGAAGCTCTTCTGGAAAATGAATGGATTCTAGAAATGCAGGAGGAATTAAACCAGTTCACCAGGAATGACGTATGGGATCTGGTTCCCAAACCAAAAGGATTCAACGTCATTGGAACAAAGTGGGTGTTCTAAAACAAACTGAACAAGCAAGGAGAAGTCATCAGAAACAAAGCACGACTGGTGGCACAAGGTTATAGTCAGAAAGAGGGGATAGACTATACAGAAACCTTTACTCCAATCGCCAGGTTAGAATCTATCAGACTCTTAATTTCATTTGTTGTAAACAATGGCATCACTCTGTATCAAATGAATGTCAAAAGTGCATTCCTAAATGGCTATAGAGATTAAGAGGTATATATGCACCAACCCCCTGGGTTTGAGAATTCCAAACACCCAGAATATGTTTTCAAACTAAAGAAGTCACTCTATGGTCTGAAACAAGCTCCCAGAGTTTGGTATGAAAGACTAAGTAACTTCCTGTTGGAAAAGGAATTCACCAGAGGGAAAGTGGACACAACCTTGTTCTGTAAATCATTTAATAATGACATTTTAGTGTGTCAAATTTATGTAGATGACATTATCTTTGGATCCACTAAACCATCTCTGGGAAGAGAGTTTGCTAAGTGCATGCATGCAGAGTTTGAGATGAGCTTAATGGGGAAACTCAAATTCTTTCTGGGCATTCAAATAAACCAAACTCCAGAAGGAACTTACATTCATCAGATAAAATATGTCAGAGAACTTCTGAAGAAATTTGATCTCTTAGAATGTAAGCCCTCAAAGACTCCAATGCACCCACGTGCATTCTGGAAAAGGAAGAGGTAAGTAAAAAGGTAGAACAGAAAGTCTATAGAGGTATGATTGGTTCTCTCCTTTATCTGACGGCTTCAAGGCCTGACATTTTATTTAGTGTTTGCTTATGTGCTAGATTCCAATCAGATCCTAGAGAATCTCACTTAACAGCAGTTAAGCGAATTTTCAAGTATCTGAAAGGTACTACTAATCTGGGTTTGTTTTATAGAAAATCCAATGAATACAGCTTAGTAGGATACTGTGACGCTGATTTTGCTGGAGACAGAGTAGAGCGTAAACGCACTTCTGGAAGCTGTCAGTTTCTGGGAGAGAATCTGATCTCATGGACCAGCAAGAGACAGTCCACAATAGCACTATCAACAGCAGAAGCTGAATACATAGCAACTGCTGGATGTAGCACGCAGATGCTCTGGATGAAAAGTCAACTTGAAAACTTCAACATATTTGAGAGTAACATTCCTATCTTTTGTGATAACACTTCAGCTATATGTCTCAGTAAGAATCCCATTTTGCATTCTAGGGCTAAACATATAGAAATAAAACATCATTTTATTAGAGACTATATTCAGAAAGGAATTCTTACCTTAAAATTTATTGACACAGACCATCAATGGGCTGATGTATTTACAAAACCTCTTTCTGAAGATAGATTCAATTTCATTCTGAAACATCTCAGCATGAAATTATGCCCAAAATAAAATGTTTTATTTACATATCTTAACCCTCAGAACTTTATTATTTTCTGTGAACAACTGATCAACCTGTCTTCAGAGTTTAGAAGTACAGATTGCCTCAGAATCTATCCATGAAGATCTGAACGTTTCATTTCAAGGATAGAGGCGTGAAGTTCACATCATCAAACACTTGTCATCCTCTCACCAGCTACCTTTTGAGGCTGAACACGCGTTCAATTTCTGAAGGGTCCAAGGCTCTAATTGGATGCATTGAGACACTTGTCACGGATAAACCGTTCAAATATCTTTCTGAATCCCCTAATCTCAGGTTTCATTAATGCATATAATCATTACATTTTTTATTACTGCTTACGTTTTCCAAAAACCTATTTAAACTCAAATTCACTATTTCATTCATTCACTTTTACTATCTTCTCTATTCACTCTTGTTTCAAGTTTCATTTTCAAAAACCCTTTTCATCTTCTCCAACAAACCTGTGTGAACAATGGCTTCTTCGTCAAACCTCAAAAATCTCAGTGCTCCTGAATCTGCATCAATGGAACAATATGAAGAACCCATCAGGATGCTTCTCACTCCTGTTGATAACCTGGAAGTTCTCTCAGAACTGATAATTAATTTTGAGAGTCTACAAGAAAATGGGTTTAATCTCTATGAAGACGTGATTGCTCAAGGGTGGAACAGGTATTTTGACCGTCTGGTTGGTCCAACATTTCCCATTCTCGTGAAAGAATTCTGGATTCACGCTACATCTTCCAACCACCAGGTTACTTCTTATGTTATGGGAAAGAAAATCGTGATTACATAAGATCTTATTGGGAAGCTCATTGGATACAATGGTGGTGGAGTCAGATGCATAGATATGGCAGATAGATGTTCTGACCTAAAATCAATTGCCAAGGAAATTTTCACTTCTGGTCAACCATCAAGCAAAATCAGAGATTTGAAGGATCATCACAGAATCTAGGCCATAATCATTCTGGGATGTATCAACCATAGAAAGCCCACAAGCTCTCCTGATTACATCAACATTGATCAATAATTTCTGATCTATTTCATTGCAAAGAAGACAAAGATTAATCTTCTACACTTGCTCTTTAACCATCTCAGAACGAGTGTGAAAGAGACCAGAGAAGAAGAAATAACTAAGAGGGATTGGATTCCCTTAGGAAGGCTGATATCAGATATTCTAACAGAAAACAGGCTGATAGAATACCTGATAGAGGCTCAAGAAATAAGCACTTTGGAAGCAACTGCTGGGAAGCCTCTGAACACAAAGAATCTGAAGAAAATGAAGATCATTGAGAACATTCAGAATGAACCAACTATTGCTTCTCATGAGACCATTACTTCAAGGAGGATACCTCTGAAGGATTTTCCTCTATTCTCTGAGATAGACAGCAACCCAGAAGTCATATTCAGATACCTTGAAGCTTGCAAGGCTGATGGGACTACTCCCGAAATAAACATTCAAGATCTGCACAGGCCAGCTCCAGAGGTTGTGCTAAAGAAATCCAAGAAGAGGAAAGCAGCAGGAGAAGGATCCTATCAGAAGGATCCTAAAGCTGCAAAAAAGAAAGGTAATCCATCTTCTGTTTCTGTTATAGAATTAATTGCTATTACAACATCTGAAATCAATCCCCCTCAACCTATAGAAAATCCTTCACCACAAACCTTTGAATATTTTGACATAGAGTTTGATCCAGCTGTAACTCTAGGAATTTTTTTGAATGAACCTCACTCCCCCAATCAAAATCCAAACCCAGAACCTCATCAACCAGAACTTGCAAAAGTTATATCTGACATTGAACTATTTGATTCAGACTTTCAATCTCAACAATTCCCAGAAAATCCAAACTCTCAACAACTCCCGGAAAATCCAAACTCCTAACAACAATCAGATAATCCACAACCACACTCTCCAGATCATCTAAATCCCAACTCACTAGAACCAAAAAATAGGCACACACTCTCTCCACCTTCTGAAAACCCATCCTTTATAATTCCTGAACCAGAAACTCAACACACCTCCACAAACCAATCTGAAGACTCTCCTTCAGACTCTGATACCATAATCCAAATTCCTGGAATAACAGAACCTCTTGCGGTTCGCATACCTCTCACTATTCATGACATTTCATAAATTCCTTTATCCCTTGAATCCACACCACTAAGCTCCCCTAACAAACCAATTCTAATTCCTGACTCTCCCACTCCTTCACCATCAACCTTCCAGTTGACAACCTCAGAATTGTCATTGATCCACTAGTGCTGGACAGACTAGCTTCCACCTCTCGGAAAATTTTCATTCCCAAACCTAAACCAAAATCAGATGTTGGCAACAGTCTGTTGTTTTTTGAAACAGAAATGCAGGAATGGATCAATTCTTTGAAGCAAGCAAGCCTAGATATTTATGATCCTGCTGCTTCTGACTCTCTATGGGATAGATTCAGAAAATGGCTCAACGCTGAAACTTTGAAGCTGAAGGAATTGGGTTATGAAAGGGATCAACAGAACTTCAGTTATCAGCTGAAAGATTTTCAAGATCAAGTTCTGAGTCAATGGTGCAAGAAAGAAACTCTTCCGCTGGATAATGCTCCCTGGAAAGAGCACCATCCTTCAGAAGTTATTGAACCAGATTCAGATAGTCTCTCCCTGACTACTGCTCCAGAAGACATGATTGTAGCAGAAGAAGTGGTTCATTCAGAAGAAGCTGCAGAATGTTCTGAACAACATGCAACCCCTGAAAAGACACCAACTTCCTCTCTAGTCATGCAAACTCTGGAAGAGTTAAAGAAAGAGAATGTTTTGATCCATGCAAGACTGGACAAGTAAGAGGATATGAACAAAGAGATCAAACGGATTCTGGATAAACAAGAAGATACTACAAAGGAAATCAAAGATATTTTGGGCAAGCAGGAAGAGTCAAGCACTCAGATCAAGAGCTTGTTGGAAGCTTTGTTCACACGCCTTCCCCCTCCTTCTTAGATTTTTCTTTTAAAAACTGTTTATCTGTAATTTTTATCTTTACCTCCTTGTTTCTGAAACTTGTCATTGCATTATGTTTTTAATATAATTCATCTTTTTGCTCTGATTATATTGCTTTTTGATACTTGACAAAAAGGGGGAGAAAGTAAGATATTTTCAATAATCGTATACCGAGACAAAAGTCTCAAACATTCTGAATTATTTAACCTCTACTTTCTGAAAAGTTTGAACAGGAACAAATTCTGATAGGAGATGCAGCAAAAGCTCTGATGATAAGGAACTTCAGGGAAGTAATCAACTCGGGGGGAGTCTCTCTTAAACTTTTTGTTCTTTATTTTTCATTGAAAATTCTAGTTTTTGTCATCATCAAAAAGGGGGAGATTGTTAGAACATAGTTTGATTCTACAACCCTTGATTAGAGTTTTGATGATAACAAATACAAAGAACAAATATGTACTCTAAAAATTATGTTATTTTGTATGCAGATGTTTTGACCAAAGCAGCATTAGAAGATAAGCTATAGAAACTACACGCTGAAAGTAATCAGAATTTACGCTGAAGAATGATAATCAGAACCTGCGCTTAAGTGAAGTAAACTCTGATTCTGAACAGAAGGAATATAAACTAAGGCATCAAAGTTCTGAAGCATCAGCAGCAGACTATGATGTAAGATTCTGAAGCGTTACTGAACAATCAAGACAATATCAATTACAACAGCTTCTTTCAGACAGGATCTTCTCAAAATGGAAACTGCATTAATGACCATAATCACGCTTAAAGTTGGACAGAATTCCATTGCCTATAAATACAAGCTTAAAGATCAAATCATTCACGATTTGCCAACACTACTGAAATACAATTTCAAAAACGCTGCAAGCTTACTCATCTCTATTCCACGCTCTAAATTTGTGTAAAATATCACAGTTGTGATAACTGTTTTTGTAACAAAAAACAACTATACGTAGTACTCTAGTATCTTTGATTAAGAATAGTTTTCCTTGAGTTTAACCGGATTGTGGTTGTACTCAAGAGGACTTTGACAGTTGTCAAAGTAGTGATTGTAATCTGTGTGAGATTAGTGGATTAAAACCTCGTTGGAGAGAGGCGAAATCACCTTGATGGGTGGACTGGAGTAGTTTGAGATCCAACAAACTAGGATAAAAATATTGTGTCATTGCGCAATTGATTTCAAGTTTTTCAATTCAACCCCCCCCCCCCCCCCCTTCTTATGTTTTTCACTTCTTCACTTGAAACTTGACATGATCAATCTTGAGAGTCCAAAATGATCCATGAAAGTCATATGGGGTATTTAAATTCCATTTGTCCTTGTGCAATCTTAAACCTAAATTTTCAGTCATTAGTGCTTGAGGAGGTGTCTTGAGCTAATCAACCCTTGGGTAGTCTTGGACCCAAGGAGATATTATGAGAGATTACTGGATAAATGAGAGGGAAAATTTTGGGGTACAACAGGCGGTCTAGGCAAAAATAAGAGACATAAACAGAATAAATTCTCCCGCTAGGTTGAAAACCCGCAAGGGCAACCTAGGAAAAAGTTAGGGATTTTCTTGGAAAGTAACTGCGTCAGACAAGACTTGATCATTTAAGCAACAATTTTCTTGGACTCTCACCATACTTCAACATAAGTCGCTGCTCAGGAATTCAAAGTTGTTAGGGAGAATAGTGGTCATTGTATTTCAATGTATCTTTTCCAATATATTACCATTTTCCAAACTTTGTAATCATCTATGGGGTCTCGCCATTCACAGACTACCATTCTATTAATAAAGTTTGAGCTTTTATCTAATTATTTGCAATTCTTATTTTATTCTGCTTACAAAGACTCCATTTATTATTAATGGTAATTTTCAAAACAAAGAGATTTAATAATAAAATTGTTTTTGAAAAGAATTTACAAATTACTTTTTACTTTAGATTTTGTGACTCAAGAAAAACAAAAAAATAGTGATTCCAAGGATGGACGAACTCTAATTTTTTTTTTGGAAGTGGGTATTCCCTAGGAAAGTTATCCCAGGTCACTCTTGCTGATACGTGTATGATGTTTTTGTCGTTTCTCAAATAGTTGGAGATGATACCAATTGATGTAGGGTGAGATGTTGGGTTTGTGATCCCATTTGCCCCAGTCCAGTCTTGGTTCAGTTTTTCTCTCACAAGATTCCCCAGTGAGGTCTTCGCTTATTTGATGGAAGTTCTTTCTCCCTTTATGTTGAGGTAGAATCATTTTCAAGACATCGCCCTTTGTAGTGATGGCATTTTTATTGTTGTTTGTTTCCCATGCAACTAGACAAGGGTAGTATATTTTCTAAGAAGTGTTGAAATAGTTGTCAACTTTTTGGGTTTTCTCCCGCCAAGCGCTGGGTTTGATTTAAAATCCCCATAATTTTGATTTCTTGCTGTATTGTTTGACTTCTTGAATCTCCAAGTAAAGTTGAGATAAAGTCCCTCTCTAAAAGTTGTTATCCCCATGTGGTTTCATCAAATCTCCCCAGGGAAGTTTGTGTAATCATCGCTCTTGATATTGAAGAATGTATTTTGGGCTCCTCTTGACAATATGGTATTGTCCTCCCCAATGAGTCAGCACGATATCCCTAGTTGATATCTCGACAATGTGATTCATATCTGCCCTATTGAAATCAGTATTGTAATCCCTAGTGGAAGTCTAGGCGTTGAAGCTTTGTTTTCCCCATTGAAACATGTGTGATATTCCATGGTGAAGCCTGGAGGAGAATGTTATATCCTTGTATCTATGATGACTTACTGTTTTGACTTGATTATTTTCAGACCAAGTTTCTTCCCAGTGAAGTTAAGCCGTGGAATACGAATTTGTTTCCTTAGTTGGTGCTTACTTTCTTATGAAAATTTTCATCCTGGACGTGATTTAGCCGAGTATTGAAGTTACTCAAGCTTGTATTGTCTGGTTATTCCCAGTGTTGTATGTCTGTTTTGTCAGCATATACATAATAACATTCATACATTCATACATACATCATGCATAGTTGAATTCAAAATTCATTGCTCATCTTCATTCATTAATATTTTGTTGACACAATACCCTAATTTTGCAGAGTTATATTACCCTCTCTCCAATAGAGTGCCGAATTTAAGCAGAAAGTGTATATCCTTTCAATTTCCCCACTGAGTTACCCCTCGTGGAAGAATTTTTCATTAGCCTTCCTATTCAACTCATTATCTGGTTAGGTCCGTGTTTCCCTTTTGAGTTTATTTCTCATCAGGTGTTATCCTGGTTGACTGTTTCACTCTGGTTTATTTCTGGTTTGAACCTGTGGTCCCCGACAATAATATTATTCTGATTTATGTAGGTCCTGAGCCCTGGTTTGAGAATGTGCATTTATTTTGCACAAGAAGACTTTATCTCCTCAGCGGGACTGTACTGGAACTTCCCCAGAGAAGCCAAGATTCATTTCCCAGCAGCATTGTTGCACTTCTTTCTCATAAAAATAAGTGACAGGTCTCTTTATTTGAGTAACCTGTTCTTCCCTAATAAGTTTTTTAGTTCCCAGAGAAGATTCATTTTGTTACTCCGATGAACGCTAGTCTCGTCATTATGGGAGATAATTTGTTGTTGAGATCTTGTTACTCCAATGGATGGTAGTCTCGTCATTCTGGTAGATAGTTTGTTGTTGAGATCTTGTTACTCCAATGGATGGTAGTCTCGTCATTATAGGAGATAGTTCGTTGTTGAGATTTGTTACTCCAATGGATGGTAGTCTCGTCATTATGGGAGATAGTTCGTTGTTGAGATTTATTACTCCAATGGATGGTAGTCTCGTCATTATGGGAGATAGTTCATTGTTGATATTTGTTACTCTGGTGGATGGTAGTCTCCTCATTATGGGAGATAGTTTGTTGTTGATATTTGTTACTCTGATGAATGGTAGTCTCGTCATTATGTGGGATAGTTAGTTATTGAGATTTTGATTACTCCGATGGATGGTAGTCTCGTCAGTATGGGAGATAGTTCATTGTTGAGACTCACTTTGCTCTGAAGAATTGGTATGTTTCCAGTTATAAGTATTGATGCTGGTCATTTGTGACTTACCCTAATATTGGTGTTTGCTGGTATTATCCTACCACTTCTTTCCCCCTATGGGTCGACGTTACCTTTTTTTCTATCTTCTCAGTGAATGGATAGTTTGTAGTTATATGTCGATTACTATTATGATTTATTTTATCTCCTCAATATTTGAGTTGATGTTACTTTGTTTCATCCTTGGGCTTTACCCCAATAGAGTCGAGTCTTCTGTTCACCAGTGATTATTTTCCTGGTCTAATTTTCTTTTGATCTTTTATTTTTTATTTCCCCAGTGGTGTCCTGTGTTACATTTGGATTCATTTGTTTGCATGCGTAATCATATGCATTGCATGGTATCTTAGGGCCAAAAATAGGGTTTATTTTTATATTTAAGTATCTTCAATCGCGTCGACACAAAGATTTTAACCTTTGTATCTCCGGATAGAAGACACTTAAATAAGGGCAGCTATTGTACCCCAATTTTTGCCCCTAATATTCCTCTATCATATCATATAAATTCAACCATATCAAGATCACAATTTGGTTTGGTTCTTCTCCCTATCTTTAGGTTTGCTCATGAGGAATCACCAAGCACCTTGATTTGTATATTGTGATCATATTTGTTTTGTATTGATTAACTTTTAAACTAACAAATTCAATGAACGTTTGCTCTAGTTGATGATACTCCAGGTGAGGGCATAACACATTTCATCGGGTTGATTTATATGTTCATGAGTTTATTTCCATGCCTTCTCCAACAAAGCTTCATTGAGATTCAAGCTTCATAATTGAATATGATTTAAAGTAATATCATGACAAGGTCTACTATGATTCATCATGCCTCAATTTGTCAAATAAATTCAAAGTATGCAAGAGTTGATTGAAGAAGTTTGACCTAATTGGACAAGTTCTTAATTTCTTGATCACAAGTGCATAACTCTCTCAATTATTAACATTTGGAAGTGGTTTTTGGTGCTATGGTTTCCTATTATCTTCCTCAACAACTTCTATTCACACGGAAAAAGTTATTGTACAAGAAATATTGTCAAAATTGAAAAAGGTTTCCAAGTTATTTTGGTGCTTGAGGAGCTAGGGTTTTGAACTTCTAAGGGCTATATCTTGTTCATCTTTTGAGATTTTTGGGTGATTCCAAATGTATTCTTCTCCATAAAGGGTTATCAACTAATCACTTCAAGAGTTTCAATAAAATTTTGTGTGGAAGATGCCTAATTATTAATAAAGATTACATGTCCTCTAGATAGGCCATCAAATTTCCTTATGTGACTTCAAAAGATCATAACTTAGTTAATTTTTATCTCATTGAGCCCATTATTTTTCCATAATGATCTGAAGGATGTGAACTTTAACTCTTCTTTTATGTGCAAAGCTTGAAAATGAGTGGAAGATGCCTTAAGAACTCAAGATTATAGGTCACCTCATGAATTTTCAACAATTTCCCAAGGCCATAACTTTTTCAATACTTGGTATTTTTTAGTGATTCAAGTGGCACAATGCTCTTTGGGAAGTCTACTTCAAGCTAGCATCAATGATCAAAGATCAATTTTAGAGGAATGCCTTGTTTGAAATCAAAACATTATAGGTCACTTTTGAAGAAAAACTTAGAATTTTTCTAAGTACAAAAAGTCAACATCTTTTTCTAAACTTTGACTCATCACAACTTTTAGCTCAAGCATCCAATTGATCTCACTCTTTGCATATTGTAAAGTTTGTGACCTTATCTTTCAATTGCTTCAAGAATCATGCCCTAAGACCCCTTGAGCTGTGAACACCATGGATTCAAAGATGGTACCTTGAAACTGAAGTTTTCTCCAAAGTCGGAATTTGAAATTATTAATATTGCTTCTAATCACCAATTTAGCACGCGTTTTTAATTTAAACATGTTTAACAAAGTTCCCAAAGTTGAATTAAGGATCAAAACGCATGGATTGATTGAGTTTTGATGCACATGGGGTCACACTATTTTCACTTTCGAGCTTGATCCAATTTCCCTCCAAACTTCAAATTTCCTCTTAATTCTTTACACCATTCACTTCCCTATAAATAGAGGGATATATTGCATTCATTTTCTCAAGCTTGAATAGCCAAAATCATCCTGCCAAACTCTCTCCTTAACCAACTTTTCTATGTTGTACCCCAAAATTTGCCCTCCCATTTTCACACAAGACATACTCCTAGTGGTTCTCAACTTGCCCTAAGCTGACCAAGAATAGACCAGACAATTCTCCTCCTAAGGCAATGAACCCCCAACTAAGGTTTCAATTTTCATCAAGATGGTTGATCTCCAAGGATCTCAAATGTTCTCCATTGTCCTAATATTTCCCCAAGATCATTCATGCCAAGTTTCATGCCTTGCTCAATAAATTTGCTCAGTCAATTGCTCAAGTATTGGAAAATCAACTATGCTAGGTCAAAAGTCAATTGTGGCCCATGTACAGTCAAACTTTAAGATTTTTGCTCAACATCAACATTTTGAAGTGATATCCATCATTTGATCAATGGTTGATCATGATTCCTCAAGAAATACCCCTAACTCATCAAAAGTAAAAAATGGCAAATTAGGGTTTCTATAGGAAAAGTCAACCAAACTTTGACCAACCATAACTTTCTCATACTTTGTCAGAAATTTTCCAACCAAAGCTCATTTTGAATAGAATCCAATGCCCTACAACTTCTCTTCAGCCGTCAAGTTCGAGAAATGCACCATTTGAAAGATACAAGTTCATACATTACAAGTCATTTTTAGAAAGTCAACAAAAGCCACTTTTTGTCAAGATAACTTACATCAAGATAATATCTTCAAAAGAAAAAATGATCAACATAGAGATTGTATAAGACATCTCAGGCTTTCCAAAAAGTCCAAGATCATCTTCAAAAGATGAATATTGAATAAGTTATGGTTTGCACAAGTTGGGAAAAATTGTGAAAAATGCATGAAGTCAACTTTGAGAAAAATTGTGTTTTTAGGTTAATGGACTTAACTTTTAGGGTTCAAACATGTTTATGAAATAACCAAGGACCTCTAAACCTAACCATGCACTATTTGGATTTTTATTTCTATTTATTTGAATTTTTATTCATTTAAATATGAATTAAATCAAATAAATTAAATAAAAATACAAAGAATAATGGGCCATGACAATTGGGTTTGATTTTATCTATTAGAAAGCCCTTATTTTCGTGCAAGATACATCCAAAAGGACCAGATTCATGCAAGTGACCAAAGAGGCAAAGATATCACAAATATGGACATTTTTCAATGTGTTTTATCCTTGTCTCAAAGGCCATGAATGCATTGATTCTTTACCATGTTTGTTCACTCCAATCTTCCCTCTATAAATACATGACATTACAAGCCAAAGGGAGCATGAAATTCCTCTCCAAAAAGCTCTCAAAAAGCTCTTCAAAAAGCTCTCCAAAAGCTCTTTAAAAAGCTCTACGGAAAGCCTAAAGAATTGTTGCACATTTTATTCTAAAATTCCAAAGTTGTTAAAAATGAATTTCAAATTGCAGGTGGTTTTAATCCAAAACAAAGGCTCAGACATATTCCTGGAAGCCTCCTGGATCATTCCCAGCCATTCCCAAGTCCTAAAGTTGTCTGAAACGCGTTTCAACCACACCACGATTTGCGTTTTACTTGATTTCAATTTCCTTGATTCATACGATATAAATGCATTTTAATCATAGATTATTAACCACTCTTATGTTTGCAAGCTTTCCATATGGTTAGATTTGAGTTTTAACGCAGGAATCGAAGCCCACTATACGCAGATGCACCATGAGCCATCAAAGGCGCTCCCCACTGAATCCCAACGCCAATTCTGATTTGGACCAAAACATTTTGATAACAACACCCCCCCTATTTTTCAAGCCTGGCCCATTTATTTTGTTTATTTATTTATTTCTTTTATTTTATTAATTTCAAAATATTTCTTTCACTTAATAATAATATCACATAGAAATTTAGGATTTAATTTTTTTAATAATTAATTTTGAGTACAATTAATTAATTAAACTTTAACTTTCTTTTTCTAATTAAAATGAAATATAATTAAGATTAATTTTATTTATATCATTTCTTTTTCATTATATAAAACAAAAATACCAAAAATAATAGAAGTAGTCTCATTAGAATTAATTTTTAATCAACAATTTTTTTTTCTTTTTTAATTAATTAGGATTTTATTTATTTTTTTAATTGATTTAGTTTAATTATTTTCTTAAAACGGACAAAACAAAAAGATTTTTTTTTACTTAGACTTTTTTAGGTTGTTAGACGTTTCTTTCCATTTTCACGCGCGTTTATCTTATTCTCGCGTCTTTTATAATATTGTACCTGCTGATGGGATGTAATAGATTAGAATAGGACTTTACAACTTTTCTTTATTTTCTTTCCCCCATTTGGACATGTAAATGCCCTCTCCCCGAAAATATTGTAATAGCGTAGATTTAAATTCTTGCACTTTAAATTTCTGCTAAATATTAACTGCTAGTAAATTAGGCGTGCATGACAAGATAAAGTCAATTAATCCTTAGATCACTAACATAAGATAAATATATGAAAATTGAACACATTCATCACACTTGCACCCTTAGGATATACCTCACTTGGTTGCCTCGGAAAATAATGGTCATGTCCCTCGAGTGTAAGGATATCTTAGCAAAGACCCTCGGTATGAAAGTCATCATAAAAGATCATGGTCCCTAAACGTCCCTCGAGTTGCCTACGAGAAAATGATCTTGTCCCTCGATGTTGCCTATACGATGACATTCCCTTCGAAATGGTAAGGTATCCTTACATGTTGCCTTCAATGACCATAAGCGTCCATTTCGATAGTCCCTCAACATCCAACGATAGAGCTACCTACTCATTAATAGTAGGATAGCACTATCTAAAGGGTAGGAGGAAAAGAACATCATTTTTCGAGTAGGTAGATAACGGTTAGGTACTTGCTGAAGAACAACTTTTTTTTTTACACTTACACACTTTCAAAAATCTTTTCAAAACGCTTTATCACACTCTTGGGGACTGATACAAGAGTTACCATAAAGCAAACAAAAACTTTCAAAACACACAAACACAAATAGTTTTAAAAAATGAGCAGGTACCTAAGAGCCCATGGAAAACCACTGATGGAAAGGGTGCTAACACCTTCCCTTTCCATAATCTACCCCCCTTACTCAGAAAATCTCGAAAAAGGTCATTTTCTGTTCTTTTCACCCTTTCCTTTGTTGGATAAAAGAAAAGTCGGTGGCGACTCTTGCTTACCGCGACATTTGCGAACAAAAAATGCAAACCAGTATATAACATTCGGTTTTGCCACCGTATTACAGAATTGGCGACTCTGCTGGGGACCATAATAAAAGTGGGGTTTACCTTAAGGTCTAGATCATTTTCCTTCTTTGGTTGTTTGTTTGCTTTATTTTTAAGGGTACTATTTGGGGTTACTATAGATCCTACACCCGGATATGGGGAAACCTTTTAGGTAAGTAGAAATAGATCATGAAAATTGTGTGGGGTATACCGACACGATTGAAGCGATGGCTACTTTGATGCGACACTTTGGTTGGTACCGGTAGCCTTTGAGTTAATCAAGGAGAATACAGGGCCACTGCATGGTGTCATGAAGCGTCAACTGACCTTAGAACCTTTAAATGAACAACTTGGCCATTAGGACGTAGCGAGATGGCCGTCTTTGGTGTATTCCCAAAGTCAGAAGATACTCAATGCTACACTCATTGAGATTTGACTCTTGAGTTTTTTTTGGTTGCGAGTCAGTCTCCTATCGAACGAAACTTGTGGGAAAGATCACTGATATCCCTTAGAACCTGGTTACTATTTATAGGACAGGTTGAGCCAACTAAATTTCAAGAGGGTACTTACCTACAAACCCCATGCAAGCCTAAACCTAAGGCTGTTTGTGTGATTTGTTTTCTTTCAACTTGAGCTACTTGTTGGGTTTTTATCTAACAACATGATCTCCTTGCAGGATTTGTTTAGTCATTATCCAGTAAGCTGGACTTCTTAGACTCACTTGTCTTCATCACCTTACACTTTTGCTTAACGCATAGCATACACATCATAACATCATGCCACAACATTTCCTTAACCATTTCTAGGATCTCAAGGGTTTGTGGTGCAGGTTATGATAAATCAGACGTCTAGCAAGGGGCAAGGGGATTTATTTTTCTCTAGCCAATGTCGTCAAAAGATCAAAACTCAACAACGTGAGTCAAGGGATATGACCCACTTGATATGGTGAGCTTGACACTCATAGAAGGGCACTCAACGATACAAAGTTCTTCAATCAAAGCTACAAATTTCAACTTCTGACATTTTCTTGTTTACCCCGCGGGATACTTGAAAACATTGCATACATATATCATACATATCATTGGATAAGCAGGTTTCAAAGAATGTTTCTCATCCTCTTTGTTGTTTATTTCAGCAACGGCTCTAGAACAAACAGTGAAGGATCTACAGACTCAAAATGCTCAGTTTCAACAAATGTTCATGGCTTTAGCCCAGGGGCATGAAGAACGGAAAGCTCTCGTCATCAAAGAGAAGAAGAAGAAGGCAAAGAAACCGGCTGGAATCCTTAATATGGGAAGAAGACTCAGAAGACCGGTTAAAGGAGCTCTAGATCTTTCAACTCCATCAAATAAGGGGGATAATCATGAAGAAGATAACCACCCGGGAATTGATGAAGACGAAGCTAATTATTCCGAGGAGCAATATCCTCCTGCTGATGATAAATAAAAACAGCGGGAGGAATGTCTCAATGCTATGGAGATTCAGTAGATACCTGGCTTGGAATTTGAAGAATTAGGCCTGGTTTTTGGCATGATCATCCCACCAAAATTCAAGGTGCCCACGTTTTCTAAGTATGACGGTGTCTCCTGCCCTAAGTTGCACTTAAGGTCATATGTCAGGAAGATCCAACCTCACACTGCTAACCAAAAGTTATGGGTCCATTTCTTCCAAGAAAGTTTAGCTGGAACGCAACTGGAGTGGTTCTACCAGCTAGAAAGAACAACTATTCATACTTGGGAAGACTTGGTTGCTGCTTCCTACAAGCAGTACCAATACAATGATAACCTCGCTCCAACTCGTACACAACTTCAAAGCATGTTTATGGGTCCTAGCGAGGGCTTTAAAGAGTATGCCCAAAAATGGAGGGATCTAGCTGGTAGGGTAAAACCTCCTCTGAATGATTGGGAAATGGTAGATATGTTCATGGGCACTCTGACAGGCCCGTTCTTTAATCTGCTGATTGGGAGTTCCTCATCTGGATTCACAGAGATGGTTCTGACTAGAAAACGGATCGAAAGTGGTATCAAGAGTGGGAAGATCCCGATGGCTGCATCTTCTAATGCTGAGAAGAAGCCATTTGCTGGTAAGAGGGAAGCCAATGCTATGTATGGCTAGAAAGGTTGTAATAAGGTAGATGACCACAATTAATCTTTGGGGGCAATACTGGTCTCTAATCCTACGCATATGCAACGAAACCAATAGGGGAACCAGCATAAAGAGGTCATACCTAAGATACAATTCACCATAATTAACATGTCACTAGATCAAGCGTTACAACACATGTTGAAAGCAGGATTGATTACATTAAAGGCTCCTCTGCGAAATCCCAATACTACTGCTCCTAGTTACGACCCCGACGAAAGATGTGCATACCATTCTGATAGTTTTGGACATGATACAAATGGCTGCTGGGTTTTGAAGAACAAAATTCAGGATATGATTAACGCCAAAGATATTGAATTCAACCCTCTAGAGACTCACAAAGTGATCACTGCTCCTAGGTGAAACCACCCGGCCGGAACCTATCATCTAGATGTAATGAAACATCAATGAAGTCGCCACCGAACGTCTTTTATCCCGCCGAAAGGGAAAGGTAAACATCGAGAAAACCTAAAGAGGGAGAAATCATGGCCTTTCGACCAAGAGATTGGGTAAGGGAGTCTGTTACGCGAGGGGAAGGTGTTAGCACCCCACACGCCCATAGTACTCTACGGTATCCACTCTTGTTGTCTAATCTAATGGGTGTGGTCAGATCCTATGTCTATGGCTTAAAACTGAAAAGGGAATGCATGCGATAGAAAAAAAAGAAAACAATGTAGGGAAAATAAAAGTTGTGCTCGATCGGGCCCTACCCCAATGCCTACGTATCCCTTTTAAGGAATCAGAGCAGCCGTAGTTCGACTTATATATTTTGGTTGGTTTGTGTTTTTTAGTTAAGACAACAAAAACAATCAAGATGGAAAAACATCGAATAAAACAACAAACAAATGAGATGGTCAAACATTGACTAAATAATAACAAAGTAACATGTCAAAGATGGCGAAACATCAAATGATAGAGCATCACACCTAACAATGACATTGAGGGTCAGAGTAGGATAACAAACATGTGCGATGGTTAAACATTGGCTTCACACAAATATGCGATGGCGAAACATCGGCTAAAAGATAATAAAGCATCATGGAAAAGATGGCGAAACATCGATAAAACAGATGATAAAACATCATACCTAACAATGATATTGAGAATCAAAGTAGGATAACAAACATGTGCGATGGTGAAACATCGTCTTCAAACAAGATGTGCGATGGCGAAACATCGGCTAAAAGATAACAAGATATCATGGCAAAGATGGCGAAATGTCGATAAAACAGATGACAAAACATCACACTTAACAATGATATTGAGAATCAAAGTAGGATAACAAACATGTGTGATGGAGAAACATCGACTTCAAACAAATGTGCGATGGCGAAACATCGGTAAACCAGGTTTAAAAGAAAAGCCAAGAGGCACACAGACAAAGCAAGATTGGTTTGTATCTTTTACCTTGAAGAAGGGTTTGGGTTTATTAGAAATGTCTTAAGATTTGCCAAGAAAATAGTTTTGTTTTAAGATGCATAATGCATAGAAAAGAAAAACAACTAAGGGAAACTAGCCTAGTACTATCCCTAGTGTTATCATACAATGGTTGACCCTAAGGTTGAGGATAAAGGAAAACCCTACCTTAATTAACATGTTAAAGGAAGCTTAACAAAACTATCCTATAGGGAACATGCAATGAGAGCGAAATCGTGATCTCAATTTCTAAATTGAGTGACTCATCAATCGATAATTAAAGAAGAAAAGTAATAAACATCTTATAGGGAACATGCAATGAGAGCGAAGTCGTGATCTCAATTTATAAATTGAGTGACTCATCGATCGACAGTTAAAGAAGAAAAGCAATAAACACCCTATAGGGAACATGCAATGAGAGCGAAGTTGTGATCTCAATTTCTAAATTGAGTGACTCATTGATCAAAAGCATACACAACACATGTATCAGACAAAAACCAGAGGGCCTCTTGACATATATCAGAAACAGAGGTCCCGTCCTGCAATCAGAGAACTATGCAACATGAAAATAGAAGAAAGGAAATAGTGCAATACCAAACGGATAAATATCCGTAGCAACTGAGCAAGAATAAAAGAAACCCAGAGAACTTCAAGCAAGCTGGCATCAGTAGACAAATCAAGTCAGAAATTACGCCATCAGGATGTAAGTAATGAGATTATCAGATATGAATTGATCCCATGGGCAATGTATGGCATTCACAATCACATGTATATATCCTGCATGGAATGTCAAACATGCCAAACACAATAGCAGTGCCAATATAATAAGTTGTGTTCCACAAATAAAGTGAAATACAGTAGCCTCATGTCAAGACTGGAAAACCTTTCTCAAAGTACCTCGCACATTCAACAACCAAGTTAGTATTTCCACGAATAGAATGCTGATTCACATAAGGGATGGATGCAACATGATGAAGTGAGAACAACATGATAATAATTATTAAACATTAGACATGATAGACAAAAGGAAACAGGCATATGCACAATTTGGTCAAGAGAATCAGAGGAATGTGGCTCCTTTCTATCACCATATTGAATTGACAATTGAATATCAATCGAGGATCATGGGAGCTTGAAAAGACTACAATTAAAGACCATGAAGGTCAGGGGCAAACACATTTTGATCATGTACAATTAATTCAACCACAGCTTCACAAACACAAAAGAAGATGAAACCCACATAATGCATCAAAAAGGTTCAAACCTTCAAATAATGGGGCATTAAGTGAAATGACTTGAGTTATTGAATAAACATATCCAACATGATCATTAGGTTCCCAATCATAGGCCTCACTCAAGTTCATTGGCCATCAAACAAATTGCAACAAGACATGCATCATTAATTGGGTACCTTCACTTCAAAAATTCATCAAAAATAGAAACAAGGATCCATAAATCAAACCAAAAACTTCTTAGCATATTTGGAGTGTGTAGAAGTCAGAAAGCAAGCCTTAAGTTCATGAATGATTGAGGAGGAGATCAAATGAGGCCCAAAGTTCAAAACTAGTTGGCAAAACTACCAAGCTAGACAAGTTTTCAAAATAATTTGTGGAAAAATGTCAAACCAAGTCAAATAATTCAATAAAAATGGTTTTCAGATCCTCAACACATTCATGAACCCTAATCAAGACTTTAATTCTACTGAAAATCCAGGGCATAATAATTTTGAAAAAGAAAATTGCACAATAAGCAACAAACCCTATTTTTTGTCTTTTAATCTTAAATATTGATTAGATAAGATCAAAATTCAAAAAATTCAAACCAAGATCATACAAATCACAAAGAAACCCTAAAAGTCCTAATACATATTTTTCACATTTTTTTGAATTAGAGAAAAGTCAAAAACAAAATTCAATTCAAACAATTAATCAATTAATCCAATAATCTCATCTCAACATGAAATTTTAAGCAAAAGTCAGAAAAATGTCCAATAAAAATTATATTCAAATATTAGCACTAAAAACACACATCTCTGATTTTTTTTAGAATTTTTGAATTAAAGGAAATGTTAAAATAAAAATTAACCAAACAATTAACAATTAAACTATTATTTAAGGGCAAAAATGCAAACCCTATCCAAAAGTCACAAAAGGGTCAAAATAAAAATATATTCAGATTCTATGATTAAAAACAAGCTTGCATTAATTTTTTGAGAATTTTTGAATCAATGGAAGTATTAAAGTAAAAATCAAACAAACAAATATTACAAATAAACTTTTGAAATTAAATTTTTAATCAAAATAGCAAAAATGCTAAACCAAAATAAGAATCAATTTTTACATTATTTTATGAGTTCAAAATGATTTTTGTGTAATTTTTAGATCAAAAGAAATATTAAAACAAAAATAAAAATTGAATAAACAATTATTTAAACTTATGAATTTTTAAACTAATCAAAACATTTTAAAAAATTTCAAAAAAATATGACAAATACTAGAAATTATCATTGGCCTATGGTAATTTTTTTATGATTTTTGAAAAGTTTTTTATCATAAAAAATAAAATCAGAAAATAAAATAAAACAAAACAAAATGAAATGCATTAAAAATTTGAACCATCCAATCAGGGCGCACCACCTCATCATCTTCAACCTCAAGACAATGCCCTAAACGCGTGTTCTTTCAGTTTCATACCTCATGTTCTGATCACTACCTCTTCCTTATCTCTCCACCAAAATCAATGATTCGAAGCTCAAAATAAAGCTAGATCTAAACTCTACATCGCGACACTTATAGATCTCAAAAAGATTGACTAGGCAATTAGAAATCTGGATGCAAAAATTGCAAAAACTCACTGAATATTAATTATTCAGAAGTTCAAACCACGATCTATTCTTCCATTTCAAACAAGATTATACGTCTAACCTATTGTTTGGCCAGCTATGAACTCATAAATATGAAGTAATTCAACAAATCAAGCTGGAAATAGCAAAATGAAGTTCAAGAAGCTTACTTCAAAGTGAAACTGGAAATGTTGATCCCTTAGTTACAGAAGCAAACAAACTCCATGGTCTTGATCTACACACTTCAGGGATGATGAATTCACAAGAAATTTGATCAATGCGCGAGGGAGATGGGAGAATCAAAGCAACTTGCAGAAAAATGGTGGAACACTTCAGATCTAAAATTCTTGTAATGGGGGCCTTCTCCTCGTGAAATGAGGCTTGCAGTATACTATATAGTGTGGGTAGAGAAGGTTAGAAGAGGAAATTGGTCTTCCAAGATGTTCAAGGGCTTGTTTGGAAATTTTGGCAAAATAAAGGATGCACATGGGCCTCAGCTATTTACTCGTGCTTTCCTCCCTTTTCTTTGTATTTTATCAGCCAAATGAGGTCAGGAGCCCATGCTTAAAGTTCCAGGCTATGACTCATTGAGATGAGAGAGTGTTGGTGAATTGGCTTTTCTTGGCAACTTTGAGCATTTTGTATCCAAGCAAACACCATGGTCCATGGAGCATGAAATAGCTGACATTATGGGCCTTAGCAAGTCACAAATAGGTTATGGGCTGGATTAGAAACAAAGATAATGGCTGAAACTTGAGTTCTCATGAATTGGCCATTTTGCATACTTGTCAAATTTCAATAAAATGCCTCAAAATTCCAAAGCTCATAACTTGCTCATATTTTTGAATTTGGACACAAATGAGTACAATTTGGAAAGGTATTGAAAAGATATACAATCCCTTATTTTTGAATTTTTGCAATTGAATCCATTAAGTTTCCCAAAATTGAGCTTGAAATTCACCAATTTTGGAAAATGGCCTATAATTTTGTGACTTCCAAAGACCATAATTCTTGATTCCTTGCCAATTTAGGCATGATACCAAAAGGAGATGAAAGATCATCCTCTTATCTTTCCAAGCATGTTTAGTTTTCATTTTTTGGATCAAAGGTGAATAAAATATGAATTTTTGAAGTTAAGTCCTTATTTTCCAAAATTAGAAACTTTTAGGGTTTCTTCATGAACAAGTTTCAACCCAAGCTTCAATCCTTTTGATCCAATGATCAAAATGGACTTGAAATATGAAAAGTACACCCTTGAATTTATGGTTGACCAAAAATTCCCTTGGTCAACCTTGACTTTGACTGATTTTGACCAAAATGACCATTTTGCCCCTCTGAATCAATTGATCCACTTCCCTTCAAAATTGATGATCAAAACTTCAAACATATGATCTTCCAAATATATAGAGGCCATGCACAAATTTTCACTTCAAAATTCTCAAGAAATCTTGATGAAATCCCAAACCCTAGTTTTGTTCAACACATTAGGAGACTGATGAGTCATCTCCAAAACTTCAAATCCTCTGGGCATCTTGACCAAATTCTTGTACAAAGAATTTTAAAAATACCAATGAGATGTTGTAGCTTCCAAATCAAAACTTGTACATTGATCAAACAAAACCCTAATTTGACTGGTGAATCAAAAGAGAGATTCCTCTTATAATCAAACACAAACTTCAATCCTCTGATGATCCAAAGAGATGGATAAAACATCCTGAGATATGAAATAACTTTTGAGCTTGAAAGATCCAGAGGTTTAGATGGTAAGATTCTTCTTGAGCAACTTGCCAATGCAATCAACCTTCAAAGGTTGAGGAAGACTTGATAACCAAGTTAATTTGATCCCATCATAATGTATGAATGCAATGCAATATGATATTCATGATGAAACATAAGCCTAAATCAAGAGGGTAAATTTTGGGGTGCAACAGTTGCCCCTATTCAAATATCTTCAACATGATAAGTGAGAAAAGTGATAACTTTCGAACATTCAGAGTTGGAGATGATTGAATACAAAAGAACCTAAAAGTTTACACTCTTGAAGAAGAAAGAAAAAGAAGCAGAAAACCCCAAAGACATGCGTCAGAATGAAGCTGTAACGCAGGTTCAAACAGAACAAAAACAAAGAAGAGTAGACGCAACTAAACTTCTGGACAAAATGTGCCAGGGAAAAACTGGGCTTCAAAAAGAAGAGGTGAGATAAAACTCAAACCACAGAGTATAGGCGAAACTAAGCTCTGGAAAAGA
Organism: Vicia faba; assembly: GCA_948472305.1. NCBI lineage: Eukaryota > Viridiplantae > Streptophyta > Magnoliopsida > Fabales > Fabaceae > Vicia > Vicia faba. Next base: position 218,075,423 of record OX451735.1, read on the forward strand.
AAACGTACGCGGGTGAGGAGACGAAACTCTGAGCTCGACCCAAAGCAAAAGTGGCTAGAGTGTGCGATTCTAGGAGCACTTGCTAATCCCAAACTAAGATAGCCAGTATGAAGGAACTAAAAGAATCTCAGGAATGAGGAACAAAAGCGAGACCGAACTCGACTCATTAACCAGTTAGATTAAACTAAACCAGATGAGTACCAGGACGAAACTGGATTTCACGCACGGGTAACGAGGCGAAACTAGACACAAAGCAAAGTGATGAGGGTGCATATTTCTCAGAGCATCTGCTGGTCTCAAATCAATGGATAAACGGTGACAAAAACTGATAGAAGGATCCAAGGAACAAAAGAGACTGATTTCAAACCAGGGACGCAGTACGAACACTGCACTCGGTAAACAAACACCGTCAAAGGGTCCAAGGTATGCAAGCAAAAACGAGACGAAATTCGACTTAATAACTAGTTAGGCGAAACTAAACTAGACGAGTACCAAGATAAAACTGGATTTCATGCACAAGGTGAGGAGACGAAACTCGAGCTCGGCCCAAAGCAAGAAGATTAGGGCGTACACCTAAAAACCTGCTGAAAGCGAATATCAGGATGAAACTGGTATTCGAAAGGTGCATCAATAGACATTGTAATGAACCAGAGAGGGTAGTGAAGACTAAACCCGAGAAGACCATGCCAGGGCGAAACTGAACTACAGTCAAGAGTAAACACTCAAACAAATAAATGATTGACATTAAAAAGGATATTGGTATGGGGAGTAGACTGAGATAGTGAGGACGAAGACCTCGCTGGGGACTTAATTCGAAGTATTAGCAAAATCACTGGGGAAGACGGAAATAATAATGGCTTATGTTCCGATGTATATTTGAATTCTTTTTATATAGCGCAATGCTCCATATAATGGAAATGCTACGCGTTTAGGTAGATGCAATGTGATGATGCATGTTTAAAAGTTTCACTGGGGAATGGCCAATTGAGAAGCCAAAAACCAAGAAGTCAGGATTTGACAAGACTTATAAAAATAAATTGCAAAATCCAAAGGAGAGGAGAAAATACGGGGAATGGCTAGAGAGGGAACCTCGAAGAGATGAAGCTTCGCGGGGAATAACATCCGAGCAACCAGTAGAAACGGGCCACAAACATTGAGAGGAACTGCAAAAATAAATTGCAAACTCCTAGAGAAGATTAGATCAAAACTGTAGCTTCCGGAGAAGATTAGACATTGAGGGAGAAGATCAGGGCAAGACTGTAATCTCTGGAAAATACAGCGCGCAGTCGTGTTGAGGATGATACCAAGATACCAAACCCGACGTGAGGGGTGAAAAACCTTTGTTGGGGGAACAAAGCTCTGTTGAGGAGACGGGACTTCATCGGGGAGACAGAACTCTATTGAAGATTTTGTTGATGAGAGATTTCTTTAAATGCAACCAAAGGATGGATTATGCTGATAGTCACATAGTATCGACCTTACTGGGGATAAGGAAAGACCTTAACATAAGGATGTCTCAGTCAACAGACCGGCTGGGAAATGAGAGGTCATGGCGAGGGATCTCTATTGGAAACTTTGTTAGAGAATTGAAACTTCCTCAGAATGTGAGTTCCCATTTAAACGACTCCACTGGGGATGTGCGACATATCCAAACTTGAAGTCTTAGAATGAAGCTTTTGAAAGAAGATTCCTAGGGCAATAAAACTTCACTGCGGAAATGAAACTTTACCGGGGATACGAAACTTCACTGGGGATACGGAACTTCATTGGGGATACAGAACTCCACTGGGGATACGGAACTTCCATGGGGATAAAAAGAGTCCCAATCATACATGGGCTTTGTCTAGCAGAAGAAAACCAAACATTCCCTTCCTGACAATCATTAAGCTCATTACATATGTTCAACGTGTAAACTTTTTTTTGATGTCAAACAAATGTTTTGCATGCAGGAAGATGTTTATTTTGGGAATGACATATCTGATGCGATGATTATTTAAGCCTTGAAGTGGAAAACCTTAACAAAGTGTCGCATCTCTGTTGTGAATGAATCACTGGCTAGAGTGCAAAAATTTTCAAAACTTTTCTTCCCCCTTTTTTTTTTTGAAAAACGAGTCAAGATGCGGGTGATAAGATACCAACATGAGTATGCAACGCATATTTGGGGGTTTAGGAAATGTTATCCTATTGTAGTATGCTTTCGAGTTAAACCCTTGTTTCAGTTAGGACTTTTAAAGGTTGTAACGTGGCCTGGTTCAAGGGTTTTTTAGAAAAAAGTTTTTCAAGGCTCAAGTTATTTGGTGCCCACCCCCTTCGTGATATTCTCCTGTTCTAAATTCAGTTGACTCATCACAAGCATTCATCTTTCAAAAGGATTTGTAATGTTTGAGTGATCACGACAAATTCTCCAACATGATTGTCACTAACTTTTGCAGCTTTCGTTCTTGGTATTATTGTTCCTCTTCTTTTGATGAAAATTTGAATAATCTCTTCTCTTTTTTTTTTCCCGGCCTTTTAGGCTCTCTTTTCCCTAACTTTTGCCTGGACAAAATCTTTTGAATTTCAATTTTGGAAGTCTAGCGGGATGCCCTAAATTTTACCTAAGTGACTTGTTTTCAAGTTTCGACTTAGCGGGGCTTTTTGTTTCTTTCTTATCCATGCTTTCCAATTCGAGCAAGTCAATGTGACTTTTTTTTCTTTATCCTCCCTCTTTTTTTTTGAAGAAAACAAATGCCTCATTCCTTGGTCAGCGAGGTATATCCATTATTGTATCGATTCGATCTCGACCTCAGGACTTTATGAGGAAATGAACATCGTGGTTTAGACATTTTTCTTGATCTCATGATGCGAAAGATAAAATGTGGTGATCCTCAAATGGGACATTCCTTCTGAAATTTGAATGCTTGGTAAAATCAACTGAACATCTACCCTTCCCCTGGTTAAAAAATAAGGTTTTTTTTGAACGGAAAAGAAACTCCTACTTCGAAGGCTCAGAGGGGTTAACGAGGGTCTAACTCCCTTATATCTCCGGTGTTTGGGGATTGAAAAAATGCATGTACATCGTCAACGGGGTTCTACTCAAAAGAATATCATTACAGTCATCACTTTTAGCTAAACTCCTTCCTCCAAACTCTTGGCTAAGCAAAAGAATTGGCACAGTTGGTATCAAAATTCCCGAAAAACGATTAAAGAGTGATACTGGATGAATTAAGTAAAGTGAAATAATTTCTTCAAGGCAAAAATATTCAATGCATCAAGACTGACATTCGGCTATAAACAAAATCCTATATGCAGACAATGCTAAAACATTCAATCAAGGTAACATATGAAAGTGCGGAAAAGAAACGTAACGAAAGCCATTATGGGGAAGAAAAATCTCCAACTAGGTCCGCCGATCTCGCCGGCCTGCCGTAATCTTGAAATTACCCTGACCTATGGCTTTCACCAACAGTACAGAGCTGTGAAACAAATTGGCAAGGCATCCACCAGTAAAGTGAATCAGAATCCTATCAGCCAGTAAAACAAACATGCCACTTGCACAATAGTAGTTGTGTTTGTTATCTGTATTTCAAGCGATCAACTGACCATGACTTAGATTATCATTTCCGTGTAAGGCCCACGAAGTTTATATGCACATGCTTATCAAAAATATTGGACGTTTTTGCAAACAAAATAGTAAAAAGGGAAGAAAAGAAACATATACATATACTTGAAAGAAGATATTCTATTGATTTTGAGAAAACAGCCTGTGAAAAAGGAAATTACATTTGGAAGCAAGTAATTACAAAATCAAAAACAAACAAGTGTTTACAAATGGCAATGTAAATGTGAACATCCATCAAGTCCCGACTCTGCCATGACTCTTATGACCCTCATGCTCTCCTCTTCCTGCTTTTAGACAGATCATTCCTGGATTAGCTTTGAACTTATGCCAGGTGACAGAACGAAGGAAAGAAACAAAGGATTCCATGCTGAACATAGTCATTTACTTTAAGTCCCTAACTTTTTCCTGAATCGCCCTTTCGGGTTTTCGATTCACGAGGACACCCTCTTTTTTCCTAAACCGCCCTTGCGGGTTTTCAGTTTAGCGGGTTTTTTTTTATAATTTTTTTATGCAAAGTATTTTTTAACTACATCAGCATTCACATGGAGAGGGAAGTACTCTCCATCCATAGTTGTGAGCATCATCGCTCCTCGAGAGAAAACTTTTATGACCACGAAAGGACCTTCATAAGTCGGAACCCACTTGCCCCTAGGATCTCCCTGGGGGAGAATTATCCTTTTTAGCATAAGGTTATGTGGCTTGTAGCACTGAGGTCGTACTCTCTTATCAAAAGTTTTCCTCATCCTTTGCTGATATACCTGACCGTGACAAACAACTCTCAACCTCTTCTCGTCAATAAGTTCCAACTGGTCCAGCCGATTCTATACCCATTCACTTTCATCCAGCTCAACATCCCTCATGATCCTAAGAGAAGGAATCTCGACTTCTACCAGAAAAACTACTTCCATGTCGTAAACCAATGAAAATGGGGTTGCCCCAGTCGAAGTACGCACAGTGGTGCGATAACCATGCAAAGCGAAAGGCAACATCTCATTCCAATCTTTATAGGTTACTACCATCTTCTGCACAATCTTCTTGATATTCTTATTGGCCGCTTCGATAGCACCGTTCATCTTTGGTCGGTATGGGGAAGAGTTATGATGCTTGATTTTGAAGTACTCACAAAGCTCCTTCATCATTTTGTTGTTCAAATTGGACCCATTATCGGTAATGATCTTTTCAGGCACTCCGTAGCGACAGATAATATTGTGCTTAATGAACCGAGTTACTACCTGCCTGGTGACATTGGCATAGGATGCGGCTTCGACCCATTTTGTAAAAGAATCGATGGCAACCAGAATGAAACGGTGCCTGTTGGACGCAGTCGGTTCAATTTTGCCAATCATATCAATTCCCCACATCGCAAACAGCCAAGGGGAAGTCAAGACATTCAAAGGTACGGGCGACACATGCACTTTATCAGCATAGACTTGGCATTTATGGAAAACCCGTGCATGATTGTAACAGTCAGTCTCCATGGTGGACCAATAATAACCTGCTCGCAAAATCTTTTTAGCCATGGTATGCCCGTTGGAATGAGTTCCTAAATCACCTTCATGTATCTCCTCAATGATTCTAGCTACTTCTTTCTTGTCAACACATCTGAGCAGTAAGCCGTCATGATGCCTTCTATACAACACACCACCACTGAGAAAGAACTTGGCTGAAAATATTCTCAAGAACTTCTTATCTGTGACAGATGCCTCTTCAGGGTACTCTTGTGTTTCAAGATATCGTTTAACATCATAAAACCAAGGATTACCATCTGATTCCAAACTATCCTCAAAACAGAAAGCTGGCTCACTCAAACTTCTGATGGTAATGGAAGGTGCCTCATTAGCCCACTTAACCTTGAACATGGAGGATAAAGTTGCCAGTGCATCAGCTAGATTGTTTTCTTCTCTGGGAATGTGTTCAAACGTGATCTCTTCAAAGTACGGAATCAGCTTCATAACATGCTCACGATAGGGAATCAAGTTCTAATGGCGAGTCTCCAAATCTTCATTAATCTGGATGATAACAAGATTGGAATCCCCGTAAACTTTCAAAAAATTGATGCGCAGGTCGATCGCCGCTTCAATGCCATAAATGCAAGCCTCATATTCGGCCATGTTGTTAGTGCAATTGAAACAATACGAGCCATGAAAGGAATGTGGTATCCCTCAGGGGAAGTGATAATAGCTCCGACGCCATTGCCCATGGCATTGAAGGCACCATTAAAAACAAGCGTCCAACGTGATCCCGGCTCGGGTCCTTCGTCTGGGTCCGGTATGTTACAATCCCGAATATACACAATTTCCTCATCTGGAAAATCAAACTTCATCGGTTCATAATCGTTCATGGGATGATGAGCAAGATGGTCGGCCAGTACACTACCCTTAATTTCTTTTTGAGTAGTGTATTAGATATCATATTCGGTGAGTATCATCTGCCAACGGGCTACCCTTCCTGTAAGAGCTGGCTTCTCAAAAATGTACTTGATTGGATCCATTTTGGATATCAAGTAGGTGGTGTGAGTTAACATGTATTGCCTCAAACGTTTGGCGGCCCAGGCAAGTGCACAACAAGTCTTTTCCAGCAATGAGTACCTCGACTCGCATTCTGTAAACTTCTTACTCAAGTAGTAAATAGCCTGATCTTTCTTCCCTGTCTCGTCGTGCTGACCAAGGACACAACCCATTGAGCTCTCCAACACAGTTAGATACATGATTATTGGCCTTCCTTCCACTGGCGGCATGAGTATCGAAGGTTCCTGCAAATACTCCTTTATTTTTTCAAAAGCCTTCTGACAATCCTCATTCCATTTCACCGTCTGACTTTTCTTCAACAACTTAAACATAGGTTCATAGGTGGCTGTGAGGTGAGAAATAAATCTAGAAATGTAGTTTAACCTTCCCAAGAAACCACTTACTTACTTTTTTGTCCTTGGTCCAGGCATTTCCTGTATCGCTTTTACTTTGGCCGGGTCCACCTCGATACCTTATTCACTTACAATAAAACCCAACAGCTTGCCGGATCTCACCCCGAAGGTGCACTTATTCGGATTCAACCTTAACAAGAACTGCCTCAATCTCTTGAACAATTTTTCCAGATGAACAAGATGTTCCTCTTCCGTGCCTGACTTAGAAATCATATCGTCCACATATACCTCAATCTCTTTGTGAATCAAATCATGAAAGAGAGTGACCATGGCGCGCTGATATGTTGCCCCGGCATTTTTCAAACCAAATGGCATCACTTTATAGCAGAAGGTTCCCCAAGGCGTGATAAATGTTGTCTTCTCCATATCCTCCGGAGCCATCTTAATTTGATTGTAACCCGAAAAACCATCCATGAACGAAAACACTTTGGAATGAGCAATATTATCGACCAACACATCAATATGCGGAAGAGGGAAGTCATCTTTAGGGCTGGCCCTGTTCAAATACCTATAATCCACGCATATCCTGACCTTACCATCCTTCTTGGGTACAGGCACAATATTTGCAATCCATGGCGGATAATTGATGACCTTTAAGAAATTTGCGTCCAACTGCTTTTGGACCTCCTCCTTGATCTTCTTGGACATCTCAAGATGAGTTCTTCGGAGCTTTTGTTTGACAGGGGAACAACCTTCTTTGAGCGGTAGTCGATGCACCACTATGTCTGTATCCAACCCAGGCATATCCTCATAAGACAAAGCGAAGATATCAGAATACTCACGGAGTAGCTCAATCAATCTGACCTTTATACTTTCTTCGAGATCGGCCCTTATCTTGACTTCTCTTCTTACCTCTTCTGTGCCAATATTCACCACCTCAATCAAATCCTGATTCGGCTGGATAACCTTATCCTCTCGCTTTAATAATCTTGCTAATTCTTCAGGAAGATCACAATCCTCATATGCTTCTTCTTCAGCTTGATAAATAGTAGTATCAAAGTCATAATGAGCCATAGCAGAGTCGTTATCAATATGATCGGTGGTGGAAGTGCATCTGCATGAATGACATTTTGGCATTTTTTAGTGACAGTGTGTGAAAAGAGAAACATTGCCATTTAAATAAAAAAGAAATGGAGCGAAACTTTGAATGCAAAAACGTCCTTGATTTCATGATAAACTTTTGAAAATAAACATGGTGGCCCTACACAAATGATCCACTATGCATTGGGCAGAGCGTAGGAATTATGATATGATAATAAAAGAAACAAGAAAAATACTGCTCAACGCTTGAAACTTGGATAACATCCACAGAAGTCCAATTGTTGAGTGTCTGGCCTGGAATACTCGGACGAATCCAATCTTCGATATTGTAACCATCAACCTTATTGTCGCCAACTGCATTGACGTGTCCTTCTTGAGTAGCACAAGAACGGGAAAACATTACAGGAGTAGATAAACTAGATGCTTTTGGAGTTGCACTCTGCTGACCTTGGCTAAAACCAAGGCCAAATTTATCAAATTTTGGAGTAACGTCCAACACCTGACCCCAACCTTCAGGGTTACCATTTTCAACCACAACTCTCGCATCCTTGAGAGAAGACATAATAGTTTCAGGTTTTTTTTCTGCTCTGGAGGAGGAAAATTGACAGCATGAACTATCTCAAATGCCTGAAACGGAGTTTCATGTATCTCGCCTTCAACTTCAACATAACGGAATGACTTCAAATGACTTACGATGTACTCTTCCTCGCCGCACACAGTTATCACCTTTCCTTCTGCAGGATACTTGAGTTTCTGATGAAGAGTAGAAGTGATCGCCCTTGCTCTATGAATCCACGGACGCCCCAACAAACAACAATATGCTGGTTGTATATCCATCACAAAAAAAGTAGCCGTGAAGGTGTTGGCTGAAGATTTTGATGATACAGTTCGAAATGAAGCAATATGGATGTTTCGTTGGAATAAAGCAAAATGTTACAGTTCGGAATGGTAGAAGCGGTTCTTCGAACGGACATGTCAAAGCTCGGAGCTTCGAGTGACAGTTGTGAAGATATGTTTAAAAGAAGCCTCGAAGTGGTAACGAGACTGTGTCTGAGGAATGAGTTCGAAGCGAAGATTGCCAAGGCATTTGAAATTCAAACGCGAGCGGGATGTTGGAATTCAAATATATATGCGGTGGAGCGTTCGAAGACGCGTGGAACCTAGAGAGGAGCAGTGCTCTGCATGTTCTGAACGTGGCAGAATATTATAGGCAAGACCGTTATGGTCGAAGTAGTATAAATAGAAGTCTTAGTATTAGGATTTCGTGTGTCATATCTATTGTACAAAATTCAGTAAACATTCAAAATACCACAGGGCTAGGGAAAAGAATGCTCGAACAATGTACGTATGATAACACCAAACATATACAATTTAGTAAAACTCTTTATCTTTTCCAGTTTATCTTTCATTTTCATGTCAATGTCATTCAAACACCTTTACATTCAAAGTCATTTACTTATTTCTTGCATTTAAACGCTTTCTTTCTATTCGAATCCTTTTACATTTCAGAAACTCTTTTACATTTCATGCTTTTATATTCATGCTTTTTACATTAAAGTCTTTACATTCAAAGTCATTTACTTATTTCTGCATGTAAACATTTCTTTGCAATCGAATCTTTATTCATTCAATTCAGTTTCGTATTTCTTTACTTGATCATGTCATTAGATTATTTTAACATGGTAATCGAAGTGAGTTGAACGTCTATAAAACATTCTAAATACAAATCCTAACTATAAATATCAGTTTTACAAATAGATTTATCCAAACGACCAATACCCCATAGGATCAATCTAGTCGATCCTGCAAGTTACCAGAGAGATTAAATAACAGTCATTAAGATTATTTGATAGTTTGGAGGACTAGCGGTTGTTTACCAGAAATCACTGTAAACAAATTGGCACGCCCAGTGGGACAGTCATTGGTCGTTACGAAAGTTAAAACAAAGTAAAGATTGTTAGGATATAATCATTGTAAAAGTTCTTTCTGGGTGATAAGTTCATTGTTATATGAACCTTAGAAGTGGTAGAATAACCAATAGCAACCAACCCTTACCCAGAAGAAAACGTAATAACAAGATGTCAAATCAAAACAATCAACAAGGGGAACAAAATGCCCCACATGGAACAGGCACTAATATGTCTGCTTCGACGGGAACGTCTAATGCGATCCCTTCGAGCGCACAGTCTGTTGCATCCTCTACCAGTAGTGTAGCCACGAATGGAACAAGTGGCATGTCCACTAACAGTTCGATCCTAGGAAATACAGGAACCATTGGTTATCCTGGGGGATTCGTCCCACCATCAGGGACACAAACCCATTTCGCCACCCCACTAACTAGACCACCCGGTTTCGATGGTAACAGACACATAAATTCCTCTTATGGGATGCCAACATCTTTTATGGCGGGTCTGCACACTTCGACATCGAATACGTCACCACAATTAGGGTCTGGATCTGGGGCTAATCAATTTATGACAAATAACCAAGGGTCAGTAGGTTATAGTGCATTTCCTATCTTAACCACAGAAAATCAGATGGCTTTTAGGCAATTAATGGATGATAGTAACCATAATATGATAGGAGTGTTAGCACAAACTATGCAAGAGATCTTTGCCCCAATAGTACAAAACGTAACTGTAACCAACAGAGAAAACGCGGACAACATGAGTCGAATAGCAGATTTTTTTGCTCCGCCAGAAAGGCGTAGGCAGAATCAGATGGGGGTTCGAGTAAACATACCTATCATAGAACAAATTGCTGATGACCCACCCTATAGACCAGCCAGAGAGGGGGTTAACTTGGGGGCAAGGGCACAAAGGTTAGAAGCCCCAGTGATTCAAGACCCACAAAGGGAAATTATAGAACCAGGGGCAAGGGTCGAAAGGTTAGAAGTCCCAGAGTTTCGAGAAGAACAACCTAGAGGAGTTGTCATGGTGGGTCGAAATCAAGATGCTGATGCAGTCGTTCACAGAATTCGAAACGATAACATCTTGGCAGAAAATAATTTAACCACCATGATAGAGAGGATTATGGCCCAAAATGGCCTCAATACAGGAATTAGAAGGCCAAATTATGCCTCTCCTATATTAGATTACATAATGCATATTGATTTACCAAGGGGATATAAAGTCCCTAAATTTACAAAGTTCGCTGGAGACACCGATGAATCAACAGTCGAACACATAGCCAGGTATCTAACCGAAGCAGGAGATATAGCAAATAATGAAGACCTTAGGATTAAATATTTCCCAAGTTCCCTAACTAAGAACACTTTTACATGGTTCACTACATTGCCTCCTGGATCCATAGATACTTGGACCCTCTTAGAGAGATTATTCCATGAACAGTTCTACATGGGACAATCTAAAATAAGTTTGAAGGAACTAGCCAGTGTTAAGAGGAAATTTACTGAACCCATAGATGATTATCTGAATAGGTTCAGACTCTTGAAATCTAGATGCTTCACAGTAGTTCCTGAACATGAGTTAGTCGAAATGGCTGCTGGCGGCCTGGATTACTCTATTCGAAAGAAATTAGACACACAATACTTGAGGGACATGGCTCAATTAGCCGATAGGGTTCGACAAGTCGAAAGGCTAAAGGCCGAAAAGGCCAGAGTTTTTAAAAATAACAAGAAAGAAAGGGTCTCCTATGTTGGAGCTGAGGAAGCAGAAGATTACCCTGAATTCGAAGAGGTCGAAATTGATCTCGCTGAATTGAAACAGGCTCTACCTTACTCTTGTAAATTATTAGTTCCCACAAAGGGGAAAGAAATTGTTGAAAATGAGAAAAGTGACAAATTCCCAAAGAAGGTGTATACTTTCGATGTGACAAAGTGTGACGAGATTTTTGATTTGCTTGTCAAAGATGGCCAACTAATTGTGCCATCGAATGTCAAAATACCTCCTTTAGATCAAAGAAAGAAAAGAGGATTTTGTAAGTATCACCGTTTCCTAGGCCACAAAACCTCACAGTGTTTTCTTTTCAGGGATCTGATTCAAAATGCAATTAAGGATGGTAGATTGAAATTCGCTGACAAGCCAAAAATGAAAGTAGATGAAGACCCTTTGGATGTTGCAGACACTAATTACTCCGAGCCTGCATACATTAGAGAAATCAATATGGTGGAAGCAGATCAAGATGACACTCCATTAGGAGAAAAAAGCACTGAGAATGAAAACTGGGTGTTAGTCGAAGTCAACAAGGGGGTCACTGAGGACGTCCACAAGCAACTAGAGGCTTCGATCAAAGCAGTACCTTTGGCTGTTTCGAAAGAGATCCAGGCTACTGAAGGCCAGGAGAACCAAAAGCAAGAGTTGACACAGGTTACTGAAGGCCTGAGGCTAAAATTGGAGAAAGTCCAGATCACAAAGCCAGCCTCCCCTCAGAAAGAAATATGGGATACTTTAGGAGAGCCCAGTGGAAAGTTTGACTACTTGGTGAAGTATTCTGCCCCAGAAAGTTCAAAAATCCAAATCGAAGATGTCAAACCTACAGGATGGGGAGATGATGACATAAAGGGGGAGGATGTAGATGTCAATATGGTGGATATGGAGAGACCTCGTTCTGAAATGGAGGAAATGGAGAGATACTTAGAAAAATAAAATTACAAAATGGAGGATAATTATGCTAGGGATTCCAGTCTTAAAGACTACCTCATGTTGTGCCACAAAGGAGATGCCGAAATGATACTATGCCCTAGATGCAACATCATCTGCAACCAGAGAATTGCCGCAAACTTCGAGAGGAAACAAAGGGCACGAACTGGCATAAACTGGCGCCAGGATAACCAGTTATTCAGATGTTACCCTAAAGCTGGAGAAAGTTTGTTGGAGTTTTTGGTTCGCTGTTACAAAGGGGAAACCAAATGCCTAGTATGCCCAAGGTGTTCTGCAGTGTACGATCAAAACATGGCCGGAGCCTTCGAAACAATCCCTTTCGCCCCATGCTAGAACCACAAAGAGACTGGTCAGATGAGCCAATGTGTCGAGAGCAAATACACTCAACGAAGGCCTGATAGTCCTCATCCCAAAGGAGCTTGAAGGGTAACGTTCAGAATTCCTGCTGAAATACCAACAGACAAATGGCTGCAAGTCAGAATTGACAAGGGCAAAGACAAATGGAGAAACAATGAACGAAACGCACGCCACGCCATGACATATAGAAGGCAGTTCAACATGGCGAAGAGGGGAGAAGTGAGGTTAGAAAACTGCAAAGGAAGAAACCCTATGTCAAGATCACAATGGCGAAGGCAACAGAGAATTCGAAAGGCTGAAAGGGAAGCTATGGCAAATAAAGGAGCAACTTCGATCAAAAACCAAGGAGAATCAAGCACCAACAAACCTACACCAAATAATCAACCTGAGGACAAACCCCCAGTTAGTAGGAGACTCTTCTCTGAAACACAACCAAATGAACTGAAGGAGTACACACCAGGTCCAGAAGAAGACGAGGATATGCTAGCGGACAACTTCGAATCAGAGGGGGAGTCTTCACTCAATATCAATTGCAACGTGGTATTTGTACTACCTTGTGAGTTTGGACAGGAAACTGAAATCGAAGAGTATGAGGAGGATGATACAATAGATCTGATGAAGCATAGGCCAGTGTGCTACTACGTAATGGATAACGGAGCTGTCGAGGAGCAGAATGCTTTCTTCGAGCGCCCAGATCCAGCTATGAAAAATCATCTAAAGCCATTATTCATTCGAGCAAAGGTCGGTACCCATGGCGTAAATAAGGTCTTAGTGGATGGAGGCGCTGCAGTTAACTTAATACCCCATTTCATGCTGAAAAAGTTAGGAATACACGAGGGTGACATCAAACCACACAACATGGTCCTATCCAACTATGAAGGGAAAGTAGGTCAAACATTGGGGGTAGTTCAACTGGACCTGACGGTAGGATCGAGCTGCAGGCCCACCATGTTCATGGTGATCGAAGCCAAAGCCAACTACAACTTGTTGTTGGGAAGAGAGTGGATCCATGGCGTGGGAGCAGTTCCTTCGTCAATGCATCAGAGGTTGGTTTTATGGAGAGAAGATGGGATTGTGGAGAACATCGAAGCGGACCAGAGTTACTTCATGACAGCAGTCAACTTAGTTGACAAGAGGCATTATGACAAACACTTGGCCAAGATTACTCCTTGTGTCCCTAACGACGAAATCAACGAAACCAGGAACGCACACTATTATATGACCCTTCGCCATGATGTCATGTATTGGGATAGAAGAATAGTCAGTGAAGATGAAGGAGTCGAAGGTACTACGCAAAGACGGCCAGCAGGCTGGGAGTTCAAAAACCCTGCTCATGATTGAGTCCACCTTCTTCGAAAGGATTTCGGCCTATATGGCTGAGAACGAATGGAAAGCGGCCTTAGAAGCTGAAATGGATAAATTGGCTGTAGAAGTGAACGAAATAAATGAGGATGGTTCGAAAGGCTCACCCTTTGAAGAATACGGAATAGATCAAAGGCTAGATGCCATCTATGATAAAGAACCCTTAGGCTTCGAGAAGGACCCCTCGGACTCAGGTGCCAAAATGTTGGCGCAGGATCCGCTCGAAGAAGTGAATTTGGGGGATGAGAACACGAAAAGAATAACCTACATAAGCGCAAAACTTAATCCAGGCCTCAAGCAGGAAGTGATCGAAGTCCTCAAGAGAAACAAAGATTGCTTCGCGTGGGACTATGATGAAATGCCTGGTTTAAAGAGGGAGTTAGTGGAACACAGACTTCCAATCAAGGATGGCAAGAAACCCATCAAGCAAACTCCTAGAAGATTCGCACCAGCGGTTCTCACAAAGGTCAAAGCTGAGATCAAAAGGTTGCTGCGCTGCAGATTCATCAGAACCACAAGGTATGCCGAATGGTTAGCAAATATAGTGCCTGTTATTAAGAAAAATGGCTCTCTGAGAATTTGCATAGATTTTAGGGATTTAAATACTGCAACCCCTAAAGATGAGTACTCCATGCCTGTGGCAGAAATGTTAATAGACTTTGCTGCAGGATTCGAATATTTAAGTATGTTAGATGGATACTCTGGGTACAATTAGATTTTTATTGCTGAAGAAGATGTTGCCAAGACAGCATTTCGTTGCCCAGGAGCCTTAGGCACCTACGAATGGGTAGTGATGCCTTTTGGTTTAAAAAATGTTGGGGCAACTTATCAAAGGGCAATGAATTCGATTTTCCATGATTTCATTGAAACCTTTATGCAGGTGTATATTGATGATATAGTCATCAAATCTATATCTGCAGAAACCCATTTGCATCATTTGAGCCAATCATTCGAACGAATGAGAAAACATGGCTAAAAATGAACCCCCTTAAATGTGCATTTTTTGTGCAGGCTGGAGATTTCCTTGGCTTTGTGGTTCATAAAAAAGGAATTGAGATCAACCAAAATAAGACCAAAGCCATAATGGAGACGAAAGCACCTACATCAAAAAGGGAGCTGCAATCTTTGCTAGGGAAGATTAACTTTCTCAGAAGGTTCATTTCGAATCTAAGTGGAAGAACCCAAGCTTTCTCTCTGTTGCTTCGTTTGAAGCAAGGCCAAGCCTTCGAGTGGAACGAAGCCCATCAGGAGGCATTTGACAAGATAAAAAGATATCTCTCTCAGCCTCCCATCTTGTCTCCACCTTCATGGGGAAATCCCATGAGATTGTACATATCCGCCTCTGAAGTTAGTATAGGTAGTATGTTAGCACAAGAAGATAGCAATGGCATCGAAAGAGCCATATACTATTTAAGTAGGGTATTGAATGATGCAGAGACTAGATATAGCAATATAGAAAAGCTATGTCTCTGTTTGTACTTTTCTTGTATGAAACTTAAGTATTATATAAAGCCTGTTGATGTTTATGTTTCATCTCATTTCGATGTTATCAAACACATGCTTTCGAAACCAATAATGCATAACAGAGTTGGTAAATGGGCTTTAGCCTTAACATAATATTCTTTGACTTTCATGCCTTTAAGAGCTGTGAAAGGTCAAGTAATTTCTGATTTCATTGTGGACCATTCGCTGGTCGAAAAGACTGTCATGGGTTACGTTGAAATGCAACCTTGGAAATTATACTTTGATGGTTCGACCCATAGGGATGGTAGTGGTGTTGGAGTTCTTATAATTTCTCCTGAAGGAATTCCAACAAAATTCAAGTATAAGTTAGATGGTCCTCGTTGCTCGAACAACGAAGCTGAGTACGAAGCGCTTATTGTTGGACTTGAAGCTTTGTTGGAATTGGGGGCAACTAGAGTCGAAATTAAAGGAGACTCTGAGTTAGTGGTCAAGCAAATAACAAAGGAGTACAAATGCATAAAGGAAAATATGATGACATACTTCGTCATAGTTAACAGGCTACTTAGAAAATTCGAATACATGGATATTCAACATGTACCAAGAATAGAAAACCAAGAAGCAGATGACTTAACACAGTTGGCTTCAGGTTATAAAGTTCCTACCAAAAACTTTGAGGATTTGGTCGAATTAAGAGGTAGGGTTATGGCTACTAGACTTATACCATCAGATCTAGAGAGTATAAAATTAGGTTGTGCTGATAAACAGGGATTCGAAGTACTACCCATAGACACCTTATCAGATGCAGATTGGCGAAGTCCACTTGTGAGTTATTTAACAAATCCAACATTGAATGTTGATAGGAAGATAAAATATAGAGCATTATCATATGTCCTCATGGGAAATGAATTGTTCAAAAAGACCCAGGAAGGCGTATTACTGAAATGCCTGGGAGAAAGTGAGGCATACTTAGCATTGTCAGAAGTCCACAATGGGGCATGTGGGGCACATCAAGCAGGTCATAAAATGAAATGGTTGTTATTTCGATATGGCATGTATTGGCCCAGCATGCTCAAAGATTGTATAGACTTTGCTAAAGGGTGTGAAGAATGCCAGAAACATGCAGGTATTTAACATGCTCCTGCAAGTGAGTTACATTCGATCATTAAACCATGGCCCTTTAGAGGATGGGCATTAGATTTAATAAGAGAAATTAATCCTGCTTCGTCTAAAGGACAGAAATATATCTTGGTAGGAATAGATTATTTTACCAAGTGGATGGAAGCAATACCATTAATAGCTGCTGATCAAGAGGCTATTATTAAGTTCATACAGAAACAAATTATCTATAGGTTCGGATTGCCAGAGAGCATAACCACAGACCAAGGTTCAGTGTTTACTAGTAGGAAGATGCAAGAATTTGCTCAAGAGATGGGGTTTAGATTACTAATATCAACACCATATTATGCTCAAGCAAATGGTCAGGTCGAAGCAGCCAATAAAGTGATAATAGGGTTAAAAGAAACATGTTGGTAAAAAGCCAAGGAATTGGCACAAGACTTTGGACCAAATACTATGGGCCTGTAGAACATCTCCTAAAGAAGCTACTAACACCACGCCTTTCCAACTAACATTTGGTCATGATGCAGTTCTACCGGTAGAAATTCATCTACAATCAGTTCGAATTCAAAGACAAAACGAGATCCCATCTGCATTATATTGGGAGATGATGATGAATGAGTTAGTTGAGTTAGATGAGGTTAGATTGCATCCATTGGAAATTCTAATGAGACAAAAGGAAAGGGTAGCCAGGGCATATAACAAAAGGGTGAAAGGAAAAGCATTCACTATTAATGACTTAGTCTGGAAAGTCATATTGCCCATGGACAAGAAAAATAAAACATTAGGTAAATGGTCACCTCATTGGGAAGGACCTTTTCGAATAGTAAAGATATTTTCAAACAATGCATATGAAATCGAAGAGTTGGCTGATGATAAGCGAATCCTAAAGGTTAATGGGAAATATTTAAAGAGATATAAGCCACGCCTGCAGGAGATTCGAATAATAACAACATAATCGAAACATCATAAAGGAATGCCAAAATGGTAATATAGATTGCCAAAGTGGCGTTGTTTGGATATTACAGACCAAAATTCAACCAAGATTCAAAACTAATTAAATAAACTGAGATTTAAAAATAGGCATTGTTCCTCAATCTATTAAAAGTACTCCGAAAGGACTCAAGCCTTTGTTGAGTGAAACGCCTTGCTCCTTCTAGGGTAGCTACTTCTCCTTTAAGTTGCTCTGTTGCTTCCATTTCTGCAAGTCCTTTGTTGAGGAGCTCTTCGAACTGGTTGCCAGCAGTATTGGTTTCATATGCCGATTGTTGTTGTTGAGCCTCCTTAACCTTTTGTTGGAGCTCTTGAATTTGCTTTTCCCATAGAAGAATAGACTGAGCTCGAGCTTCATAGTCAGTTTTGGCTTGCTTTATATGCATGGCTTGGTCTTCAGCTTCTTTAGAGAGCTTCGAAGCATGCTCATAAGCAGCGTCCATGGCAGTTCATTTCTCCTGGACCTTTTTAGTAGCAAATTCGTCTTGAAGAAGACACCCAGTCACGTTATCTAACAAAGCTTGAAGATCGAATAATATGGTGCTGACTGGCAAAGAGCAGGTGGCGAGGTTAACTTGCGTAAGTAACTCCTTCATGGTATAGCAAGCTGTACTATCCTTCTTGAGGACTTCGAATAAGTCCACATCAAGGATTGTTCTCCTAATTTTGTTAAGGAGTACAACTCTATCATCTGAGGGCAATGGATTGTTAGTCGAACTAGTACCATCCCTAGTAAGAGGAGTGTCCCTTTGAGCTAGTTTAGCCTTCATATACCCAATTGGGTCATTTTGTCTTAGGAGATCTAACTCCTCTTCAGTCATTTGAGATTGAGACGATTGAGGAAGTTCCATACGCAAGGGAGTCACATCCATCTCGACTTCCATCTCATTGCCTTCTTCATTATCAACCAGATCCACCACTTCGATATCATTGTTCTCACTGCTATTGACATCTGACTCTTCTCCATCAGTCGAACCATTCTGAGCATCTTCTTCCTCGGATCCTTCCTCTGCAGATTCTTCGTTCTCTTGATCAGAATCAGCCTTCTCCTCTTCAGCATGAATGTCCTTTGGGTTCTCTTGAAGGGTTTCGAGAGGAGACTTTGGAAGAGAAGTTTCTGGTAAAATCTTTGTAGATTCATGAAGCGTTGCTTCGTTCGTTTCTTTCAAAGGAGGAGAAGTGCTTTGGTCATCTTGTTACTCTGAAGCCCCAGTCGGAACCGCCATGTTGGAGGATCCATTGTTTTGCACCAGGTTACTGGAGTCCCCATGAGGAGAAGAGTTGATGGGAGCAGCAGTCTTTGATGGAGAAGTCGAAGTAATAGGAGTTGGGTTCGAAATGTCCTACAGAGACAAAGAATATTAAGAGCATGCACCAAGGTAATGAATAACTGTTTTTGTTAAAGATTCGAGTTCAATTTGCCTGTGGATTCTCAGAGGAAAGGTTACTATCTATATGTTCTAACATTACGTTGGAGGTCGAAGGTGGGTTTTTGGATTTTATTGAGGGAGCAGCATCTCTGGAATCGAGTCCAGAAATGCCAGTTGGTTCAGCGCCTTTGGAAACTTCTTTCTTCTGCTTCTTCTTCGAAGGGGTTGTTGAATTCCCTCCAGCATTGGGATTCTTCCCAGTAGTGCTTGTTTTCCTTTTCTTCGGAGTGGTTGGTGGGAGTTTGTTAGTCTGAAAAGATTTAAACATGAGTTAGATCTAAATCATGAATTTCAGTTTATTCGAAACATCAGGGCTAATTGATTACCTGTGGAGTTGGAACAGTTGTTATTGCTGGTGTTGTTGTTGTTGCAGTAGTTTTTGTTTGTATGGCTAAGGGCACATCATCAGTAGTTTCGACAGATTGTTGGGAGGTAATTCCTTCTTTAGACTTCGAAGCAACGGACTTTATCCTGATGGCTGAAAATCGAAACAAGTAAGGTAAATGTTAAAAATGAAGAAAGTAAGAAACATTTTGGATTTTCCCAAGCATTCGCACCTGCGCCTTGATTAGATATAATCGACATGGCAGAAAGGTCATAGCGAAGATGTCCTGGGAAATCATTGAGCCAATGACGAGCCCATGTCACAGTCTCAGATGGCTTTGGTTTCTTTTGAAGGTATTTGAACATTTATTTGCAAGTGAACCACCAAGGGTATGGAGGAAACTAAGCCTGAGCCAGTTCTGAGGTAGGCAACCTAGGGAATTTAGGTGGATGCATTTCGAGTGCCAACCTATACCTATCCTCAGGTGACAACCCTGAAGGAAGTTTGAGCTTAGAAATTTTTTCTTTAAATTTTTCCTTCAAGGTCTCAGCCGCTTAATGCACAGTGGTTTCCAAGTGTGTGGGTTCAAAAGGTAGTAGTTCGAATTGAGCAAATTCTTGATATTGTTCTTGTTGCAGTTTGGCTTCTCTTGCTTTAAAGGTTCGACTAGAAGTGATGGCATTCTCTGTTTGGAACAGAGGTTCAGGGATTAGTTGGCACAGGCCAAATTGTCTGGAAACAAAGTTAGGTTGATAGGCAAAGAGGAAGATTTGATTCTTGGAAGGAGTGATTCGTGAGGAAATTAATCTAGGGAGCAAAAAGGCTTTCCAAATATCTTGAATTTCTTTACTTTTAACTGCTTCTGAAAGAGACATGGTGAACCATGAGTCCTTGAAGCAAAGGGTGCCATGGTCTCTTCAAATTTGTGTCTTTTGGGAAAAATCATGATGTAGTTGGAGAAAAGGACCTTGAAGTCATATTTATCATCATTCGGGGTGAGTTTTCGCAGCCTTGTACCTTCAATAATTCTATCCGCTATCTTCGGATCTTGTTCAACAACGGTGTCAGCAGTTGATAGTGAGGGTTCAAACATGGCATTAAGCCATAATTGGAGTAACCATAAGGGGCCAGCTAGAAGGATGTTTTTAGGAGTATGGGATTTCAAACTCGAAACGGCTGATCTTAAGCTTTCGTAAAGATCAACAAGTAACCGTTCGCTCAAACATACCCTCCTATTCTCATGTAAGTCTCTAGCTAGAGGGATGAACCTGCTTGCTACCTGTAAAGACCTGCTACAAAATATGTATCTTGATAACCATAAAGTGAGAAAAGTAATATGTTCCACATCTGACACACTATCTCCTTCAGTGTGGTAATGGCTAATGAATTTGGAAAAACTGGCTAATTTGACATCATAGTCAATAATGCTGGAGTGTTCTTCATTATCAGGGATGTAGGTTTCTCCTACTGGTGACAAACCAGTGATGGCTGCTATATCGAAAAATGTGGGTGTTATCATTCCCCTAGGGAGATGAAAGGTGTTGTCCCGGAAATATAAGGATGCAAATAACAGTGGATGACTATAGGTGAAGCCTGGTTTCGATAACTTAATCAGATTATAGATTCCTAATTCCTCCCATTGCTGGGATTTCTTGGCTTCTACTTTGGTAAGCCATGTCAGAGGTAGGGCAGGATCATAATGGTTTAAAGTTGCTCTTCACGTAGTCTAACACAAAGGGATCTTTTGGGGGAGCGGTTGGAGTTTCTATGGTTTTAGAATCAGAAGACTCGCCTATCTTAGGGATATCCATCTTATTAAACAAGGGTTTAAAGTTGTAACAGACAGGGAAGATTTTTCTAGTATCTTTCAAGATTTCAAAAACTGTAAGAGGACCCATTAGAGCAAACCTCTTTCCAGCAGCGTTAGTTGGAATCAATACCTGAGATGCGTAGAGCATTTCCTTTTCCTTGGAGATCATTTGAGGGATAAGCATAGATTGACCTTGATAAGTACCAACCTTGATTTCTATAATTGTTCCTGTGTTCTTGCTTTTCTTCTTGGAAGTTTTCTTCAGTTGGGATGATGTTGTTGAAGACATTGTTGAAGATTGTTGGAAGTTTTAGGGTTTTAGTAAGAGGAGAGGAAGAAAAAAGTTTCAGAATGTGGAAAAGAATAAAAGACTAAGTTGATTAGTTTTTATAGTGTGGAAGCTTAAACATCCGCTAAGTGATACTAGGATACGTGGGAGTCGTGGGTTGGATTGAGGAGGAGGTGGCGTAAAAGCTGATATTGGTAATAAGCGTGATTAATAATAATCATTGTTTTATAACTGCACCATGCTGTGAAATACTGATTCAAGACGGTTAAGAAATCCAAGAGGCGTCGTGATTGACGTGATTGAAGTCATACACAATAAATGTTATGATTACTCAAAAGTCACATCAAAATCTTGCAAATATATTTAAAATAAGTGTTTCTCAAAAGATCGAAATACATATTTTAAAGGGGCATTTTGTTGGCTGAAGATTTTGATGATACAGTTCGAAATGAAGCAATATGGATGTTTCGTTGGAATAAAGCAAAATGTTACAGTTCGGAATGGTAGAAGCGGTTCTTCGAACGGACATGTCAAAGCTCGGAGCTTCGAGTGACAGTTGTGAAGATATGTTTAAAAGAAGCCTCGAAGTGGTAACGAGACTGTGTCTGAGGAATGAGTTCGAAGCGAAGATTGCCAAGGCATTTGAAATTCAAACGCAAGCGGGATGTTGGAATTCAAATATATATGCGCTGGAGCGTTCAAAGACGCGTGGAAGCTAGAGAGGAGCAGTGCTCTGCATGTTCTGAACGTGGCAGAATCTTATAGGCAAGACCGTTATGGTCGAAGTAGTATAAATAGAAGTCTTAGTATTAGGATTTCGTGTGTCATATCTATTGTACAAAATTCAGTAAACATTCAAAATACCACATGGCTAGGGAAACTAATGCTCGAACAATGTACGTATGATAACACCAAACATTTACAATTCAGTAAAACTCTTTATCTTTTCCAGTTTATCTTCCATTTTCATGTCAATGTCATTCAAACACCTTTACATTCAAAGTCATTTACTTATTTCTTGCATTTAAACGCTTTCTTTCTATTCGAATCCTTTTACATTTCAGAAACTCTTTTACATTTCATGCTTTTATATTCATGCTTTTTACATTAAAGTCTTTACATTCAAAGTCATTTACTTATTTCTGCATGTAAACATTTCTTTGCAATCGAATCTTTATTCATTCAATTCAGTTTCGTATTTCTTTACTTGATCATGTCATTAGATTCTTTTAACATGGTAATCGAAGTGAGTTGAATGTCTATAAAACATTCTAAATACAAATCCTAACTATGAATATCAGTTTTACAAATAGATTTATCCAAACGACCAATACCCCATAGGATCAATCTAGTCGATCCTGCAAGTTACCAGAGAGATTAAATAACAGTCATTAAGATTATTTGATAGTTTGGAGGACTAGCGGTTGTTTACCAGAAATCACTGTAAACAGAAGGTACAAGGACCAACCTTGATTGGTAACTCCACCTCCCCGAACACTGATCTTTGAGACCCATCAAACGCCTTCACCATCAAATCACTAGGGCACAACTCCAGTCATGAATAATAAATGTTTATCAATGCTGACGTGGGCAATACATTCCAGGACGATCCTGTGTCCACCAAAACCCGGGATAGAGTAGTGCCCCTGCACCCCATTGAAATATGCAATGCTTTATTATGGTATGGCCCTTCCGGAGGAAGATCAAAATCTATGAAGCCCAGATCGTTCCCGGCAGATATGTTAGCACAAACATTATCAAACGGATTGACTGTTATCTCATGTGGCACGAACGCATTCTTTAACAACTTTATCAAAGCATTTCTGTAAGGTTCTGAATAAATCAACAGAGACAAGATGGACATCTTAGAAGGAGTATGGCTCAGATGATTAATTATGCTATAATTGTAAGTCTCAGAGTGCCTAAGAGGGGGGGGTGAATTAGGTCTTATAAAAATTTATTCGGTTTTATGAGAATGTTTGGTAGTAATTTTGGTTAAGTGTTTGAAGGTTTTGTTTATATCTTTATCTTTTCCTGATTATGGTGATGAAAGCGATAAATGCGGAAGTAAAGAACACGGTGATATATCCTGGTTCCCCTCACAATCCAAGAGTACTCCAGTCCCCTTTCCAACACGAAAGAGATTTCACTATAGTTAGAATGATTGTACAGCCTATGCTTACTATCTAACCTATAGGGTGATCAAAGGTTCTTAACACCTTTAAGACCAAACAAACACTAATGTGAATGAAGAACAATCCTCTTCAAATCACAACACTTACTTCCAACAATCCTGGATAGTAAGGGAATAATTTCTTTAAGTAATACAATGATTTATTTGAAGTATATGGAGAGCTTTATCAATCTTCAATTGATCTTCTTCTTCAAGATAAAACAATTCTCAACAATGTATATAAATGTTCACAATGTATGAATGAAACTTGTAATGATAATGAAAGTGTATATGGCAAGTTTCACAAAATTATGAACACATGAAAGTTTATGTTTAAAATGAATGAATGAGAAAATTGTTAATATGAAGAAGGTTTTTGTTAATTTTAAAATTGAAGCATTGTTTGAAATAAGAAAATCTGCATTTTATAAAGTTACAAGAACCTCTTCATTCATGCCAATTCATATGAAAAGTTGCAATGCATTCATGAAAAGATACCACTTGAAAAATGTTCAAAAAACAAAATAAAAGCTGCACTGGTTCGCTAGGAACCGGTTCCGACACTGACAGAACCCGGTTCTTAGTGAATGTTATAAGTTGGAATTTAAAAATATCACGCAGGAACCGGTTCCCCTATTGGTACAACCCGATTCCTGGTACAAAATCCAGGGACATGTTTTTTGAGAAATTCTGGAACCCGGTTCCCTGTTAGGGAGGAACCGGTTCCTAAAGGGTT
Organism: Vicia faba; assembly: GCA_948472305.1. NCBI lineage: Eukaryota > Viridiplantae > Streptophyta > Magnoliopsida > Fabales > Fabaceae > Vicia > Vicia faba. The sequence goes on from OX451735.1 coordinate 218,099,662, forward strand.
ATTTTCAAAAATACTTTTTGAAAGATATTTCAAACAAGGTTTTCTTGATGTTAAAGTTATGGAATATGTATATGTTGATGAATGCATATTGTGAACATCTATATTCAAGATTTTAAGAATTATTTATACCATTTGACATTTGATGATTCTTCAATAATTCTTCAATAATCTTCAAGACTTTTATTTGATGTTGATAAGCTTTTTGCACATCCTTTGAATGTTGATGTCCATGTTGTCTTCATCAAAACACATGCTTTAAATATGACTTGAGAAGCTTGCAATTACAATAATCACTCTTTCTGATAATTCGCATTAACTCTTCAACTTCATCGGGAACTGAAGAAGCTTCTAGTATCGGGATTGGTTGAGTCACATTGGCTGGCATAACCCTTGGATTACTAATCATTGCCTGATGCTTTCCTTTTTCTCTTGCAGAAGCATCTGCCGCATCTTGCACATTGGAAGGACCAAATACTCTCCCGTTTTTAGTCATTCGACCCACACCAGAAAATTTATGAACTTCCTCTTCATTATCTTCAACATGTTCTTCCTAAGGAGAACGGGTACTTACCTCCTGTGATCGGTGGATCTGGAACTGACTGTTTAACGCTGGTTCGCAAAATGTCGCGGTAAGCAAGAGTCGCCACCGTCTTTTATTTTCTCCAAATGGAAAGGACAAAAGCACAGAAAAATTCCTTATAGAGATTGCTCTCGGTTCGGGAGGTAGATTATAGAAAGGGAAGGTGTTTTTTATAAAAAAATAATTAATAAAACAGAACAATAATTACAAGAAAGAAAGAAAAGAAAACAAAAAAAGAAAGAATGTGAAAATGCAAACCTAGGGGGTTCAGACCCCAAATGGGAGGTTTTTTGGTAGTGATTCAGGCCCATTAACCTTGGCCTGTAAGACTTTTTCATGCAACGTGTATCAGCGTTGACCAGGTGCATCATGTTCTTCAGATTTGTGGCCATCTGATTAATCCCCTTGGGCACGTGGACGTTGGATTTTGAAGGTGCATCATGGAACAACAACATTGAACCTGCACATGAATACCAATTGAAAAAAAAATATATGGAAAGGGTGGGGACCTGGGATCGAACCCAGGTCCTGAACATCACCAGTTTTATGCCTTGCCAATCATGCTGAATGCGCGTGTTGTATATGTAATAACGAATAATTAATAACAATAAGAATTGGTTAGTGGCCTAAAAAATATAAAAAGCGCGCGCTGATTTTAAAAGGACCAATCATTGCTGGCCACGCATCTTCTTCTTCCTCGTTCCTGAAACATAAACAGATTAAGCAACGGTTTTTAAGTGTTCTTTTAGGCCATCTATGGAAAAATAGCGAATAGCCCGGTGATGCTCATAAATTGAGCGCGAGCATGGCCTTATGATCGTCTAAACGCACTGATTTAAACGGTGGTGGTTTCACACTCCAATTTTCCCTCATTCAAAAACCCCCAATTCGGAGCTTCCTGAACCCTAATGAACAACAATGGCATAATCGCGTATAATGCATAAAAATACAATTAATCCATATGGTTAGCTTCAAAATACGTTACTCAGCATAAATACACAATCAAAATGCCATGAAAATGTCTAAAAGTTAAAACACGAGCATGCATTTTTATGAGAAAAAATTCGATTCTGTACAAGGATTTAGGGCGTTAGAGTTGGTACTTTCGATTGGGAATTCTTCCTTGAAGCTTCAGGAAGATGATTGAACAATTCTTATGCCTTGAATCCACCTCCAACCTTGTTTTCAGATTTGAAGTTTTTCACCAAAAAGTCAAGTTTGCCAATAGTGTTTTCTGCGCAGCTTAGGGGTTTTTTCCATTAGGTTTTGATTCCTTGTATAAGTATGAGTGAATTAGGTCAAGAAAAACAAACCAAATCATTTGCATTCATGGTTTTTGAAATTTGATTTTCAAAGATCTTTTTCAATCTTTTTTCATGTGCTTTTGCTCTCAATCATATCCAATCAATCCAATTCCTTCCATATCTGATCATGCACGAATTATAGAGCCTATTACATGTACAAAAAGATTTTATTTCATTGGTTTTATATTTTTCATGTATTTAATTGATTTAAATGAATTATTTTTAATAAGAATTCAAATAAATAAATAAAAAATGAAGAAATACTTCCCTTTGGGCCAAGTGGTCGTGCACATGCTTGGAATAATGAATTATGGAAGAAAACTAGGCCCATTAGCAATTTTAGGCCATTTGAATCAATGTTGACTTTTCAAAATATCCAAAAATTTCCCAACTTCCACAAGGCATAACTTGCTCAATTTTTAAGCTTTGCTCATGTTCTTGGACATTTCGGAAAGGTATTTGAGTCCTCTAACCAATGCCTTTGGTCCCATGTCATTTTGATTTACCAATCTCAAGTTATGGCCTTTGACTTAAAGTCCCTTTTTGTTGACTTTTGAAAATGACCTATAATGTTGAAATTGATAACTCTTTGTGAGAGCATTTCTTGGACTTTAAGTGTGAAGAGGAGTTGTAGGAAATGTCTTTCTCTTCAAAATGAGCTCTGGATGGAATTTTTCTGATAATCCATGTGGAAGTTATGCCCTGGTCAATTTACAGTTGACTTTTTCAGCTGTCCAAATAAGGAAACTTTTACATCTTGATGATTTTTGAGCCAAGCTTTGAGAATCATGATCAAGCATTGATCAAATGATGTTTGTGGCTTCAAAATGATATGTTGACCAAAAATTTGAACTTTTGACTGTCAAATGACCATTTTGCCCCTACAGTTGACTGTAGTGCAATTAGGGTTTTGACTGTGCAATTTTGTGCTGAAAGTCTTGAAACTTGATATGAGGATGCTTGACCATATTTGTAGGCATGTGAGACTTGATTGGACCTTTGGAAACTTCATTTTCTTGATCAGAACAAAAACCCTAATTTTGACTGTTCAGGAGGCTCTTGCACTGTGCAACCCTTGGGGAACTTTTGAAGCTTTGACTTGGCAAATGGGAGGGAAAATTTTGGGGTACAACAGTTGCCCCTGTTCAATCTTCTTAGACCTGAGGATGCAGATTGGCTAACGTGCCTTTCGTAATCCGAGGGTAGAAGATGATTGAACACTAGAGTGCCCAGAAATTTGCGCTCACATAGTAGCAGTGTGATGATGGGAATGGGCTTACAGATGCCATGCTGAGAGATGCTGGAAGGTGGATGGGCTTATAGATGCCATCTGGATGTTGATTGCATAAGAGATTCCTTAGCGAGAACCTGCATACCTGCAAAAGAAAAAATGAGTACCTGACATGTTGCAGGAGCTGGTTTTCAGATGCTTGGTATAGATATGTCCTGACTGGTTACAGGAGCTGAGTCTGGAGCTTCACAAGATGATGAATGAACCAGGGATGGTTACTACCTTAGCATGAACGGTAAGAGAACCTTGGGTGACTTTAACCTTAACAGCAATCGTCGAGAAAGTCTTGAGATTACCACCTCCGCAGGATCGGGAAGACAACCATAAACAATTATAATCTCAAAAGCGGACGTCTGAGAAAAACCTGGGAGGGAATTATCATCTCACGCACCGTCGGGGAGAGAACCATAGGAAATTATAATCTCAAAAGCGAACGTCTGAGAAAAACCTGGAATGGAATTATCATCTCACGCACCGTCGGGGAGAGAACCATAGGAAATTATAATCTCAAAAGCGGACGTTTGAGAAAAACCTGGGATGGAATTATCATCTCACGCACCATCGGGGAGAGAACCATAGGAAATTATAATCTCAAAAGCGGACGTTTGAGAAAAACCTGGAATGGAATTATCATCTCACGCACCGTCGGGGAGAGAACCATAGGAAATTATAATCTCAAAAGCGGACGTTTGAGAAAAACCTAGAATGGAATTATCATCTCACGCACCGTCGGGGAGAGAACCATAGGAAATTATAATCTCAAAAGCGGACGTTTGAGAAAAACCTGAGATAACTTCTACTGAGTCTTCATCAGAAAAATCTGTTGGGAGTCGATTTAGCTGGACTAGAGAAGGCCTTGGACTGGATAAGAAATCTTTGGAGTCGATTAACTGAACCGGTCTAGGTCTTGAAATATGATTGAGAATTTAACTGCATCTTTCCTGAAAGGTAGAGGTCAGTCATATGCCATGCATGATATGGACCAAGCAATGATGTTCTCAACATAAATGAGATTTGTATGATATGATGCGTACATGCATGCTATAATGATGTATGTGATGTTTATGTATGCTTTCGTCTAGGAATGTAAATCCTTGACGGGTGCCGGGAAGTCACTCCTGGGCTGATATTGGAGAATAGATTTTGCTTCCGCTGGGGATGATAATTGCAAGAATACCGGTAGGAGAAGATAACTCCGTTGGGGAATAAACTTGGCGAATGGAATAACTCTGCGGGGAGGAAAAGTACTCTAACGATCTTGCTGGGAAGCAATACTCTGTGGGGAGAGAGATACTTTGTTGAATTGTTGATAATAATTTGCTGGGGATATCCTTGTTGTATTGGAAGTGCTAATAGACTTCGCTGGGGGTAAGAAAGAACTATGTTGACGACGACCTTTCTGTGGCTTTTGGCTGAGGATAACCCAGTTATATCCTGTTAAGGAAATAACTCTTTGAATAAAGCCGGACGACGCGTTCGTGTTCTGCGAGGGATAAGCTTCCAGAATCTACTGGGGATAAGCTTACTGCTTGGGGAGAGGAATTCCAACTTTCCTGGGGACCTAGATTGGACTCTCCTGGGGAAGTTTTTGAACTGCGGGGGAAGTGATTCCTTTGAATGTTGGTATGCCGCCGGGGAACAATCTTTAGACCAAGACTGTCGGGGATGCTTGTTATGAGTATGTATGCTGCTGGGGAATGTTGAGATTTGATGGAGGATTCCCAACCTTCTTAAGGTTTGATTGTAGCTTTGCTTGAGGAGAGTGCACTGACTTGCTGACTTACTCTCTGGGGAATCAAGATGTACTGGTCATGTTCTTTAGCTGAATCTACCTTGGTACCTTGGAGGACAGAACAATTAGATTGCTTAGACAACTCTCTATTGCCCCTATTTCTAATGTTACCTGTAATCAATTCTTTGTTTCGTATAAAAATATTTATGAGTTAGCAAATTATTGTCAATGCATATATCACAAATTGAACCTTGGACGTTCTTCACAAAACAAAACAGAAAAGAAAAACATTTGGCACTTTTAACTGAAAAATATATTTGTATTGATTTTTGAATGGCCTGTAAATAGGCGTCTTGTGTACAAGAGGCTGACGTCCTAGTAAGAGGACGCCGCCGAACAAAAGAGTTTATACAAATTTTTTACAAAAGAAAGTAAAACAGCTGTGTGAAATATGAATGATCCCACTGGGTTTCAACTCTGCTATTGCCTTTATAACTCTGAGCGTCTCATCACTTGATGACCTAAACGAAGATGAAGCTGACTGATTGATGCCGTCTGAACTTGATATAGATACCGGATTCTGGATGCAAAGTGATCCAATGAGACATAGTATTATGCTTTTATCCCTAATTTTTTCCTGGACCGCCCTTTCGGGTTTTCAGTCCACCGGGATACCCATTTTTGCCCAAGCCGCCTTTTCAGGTTTTCGACTTGCCGGGTGTACAGATTTTTTTCATTTTCATCCCTTCATTTTGCCCGAACCCTTTTGGTTCGACGGGAATCCCTAATTTTTGCCTAGGCATGTCAGCCTAGCGGGTCTTTTTTATGCGTAGTATCTTTTTACTATGTCTGCATTAGCGGGGTGTGGAAGGTCGTCACCATCCATATTGGTCAATATCATTGCTCCTCCTGAGAACACATGCTTAACCACAAATGGCCCTTCGTACGTAGGGGTCCATTTTCCCCTTGGATCACTCTGTGGAAGGATGATTCGCTTGATTACCAGATCCCCAACTTGATATTCCTGTGGTCTGACCTTTTTGTTAAATGCCCTGATCATCCGTTTCTGATACGTCTGACCATGACAGATAGCAGCAAGTCTCTTTTCATCAATGAGGTTTAGCTGATCAAGTCGGGTCTGGATCCAATCATCTTCTTTCAGACTTGTATCCTTCATTATCCGGAGAGAGGGTATTTGCACTTCGATCGGTAAGACTGCCTCCATACCATAAACCAGAGAGAAAGGAGTTGCCCCGGTTGACATCCTAGCTGAGGTACGGTACCCATGTAGAGCGAACGGTAACATCTCGTGCCAATCCTTATAAGTCACTGTCATTTTCTGCACGATTTTCTTGATGTTCTTATTTGCTGCTTCTACAGCCCCATTCATCTTCGGTCTGTAGGGAGAAGAATTGTGGTGCTGTATCTTGAACTGCTCGCAGAGCTCAGTGATCATCTTATTGTTTAGATTGGTACCGTTGTCTGTAATAATTCGTTCAGGGACGCCGTATCGACAGATCAGATTATGCCGAATGAACCGTGCCACAACAGTCTTGGTTACCGTAGCATAGGATGCTGCCTCAACCCACTTTGTAAAATAATCAATCGCCACTAGGATGAAGCGATGCCCATTAGATGCTGTAGGTTTAATCTCGCCGATCATGTCTATGCCCCACATTGCAAACGGCCAAGGCGCAGTCAGAACATTCAGGGGAACTGGAGGAACATGCACCTTGTCTGCGTAAATCTGGCATTTATGGCATGTCCTAGAATGTTGGTAGCAGTCAGCTTCCATTGTGGACCAGTAATACCCTGCCCGAAGGATCTTCTTAGCCATAGTGTGCCCACTGGAATGTGTACCAAAGGTCCCTTCATGTAGTTCTTCCATGATTCTTTCTGCTTCCGTCTTGTCCACACAACACAGTAAGGTTGAATCATGGTTTCGCTTATACAAGACGCTGTTGCTAAGGAAGAATTTTGCCGCGAATCTTCTCAGGAACTTCTTATCATTGACAGATGCACCTTCAGGGTATTCCTGAGTTTCCAAGTATCTCTTCACCTCATGGTACCAAGGCTTTTCGGTCACCAATTCAGTCTCGAGATCGCAACAGTATGCCGGTTCGTCCAGTTTCCAGATGATGATCCGGGGAGCCTCATTATCCCATTTAACTTTGAACATAGAAGACATTGTAGCTAACGCGTCCGCCAGCTGATTCTCTTCTCTTGGAAAGTGTTCAAAGGTTATCTCTGTGAAGTGGGGTATCAGGGTCAACACACATTCTCTGTAAGGAATCAGGTTTGGATGTTTCGTATCCCACTCTCCTTTGATCTGATTGATCACAAGAGCGGAATCTCCGAAGACACTCAGAAACTTGATCCTTAGGTCGATCGCAGCTTGAAGACCCATGATGCATGCCTCATACTCTGCCATGTTGTTGGTACAGTTGAAACATAGCCGGGCAGTGAGTGGAGTATGAGTGCCTTGAGGTGATATGATTATGGCGCCAATGCCATTTCCCAAAGCGTTGGAGGCTCCGTCAAAATGCATAGACCATCGGGATCCTGGTTCAGGTCCTTCATCCGGTCCAGGTACTTCACAATCAGTCACAATCATGATGCTTTCATCTGGAAACTCAAAGTTCATGGATTGATAGTCATCTACGGCCTGATGTGCCAAGTGGTCTGCCAATACACTTCCTTTGATGGCTTTCTGGGTCGTGTACTGAATGTCGTATTCCGTCAAGATCATTTGCCATCTTGCAATTCTCCCAGACAGAGCAGGCTTTTCGAATATGTACTTTATAGGATCCATCTTTGAGATCAACAAGGTAGTGTGAGTCAGCATATACTGTCTCAGCCGGTGAGCAGCCCATACCAAAGCGCAGCAAGTTTTCTCAAGCAGTGAGTATCGGGTCTCACAGTCGGTAAACTTTTTGCTAAGGTAATAAATGGCATGCTCTTTTCGGCCAGACTCGTCATGCTGCCCCAGCACACACCCCATTGAATTGTCAAGCACTGTTAGATATAGTATCAGAGGTCTCCCTTCAACCGGTGGCATAAGGATAGGTGGTTCTTGGAGATACTCTTTGATTCTGTCAAAAGCAGCCTGACATTCATCATTCCAACATACTACCTGATCTTTCTTCAGCAGCTTGAATATTGGCTCACAGGTAGCAGTCAGGTGTGAGATGAATCGAGCAATGTAATTCAGACGTCCTAGAAAGCCTCTGACTTCCTTCTCTGTCTTAGGAACTGGCATCTCTTGAATAGCTTTGACCTTAGCAGGGTCCACTTGAATGCCCTTGTCACTTACCACAAAGCCTAGCAACTTTCCAGATCTTACCCCGAAGGTGCACTTGTTCGGGTTCAATCTCAGCTTGTACAGTTTCAAACGGTCAAACAACTTCTGCAGATGATCTAGGTGCTCTTCCTCAGTCTGGGACCTCGCGATCATGTCGTCAACATACACTTCTATCTCATGATGGATCATGTCATGAAATAAAGCAACCATGGCGCGTTGGTAGGTTGCCCCAGCATTCTTTAGTCCAAAAGGCATGACCTTGTAGCAGAAGGTGCCCCACTGAGTAACAAATGTAGTCTTTTCCATGTCTTCAGGTGCCATCTTGATCTGATTGTAACCTGAAAAGCCATCCATGAAAGAGAATACCTTGTGCTGAGCTGTATTATCAACAAGGACATCAATGTGAGGTAGAGGGAAGTCATCTTTGGGGCTGGCCCTGTTCAGATCCCTGTAGTCGACGCACATTCTGACCTTACCGTCCTTTTTAGGTACCGGCACCACATTGGCAACCCACTGAGGGTAAGAAGTCACTGCGAGGAACCTGGTATCAAACTGTTTCATAACCTCGGCTTTAATCTTCTCAGACATTTCTGGACGCATACGACGTACCTTTTGCTTAACCGGAGGGCAGTCTTCCTTAGTTGGCAAGTGATGGACCACAATATCGGTATCCAACCCGGGCATGTCTTCGTAGGACCAGGAAAAGATCTCCATATAATCATGCAGCATCTGAGTCAACCGTTGCTTCACGCTGAGCTCTAGGTTGGCACCAATCTTTACCTCTTTCCTGTCTGCCTCAGTACCCAAGTTTATTGTTTCCACTGGCTCTTCATGGGGTTGAATTGCCCTCTCTTCCTGAAGCAACAGTCTTGCAAGCTCACCAGGCACTTCGCAATCATCTTCACCTTCGTCTTCGACTAAGTTGATCAGATTTTCGAAGTCATAACTGGCAGTAGCAGAGTCGTTATCAGTGAGATCCAGAGTGGATTGAAACCTGTATGAGTGAGTGTGTGTGTAAATACAACTGTTTTGAAATATATGTAAAGGAAAGAAAGACAGAAAAGGAGCATAAGATTTGCAATGCGAGAAAACGTCCAAGATTTTCATTCATGATATATGAAATGACAATTTATATGCCCTCACAAATGAAACCACGGTGCCTCGGGTAAGACACCGGGCCATAGAGTTTATTTTATTGTTTATTACAGATACCAAAAACATAGGAATTCATTACTTAGTAACAAGAGAAACAGATAGGTTGTCCTTTGCACTCCAATTATTAAGTCCACTGTCGGTTGCCGGGTAGATCCAGCTATCAAACTCAGCTTCATCCACTTTTTCTTCGTCCCCAATAGCATTCACTCCATGAGCAGGCAGGGGAGCTGTCACTACATTAGGCTTCTCAGATGTCTCAAACTGTACCTCCTTGGCATCAATAAGATCCTGCAGCTTACTCCTTAAAGCCCAACAGTCGTCAGTGGAGTGCCCCGGGCTATCAGAATGGTAAGCACAACGAGCATTTGGGTTGTACTTAGGAGATGCAGTATTTGGGAACTTCGGAGCCTCTCTGACAGTCACTAAGTTGGTTGAGAGCAACTGTGGCAAGATCTGCGACAAGGTCATACTCAAGCGGGTGAACTCTCTCCGGGGTCTTTCAGCCCTTTGAGGATTGGTCGGCCGAGGAGCGGCAGTAGGCTTGGCAATCGTTACCGCACTGACAGATTGGCGGCGTTCAAATCTTTCTGATCTCCGGGAGCCATATACAGCACTAGCCTCCTTTTTGAAGGGTTTCTTTTCAGAACTAGACGATGCACCCTTCGGAATCTTACCAGACTTTAACCCAGCCTCAATTCTTTCTCCAGTCAGAATTAAATCAGTGAACCCTGCAGACGAATTCCCGATAAGATGGTTGAAAAACGGCCCAGATAGGGTCCCCAAGAACATGTCTACCAACTCCCGATCAGTCAACGGAGGCTGCACCCTGCCAGCCAGGTCTCTCCACTTCTGAGCGTACTCCTTAAAACCTTCACTTGAACCTAACGACATACCCTGGAGTTGGGTACGTGTAGGGGCAAGGTCGGAATTATATTGATACTGCTTGTAGAAAGCAGTAGCCAACTCCTCCCAGTTACGAACCTTGGTCACATCCAGCTGATAGAACCATTCGAGATGAGTCCCTGAAAGACTCTCCTGGAAGAAGTGGATCCACAAATTCTTATCCGCTGAGTACGGTTGGATTTTCCGAACATAGGACCTGAGATGTAGCTTGGGACAAGACGCCCCGTCATATTTAGAGAAAGATGGTGCTTTGAACTTCCGAGGAATAATCACACCAGTAGACAAACCCAGATCTCCAAAATCCAGCCCAGGAACTTGTTGAATCTCCATAGCATTCAACCTGTCCTCCAGTTGCTTGTATCTATCTTCTGCAGGAGGGTACTGCTCTTCATCAAAATCAGTCTCGTTGTCGGAGACTACCGGACTAGGAACCCTTGCTTCTGCCTGAGGAGTACTCTTGCCAACAGAAGAACCAGCCTCTTCCTGCTGCAGAGCATTGCCAAACCTTCGGCCCGAGTTGAACAGAACAGTTCTTCTCTTCTTCTTCTTCTCCTTCTTCAGGAGCATAGCCTTCAGCTCCTCTTGGCCTTGGGCCAAACCCTTGATTAACTCCTGAAATTGCGCATTCTGCGCCTGAAGAGCCTTGATGGATGTCTCAGTTGATGATGAGTCGGGATTCATGATGCTGAAATAAACAGCGAAGAACTGTAAGCAACCTGAAAAGAAGAAACCTGCTATGCACATGATGAATGGAATGCGTATGATTTATGTTTTCAAAGACAATTGGGAATCAACTTTGTAAACAAAAAGGAACACACTTCATTAGATTCAACTTTGAAACTGAAATTATTCAACAGGTTGCCCTTAGGCGTTACATGAAAGGAAATACTGAAAAGGGAAATAAAACTGTAAAAGAACATCCGGAGCTCTTTATTGATCCCATGGTCTCCTCTTCTCAGTACGGATGTAGGCATTCAGAGCTCGCTCATTCTCCAACTGCTTGGTCAGCTTCTGGATCTTTGATTCCTGCTCGTTGAACTTTTCCCGGTAAGAATCCCGCTCTTCTCGCAGTTGCGACCAAGATCTCTTCAATGTCTCATAATCAGTAGGTATCTGAGGAGGAAGGACAGTTGGAGGAACACCATCTTTATCAGGACACTCAAGAATGACGGGTCTGACAGCTTCATACGGCATACCTAACTTCTGAGCACGGATGCGAACCCATTTGTAGTAGGCTTCCATAGGTAAAGAAGTCTTTGGCCCTAACTCCTGTGGGTCAGCTTTATGAACTTTGTCCCAAGCCTTGATGAACCTACGGCGCAGCTCGTCACTATCCACCTGAAACTCAAAACTGATATGAGGCACCAACATCTCATGGGGGCCTGCTCTCCTTGCTCTTCCAAACTGACGGAGTGCTAGACATGGATTGTAAGAGATCCCTCCTTAGGTACCAATCAGAGGAACATTAGGGTATTCCCCGCATCGATCAATGACAACTATCTCATCCAAACCTCTGTAAGTCCAAATGATGTCTTTGTCGGTGAGAGACAATAACCTATGAGCCCATCCTCTTCCTTCTTGGTTCTTCAGCATGAACTTGGGGAGGTGCGAAATAAACCACCTCACCAACAAAGGGACACAACACCATAGGGTTCCTCGTCTTCGGGTAGTACGAGCATGAAGCTGTTGCAAGATGTCACCCAAGAGAGTGGGCACAGGATTCTGAGACATAAAGATCCTTATGGCAGTGACATTGATGAAGTTGTCAGGATTAGGAAACAGGACTAACCCATAGATTAGGAGAGCCAAGATGTCTTCATATGCCCTAAAGTCCAGGTCATTCCAGAAACTGTTAGCTTTACCAATCAGAAACTTGGCCAAGAAACCCTTAACTCCGCTTCTAGTCACCCAGTTGTCTGTTACCTCTTGATGGGTCAAAGGAAGAGCTGCAGCAACATCCTCAAGCCTGAGGGTCTTTTCCCAACCAGTAAAGGGAGTCTGATCCAAGATAGGGATACCAAGCAAATCAGAGAACTCTTCCAGGGTAGGGACCAGCTGGAAGTCTTGAAAGGTGAAGCACTGGTACAGAGGGTCATAGAACTGGGTCATAACACTCATCAACTGTTGATCCTGCTTTGCAGCGACTAAACTGAGAAGAGAACCATGCCTCTGAATGAAGGAAGTGGTATTTGGAATTCTGCTAACCAACTCATCAAGCAACTCAGGTGAACGAACAAAGTTGAACCGGATAGTATTCCTTCGCACAGGCATCATAATGTCCTACAAAACAGAGCAAAGATGAAACCCTCTTGTCTTTGAAATGGTCAGTCCTTATGCAGGATGCATGCAATGCTCATGATGTTATGATGCTATGATAAAGCACACCACAAATAGATACAAAGGCAAACATGGTAAGGCACACAAGTCACACAAGGCAAGCCCCTAAAGTTTAGGCCAGCATAAGGTCTAGGTACTACCCTCTTTCAGTTCGTTGGTTCATACATGTCCTATCAAAGTAACCGGGTTCTTAGAGGATCCCAATATCATTGACTACCCTCAATCGGTCATAACTCCAGCATCGCAATCTTTTCTTGCGGCCAGAACCATCACGAGAGTTTAGCCTCAATGGGCGTAGCATACTGCTACTGTTCTAAAGGCCAAGTTGTGTCAATTAAGGTTCTAAGGTTGTTGGTGCTTAATGACTCCTTAGAAGACCCATATTCTCCTCGTTGCGACACAAGGGATATCGGTACAGACCAAGGTGCCACACCAACGTAGCCACTGCTTCACCCGTGTCGGTCTACGCCGGACAGGTCCCTCACAGCTTATGCTACCTAAACAGGGTATCCCCAGATCCGGGTTAGGATCTATGTAACTCCCAAGCAACCCACAATTTAAAGCACACAAGGAAAACAATTGAAAACACAGTTATGAACTAGCCCTAAGGTACACCTCACTTTAAGTTTGGTCCCCAGCAGAGTCGCCAGTTCTGTGATCGGTGGATCTGGAACTGACTGTTTAATGCTGGTTCGCAAAATGTCGCGGTAAGCAAGATTCGCCACCGTCTTTTATTTTCTCCAAATGGAAAGGACAAAAGCACAGAAAAATTCCTTATAGAGATTGCTCTCGGTTCGGGAGGTAGATTATAGAAAGGGAAGGTGTTTTTTATAAAAAAAATAATTAATCAAACAGAACAATAATTACAAGAAAGAAAGAAAAGAAAACAAAAAAAGAAAGAATGTGAAAATGCAAACCTAGGGGGTTTAGACCCCAAATGGGAGGTTTTTTGGTAGTGATTCAGGCCCATTAACCTTGGCCTGTAAGACTTTTTCATGCAACGTGTATCAGCGTTGACCAGGTGCATCATGTTCTTCAGATTTGTGGCCATCTGATTAATCCCCTTGGGCACGTGGACGTTGGATTTTGAAGGTGCATCATGGAACAACAACATTGAACCTGCACACGAATACCAATTGAAGAAAATATATATATGGAAAGGGTGGGGACCTGGGATCGAACCCAGGTCCTGAACATCACCAGTTTTATGCCTTGCCAATCGTGCTGAATGCGCGTGTTGTATATGTAATAACGAATAATTAATAACAATAAGAATTGGTTAGTGGCCTAAAAAATATAAAAAGCGCGCGCTGATTTTAAAAGGACCAATCATTGCTGGCCACGCATCTTCTTCTTCCTCGTTCCTGAAACATAAACAGATTAAGCAACAGTTTTTAAGTGTTCTTTTAGGCCATCTATGGAAAAATAGCGAATAGCCCGGTGATGCTCATAAATTGAGCGCGAGCATGGCCTTATGATCGTCTAAACGTACTGATTTGAACGGTGGTGGTTTCACACTCCAATTTTCCCTCATTCAAAAACCCCCAATTCAGAGCTTCCTGAACCCTAATGAACAACAATGGCATAATCGCGTATAATGCATAAAAATACAATTAATCCATATGGTTAGCTTCAGAATACGTTACTCAACATAAATACACAATCAAAATGCCATGAAAATGTCTAAAAGTTAAAACACGAGCATGCATTTTTATGAGAAAAAATTCGATTTTGTACAAGGATTTAGGGCGTTAGAGTTGGTACTTTCGATTGGGAATTCTTCCTTGAAGCTTCAGGAAGATGATTGAACAATTCTTATGCCTTGAATCCACCTCCAACCTTGTTTTCAGATTTGAAGTTTTTCACCAAAAAGTCAAGTTTGCCAATAGTGTTTTCTGCGCAGCTTAGGGGTTTTTTCCATTAGGTTTTGATTCCTTGTATAAGTATGAGTGAATTAGGTCAAGAAAAACAAACCAAATCATTTGCATTCATGGTTTTTGAAATTTGATTTTCAAAGATCTTTTTCAATCTTTTTTCATGTGCTTTTGCTCTCAATCATATCCAATCAATCCAATTCCTTCCATATCTGATCATGCACGAATTATAGAGCCTATTACATGTACAAAAAGATTTTATTTCATTGGTTTTATATTTTTCATGTATTTAATTGATTTAAATGAATTATTATTAATAAGAATTCAAATAAATAAATAAAAAATGAAGAAATACTCCCCTTTGGGCCAAGTGGTCGTGCACATGCTTGGAATAATGAATTATGGAAGAAAACTAGGCCCATTAGCAATTTTAGGCCATTTGAATCAATGTTGACTTTTCAAAATATCCAAAAATTTCCCAACTTCCACAAGGCATAACTTGCTCAATTTTTAAGCTTTGCTCATGTTCTTGGACATTTTGGAAAGGTCTTTGAGTCCTATAACCAATGCCTTTGGTCCCATGTCATTTTGATTTACCAATCTCAA
Organism: Vicia faba; assembly: GCA_948472305.1. Lineage (NCBI taxonomy): Eukaryota > Viridiplantae > Streptophyta > Magnoliopsida > Fabales > Fabaceae > Vicia > Vicia faba. Next base: position 218,114,745 of record OX451735.1, read on the forward strand.
GTTATGGCCTTTGACTTAAAGTCCCTTTTTGTTGACTTTTGAAAATGACCTATAATGGTGAAATTGATAACTTTTTGTGAGAGCATTTCTTGGACTTGAAGTGTGAAGAGGAGTTGTAGGAAATGTCTTTCTCTTCAAAATGAGCTTTGGATGGAATTTTTCTGATAATCCATGTGGAAGTTATGCCCTGGTCAATTTACAGTTGACTTTTTCAACTGTCCAAATAAGGAAACTTTTGCATCTTGATGATTTTTGAGCCAAGCTTTGAGAATCATGATCAAGCATTGATCAAATAATGTTTGTGGCTTCAAAATGATATGTTGACCAAAAATTTGAACTTTTGACTGTCAAATGACCATTTTGCCCCTACAGTTGACTGTAGTGCAATTAGGGTTTTGACTGTGCAATTTTGTGCTGAAAGTCTTGAAACTTGATATGAGGATGCTTGACCATATTTGTAGGCATGTGAGACTTGATTGGACCTTTGGAAACTTCATTTTCTTGATCAGAACAAAAACCCTAATTTTGACTGTTCAGGAGGCTCTTGCACTGTGCAACCCTTGGGGAACTTTTGAAGCTTTGACTTGGCAAATTCTTGGAGAATATGGGAGGGAAAATTTTGGGGTACAACACCTCCTATTTCACCCCATGGTAATAAACATCGGCATCGTAATGCCATGGGATGGCCTTCTCACTGGTATATGACATGGGACCAGGTACCGTAATCATCAAAGGAGGTGTCGTAGATGGGGTAGGAATGTGCACATGGGTGTAAGGAATAGATACCACAACAACATCTTCTTCGATAACCTTACGGTAGCCCAGTTTTCTATCAAACTGCAGGGAACCTTCCTTTATCAACAACTGGATACCGACTTTTAAATCATCACATCCCTTCGGTTGTTCTCTACACTTTGCACACTCTGAAGTACAACCCGGGAAAATAGAATTGTCAAGAAAATATCTCTTAACATAGTACAACGGAGTAGTTACTTGTTCCACATTCATGATCAAATTCAACACTTCACCATTATCATCAATCATATTAACAACACCCCCTCCATGCCTAGGCATCGGGTTTTGAGTAACATTCGGACCAGACACTGGAGTAAACTCAATCGCCTTAGCATCCAACAAGTCTTGTATTTTTCACTTCAACACAAAGCAATTGTAAGTAGAATGACCAACTCCGCATGAATGGAATTCACATCTTACGTTAGCATCATAGTTAGGAGGAAGTCTTGCGGGTGGTGGTGGCATATTTCTTAAACTGATCAACTTCAAATCAAGCAAATGGTGGAGTTCTTCAGTAAGAGATACTGGCAAGGGATCGAATTTTCTGTGTTGTCTCTGTTGTTAATTATTATATGGATGGGGAGCATCTTGATGTCTTTGTTGTTGAGGCACTGCATTCGGTCTCTGCTACGGAGGAGCATTAACAGGAATAGAAATAACATTGATTTGTTGGTGCTGACGATCCTCTCTTTTTCCTCTATGAGAGTAAACCGCGCTTACGTCGCCTTCCCTTTTCTTAGGGTAAGTTTTGAATGGTTTCTTACTGCCCCGTGATGAGCCACTAGAACCTCCAACCTAAATTTTCCCCAATTTCAAACCTACCTCAATTCTTTCACCAACCATAACCAAGTCTGCAAATCCTTCCGAAGTACTTCCTATCATGTGTTCATAGAATGGCCCTTGCAGGGTACTCATAAACATATCGATATGTTCTCTCTCCATGAGTGGAGGTTGAACCCTCGCAGCCAACTCACACCACTTCTGAGCTTATTCCTTGAAAGATTCTTCCGGTCCCTGTGACATATTCTGTAACTGAGTGCGATTAGGCGCCATATCCATATTTGTCGTACCAAAAATTTTCCCTATCTCTTTTATTCTTGTCTGGCATTGAACTTTGCATTCCATTTGCATCATTTTATTATTCAGTCATTTTCATATCCCGCATCTCAGGGAATCAGGCGCTTTGGTTTAAAGTTTTAGGGCTGCGCCCTCTTTATGTCTAATCTTGTTTTGAGGTTTTCTTATCAGGTAAAAAGGAAGCACATTTGGTTCTCGATTAGTGGATCATGGAATGAATTGTGTTGTCAGGTTACAAGGATTGGTTCTCGCTCAAATTTATCAGAGTTTGGATTAGGGTTTATTTCCCTATGTGTGTCGATCAAGATGCTAGGGTTTTCAGATTTTTGGTTTATGTGAAGATGTTTCTTTCCCCTGCCTCGAGGATGGCTCAGAGCTCAGTGCATTAGGTAAAGAATTCCACCTCCTCGCATTTCAAGTTTCTTCTTTAAGTCTCTAAGCCATTGAGTCGAGAATTTGGAGGTTGAATTGGCAAATGTGGAGTTCGAGCACTTCAGGAAATGAGGTTAAAGGTTCATGATAATCAAGACTTATTTTTGTTGCTTAAGTTTCAAGTTATGGTGGGCTGAATGTCAAAGTCAGAGTTCTGTTCGAGAAGTGCGAGTATGGTTCAAACATGATTTGAAGAACAAGGTTCAAAGCGACCGTTGTTTTGAGTTCAAATTAATCAGTGGAATTAAACTCTTAAGCATTCATTTTGTTGTGTTTGAGAGTTTGAAGATAAAGCGCGTGTTTTGTTTGGAATACAAGTTATAACCATTATTCGTGATTTCTTGAGATTCAAGTTACTAAGTTGAGATGTGCGCACGAATCATTCAAGAGAGAATTTCAGAAATTAAACAAGATCGAGAGTTGTTTGATTTCCATACAAGTGAATTCATTCAAAAAAATATATCATTCAAGCTTTCGTATTCGTTACATTTTTTGGAATGATTACAAAGCGTATGAAAAATAAATTACGACATGGAATACAAATTACATTCGTTTTGATTACAAAAGAAAATAGAAAAACAATTTGTGTTTCTTCAAGTCTTCATCTTCAAGTCATTCGTCCTCGCCTTGGTATTTTCATCGTTCGATCTCGCTTCGAATCGTCCAATAACTGTGCTCATGAAACAAGAAAAAGAAAAAAGGGTTAGCAATCAAAACATGAAAAAAATTCAAACAAGAGTTAATTGATTGTTATGTCATCATAAGGGTTTGCCTTTTGGAATCAGTTAAAGAGGGAGATGTTTTTATCATGTCTTAGTTTTCTTCCAAATTGCTAATCACAAAGAGTTTTCTCTTTGGTTCACAAAAAGGAAAAAAAAAAGAAAGGAAAAATTGCCAAAGGAACAAACTGTCAAAGCAAAACAAAAGCAAGCACAGCGCACAAAACATGCAGCAAGAAAGCACGGCGCACAAAACAGGCAGCAAATAAAGCCAAGGCATGGCAAGCGCACAAAACAAAAAGCCAAGGCAGCATGGCACGCAAACAAGCATATCCGAACTGTCAAAGCCAAGGCAACAGGCTACAAGGCAAAATGTGCAGTAGGCTAAAACAAACAGAACCGGCAAAAAGTCACAAGCCAAAACAAAAAGCAACTCAACTATGACAAAACATGCAGCAGGCAACGCACAAGTCAAAAGCAACAGCAGCAAATGGTATCAAACATACAAGCAACCAGTCATAGGCTAATAAACAGCCAAGACACCCCCATGTCATCATTTTCCACAAAAGCAAACCCTTCAGAACTTTAATTTAAAAGCAGTAAGCTTTGCATCATTGAGAGGTAAGAGAGAGAAAGAAAAAAACCTGCACATTGCTGTCTAACAAAACTGTCAAAACCTGTTCAAAACTTGCACCCAAATAGGCAAGCTAAAAGCAGCATGAAAAAGTGTCCAAGCAGGATAGCAAAAGAATTCAAAAATCATGCTATGGTTTCCCCCCAAAATCTTTTCTCTAGGATATAAAACAGATGCCAAAACACACAGTAAGAGAGGAGATTTTTCTGAAGCAAAAAAACAACTGTAAGAACCAAACCAAAAACTCCCAACCACAAAAATGTCAACCTAAAAAACTCTAAAAAAAACCAGTCAAAAAACCAGTCTAAGAACCAGAGAAAACTGCATCAGCATCAAACTCTAAAAAACCAGAGAAAATTGCATCAGCATCAATCTAAAAAACCAGAAAAATAACACTTCAAGGCTTCTAAAGAACCCACTCACAACTGCAACAAAAAAGGATGACAAAACTCTCAAAAGCATCCACAATGTCAACTTCTCAGCATACATAAACCAGTGGAAGATATAGAAGATACAATAACAAAACCATACAGAATAGTTAGCAAAGGCAAGATCGAAGAAACAAATCAAAGACAAACATACCAGATTCTTTGCTATAAATCATGCTATCTCATTACTGTTTATTCTCACATATGTGTCAAATTTCGATTTCCATTACCGTATCATCGCGTGTTGTTATCACTAAGAAATCAACATAAAACCTTAGAACCTTAGAATCTGCCAACAAAGCCATAAAACCTTAGAACCTTAGGATCTGCTAACAAAACCATAAAGACCTGTTAATCCACATAGAACCATGTAAAAACCTCAACCTGCAAAGTCTTAGAATTCGTTACTAAAATCTTAACCCGTAAAAACCTTAGGATTTGTTAACATCTTGAAGTCGGTTAACCATAGAACCAGCTTAACCTGTACAATGCGTGAGATCTTACAAAAAACCAAAACCTGTCAAAAAACATAAAACCTGCAAAACACAGAACCTTAGCATAAGCCAAAACAGATTCAAAACTAAAAAACGCAAAGAAAAACATAACGAAGCGCGAAAGAGAAGAAAGAAAGAACACACTGTTACTAATTACCCTTTTGATTCCACAATTCATCTCGCGGGAATTTCACACTTCTCGACCTCATTTTTCTCTCGCTCCGAGATTCTTCACCACCACCATCTTACACTCAAAGTGACGCCATTTTCAATCACACTTCTAGGGTTTTCAGTTTTACCCTAACTGCTTCAAATTCGCACCTGATTCAGATTTTTCTGCGAGCTTTGAAGGTTATCATGGCTACATTGAAGACCTATATTGGTGCTTGCTTCACAGGATCCGCTTTTCCGCTGCATCATTCTAATGTTAATACTAGTAACAAAAACACTAGGAGCTCTTGCTGGAAGCCTACACAAGCAGCTGTGAAATCCACTTTCCATCTCCCAATGCGTAGTTATGAGATGAAGAATAGGACTTGTATTGGGGACATAAAGTGTCTGAGATTGATAACTGCCATTAAAACTCCATACCTAACTGATGGTCGATTTGATCTTGAAGCATATGATGCCTTGGTAAACATGTAGATTGAGAGCGAGAGATGAACAGAGAGAGAGAGGCATTTTTGTTAATTTGGTTGAGAGAGCAAGATTAGCGTTTTTTTAATGGAATTAATTTAAAGAAAAAATCAATTATAATTTCCCTTTTCCAAGGCCAAGAGCGGCGCCTCTTTTACTACACTTAGGGTTTCCCCTTTTCCTTGTTCCCTTTCATTTAAACCGGGTCAGCCTTTTGGCCCAATGGCCCAATCCAAGTACCACTTTCCTTTTGTTTTAATTAAACCATTGCTATAACAAATAAACAGCATAACTCAACTGGAAAAGCATACTACCCATTACCCTTAAGACCCAAGCTCAATTCCTGTTGGGCACATTTTTCTGTTTGCTTGCTCCTTTAACCCTTTTCTTTATATATTAGTTTATAAATTATTATTTAATCACAAAACATAAAAAAAATGTTTAATTAAATTTTTTTCATTTTATTTAAATTTAGTCATATCTAATCTTTATTTAATTTTATTAATCTTTTTTTTTTATTATTCAAAAAAATACATAAGTTAATTTTTATTATTTAATTCTTGTTATTTGTTTAATTATCAAAAAAAAAAAATCCATGATATTGTAATTTAGTCTTTATGTAATTTTGTTTATTTACTTAATCGTTCAAAATGTATGCTAGTATAATTTAATTAGTTAATTGTTCAATTGTCATTTTAGTTAATTTTGTCATCAATCGTTAATCTTTATATCTTTCATTTGTCTCATCCAAGGGAAGTGTTTTAACTTTGTTGACTTCACGTCATCAAACGCGTCTCATCTAATCGTGTGAATACCCTCATTCATCTTTCGTTTATTATCTTGTAAAAAACTTAAGATATTTTTCCAAATGTTTAATTTTAAAACTTAACCCCTATTAAAGTCAAAACTTCGGCATTAGGTCGTCGCATTTTCAAAATCTCGTCCAAACAAACCCTTTTAACATTCACAAATCAAAAATCCAAAAACGTTTAATCATTACTTGAATTTATTTTAAAACTCACAAAAACACTCAACCAAGCAAAACTCCCCCAAAGGGCATGTTATCTCCGTTCTACCGCGATACCGGTCGTGCCTATTGTTAGAATGTGTGCGTTAACGTCGCCCACTAAGAAACACAAACAAACCAACTATTTTCTAGAGGAACTACGGTGTTCTGATTCATTCATTGGATACGTAGGCAAAGGTTTGCGAAACCCTAACGAACGTAATAATCCAAAACCATCCATTTCCCTTTTAGCAAGCATAGTTGTAGATAAATCCACCCTTTAAGACAAACAAACAAAATGGACCCCATTGAGTACAATGGATGCGAGGGGTGCTAATACATTCCCCTCGCATAACCGACTCCCTTACCCTTTCTCTTGGTCACAAGACCATCTTGTCCATTCCCTTGTGGTTTTATCGATATTTCCCCTTCCTTCTGGATAAATAAAGTTCGGTGGCGGCTCTGTGCTTTCCGCCGGTGGCTTCAGCTGGAAACTCTGCTGGGGAAACCTTAGCAAGTCTCTCCTAGTTTTGTTTATTTGTATTTTTGGGTGTTTATTTATTTTCTTTATCTTGCTTTACTGTTTTATTTCTTTATTTTATTCTTTTGTATATATTGCATATGTTGCTGCTACTCACATATTCTGGATACATTGTGTTGTTGGGTTTGGTGTTTATTTTTGATAAGTCCTCTACCCAGACTTCGGTTACACATAGGATTAGGAAGGGCGGTATATTCATGTTAACTTTGAGGGAGTAATCCCGAAGAATGAGGCATGAAAATCCCCCACTCAGTGGAGGTCCCCTTGAAAGTAGTGATGTTTACCGAGTAATCGAGAAGACGTTGTTGCTTTCGACCTGGGAGCTCGAGAAGCTAAGGGTCGTAGAACCATTAACCCATCCTAGCCTTTTAGGTGCAATGCGGAGATTATAACGGAGTAATCTGGAAGTAGTTGTCATGCGATATTACGCTCGGACGAGTTTTTCCTGTGAATATTACTGATTACCAAGTAATTGGGACGTCAGTAATATCCAAAGGAAGAGTGTAGACTTCGAGAACTCTTTAGAACCTTGTTCAGCAGGTGATAAACCCCTAGTACATACCTCGTGGGTGGTTACTTTGACTCCATGCCTGTGACGTCGAACTTTTGATCCTGTTACTTTCAGCCTGTGCAACGGACTACGCAATGGTTATCCAGAATATGTGTAGCTGAGACTTCATGCCATAGCATACCATGACATCATATCATCATGTATTTCATCTCATATCTAGAGAAATCTAAAGACAAGTCTTGTTGATATAGCTTTTCAAAAAGGAAATTTTAAAAAGATAGACGAGTCTTTGGGTCTCATTAGAAATGAAGATAAAGCATTCATCCATATTACCATGCATTTAGTTTTTCACAACAAAAACTCATTGGGGTCCCCTTTCTCAGAATCCAGTAAACAACAAAGATGACTCATCCACATCCTTACCGTACCAGAGGAAACCAGCAAAGGCTAATGGATCTTTTTGAAGAAAATCAGAATGCACTCCGTCAGGATATGGACACTATGGGTACCCGCATGGATCAACTCATGGAAACTCTGCATGCCGTGATTAAGGGTCAAGAAGAACTATCCCAGAGTGTTGCCAAGCTTACTACTGCTGCTCCTTAAACTTCTGCTAATGGGAGAAATGACAGTGCTAATGTTGAGACTCCTATTGGTGCTCCTAGGAATGATGTCGATGATCATCATGATGTTATTGATCTCGATGAACCCCAAGTGAATCTTGCTGCCGAAACTGCGAAAATGTATCATGCTCTTGAAGAGCGACTTAGAGCCATGGAAGGTATCAAGGCTTCCGGATTCAACACTGCTGCAATGTGCCTCGTGCCTGGGGTAGTTATTCCTCCCAAGTTCAAAGTCCCAGAGTTTGACAAATACAAAGGCACTTCTTGTCTAGAGACACATCTCCGTTTCTATTTTCGCAAAATGGCGGCCTATGCTGGAAATGAACCTTTGCTTATGCATTTCTTTCAGGATAGTTTGACCGGGGCATCGTTAGATTGGTATATGCAATTGGAAAGATCTCATGTCAGTACTTGGGGAGAGCTCGCCGATGCTTTTTTGAAACATTACCATTACAATACTGCCATGGCTCCAAGCCGTACTCAGCTCCAGGGGATGGTGCAAAAGTTTGAAGAGTCTTTTAAAGAATATGCTCAGAGGTGGCGTGAACTAGATGCAAGGGTCCAACCTCCTCTCTTGGATCGTGAGTTGATTGATCTGTTTATGGGTACTCTACGAGGCCCTTATCTCCAGCATATGCTCAGCAACACTTCTACTTCATTTTCTGATATGGTCATCATTGGTGAACATGTTGAGATGTGTATTAAGGCTGGAACGATTCAAGGTGTTCCTAATAATGCTAACAAAAATGCAAGCATTAATAGGAAACCATTTTCCGGTTTTGTCAAGAAGAAATAGGGCGAGACTAGTGCCATCACCGTCAACCAAGGAAGAGCTCCCACATTTCCTCAAGTCCGATTCCCGTATTTTCCTACACCCGCTGCTGTTCCCAACCAATTTGTTCTGCAAGTATACGCTGATATAACTCCAGCACCCTGGATGGCCCAACAACGGCCTTTCTCTCCGCAACCACATTATGTTCCGCAACAACAGTTTGCACCTTCTATAACTTATCAACAACTGAATCAACATCTCCAAGGCCTGAGAGCTCCTCCAAGACAGAGAGCCCCTGAATGAAGATTTGATCTCATTCCCATGTCCTACGCTCAGCTTCTCCCACAGTTACTTGCTAGTCAAATGGTCCAATTGTTCGAACTCGGTCCACCGCCAAATCCTCTCCCTAGGGGATATGATGGTAATGCTCATTGCGAATTCCATTCTGGTGCCCCAGGCCATACAATTGAAAATTGCAGAGCTTTCAAGTGCAAAGTTAAAGATCTCATCGATGCGAAGGCCATCAACTTCAACCCTGTTGGTCCAAATATTCAAAATAATACCATGCCTCCTTATCAAGGGGGAACATTTCATGCTATTGAAGAAGTTAATGAACGGGTTTTGGTATCAAAGGTTGATGAAATTAAGATATCTTTGGAAACTGTCAAAGAACATTTGTTGAAGCATGGAGTGCTACAAGAACTCCATGACTTCTGCTTAACCTGTTCTTCCAAAGCAGAAGTGTATGCTGAGTTGAATACGGCATCCAATAGTTGATCGATGAAGATGTCTTACAGGTAGAGAAAGTATTCAAAGAAGAAGAAATTGATGTCCTGGAAATCCCCTACTATCCGAAAAGCTTTTCGGACACCCCTAGTATTCCGTTAACAATTCAGGTTCCTATTACCCCCACAATGATTCAAGCTCCTTTTCCTCCTACAAGAAACGACTCGAAGGCAGTTCCATGGGAGTATAATGTAGTCTATATTCATGGAAAGAGGTATGAGTGCCCTCCGGTTGGTGACAAGAATGTTACCAACATTTCGGGAACAAGTAACATGACTCGTAGTGGTCGGATCTTTTCTCCTCCACCACCACCTCCTAAGGAAACTAATAGTGAAGCTCTAGATAAGGCCAGGGGAAAGCGAGTGATGGATAATCAACCCGAACTTTCTGTAGGACAAGAAGCGGAGCAACTTTTGAGAATTCTCAAACGGAGTGATTACAAAGTAGTGGATCAACTCAACCAGACACCATCCAAGATTTCCATCTTGTCTCTCCTTTTGTGTTCAGAGTCCCACCGCAACGCCTTATTGAAGACCTTATGTTCTACTCATGTTACCCAAGACATCTCTGTGGCCCAGTTTGAATGAATAGTCACCAATATTACTGTGGGAAATTGTTTGGGTTTCTGCGATGATGAACTCCCAATTGAAGGCAGAGCCCACAATAAAGCGCTGCATGTTTCTATGAAGTGTTTGGACACTATTTTATCTCGAGTTTTGATGGATACAGGTTCTTCACTCAATGTGATGCCTAAGGTTACCTTGTTTAAGCTGAATATAGACGGAGTAATGATGAGGCCCTCCACTCTAAATGTTCGAGCGTTTGATGGTTCGAGAAGATCGGTGGATGGAGAAGTGGATTTTCCTGTCAAGATTGGTCCCCACACTTTCTATTTGTCATTCTATATTATGGACATCCTTCCATCCTATACTTGCCTTTTGGGTTATCCATGGATTCATGTAGCTGGAGCTGTGACATCCACTCTTCATCAACGCCTGAAGTTCATTGCGAATGACCAAGTTGTCATCGTTTGCGGGGAAGAAGACATAGTGATTAATAATCTGACTACCTACCGTTATGTGGAAGTAGAAGGCAAGGTACAAGAATTGCCCTTTCAAGCTTTGGAGATTGTTACTGTTTACAAAGTCCCCGTCATGGAATGTAAGAAGTCTGAGATACCCCTGGCCTCTTTAAAGGATGCCAAAGCCCTCATAGAAGCTAGACCTCCCCATGACAGTTGGGGCAAATTGATTGAAGTTCCAGAGAAGAAAAATTGTTTTGGTCTTGGGTATCATCCATCATCCTCCATGCAAGCTGGTTGGGCTCCTCTCAAAGGACAGCAGATTCCCCCAATTTCTAAAGTATTCGTCAGTGCTGGCGTAAGCAAAGAAGGACAAGTGCTCTCCACAAATGTTGAACGTGACGATGAGGATATTTCAAGATTTATCTATCAGGTTGCGCCGGACTAGGAGCTCAGCAATTGGACTGCCATGGACATCCCTGAAGTTGTTTTCCTTGATGTGTAATTTTCTATTTCCATTTTAAGTCGTATGTCCTGCCCAATGATTACTGACAGCTTGTAGAAGGGGCCCCTTATGTTTTAATCTTAGTTTAACATTGAATGAAACATCGCACTTTCGCATACAATTTTGTTCTCTGTCTTTTATTTTACTTTTACTTTTTCAAAATAAAAATGGTAATACTTTTCTTTTCTTATTCTAAATTTTCCTTTGCACTTTCTAAAAATAAAACATAAAATCATCGATCATGCAGATTTGTCTCGGACTCCGTTGGAAATGATAATGCTATGGCTCCTTATATCCTTGATAATTCAGTTGATCATGCTAACGAAGATGGTGAGGAAGATTGTGAATTCCCTGAAGAACTAGCCAGACTCTTGAGACAGGAAGAGAAGGTCATCCAGCCGTATCAAGAAGAAACAGAAGTCATCAATCTCGGTATTGAAGAGGTAAAGAGAGAAGTCAAGATAGGGGCCGCCTTGCAAATTGAAGAAAAGAAGGGGTTGATTGAATTGCTTCAAGAGTATACTGACATCTTTGCCTGGTCGTATGAAGACATGCCCGACTTAGACACTGATATAGTAATGCACAGATTACCACTCAATCCAGAATGTCCTCCTGTAAAGCAAAAACCAAGAAGGACCAGACCCGACATGGCCTTAAAGATCAAAGAAGAGGTTCAGAAACAACTCGAAGCAGGTTTCCTATCTGTGATAAATTACCCGCCTTGGATTGCTAACATTGTGCCCATACCTAAGAAGGATGGTAAGGTACGTATGTGTGTTGACTACCGAGACTTGAATAGAGCAAGCCCAAAGGATGATTTCCCATTGCCTCATATTGATGTATTGGTTGATAACACTGCTCAGTCTTCAGTATTCTCCTTTATGGATGGATTCTCTGGCTACAATCAGATAAAGATTTGCTCCGGAAGACATGGATAAAACAACTTTCACAACTCCTTGGGGTACCTTTTGCTACAGAGTCATGCCTTTTGGTCTTAAAAACGCTGGTGCGACATATCAGCAAGCTATGGTGACTCTCTTTCACGACATGATTCATAAATAAGTCGAGGTGTATGTGGATGACATGATTGCGAAGTCACAGACTGAGGAAGAACATTTGGTTCATTTGAAGAAGTTGTTTGATCGTTTGTGAAAGTTCAGGTTAAGGCTTAATCCCAACAAATGCACCTTTGGGGTTCGGTCGGGAAAGTTACTTGGTTTTATCGTGAGTCAACGAGGAATTGAAGTAGATCTAGACAAAGTAAAAGCAATACAAGATATGGCGGCGCCGAAAAATGAGAAGGAAGTACGAGGTTTCCTTGGGAGGTTGAATTACATAGCCAGGTTCATTTCCCGTTGTTGTACCCCAAAATTTGCCCTCCCATTTCCTCAACATTTTCTCATCACAAGACCTTTGAAGATCAAGATCCAATTAGGGTTTCCTCTGCTCAGGACTTCTCCTTGCACTGTGGACTCAAATTAGGGTTTGTGTTTGCCTAAGGATGTTTTGACCCAAAATGACTAAGATGACTTTCATGCTTCATATTGGACTCCCAAGTTTACCTATACCAAGTTTCAAGTCTTGATTCCCAGTTTTGCCCAGTCAATTGGACAGTTGACCTAGAAATCAGCTGTATTGGGAAAAAGTCAACTGTGGCCAATTGACAGTCAAATCTCATGAAATTTGATCCACATCAACATATTGAACTCATATAGACCATTTGATCAAGTTTGGATCACAATTCCACAAGAAATTTGATCAGATCACCAAAAGGGCAAAATGGTCATTTTTTAGGGTTTTGACTGCACAAAGGCAATTTTTGACTGTTTGACCTAGCCAATGGCAAACCAAGCTCACATATGGCCTCAAAGACTCAATGGAATTATCTTGACATGTTCATCAAGCTCAAAAGATCCCAAGTACACAAGATTGACAGTTGAATTTCCCAGTCAATTGATCAATTTTGACTGTATACTGAAAAGTCAAACTTTGACTTTTTGGTCAAAATCAAGAGTCAAGATTCATTTTTCATCAAAACATGCCAAATCATGAAACTTGTTCACCAAGAAATCACAAAATGCAAATTAGGGTTTGAAAATGGAATTTTTCATAACTTAGAATTTTTCTAAGTTATGAAAAACCCTAATTTTTTCCCAACTTTGCCCCATCTTTTCACCTTGATCCATTTGGATTCAAACAAAAGTCAAAACATGAAAGTTGTAGCTTGTTGCATAATCTACAACTTTGAATCACAAACTTTTCTCATTTGAAGCTTGTATCTCAAGTTATAATTTTTTGAATAAGGGCACTAAACCATCTTTTAACTTAGTGAAATTTGACCTATTTTGACAAGGTTTTCTACCCTACTTCAAGACCACTTTTCATACCCTTCCACTTGGAATTTTGATTTGCATTTCAAAGATGGATTGTAGTACACATTCCAAGCTTTCCAAAATGTCCAAGAACTCATCAAACAACCTCATAACTTGAGAGATTCGAATTTCACAAGTTGGCAAAAATCCATTTTTGTTCTTCATCCAAACATGTTCACAAACTTGCAAATTTGAATTCAGTTTGCTTTATGCTTAATTACAGGTCCTTGAACCATTTCATACTCAATAATTTAATGCATATTCAATGAGTTAAGGCCATGTTCTTTGTGTTCTAACATTGCATAGTGGATTAATCCTAAACTAGATAAAGTGCTTTATCCATTTTTGTAAAAGCTAGCTTTATGTCAAGTTTGTAATCCAACAAGTACATGAAAGATCTGCTTGGCCCAAGATTATGTGCATAACACACTGATCAAGAGATGTTTATGCAGCACATTAGGAGGCCCCCTACTAACCTAAAACCACCAACTTGCTTTTGTTGCTTAAGATAGAAGAAAAGTACATAACTTATGCTATCTCTCATCTCAGCTTAGACACACAACACAAAAGCTATCAAACACATTCCATAGACAAAATACAAGCTAACACACGAGCCCTTGCCATCTGAAACACTCCCATTGCTCTAATCACCTCAAAACTGCACAAACAGGGGAGCCCCTGCAGTTTGAGTGCAAAATCCCAATCCCTTCGAGCATTTTGATCCAAACCTTTTCCTCTACCTTCCCTACAACATATGCAAGCTAACCATGTCCTAAAATCAGACCTGTAACACCTCCAAGCCACTTCACCATTTTCAATTTTCTGTTTTGCAGTTGGAGTTCACTAGCTCGATTCAGGGAGTTTCAAGACAAAGTAGGAATTGGAAAAGCATCCTTACACTTCAAGGAAGCTGTACAAGTCATCATTTCACCCTGAAACATCCTCCATTGCCAAGCTCGATTCCAACTGAACAGGTATATTCATGGAGTTCTATCTCTCTTATTAGGCATTGTTAGCTTTAGGTTTTTGAAGAAAACATGTCACAATCATAGCCCTGAACATGCTCATATGATTAGATTTCATTTATGTTTCGTATGCTTAGAGAATTTCATGTCTGAACATTGATGAAAAGTTAGGTCAGAAATTGGGGGAGGAGAAATTCTCCCTCATCTTAGAGAGATAGGTCAAGTTATTTATATGGTTGAAACCGTCTCTTCATGCTGAACATTTCTTGTGTTATGAGTTTTTGCTGAAAAGCCAAGAATCAGGAGTTAGACATTGAGGAACAGGGGCGCGCGTTTTTTTCAAATGTTTGAAGCTGGAGGTTGAAGACAATGATCAGTGGGCTGGGCCTGTGTTATTTCACTTTTCACACCACCTTTTTTGATTCACACCCCCCTGAGCCCATTTGCTCATATTTTAACATTTTTGACTTTTTTCTTTTTTGATTAACTTTGTTTATTTTTTCTCATGACATTTAAAAATTAAAAATATTTTTTCCATCATTTTTGTATTTATTTGCATATTTATTTGTTTTTTCTTTTATTTGTATATAAAATATATATGTATTATTATTAGAATAAATAGAAAATAGTGTAAATACAATTTTTTATTTTTGTTTACATTCTGAAAATATTTCACACAAAAAAATACTTTTTATTTATTTTATTAAAATATTAAATAAATATTTATAATACCTAGTTAAGGTTTAATATATATATATATATTTTTATTAATATATTTAAGCTAAAATATAAAAAATACTTGAATTTTTCATTTTTATTAATATTTGATACAAAAATACTTTTTTTACAATATACTTCATTTTATTTTATTTTTTATAAATAATAAATAAATAGTTGTGTTAAATTAGATAATAATACCTTTTCTTAAAATTAGGGTTTTTTGCCCTAAAATTCAAAATACTCAAAAAAAAATAATACATTTTTATTTTCTTTTCTCTTTTATATAAATCATATTTTCTCATACATATAAAAACTTTCTTTTTGCATTTCACATATTTATTTAATTTCCATTTAATTATGCAATTTATTTATCTTGCAAATATTCAAAATGATGTAATAATTTAGATTTAAATTCTTGTCAATATCCCCCATTTGAACATTTGTACCCCCCCTTCCCATATTTGGTTTTGTAATAGCTTAGTAATTTTAATTTCGCACTTTATTGCTTTCTAATGATAACATGTTAGAATTAGGGTTTGTATGCGAAAAAACGATAAAAAATAGTTTGACCTAATACAAGATAAACAAGCATGGAAATGGACACACAAATCACACTTGCACCCCCTAGGGTATTCCACTTGTTGCCTTCAAATAAATGGGCCATATTGTATGTTGAACTTCTTTGGGCAAAGCAAGCAATTTGAATGATCATAGTCCCTCGACAAAACTTTTCAAAACAAACAAAAACAAATGATCAAGTCCCTTAAAGAAAATTGCCCAAAGACATTTAACGCCGTTGCAATTATGGTCTAAAACGATGACCCGCGCCTGTCCCTTTCACATCCTAACACAAGGTTGCCCACCAAATACAATGGTGGAGCAAACTTGTTAAAAGGGTTAAAGTATAGCAATGATCTTTTGAGAAATTTAGGAGTAGATAACCTCTTAGTTACTTGAATTAAACTTGCGAAACAAAACACTTGCCTAATTTCAAAACCACACATCACTACACTTTCAAAACAAACTTCAAAAACAAATGAAAACCTTTTCAAAAGACATACATCTTTGTATACATCCCCACATGGATCATTACAAGGGTTGCCACCACATTGGCCTCTTTTCAAAACATTTTCAAACCCACACACTCAAGCACCATTTAAAACAATTGAAAACAAAAAGGCAAGTGATCTAAGCAAGTAACTAAGAGCCCATGGATAACCATGGATAGAAAGGGTGCTAATACCTTCCCTTTCTATAATCTACTCCCCGAACCCAAGAAACATCACAAAAGGTTTTTGCTGTGCTTTTTAACCTTTCCTTAGGATAAAATAAAAAGTCGGTGGCGACTCTTGCTAACCGCAACATTTGCAAATACAAAACGCAAAACCTCAAGTCAGTTCTCCCACCGTATCACAGAACTGGCGACTCTGCTGGGGATTATTTTTAAAGTGGAGTAACCTTAGGGCTTAGATCACCTTTGTTTTCAATTGATTGTCTTGTTTGCTTTTACATTTGTGGGCTTTGTATCGGAGTTTTATAGATCCTAACCCGGATCTGGGGATACCTTCTTAGAAAGTAGCAACAAGGCTGTGAGGGAACTGTGCGGGGTATACCGACATGGTTGAAACAGTCTGCTACGTTGATGTGGCACTTTGGTGTGTACCGGTAACCCTTGAGTTTAGTCAAGGAGAGTACGGGGCTGCCGCGTGGTGTCGTGAAGCATCAACTGACCTTAGGAACCTTAATTGAACCATCTTGGCCTTTTTAGGGTAGTGAGATAACTGACTTTGGTGCAGTCCGAGGTTGGTTGATACTCGATACTACACTCAATTAAGGGTTGCTTTCCTGGAATATTTCGGTCGCTAGTTCAGTGGCTAAATCGAAACGATGAACAATGAAAGCAATCCAGTGATATTGGGACCTTTAGAACCCGGTTACTTTTGATAGGACAGGTTGAGCCCACCAAACTTCAAGAGGGTAATACCCAGACCCCATGCAGGCCTAAACTCTAAGGGTTTGTGTGACTTGTGTGCCTTACCATGTTTGCCTTTGTGAATATTTATAGTGTATTTAATCATCACATCATTACATCATACAAACATCATGAGCATTGACTAACCATTTCAAGGGTTTCGAATCTTCATCTTTGTTCTTGTTTTATAGGACATGGAAACTGCTCGCAGAAAGACAATTCAGATTAGCCTTGTAAAGATCCCTCCTCAGCTTAAGGAACTTCTGTCCAGGAATTTCGAGGGTTCTTCATTCAGTGAGAGACATGGAAGACTCATCAATTTGGTTAACACCAACATTGAGGAGGACTTGATAAAGGTCCTGTTCCAATTCTTTGACCCTCTGCATCACTGCTTCACTTTTCCGGATTATCAGTTGGTGCCTACATTGGAAGAGTTCTCACGACTTCTGAAGGTCCCTATCCTTGATCAACTACCCTACAACGGTACGGAAGAGGAACCCAATCTTGAAGAGATTGCTAAAGCCTTGCACCTACAGACATCTGACCTCAAGGGACATTGGGAAGTTAGAAGTGGTATCAAAGAGTTCTTAGCCAGATTTCTGTTTGAAAAGGCTCAAGAATGTTGGAACTCCCTTGACCTACGAGCTTTTGAAGAAGTTACGGCCCTCCTTGTCTATGGTTTGGTGTTGTTCCCTAATCCAGATCAGCTTATTGATATCAGTGCTGTCCAGATCTTCATGACCAAGAATCCTATACCTACATTGCTGGGGGACATCCTTCACTCATGTTACACTCGAACCATGAGAAGAAGGGGTGTCCTTATGTGTTGCACTCCTCTCCTGGGAAGGTGGTTTATTTCGCACCTTCCACAAACAGTTTTAAAGAACGAGCGGGGTTTGAGATGGTCACAACGATTAATGACTCTCACGCATGCAGATATACATTGGTGTCCTAGGTCCAGGGAAGACGTCACTATCATTGATCGTTGCGGGGAGTACCCTAATGTTCCTTTATTTGGAATCAAAGGAGGTATTACCTACAACCCATGCCTGGCTTGGAGACAGTTTGGTTATGCTCGGAGGGATGGCCCTCATGACATGTTAATTCCTGACATAGTTTTCGACTTCGACAACGATACTCAAGGACTTCGTCAGAAATTTATCAGAGCTTGGAGGATGCCAAGTAGGATAGACAGCAAGACATTGGGGCACCGGAACTCCATCCCGTTGGAACCTTACCTCAAGTGGGTACGAGCCCGCTCCCAGAAATTAGTGATGCCTTATCCTCATATGCTTCCTGTGATCAAAGAACCAGTCTTGGAAGGAGAAGCATCCTACACCATTCAACATCCCGACATGCCCACCTCCTGGGAAGAGATGCAGAAGAGCTGGGTCCAGCTTAAGGAAGAACGGAATTCTCTTGAGACCAGTCTACATGCTAGTGAAAAGAAGGTCCTGGAACTCACCCGCCTGCTGCACGAGGAAAGGAATCTCAACACCTACATCGCGCCAAAGAGGATGCGCAATGTTTTTTTACCTTAAGGAGTTATTTTGTAATATTTGGCCCATGGGGCATTTATGTACTAACAAATTTCTCCTTATTAATATGATGTGCGTTCCTTTTTGTCTACAACAAATTTTGAATATTCTAAAATCCTTGAATGCATTGCATACATACACATTCCATTGCACCATATGCATAGCAGGTACCCTATTTCGCAGGTTGCTTAATTTTCTTCGCTGTTTGTGTGAACAGTCATCATGAATCCAGAATCATCCAGTGAGCAAGCAATCAAGGCCCTTCAAGCCCAAAGTGCACAGTTTCAAGAGATGGTCCTAAGCCTAGCCCAAGGTCAGCAAGAGTTGAAGACTCTACTCATGAAGAAGAAGAAGAAAAAGAGGACCGCATTGTTCAATACCGGACGCCGATTTGGGAACACACTCCACAATGAAGCTGATCCAACCACTTCTTCTGCTGAGAAAAACATTCCCCAAGGGGGAGGAGCTCCTAGTCCCGCAGTCTCCGACAACGAGACGGACTATAACGACGAACAATACCCACCTGCTGCTGATAGGTACAAGCAATTGGAGGACCGCCTGAGCGCCATGGAAATTCAGAATGTGCCGGGGCTGGATTTCGAAGATTTGGGATTATCTTCTGGAGTAGTAATTCCACACAAGTTTAAGGCACCTGCCTTCGCCAAGTATGATGGGGTCTCCTGCCCAAAGCTGCATCTGAGGTCGTACGTAAGGAAAATCCAACCTTACACGGCGGATAAGAACCTCTGGATTCACTTCTTCCAAGATAGCCTCTCGGGGTCACAGCTTGAATGGTTCTACCAATTGGATGGAGCTAGCATCCGGCACTGGGAAGATTTGGCAACCGCATTCTACAGACAATACCAATACAATTCTGATCTTGCTCCTACGCGTACCCAACTTCAGGGTATGTCTCTGGGGACGGGTGAAGGGTTCAAAGAGTACGCTCAAAAATGGAGAGATTTGGCTGGCAGGGTGCAGCCTCCATTGACTGACCGAGAGCTGGTTGATATGTTCCTTGGGACTTTGTCTGGTCCATTTTTCAATCATTTGGTTGGTAACTCCTCCGCTGGGTTCACAGATTTGATATTGACGGGAGAAAGAATTGAAGCTGGCATCAGGTCAGGCAAGATACAGAAGGCTGCCTCTACAAGTGCTGAGAAGAGGCCGTTTAAGAAAGAAGCAAGTGCCGTCTATGGTCCTAGAAGACAAGTCAAGCCCGAAAGTCGCCAAGCCGTCAATGCTTTGGTCATCTCCAAACCTGTTGCTGCTCCTCAGCAGTACAATCAACAAAGAAGCGAAAGGCCCAAGAGGCAGTATACCCGACTAAGTATGACATTATCTCAAATTTTACCCCAACTATTATCCACCAACCTGGTGACCCTCAAAGAAGCTCCTAAGGTCTTCAACACTGCGTCTCCTAAGTATAACCCAAATGCCCGGTGTGCTTATCATTCCGATAGTCTTGGGCACACTACTGATGATTGCTGGGCCTTGAGAAACAAAGTGCAAGATCTGATCGACGCAAAGGAAATCCAGTTTGAAGCGCCGGAGAGACCAAATGTTGTAACGGCTCCTATGCCCCAGCATAGGGTAAATGCCATTGAGGAAGAAACGTATGCTGTTTCGATAGATGAAGTTGTTACCCCTCTGAAGACTGTTAAGAAGAACCTACTGCGGGCCGGTTTATTTCCGGGTTGCGGTGAAGGTTGCATGTGCTGTGCTATTTCCCTATCTGATTGTCCCTTGCTGAGGTTAGGCATCCAAGGCCTAATGGATAGCAAGGAAATTCTATTCAAAAAGACTGCTATTCAATTGGTTCCGATGAAAGAAGTTTCTGTGATTACCATCTTCAAAAATCCAATCAAGGCTCCCCCAAAGAAGCCTATTCAAATCATGACAGTTGCGCCTGTGATCATTACTGTTCCGGGGCCCCTCTCCTACGTGTCTGATAAAGCTGTCCCTTGGCATTATGGGGCAGACGTGTATGTAAATGGAATCAAACAAGAATTTGACGCTAGTGCCAGTATCTGCGATATCACTGGTCCAGCCAAGGTCACCCGCAGTGGCAGGCTCTTCTCGCCTGACATTGCGCCGCCCGCTATTCGAAAACCCCTCCTTATAAAACCTACGAGTTTACCTGGTCCTGTTGCTGATCAAATTGTGTCCCCTGCTGCCGAGTCATCAAATGCTCGGGGCAAAGGGATTGAAGAAGAGCCTGCCCGGATGGAGGCACCAATACCCGTAAATGCTGAGGCCTCCCGACAAGAAATGGAGGAGATTCTGAAAATAATAAAGAAGAGTGATTTTAATGTTGTCGAGCAGTTGGGGCATACGCCCTCCAAGATCTCCCTGCTCTCCTTATTGCTATGCTCCGAAGCCCATGCTAAGGCTTTGATCTCATTTCTCAAGACGGCCCATGTGCCGCAGGAGACGTCTGCAGTCCAGTTCACTGATTGCATAGCGAATCTAACGGCGGACAACGACTTGGGTTTTTCAGACGCTGACCTGGCCGCGAAAGGGAGAGACCACAACGACGCCCTGCATGTCTCTATCGAATGCAGGGGCACTACTCTGGCACATGTATTGGTGGATACTGGCTCTTCCTTGAATGTTCTTCCGAAAAAGGCTTTAGATCGTCTGGATTATGAAGGCCTGGAGTTGAAACCCAGCAACATCATCGTCAGGGCCTTTGACGGTTCCAAAAGGATGGTTCATGGAGAGGTTAACATCCCTATTCGTGTGGGCTCTCAAGTGTTTGACTCTACCTTTTACGTGATGGATATACGTCCATCGTACTCTTGTCTGTTGGGTCGACCTTGGATCCATAAAGCTGGGGCAGTGACCTCCACCTTGCACCAGAAGCTGAAGTATCCCGTCAGGGGGAAGATCGTCACTGTGCAAGGAGAAGAGGAGTATATGGTGAGCCATTTGAATTCCTTCAGGTACATCGAGATGGACGGAGAGTTTATCGAAACCCCCTTCCAGCATTTCGAGGAGGTACATCCAATTTCAGCAGCTGCAGAGACAATGGCCGAAGAGAATGATTCCTTGAAGATGGCTTCCCTAAGGGATGCCCGGGCTGTGGTTCAGAAAGGCAATTGTGCACGCTGGGGTCAGCTTCCTGACTTCACTCAGAAGAACGACAAGTTTGGGCTAGGCTTTACTGCAGAGGCTCAGAAGGCGGTGCGCAAAGAGAAGATCGGAAAGGCTCCGGTGTTTATCTCCAGCTCAAGGGTGAATGCCATCGAGGAGGATGTAGAGGAAGCAGAGTTTGACAGTTGGATCTACCCGACTACCAGCAACGGACCTAGCAACTGGACGGCAAAGGATTTTACCCCTATCACATTTGTCACGCAGTAATTGATTTCTTTTGATTTCCAATTTGTAACAAACAATATGTTAAAACTTTGTTGGCTCGGTATCCTACCCGGGGCATCGTAGCTCCATTTGTGAGGGCTTTTTGTATGATATTTTCATATATCATCAATCAAAACATTGGACGTTTGTTGCATTTCAAATCTTGTGCTCTTTTCCTTTGTGTTATATATATTGCAAAACAGCTATATTTACACACACTCACTTATACAGGTTTAAATCCACTCTGGATCTCACTGGTAACAGCTCTGCTACCGCCAGTTATGACTTCGAAAATCCGATCAACTTGGCCGAAGACGAAGGTGAAGACGATTGCGAAGTGCCTGGTGAACTCGCAAGACTGCTACTCCAGGAAGAGAGGGCTATTCAACCACATGAAGAGCCTGTGGAAACAATTAACTTGGGTACTGAGACAGATAGGAAAGAGGTCAAGATTGGTGCCAATCTAGAGCTCAGCGTGAAGCAACGATTGATCCAGATGCTACAAGACTACATGGAGATTTTTGCTTGGTCCTATGAAGATATGCCTGGTTTGGATGCCGACATTGTAGTTCACCATCTTCCAACCAAGGAAGATTGCCCCCCGGTAAAGCAGAAAGTCCGACGGATGCGTCCAGAGATGTCTGAAAAGATCAAGGCCGAGGTTATGAAGCAGTTTGATGCCGGGTTCCTTGCAGTGACTTCCTACCCCCAGTGGGTTGCCAATATGGTGCCAGTACCGAAGAAGGATGGTAAAGTCAGAATGTGTGTCGACTACAGGGATTTGAACAGGGCCAACCCCAAGGATGACTTCCCCCTACCTCACATCGATGTCCTTGTTGACAATACAGCTCAACACAAGGTGTTCTCCTTCATGGATGGTTTTTCAGGGTATAATCAGATTAAGATGGCTCCAGAGGATATGGAGAAGACTACCTTTGTGACTCAGTGGGGGACCTTCTGTTATAAGGTCATGCCATTCGGATTGAAAAATGCTGGGGCAACCTATCAGCGTGCCATGGTTGCTTTATTTCATGATATGATCCATCATGAGATTGAAGTATATGTTGATGACATGATTGCAAGGTCTCAAACTGAGGAGGAGCACCTTGACCATCTGAGGAAGTTGTTTGACCGACTCAAGTTATACAAGCTAAGGTTGAATCCCAACAAATGCACCTTTGGGGTAAGATCCGGAAAATTGCTAGGTTTCATTGTAAGTGATAAGGGTATTCAGGTGGACCCTGCCAAGGTAAAAGCCATACAAGAGATGCCGATTCCAAAAACAGAGAAAGAAGTCAGAGGTTTCCTAGGACGACTGAATTACATTGCCCGATTCATCTCACATCTAACTGCTACTTGTGAGCCAATCTTCAAATTACTGAAGAAAGATCAAGTGGTACGCTGGAATGATGAATGTCAGGCCGCCTTTGAAAGGATAAAGGAATATCTCCAAGAGCCACCCATTCTTATGCCTCCGGTGGAAGGAAGACCTCTGATACTATACTTAACAGTGCTTGATAATTCAATGGGGTGTGTGCTGGGGCAGCATGACGAGTTTGGCCGAAAAGAGCACGCTATTTATTACTTGAGCAAAAAGTTTACCGACTGTGAGTCTCGTTACTCACTGCTTGAGAAAACTTGCTGCGCTCTTGTATGGGCTGCTCGCCGGCTGAGACAGTATATGCTGACTCACACTACCTTATTGATTTCAAAGATGGATCCCATCAAGTACATATTTGAAAAGCCCGCTCTGTCTGGGAGAATAGCGAGATGGCAAATGATCTTGACAGAATATGATATCCAGTATACAACTCAGAAAGCAATTAAGGGAAGTGTACTGGCAGATCATTTGGCACACCAACCTGTGGACGATTACCAATCATTAAACTTTGATTTTCCGGATGAAGACATCATGGTGGTAACTGACTGTGAAGTGCCTGGACCGGATGAAGGACCTGAGGAAGGATCCAGATGGTCTATGCATTTTGATGGAGCCTCCAATGCTTTGGGTAACGGCGTCGGCGCTGTAATCATATCTCCCAAAGGAACTCATACTCCCCTCACCGCCCGATTATATTTCAGCTGCACCAACAATATGGCAGAATACGAGGCATGTATCATGGGTTTACAAGCTGCAATCGACTTAAGGATAAAGTTTCTAAGTGTCTTCAGAGATTCCGCTCTCGTGATCAATCAGATCAAAGGCGAGTGGGATACGAAACACCCGAATCTTATTCCTTACAAGGAGTATGTGTCGACCTTGCTCCCTCACTTTAAAGAGATAACTTTTGAGCATTTCCCCAGAGAGGAGAATCAGCTAGCGGACGCACTAGCCACGATGTCTTCAATGTTCAAAGTTAAATGGGACAATGAGGCTCCCCGAATCATAATCTGGAAGTTGGATGAACCGGCATACTGCTGCGAGCTCGAGGCTGAGAAGGTGACTGAAAAACCCTGGTATCACGAGGTAAAGAGGTACTTGGAAGCTCAGGAATACCCTGAAGGTGCATCCGTCAATGATAAGAAGTTCATGAGAAGGTTTGCTGCAAAATTCTTCCTCAGCAACGGCATTCTCTACAAACGGAATCATGATTCGACTCTGCTGCGTTGTGTGGATAAGGCTGAAGCGGAGAAAATCATGATGGAACTGCATGAAGGTACATTTGGAACACATTCAAGTGGACACACCATGGCTAAGAAAATCCTTCGGGCAGGGTATTTCTGGTCCACAATGGAAGCCGATTGTTACCAACACTCCCGAACTTGTCATAAGTGCCAGATCTATGCTGACAAGGTGCATATCCCTCCAGTTCCTTTGAATGTCCTAACGGCACCTTGGCCCTTCGCAATGTGGGGCATCGATATGATCGGTGAGATCCGACCAACGGCATCCAATGGGCATCGCTTCATCTTGGTGGCGATCGATTATTTCACGAAGTGGGTTGAGGCAGCTTCCTATGCCACAGTAACCAAGAGCGTCGTGGCACGTTTCATCCGGCATAATCTGATCTGTCGGTACGGAGTCCCGGAAAGAATCATTACGGACAATGGTACCAATCTCAATAACAAAATGATCACTGAACTCTGTGAACAATTCAAGATACAGCACCACAATTCTTCTCCCTACCGGCCGAAGATGAATGGGGCTGTAGAGGCAGCCAATAAAAATATCAAGAAAATTGTGCAGAAGATGACAGTGACCTATAAAGATTGGCACGAGATGTTACCGTTCGCTCTTCATGGGTACCGCACCTCAGCAAGGACATCAACCGGGGCAACCCCCTTCTCCTTGGTCTATGGCATGGAGGCAGTCTTGCCAATTGAAATCCAGATACCCTCTCTCCGGATAATGAAGGATGCAGACTTAAATGAAGATGATTGGATCCAGACTCGACTTGATCAATTAAATCTGATTGACGAAAAAAGGCTCACTGCTATCTGTCATGGTCAAACGTATCAAAAACGGATGACCAGGGCATTTAACAAGAAAGTCAGACCGCAAGAATATCAAGTTGGGGACCTGGTAATCAAACGCATCATCCTTCCTCAAAGTGATCCCCGGGGCAAATGGACCCCTACTTACGAAGGGCCATTTGTGGTTAAGCGTGTGTTCTCAGGAGGAGCCATGATCCTAACCACCATGGATGGTGACGACCTTCCTCACCCCGCCAATGCAGACATAGTGAAAAAATACTACGCATAAATAAAAGACCCGCTAGGTTGACATACCTAGGCAAAAATAAGGGCTTCCCGGCGAACCAAAAGGGTTCGGGCAAAAATAAGGGATGAAATGAATAAAAATCTGTACACCCGGCAAGTCGAAAACCTGAAAGGGCGGCTTGGGAAAAAATGGGTATCCCGGTGGACTGAAAACCCGAAAGGGCGGTCCAGGCAAAAGTTAGGGATAAAAGCGTAACACTATGTCTCATTGGATCACTTCGCATCCGGAATTCGGCATCAACTATCTGGCTCCAGATTTCGGCATTGACCAATCAGCTTCATCTTCAAATTAGGCAGCAAAGCGATGAGACGTTCGAAGATATAAAGGCGATAGCAGAGTTGGAACCCAGTGGGATTGTTCACATAGCTGTTTTGTTTCCTTTTTCAAATTGTAAACTCTATACTGTTTGGCGATGTCCTCTTACTAGGATGTCAGCCTCTTGTACAAAAACGCCTATTCACAGGCAAAGTAAATCAATACAAATTCACTTGTCCATACAAATTACCATTGTTTTCCTTTTTTGTTTTGTCTTGCGAAGAACGTCCAATGTTCATTTTTGATATGTGCATTTGACATTAAACTGCTGATTCATAAATGTTTGCATATGAAACAAGAGATTAATTGCAGGTGACATCAAAGACAGGGGCAATGTGGAGTTGTCTAATGCAGTCTGGTTGTTTTGTCCGCCAAGGCACCAGGGTAGGTTCAACTGGAGAATGTGGCCAAATCATCTCAATTCCCCGAAGAGTAAAACAGGATGCGACAATACTTTCCCCAAGCGGAGTTGGTTCCCCGTCGATCCTGAAAAGGCACAACATTCCCCGGCAGGTCTTAAAGCTCATTCCCAATAGATTCTGCAAGCTTATCCCCTGCGAAGAACGGACGTCTCGCCCGAGTTTTATTTAGAGTTATTTCCTCACAAGGACTTATAACTGGGTTATCCTCAGCTAAAAGCCACAGAAGACCGCTCTCGGCAAAGTTCCTTCAATCCCCAGAGGAGTCTATCTTTGGTATTCCCAAGCAGAGTTTATCTTTGGAGTTCCCCAGCGGAGTTTATCATCATTATCCTCAGCGGAATCCATCGTTAAAGTCCTCAGCAGGCCTCTCATCAAAACTTCGGCCAAATATCTCTTCCACAGAGCAGCTTCCCGGCCGTTCGTCAAGGATTTATTTTCCTAAAGATGAAATTACACTCATAAACATTTCACATTGTCATACATCTTGCTTACGTACATGATGAAACGCATACAACATCTCATGTTGAGTATCATGACAATATGCATATCATGCATCATGACATTGCATACAACTTACGTTTTTTGCCTTTACAGGAAAAAGACAATCCCAAAAACAATTACCGTCAACTGTCACATTTCCAGATTCGACTCCTGTATCTAGCCAGGGCACGTCTGAAGAGTTCGAAGATTCGATTCCTGTATCCAGCCAGGGCACATCTATCAACTACAACATTTCCAGATTCGACTCCTGTATCTAGCCAGGGCGTATCTGTTAACCACATTTCCCGACTCGATTCCTGTATCTAGCCAGGGCACGTCTGAAGAGTTCGAAGATTCGATTCCTGTATCCAGCCAGGGCATATCTGTTGACAACTATTTCCGGATTCGATTCCTGTATCCAGCCAGGGCACATCTGTGAGCAACCAATTGTAGATTCGATTCCTGTATCCAGCCAGGGCACATCTATCAACTACAACATTTCCAGATTCGACTCCTGTATCTAGCCAGGGCGTATCTGTTAACCACATTTCCCGACTCGATTCCTGTATCTAGCCAGGGCACGTCTGAAGAGTTCGAAGATTCGATTCCTGTATCCAGCCAGGGCATATCTGTTGACAACTATTTCCGGATTCGATTCCTGTATCCAGCCAGGGCACATCTGTGAGCAACCAATTGTATATTCGATTCCTGTATCCAGCCAGGGCACATCTGTGAGCAACCAATTGTAGATTCGATTCCTGTATCCAGCCAGGGCACATCTGTGAGCAACCAATTGTAGATTCGATACCTGTATCTAGCCAGGGCATATCTACATAAGGAGACTAAGGATCAAACACCTGTAACAAGCCAGGAAAACATCCGCCTCTCTCAAAATACACAAGTTCTCGCTAAGGAATCTCTTATGCGATCAACATCTCCAAATGGCATCTATAAGCCCATTCCCGACATCACATTGCTGATACTTCAACATGCGAGTGCAAATTTCCGGGCACTCTAGTGTCCAATCTCCTTTTACCCTTGAGTCACGAAAGGCAAACTTTCCAATCTAACTCTTCAGGTTCAAGAAGATTGAACAGGGGCAACTGTTGTACCCCAAAATTTGCCCTCCCATTTCCTCAACATTTTCTCATCACAAGACCTTTGAAGATCAAGATCCAATTAGGGTTTCCTCTGCTCAGGACTTCTCCTTGCACTGTGGACTCAAATTAGGGTTTGTGTTTGCCTAAGGATGTTTTGACCCAAAATGACTAAGATGACTTTCATGCTTCATATTGGACTCCCAAGTTTACCTATACCAAGTTTCAAGTCTTGATTCCCAGTTTTGCCCAGTCAATTGGACAGTTGACCTAGAAATCAGCTGTATTGGGAAAAAGTCAACTGTGGCCAATTGACAGTCAAATCTCATGAAATTTGATCCACATCAACATATTGAACTCATATAGACCATTTGATCAAGTTTGGATCACAATTCCACAAGAAATTTGATCAGATCACCAAAAGGGCAAAATGGTCATTTTTTAGGGTTTTGACTGCACAAAGGCAATTTTTGACTGTTTGACCTAGCCAATGGCAAACCAAGCTCACATATGGCCTCAAAGACTCAATGGAATTATCTTGACATGTTCATCAAGCTCAAAAGATCCCAAGTACACAAGATTGACAGTTGAATTTCCCAGTCAATTGATCAATTTTGACTGTATACTGAAAAGTCAAACTTTGACTTTTTGGTCAAAATCAAGAGTCAAGATTCATTTTTCATCAAAACATGCCAAATCATGAAACTTGTTCACCAAGAAATCACAAAATGCAAATTAGGGTTTGAAAATGGAATTTTTCATAACTTAGAATTTTTCTAAGTTATGAAAAACCCTAATTTTTTCCCAACTTTGCCCCATCTTTTCACCTTGATCCATTTGGATTCAAACAAAAGTCAAAACATGAAAGTTGTAGCTTGTTGCATAATCTACAACTTTGATTCACAAACTTTTCTCATTTGAAGCTTGTATCTCAAGTTATAATTTTTTGAATAAGGGCACTAAACCATCTTTTAACTTAGTGAAATTTGACCTATTTTGACAAGGTTTTCTACCCTACTTCAAGACCACTTTTCATACCCTTCCACTTGGAATTTTGATTTGCATTTCAAATATGGATTGTAGTACACATTCCAAGCTTTCCAAAATGTCCAAGAACTCATCAAACAACCTCATAACTTGAGAGATTCGAATTTCACAAGTTGGCAAAAATCCATTTTTGTTCTTCATCCAAACATGTTCACAAACTTGCAAATTTGAATTCAGTTTGCTTTATGCTTAATTACAGGTCCTTGAACCATTTCATACTCAATAATTTAATGCATATTCAATGAGTTGAGGCCATGTTCTTTGTGTTCTAACATTGCATAGTGGATTAATCCTAAACTAGATAAAGTGCTTTATCCATTTTTGTAAAAGCTAGCTTTATGTCAAGTTTGTAATCCAACAAGTACATGAAAGATCTGCTTGGCCCAAGATTATGTGCATAACACACTGATCAAGAGATGTTTATGCAGCACATTAGGAGGCCCCCTACTAACCTAAAACCACCAACTTGCTTTTGTTGCTTAAGATAGAAGAAAAGTACATAACTTATGCTATCTCTCATCTCAGCTTAGACACACAACACAAAAGCTATCAAACACATTCCATAGACAAAATACAAGCTAACACACGAGCCCTTGCCATCTGAAACACTCCCATTGCTCTAATCACCTCAAAACTGCACAAACAGGGGAGCCCCTGCAGTTTGAGTGCAAAATCCCAATCCCTTCGAGCATTTTGATCCAAACCTTTTCCTCTACCTTCCCTACAACATATGCAAGCTAACCATGTCCTAAAATCAGACCTGTAACACCTCCAAGCCACTTCACCATTTTCAATTTTCTGTTTTGCAGTTGGAGTTCACTAGCTCGATTCAGGGAGTTTCAAGACAAAGTAGGAATTGGAAAAGCATCCTTACACTTCAAGGAAGCTGTACAAGTCATCATTTCACCCTGAAACATCCTCCATTGCCAAGCTCGATTCCAACTGAACAGGTATATTCATGGAGTTCTATCTCTCTTATTAGGCATTGTTAGCTTTAGGTTTTTGAAGAAAACATGTCACAATCATAGCCCTGAACATGCTCATATGATTAGATTTCATTTATGTTTCGTATGCTTAGAGAATTTCATGTCTGAACATTGATGAAAAGTTAGGTCAGAAATTGGGGGAGGAGAAATTCTCCCTCATCTTAGAGAGATAGGTCAAGTTATTTATATGGTTGAAACCGTCTCTTCATGCTGAACATTTCTTGTGTTATGAGTTTTTGCTGAAAAGCCAAGAATCAGGAGTTAGACATTGAGGAACAGGGGCGCGCGTTTTTTTCAAATGTTTGAAGCTGGAGGTTGAAGACAATGATCAGTGGGCTGGGCCTGTGTTATTTCACTTTTCACACCACCTTTTTTGATTCACACCCCCCTGAGCCCATTTGCTCATATTTTAACATTTTTGACTTTTTTCTTTTTTGATTAACTTTGTTTATTTTTTCTCATGACATTTAAAAATTAAAAATATTTTTTCCATCATTTTTGTATTTATTTGCATATTTATTTGTTTTTTCTTTTATTTGTATATAAAATATATATGTATTATTATTAGAATAAATAGAAAATAGTGTAAATACAATTTTTTATTTTTGTTTACATTCTGAAAATATTTCACACAAAAAAATACTTTTTATTTATTTTATTAAAATATTAAATAAATATTTATAATACCTAGTTAAGGTTTAATATATATATATATATTTTTATTAATATATTTAAGCTAAAATATAAAAAATACTTGAATTTTTCATTTTTATTAATATTTGATACAAAAATACTTTTTTTACAATATACTTCATTTTATTTTATTTTTTATAAATAATAAATAAATAGTTGTGTTAAATTAGATAATAATACCTTTTCTTAAAATTAGGGTTTTTTGCCCTAAAATTCAAAATACTCAAAAAAAAATAATACATTTTTATTTTCTTTTCTCTTTTATATAAATCATATTTTCTCATACATATAAAAACTTTCTTTTTGCATTTCACATATTTATTTAATTTCCATTTAATTATGCAATTTATTTATCTTGCAAATATTCAAAATGATGTAATAATTTAGATTTAAATTCTTGTCAATATCCCCCATTTGAACATTTGTACCCCCCCTTCCCATATTTGGTTTTGTAATAGCTTAGTAATTTTAATTTCGCACTTTATTGCTTTCTAATGATAACATGTTAGAATTAGGGTTTGTATGCGAAAAAACGATAAAAAATAGTTTGACCTAATACAAGATAAACAAGCATGGAAATGGACACACAAATCACACTTGCACCCCCTAGGGTATTCCACTTGTTGCCTTCAAATAAATGGGCCATATTGTATGTTGAACTTCTTTGGGCAAAGCAAGCAATTTGAATGATCATAGTCCCTCGACAAAACTTTTCAAAACAAACAAAAACAAATGATCAAGTCCCTTAAAGAAAATTGCCCAAAGACATTTAACGCCGTTGCAATTATGGTCTAAAACGATGACCCGCGCCTGTCCCTTTCACATCCTAACACAAGGTTGCCCACCAAATACAATGGTGGAGCAAACTTGTTAAAAGGGTTAAAGTATAGCAATGATCTTTTGAGAAATTTAGGAGTAGATAACCTCTTAGTTACTTGAATTAAACTTGCGAAACAAAACACTTGCCTAATTTCAAAACCACACATCACTACACTTTCAAAACAAACTTCAAAAACAAATGAAAACCTTTTCAAAAGACATACATCTTTGTATACATCCCCACATGGATCATTACAAGGGTTGCCACCACATTGGCCTCTTTTCAAAACATTTTCAAACCCACACACTCAAGCACCATTTAAAACAATTGAAAACAAAAAGGCAAGTGATCTAAGCAAGTAACTAAGAGCCCATGGATAACCATGGATAGAAAGGGTGCTAATACCTTCCCTTTCTATAATCTACTCCCCGAACCCAAGAAACATCTCAAAAGGTTTTTGCTGTGCTTTTTAACCTTTCCTTAGGATAAAATAAAAAGTCGGTGGCGACTCTTGCTAACCGCAACATTTGCGAATACAAAACGCAAAACCTCAAGTCAGTTCTCCCACCGTATCACACCCGTCTTACTGCTACCTGTGAACCCATCTTTAAATTGTTACGCAAGAATCAGGATGTCTGTTAGGATGAGAGTTGTCAAGAAGCTTTCAAGAAGATTAAGCAGTATCTTTAAGAACCATCAATACTCATACCACCAGTTCCCGGGAGACCTCTCGTTATGTATGTGACTGTGCTTGAAGGATCTATGGGTTGTGTGCTCGGACAACATGATGATACTGGACAAAAAGAACACGCCATTTACTATTTGAGCAAGAAGTTTACTGATTGTGAATCGAGGTATTCCTTACTTGAGAAGACTTGTTGTGCTCTTACATGGGCAGCCCGACGCTTGAGGAAGTATATGTTAACACATTCTATGCTTCTGATATCTAAGATGGACTCGATAAAGTACATCTTTGAGAAACCAGCACTTACAGGCAGATTAGCTCGGTGGAAAATGCTTTTGTCTGAGTATGACATCCAGTACGTCACACAAAAGGCTATCAAAGGTAGCATTCTTGCTGATCATCTCGCTCGCCAACCATTGGAAGAATATCAGCCCATGAAGTTCGACTTTCCAGACGAGGATATTATGAAACTTGATGACAATGAAGGACTTGAACTAGGGGAGCGATGGACTCTCACGTTCGATGGTGCATCAAATGATATGGGTCACGGTATTGGGGCAGTTCTGACCTCTCCACACAACACTCACATACCTTTCACTGCCAGATTATGTTTTGATTGCACAAATAACGTCGCTGAGTACGAAGCTTGTGTGATGGGCCTTGAAGCAACCATTGATTTGAAGATCAAGATTCTTGAAGTTTATGGGGACTCTTCCTTAGTGATACATCAGGTACGGGGTGATTGGGATACACGGCACCCTAATTTAGTCCCATACAGGGATTACATAATTGAGTTGTTTCCCGCTTTCGATGAGGTCACCTTTGAGCATATTCCTAGAGAAGTGAATCAACTGGCAGATGCTCTGGCCACTTTAGCAGCAATGTTCAAAGTTAATTACCCGAATCATGCACCCAGTATAAGGATCTGTCGTTACAAGGAGCCGGCACATATTTTCCATGCTCATTGTCTCACAACTGAAGATGTATCAGACGAAAGGCCATGGTATTTCGACATCAAAAGATATCTTGAGAAGCAAGAGTACCTTGAAGGTGCTACGATTTGTGATAAGCGAACTCTCAGAAGGTTGGCGTCTAAGTTTTTATTGTCAGGTGACCTTTTGTACAAGAG
Source organism: Vicia faba (assembly GCA_948472305.1). Lineage (NCBI taxonomy): Eukaryota > Viridiplantae > Streptophyta > Magnoliopsida > Fabales > Fabaceae > Vicia > Vicia faba. The sequence continues at coordinate 218,148,047 of OX451735.1, forward strand.
AAACTATGATTCAATTCTGCTCAGATGCGTGGATAGACACGAAGCAGAATCCATTATACGAGAAATACACGAGGGCTCTTTTGGGACTCATGCCAGTGGGCATTCCATGGCTAAGAAAATCCTACGAGCAGGTTATTTCTGGATGACGATGGAAAGTGACTGTTGTGTATATGCCAAAATGTGCCATAAATGTCAGGTTTATGCAGACAAGATACATGTTCCTCCCACTCCTTTGAATGTGATGACTTCACCATGTCCTTTTGCAATGTGGGGTATCGATATGATTGGACGCCTCGAACCGAGCCCTTCAAATGGACACAAGTTTATCCTCGTTGTTATTGACTACTTCACCAAATGGGTGGAAGCGGCATTGTACAAGAATGTGACCAAGCAAGTTGTCACTCGTTTCATCAAAAGAGAGATCATATACCGGTATGGAACTCCTAACAAGATCATCACTGATAACGGGTCAAATCTCAACAACAAGATGATGAAGGAAATGTGTGAAAAGTTCAAAATTGAGCACCATAATTTGTCACCCTATCATCCAAAGATGAATGGGGCAGTCAAAGCCGCTAACAAGAACATAAAGAAAATCATCCAGAAAATGGTGAGAACATACAAAGATTGGCATGAGATGTTGCCTTTTTCCTTGCAAGGCTATCGAACTTCGGTGCGTACTTCCACTGGGGCAACTCCATTTTCACTAGTATACGGTATGGATGCGGTACTCCTAGTTGAATTGGAGATTCCTTCCTTAAGGGTTCTGATGGATACTAAACTTGATGAAGTAGAGTGGATTCAAACGAGACTCGACCAACTCAATCTCGTCGAAGAAAAGCGCCTGGCGGCCATTTGTCACGGTCAGTTATACCAACAGCGTCTCAAGAGGGCATTTAACAAGAAGATTCGGCCTCGAGAGTTCCACTCAGGTGACTTGGTATTAAGAAAGATTCTCCCAATCCACACAGATCCAAGAGGCAAGTGGACTCCCAACTATGAGGGACCGTACATCATGAAGAAAGCTTTCTCAGGAGGTGCTCTAATCCTGACAAACATGGATGGGAAAGACGTTCTGCTTCAAGTTAATTCAGACTCAGTCAAAAAATACTACGCATGAAAGGACCCGCTAAGTTTAAAACCCGAAAGGGCGTCTTAGGCAAAAATTAGGGCGAAAAAAGAAGAAAAAAAAAAAGAGAATAACCCGCTAAGTCGAAAACCCGAAAGGGTGACTTAGGCAAAAATGGGTGTCCCGGTGGATTGAAAACCCGAAAGGGCGATCCAGGCAAAAATTAGGGATAGAAAAGCGAGAGACTGCAGTCTAAAGACTCTTCACGTACACCTCCTAATGCGGGATGGATCGATCTGACTATTATCCTTTGGAAGCACGGCACTAGGACGACCCAGGATGCGAGAACTATAGCAATATCAATTTTAACGGAATTTCGAAATTTTCTTGTTGCCATTTTACTCGTTGTATTTCTTTTCTTCTCTGCAACTTCCTCATTTAGGAGTTGTTTCTATGTATGAATGCCCATTCACGGGCCAAACTCATTAATAAAAATCTGCCCTTCCATTAAAAAAATCTTTGTTATGTTCTTTTACTTTATTTTTCGTATGCGAATTGTGATTTAATTTCTTTGTTAAGCACTGCATTGAAAACAATAAGTCAATAATAATCACGAGCTGAGATGTGAAACACTAGATTACATGGATATGAAGGCATCCCAAGGGAATGTTGTGACGTTCAAGTGCTCGCTCTTCTGTGCAGGTAGCCAGTCATAACGGTCACCTTGACTAAGATTTCATCCTCATCGCCTCCTTACATTCGACCGAACGTCCGATCCTCCAACACGGAGAGACTTGGGGCATTGGTTGAGGTCCACGTCCCTTTTCCAGTTATTCACAAGAGTCTAACCCATGAAGAAAGTCAGATCAAGTCATTTCTCCTCAGCAAGATTTATTCCCCAGTGAACTCGACAAGGCTAATTCTTTTTCTCTCAGATTTCAAGCACCGGTCCCTGTTGGTACCTCAAGATGACGAGCAACAGATCCCAATGAGTTTTTGACATTTTGCACACAATAATCATCATGACATAATGCATTGCATCCTCAAACGTATAGCATATCCATGGATCATCATGTCACACTTCAAATGCATATGAAGCATGAGCCAGATCAATCACAAATCAATCCCAAATCAACAAAACATCCTCACAAAGAATATCATTCTCATAATTCCCAGTTAACATTTGTTACTACACTACCAACTAAAATAAACCAGGGTTTTAGTACGTCATGCCCCCCAACTCTCAATACTTACTTTATCTCTCTTAAGGTGGTAGGTCGTCCGTAGACTTTACCCTCTCTCCCTCGTATCCTTAGGGTCGTAGATCTTACCTTCACTTTATCTTCCTAGGGTCGTAGGTCGTCCGTAGACTTTACCCACTCATCATCTTTTCTTTTAAGGTCGTAGGTCGTCTGTAGATCTTACCGTCACTTTATCTTTTTAAGGTCATAGATCGTCCGTAGATCTTACTGTCGCTTTATCTTTTTAAGGTCGTAGATCGTTCGTAGATCTTACCATCACGTTATGTTTTTAAGGTCGTAGATCTTACGTCACTTTATCTTTCTAAGGTCGTAGATCGTCCGTAGATCTTACTATCGCTTTATCTTTTTAAGGTCGTAGATCGTCCGTAGATCTTACCGTCATCTTTTTTCTAAGGTCGTAGATCGTCCGTAGATCCTACCGTCTCTTTATCTTTTTAAGGTCGTAGGTCGTCTGTAGATCTTACCATAGTGGTGTCTTTTTAGGGTCGTAGATCGTCCGTAGATCTTACCTTCACTTTTTAGGGTCGTAGATCATCCATAGATCTTAGCTTCTCATTTTAGGGTCGTAGATCGTCCGTAGATCTTACCTTCGCTTTATCTACCTAGGGTCGTAGGTCGTCCGTAGACTTTACCCACTCATCATCTTTTCTTTTAAGGTCGCAGATCGTTCGTAGATCTTACTGTCGCTTTATCGTTCTAGGGTCATATATCGTCCGTAGATCATACCTTCGCTTTATCTTTCCTAAGGTTGTAGATCGTCCGTAGATCTTGCTTTCACTTTACCTCTCTTAAGGTCGTAGACCGTCTGTAGGACTTACCTTCGCATTTTAGGGTCGTTGATCATTCGTAGATCTTACCATCGCGTTATGTTTTTTAAGGTCGTAGATCGTCTGTAGATCTTACTGTCGCTTTATCTCTTTTATGGTCGTAGATCGTTCGTAGATCTTACCATCGAGTTATGTATTTAGGGTGGTAGATCTTACCATCGCGTTATGTTTTTAGGGTCGTAGATCGTTTGTAGATATTGTCGTTGCACCATATCCTTTCAGTCACTCTACCACTCACTCCCTCGAGAACCTTGTATTGGTACCGTTACCCCAGTACAAGCTACCCTTTTTCAACCATGTTTTATCCATCATGACCAGTCCCCCAGATGACCAATTTTTCTTTCCCCACCAGAAATTCACACCAGTGAATAACACTCACACCATCTCTCCAGGGTAATTTTCGGGTCCTGGTATTTAATCATCTTCCACCTTGAACTCTCGAAAGGCTGACGCCAATCTCGCCTTCAGGTTTAAGATGATTAAATAGGGGCAGCTGTCGTACCCCAAATTTTCCCTATCTCTTTTATTCTTGTTTGGCTTTGAACTTTGCATTCCATTTGCATCATTTTATTATTCAGTCATTTGCATATCCCGCATCTCAGGAAATCAGGCGCTTTGGTTTAAAGTTTTAGGGTCGTGCCCTCTTTATGTCTAATCTTGTTTTGAGGTTTTCTTATCAGGTAAAAAGGAAGCACATTTGGTTCTTGATTAGCGGATCATGGAATGAATTGTGTCGTCAAGTTACAAGGATTGGTTCTCGCTCAAATTTATCAGAGTTTGGATTAGGGTTTATTTCCCTATGTGTGCCAGTCAAGATGCTAGGGTTTTTAGATTTTTGGTTTATGTGAAGATGTTTCTTTCGCCTGCCTCGAGGATGGCTCAGAGCTCAGTGCGTTAGGTCAAGAATTCCACCTCCTCGCATTTCAAGTTTCTTCTTTAAGTCTCTAAGCCATTGAGTCTAGAATTTGGAGGTTGAATTGGCAAATGTGGAGTTCGAGCACTACAGAAAATGAGGTTAAAGGTTCATGATAATCAAGACTTGTTTTTGTTGCTTAAGTTTCAAGTTATGGTGGGCTGAATGTCAAAGTCAGAGTTCTGTTCGAGAAGTGTGAGTGTGGTTCAGACATGATTTGAAGATCAAGGTTCAAAGCGACCGTTGTTTTGAGTTCGAATTAATCAGTGGAATTAAACTCTTAAGCATTCATTTTGTTGTGTTTGAGAGTTTGAAGATAAAGCATGTGTTTTGTTTGGAATACAAGTTATAACCATTATTCGTGATTTCTTGAGATTCAAGTTACTAAGTTGAGATGTGCGCTCGAATCATTCAAGAGAGAATTTCAGAATTTAAACAAGATCGAGAGTTGTTTGATTTCCATACAAGTGAATTCATTCAAAAAAATATATCATTCAAGCTTTCGTATTCGTTACATTTTTTGGACTGATTACAAAGCATATGAAAAATGAATTACGGTATGGAATACAAATTACATTCGTTTTGATTACAAAAGAAAAGAGAAAAATAAGTTGTGTTTCTTCAAGTCTTCATCTTCAAGTCATTCGTCCTCGCCTTGGTATTTTCATTGTTCGATCTCGCTTCGAATCGTCCAATAATTGTGCTCATGAAATAAGAAAAAGAAAAAAGAGTTAGTAATCAAAACATGAAAAAATTCAAACAAGAGTTAATTGATTGTTATGTCATCATAAAGGTTTTCCTTTTGGAATCAATTAAGGAGGGAGATGTTTTTATCATGTCTTAGTTTTCTTCCAAATTGAAAATCACAAAGAGTTTTCTCTTTGGTTCATAAAAAGGAAAAAAAGAAGAAAGGAAAAATTGCCAAAGGAACAAACTGTCAAAGCAAAACAAAAGCAAGCACATCGCACAAAACATGTAGCAAGCAAGCACGACGCACAAAACATGCAGCAAACAAATCCAAGGCATGGCAAGCGCACAAAACAAAAAGCCAAGGCAGCATGACGCGCAAACAATCATATCAGAACTGTCAAAGCCAAGGCAACAGGCTACAAGGCAAAATGTGCAGCAGGCTAAAACAACCAGAACCGGCAACAAGTCACAAGCCAAAACAAAAAGCAACTCAACTATGACAAAACATGCAGTAGGCAACGCACAAGTCAAAAGCAACAGCAGCAAATGGTATCAAACATACAAGCAACCAGTCATAGGCTAATAAACAGCCAAGACACCCCCATGTCATCATTTTCCACAAAAGCAAACCCTTCAGAACTTTAATTTAAAAGCAGTAAGCTTTGCATCATTGAGAGGTAAGAGAGAGAAAGAAAAAAACATGCACATTGATGTCCAACAAAACTGTCAAAACCTGTTCAAAACTTGCACCCAAATAGGCAAGCTAAAAGCAGCATGAAAAAGTGACCAAGCAGGATAACAAAAGAATTCAAAAATCATGCTATGGTTTCCCCCCCACCCCAAAATCTTTTCTCTAGGATATAAAATAGATGCCAAAACACACAGCAAGAGAGGAGATTTTTCTGAAGCAAAAAAACAACTGTAAGAACCAAACCAAAAACTCCCAACCACAAAACTGTCAACCTAAAAAACTCTAAAAAACCAGTCAAAAAACCAGTCTAAGAACCAGAGAAAACTGCATCAGCATCTAACTCTAAAAACCAGAGAAAATTGCATCAACATCAATCTGAAAAACCAAAAAAATAACACTTCAAGGCTTCTAAAGAACCCACTCACAACTGCAACAAAAAAGGATGACAAAACTCTCAAAAGCATCCACAATGTCAACTTCTCAGCATACATAAACTAGTGGAAGATATAGAAGATACAATAACAAAACCATACGGAATAGTTAGCAAAGGAAAGATCGAAGAAAGAGATCAAAGACAAACATACCAGGTTCTTTGCTATAACTCATGCTATCTCATTACTGTTTATTCTCACATCTGTGTCAAATTTTGATTTCCATTACCGTATTGTCTCGTGTTGTTATCACTAAGAAATCAACATAAAACCTTAGAACCTTAGAGTATGCCAACAAAGCCATAAAACCTTATAACCTTAGAATCTGCCAACAAAACCATAAAGACCTGTTAATCCACATAGAACCATGTAAAAACCTCAACCTGCAAAGTCTTAGAATTCGTTACTAAAATCTTAACCCATACAAACCTTAGGATCTGTTAACATCTTGAAGTCAGTTAACCATAGAACCAGCTTAACCTGTACAAAGCGTGAGATCTTACAAAAAACCAAAACCTGTCAAAAAAAACATAAAACCTGCAAAACACTGAACCTTAGCAGAAGCCAAAACAGATTCAAAACTAAAAAACGCGAAGAAAAACATAACGAAGCGCGAAACAGAAGAAAGAAAGAACACACTGTTACTAATTACCCTTTTGATTCCACAATTCATCTCGCGGGAATTTCACACTTCTCGACCTCATTTTTCTCTCGCTCCGAGATTCTTCACCACCACCATCTTACACTCAAAGCGACGTCGTTTTCAATCACACTTCTAGGGTTTTCAGTTTTACCCTAACCGCTTCAAATTCGCATCTGATTCAGATCTTTCTGTGAGCTTTGAAGGTTATCATGGCTACATTGAAGACCTGTACTGGTGCTTGCTTCACAGGATCCGCTTTTCCGCTGCATCATTCCAATGTTACTACTAGAAACAAAAACACTAGGAGCTCTTGCTGGAAGCCTACACAAGCAGCTATGAAATCCACTTTCCATCTCCCAATGCATAGTTATGAGATGAAGAATAGGACTTGTACTGGGGACATAAAGTTTCTGAGATTGATAACTGCCATTAAAACTCCATACCTACCTGATGGTCGATTTGATCTTGAAGCATATGATGCTTTGGTAAACATGCGGATTGAGAGCGAGAGATGAACAAAGAGAGAGAGAGAGAGAGAGAGAGAGAGAGAGAGAGAGAGAGAGGCATTTTTGTTAATTTGTTTGAGAGAGCAAGATTAGCGTTTTTTAATAGAATTAATTTAAAGAAAAAATCAATTATAATTTCCCTTTTCCAAGGCCAAGAGCGGCGCCTCTTTTACTACACTAAAGGTTTCCCCTTTTCCTTGTTCCCTTTCATTCAAATCGGGTCAGCCTTTTGGCCCAATGGCCCAATCCAATTACCACTTCCCTTTTGTTTTAATTAAACCATTGCTATAACAAATAAACAACATAGTTCAACTGGAAAAGCATACTACCCATTACCTTTAAGACCCAAGCTCGATTCCTGTTGGGCACATTTTTCTGTTTGCTTGCTCCTTTAACCCTTTTCTTTATATATTAGTTTAGTTTATAAATTATTATTTAATCACAAAACATAAAAAACATGTTTAATTAAATTTTTTTCATTTTATTTAATTTTTGTCATATCTAATATTTATTTAATTTTATTAGTCTTTTTTTTATTATTCAAAAAAATACATAAGTTAATTTTTATTATTTAATTCTTGTTATTTGTTTAATTATCAAAAAAAAAATCCATGATATTGTAATTTAGTCTTTATGTAATTTTGTTTATTTACTTAATCGTTCAAAATGCATGCTAGTATAATTTAATTAGTTAATTATTCAATTGTCATTTTAGTTAATTTTGTCATCAATCGTTAATCTTTATATCTTCCGTCCGTCTCATCCAAGGGAAATCTTTTAACTTTGTTGACTTCATATCATCAAACACGTCTCATCTAATTGTGCGAATACCCTCATTCATCTTTCGTTTATTATCTTGTAAAAAACTTAAGATATTTTTCCAAATGTTTAATTTTAAAACTTAACCCCTATTAAAGTCAAAACTTCGGCATTAGGTCGTCGCATTTTCAAAATCTCGTCCAAACAAACCCTTTTAACATTCACAAATCAAAAATCCAAAAATGTTTAATCATTACTTGAATTTATTTTAAAACTCGCAAAAACACTCAACCAAGCAAAACTCCCCCAAAGGGCATGTTATCTCTGTTCTACCGCGATACCGGCCGTGCCTATTGCTAGAATGCGTGCGTTAACGTTGCCCACTAAAAAACACAAACAAACCAACCATTTTCTAGAGGAACTACAGTGTTTTGATTCCTTCATTGGATACGTAGGCAAAGGGTCGCGAAACCCTCACGAACGTAATAATCCAAAACCATCCATTTCCCTTTTAGCAAGCATAGTTGTAGATAAACCCACCCTTTAAGACAAATAAACAAAATGGATCCCGTTGAGTGCGACGGATGCGAGGGGTGATAATACCTTCCCCTCGCATAACCGACTCCCTTACCCTTTCTCTTGGTCGCAAGACCATCTTGTCCATTCTCTTGTGGTTTTATCGATATTTCCCCTTCCTTCGGGATAAATAAAGTTCGGTGGCGGCTCTGTGTTTTCCGCCGGTGGCTTCAACATTGTACTGAAAATGCTTGACGAAAGCCCGAGCAAGATCATTTCAGCAATGAATATGAGTTTTCTCCAACTTCATGTACCACTCCAGGGATGCCCCAGATAGGTTATCCTGGAAAAACTGAATCAAAAGCCCCTGATCCTCAGTATGCACCGACATCTTCCAGAAATAAGCAGTTGCATGAGTAATAGGACATGACGTTCCATTGTACTTTTCAAATACAGGAGGCTTGAACTTTGGAGGAACCTTCACCCCAGACACCAAACCGAGATCATTAGCATCTATACCAAGGACTCCTTGCCCTTCCACGGCCTTCAAATGTTCTTCCAACAACCGATACTTCCTATCCTCAACCTGAACTTCCGGCTCTGAACGCCGAACAGAAAACTGATCTCCATCCTGATCAAAGTCATAATCCTGCTCCTGATAGTTCCTTACACCGCCCTGATTAACCCTTCTGTTCCCTACAATACGAGGTCCCGGGGATGGAGGAAACTGCCCTACATTGCGCACAAAAGGGTTTCCAGGCATCCCATGAAAATTTCCAGCAGGCTGATCTTGCATATCCCCCAATCCTACAGAAATGTCCTGATAGAGCCCTTAATTTCTGCCATCCCCTAGATAGCGGCGCTGGTTGTTGACAATGGCAGCCAGTTCCTCCTGTCGGTGATTCACAGTGGTGATGACCTCCATGAACTGAGTCATTTGAGTAGCCATCTTGGCACTTATTTCAGCGAGCTCGGCTTGAACTTGTTCCATCTATCTTGGCAAATTGTTTCTGGTGGAATACCGATGAGTAGTCGTCTTGAATTCTGAATAAGAAAAGCAGAAGAATAAGAATACCGTCTTGAGATAACCTATAATGTTATGAAATGCATGATGTGCATGATATGTTTGTCATTTCCAGGTATTCAAGAGTCCTTTTATTTATCAATCACAACGTGCAACCAAATATCAAGCATACAATCAAAGGGGAAAAAGGACAAAAAAGACAAATACTTCAATTATTTACAAACAAAAGAAACGAAGTTCAAGTGACTTCGGACATCTAAGAGTATAACGATAATCAAAATACATGTTTTAAAGTAAACTTAACAAAAACTGAATAATAAAAACAAACAAATGGTCCCTTCCAACAATCCTAGGGGTGACCAAATACACCAAAGGTAAATAACAAAACTAAATCTCCGAAATAAGACACGCTTCAAGATGTTGACAATACTCTTCAAGCCTAGCTTTCTCCTTCAAAAGTTGTGATGCGACTACTTTACTTTCTTGAAACCGATCCTCTGCGACACGCCTCTGGGCTACTTCCTTCTTAAGATGAGAATCTTTGTCTTTGAGTCGTTTCTCCAAGCTTTGAATCTTCTTCTTGTAGATACTCTCAGATGCCTGGAGCTTCTGGCACTCTTGCCGGGTCTTACTCAACTCTTCTTCCGTTTCAGCATGAGACCTCTTCCTAAAACTGGTTGCATCAGAAGTTGCCCCTTGAGATTCTTTGAGTTTGCGAGCTAAGTCGGCCCTTTCTTGGTCTACCCAATAGAGTCTCATCCCTGCCTCACGGTCTTTTGCACGAAGTTGAATATTCTCAACATGAACCTGGGTGAACACCTCGGTAGGCACCGTGTTACTCAGAACAGCAGAAGGTTTCTCACATAAAGGAGCTGACCTTGCAAATGGTAACCATAAAATCTTAACTCTGGCTCTAATCCATTCCAAGTAAGGAACCCTAGTAATGGGAACCTTCTTGCCCAAAGTAGTTCTATCCTTCTTGTGAATTCCCTTCCAAGAACTTGTCATTATTTTCAACATCACAGGATCACTACCTCTAAAAAAATACACTGACTCAAACACCTCTTCAACCTTTGGCGGTCCATCCATTGCATATCCCAATTGACGATAAGCAAGCACAAGATTATAGTTGATACACCCCTTAGTTCCTATGAGGGGAACATTAGGGAAATCTTCGCAGCTAGTGATAATACTTCGTACTTCTCCCATGTCATAATTCCACTGGATATCAAATGAAGTAAGGTTGACAAGTCTTGATGACCATCGGAGAGAATGCCTGGTATCCATGAAAGGGCCACTTATTGGTAGGTGCAATTTAAACCATTGATACAACATCGAATGACATAAACTTGCATTGCCTCCTTTTCCATGCCTGGAATGAATGGTGTAAAGAGTATCTGCCAAGAGTGTCGGTACCGGGTTCTTAATTCTAAAAACACAAATAGCCGCCAAATCCACAAAATTTCTCTTGTGAGGGAAGAGGATGATCCCGTACATCGTGAGAGAAAACAGAGAGCTGAAGTCACTCCAATTCCCTTTCTTTACCCAGTCTTCAGCTTTCTTCACTAAGAAATCCAAATAAAACCCTGTAGTATCCTCACTTGATTTCCAATTGTCTTTCACCTCTTTCCAACTCAAATGAAGAATTTCAGCAATAACTTCGAACTTCAGCTTCTCCGGCACTTGGAAAAAAGGAACTTCATAGGACAACTTGATATTAAGTAGGTACGCGTACTCTTCTAGTGTGGGAACCAGTTGATAATCTTGAAAAGTAAAACACCGTAATTCCTTATCATAGAATTGGAAAAGGGTGATCAAAGCCATTGGATCGATTGGAGTGTTAAGGATTAGTAACAAATTGCCATAATTTTTGTTGAAATTATTCAGAACATCACCCTTCAGATAAAAACTCAACCTCTTCAATTCGGACACATCAATAGTAGGAATATGATAAGCGAATGTATGTTTGGTGGGATCTTTAACACGAACTGAATCAAACTCATCTGACGGGAGGCCAACCATTTCTGATGGAAAGAAGACTCTCGAATGTCCCTGGAAGATGACATGCATATGCTAGTTATTTTTTATACATCATTTTTTTATAGAAATAAACATGCTATGATGCAACATGACAGGATCAAAGTTTCACACTGGATCATGGCTGGACCATTACAGAACAACACCACTCAAGATCAAGAGAAAAATCCCAAAGCTTCAAAACTATCATGGGAACCTGAGTCACCTTCGCAACACAAAGTCACCAACAGTACATGTACCTGTAAGAAAAGTTTGCCCTCCCCTCTCACGGGTGTAGTCTAGGTTAAGGTAAGGTTAAAATCCAAATTAGAGTACAAGAGCTAGAATGTCGGTATCATCATATGATAACACCTATCTGAACTACCTCTGAAATCATGGGTCTCATGGTCGGGTCTACAAAGCATCTGCCTCATAGCTGCCATGGCCACTCTATTCCTAGTTCCTATAGAATTCACGCATAGCCTGGGTATGAGGCCTTTTACCTCATGGAACAACCCACCCACCAAGAAAACCAGAATCCAAACAGTCCATCCAAATCCAGTATGCAGAAATTAAAGCGCACATAGGATGCAATGCAAACAGATAAATATGCAAAGCGGTAAAATAAACTCCCAAAAAGAAAACAAACAAGAGCTAGGATCGACTCCGGGATGGACCAGCAAGAGGTCAATCTGCTCCCCAGTGAAGTCTCCAGCTGAAACAACCTGGCCGGAACCTATCATCTGGATGTAATGAAACATCAATGAAGTCTCCACCGAATGTCTTTTATCCCGCCGAAAGGGAAAGGTAAACATCGAGAAAACCTGAAGAGAGAGAGAGAGAGAGAAATCGTGTCCTTTCGACCGAGAGATCGGGTAGGGGAGTCTGTTACGCGAGGGAAAGGTGTTAACACCCCACACGCCCGTAGTACTCTACGGTATCCACTCTTGTTATCTAATCTAATGGGTGTGGTCAGATCCTATGTCTATGGCTTAAAACTGAAAAGGGAATGCATGCGAAAGGAAAAAAAAAAGAAAACAATGCAGGGAAAATAAAAGTTGTGCTCGATCGGGCCCTACCCCAATGCCTACGTATCCCTTTTAAGGAATCAGAGCAGCCGTAGTTCGGCTTATATATTTTGGTTGGTTTGTGTTTTTTAGTTAAGACAACAAAAACAGTCAAGATGGCAAAACATCGAATGAAACAACAAACAAATAAGATGGTCAAACATTGACTGAATAATAACAAAGTAACATGTCAAAGATGGCGAAACATCAAATGATAAAGCATCACACCTAACAATGACATTGAGGGTCAGAGTAGGATAACAAACATGTGCGATGGCGAAACATCGGCTTCACACAAATATGCGATGGCGAAACATCGGCTAAAAGATAATAAAGCATCATGGCAAAGATGGTGAAATATCGATAAAACAGATGATAAAACATCACACCTAACAATGATATTGAGAATCAAAGTAGGATAACAAACATGTGCGATGGCAAAACATCAGTTTCAAACAAGATGTGCGATGGCGAAACATCGGCTAAAAGATAACAAGATATCATGGAAAAGATGGAGAAATATTGATAAAATAGATGACAAAACATCACACCTAACAATGATATTGAGAATCAAAGTAGGATAACAAACATGTGCGATGGCGAAATATCGGCTTCAAACAAATGTGTGATGGCGAAACATCGGTAAACCAGGTTTAAAAGCAAAGCCAAGAGGCACACAAACAAAGCAAGATCGGTTTGTATCTTTTACCTTGAAGAAGGGTTTGAGTTTATTAGAAATGTCTTAAGATTTGCCAAGAAAATAGTTTTGTTTTAAGATGCAGAACGCATAGAAAAGAAAAACAACTAAGGGAAACTAGCCTAGTATTATCCCTAGTGTTATCATACAATGGTTGGCCCAAAGGATAAGGATAAAGGAAAACCCTGCCTTAATTAACATGTTAAAGGAAGCTTAACAAAACTATCCTATAGGGAACATGCAATGAGAGCGAAGTCGTGATCTCAATTTCTAAATTGAGTGACTCATCGATCTATAATTAAAGAAGAAAAGTAATAAACATCCTATAGGGAACATGCAATGAGAGCGAAGTCGTGATCTCAATTTCTAAATTGAGTGACTCATCGATCGACAGTTAAAGAAGAAAAGCAATAAACACCCTATAGGGAACATGCAATGAGAGCGAAGTCGTGATCTCAATTTCTAAATTGAGTGACTCATCGATCAAAAGCAAACACAACACATGTATCAGACAAAAACTAGAGGGCCTCCTGACATATATCAGCAACAGAGGTCCCGCCATGCAATCAGAGAACTATGCAACATGAAAATAGAAGAAAGGAAATAGTGCAATACCAAATGGATAAATATCCGAAGCAACTGAGCAAGAATAAAAGAAACCCATAGAACTTCAAGCAAGCTGGCATCAGTAGACAAATCAAGTCAGAAATTACGCCATCAGGATGTAAGTAATGAGATTATCAGATATTGAACAGATCCCATGGGCAGTGTATGGAATTCACAATCACATGTATATATCCTGCATGGAATGTCAAACATGCCAAACACAATAGCAGTGCCAATATAATAAGTTATGTTCCACAAATAAAGTGAAACACAGTAACCTCAGGTCAAGACTGGAAAACCTTTCTCAAAGTACCTCGCACACTCAACAACCAAGTTAGTATTCCCACGAATAGAATGATGATTCACATAAGGGATGGATGCAACATGATGAAGTGAGAACAACATGATAACAATTATCAAACATTAGACATGATAGACAAAAGGAAACATGCATATGCACAATTTGGTCAAGAGAATCAGAGGAATGTGGCTCCTTTCTATCACCATATTGAATTGACAATTGAATATCAATCGAGGATCATGGGAGCTTGAAAAGAATACAATCAAAGACCATGAAGGTCAGGGGCAAACACATTTTGATCATGTACAATTAATTCAACCACAGCTTCACAAACACAATAGAAGATGAAACCCACATAATGCATCAAAAAGGTTCAAACCTTCAAACAATGGGGCATTAAGTGAAATGACTTGAGTTATTTAATAAACATATCCAACATGATCATTAGGTGCCTAATCATAGGCCTCACTCAAGTTCATTGGCCATCAAACAAATTGCAATAAGACATGCAACATTAATTAGGTACCTTCACTTCAAAAATACATCAAAAATAGAAACAAGGATCCATAAATCAAACCAAAAACTTATTAGCATCTTTGGAGTGCGTAGAAGTCAGAAAGCAAGCCTTGAGTTCATGAATGATTGAGGATGGGATCAAATGAGGCCCAAAGTTCAAAACTAGTTGGCAAAACTACCAAGCTAGACAAGTTTTCAAAATAATTTGTGGAAAAATGTCAAACCAAGTCAAATAATTCAAGAAAAATGGTTTTCAGATCCTCAACACATTCATCAACCCTAATCAAGACTTGAATTATATTGAAAATCCAGGGCATAATGATTTTGAAAAAGAAACTTGCACAATAAGCAACAAAACCCTAATTTTTTACTTTTAATCTTAAATATTGATTAGATAAGATCAAAATTCAAACAATTCAAACCAATATCATACAAATCACAAAGAAACCCTAAAAGTCAAAATACATATTTTTCACATTTTTTTGAATTAGAGAAAAGTCAAAAACAAAATTCAATTCAAACAATTAATCAATTAATCCAATAATCTCATCTCAACATGAAATTTTAAACAAAAGTCAAAAATGTCCAATCAAAATTATATTTAAATATTATCACTAAAAACACACATCTCGGATTTTTTTTAGAATTTTTGAATTAAAGGAAATGTTAAAATAAAAATTAACCAAACAATTAACAATTAAATTATTATTTAAGGGCAAAAATGCAAACCCTAGCCAAAAGTCACAAAAGGGTCAAAATAAAAATATATTCAGATTCTATGATTAAAAACAAGCTTGCATGATTTTTTTGAGAATTTTTGAATCAATGGAAGTATTAAAGTAAAAATCAAACAAACAAATATTACAAATAAACTTTTGAAATTAAATTTTTAATCAAAAGTGGAAAAAATGCTAAACCAAAATCAGAATCCATTTTTACATTATTTTATGAGTTCAAAATATTTTTTGTGGAATTTTTAGATTAAAAGAAATATTAAAACAAAAATAAACATTGAATAAACAATTATTTAAACTTATGAATTCTTAAACTAATCAAAACATTTTAAAAAAATTCCAAACAAATATGACAAATACTAGAAACTATCATTGGCCTATGGTAATTTGTTTTATGATTTTTGAAAAGTTTTTTATCACAAAAAATAAAATCAGAAAATCAAATAAAACAAAATAAAATGAAATGCATTAAAAATTTGAACCATCCAATCAGGGCGCGCCACCTCATCATCTTCAACCTCAAGACAATGCCTTAAACGCGTGTTCTTTCAGTTTCATCCCTCATGTTCTGATCACTACCTCTTCCTTATCTCTCCACTAAAATCAATGATTCAAAGCTCAAAATAAAGCTGGATCTAAACTCTACATCATGTCACTTATAGATCTCGAAAAGATTGACTAGGCAATTAGAAATCTGGATGCGAAAATTGAAAAAACTCACTGAATATGAATTATTCAGAAGTTTAAACCACGATCTATTCTTCCATTTCAAACAAGATTATATGTCAAACCTATTGTTTGGCCATCTATGAACTCATAAACATGAAGTAATTCAACAAATCAAGCTGGAAATAGCAAAATGAAGTTCAAGAAGCTTACTTCAAAGTGAAACTGGAAATGTTGATCCCTTAGTTACAGAAGCAAACAAACTCCATGGTCTTGATCTACACACTTCAAGGATGATGAATTCACAAGAAATTTGATGAATGCGCGAGGGAGATGGGAGAATCGAAGCAACTTGCAGAAAAATGGTGGAACACTTCAGATCTGAAATTCTTGTAATGGGGGCCTTCTCCTCGTGAAATGAGGCTTACAGTGCACTATATAGTGTGGGTAGAGAAGGTTAGAAGAGGAAATTGGTCTTCCAAGATGTTCAAGGGCTTGTTTGGAAATTTTCGCAAAATAAAGGATGCACATGGGCCTCAGTTATTTGCTCGTGCGTTCCTCCCTTTTCTTTGCATTTTATCATCCAAATGAGGTCAGGAGCCCATGCTTAAAGTTCCAGGCTATGACTCATTGAGATGAGAGAGTGTTGGTGAATTGGCTTTTCTTGGCAACTTTGAGCATTTTGTATCCAAGCAAACACCATGGTCCATGGAGCACAAAATAGCTGGAATTATGGGCCTTAGAAAGTCACAAATAGGTCATGGTCTGGATTAGAAACAAAGAGAATGGTTGAAACTTGAGTTCTCATGAATTAGCCATTTTGCATACTTGTCAAATTTCAATAAAATGCCTCAAAATTCCAAACCTCATAACTTGCTAATATTTTTGAATTTAGAGACAAATGAGTACAATTTGGAAAGGTATTGAAAATATCGACAATCCCTTAGTTTTGAATTTTTGCAATTGAATCCATTAAGTTTCCCAAAATTGAGCTTGAAATTCACCAATTTTGGAAAATGGCCTATAATTTTGTGACTTCCAAAGACTATAATTCTTTATTCCTTACCAATTTGGGCATGAGACCAAAAGGAGATAAAATATCATCCTCTTATCTTTCCAAGCATGTTTCATTTGCATTTTTTGGATCAAAGGTGAATAAAATATGAATTTTTGAAGTTAAGCCCTTATTTTCCAAAATTAAAAACTTTTAGGGTTTCTTCATGAACAAGTTTCAACCCAAGCTTCAATCCTTTTGATCCAATGATCAAAATGGACTTGAAATATGAAAATTACACCCTTTAATTGATGGTTGACCAAAAATTCCCTTGGTCAACCTTGACTTTAACTGATTTTGACCAAAATGACCATTTTGCCCCTCTGAATCAATTGATCCACTTACCTTCAAAATTGACAATCAAAACTTCAAACATATGATCTTCCAAATAAATAGAGGACATGTACAAAGTTTCACTTCAAAATTCTCAAGAAATCTTGATGAAATCCCGAACCCTAGTTTTGTTCAACACATTAAGAGACTGATGAGTCATCTCCAAAACTTCAAATCCTCTGGGCATCTTGACCAAATTCTTGTACAAAGACTTTTCAAAATAACAATGAGATGTTGTAGCTTCCAAATCAAAACTTGTACATTGATCAATAGCCTTGATAAAACAAAACCCTAATTTGACTGGTGAATCAAAAGAGAGATTCCTCTTATAATCAAACACAAACTTCAATCCTCTGATGATCCAAAGAGATGGATAAAACATCCTGAGATATGCAATAACTTTTGAGCTTGAAAGATCCAGAGGTTTAGATGGTAAGATTCTTCTTGAGTAACTTGCCAATGCAATCAACCTTCAAAGCTTGAGGAAGACTTGATAACCAAGGTAATTTGATCCCATCACAATGTTTGAATGCAATGCAATATGATATTCATGATGAAACATAAGCCTAAATCAAGAGGGTAAATTTTGGGGTGCAACACTAGGCCAAATCATTGAGAACGTCCAGTTCATTTTTTATTTTTCATTTGTAATTTCATTTGTTGTTCAAACAATTACTGTTATGCCGAACTTTGGTTTGCCCATTAATGCATCGCATATGTTTGTCTTGAATGATTTCATTGTCATTTTATTTAAACCTTTTTCTTACTTCCTTTACGTGATATTCGACTCTCAATTAAAAAGCTATAAGCCTTTAGAGGGAGGATGACAAAAATGATACCATAATCTCACATAGTGTGCTTTTGAACAGACCTTGCTGACGATGTACATGCGTTGTTTCAAATCCCAAATAGTGGATTTATAAGGAAGATAATCCCTAGTCAACCCCTTTGAGCCAAAGAAGTAAGAGTTTTTCTTTTCACACAAATTAAAACCCTTAATCATAACCTGGGGCAGGGTAGTTTTCTCGGTTAATTCAGATGCACATTCAGTCACAATATTCTACTTCATACATAATGAATGGTGTAGCGGTAGAAATGTTTAAGACTAAGCCATTGGATTGACTAGGCTTTATACAAATCAAAATAAAAATCGCCACCGTGCTTTATTGTTTCCAAAGGAATGGGAAAAGAGCGAATAACCCAAAAATAGGGGGAAAGATTATAGGTAATGGGGTTGGTTATGCAAAGGGAAGGTAGTAGCACCCTAAACATCTACGATACTCCGCAGGAGCCTCTTTGTAAAATATGTATATTTTGGCTATAAAAAATGTTGTATATAAAAAGTGGATGGTGGAGGTGAGGAAAGAAGCGTATTTATTTTATAATTTTTGCACCCGCCACGGTTGCGAATCTTTAGTGCCTACGTACCACCTTTCGTGCAATAGGGGATCAGGGTACACGTAGTTCCTCTTTTAAAAATTTGAAACACAAATGCGTTGGTTAATTTTATGAGATAAAACATCATCATCATTATCCGTGTGGAAAACATACCTACTACCCACAACCATGAGAAAGGATAATTTGCATCATCTCAAAGTGGAGGATATGGCTTTGATTTTAAAATAAAAAATGCCTCACTCAACACCCAAGTGGAAAATATCTCTCTTCACTACATATTGTAGAAGTATAGTTGTTTGTATCACTACAAGGATTGACAAGAGTCTAATCTTTTGAGAAAATTTTAAAGATAAAAATCCAAAATGGCAAGAAAGTAAATGCTCAAATGAGAAAAGATGAAAATGGCATGAAATGTAAATGCTAAAAGTAAATGGTACATAAAGCATAAAAAAGAATGAAAGCATAAGGTAAAACAAGTCAATAATTAGTGGTTAGTTGGATGACCATCTTGAAGCTTGCATTTGGAACTCGTTAGAGGATTGGTAGAACCAAATCCTCCACACAACAAGTTGCATTTGATTTTTGTCAAGTATATCATCCATTTGGAATTCACATAAGTACCATTTAATGATCAACGATGTTCAAGTGATCTGCGTTGACCAAAGGTGTTATAGATCCATTAGAGGATCGGTAGAACCAAAGCCTTCACAGAATGAATCTCAAGGTTATTGGATCAAAGAGATCAAATTAACATACTTGGGCTTGCAATCTTAAGTTTGGGCCACGAATGATCATTTATTCAAACCGGGACAAAATTTAGCGCTATGTTAAGCAAACGTAAGTGGACTTATATAGAAGTCGCACCTATTTTGAGGCTGGTCAATAGCAGTCTATGCACCATTTGTTTTGAGACATGATATAGAGATCATGCTCCAACAACATCTAGTGCAATAAGAAGGGGATGAGATGAAGAGGGGTGAGAAAAAATATACAAACCACATTTGAATTAAATTTTAATCAAATTATTATTAAAATCATTCATCCATTTTTGTGGAGTTAAACTCAACACCATGGATCCAATGATGTTAATAAAGTTCATGATCCAAAATCTAACCCAAGATCAGCCAGAAAATAGTCACAAAATAATATCACATTTTAATATACAAAAAAGGGTTTAAAAATAAGGTTTGAAAATAGAAAATAAAGAGAAAAATATCAACTATGTTCAAATTAATCAAGAAATAAAAAGTAAGACCATAGAAAAATCAGAAAAAGGCTCAAATAATTTTACAAATTTTTGGTAATTTTTTAAAGTCAGAAACTATTTTTAAAATTAAAATAAATGGGTAAAATAAACAAAAAATGGTAAAAAAAATAGAAAAGTCAGAAACAAAAATAAAATAAGGTCACCAATATTTGTCACAATATCATTGGATCATTCTATAATTTTTTCAGAATTTTAAAATGTATAAAAGTATTTTTAAACATTTAAAACAAATCAAATAAGTGTAAAATTTATAAAAAATACCAAAACACAAAATTAAATTGTGAAAAAATAAAAATCAGAAAGAGAATAATCAAAAATATTTTTCGTAATTTTTTCAGATTTTTTGGACTAAAAATGAATTTTCTATGATTTTTTGAAATTTAAAACAATTAAAATATAAAAGTCAGAAAAAAAAAATAAAAGTAAAATATGTGGACCATTGGATGAGTGTCAAAACGCGTTAGTAATCAAATCCAAGGGATCTGGCACGTTGTGCATATCATGGTCATTAGTGAATATTGTACATAATCATTAATTAAATCAGGATTTGAAAAATACAGATGGCGCGCCTTCATTGGTTGGAAGATGACACGTTGGTCATCTTCAACCTCCATCCATCATGAATTGCAGGTCTCTCAAACTGTAAAATTAGAAGCTCAGACCTATGTTATTCGCTTCGTCTCTTCAAGACGAAGACAACCACACCCTCGCGCCAAATTTATATAAATTGTAGCTCAAGCAATTTGGAAGGAATGTTTTGAAAAGGGATTTGAAATTTCATGGTCACAACGTGTTTCCAGTAAAAGGTAAGTGTTGCGACTAGAACCAAGGCAATGAGATCAACACAATGATATTAGAGTTTTGAAGAATTGATGAAGGAATCTACCTATTGAAGTTGAGTTGCAAGGCTCTGAAACTGGACTTCTATGGAGCAGTTTAGGGCACTATTCTTGAATGTAATTATGTGGTTAGCTTCAAGGAAGATCAAGGAAGGTGAATTGATGGAAAAATTGGATTGAAAAAGGCTCGAAAATGGATTTTGAAGTTACAAAAAATCGAGTTATGGAGCAAGTTTGGCAAGGTGATTCTGGCTATCCAAGCTTGGGAAAATGAATGGGATAGTTCATGTATTTATAGGAGAAGCAAATGGGATCAAACAGAAGAGTGAATGATGCGTTTTGGAGGGAATTCGTGCAAACCTGATGCACGAGTGAAGTATGATCCAAACTTCACCAAAACTCATCCAATTCTTGCGTTTCGATGCACTAATCCACTTGTGAAAGTTGGCTAATCATGTTTAGACCCAAAACGCGTGTTAATTTGAGGTTTAGAGGTTGTAACGTGAAATTCATATTCTGAATTGCAAGGAAACTTCAATTCCGAGTTACCATTTTTGAAACTATGGCATTCTCAACTCAAGGGGTCTTAAGGCATGATTCTTGATGCTTTATAAAGATGAGGTTACAAGCTTTGAAATGGAAAAAGAATGGATTTAAATGGATGCTTTAGCTGATAGTTATATTTAGTCAAAGTTGAAGAAAAAGGGTTGACTTTCCATACTTAGAAATATTTCAAATTCTTCATCAAAAATGTCCTATAATGTCTTGCATCCAAACATGGCCTTTCGATTGGAATTTGCTCTTGATCAAAAAATGTGGCACGAAGTAGATCTCTTGAATGACATTTTGAAACTTGAATCATTCAAAATCTCCAAAATTTGAGCAAGTTATGACATGTTGAAATTGGAAAAGTTTCATGAAATGACCTATAATCTTTTGCATCTTTAAGGCAACTTCCATTCATTTTCCCACTTTGCACATAAAAGAAGGCATAAGGTTCACATCCTCAAGATCATTTTGGAAAAATAATGGGCTAAAGGTGATAAACATTGACCAAGTTATGATCATTTGATGTCACACATGGAAAATTGGGGATTCATCGGGAGGACTTGTAATCTTTCTTCTTCACCAAGTTTCTTCCACATGAAAACTCTTTGGAACTTTTGAAGTGACTTGTTGATAATCCTTTGAAGAGAAGGATTTATTTGGAATCATTCAAAAATACCAAAATGTGAGCAAGATATGCTCCTTTGAAGTTCAAAACCCTAGCTCCTAGATCAAGAAAATGCTTTGAAGAACTTTGACAAACTTGAACAAACTTCTTGTACCAATATTCTTGATTTGTGAATATAAGTTGTTGAGGATGATAATGAGGATTTATAGCTACCAAAACCACTTCCATGTCTTGGAATTTAAGAGAAATATGCTCTTGTGACCAATGGGAACAAAACCTTGTCCAAACATGACAACTTCTCCAATCAACCCCATGTACTTTTGAGTCAAATCTAACAACCTTGAAATCTGATGAACCAAAGCAACCTTGCCATGCCAATCCTTCCAAAACCAATCCAATGGTTAGGTTTGAACTTCTCAAGCTATATTGACTAGGGAATGGAAATAAACTCATGAACCCATGGAGTAACTTGTTAAATCTCATTGCCCTTACCTACATGGATAACAAGCAAGACAAGCCAACATTGCATTTTATTAGTTAAATGAAGAAATAAAAACAATATTCATGATCACAAAAGGAACATAAGTCAAGGTGCTTGGTAATCCCTCAAAAGGAGCAAAACTCAAAGTAGGGAGGGGAACCAAGAATCCTAGTGTAATCTTGTTGTGAATAAACTAACATGGTATGATGAAGGGATCTTAGGGGGAAAATTGGGGTACAACAGCTGCCCTTATTTAAGTTTCTTCTATCCGGAGATACGAAGGTTAAAAATCTTTGTGTCGACGCGATCGAAGATACTTAAATATAAAACAAACCCTATTTTTGGCCCTAAGATGCCATGCAAATGATTATGCATATGAATGCATATGAACAGGACCAAAGAGACGCAAAGTATCACTGGGGTTGCAACAATAATAAAGAAACAAAGGAGCAACCCCACCAGGAAAATAAATCGCTGGTAGACCAAAAGACCTGAATCAAAGATGATGGTAGAATGGTCAAAGGATACACCAACTTCTATCGAAGGCGAAGCTACCAACGTTTACTGAAGGCAGAGAGAAAGATGACAAACATCGACGTTCACTGCCAATGGTCTACCAACTTTCACTGAAGGTAGAAAGAGAAAACATCATAGCACTTCCGTTCGCTGACGATGAACTACCAACGTTCACTAAGTGTAGCAAAAAGATAATAAACATCAACGTTCACTGCTGATGGTCTACCAACTTTCACTAAAGGTAGAAAGAGAATTATATCATATCACCGCCCTTCACTGACGATGAACTACCAACGTTCACTAAGGGTAGCAAAAAGATAACAAACACCGATGTTCACTGCCAATGGTCTACCAACTTTCACTGAAGGTAGAAAGATAATATCATATCACCGCCGTTCACTGATGATAAATTACCAACATTCACTGAGGGTAGCAAAAAGATAACAAAAATCGATGTTCACTGCCGATGTTCTACCAACTTTCACTGAAGGTAGAAAGAGAATATCATATCATCGCCGTTCACTGACGATGAACTACCAACATTCACTGAGGGTAGAAAAAAGATAACAAGTTTCCCCAAGATTCTGGTGTTTCACCTAGAACGGGTCTCAACTTCTTCTTTAACCAAGGCGCTCTGCCTGGAAAGGATAACATATGAGTTGTCTCAAATAAAGATATTTGCTACTTGTTGTCACGGAAGATTGTAAAAAGAAATGGATTTTTAGGAAGGAGGTATGACTTCCTGGGGAGATGTCATGATATTCTTGTCGAGGGGATAAAGTCTTCTCGTGCAAAATAAATTCACCAACCAAAATCTGGAGTTTTCAGAAATCCAAAGTAAATAACATTGTCGTGGAACCACAGATTCAAACCAGAAATAAACTGGAATGAAACAGTCAACCAGAATACATCCTTTGAGAAATAAACTCAAGAGGGAAAACCAAATCCAACCAAACAAGGATCTATACCGGAAGGCTAAAGCAAAAATCTTCCACGAGGGACAATTCAGTTGGGACATTGTAAGAATATACGCTTTCTGCTTAGGACCAACACTCTGTTGAAGAGAGGATAACGTAAATCTACAAAACAGGGTAATATGTCAACAAAAATATTAACAAATGTCAATGAACAATTACTTACCAATTTTAGCTATGCATGATGTATGCATGAATGTATAAGCGTTATCGTGCGTATGTTGACATGACAGATATACAACACTGGGAACAACCAGGTAAAACTGCCTCGGGCACTAACAACACTCGGCTAAACTTCATCCAGGATGATCATTCTAAGAAAGGTAAAGGCCATCTGAGGAAACAAAACCTACTGCCTGCTTTAAGTTTACCGAGGAGAAACATGATCCGGAGGTAGATAAATCAAAGTGATGAAATAGTACGGATACATGGATTGAACATCCTTCTTCAGGCTTCACCGAGGAAACAAGTGTTTTCGAAAGTAACATTCCTACTGGAGATTACAAAACCAGTCTCAAGCAAAGCAAACTGACCCCAAAACATCTGAACATTCATTAGGGAAATCAGACTCACTTCATTGGCGAGGTTAACATCATATTCACAATACGTCCTTCATTTGGAGAAACCAGGGACCTACGTTCTTCAAGAGAGGGTATGGTACTAATCTCTCTGGAAAAAAGAACTTCTATCGGACCAAACGAAAACTTCACTAGAGAAAATGCGGACTGAAACTTCACATCATGAAAACTCAAAAAAGAGGAGAAATGAATCCAAACTTGACCGAGGATACCATAACCATAAACCCAATACGGCGAAAATAACCCGAGTAGACCTTCCCGAGGGGAACAAAAACTTCTCAAAGCAACTGGAGTTTGTCCATTCTTGGGATCACCATTTTTGTTGTCATTGTTTCATCATAAATGTCAAAGTAAAAACAGATTGTAAAATCTCTTTTTGAAAAGTCAATTTTGTTATTTAATCTTTTTTTTTGCTTTGAAAGTTATTATCAATAATAAACGGAGTCTTTGCAAACTAAATAAAATAAGAAATACAAAGAATTGGGTAAAAGCTCAAATTTCATTAATAGAATGGTAGTCTGCAAATAGCGAGACTCCATAGATGATTACAAAGTTCAGAAAATGGTAATATATACTGAAAAAGATACATTGAGATACAATGACCACTATCCCCTCTAACACCTTTTGAAATCCTGAGCATCGGCTTCTGTTGAAGTATGGTGAGGATCCGAGAAGAGTGTTGCTTCAATAATCAAATCTTGTCTGACGTAGTTACTTTCCCAGAAAGTCCCTAACTTTTGCCTAAGCTGCCCTTGTGGGTTTTCAACTTAGCGGGAATTTTATTCTGTTTATGTCTCTAATTTTTTCCTAGACTACCCTTTCGGGTTTTCAGCCTACCAAGACGCTCCTTTTTGCTTAAGCCGCCCTTTCGGGTTTTCAACTTAGCGAGTTGTTCTTTTATTTCTTTAGGCGAAGTATTTCTTGACTGCGTCAGCATTCATGGGACGTGGGAAATCCTCGCCATCCATAGTTTCAAGAATTAATGCACCGCCAGAGAAGGATTTCTTGCCAACGTATGGGCCTTCAAAATTGGGAGTCCACTTGCCCCTAGAATCAGTGTTGAAAGACATGATCTTCCTGAGCACGAGGTCGCCTTCTCTGAATTCACGAGGTTTGACCTTTTTATCAAAAGCTTTCTTCATTCTTCTCTAATATAACTGGCCATGACATAAATCTTCCATTCTCTTCTCCTCAATTAAATTCAATTGGTCAAACCTGTTATGGACCCATTCAGCCTCTGTCAACTTGGTTTCCATTATCACACACAGCGAGGGACTCTCTACCTCGACAGGGAGTACAACTTCCATTCCATACACCAGGGAGAACGGGGTTGCTCCTGTTGAAGTGCGGACAGATGTTCGATATCCATGCAGAGCAAAAGGAAGCATTTCATGCCAATCCTTATAAGTAACAACCATTTTCTGGATAATTCTCTTGATATTCTTATTAGTAGCTTCAATAACCCCATTCATCTTAGGCCTGTATGGAGATGAATTGTGATGGACAGTCTTGAATTCTTCGCACAGTTATGTCATCATCTTGTTATTCAAATTTGAGCCATTGTCAGTGATAATCCTGCTTGGCACACCATACCGACATATAAGGTTATTCTTAATGAAGCGCACAACCACCTGCTTAGTAACATTGGCATATGAAGCAGCCTCCACCCACTTGATGAAGTAATCAATTGCTACTAAGATAAAACGGTGTCCATTCGAAGCTTTGGGTTCTATCATCCCAATCATGTCAATACCCCACATAGAGAAAGGCCACGGGGAGGAAATCACAATGAGAAGTGTCGGAGGCACATGGACCTTGTCTGCATAAATCTGGCATTTATGACACTTCTTTGCAAACTTATAACAATCAGATTCCATTGTCAACCAATAGTAACCTGTCCTTACTATCTTTTTAGCCATTGAATGTCCATTGGCATGAGTTCCAAATGAACCTTCATGAATCTCATGCATCAACATGTCTACTTCGTGTCTATCCACGCATCTGAGCAAGACCATGTCATAATTTCTCTTGTATAACACCTTTTCATTGAGGAAGAAACTGCCAACCAATCTTCTCAGTGTCTTTCTATCTTTCTTTGATGCACCGATCGGGTATTCTTGAGTCAGAAGAAAATTCTTGATATCATGATTCCAAGGTTTTTCATCTGCTACCTCCTCTGTTTTAAACACATGAGCGGGCCTATCCAGCCGTCGAACCGAAATTCGGGGTATATCATTCCAAGTATTCACTTGGTACATAGAAGCCAGGGTTGCCAGAGCATCCGCCATTTGATTTTCGTCTCTAGGGATGTGATGGAATTCAACTTTATTGAAGAATGGTAATAACCTTCTAGCATAATATTTGTAAGGGATCAAGCCGGGGTGACGAGTATCCCATTCTCCTTTAATCTGATTTATTACCAAAGCTGAATCACCATACACATCGAGAATTTTAATTCTGAGATCAATAGCTTCTTCGAGACCCATGATGCAAGCCTCATATTCTACCATATTATTAGTACAATCTAATGCTAACCTTGCAGTAAAAGGAATGTGCGATCCATGAGGAGTGACAATCACAGCACTAATTCTTTTACCATAAGCATTCACATCTCCATCAAATATCATACTCCAACGAGATTCAGGGTCAGGGCCTTCCTCAGGCAACGACTCATCACAATCCTTCACTTTCAGGAACATCACATCCTCATAGGGGAATTCATATTCTACAGACTGGTGATCCTCCACTAGTTGGTGAGCAAGATAATCTGCCAACACACTAATTTTAATAGCCTTTTGAGTGCGGCATTCGATATTGTATTCAGATAACAACATCTGCCAGCGGGAAATTCTTCCAGTAAGAGCAGGTTTTTCAAAAATGTACTTGATTGGGTCCATTTTGGAGATCAACTAAGTGGTGTGATTCAACATATACTGCTGCAAACGCTTTGCCCCCCAGGCCAAAGCACAACATGTTTTTTCCAGCATGGAATACCGCGACTCACAATCAATGAATTTTTTACTGAGATAATAGATGGCAAACTCCTTCTTCCATATTTCATCCTGTTGTCCTAGAATACAACCCATGGATTTATCTAACACTGTCAGATACATAATCAACGGTCTTCCTTCTACGGGAGGGAGCAAGATAGGAGGTTCAAGCATATATTCCTTAATACTCTCAAATTCCCTTTGGCAGTCATCCGTCCACACACAACCTTGATCTTTCTTTAACAACTTAAAAATTGGATCACATGTTGCAGTCATGTGGGAAATGAATATGGAAATATAATTCAAACGCCCGAGGAAGCCTCTGACTTGCTTTTCAATTCTCAGTGCTGGAATTTCTTAAATTGCCTTGACTTTATCAGGGTCAACTTCAATTCCTTTTTGGCTAACAATGAAACCCAACAACTTCCCTGATCGAACACCGAAGGTGCATTTATTTGGATTCAAGCGGAGATGACACTTCCTCAAATGCTGAAACAACTTCAACAAATCTTCTATATGCCCTTCTTCAGTCTGGGATTTGGCAATCATATCATCAACATATACTTCAATTTCCTTGTGCATCAGATCATGGAATAGGATTGTCATAGCCCTCTGGTACGCTGCATCAGCGTTCTTCAACCCGAAGGGCATCACTCTGTAACAGAATGTTCCCCAGGGTGTGATAAACGTTGTTTTTTCCATGTCCTTAGGAGCCATCCTTATTTGATTATACCCGGAAAATTCGTCCATGAACGAGAATACTTTGAATTTTGTTGTGCTAACCACTAACATGTCGATATGCGGCAATGGAAAATCATCTTTTGGACTAGCTTTATTTAGATCTCTGTAATCTACGCACATGCGGACTTTTCTGTCTTTTTTCGGTACCGGGACAATATTGGCAATCCATTGAGATTACACTAACGTCACAATAAAACCAGCATTAATCTGCTTTAGAACCTCCTCTTTGATTTTTACTGCCATATATGGGTGAGTTCTTCTCAACTTTTGTTTAATTGGCGGACACTCTGGATTCAACGGCAAACGGTGCTCGACAATGTTTGTATCTAGATCGGGCATATCTTGGTAAGACCAAGCAAAAATATCCGCATACTCTTTCAACAGCTCAATCAACCTGCTTTTCACATCAGGATGCAGTGATGCTCCAATCTTTACTTCCTTTGGATCTTCTTCTGAACCCAAATTGATTACTTCCAAAGGCTCTTTATATGGTTGAATGGTATTTTCCTCGTGCTCAAGCAACCGTGAGACCTCTTCTAGAATCTCATCATAATCTTCTTCTTCAGCCCCATACACATGACATTCAAAGTTAGGAGATGGTGCAAGGTCATTGTATTCAACGGGTTTTTTAATTAATCTGCACATATGATTTGTGATTGCATTTAAAAACTGACACATATAACAAGTGATCATGCAGATTAAATTTCAGTTATTATTTATTTTGAAAGGTTTTTTTTATTACCATTTTCCGAGAAAAAGCATAAAAATAAAGACATAATTTGGGAAACAAAGACAACTTTTATTATTGATCTTAACAGTCACAACAAACAGATAAGCCCTACAACATTAATACTTCCACCTTGGGCAGAGTGAAAGCTTTTCAAAAGAAAGATTAACAAATCAAATTACTTTGAAACATGTATGCAAGAGGGAACATCAATGGTGATCCAGTTCTGAACCCTGACTCTGTGCGTCATATAATTCGGCATTTCCTACTCTGCTTCATCCTCCACAATAGCGTTAATCCTGGAAACAGTCAGATGAAGATAGCCTCCGCTACGGAAAATGTCTTGATACCTTCCTACGGAAGGCTTCGGCTTCATTCCCTTACCTTTTTCATTCTTCGAAGAGAACCCTAAGCCAGTTTTGTTCTTGTTTACAGGTCGATCCACAATCCATCCCCAAACTTCACTATGACCATTACGCACAACCTGCTGCGCATCCTTCAGCAAAACCATGGAATTCTCATTTCCTCTTATGTTATCAATGGATAAGGCTTGGAACTGGGTTCCAACAGCAGCTTCATCCGCTTCTACAATACTGAAAGAGGATAAATGAGATATCAACAATGCTTGCTCCCCATTTATGATCACCGCCTTCCCTTCACGCACGAACTTTAGCTTCTGATGTAAAGTTGAAGTGACAACCCATGCTTCATGTATCCACAACCGTCCTAACAAACAGCTGTAAGTGGGAACAATGTCCATGACCTGGAAGGTTATCTGAAACAAATGTGGTCCTATATGGATAGGTAAGTCCACTTCACCGATGACAGATTTCCTTGACCCATCAAATGCTTTCACAATGATACCACTAGGGTGCATAGGCGTTCCTTGATATTTCAACTTCATAAGGGTACTTCTTGGTATAACATTCAACATGGATCCATTATCAATCAGCACATTGGATAGCGAATCATTCTTGCAGTTCATAGAGATGTGGAGGACCAAGTTGTGATTCCTCCCTTCATCTGGTAATTCATCATTGCAGAAACTCAAGTTATTACATGATGTAATGTTTCCTATTATGCTGTTGAATTGATCTATTGGCATATCACTCTCCACAAAAGCTTGGTCTAGTACCCTCATCAAGGATTCTCTATGAGCAGAGGAGTTCATCAATAAAGCCAAGATGGATATTTTTGAAGGAGTCTGCAGTAGCTGATCTACAATTCTGTAGTCGCTCATCTTAATTATCTTCAAAATATCATCTACTTATTTCTCTAACGTAGCTCCGCTAGTCTCTCCTGTAGCCTTCTTAGGTTCATCATTCTCAGCCACTTTCTTTCCAGCATCAACATCTCTCCGAACAACCGGTGCAAACACACGACCGCTACGGGTCACCCTGCTATTTTCGGCTATATTTACAACATCGAGCATTGGCTGGATGGGAACCTCCACACCTTCCTCCAAGATTGTAGCGTTGTATTTGTAAGGCACATCCTTATCTGATTTGTAGGGGATAGGACTTGGAAAACTAATTACCAATGGGGTAACAGCTGGCTTGCTATGATACTCCATTTCAAAATGGGTGGGTGCACCAAAACAAGGTACAATGACGTTTACCCCTTCTTCAACGCAATCGGTCATTAATGAGTCATTTCCGGAAAACAAATCTTCGTCTAAAGAGAAATACTCATCTGCGGAGGCATACTCCTCCTATGACTCTTCTTCTGTTAAATAAACCTCAATCATATCAACTTCATGGTAATCATCCCTTTGACCTATGATCTTGATAGTTCCATTATCTAACAACAACTGAACACCCTTCTTCACGATTGAACATCCTCGGGGGTCTCGACATCAAACTATGTAAGATCCATATTGGTGTTCCACCTGACCAGTCGTATGACAGAAGGTAGCATGCAACGGCACGAGGTCCTCATTCATATACTCCACATCAAAAATTCTGAACTCACCGGGACACCCAGAAACCATGTTCACTTTCTATTCATACTCTTCCCTAGGCCTGATTATGTGGATGAGGCCCTCATCCATCATCTCTTGTAAATCAGCCTTTATCTTCTCGCAACCCTGTATGTTTGTACTGCAAATAGCACAACCGGCATGGTCATGCGTGTAGTAGCTAATTTCACAGAGGTCTGCATGCATTTTCACCAAATCTCCTCTAACCAGATTAATATCAAAAATCCGGAAGTCGCCTAGACACCCGGCCACCATATTCACAACATTTACTCCCATATGCTTGGGTAGAGGATTATCTTTCACATTAGGTCCCAAGTCTTTGAAACATAGAACACCAGACTTCACAAATTTATGTACCTCAGTCTTAAAAGGATAACAATTATCGACATTATGCCCTGGTGCTCCCTGATGAAAAGCACATGTTTGGTCTTCCTTGTAGTACTAAGGCAATGGTGACGGTATGGCGGGAGGTGGTTGTGTCTGGACCAACTTTTTCTGAATCAATGTCGGTAGTAACTCTGTATAGCTCATGGGAATAAGGTCATAACTCTCCCTTATCTTATTATACCCTTGATTCCCCTGCTGGGACGGTCTCTGATAAGCAACGGTAGTCAGAGTGGTATTCATAACAGGAGTAACTGAGGCGACTTACTGATGACGCTGATAATTCCTTCTAGGAGAATTTACCCTCCTCTCTTGTATAACAGCATTTGTATCCCCTTCTTTCTTCTTGGTAAACCCATAAGATGGCTTCTACGCACCTCCAGATCCTTCACTCTTCGTCAAACGACCTTCTCTTACAACCTCTTCTAAGCGGATACCCATTCCTACCATCTCAGTAAAGTCACTTGGTGCGCTTTCTACCATCCTTTCATAGTAGAAAGCACCCAACGTATTTAAGAAAATATTATTCATCTCCTTATCTTCCATGGGAGGAATCACTTGGGCGGCTACCTCACGCCATCTCTGCGCATACTCTTTGAATGATTCCCTGTCTTTCTGAACCATGGCCCTAAGTTGATCACGGTCAGACACCATGTCCACGTTGTACTTGTATTGTTTGATGAATTCTTCTCACAAATCATTAAAAGTGTAGATAATGGCGCTATCCAAACTCATATACCACTTCAACGCAGCACCAGCCAAACTATCCTGAAAAAAGTGAATCAGCAGACGCTGATCATCAGTATGGATAGACATTCTCCTTACGTACATCACCAGATGAGCACGAGGGCAAGTGTTGCCCTTATACTTCTCAAACTCTGGGACCTTAAACTTAGCAGGTATCTTAACATTTGGGACCAAGCATAGCTCATTCACATTCTTCCGAAATAGCTCTTTCCCCCTGAGGGCCTTCATCTCTCTCTGCATCTTGTCAAACTGCTCTTGAAAATCATCCATTCTGTCATAAAGACCCAAGTCTTCACTTGGTGGAGGGAAAGGACGACACACATCATCATTAACAAACGGAACCATATTCACTGAAGGAGGCGCATCAGGAACAGCATGCACCACAGGAGGTGCTGGAGTAAGAATATTCTGAACCACTGGAGTATCTTGAGGCCCAATATTGAAACCTTTAGGTGCAAAATTCTCTGGCATTCCCCATGGATAACCTTGAGGCATATGGTTTTGAACAACAGCCGGAGTAGCAGATACGGGAACAGTCAGAGCTTCATTATTTGCCCTTGTTGGTTGGGGTTGAACACTCGGTGGCTAATTCTGAGCAGCCACCAGAGCTTCCATTAAAGTAGTCAGATTGGCCATGCCGGCCTTCAAAGCAGAAACTTCCTCGTGCAGCTCGCGATTCTCTTATTCTAAGTTGTCCATCTTCTTTTTGAAATTGGCCCGGGTGTGGTAGTGATGAGTCAGCTTGCTGAACGAAGTAAAGAAGCTTGGTAAGACACCTGGATATGCATAACAAATGCAAGAAATATGTGCAATATGATGCATGATATGCAATGCATATGATTATTTTTACTTTGTTATTTAATATTTCAAGGGATTTAAAGTTTATAGACATATTGCAATCATCAAAGTAATATCGCTTTTGAAATATTGAAAAAAATTTATTATAATAACTCCAAAATGGATTACAAGTTTCAATGATCCCAAGTACAAGATGAAAATAAAATCTAAAATCCTGAGAAAAAGAACTGATGGAGATCAATCTGTACACTGGTGTTTCCCCGTGAGCCTGGCAATCTGAGCCTTCAACCTCTAGTTTTCTTTCATATATCTGATGGCAACCTCCTTCCAATCATCTGAATCAGGAAGTGAGTAATCAGCACCTGATTAAGGCTTAGGAGAAAATAAATCCCCTTGCCTCCCCATATACTCTACCGCTCGACTCTCAAGGATCTCAATCAAGTCGTCTTTCTCCTTCAGGTCTACTCTGTAGGAACTCTCTAAAGTTTGGAACTTGTTTTTCCAAGCATCCCTTTCCTGTTGCATCCTGACCAAAGCAAGCCGCAACTCTTCTAGATCATCTAATAGGGGAGGAGTGGTCTTCACAAACAGATCAGACATAGGTGTTTCCCGGGAATACGACATCTTCAACTGAATAGCTCTCGATCGGAACCACTAAAGATATGGCTCCAAAGAAACAACACCCCTAGGTCCCAAATCCTTCCTACTTTTCTTATGAATGTGACGCCAGGCCTTCGCAATATGCTCCCTAGCTTCCCTATGGTCTTCTCCTTCCTTCATGAAGAAACTACTCAAATAAATACTATTCAGTTTATCCCTCATCGGATAACCAAGATGTCACCGTGCAAGAACAGGGTTATAGTTAATTCCTCCCTTTGTACCAAGAAGAGGTACATTGGGGAAACTACCACAACTTTCAATAATCTCTATATCCTGGTAAACTCGATGATACCAATCAATATCCTAGTGAGTAAGTGCCATGATCTTAGGAGCCCGACGGGGTTCCTTCTTGACATCCCAAAAAGCGTCAGACCGAGGCATATGAGAGATAAACCACCGGTACAACAGAGGCGTGCAACAGATAATCATCCCCCCATGATAAGAATTCCGAAGATGGATAGAGTAATAAGTATCACCCAACAGTGTAGGAACTGGGTTTCCAGTCATGAAGATCCTGATAGCGTTAATGTCAACAAACCTGACCACATTAGGAAATAAGAACAACCCGTAAGCAAGTAGAGCAAAAATGGCCTCAAAAGCAATTGTACTCTTCATTCTAGCAAAGTAACGAGCTTTATCCAATAAGAACTGAGCTGGTAACCCTTTAATTCCCCCTTTAGTAGTCATATGGGCTTCCACCTCAGACTTCCCCAGATGAATCAAGGCAACAATCTCATGTGGTTTTGGCTCACCCTTCAAACCAGTAAAAGGAACATGATCGGTAACAGGTAAATCCAACAAATAAGAATACTCCTCCAGTGTAGGCATCAACTGATAGTCGGAAAAGTAAAGCAATGATACATCAAATCATAGAACTGGACCACGGTCGAGAGAATACCCTCCTTCATCTTCAACTTCATGAGAGGAATAATGGACCCATACTTCTTCCGAAAGTCTGCAGAACACTCGATTTCGGGGATTAGACTGATCAACTCGTCTATCTTGGGATCCTTGAAACTGTATTTCCTGGTCTTCCTCTTTCCAAAATCCATGGTTAAAAGTACCTGAGATATTCACAAATAGTCAACCTTTAAAATCCCTTGAAATAATATTTCTCCAAAAGATGCTTATGAGTGCATAGATGCATGATACAGCAATCACACAAAAGATCACACATATAGGGTTCATAGGTTCAAAGTCACGAGCATGAGGTTGAAGGTACTACCCATAACGTATTGGTCAAAAAGTTATCACCTGTCAAACAAGGTTCTAGAGGTTCCCAGAGTCTACATCCTTCCTTCGGATATCACCAACTTCCTGATTAACTCTGTAGTTAGTAATATTCTCAAGAAAGACTCGTCCGAGCGTAGTATCGCGTGACAACCATTTCCGGATTACTCCGTCATAGCTTCCGCACTACATCTAAAAGGCCAAGATGGGTTTGGTATTCTACGGTCCTAAGTTTCAGCAGGCTCCCAGGTCAAAAGCAGTACGTCTTCCCGATTACTCGGTAAACGACACTACAGTCAAAGGGGCCTCCACTGAGTGGGGGATCTCATGTCTCTTTTTTTGGAATTACTCCCTCAAAGTTAACATGACTATACCGCCCTTCCTATCTTAAAGTTTTCCCAAGTCTGGGTATAGGACTTATGAGTAATCACCAAGTATCTTGAAAACCAGGAAAATCCAGACAAAACATATATACAACATATAACACAAAAATAGTAATAACACATATACAGATATAAACAAAGATAGGCTTAACCCACTTAGGGATGGACCAACAAGAGGTTAATCTTTCCCCAGTGAAGTCTCCATTTTTCTGTAGTGGTAGAAATGTTTAAGACTAAGCCATTGGATTGACTAGACTTTATACAAATCAAAATCAAAATTGCCACCGCGCTTTATTGTTCCAAAGGAATGGGAAAAGAGCGAATAACCCAAAAATAGGGGGAAAGATTCAAGGTAATGGGGTTGGTTATGCAAAGGGAAGGTAGTAGCACCCTAAACATCTACGATACTCCGCAGGAGACTCTTTGTAAAATCTGTATATTTTGGCTATAAAAATTGTTGTATATAAAAAGTGGATGGTGGAGGTGAGGAAAGAAGCGTATTTATTTTATAATTTTTGCACCCGCCGCGGTTGCGAACCTTTAGTGTCTACGTACCACCTTTCGTGCAATAGGGGATCAGGGTACACATAGTTCCTCTTTTAAAAATTTGAAACACAAATGCGTTGGTTAATTTTATGAGATAAAACATCATCGTCATTGTCCGTGTGAAAAACATACCTACTACCCACAACCATGAGAAAGGAGAATTTGCATCATCTCAAAGTGGAGGATATGGCTTAGATTTTAAAATCAACAATGCCTCACTTAACACCCAGGTGGAAAATATCTCTCTTCACTACATATTATAGAAGTATAGTTGTTTGCATCACTACAAGGATTGATAAGAGTCTAATCTTTTGAGAAAATTTTAAAGATAAAAAGCCAAAATGGTAAGAAAGTAAATGCTCAAATGAGCAAAGATGAAAATGGAATGAAATGTAAATGCTAAAATTAAATGGTACATAAAGCATAAAAAAGAATGAAAGCATAAGGTAAAACAAGTCAATAATTAGTGGTTAGTTGGATGACCATCTTGAAGCTTGCATTTGGAACTCATTAGAGGATTGATAGAACCAAAGCTTCCACACAACAAGTTGCATTTGCTTTTTGTCAAGTATATCATCCATTTGGAATTCTCATAAGTACCATTTAATGATCAACGATGTTCAAGTGATCTGCGTTGACCAAAGGTGTTGTAGATCCATTAGAGGATTGGTAGAACCAAAGCCTCCACACAATGAATCGCAAGGTTATTGGATCAAAGAGATCAAATTAACATACTTGGGCTTGCAATCATAAGTTTGGGCCACGAATGACCATTTATTCGAATCGGGACAAAATTTAGCGCTATGTTAAGCAATCATAAGTGGACTTACGTAGAATTCGCACCTATTTTGAGGCCGGTCAATAGCAATCTATGTACCATTTATTTTGAGACATGATATAGAAATCATGCTCCAACAACATCTAGTGCAATAAGAAGGGGATGAGATGAAGAGGGATGGGAAAAAATATACAAACCACATTTGAATTAATTTTTAATCAAACTATTATTAAAATCATTCATCCATTTTTGTAGAGTTAAACTCAACACCATGGATCCAATGATATTAATAAAGTTCATGATCCAAAATCTATACCAAGATCAGTCAGAAAATAGTCACAAAATAATATCACATTTTAATATACATAAAAGGGTTTAAAAATAATGTTTAAAAATAGAAAATAAAGAGAAAAATATCAACTATGTTCAAATTAATCAAGAAATAAAAAGTAAGACCATAGAAAAATCAGAAAAAGGCTCAAATAATTTTACAAATCTTTCGTAATTTTTTAAAGTCAGAAACTATTTTTAAAATTAAAATAAATGGTTAAAATAAACAAAAAAAAATGGTAAAAATATAGTAAAGTCAGAAACAAAAATAAAATAAGGTCACAATATTAGTCACAATATCATTGGATCATTCCATAATTTTTTCAGAATTTTAAAATGTATAAAAGTATTTTTAAACATTTAAAATAAATCAAATAAGTGTAAAATTTATAAAAAAATAACAAAACACAAAATTAAATTGTGAAAAAATAAAAATCAGAAAGAGAATAATCAAAAATATTTATCATAATTTTTTCTTATTTTTTGGACTAAAAATGAATTTCTATGATTTTTTGAAATTTAAAACAATTAAAATATAAAAGTCAGAAAAAGAAAATAAAAGTAAAATATGTGGACCATTGGATGAGAATCAAAACGCGTTAGTAATCAAATCCAAGGGATCTGGCGCACTGTGCATATCATGGTCATTAGTGAATATTGTACAGAATCATTAATTAAGTCAGGATTTGAAAAATATAGATGGCGCGCCTTCCTTGGTTGGAAGATGACACGTTGGTCATCTTTAACCTCCAGCCATCATGAATTGCAGGTCTCTCAAACTGTAAAATCAGAAGCTCAGACCTATGCCATTCGCTTCGTCTCTTCAAGACGAAGACAACCACACCCTCGCGCCAAATTTATATAAACTGTAGCTCAAGCAATTTGGAAGGAAAGTTTTGAAAAGGGATTTGAACTTTCATAGTCAAAATGTGTTTCCAGTAAAAGGTAAGTGTTGCGACTAGAACCAACGCAATGAGAGCAACACAATGATATCAGAGTTTTAAAGAATTGATGAAGGAATCTACCTATTGAAGTTGAGTTGCAAGGCTCTGAAACTGGACTTCTATGGAGCAATATAGGGCACGATTCTTGAATGTAATTATGTGGTTAGCTTCAAGGAAGATCAAGGAAGGTGAATTGATGGAAAAATTGGATTTAAAAAGGCTCGAGAATGAATTTTGAAGTTACAGAAAATTGAGTTATGGAGCAAGTTTGACAGGGTGATTCTGGCTATCCAAGCTTGGAAAAATGAATGGGATAGTTCATGTATTCATAGGAGAAGCAAATGGGATCAAAAGGAAGAGTGAATCATGCGTTTTGGAGGGAATTTGTGCAAACCTGATGCACGAGTGAAGTGTGATCCAAACTTCACCAAAAATCTTCCAATTCTAGCATTTTCATGCACTAATCCACTTGGGAAAGTTGGCTAATCATGTTTAGACCCAAAACGCGTGTTAATTTGAGGTTTAGAGGTTGTAATATGAAATTCAAATTCTGACTTGCAAGGAAACTTCAATTCCAAGTTACCATTTTTGAAATTATGGCATTCTCAGCTCAAGGGGTCTTAAGGCATGATTCTTGATGCTTTAGAAAGATGAGGTTAAAAGCTTTGCAATGGAAAAATAATGGAGTTAAATGGATGCTTGAGATGACAGTTATATTGAGTCAAAGTTGAAGAAAAAGGGTTGAATTTCCATACTTAGAAATATTTCAAATTATTCATCAAAAATGTCCTATAATGTCTTGCATCCAAACATGGCCTTCCACTTGGAATTTGCTCTTGATCAAAAAATATGGAATGAAGTAGAGCTATTGAATGAAAATTTTTAAACTTGAATCATTCAAAATCTCCAAAATTTGAGCAAGTTATGACTTGTTGAAGTTGGCAAAATTTCATGAAATGACCTATAATCTTTTGCATCTTTAAGGAAACTTCCATTCATTTTCCCACTTTGCACATAAAAGAAGCCATCAAGTTCACATCCTCAAGATCATTTTGGAAAAAAATGGGCTCAAGGTGATAAACATTGACCAAGTTATGATCATTTGAAGTCACACATGGAAAATTGGGGATTCATCTGGAGGACTTATAATCTTTCTTCTTCACCAAGTTTCTTCCACATGAAAACTATTTGGTACTTTTGAAGTGATTTGTTGATAATCCTTTGAAGAGAAGGATGTATTTGGAATAATTAAAAAATACCAAAAGGTGAGCAAGATATGCTCCTTTTAAGTTTAAAACCCTAGCTCCAAGATCAAGAAAATGCTTTGAAGAACTTTGACAAGCTTGAACAAACTTCTTGTACCAATAATCTTGCTTTATGAATAGAAGTTGTTGAGGATGATAATGAGGATTCATAGCTACCAAAACCACTTCCATATCTTGGAATTTGAGATAAATATGCTCTTGTGACCAATGGGAACAAAACCTTGTCCAAACATGACAACTTCTCCAATCAACCCCTTGTACTTTTAAGTCAAATCTAATAACCTTAAAATCTGATGAACCAAAGCAACCTTGCCATGCCAATCCTTCCAAAACCAATCCAATGGTGAGGTTTTAACTTCTCAAGCTATATTGACTAGGGCATGGAAATAAACTCATGAACCCATAGAGTAACTTGTTAAATCTCATTGCCCTTACCTACATGGATAACAAGCAAGACAAGCCAACATTGCATTTTATTAGTTAAATGAAGAAATAAAAACAATATTCATGATCACAAAAGGAACATAAGTCAAGGTGCTTGGTAATCCCTCAAAAGGAGCAAAACTCAAAGTAGGGAGTGGAACCAAGAATCCTAGTGTAATCTTGTTGTGAATAAACTAGCATGGTATGCTGAAGGGATCTTAGGGGCAAAAATTGGGGTATAATAAATGGCATCAAAGACGTCCTTCCAAATCAGAAGATGGTGACGGTTCCGCATAATCATTAAAACCGAAAGTCGTTATCTCTCAAAATAAAAGCCCGCTAAGTCAAAACCTATGAAGGAGACTTAAGAGAAAAATTGGGGCATCCCGCTGATTGTAATCACAAAAGAAAAAGTTCAGGCAAAAGAAGGGATAACGAAAACCAAAAAAAAGAGGTTACTACAAATCCTCGACACAAAAAAAAAATTACAAAATGACTGTTTCTTCCAAATAAACTTTCAGTATCCGAACCATCACCGGAACATCAAGGACAATATGTCAGACTCAATCGGGATTTAAACGCACAATTAACTGAGCATAGGACTGAAGAACATCGCGAAGAGTGAGTGGGTACAAATAAACTTTGAGCCTTTATCCTTTGTTTCTTAAACCGTGAACCAGGCCACGTTACAACCCTTAAAAGTCCTAACTGGAGCATAGGTTAGTTCATAAGCATACTGTAGAAAAGGTATCCTGACTCCTGTAGGACTTGCTATAAATCCCGAGATGATATCACTCTCTTGCAAAAAAAAATTTTATTAAAAAATGAATTTTCAAAAACTTCAAGACAAACATAAATCTTGCATTATTTGAATCACTTGGGGCATTAGACATGAATTCCAACAATGAATCACGTACAATCAAGAAAAATCAATATTCCCCAGCGGATTTCTTCTAAAAAACAATTAAACAGGAATTCCCAACGGAAACATTCTAAATAAACCAAGTCCTCTTCTAGAAATAGTTCAGGTACGATCCAGAGATGGATGTTATCTTGGTACTTATTCCATACTTCTCTTCAAGTACAGTTCATATACGATCCAGAGATGAATGTCATTCTGACACTCATTCAACACATGTTTCAAGTACATTTCAGATACGATCCATAGACAGATGTCATTTTGACACTCATTTAACACATGTTTCAAATACAGTTCAGATACGATCTAGAGACGGATGTCATTCTGACACTCATTCAACACATGTTTCAAATACAGTTCAGATACGATCCAGAGACGGATGTCATTCTGACACTCATTTAACACATGTTTCAAATACAGTTCAGATACGATCCAAAGACGGATGTCATTCTGACACTCATTCAACACATGTTTCAAGTACAGTTCATATACCATCCAGATACGAATGTCATTCTGACACTCATTCAACACAGGTTTCAAATACAGTTCAGATACGATCCAGAGACGGATGTCATTCTGACACTCATTCAACACATGTTTCAAGTACAGTTCAGATACAATCCAGAGACGGATGTCATTCTTATACTCATTCAACACATGTTTCAAGTACAGTTCAGATATGATCCAGAGACGGATGTCATTCTGACACTCATTCAACACATGTTTCAATTACAATTCAAATACGATCCAGAGACGGATGTCATTCTGACACTCATCCAACACATGCTTCAAGTACAGTTCAGATACAATCCAGAGACGGATGTCATTCTGACACTCATTCAACACATATTTCAAGTATAGTTCAGATACGATCCAGAGACGGATGTTATTCTGACACTCATTCAACACATGTTTCAAGTACAGTTCAGATATGATCCAGAGATGGATGTCATTCTGACACTCATTCAACACATGTTTCAAATACAGTTTAGACACGATCTAGAGACGGATGTCATTATGACACTCATTCAATACATGTTCAAGTACAATCACGACATAGATCCATCCACAAAATCTCTGCAGGTACTTTCTCCAACATGTACAGGGGCAGAAACATCCTGATGCAAAGTCATCGTCGTATCCTCAGCATACGACCCCATGATTTTATGTTCCCCATAGAGCAGAAACAACCAGAGTTTTGATCCCTCCTTCCCCAAGCAGGAATTACTTCCTCCAGCAGAGAGTTGAAATCTGTGTTCCCCAACCGAGCTTTTTAACCTTAAACAGTTCATAACCTCTTCCCGAGTAGAGTTTATTTCTCTAATTGTAGAAGTTCAGGCCCCAACAGAGTTTATTTCTCTACAATGGCTAAATATTCCAATAAGCATCTCCCTCCACAGAGTTATTCTCAAGCAGAGTCAATCCCCGGCAGAGTATTCTTAAACAGGAAGAGGAAATCCCCGGAAAATCATCTTCATTCACCATCCCCGGCGGAAATGAAGGATTCAGCTTCCCAATACTCTCCAGCAGCAGTCTGGGATTTATTTTCCCAGACTAAAATATCGCAATAACATCCCATATTCATACATCTGGCATGCACATACACATCGCATACAGCATAATCTCATTTATTTTGAGAACATTATCACGCAATGCATTTCATACATCATGACATTGCATGCGACTAACTCTTTGCCTTTTTCAGGGAAAAGATCAAATCAATAAACACCGTTGGTTACTTACGTGACCTGGTGGTCTTCTCAAAAGCTACGTCTGGCGAAGGGCTATTTTAGCATCTTCCTCATAACGACTTTCTTAGAAGACCTTCTCTAGTCCAGTCAGATTGATACTAAGATCTCTCTGATTCCTATTCCAGTTGAAGATATTCCAAGACTTTTGTCTGGTTCGGTTGAATCGATACTAATATTCTTCTAATTTTTATTCCAAACAAAGTTAACCCAAGACCTTCTCTGGTTCAGTTAGATCGATCCTAAGATCTCTCTGATTCTTATTCCAGTTGAAGATATTCCAATACTTTTGTCTAGTTCAGTTGAATCGATCCTAAGATTCTTCTGATTTCCATTCCAGTCAAAGTTGATCCAAGACCTTCTCTGGTTCAGTCCGATCGACACTAAGATCTCTCTGATTCTTATTCTAGTTGAAGATATTCCAAGACTTTTGTCTGGTTCAGTTAAATCGATCCTAAGATTTTTCTGATTCTTATCCAATCAAAGTTAATCCAAGACCTTCTCTGGTTCAGTCAGATCGACACTAAGATCTCCCTAATTCTTATTCCAGTTGAAGATATTCCAAGACTTTCGTCTGGTTCAGTTAAATCGATCCTAAGATATTTCTGATTCTTATCCAGTCAAAGTTAATCCAAGACCTTCTCTGGTTCAGT
Organism: Vicia faba; assembly: GCA_948472305.1. Lineage (NCBI taxonomy): Eukaryota > Viridiplantae > Streptophyta > Magnoliopsida > Fabales > Fabaceae > Vicia > Vicia faba. The sequence continues at coordinate 218,190,839 of OX451735.1, forward strand.
CAGATCGACACTAAGATCTCCCTGATTCTTATTGTAGTTGAAGATATTCCAAGACTTTTGTCTGGTTCAGTTAAATCAATCCTAAGATTTTTCTGATTCTTATCCAGTCAAAGATAAATCAAGACCTCTGCTGGTTCAGTTTGAATCGACCATTGATTTGTTACTGATTCTTTTCTGGTAGATCCTTGCTCGGGTTCAGTTAAATCGACACTAAGATTTTTCTGATTTCTTTTCCAATTGGAGAAAATGCAAAGCCTGGGTTAAGAACAGATAATAGTTTAATCTCATTTCCCCAGTAAGTCACTGTGAATCCTGGAATACGACCAGATAACAGTCAGCCTTATCATCCTTAGCAAGTTACTATGAAGCTTGGATCCGGACCAGATAGCAGTTCAGTCCCGTCTCTTCAGTCAAAAGATGACTCCCCAGTAGAGTAATGGACAACCGAAGCTCCTAGACTTTATTCCCCTAAAAAACATTCCCCAGCGGACTCCTCCTCGGACAGCGGGAACATGAATCCCCATAAAGAGACTTCTTATGAAGTCAACATTTGTTTTGGATGGCATCTTTAAGCCCGTCTCCAAAGACTCTCCGTCATATTCCTTGCATGGCATCTTTAAGCCCATCTTCGACGACTCTCCGTCATATTCCTTGGATGTCATATTTAAGCCCATCTTCGAAAGTCTTCTGTCATCTTTTCCAAATGGAATTTGTAATCCCATTCCCGATATTATTCACCAGCAGTCTCACTTTGGGCGAGTGCAAATTTCTGGGCACTCTAGTGTTCAATCATCTTCCACCTTCAAATCACGAAAGGCACACAAGCCAATCTACATCTTCGGGTTTAAGAAGATTGAACAGGGGCAGCTGTTGTACCCCAAAAGTTTCCCTCCCATTTTCACACAAGACATACTCCTAGTGGTTCTCAACTTGCCCTAAGTTGACCAAGAGTTGACCAGACAATTCTCCTCCTAAGGCAATGAACCCCCAACTAGGGTTTCAATTTTCATCAAGATGGTTGAGCTCCAAGGATCCCAAATTTTCTACATTATCCTAATATGTCCTCAAGATCATCCATGCCAAGTTTCATGCCTTGCTCAATAAATTTGCTCAGTCAATTGCTCAAGTATTGGAAAATCAACTATGTTAGGTCAAAAGTCAACTATGGCCCATGTACAGTCAAACTTCAATATTTTTGGTCAACATCAACATTTTGAAGTGATGTCCATCATTTGATCAAGGGTTGATCATGATTCCTCAAGAAATTCCCTTAACTCATCAAAAGTCAAAAATGGCAAATTAGGGTTTCTATAGGAAAAGTCAACCAAACTTTGACCAAGCATAACTTTCTCATACTTTGTCAAAATTTTTCCAACCAAAGCTCATTTTGAATATAATCCAATTCCCTACAACTTCTCTTCAGCCCTCAAGTTCAAGAAATGCACCATTTGATAGATACAAGTTCATACATTACAGGTTATTTTTAGAAAGTCAACAAAAGCCACTTTTAGTCAAGACAACTTACATCAAGATAATGTCTTCAAAATAAAAAATGATCAACATAGATATTGTACAGGAGATCTTGAGATTTCCAAAAAGTCCAAGATCATCTTCAAAAGATTAATATTGAGCAAGTTATGGTTTTCACAAATTGGGAAAATTTGTGAAAAATGCATGAAGTCAACTTTGAGCAAAATTGTATTTTTACGTTAATGGACCTAACTTTTAGGGTTCAAACATGTTTATGACATACCCAATGACCTCTAAACCTAACAATGCACTATTTTGATTTTTATTTCTATTTATTTGAATTTTTATTCATTTAAATATAAATTAAATTAAATAAATTAAATAAAAATACAAAGAATAATGGTCCATGACATTTGGGTTTGATTTGATCTATTAGAAGGCCCATATTTTAGTGCAAGATACATCCAAAGAGACCAGGTTCATGCAAGTGACCAAAGAGGCAAAGATATCACAAATGTGGACATTTTTCAATGTGTTTTATCCTTGTCTCCAAGGCTATGAATGCATTGATTCTTTACCATGTTTTTTCACTCCTATCTTCCCTCTATAAATACATAACATTACAAGTCAAAGGGATCACGAAATTCCTCTCCAAAAAGCTCTTCAAAAAGCTCTCCAAAAGCTCTTCAAAAAGCTCTACAAAAATCCTAAAGAATTGTTTCACATTTCATTCAAAAATTCCAAAGTTGTTAAAACTGAATTTCAAATTGCAGGTGGTTTTGATCCAAAACAAAGGCTCAGACATATTCCTGGAAGCCTCTTGGATTGTTCCCAGCCATTCCCAAGTCCTAAAGCTGTCTGAAACGCGTTTCAACCACACCACGGTTTGCGTTTTACTTGATTTTGATTTCCTTGATTCATACGATATAAACGCATTTTAATCATACATTATTAACCACTCTTATGTTTGCAAGCTTTCTGTATGGTTAGATTTTGAGTTTTAACGCAGGAATCGAAGGCCACCATACGCAGATGCACCATGAGACATCAAAGACGCTCCCCACTGAATCCCAGCGCCATTTCTGATTTGGGCCAAAACATTTTGATAACAACACCCCCCCCCCCCCCATATTTTTCTAGCCTGACCCATTTCTTTTATTTATTTCTTGATTTCTTTTATTTTATTAATTTCAAAATGTTTTTTTTCACTTAATAATAATATCACATAGAAATTTAGGATTTAGTTTTTTTAATAATTAATTTTGAGTACAATTAATTAATTAAACTTTAACTTTATTTTTCTAATTAAAATGAAATAGAATTAGGATTAATTTTATTTATATAATTTCTTTTCCATTATATAAAACAAAAATACCAAAAATAATAGAAGTAGTCTCATTAGAATTAATTTTTAATCAACAATCTTTTTTTTTCTTTTTTAATTAATTAGGATTTTGTTTAGTTTTTTTTAATTGATTTAGTTTAATTATTTTCTTAAAACGAACAAAACAAAAATATTTTTTTTACTTAGACTTTTTTAGGTTGTTAGACGTTTCTTTCCATTTTCACGTGCGTTTATCTTATTCTCGCATCTTTTATAATATTGTACCTGCTGATGGGATGTAATAGATTAAAATAGGACTTTACTACTTTTCTTTATTTTATTTCCCCCATTTGGACATGTAAATGTCCCCTCCCTGAAAACATTGTAATAGCATAGATTTAAATTCCTGCACTTTAAATTTATGCTAAATATTAACGGCTAGTAAATTAGGCGTCCATGACAAGATAAAGTCAATTAATCCTTAGATCACTAACATAAGATAAATATTTGGAAATTGAACACATTCCTCACACTTGCACCCTTAGGGTATATCTCACTTGGTTGCCTCAGAAAAATAATGGTCATGTCCCTCGAGTGTAGGGATATCTTAGCAAAGACCCTCGATATGAAAGTCATCATAAAAGATCATGGTCCTTAAACGTCCCTCGAGTTGCCTACGAGAAAATGATCTTGTCCCTCAATGTTGCCTATATGATGACAGTCCCTTCGAAATGATAAGGTATCCTTACATGTTGCCTTCAATGACCATAAGTATCCCTTTCGATAGTCCCTCAACATCCAACGATAGGGTTACCTACTCACTAATAGTAGGATAGCACTATCTAAAGGGTAGGAGGAAAAGAACATCCTTTTTCGAGTAGGTAGATAACTATTAGGTACTTGCTCAAGAACCACTTTTTTTTACACTTACACACTTTTAAAAATCTTTTCAAAACGCTTTATCACACTCTTGAGGACTGATACAAGAGTTACCATAAAGCAAACAAAAATTTCAAAACACACAAACACAAACAGTTTTAAAAAATGAGCAGGTACCTAAGAGCCCGTGGAAAACCACGGATGGAAAGGGTTCTAACACCTTCCTTTCCATTATCTACCCCCCTTACTCAGAAAATCTCGAAAAAGGACATTTTCTGTTCTTTTCACCCTTTCCTTTGTTTGATAAAAGAAAAGTCGGTGGCGACTTTTGCTTACCGCGACATTTACAAACAAAAAATGCAAACCAGTATTAACAGTCGGTTCTGCCACCGTATCATATTCTGCAACTTCGAATTTGGTTTTACAGCCTGCCTCAATATATTTTTCTTTGCTTATTCTTCATCCTTGAACTTCACTGAAGCTAACAGAAGAAGAACCAAGCCCTAAATCATCCTAGATTATGCTAGCCAAGTCAAGTTTCAGAACTCTGAATTTGAACTTCAATAGATAGATTCCTTCATCAATTATCTCAAAATTTGTTACTACAATGAAGCTCTCATCATTCTGATACTAGTCGCAACAATTGTTTTCAACTGGAGTTGAGTTTTGGCCATGAATTTTCAAATCCCTATTCAAATTTCTCCTTCTGGTTTTTTGCAAATCGAGTGAGCTACACCTTAAATAATTTTTTCGCGAGGGTACGGTTGTCTTCGTCTTCGTGAGATGAAGCAAATAGCATAGATCTGAGCTTCTGATTTTACAGTATGAGAGACCTGCAATTCGTGTGGCTGGAGGTGAAGATGACCAACGTGTTATCTCTCAACCAATGATAATGCGCCACTTTTTTTTTCAAAAATCTGATTTAATAATGGATCTAGTGTTTTATTCACTAAGGACCATGATATGCACAGCGCGCCAGATTCCTTAGATCTTATTACTAACGTGTTTTGACATTCATCCAATGGTCTATATCTTTTTGTTTAATTTTTATTTTCTAATTTTTATATTTTAATTGATTTAAACTTCAAAAAATCATATAAAAAACATTTTTGACTCAAAAATTATGAAAAAAATCACAAAAATATTTTTCAAATATTCTCTTTCTGATTTTTATTTTTTCATGATTTCATTTTTAGATTTGATATTTTTTATAATTTTTTGTTTGTTTTAACTTTTTTTAAATTATTTTACATTACTTTTTGATATTTTTAAGTTCTAAAATTTTTTGTAAAAATCATTTTCCTTATTCCTGACTTTTTGAAATTTTTCTAGAATTTTATTTTGACTTCTACTATTTTTTTATCTTTTTTTACTTATTTGAGTGATTTTAATTAGTTTACAAATACTTTTCTGTTTTAAAAAATTGCCAAAATTTTAAAAAAAATATATATGAGGTCATTTCTGATTTTTCTGGTCTCTTTAAATTTTTCTTTGATACTTTGAATATGGTTTGATATTTTGCCTTTTATTTTCATTTTAAAAATAATTTAAAAGTCATTTTTCCTTTTTTATCTTATTCATTAAATACAATTTATTTTTTTAATATATTCTGGCTATGTGTTTGTTGATCATGAACTTCATTAACATCATTGGATCTTGAGTGTTGAGTTTAACTCCACTAAAATGGATGGATGATTTTAATGATAGTTTGATTAAATTTTTTATTGAAATGTATCCCCTCCCTCTTCATATTATCCCTTTCTCATTGTGTTGCATGTTGTTAGAGGATGATCTACATATCATCTCTCCAAACATATGGAACATAGATTGCTATTGACTGGCCTCAAAATAGGTGTGACTTCTATATAAGTCCACTTATGATTGTTTAACATAACGCTAAATTTTATCCTGATTCGACAAATGATCATTTGTGGCCCAAACTTATGTTTGCAAGCCCAAGTATATTTAATTTGAAACCTTTGATCCAATAAACTTGAGGTTCATTGTTAGGAGGCTTTGGTCTTATCAATCCTCTAATGAATCATCATAAATTTTGGACTAAGTAAATCATTTAAACATCGTTGATCATTTGATTGTTGCCTTGAGAAATTGAAATAAATGATATACATGACAAAAAGCAAATGAAACTTGTTGTTGAGAGGCTTTGATTTTATCAATCTTCTAATGAGTTTTCAAATGCAAGATTCAAGATGGTCATTCAACTAACCTCTAATTTCTAACTCATTAACAATTGACTTTTATTTTTATGCTTTTACTTTATTCCTTTACTTTTATGCACCATTTATTTTGGCATTTACATTTCATGCTAGTTTCATCTTTGCTCACTTGAGCATTTCATTCTCTTTTTGAAGATACTTAATAACCAACTTGAACAATAAAAAACTTTAAGGTTACTTGGACCATTTGGTTACTATCATTGGCATTTTGGAGTATAGACTTTTTTGGACTTAGGATTAGAGACCTTAACCTACCTAGAGACCTTGGTGACTTATATTATAATTTTGTCTGGAATTCTTGGGGTTTTCCCCTAAGACATTGGGTTGTTTGTTTTCTTTGTGTGCAGGTTATTTTGATTATATGTTTTGTCTGTGATCGGGAATTCATCTGTATACAGTCGTTACTCTGCCTATATTTTGAGAAGACTTAATACATTTGAAGTTTGGTTTTCTCAAGAGGTTTATTTTCTTTGCTTGTTTGGTTTCAAATCCAAAGGATGGGAATTCTACATTGACTCATTGTGTCAAGTGTTGGCTTCTTGTTGGTTAGACAGTTCTTTTCCCTAGCTTTTACCTTATGCTTTAGGATAATCCCTTCATCTCCTCTCATCTTCTTTAATTTCAAAAATCTTCTCCCTCCTTTTGAAAACCCTTCTTGTTTTTAAACTTGAATCGCTTTCACAATAAACTTAGACTTAGGTCCATGCATTTTCAAAATATTTTCTTAATTAAACTTTAACCAACTTAATAATATCTTGAAATTTTTTGTGAGAAGACTAAAAATCAATCAATCTCATTCAAATCATTTTTGCCCTTTTGGCTTTTATCCTTAAAACTTTCTCAAAAGATTAGACTCTTGTCAATCCTTGTAGTGATGCAAGCTACTATACTTCTACGATATATAGTGAAGTGAGATATTTTCCACTTGGGTGTTAAACGAGGCTTTTTTGATTTTAAAATCCAAGCCATATCCTCCACTTTGAGATGACGTAAATTCTCCTTTCTTATAATCATGGTTAGTAAGTATGTTCTTCCACTCGGAGATGACGGTGATGTCTCATCTCTTAAAATTAAGCAACACACTTGTGTTTTAAAATTTTTAAAGGTGAACTACGAGTACCCTAATCCCCTATTGAATGGAAGGTGGTACGTAGGCACTAAAGGTTCGCAACCGCGGCGGATGCAAAAATTGTAAAAAAATACTTCTCTTCTCATCTCCACCATCTATTTTTGTATACAACATTTATAGCCAAAATACACAAATTTACAAAGAGGTTCCTGTGGAGTACCGTAGATGTTTAGGGTGCTAATACCTTCCCTTTGCATAACCAACCCCCGTACCTAGATTCTCTCCCCCTCTTTTTGGGTTATTCACTGTTTTCCCATTCCTTTGGAAACAATAAAGCGCGGTGGCGATTTTTATTTCATTTGTGTGAGTCAATTAAATCCAATGGCTTAGTCTCAACATTTCTACCTCTACAATAAGGTTTTCAACAATTGCATTAGGATCTTCATCTTTAACCAGTCTTAGAATAAACTCGGTGAACTTGTTTAGAGTTCTTGGATAGAAAACATCAAACAAACAGTTAGTAGCAACAACATTATATATGTTTGAGTTTCATATTCTGAGGATAAACATTATCAAAATATTTTACTTTCTCCCCCTTTGTTAGAAATCAAAAAGGTGATAAGGATAGAGGAGTGAAATTGATAGAATATTGATTTAATGCTTATTAATTTTATCTTTGTTAATATCATATATTCTTTCTTTAGAATCTATAAAGTGCAAATTATCAAAACATTTAAAGTATCACATAGAATATATGTAAGTAAAATTTATAGAGATAGATATGCAACATAATATTTCATGCTGATACTTTTTATTTGACAAAAATGATTTAGAGATAGGCTGATGACAACAATGTTTTGAAAAATAAGACATATCCTAAAGAAGACGTATTCAACTAGAGTACGAGGACACTAGCTTAGACTTCAAACACCTCGCAACTCTCATCAAACAAAGCATTTTCCCTTGTGAACAGAGCCTTCCGAATAATTTTTTATTACTTTATCTAATTCAAATAGTTTAGATAGGACACGCCCATAAGGAATTAAGGGTTTTTTAGAGTCTCTGGAATTCAATATTAATTCCTTTAGATGATTGAAAATGATAGCTGATAGATTGACTGGGATATTATTGTGAAGACAGAAGATAAGGCACTTATACCTTGGAAATACATCATCCATATCTTCTCCTCTAGGATGAAGGTTTGTTAGTAGGAACCAAAACCAGATTCTAGCAAGAGGTTTAGGTTATCTGGATTGTTGGGTTCATACCCATTGGAATTATCATGGATGGTTGAGAAAATATCAGCATCCATGAAATCAAAACTGCCATGATCAAAGGAGTTAGATTTAAGAGGACACCCAATTGCTTCAGCAATGGAGGAGCGGGTGATAACAAAAGGAATACCATAGATACTAGATTTAATGTAGCTACCATCACTGCTAACAAATGTATAAAGCTAAAAGTTTTTCATAATATTAGGGTAGATAGGACCTTGTAGGATAGCAACATACCCTGTCCAACCCTGACTTTCCATACACATGTTAATGAGACCGTCATCAGAAACATTGTTAGGACGTTTCTCATGAATTACCTCCAGAAGGTTTTCATCTCTATGAAACGTCTGAATGGACATAGGAAGTAGTAATTCTTATAGAGGACAAAAAGGGATGTGAAGAGAGAACAATGACTAAAACTTGAGGAGAGACTACATATGATGGAAGACATAAATAGACACGAGAATTTTAATAAATGAGACGATTGAGTTACTACAGATAATCAATCTTTGAGAAGCCCAAGACAATTAATGTCTTATGAGAAAGAATCAGACGACTTCACAAACTTAAAAAACGAAAGTTATTGGAGGATAGGGCATGGCACTAATTAGGGTAGGTCGCACATGGGAAATATTTTGAAATTAACATCCGAATATCTTATCATGTCATTTCAGTCAAGAGACAACAATACAACAAGAAATATTTATCATATATTCCTAAGATAATTAATTGCTCTAAGATTGCTAACGAGTACACATCCTTTTTAATTTAAACATTTCCTGTCAAGATAACTTCTAACTAGTATAAATATCTATAAGTACTCTGTTAGAAAGTGTATAATTACTGACCTGATGTATCTTGATTATCGTGAGGTCGCCTTCATCATCCATATTGTTTCTAATCATCTATTTAATTGTAACAACATGAGTTCCTTTCTGATCAGATACTTGGTTTGAAACATTCTTCTTGAACGGTTCTCTTTACAAGAGTTTAAATAGAAGCTTATGATTGAACATCTTTTGATCTTCTTGTTCTTCAGCAGCAGCTCCATTACCTTCAGATTTTGACAATATAGTTTTCCATACTTGCAAGTTTATCAGCTAGCTTTAACTTTTTAGAGTCAAGCTTATCATCTAATCTAATATGAATTGATTCCCATAAAATATGTTCTAGTGTTATATACTCTGTAGCCTTTTGAGCTTTCAGAACATCATAACATGATACCACTTTGAGCAGTAGAATCAAACAAGTTCAGATTTTATTTAGAGTTTAGGATAAAACAAGAGCATTCAATTGATGAATATAGGAAATATTGGTTTCTTGTTTTTCCATAATTCATAGTAAGTTTTTTTTCCAGGAAGAGGTCATATGGAGACACTGTTATGAAAATAACATGTTGTGCCTACATGCTTTGCCCATAAGTGTTTTGCTATATTGGATTGACTCAGTTTGAGATTTTATCTCAAATAGCACTTGAGTACAGAAGATGGTGAACACAAAATGTGACACATCCTTGTGTTAGAGAAACTTCACCTAAGTCCTCTTGTTGTAGTTATTTAAAATAACTAATCATTACTTTATATCCATTATTTGATATAGTTTTCACTAATCCAAACAAATCAATATGCAGAAGTTCTAATAGATTGGAGAAAGAAACAATATTATTTTCTTTGAAATAAGTATTTGAAAACTTTTCCCTTATGACATGCTTCCCATAAAGCATCTGAAGTAAACTTCAGTTAAGGCAGGCCTTTGATAAATTCAAGTTTGTTCAGTTTAGAAAACTTTCTCAGGATAACATAACTTAAACATCTGAGCCATGAACACTGCTCATCATTAACATATATGAGACAAACTATTTTTAGTTTTATAAGGTCAGAAAGTCTGATCTCATAAGTGTCGTTTCTTTTCCTTTCATTAAAAAAGGATATAGCCATCTTAGCAGCCACTGTTCCAGAGTTTTGATTTATTCCTTTGATTACCTCTGAAACCCATGATAATTTCATGCTTAAGTTCCGGACTTTGGAACATATTCCTTTTTCCCATCATGTGTTACAAGTAGCCAGAGTACATGTGTCAAGACATGTGTTTCAATTGCACTGCTAAGGATGCTTTCAACATAGCTTATCTTATCCTTTGGTACCCATAATCTCTTGGGTCCTTTCTTGTTAGATCTACCAGAGTTGTGAACAACTTTGGTTTTAGAAGAAGAATAATCATATTTGCAAGAGTTAAAACTAATTGGTTTAGCCAATTGATTTTCATCAGATTTAGAATCATATTTCTCTTCATCTTTTCCATCTCTTTTGGCACAAACCTAATAGGTACAAATGAGAGTATAAGGTAGTTGGAATGTTTTCCTTATCAGATTTAGATTTTACATGAGGATCATAACCAATACCATTAACTCCATTTCTGCTTACACCATAGATCATGGAAGCCAGCACACTTCTCCCTATGCTCTTAGCTAGAAATTTCTGGAAGGCTTTGTCATATTTCTCAATGACACCGTCAGTACTCTCAATGGCTTCTGGAAGAGTTCTCGTGCCTTTAAGGGGCAGAGTTTTCATCTTTCAATAAAAAATTCTTCTTTTAAAATAAAAATTTCTTCCTTCAACTTACTGATTTCAACAGATACAGATTCATGGGTCTTTTTGAGATCCTTGAACTAAATCTTCAGTAACTCATGTTTTTCCAGAATTTCAGAGAATACCTCTTTATAGAATACCTCTGGCTCCTTTGATCATAGAATACCTCTTTACAGAATACTTCTTCTGTTTCTGAATCAGCTTCATCTTCTGAGTGGAATACTTCACTAGATGATCCAACATGAGTCGTCAGCACCATGTTAGCATGTTCTCCATATGAGTCGCAGTCAGATGAGTCTGAGTCATCCCATGTTTCCATTAGCCCTTTCTTCTTGCCTTTGAGAGCTTTCTTCCTTGGTATGATCTTTTAAAGCTGAGGACAATCATTCTTGTAGTGTCCTGTGTAACACCCCTTCTAAAATACCCCGAATAATATTAATTATATCAATGATTAAAGACATATTCCATCAAAGTTAACACGGAACAAGGGATGTCATAATTATGAAATAAATAAAACTTCCAATAAAACAGTAGTCATGCTACACTGAGGGTCATTATTCAAATAATTCAATCAAATTAAGACCATGTCTTACACAGCGGAAAAATACCATAACCAAAACGGAATAAACCAAAACATAATTATTCCCAATGAAATTCAAAGAAACAATTGAATAATAACTAATTCCTCAACTAAATGTTCCCCAGTGTTACAACCTATCAGAGCACGACACTGACACGCGGACTTAAAGTAACATAGCTCTAGAGCCATCCTCACCAACTCCTGAGCTGCTAACTTTAATCTGAAATTGTTAAAGTAAGGGTGAGATTTCTCATAATTAACATGCATTATAAGCTTCTCAATCAACATTATATCACAAGCATATTATTTTACCCATTTTAGCATAAATTCAGATTCAACACGCAGTTCCAATCATACAAGTCATTATGCACAAATTAATAATCAACCAAAGAATTGTAAAACTGGAAGACATCCTAACATGTTACAATTCCATGCAAACACAAATGCAGACACAATGCATGTGGTACCAACACGTGACCAAGTCACCCAACACTGATCCATCATCAACCGGATACAGCAACCATCAATTCGTTCATAAACACCCGGACACGAATCCAGCCTAACCACCCATCATCACCCAGGTATCAATTAACGGCAATACAAGTCAAATTCCACACAATGGGAATTAACTTCACCAAAACAATGCATATGCACGCACATCACTAGCATGCAACATCAAATCAGTCTATGAAATACATCAATTTATCATAACTGAACCAAAACCAAAAACATGATATCTCAATGATCATGAACACCATCATTAGCAACATAAACATGCCTTTCATTCACACAATACTAATACATCCATCCATCACAGGTTCACTGCTACATACACACCCATGTGCGTTAGCCAATAATCACTTATTCCGGGATTTGACTCATTTTCAAAATAATTTCAGGTTTTAGGAAATATTTTCATTTTATAAAATAGAGCATTAAATTTAAGAAATAACGTCCAAAACGGCACTCAAAACGGAATTACGGTTTGAAAGTTATGAATTTTCAAAGTTTAATAATTTTCAAAAAGTTACAGCAGAACCCGGTTCCTACATAGGCAGGAATCGGTTCCTGCGAAGTTCAAAAATCACGCTTCTGGAAAAATGTATGGGAACCCGGTTCCTACCTATACAGGAACCGGTTCCTACGTGCATTTTTGCCAGTTTTTATAAATTCACACAGTGGAACCTGGTTCCTCCCCACTGGGAACCGGTTCCCACGACCTGCAGAGTCAAATTCTGCACTTTTGACAGCATTTATTCATTCTAAACCAATTCCAAACATACCCATACGAATTGCAACATGAGAAACACCAAAACACATCCATTTTGCACCATTATAACATCAAACAACATTATTTCATCATTCCTTTTTATCATCTGACACCCTAATGGTTTTCAACCTACAATTCGACGCAATAGGGACAATTCTACGGAACCCTAGAATTCTAAACCGGGATTCCCTAACATACTATGATCCATACTATTGAATATCTAAACCGATAATACAAATTAACTAATCGAAATCACCCCTTACCTTGTGGGTTCTTCGAATTCTGACGCTTCCGGTTTTCTCCTTCTTTTTCCTCTTCTCAAAAGCACATATGATGAATATTCCAAAATAACTCTCTTTCTCTTCTTTTTCCTTTTAATACTCCTTTTATTATTCCAATAAAATAATTAAATTAGTAATTAGTAAGAGTAGAGTATTTTACCCCTCACACCCTCTAATCACTCTTCACACCACCAATACTTCTTTCCTTTAATTAATTAAATTAATTCCAATAATCCAAAAATACCAATAATTAAATTTCCAATTAAATTAATAATTAAAAATTCTAATTATTTAATAATCGGATTATTTGGGGTGTCACAACTCTCCCCAACTAAAAGAGTTTCCGTCCTCGAAAACATACCTTAGACGAACAGTTCGGGATACGAGTCCTTCATCTGACTCTCCAGCTCCCAAGTGACATTTCCATCTGCTGGTCCTCCCCAAGCCACTCTTACCAACGCGATCTCCTTGCCTCGCAACTGTTTCAACTTCTGATCCTCAATTCTCGCAGGTACCGCTTCCACAGTCAAATTCTCTCATACATGTATATCGTCTACCTGAATCTCATGAGACGGATCAGCAATGTACTTCCTTAGCTGAGATACATGAAAAACATCATGCAAATTTGCAAGTGACGGCGGCAAAGCAATCTGATAAGCAACTTTCCCAACTCTCTTGGTAATCTGAAACGGACCAATAAAACGTGGAGTCAACTTCTTTGACTTCAAAGCTCGACCAATACCAGTCATCGGAGTAACTCGCATAAAAACATGTTCTCCTTCACTAAACTCAAGATCTTTCCTCCTCTTATCGTGATAACTTTTCTGACGACTCTGAGAAGTCCTCATCTTCTCCTAAATCATCTTAATCTTTTCCGAAGTCTGTTGGACAATTTCCGGTCCAATCACAGCACTCTCTCCAGATTCATACCAACACAACGGTGTCCGACACCTCCTACCATACAATGCCTCAAACGGAGCCATACCAATGCTTGAATGAAAACTATTGTTGTAGGTAAACTCAGTCAATGGTAGATAACTATCCCAAGCTCCACCTTTCTCCAACACACAAGCTCTTAATAAATCTTCCAACGACTGAATCGTTCTCTCCGTCTGACCATCTGTCTGTGGATGATAAGCGGAACTCAAACGCAACTTAGTACCCAAAGCTTCTTGCAATCCCGTCCAAAATTTAGATGTAAACCTCGGATCTCGATCCGACACAATACTAGAAGGAATACCATGCAAACTCACAATCTTCTAAACATACAATTCTGCCAACCTTTCCATCGGATAATCCATTCTTATCGGAATAAAGTGAGAAGATTTCGTCAACCGATCAACAATAACCCAGATAGAATCACAATTCTTCGATGTCCTTGGCAAACCAGACACAAAATCCATAGAGATTCCATCCCATTTCCATTCTGGAACAAACAACGGTTCCATCAATACTGACGGTTTCTGATGCTCAATCTTCGACTTCTGACAAACCAAACAAGCATACACAAACTCAGCAATTTTCTTTTTCATTCCCGGCCACCAAAACAACTTCTTCAAATCATGGTACATTTTAGTAGCACCAGGATGAATACTCAATCCACTACAATGTCCTTCTTCCAAAATACTCTTCCTAATTCTCTGCAACATCCGGAACACACACCCTATTACCAAATCTCGTAACACCATTCTCATCAATCCGGAACTCGCCTCCTTGACCTTGGTTGATCAATGTCAATTTATCAACTAACCCAACATCGGACTTCTGTCCATTCCGAATTTCTTCCAGAATACCACTAGTCAGTTTCAACATACCCAATTTCACACTATTCGAAGTAGTTTCACATACCAAACTTAAATCTCTGAACTGCTCAACCAAATCTAACTCACGGACCATTAACATCGACATATGCAAGGACTTCCTACTCAAGGAATCCGCAACAACGTTTGCCTTACCAGGATGGTAATTCAAATCGAAATCATAATCCTTTAGAAATTCTAACCATCTCCTCTGCCTCATATTCAACTCTTTCTGATCAAAGAGATACCTCAGACTTTTGTGATCACTGAACACCTCAAACCGAGAACCATATTGTGATCGGTGGAAATAGAACTGACTGTTTTGAAAGCTGGTTCGCGAAATGTCGCGGTAAGCAAGAGTCGCCACCTTCTTTTATTTTCTCCAACAAGGAAAGGACAAAAGCACATCAAAATTCCTTTTTGAGATGTTTCTCGGTTCGGGAGGTAGATTATAGAAAGGGAAGGTGTTAGCACCCTTTCTATCTGTGGTTATCCACGGGCTCTTAGGTACTTGCTCACTATGTTTTCAAAAATTATTTGCTTTTCAAGTGTTTGTGGATTTTGAAAAAGTTCGTTTGAAAAACTTCTAGGTAACTCTTGTATCAGTCCTCAAGAGTGTATGAAGTATTTCTTTGAAAACTTTTTGAAAGTGTAGGTGCAAAAAAGATGTTTTTTTGTTTTTGAAAGAGCAAGTACCCATGAGAAATCTACCTACTCTAAGGAATTAAGCTGTGTAAGAGTCCTTTAGACAGTACTATCCCACTATTGAGAAGTAGGTAGCACCGTCATTGGAGTTATTCGGGTCAATTCGATTATAGGGACAATGTGGTCACCAAAGCAATAGTAGGACGCCTTAGCGGTAACCCTAATGTCCTAGATCCTTTTTATCCGAGGCAACCGTTTCGAGGCAACTGGATCTTTAGACAGGAGGGCGACCTCTAAAACACCCTATACTTGACGACCACCTCGAGGCAACCAAGTGAGGCGTACCCTAGGAGTGGCATGTGCATGTGTGTTAAATTCAGTTAAGATTATCTTGTACATGTTATTTGTGAGCTACAGATTGATTTTATTTGTCATACAAGTCTTGCAGGCATAATTAACAGTTAATGTTTGTGCGGGAAATAAAGTGTGGAAAGGTAAATCTACGCTATTACAAGGCGCGGGTCTATACATCGCCAAAAACAAAACCCGTTTGGAAAATAAATACGAGAAAGTAAAGGAAAGCGATAAAATCCTAATTAACTATTACATCCTCGGAAACAGATACATAAATATGATCAAATAAATAATGAATTAAAAATATGCGCGCGAAAGAATTGAATCGGGACGTCCTTAGGGTTTTGACCCTTTTTGAGAAAAGAATTGAATTTGTCCTTTTTTTTGCAATTAATTAAATATTAAACCTAAACCTAATTAATTAAATAATTAAAAGAAAAAGTATTTTTTGTGTTTTTATATTTTTAATGAAAATAAAAAGAAAAAGAATTAAAGTTGTCAAAAGAAAAACCTAATTCTAAATTTATTTTATATTTGTGAGAAAAAAAAGTCAAGGTTAACCTAATTAATAAAAAGACTAAATTAATTAATTTACATTTATTTACAAAATAATGATAAAAGGTGAAAATAATAAATAATAAAAATAAATAATATTTACATTTTAATGGTCTGAATTTATTATGAAAATTAATTAGGTTAATTAAATAATAATAATAATATTAATAATAAAAATAATTAGTTAAAAGAAAATAAAAAGAAAAGCAATTAACCAGGGGGGGGGGGGTATTGACCCAGAATGGAGGTGAGTTTAGAAATCTGAGGCCCATTAAGTTGCAAGCCTGCTTGGACTTTTGAGATTGCCTAGAGCGTGGGTTGACCAGGAACATGGTGTTCATCACTTTTTGGCCACTGGATTGATACATGAGGACACATGGCGCCCAGGATTGGAACGTGTATGGTGGACATCACTTGAAAGCCTGCACATGATTAGGTAAAGAAAAACATTATAGAAATTTTGGGGGACCTGGGAATCGAACCCAGGTCCCAATGATCAATGCTTGTTCGCCCTTGCCACTACACCAATCTGCGCACTTTGATAATATAATGGAGAGAGAATATAATATAGTAAAATCAATGCATATTCTATTAAAACAAAAAAACGCGCGCCTCATCCAAACCAACCAAACACGCATGAACACGTATTGTCTTCTTTGCTGAAACTGCAAGAAACAAGGTTAGATAGCGGGGGGTTTTAACCCCCACAACCTGCAAGCATGAAAAATAGCGATTAGCTCCTTGCTGCTCATTAATATTTCGCGAGCATGGTGTTTGCTTCGTCTGGCCTTGGCGAATTCAACCATGGGCTTTAGAGTCTCTAATTTTTCCTATATCACAAAGCCCCAATTTGGAAGCTTGGAAACCCTAGATTTCTTTAATGGCAATTTCTGTTTTAGGGCATTTCAATGCAATTAAAGCACACCATTAGCTTCGTATGAGTCCTATGAACACAAAACAATCACAAAAAGATGTTAAATATGCATTAATCAATGATTACGATTTTGGAAAAAAGTGGTAAATCGCGTGACTGTAATGGGCGTTTCCTTGAGTGTTAAGGCTTGTTTTTTATTGCTACACGCTTTTGGGAATCCCTGCAATAGATTAGAGTCAATAGAAAGCTTTGAATCGTGCTGGAATGCCAAAAACAGTTTTCACTTTTTCTTGGATTTTTTCAATGTTGGTTATGGCTTTCTACAGCAATTTGCACGTGAATGGCATTAGGGTTTGGTTATGCATATGTAATGGAAGGGAATTAGGTCAAGTCTTGGCCCAAAGATCCATGGAATTCATGTTTTCAATATTTGATTTTCAATCAAATCTTTTTGCATATTTTTGAATGAAAAACCTTGCCAAATTGAGAGATCCTTGTCCCCTTGATGTGTACACGAAATCTCCAGCACATGTAGGTCATATTTGCTTCATGAAAAGATTGCAAAACCCTATCTTGATATTTTCCTACAATTAAATGAATTAAATGAATTAATAATCAATTAAAAATCCAAATAATTAATAAAAATAAGAAAATAATTCAATTTAATCTCAATGGGTCGTTCATAGTCCTTGGACAAAGTTTCAAGAAGAAATTTGAGGCCCATTAGCAAAAATGATGTGTTTTGAGCAAAGTTGACTTTTGCAAATTCATGAAAATTTCCCAACTTCTCCAATGCATATATTGCTCAATTTTGATTATATGAACATGTTCTTGGACATTTTGGAAATGTATTGAAGTCCTCTAACCAATGCCTTTGGTCCCATGTCATTTGGATTTACCAATCTCAAGTTATGGTCTTTGACTTAAAATGCCTTTTTGTTGACTTTTGAAATTGACCTACAATGTAGAAATTGATAACTTTTTGTGAGAGCATTTCTTGGACTTGGAATATGAATATGAGTTGTAGGAAATGTCATCCCCTTCAAAATGAGCATTGGATGGGATTTTTCTGATGAACCATGAAAAAGTTATGCCTTAGTCAAGTTACAGTTGACTTTTCAACTGTCCAAAAATAGAAACTTTTGGCATCTTGATGATTTTTGAGCCACGCTTGTGGAATCATGATCGATAATTGATCAAATGATGATTGTGAGCTCAAAATAAGATGTTGACCAAAAATTCTGACTTTTGACTGTAAAATGACCATTTTTCCCCTGCAGTTGATTGTGAACCAAATAGGGCCTTTGACTGTGCAACTTGACCCTGTGAGCCTTGAAACTTGGCATGTAGATGCTTGACAATGTATATAGGCCTATGGGACTTGTTTGGACCATTGAAAACCTCAAATTCATTGAAGGAACCAAAACCCTAATTTTGACTGGCTTAGGAGATGGTTTAACTGTGCAACCCTTGAGTAGTCTTGAACCATTTGAAGATGATTCTTGACAAATCTTGAAGAATATGGGAGGGCAAATTTTGGGGTACAACAGTTGCCCCTGTTCAATCTTCTTAAACCTGAGGATGTAGATTGGCTTGCGTGCCTTTCGTGATCCGAAGGTGGAAGATGATTGAACACTAGAGTGCCCAGAAATTTGCACTCGCATAGTAGAGTATCAGCAATGTGATGTTGGGAATAGGCTTATAGATGCCATTTGGAGAGATGATGGATGGGAGGATGGGCTTATAGATGCCATCTGGAGATGTAACAGAATCTTGTCGGGAATGGGCTTATGGATGCCATTTGGAAATGTAATGGATAGTTGTGGAGATGGGCTTAAAGATGCCATCCGGAGGTGTCGATCGCGTAAGAGATTCCTTAGCGAGAACTTGCATACTTGAGAAAGAAAGATAATTTCCTGGCCTGCTACAGGCGTTGATCTTTAATCTCTTCATGTAGATACCTTTCCTGTCTGGTTTCAGGTATAGGTCTACAATCAGTCGCTCACAGATAAGCCCTGGCTAGATACATGTGTCGAATCTGGAATTAGTCGCCCACAGATATGCCTTGGCTAGATACAGGTATCGAATCTGGAACTTCAAAAGGTGGATGAGTTGTCTCTACTGACAGATTATCTCAGAAAAATCTTTAGGAATTTGATTTAACTGAACCATAGGAGGTTTTGTCTTCTTTGACGAGTTGTCTCTTTTAACAATTTGTCTTCATGGACAGGTTGTCTTCAATGACGAGTTGTCTTTAATGACAGGTTGTCTTTAATGACGAGTTGTATTTAATGACGAGTTGTCTTTAATGACGAGTTGTCTTTAATGACGGATTGTCTTCAATGACGAGTTGTCTTCAATGACGAGTTGTCTTCAATGACGAGTTGTCTATAATGACGGGTTGTCTATAATGACAGGTGTCTATAATGACGGGTGTCTATAATGACGGGTGTCTATAATGACGGGTGTCTATAATAACGAGTTGTCTTCAATGACGAGTTGTCTATAATGACGGGTTGTCTATAATGACAGGTGTCTATAATGACGGGTGTCTATAATGACGGGTGTCTATGATGACGGGTGTCTATGATGACGGGTGTCTATAATGACGGGTGTCTATAATGACGGGTGTCTATAATGACAGATTGTCTTTCTTGACAGGATTTTTCTTCTTCAACTGAATTGGATTTGAGACTTAACTGCATCTTTCCTGAAAGGTAAAGCATTAGTTGCATGCAATGTCATGATGCATGATGTTCCCAAAAATAAATGAGATTGGGTGATATGATGCGTATATGCATGTGTCATGATGTATGACAATGTGAAGTTTATGAATGTATTTTCGTCTGGGAAAATAAATCCTTGACGAATGCCGGGAAGTTAAATCCTGGGCTGATGTTGAAGAGTAGCGTTCTTCGTTTCCGCTGGGGATGATAATTGCAAGAATAAACCGGTAGGAGAAGATGACTCTGTTGGGGAATAAACTTGGCGAAGGGATTACTCTGCGGGGAATTACTCTGTGGGAAGAGATACTTCGCTGAGGTTTTAATGATATCTCCGCTGGGGATTCCATTGATAAGTTATGTTGGGGAATTTGATGAACTCCACTGGGGATAGGACGAACTTCGCTGAGGACGATCTTTCCGTGGCAATTAGCTGAGGATAACCCAGTTAGACCCTGGTGTGGAATAACCTTTGAACATGGTAGGGGAGAGATATATATACTCTGCAGGGGACCAGCTTCCAGATTCTACTGGGGATAAGCTTCCAGAATCTACTGGGGATAAGCTTCCAGAATCTACTGGGGAGGACGATTCAACTCTCCTGGGGAAACTTTTGAACTGTACTGGGGAATGGTTCCACTGGGGTGTCTGTATTCCGCCGGGGAACAATCTTATATTAAGACTGCCGGGGATGCTTGCTTAGGAACATCTGTATACTCCGCTGGGGAATATTGGGATCTTCTGGAGGATACCCAACTTCCTTAAGGCTGACAGTAGACTAACTCTACTTGGGGAGAGTATCTCTGACTTGCTATGGGTACTGTTCCTTTTCAGGGCTGACGGGAGACCAACTCTGCTTGGGGAGAGTATTGTTGAGTCTTGCCTTACTCTGCGGGGAGTGGAGGTAACTTGGTCATATTCTTCAGCTGAATATATACTTCAGTACCTTGGTGGACAGAGCAGCTTGTACAGTTCAAACACTTCTTATTGCCCCAGCCTCAGTGGGAGAAGAAGACCTGTGAGGTGCTGATAGTTGCTGATGGACAAACCTTCTTCTGATAGGCGAGTGACGAGATGCCGGGACATAGTCGTACGCGGTGATCCCTAACTTTTGCCTGGACCTCCCTTTCGGGTTTTCAGTCCACCGGGATACCCATTTTTGCCCAAGCCGTCTTTTCAGGTTTTCGACTTGCCGGGTGTACAAATTTTCCATTTTCGTCCCTTATTTTGCCCGAACCCTTTTGGTTCGCCGGGAAGCCCTTATTTTTGCCTAGGTGTGTCAACCTAGCGGGTCTTTGATTATGCATAGTATTTTTTCGACTATGTCCATGCTCTCAGGATGTAGAGAGTTGTCACTGTCGGTAGCATTGTGTTGCCATACCACCAGAAGATATTTGACCATGCAAGATTCGTCGCTGGAATTCATGTCCAATGCCCCAAGTGACTCAGGCGGAGATTTGCCCCTGGCTGTTTGGCATTTGAGAGATTCTCTGAATCTTGACTTAACTGCCCCAGATGATGGACAATGATCACGTCTGCCCATTGGTTGGAAGTACTTTTGTTCACTTAGATATTCGTCGTGCGAATTTCTCTGCTGTTCGAACAAATAGTCATATGCAAACAATGTTATATCAGAAATGCAACGCTTATGTCTGTCTTGAAGATTTTGAAAATGTATTTTTCAGTAAAATAAGCAAATTTTGTAAAATGCGATGTCAACTCGTTGTTTTACCGCAAGGCTTAAGGAGTCGGGATACCTTTTGTAACAGTATGCTTTCGAACTAACCCATGCTTCAGCTAGGACTTTTTGAGGGTTGTAACGTGGCCTGGTTCACGGTTTAAGAAACAAAGGATAAAGGCTCAAATTTTATTTGTACCCACCCGCTCTTCGTGATGTTCTTCAAACCTAAACTCAGCTAATCGTGCGTTAGACCTTGTTTGAGTCTTTGCTCTGATATTTCGGTGATGGTTCGGATACTGACAGTTTATTTTGAACAGACAGTCATTTTTTGTTGAGAGTCTGTACGACCTCTTTCTTTTTGATTTTGTTGTCCCTGTTTTTTGCCTGAACTGTTTCTTTTGTGATTACAGTCAGCGGGATGCCCCAGTTTTTTTGTAAGTCTCCTTCATAGGTTTTGACTTATTGGGCTTTTATTTCTGCGAAATGATGACTGCCTGTCTTTATGATTATTCGGAACCATCACTGTCTTTTGTTTCAAAAGGACTTCTTTTGATGTCATTCGTTATGCACTTGGATCAACTGAGAGAACTACCCTGCCCCAGGTTATGATTAAGGGTTTTTAATTTTTGAAAAGAAAAAACTCCTACTTCTTTGGCTCGAAGGGGTTGACGAGGGATTATCTTCCTTATAACTCCAGTGTTTAGGGTTTGAAACAATGCATGTACCTCATCAGCGGGGCCTGTTCAAAAGCATACTGTAAAGATCGTGGTATCGTTTTTGTCATCCTCCCTCAAGAGGCTTAGAATTATTAATCGAGAGTTGAACATCAAAAAATGAAAGCAGTTTTAAGCATAATGAACATAATTACTTCAGAACAGACACGTGTAATGCATTAATGAAATAACAACGTTTGACATGAACAAAATGTTTGAACAATCAAATAAAAATACAACTTGAACATTCGAATGAACAAAAGTTTTTCAATCCTAGCCATGTTTTGGCAAGGGAGCAGTGATCACATTGGGAGCCTCGGGCGCTTCGAACTGGACCTCCTTTGCATCGATTAGATCCTGAACCTTGTTCCTCAGAGTCCAACAATCATCTGTAGCATGCTCCGGGCTGTCAGAATGATAAGCGCAGCGGGCGTTGGGGTTATACCTTGAAGGTGTCTTGTTGGGATTCTTAGGAGGGTCCCTTAGAGTTACTAAATTGGTCTCCAGCAACTGTGGCAATATCTGGGACAAGGTCATGCTGAGGGGAGTGAATTTCCTTTTAGGTCTCTCTTCCCTTTGTTGGTTGCGATGTTGGGGAGCACTGGCTGGTTTTGAAATAACCACCGCGTTGACAGCTTGGCGGTGTTCGGACCTATTCTGCCCTCTTGAACCATAGACAGCACTAGATTCTTTCTTGAACGGTTTCTTCACAGTGTTCGAGGAGTCACCCTTTTGTATCTTCCCAGACTTGATACCAGCTTCTATCCTCTCACTAGTCAAGATCAGATCTGTAAACCCAGCAGAAGAATTTCCAATCAGATGGTTGAAGAACGGACCAGACAGGGTCCCCAAGAACATATCAACGAGCTCACGGTCAGTCAAAGGTGGCTGCACCCTTCCAGCAAGGTCTCTCCACTTTTGAGCATACTCCTTGAATCCTTCACCCGTCCCTAGTGACATGCCCTGGAGTTGGGTCGCGTAGGAGCGAGGTCAGAATTATACTGATACTGCTTATAGAACGCAGTAGCCAAGTCTTCCCAGTTGCGGATACTGGCCCCATCCAGCTGATAGAACCACTCGAGTTGAGTCCCTGATAGACTGTCCTGAAAGAAGTGAATCCACAAATTTTTGTCTGCCGTGTAGGGCTGGATCTTCCTTACATATGATCTGAGATGCAACTTAGGACAGGACGCTCCATCGTACTTTGCGAAAGCAGGAGCCTTGAACTTATGAGGAATCACTACCCCAGAGGATAAACCTAGATCTTCGAAGTCCAGGCCGGGCACTTTCTGTATCTCCATAACACTTAACCGGTCTTCGAGCTGTTTGTACTTATCCTCAGCAGGAGGGTACTGTTCATCATTGAAATCTGTCTCGTTGTCGGAGACCACGGGACTAGGAACCCTTCTCTCTTGGGGACTGTCTTTGCCCACAGATGAGGTAGTCAGCTCAGCCTCATTCGGTAATCCATCCCCAGATCTGCGTCTAGTGTTGAACAAAACAGTCCTCTTCTTCTTCTTCTTCTTCCTCTCTTTCAGAATCAGAGTTTTCAAGTCCTGTTGACCCTGGGCTAGGCTCATAACCAACTCCTGGAACTGGGCATTCTAGGCCTGGAGGGCCTTGATAGCTTGTTCAGCGGAAGGTTCAGAAGACATGATGATTGCTGAAATAAACAACGAAGAAGGTAAGTGACCTGTAAAAGGGGTACCTATAATGCAATGATATGTATGTATGCATGCGATGTTTTCAAGGATCTCGCGGGGTAAACAGAGAAACTTGTTAGAATTCGAATCCGGTTGCTTGATTGAAGGAACTTCATGTTGTTGAGAGTCCTTCTTCAAGAGTCAAAGCTCATCATATCGAGTGGGTCATAGCCCCTGACTCAAGTTATCATGTTTGGCTAGAGGAAAATAAATCCCCTTTGCCCCTTGCTAGACAGTTGGTTCATCATGACATGCATCACAAACCCTTGAGATCCTTGAAATGGATTAGTCCTTATGCAGGATGTATGCAATGGTATGATGGTATGCTATGCATGGAGTGATGTGAGTAAACCCTGTTATAAGCCCAGATTAAGGGCTGTAAACAAAACCTGCAAGAAACTCATGTTGTCAGATAACAAGAATGCGCAAGTAGTTCAAGTTTGAAAGCACACAAGTCACGCAAAGAGCCCTTAGATTTTAGGCTAGCATGGAGTTTAGGTACTACCCTCTTTCAGTTTCAGTTGGTTAAGACCTGTCCTAGAAAATAGTAATCGGGTTCTAGAGGATCTCAATATCACTAACTACCCTCAATCGGTCATAACTCCAGCATCGCAATCTTTTCTTGCGGCCAGAACCATCGCGAGAGTTTAGCCTCAATGAGTGTAGCATACTGCTACTGTTCTATGGCCAAGTTGGGTCAATTTAGGGTTCTAAGGTCGGTTGGTGCTTAACGACTCCTCAGAAGACCCATATTCTCCTCGTTGTAACACAAGGGATATCGATACAGACCAAGGTGTCACACCAACGTAGCCACTGCTTCACCCGTGTTGGTCTACGCCGGACAGGCCCCTCACAGCTTATGCTACCTAAAGGGTATTCCCCAGATCCGGGTTAGGATCTATGAAACTCCAAGACAAGCCCACAAATATAAAAGCAAACAAGACATGCAATTGAAAACATAAGAGTGGTCTAATCCTAAGGTACACCTCACTTATTAAAAGTCCCCAGCAGAGTCGCCAGTTCTATGATCGGTGGAAATAAAACTGACTGTTTTGAAAGCTGGTTCGCGAAATGTCGCGGTAAGCAAGAGTCGCCACCGTTTTTTATTTTCTCCAACAAGGAAAGGACAAAAGCAAAGCAAAATTCCTTTTCGAGATGTTTCTCAGTTCGGGAGGTAGATTATAGAAAGGGAAGGTGTTAGAACCCTTTCTATTTGTGGTTATCCACGGGCTCTTAGGTACTTGCTCACTATGTTTTCAAAAATTATTTGCTTTTCAAGTGTTTGTGGATTTTGAAAAAGTTCGTTTGAAAAAGTTCTAGGTAACTCTTGTATCAGTCCTCAAGAGTGTATGAAGTATTTGTTTGAAAACTTTTTGAAAGTGTAGGTGCGAAAAAGATGTTTTTTTTTGTTTTTGAAAGAGCAAGTACCCATGAGAAATCTACCTACTCTAAGGAATTAAGCTGTGTAAGAGTCCTTTAGACAGTACTATCCCACTATTGAGAAGTAGGTAGCACCGTCATTGGAGTTATTCGGGTCAATTCGATTATAGGGACAATGTGGTCACCAAAGCAATAGTAGGACGCCTTAGCGGTAACCCTAATGTCCTAGATCCTTTTTATCCGAGGCAACCGTTTCGAGGCAACTGGATCTTTAGACAGGAGGGCAGCCTTTAAAACACCCTATACTTGACGACCACCTCGAGGCAACCAAGTGAGGCGTACCCTAGGAGTGGCATGTGCATGTGTGTTAAATTCAGTTAAGATTATCTTGTACATGTTATTTGTGAGCTACGGATTGATTTTATTTGTCATACAAGTCTTGCAGGCATAATTAAACGTTAATGTTTGTGCGGGAAATAAAGTGCGGAAAGGTAAATCTACACTATTACAAGGCGCGGGTCTATACATCGCCAAAAACAAAACCCGTTTGGAAAATAAATACCAGAAAGTAAAAGAAAGCGATAAAATCCTAATTAACTATTACATCCTCGGAAACAGATACATAAATATGATCAAATAAATAATGAATTAAAAATATGCGCGTGAAAGAATTGAATCGGGACGTCCTTAGGGTTTTGACCCTTTTTGAGAAAAGAATTGAATTTGTCCTTTTTTTTGCAATTAATTAAATATTAAACCTAAACCTAATTAATTAAATAATTAAAAGAAAAAGTATTTTTTGTGTTTTTATATTTTTAATGAAAATAAAAAGAAAAAGAATTAAAGTTGTCAAAAGAAAAACCTAATTCTAAATTTATTTTATATTTGTGAGAAAAAAAAGTCAAGGTTAACCTAATTAATAAAAAGACTAAATTAATTAATTTACATTTATTTACAAAATAATAATAAAAGGTGAAAATAATAAATAATAAAAATAAATAATATTTACATTTTAATGGTCTGAATTTATTATGAAAATTAATTAGGTTAATTAAATAATAATAATATTAATAATAAAAATAATTAGTTAAAAGAAAATAAAAAGAAAAGCAATTAACCAGGGGGGGGTGTTGACCCAGAATGGAGGTGAGTTTAGAAATCTGAGGCCCATTAAGCTGCAAGCCTGCTTGGACTTTTGAGATTGCCTAGAGCGTGGGTTGACCAGGAACATGGTGTTCATCACTTTTTGGCCACTGGATTGATACATGAGGACACATGGCGCCCAGGATTGGAACGTGTATGGTGGACATCACTTGAAAGCCTGCACATGATTAGGTAAAGAAAAACATTATAGAAATTTTGGGGGACCTGGGAATCGAACCCAGGTCCCAATGATCAATGCTTGTTCGCCCTTGCCACTACACCAATCTGCACGCTTTGATAATATAATGGAGAGAGAATATAATATAGTAAAATCAATGCATATGCTATTAAAACAAAAAAACGCGCGCCTCATTCAAACCAACGAAACACGCATGAACACGTATTGTCTTCTCTAAAACTGCAAGAAACAAGGTTAGATAACGGGGGTTTTTAACCCCCACAACCTGCAAGCATGAAAAATAGCGATTAGCTCCTTGTTGCTCATAAATATTTCGCAAGCATGGTGTTTGCTTCGTCTGGCCTTGACGAATTCAACCATGGGCTTTAGAGTCTCTAATTTTTCCTATATCACAAAGCCCCAATTTGGAAGCTTGGAAACCCTAGATTTCTTCAATGGCAATTTCTGTTTCAGGGCATTTCAATGCAATTAAAGCACACCATTAGCTTCGTATGAGTCCTATGAACACAAAACAATCACAAAAAGATGTTAAATATGCATGAATCAATGATTACGATTTTGGAAAAAAGTGGTAAATTGCGTGACTGTAATGGGAGTTTCCTTGAGTGTTAAGGCTTGTTTTTTATTGCTACACGCTTCTGGGAATCCATGCAATAGATTAGAATCAATAGAAAGCTTTGAATCGTGTTGGAATGCCAAAAACAGTTTTCCCTTTTTCTTGGATTTTTTCAATGTTGGTTATGGATTTCTGCAGCAATTTGCACGTGAATGGAATTAAGGTTTGGTTATGCATATGTAATGGAAGGGAATTAGGTCAAGTCTTGGCCCAAAGATCCATGGAATTCATGTTTTCAATATTTGATTTTCAATCAAATCTTTTTTCATATTTTTGATTGAAAAACCTTGCCAAATTGAGAGATCCTTGTCCCCTTGATGTGTACACGAAATCTCCAGCACATGTAGGTCATATTTGCTTCATGAAAAGATTGCAAAACCCTATCTTGATATTTTCCAACAATTAAATGAATTAAATGAATTAATAATCAATTAAAAATCCAAATAATTAATAAAAATAAGAAAATAATTCAATTTAATCTCAATGGGTCGTGCATAGTCCTTGGACAAAGTTTCAAGAAGAAATTTGAGGCCCATTAGCAAAAATGATGTGTTTTGAGCAAAGTTGACTTTTGCAAATTCATGAAAATTGCCCAACTTCTCCAATGCATATGTTGCTCAATTTTGATCATATGAACATGTTCTTTGACATTTTGGAAAGGTCTTGAAGTCCTCTAACCAATGCCTTTGGTCCCATGTCATTTGGATTTACCAATCTCAAGTTATGGTCTTTGACTTAAAATGCCTTTTTGTTGACTTTTGAAATTGACCTATAATGTAGAAATTGATAACTTTTTGTGAGACATTTCTTGGACTTGGAATATGAAGATGAGTTGTAGGAAATGTCATCACCTTAAAAATGAGCATTGGATGGGATTTTTCTGATGAACCATGAAAAAGTTATGCCTTGGTCAAGTTATATTTGACTTTTCAGCTGTCCAAAAATAGAAACTTTTGGCATCTTGATGATTTTTGAGCCATGCTTGTGGAATGATGATCAAGAATTGATCAAATGATGATTGTGATCTCAAAATAAGATGTTGACCAAAAATTCTGACTTTTGACTGTAAAATGACCATTTTGCCCCTGCAGTTGATTGTGAACCAAATAGGGCCTTTGACTGTGCAACTTGAAACTTGGCATGTAGATGCTTGACAATGTATATAGGCCTATGGGACTTGTTTGGACCATTGAAAACCTCAAATTCATTGAAGGAACCAAAACCCTAATTTTGACTGGCTTAGGAGATGGTTTGACTGTGCAACCCTTGAGTAGTCTTGAACCATTTGAAGATGATTCTTGACAAATCTTGAAGAATATGGGAGGGAAAATTTTGGGGTACAACACATATAAATAATGCCTCCACAACTTCAAAACAAACACAACAGCTGCCAACTCCAAATCATGAGTCGGATAATTCCTTTCATGTACTTTCAATTGTCTCGAAGCATAAGCCACCACCTGCTTATCTTGCATCAACACACCACCTAATCCCATTAATGATGCATCACAATACACAACAAAAGACTTAGTCGGATTTGGCAAAATCAAGATCGGAGCACTTGTCAACCTCCTCTTCAGCTCTTGAAATCCTTTCTCACATTCAACATCCCAAACAAACATCTGACCCTTCCTGGTCAACTTAGTCAACGATAACGCTAATTTGGAAAATCCTTCTATAAACTTCCTGTAATAACTTGCAAGACCCAGAAAACTACGGATCTCAGAAGCATTCTTCGGCGCTTCCCACTAAGATATTGCTTCTACCTTCGTAGGATTCACAGCAATTCTATTCTTGGAAATTACATGGCCAAGAAAACTTACTTCACTTAACCAGAATTCACACTTGGACAACTTCGCATAAAGCTTCTTCTCTTTCAACAATTCCAACACAACTCTGAGATGTTCTGCATGCTCTTCATCGCTCTTCGAATAAATTAGAATATCATCAATGAACACCACCACAAACTTATCAAGATACGGATGAAATATCCTGTTCATATACTCCATGAAAACACCAGGTGCATTAGTAACTCCAAACGGCATAACAGAATACTCGTAATGTCCATACCTCATTCTAAATGCAGTTTTCTGAATATCTTTCGACTTCACACGAATATGATGATATCCAGATCTCAGATCAATCTTACTAAATACACAAGCTCCAACTAGTTGATCCATCAAATCATCGATCCTTGGCAAAGGATACCGATTCTTGATTGTAACTTTATTCAGCTGTCTGTAATCAACACATAATCTCATTGAACCTTCTTTCTTCTTAACCAACAACACCGGAGCACCCCACGGTGAAACACTCGGACGAATAAAATTCTTCTCAAGTAACTCCTCCAACTGTTTCTTTAACTCCGCTAATTCAGATGCCGACATACGGTAAGGCGCCATCGACACCGGACTAGTTCCAGGAATCAAATCTATAGTAAATTCTACCTCCCTCTCAGGTGGCAATTCACTAACGTCTTCCGGAAACACCTCTGGAAATTCATTCACCACTGGCAATCCATCACTCTTTGTTTTTCCCTCCGCTTCTATTTCAGAATACAACATAAATACCACAGCACAATCTTTCACAGCTAGGTTCATTTGTTTAACTGACATAGTCACATCTTCGACACCAACCTCTTCAGGAAAAATAACTGTCTTCGCTAAACAGTTGATATGAACCTGGTTGAATTCCAACCAGTTCATTCCAAGGATGATATCAGGTTGTTCTAACGGTAGGCACACTAAATCCATACCGAAACCCCTACCAAAAATCACAATAGGACAATTCCTACAAACATACGAAGTAGTCACTGAACCCGACGCAGGAGTATCAATAACCATACTTCCATCCATATTAGAAATTTCCAAATTCAATCTTTTAGCACAATCCAAAGCAATAAAAGAATGCGTAGCTCCAGTATCAATAATTGCAATCAAAGGTATGTCATTAATAAAACATGTACCTTTAATCAGCCGATCATCTGGCTTAGTCTCTGACCCAGACAATGCAAACACTTTACCACCAGCTTGCTCCTTCTTGGGTTTTGTACACTGAGGACGAGTATGACCTTCTTCACCACAGTTGTAACAAGTCACCACTCTTACTCTGCAATCATTAGCCACATGGCCGAGTTTCCCACACTTGAAACACTTCTTATCATTACTTTTGCAATCCACCATACGATGTCCTGTCTCACCACACTTGTAGCACTTAATGGAAGAACTAGAATCTCCTCCACCAAACTTCTTCCAACCACCGGGTCTCTGATTACTTCTATCATAAGGCTTACCACGATCCATTTGTTGCTTACCCTTCCTATCAACATACCCTCGAGCATTCGACTTAGTGCTAGCAAGATCCTCCTCTAAAATCCTACTACAGTCAACCAGATCAGGAAATCTTCGGATACGATGATACCGAATACCCTGCTTAATCTCATCACAAAGACCATTCTCAAACTTGATACATTTGGAAAATTCTCCATCTGCATCGTTAGTATAATGAGCATAATACTTCGCTAACTCAGTAAACTTCGAAGCATACTCACTGACAGTCTTGTTACCCTGCTTGAGTTCCAGAAACTCAATCTCCTTCTTGCCTCTGATGTCCTCAGGAAAGTACCTCCTCAGAAAAGCCCTCCTGAACACAGCCCAAGTCAACGCAATACCATCTTCTTCCATTTCAGTTCTGGTAGCAACCCACCAGTCATCAGCTTCCTCTGCTAACATGTGAGTTCCGTATCTCACCTTCGGCCCTTCAGCACAGTCAATTACTCTGAAGATCCTCTCGATCTCCTTCAACAACTTCTGAGCACCTTCGGGATCATGTGCACCCTTGAACAACGGAGGATTATTCCTCTGAAAATTCCCCAATTGTCGGTCAACACCAATCACAGCTCCCTGCTGGTTCCCTCCGAGTACTCCAGCCAACATTCCCAATGCTTCAGCAATAGCATCGGCGTTTCTTCCGTTACCTCTTCCGGTCATTGTTCTGTAACATTACAAACAAACCTCATCAGCACACAAGTATCGACAGTGTCATCTTACACTAGTCGCATACAAAAGGGATAATGACACAAGACAAGACCGACTATGCTCTGATACCACTATTGTAACACCCCTTCTAAAATACCCCGAATAATATTAATTATATCAATGATTAAAGACATATTCCATCAAAGTTAACACGGAACAAGGGATGTCACAATTATGAAATAAATAAAACTTCCAATAAAACAGTAGTCATGCTACACTGAGGGTCATTATTCAAATAATTCAATCAAATTAAGACCATGTCTTACACAGCGGAAAAATACCATAACCAAAACGGAATAAACCAAAACATAATTATTCCCAATGAAATTCAAAGAAACAATTGAATAATAACTAATTCCTCAACTAAATGTTCCCCAGTGTTACAACCTATCAGAGCACGACACTGACACGCGGAATTAAAGTAACATAGCTCTAGAGCCATCCTCACCAACTCCTGAGCTGCTAACTTTAATCTGAAATTGTTAAAGTAAGGGTGAGATTTCTCATAATTAACATGCATTATAAGCTTCTCAATCAACATTATATCACAAGCATATTATTTCACCCATTTTAGCATAAATTCAGATTCAACACGCAGTTCCAATCATACAAGTCATTATGCACAAATCAATAATCAACCAAAGAATTGTAACACTGGAAGACATCCTAACATGTTACAATTCCATGCAAACACAAATGCAGACACAATGCATGTGGTACCAACACGTGACCAAGTCACCCAACACTGATCCATCATCAACCGAATACAGCAACCATCGATTCGTCCATAAACACCCGGACACGAATCCAGCCTAACCATCCATCATCACCTGGGTATCGGTTAACGGAAATACAAGTCAAATTCCACACAATGGGAATTAACTTCACCAAAACAATGCATATGCACGCACATCACTAGCATGCAACATCAAATCAGTCTATGAAATACATCAATTTATCATAACTGAACCAAAACCAAAAACATGATATCTCAACGATCATGCACACCATCATTAGCAACATAAACATGCCTTTCATTCACACAATACTAATACATCCATCCATCACAGGTTCACTGCTACATACACACTCATGTGCGTTAGCCAATAATCACTTATTCCAGGATTTGACTCATTTTCAAAATAATTTCAGGTTTTAGGAAATATTTTCATTTTATAAAATAGAGCATTAAATTTAAGAAATAACGTCCAAAACGGCACTCAAAACGGACTTACGGTTTGAAAGTTATGAATTTTCAAAGTTTAATATTTTTCAAAAAGTTACAGCAGAACCCGGTTCCTACATATGCAGGAACCGGTTCCTGCGAAGTTCAAAAATCACGCTTCTAGAAAAATGTATGGGAACCCGGTTCCTACCTATACAGGAACCGGTTCCTACGTGCATTTTTGCCAGTTTTTATAAATTCACACCGTGGAACCCGGTTCCTCCCCACTGGGAACCGGTTCCCACGATCTGCAGAGTCAAATTCTGCACTTTTGACAGCATTTATTCATTCTAAACCAATTCCAAACATACCCATACGAATTGCAACATGAGAAACACCAAAACACATCCATTTTGCACCATTATAACATCAAACAACATTATTTCATCATTCATTTTTATCATCTGACACCCTAATGGTTTTTAACCTACAATTCGACGCAATAGGGACAATTCTACGGAACCCTAGAATTCCAAACCGGGATTCTCTAACATACTATGATCCATACTATTGAATATCTAAACCGATAATACGAATTAACTAATCGAAATCACCCCTTACCTTGTGGGTTCTTCGAATTCTGACGCTTCCGGTTTTCTCCTTCTTTTTCCTCTTCTCAAAAGCACGTATGATGAATATTCCAAAATAACTCTCTTTCTCTTCTTTTTACTTTTAATACTCCTTTTATTATTCCAATAAAATAATTAAATTAGTAATTAGTAAGAGTAGAGTATTTTACCCCTCACACCCTCTAATCACTCTTCACACCACCAATACTTCTTTCCTTTAATTAATTAAATTAATTCCAATAATCCAAAAATACCAATAATTAAATTTCCAATTAAATTAATAATTAAATATTCTAATTATTTAATAATCGGATTATTTGGGGTGTCACATCCTGGCACATTGCATTCATAACAAATGACTTTGTTGCCACTGGACTTCCTTTGACCAAACGTTGATTCAAAGTGACCTCCAGTCCTTCTTGAAATTTTAAACATGTTGCCTTGATTTCTCTTCCAGAGACGATTAACCCTCCTGGTTAGTAGAGATAACTCATCTTCTTCATCATCAAAATCTCCTTCTGAATTCTCAATCTCTTCTGCTTGTAGAGCTTTGGAATTCTTTGATTTTTTGACAGACTTGAGCGTAATAGATTGTATCTTTTTTTGTGGTTCATCTTATTCTAACTCAATCTCATGAATTCTTAGAGAACGTGTCATTTCCTCTAGAGAAGTTTTGCTTATATCCTTTGTAAGCTTGAGTACAATTACCATAGGCCTTCATTTAGATGGAAAGCTTCTGATAATCTTCTTCACATGATCTACCGTTGAATAGCCTTTGTTCAGAACTTTCAGTCCTACAACTAAGGTTTGAAATCTAGGAAACAAGACTTCAATGCTTTCATCATCCTCCATTTTGAAAACTTCCTATTTATGAATTAAGGCTAGCGCCTTGGTTTCCTTGACTTGATCATTTCCTTCACGAGTCATTTGGAGAGAATCAAATATAGACTTAGAAGACTCTCTATTTATGATCTTCATATACTCAGTATAAGAAATCGCATTCAACAAGATGGTTCTTAATTTATAATAATCCTTACAATCTTTCTTTTGTTGATCAGTCATAGCTCTCCTAGCTATCTCTTTTCCAGTAATATATATGGGAGGTATGTAGCCATCGACTACCATATCCCAAAGGTAAATATCATGACCTAGAAAGAAACTTTCTAGTCTACCTTTCCAGTATTCAAACTTTCTCCGTCAAAGATGTGAGGTTTAACGTTATAACTTTTATCGTTTGAATTTGATGCAGAAACAATTGGGGTGGGTTCAACCATTGTGTTTCTTCAACAAAAAACTCATCTAGATCTTTATCTGACATAATTAAGTGTTTGATAACTATTAAAACCATAAACAGAGCTCTGATGTTAATTGAAGGCGTGAGAAACACAAGAAAAGGGGTTTGAATTGGGTTTCACCAAATTAATTCTTTTCACTAGTGACGAACCAAATAAACTAATAACATAAAAATAAATGACACATATATTTTTATCCTGGTTCACTGTTAACTAAGATACTCTAGTCCACCCCCGCAAGTATGAGTTCTCCTTCAAAAAGGACTTAACCCATTATAACCAAACTGATTACAAAATAACCCACAATAAGTCTGATCAACCTTTTTGGCACCCATAATAAGTTCGTTGATCCTTACTGTAAATCCACTCAAGCCACAGCAGGAGCCTTCTTGAGATCAGACCTTCACTCAGTCTCTCAAGGTATCATTTAACAACAGTTGAGTACTTTCAGTGTATTACAGATTTGCTTCCTGTAAGAAGATCACACATATTTTTTAGCACAATAGAGAACACATAAGTGTTCTACTACAAGATACGAGCAAAAACTCCGTACTTATTTACAAAACTATACACAGATGATTTCTCTACATAGTTTTCACAATGCTTTGGTGTAATTTTATTGAGCTTGATTTGAACTGATAGATTTTTCGTTCTAGTGTAGTTTGTTACTTTTCTTCAGCTTCAAGTCTTCCTTTTATAGCTTGTAAAAGAGGTCCGTTGAAAGGGTAGAAATGTAAATCGGAAATATAGTTGTTTGTTATTAACGGTTATAATGATAGTAGTCACTGTCAAGTACAAAAGAACTGTCATTGCGCTACTCTGGAAGAGTAGAGGTCACAGTAACTTTATGTATGTTAGTTCTCTGAATTATGTGATTGGCATTATGTTTGGTAAAACTAATATAGTAGCATTATGTTAGATAGGATGTGTTATACCCCTAAATTTTCCCTCTCATTTCACCAACATTTTCTCATCACAAGACTCTTGGAACTCAAGATCAAGCTAGGGTTTGCTCTGCTCAAGACCCCTCCTTGCACTGTTGACCCAAATTAGGGTTTGAGTTTGCACAAGGATGTTTTGACCTACAATTCCCAAATTGACTTTCATGCTCCATGTTGGCTTCACAAGTTTGCCCATATCAAGTTTCAAGTCTTGATTCAAATCTTTGCCTATTCAATTGGACAGTTGACCTAGAAATCAGCTGTATTGGGGAAAAAGTCAACTGTGGCCAATTGACAGTCAAACCTCATGAAATTTGACCCACATAAACATTATGAACTCATATGAACCATTTGATCAAGTTTGGATCACAATTCCACAAGAAATTTGATCAGATCACCAAAAGGGCAAAATGGTCATTTTTAGGGTTTTGACTGCACAAAGGCAATTTTTGACTGTTTGACCTAACCAATGGCAAACCAAGCTTACATATGGACACAAGTACTCAATTACATTGTCTTGACCAATTCAACAAGTTCAAAAGATCTCAAATGCATAGGATTGACAGATGAATTTTTCAGTCAACTGATCAAAATTTGACTGTACACTGAAAAGTCAAACTTTGACTTTTTGGTCAAAATCAAGTGCCAAGGTTTATTTTTCATCAAAACATGTCAAATTATGAAACTTTTTCATCAAGAAACCCAAAATTGAAAATTAGGGTTTGAAATGAAAAATTTTCATAACTTAGAAATTTTCTAAGTTATGAAATTTTCTTATTTTTTCCTAACTTTGTCCCATTTTTTCACCAAGATGCAAATGGATTCAAACAAAACTTGAAACATGAAAGTTGTAGTACATCACAAAGTCTACAAATTTTAATCACAAAGTTTTCTCAAAGGAAGCTTGTATCTCAAGTTATGATTTTTGGAACAAGGGTACCTAAAACTTTTAACTTAGAGAAAATTTGCCCTAATCTAGGCAGGATTTTGACCCATCTTCTTGGCCATTTTTCACATAGTTCCACTTAGAGTTTAAATTTTAATTACAAATATGGATTGTAGTATAGGTTCCAATCTTTCCAAATTGTCCAAGAAATCCTCAAAGACCCTTGTGGTTAGATAGAATCGAATTCTTAAAGTTGGAAAAAACTCACTTTTGTTCATGACCAATACATGTTCATAGCAAATTGCAATTTCAAGTCAGCATGCTTTTCACTAGATTACAGGTCTCAAAACCAACTTGCACTCCATAATTTAATGCCAATCCATCAGTCCAAGCCTTTATTTTGTTCATTTGAGCATTATACACAAGTTTAAACCTTAAGTAGAAAAAGGAAAATTGCCATTTTTGGCTAAAGTCACTTTATGTCAAAAGCTAAATCTTTGAGACATGGGGCCAGATCTTTGAGGCAAGATAAATTCCACTAATTCCAGTTACCAAGAACCAAAGTTGCAGCATGATAGGAAGGCTGGTACAGGTCTATAACATCATTGCCACTTTCTTGCTTCAAGTAGAAGAAAGCTTGCAAAACATACACCAACTCTCATATCTGTAAACAAGAGCTTAAGCAAACATTGCACACAGTTTCCATACCTCCCAACAAACCTAAAGCACGACTCATTCATCACTCAAACCTCCTCACACTCAGAACCACTGTTTTTCTGCAAAACAAGGCAGCATCTGCAACTTGACTTCCATAGAACAATTTGCTCGTGCATTTTGGCCCAAACCTGTTCAAACACCTTTCATTCCATCCACCTAAACTATCCCAGACCTCCATTGCAAGATGTAACACCTCTAACACACTTTGCCATTTTCATTTCAAAGCTTTGCAGGTGGAGTTCTACAGCACGATTCAGTTTGTTCCAAAGCAAGCCAAGCATTGGAGAAGCTTCCTTGGACCTCAGGCAAGCTCAACAGAAGCTCAAACACCATTGAAGGTTGCTGCATTGCCCTACTCGATTCAAACTGAAACAGGTATTTCATGGACTTTTATCTCTCTATCTAGGAATGGTTAGGCTTAGGTTTGTGAATGAAACATGTTGTACTCATAGCCCTGAAGCCATACATATGCTTAGTTTTCATTTACATTAATCGTGCTGAGAGAATTTCACCCATGAACATGTGAAAAAAGTTAGGTCAGATTTTAGGGCCAGAGAAATTCTCTCTGGTCTTTGAGAGTTAATCCAAGTTTTTTATATGGTTGAATTCGTTATTTGATGCTCTACAATGTTTATGTTCTGAGTTTTGTCAAAAAATCAAAGAATCAGGAGATGGCATTTTCTGTACAAAGCGTGCGTGTTGTAGTTCAGAGGAAGAAGATGAAGTCAGTGGGTTGGGCTTGGTTCTGGCCTTGCTTTTGATACCCCCTTTTTGCTGAATACACCCCTCTGGCCCATTTCTTGTATTTTTGTTATTTTTGCATTTTTTATTTTGTTTCTGACTTTGATATTTTATTTTCAAATATAAAAAATATAAAAAAAATATTTTCACAAGTTTTTATATTTATTTGGTATTTATTGGAATTTTTTCTAATATTTAAATGTTTAAATACTTATATTATCTTTTGTTTAAATTTAAAAATAATGTAAAAATATGTTTTATTTTCATTTATTATTTTTATTCACATTTGAAAATGTTTTCTTGAAATAAATACACTTTGTAAATAATTTATTTTATTTTTATACACACTTAGCATATTTAATATATTTAATATATACATATACATATTTTATATACATATACATATCTTTTGTTTAAATTTAAAAATAATGTAAAAATATGTTTTATTTTCATTTATTATTTTTATTCACATTTGAAAATGTTTTCTTGAAATAAATACACTTTGTAAATAATTTATTTTATTTTTATACACACTTAGCATATTTAATATATTTAATATATACATATACATATTTTATTAAATAATTAGGACAAAAAAATACCAAAAAATAATACATTTTTATTTTTATTAATATTTTATACTAAAAATACCATTTTTTAATATACTTATATTTTTGTACAAATTAATATATTATTGTATATAATTAATAAATAAATTTATTTAAGAAATTAGGGTTTCTTGCCCTAAAAATAGAAGAAAATAATAAAAATTGACTTTTCATTTTATTTACATTTCCCATTAAAAAATATACTTTTTTACAATATTAAAAACATTTTTGCATATTACATTTTATTTATTTATTGTATTTATTTCAATTATTGTACACTTAAATATTGTATCTTGCACATTCGATATGGTTGTAATAACTTAGAATTTATTTCCTTGTCAAATATCCCCAATTCAAATTTGTATCCCCCTCCCTATATCATGTTGTAATAGTGTAGCATTTAAATTCTCGCACATTTAAAAGCTTTCAATTATGCCATGACTAGACATAGGGTTTGTATGCAAAAAAATAAATCAACAACTAGCTTGACTTAATCCAAGATAAACATGCATGAAAAACAAACACAATGCACACTTACACCCCTAGGGTTTCATCCACTTGTTGCCTTCAAAAATGGGCCATGGTTGCATGTCAAGTACTTTGACAAAACAAAAACAAAACAAAAGATCATAGTCCCTCGATGACGCTATCTGAGTTGCATAAACAAAAATGATCAAGTCCCTCAAGAAAAATTGCCAAAGGTACTTGACACTATTGTTATCATGGTCTATACGATGACCCGCGCCTGTCCCGTTAACATTCTAACACAAGGTTGTTCACCAAACACAATGGTGAAACAACACTGTTAAAAGGGTTAAAAACAAAAGAAAGATCTTTGA
The DNA here is from genome assembly GCA_948472305.1 of Vicia faba. Classification (NCBI taxonomy): domain Eukaryota; kingdom Viridiplantae; phylum Streptophyta; class Magnoliopsida; order Fabales; family Fabaceae; genus Vicia; species Vicia faba. The sequence continues at coordinate 218,230,051 of OX451735.1, forward strand.
GTAAAATAGGGTAGATAACTCTTAGTTACTTGATCAAGCTTGAAAAAACATCCTTGCTACTTTTTAAAACACACTCCACAACACAAATTCAAAACCCCTACTTTCCAATGTTGAAAATCTTTCAAAAGGAAAAAACACCTTTGTATACATTCAAACAAGAATCATTACAAAGGTTGCCATAACGATGGCCTCTTTTCAAAACATCTTTCAAAATCACAGACAAAGCACCATTTCAAACAATTGAAAAGTACCATTTCAAACAATATAAATGCAAAGCAAGTGATCTAAGCAAGTAACTAAGAGCCCATGGATAACCATGGATAGAAAGGGTGCTAATACCTTCCCTTTCTATAATCTACTCCCCGAACCCAAGAAAACATCTCAAAGGTCTTTCCTGTGCTTTTTGACCTTTTCTTAGGATAAAATAAAAAGTCGGTGGCGACTCTTGCTAAACCGAAACATTTGCGAACACAAACGCAAAATCCCAAGTCAGTTCTCTCACCGTATCACAGGATGTATTAACTTGCTAACAGGAACAGGTTGAGCAAGAAGTTATATCTTATGATGAGACATGTTGACATGAGAAGTTATCATCATCTAGAACATGTCAAGTCAGATGTCTTATGAAGGAGCATACAACATTGCGCCTGAGTTGAAATGACTGTTATATTCTGTTAAGTCACAAAACAAAGTATCTTTTAAGGATATTATATTATCTTGCGAGGCATTGTTTTATAGGTCAAGAATAATCAAGAAGAATATTGAAGAATGTGTACTTTCTAATTATGGAGACAAATTAGGAGGATTTAATTGAAGACCTATTGTTCTGCATAATTGTAATAACTGATGAGCTGTAATTGAAGGCCCAAATTCAGTTGGGATATAGGTTATAAATAATAGTTTTTGTAACCTAAGGAAGTACCAGTTGTGTTTTTAAAAGATGTGATCATTAGACCTTGAAGGTGATCAATGAATATGTTGTTGTTTTGGAAGCAGTAATGGCTTCAGAACCAAGATCAGTTTTTGTGTTCAAGTAGAAGGGAACTGATATCCTACTAGATCCTGGGACATCATGTCAACAGGTGTGCAGCTTCTTGTTGATTAGTATATGCTTTGGGTTCTAAAAAAAATGTCTAATGATCACATGTGTTTGGAACCTACTCCTGATTTGGAAGAGAAGGCATCTGGGTTGTGTATCTAAGATGTTTTATCCAGAAAACATGTCTTAGATTTATGGACTGGTTGAATGTTGATTAACCAATTGGTTACTTCCGTGTTCAGTTCATTTCTGATCCAAGTTAGTAGAATTGATGAGGATGAGCTCTAGTGTCCAATGGAGCTGTGTCATCTCAGCCAGGTTCCTTGTACATAAAGGACAAATGTTAAGGACATTCTCTCTGACATCTAGTTTATTCTTCTGATCAAAGGAGCCAGATGTATGGAATCTTGTTTGTGGCTATAAAACAGATTCTGATTGAGGGGAGTAATGTTGGTGTGCACTAACCACATGCCGTACTGCTTTTAAGGGGGGAATGTATGTTTCTTAGTGTATACCCTGCAGTTGATAAAGAAGAGTCTCAAATTTGGAGTTGAATATTCTTGAAGAGATGTCAGATATAATGTCTTGACATCCTTGTGTTGAGATTTTATTTTTCTCAATGCTTTGACTGATGTTTCTTACAAAAAAGATAAAGGTTGTTTACTCAAACTTGATATCACTTATCAGGTCTATGAGAACATGGAACTCTTGTTCTGCTAAAGTGGAAGAGACATACAAGGGGTTATATGCAATGAAGATGCATCAATCTGAGTTAGGTTAATATTTTGGATGATTAACTTACAGTCATGGTGTGATTCAGCGAAATGATTATTATCCAAGTTGCTTAATTGTCAAACTGGTTAAGGCTGAAGAATGGGAGAAATACTTTTCTGGATAGTTTTTTCATAGTATAATGATCAGCAAATACCATGGTTATTATGCTCTGCATTATAGATGGAATCTCCTCTTTATGTGCAGAAGGATGGCACCTTATAGGAGGTCTAGATATTGTGCTTATAAAGAAGCCTCCTGAGGTGTTGTGTCAACTGCTGATTTTTGATCTGCATATACAATCAGCTGCTGAAGTTTGTTCCTCTTGTGTTCTCCCTCAAGAGTGGTGTATGGATTTCTATGGTGTTGTCTCTAGAACCACAGTTAAGGGTGAAATCCATACGACTGAGTTTGATATCTTATCTGTTGTTAGAGAATCATTTCAGGTGTGTGTTGCTTTAAAAGGAAGTTGTTTTGAAGATCATGGGATAAATATTGCTGATTACCAATGAATTCCAAAATTGGAATAATTAACCATGATGGAGTAAGAAGTCCAGTCACTGACCAAGTCTGGAATGTTGTGAAAAATTCTCTTGTGCTAGGAATGTGAAAAAGAAGTATGTCAGAATAAAAATTCTAACATCTGTTGAAAGGAAATATCATATGCAACTGTCTGTGTGAGAAAGTTGTCCTCTACTGTCAAATACCTTGTCGGGATCTGGGTATAAGTTTGATATCGTGAAGATGTGCATGTTACTGATGGTAAAGACCTTGTCGTGATTTGGGTACTTATCTGAGGTGTGGATGTAAATCTACTATCTGAATGGTTGATTCAGATATTACTAGAAGTTTATTTATCTCTATGGTATTCAGGTGGCTGTATTAACCTGAATGGGATGCAAAAGGTGTGATCTTTTGAGATCCTCTTTTTGTTTTTGGAGCTTCCTAAAGGACTTCTCTGCATAATAAAGTCTTTTGAATTGTGTGTTCAATAACCTTGGTGTTTGGATTTTGTGTTATGAAGTTGGTGTTATAAATAATGTTGTAACATCATGTTAGGAATGTTTTGGAAGATGCCTGAAATTGAGCATATGAAGTTAAATGCTCAAGCATAGTTGTCATAAGTGGTAATTCTAACTATGAGGGTTAGAATGTGCAGATTCTAATCTTTTGTATAGTAGTATGTTCTGACAATGCATGACTAATATCATTTTGAAGACTTCACTAGTATCATCAATTTCTTGTGGAAGTAAGGGCAGAGGAATGGCTATCAGATACTGAGGTCTGATCAGGATTTTTTAAAAGTGTTTTGTTTCTGCTATATGTAACCCCAAAGGGATTTTGGTTTGTCTGGATCTCAGTAAAGCTTTTAAGCAGATTGAGAATTTTTGAAGTTTGTTCTCAGCTGGAGCATTGAATATCTATGACAGGGGAAGTCAAGTGATTATCTATGGATTATGAGTGCAATGATGAAGACCTTATGAAGCTTGCATATGTTACGAGCTTGTGGAGATTGTATGCCTCTGGTAAGGTTATATTGTCAGTCAACATGTCGTGACATGGGGCTACTAAATGGTAATTGGTTCTAGCTAGATGAGGCTAGTTGTTTAAATCATTTGCATGCATGTTCCTAGAAGTAGTCTTAAGGGCGGTTTGATTTGTGTTTGGGAGAATATATGTACCGACCAGTGGATGACAGTGTATTTCTGTGAAGCATCTTAGTCTGGTGTTTGAATATGTGTGGTCAATTTTTTTAAAAGAAGACAATGTATGACTAGATGCCAGAACACCTTTTAGGGACATGTTCTCTCCTTGAGCCAAACAAGGAAGTAGTGTGGACGGGGCCGTCAGGAGGTTGTATAAAACGCGATGTTTGTCTGTGCACGCACATGTATTAGAATTATGAAGACTGTCAAAATTTGTATTGGATGGTGCATTTGTATTTGGTGATCTCCCTCAAGAAATGTTCTCATTGACCAAAACTGTTATTTCCTAAAAAGACTACTTGGTTATTTAAAAAGAGGTCATTCTTTCACCTCTTTCATCGTGCAGTAGTTACTCCTTCTTCTTTTCTTATGGCCTATGTCTGGGTGTAAATAAGTACATCTTGGGTCTGGACGTGTGAGGGTCTTAGTTATCCATTTCTGGTCAAAAAGGAGGAGAAAAGTTGTGTTCGTCTATGTTCAGCTATTAAGTCTGAGTTTTGTTTTCAACCTATTTCACAAAGGTGTATAATAGTTTGTTTTGTTCTAAGTTTGTTGTTTTGTTATTTGTGATTTGTGATCTGAGTTATAAACATAGTCGTGTCTTGTGCTTCTATGCCTTTTGTGAGGAGTGTTTCTGGATTAAGAAGGATCAAACTTAGACTGTGAGGAATGTTTTTGGGATTAACACCAACATGTGTTGGACGTAATGGATTGGTTCGGTTGAACATGAAAAGGAGCGGTTTATGATGGTTGAGCCTTTGAATCTGGAATGGAAATGTTTAGAATTGATGTGGATAGATGTTGGATGTATTTTTCTGACATCGATTAGATTATGGTTGTTACCTCTTGTTAAAAGTCTTTGTCATATTCTGGCTAAAAAGGGAGAGAGACTATGTGTTGAGATTCTCTTGTGCCAAGCTTATGTTTGCAGCATGTAAGGGGGAGAGAGTATATGTTGGACTGTCAAGAAGATGTCCTATTGCTGATGATGTGACATCATGTGTGAAGACAGTGAAGATTGAATATTGAAGACTGTCAAATGTGAAGACTAAAGACTGACTGCTCCTGATGCTTTTAGTCTTTATGGTTGTTGCTGATGTATTTTTTAAACCTTTGAATTATGTTTTTTTTATGTATGCAAAGGTTATGTAAATTATTTTTAGCCAAAATAATCCAAAGGGGAGATTGTTAATTCTCTGAATTATGTGATAGGATTATGTTTGGCAAAACTAATATAGCAGCATTATGTTAGATAGGATGTATTAACTTACTAACAGGAACGTGTTGATTAAGAAGTCCTATCTTATGATGTGACATGTTGAGATGAGAAGTTCTCATCATCTAGAACAACATGTCATATCAGATGTCCTATGAAGGAGCATACAACATCACGTTTGAGCTGAAATGCCTATTATATTCTATTAAGTCACAAAAATAGAATATCTTTTAAGGATATTATGTCATCCTATGAGGCATTGTTTTATAGTTCAAGAAGAATCAAGAAGAATATTGAAGAATATGTACTTTCTAATTATGGAGACAAATTAGGAAGATTTGATTGAAGACCAATTATTTTACAGAACTGTAACAGGTGATGAGCAATGATTGAAGGTCCAAATCCAGTTTGGATATATGTTATAAATAGTAGTCTTTGTAACCTAAGAAAGTACCGGCCGTGTTTTGAAAAGATGTAATCATTAAGACTGAGTCTGTAGCCACTCTCTAGGAGAGCTTGTGCTAGTGAACCACTCATAAGCTGTGAAGTAATGAGTTGAGTATTGTTCTTGGATGGAGCTTTTAAGCAACTCCAAGTTGGTGTTCTTAGTTAGGAGTAAAATTGTAAATGGTGGAGTTTAGCTTTAGGTCTTAGATAGGTATTGTTATGTAAGTGTGTCTTCCTATTTGTTCATAATTATTTTAATCTAATCGATGTCTGTGATTGAATAGGGATTGAGGAGGGCCTCATATATAGGTGAGTCTTAGATATAAGTCTAGAAAGGGTAGTGATAAAGTGATTAGGCCATAAACTGGAGGCTTGCTGAGGGTCTATGAATTGATACTATTTTAGTGGACTTATCCCTAGCTTGGTATGCCCCTAGAGTAGGAGAGTTGCTTCGAACTGTGTTAAAAATTCTTGTGTGTTTTTCAGTATTGTTTTGTATGTTTATACTTTCCTATTTGGTTAAGTCAGATTAGATGTCCCAACATGTCATAAGACATCTGAGTTATGTCATACCAAAATTTCAATGTACCTTTTATACACTATCACATGTTAACCATTTTGAACTTTTCTTCTTTATCTTCAGAGGCTTCAGATATTTGAATGTTTGACGTTGAAGCTTGTTGTAGAAGAATATTTCTTAAGCCTTAGAACCTAAGTCTTGGAGTCTTCAGAACTTGTCACATAGAACCTTGTCTTCAGAGTCTTCAGCACTTGGTTGTAAGAACTTGCTTTTCTTCAGATCATCAGAACTTGTTCAGTAGAACCTTGTCTTCATAATCTTCATAACTTGTAACATATAGAAGTAAAGCTTTAGAAGACCTCCAAATCTAAACCGTAAAGTTGAGTACTAACATTCCTTAGACACATTGTATAAGATCAGTTCAGAACCTTAACTTCAACGAAATATGTAACCACATGTTTTCTTCTAGAGTGTATGTTCAGAACCTGATGACGTCACACGCCTTGTACCAGAGTCAGAACATTATAGCAGCAGCTACACACTAAAACGAAACCATTAGTGTGTATAATTGTTCTCTAAGATAACATGTAAAGTTATCATCAAAATCTCAAGGCAAGATGTAGAAACACTTCTTATTCTTCCACTCTTTAGATGTAAACCTACTTCCACTCTAATAGGATGCATGATCAAGCATACGTGAATTCCTCCCAAACCTTATTCCTCTTTTGAAACACATTTATGTTTATTGCTACATTAGAACTTCATCATAATTTATCAAATTTTCATTTTCATATTAGGGGTTCCTAATATTTTAGCCAAACTTGTATTGTCACATTGATAAGTGCAAATTGTAGTTATTTTTGTATATACTTTTTGTTGTAATTATCGACTATTTTCTGTTAATATCGTTGAATAAACCCGACTTTTGTGTAAATACGTTTAGTTTGTATTTATTTGTGTTTTTATGTACATAGTGTACCGTTTGATGTTTTCCATTCATTTTGTAGGTATTTGTTGCATTTTGGAGCATTGAGGAATAAAGTGTCGAAGGTGCGTCTCTGGATGCACGTTTTTGGAATAAAAGACCGATTTTGGGACGTTCTGTCCAGGAGAGCCCACTTAGCACGCAGAAGCCTCTAAGCGCGAGTGCGCTTAGCATATTTTATAGTGCCCTGCTTGCATTTTGACAATTTGGAAGAATCAATGTTTTGAAACCCGCTTAGCGCGGATAGCGCGCTTAGCACAGTTTAAGGAGGTTTAGTGTGTAAAATAAGGAAGTCGCGCTTAGCACGCCAGGCCCGCTTAGCGCGGTCTGTTGAGATTTGTTTTATAACTTCATTTCATTCATTTTTTAGGTGAAGGCTTTGGGGAAGTTTTTTCTCCCAACTCCATCAACCTTTATTTTGTTAGGATTAACTTAGATAACAATTATGGAGCTTGCATACGGATGATCCAGAGTGGATTTCTCTTCGATTGGCAAATCGGTAGATTTGTGGTTCATTTCTCTTTTTCTTTGTGTATTCTCTATTGGTTGGGTTTGTATATATATTTACTTTGATCTCATGTATATTTGTCACCCTTGGCGTTATATAAAACTTATTTTATAAATATTTGTCGATTGTTATCCTAGGTTTTTGCTCAGTGCTAGTGGTTTGAGTTGTTATAGAAATATACTACTTAGATTCTTATCTAGGATGATTATCTAATAGTTTCTGAATTCTAGAGATAGATTTAGTGTTGTTATTCACTTATGGTGTTTGTGATTAATGCCTTTGTGTTGTTTGTGTCTCTCTGAGAGATCGTCGATGCAAGCGAGCACGGTTGACTTCTGTGTTGTTGAGGTGGTTGACAGATTGCTATCGAGGTGATGCAGTCGGCCTCTCAATTTGGGTTAGAAATGACTTAGATTGTGTGTGACACGTGATGACATTGATGAATATTGTAGGATGATTATAACAGGTCAATAGGTTTAAGTTTGTGAGAAGTAGTATATTTGCATGCTTGATAAGTTATTCTTTTTTTCCTTTTTATACATTTATTTTTTTGTTGATACCTTTACCATACAAACCATTCAACCCCCAAACTCATTAATGATAGATTTGTTGAACGATATTTCAATACACCAATCTCTGAGGACACAATACAATATAACATATATAACTCAGTATATTAATAACTTACTTTTTGTTTGCCGCTTTACCGCAACAATAAAGTAGCGTCGTTGTCGGGGATTGCTATTTATTGTTTTCGCATTGCAATAAGTTTCTTGTTTTTGAGTTTTGTAGTTAATGTATATGTTGTATAGAATGTGTACATTAACTTGTCTATTTTTACTTGTACATGTTTTGTGTTTACTTTCCATACTTGTGCATATGTGTGTTTTTCTTTGTTTTCACGTATTGTTGTGAATTGTCTCATTTTCGTAACGTTTGTTGTATGGACTTTAGGACACTTTCTTTAGGTTTGTGCGGTGTGATAATACCATGGCATGACAAGAGGAGGTTACTAGCTCGCACAATAAACGCGTCGAGCTTACGATGTAAAACAAGCATGTCTTGTTTGTATTCGTTTATATATGTGTTGACTTTTGTTTTAACAAGTTGAAATTGGACTTGTTTTAAATTCTCAAATTTTCACTTTTCAACTTGTTAATTCACTTTCACCTGTTTGTTGTGTTATGTCAATTTGTGTTTTTTCGCAAGCTTGTCATGTTTAGCTTGAATAAGTTTGTATGTTGTAAATATTCTATACATTGAGGTTGTGTAGGTGAAGTGGAGCTTGCATAGCAGCTGCACCAGTTGATGTCCTGTTTTTCTGTAACTGGTGTAGCGCGCTTAGTACGCTCTGTGCTGCTTAGCGCGCCCTGCTGTGTAGAGCCAGTGAATTATTTTTAATTTTTCGCTTGGATTTCCTTTTTCCCACTTCCACCTAGGCTTTAAATAGTGAATAATATTAGTATAATTAATTCTTTTGTTGTTGTTTGGACTCAATTTTGGCTCGATAGCTTGAAGTCGCTTTTTTCCAAGTTTGAGTGTTTCAACTTGCGAATGCGTGGTAATGATTTGGTTAAAGTTTTGTACACGTTTGAGGTATGTGTTTATCGCTTTCTGTACTTTAGCATATTCATGATACTTAGACTTTTTACAATTTTTATGACATTCATTCTTTTGTATACTTGTTCATTTGTGAATCACTTTAGTTCCTATCCTTTTTATGAGGTAGCTTTCCATTTTTCACATATGTTGGAGACCACAACTCTTGTTTTAACTGGATTTTATTATGCTTAATATTTTGTTTGTGTTGATTGTATGAAAGCTTGAACATGATCAAGGCATTTTTTGTTTCATTTTGAGCAAAAATACCATGGCCAAGTAGTCAATTCACCTTGTGAGTGTATGATCATTAGTAACCCATTTTAACTCTTTTTATTGATATCCATGTTGTTTTTGCTAAATGCTTGTCTATGAGTGTTTGGTTCATTTTTGTATGGATATTGATTCTTTGTTTTCTTGAACCCTCAACTATAATTTTTAGTTGAATTTTTACCGTGTCTTAGAAAGCAGGGAGTATTCACATTATGATGATGGTTGAATTCAAGTTGGGGGGAGGAATGTTTATGTGCTTATGTTGTGATTACTATGAGGTTGTGATAAAAAAAGAAAAAAATGTGAAAAATAAGTGAAAATAAAAATAAAGAAAAAAAGAGCTTTGAAAAAAAAAACAAAAATAGTTCGAGTAATTGTGCTAATAAGTGATGTGTGTTGGTTTGAAATTTGGAATGAATAAGAAGTTTGATTGAAATTATTTTGCTTGAGACTTTATGAGTTGATCACTCCCTTAGGTTTAGGCAAGTTTTTGTTTCGATTTGCTTTAAGATTTATCCCTTGTTTGTTAACCAAGACACATTACAACCTTGAAAAGCCCTTGAGATTCTTGTCTTTGTATTTTCAATATGAGTTTTTGGATGAATGCATAATTCAGTCTTTTGTTTGCAAGATTATGGATGAGTGAAAATACCTTACTTTGTGTGTTTTTCAACTACCGATGATTGTTTTTTCTAGATGTGATTCATTTGTGAACTAGTGTTGTTTTAAAATGTTTGGCATGTTCTTTGTATTTAGCATTCGTTTCATGTTTATGTTATCGTCGTATTTTAGTGGTAAGTATATTTCTTTGTGTGTATCGTTTTTCATTTGAACAATTGCATTTGTTTTCCGTTTTTAAAACTTGTTGATTCATGATATTTTGGTTGATTACTTTTGGTTCTTTGAGTTGTTTGGCTTTGTTTGAGGACAAACAAGTTCAAGTTTGGGAGAGTTTAATAAGTGCAAATTGTATCTATTTTTATATATACTTTTTGTTGCACTTATCGACTCTTTATTGTTAATATTGTTGAATAAACCTGACTTTTGTGTAAATACATTTAGTTTGTGTTTATTTGTGTTTTTGTGTACATAGTGTACCGTTTGATGTTTTTCCATTCATTTGTAGGTATTTGTTGTATTTTGGAGCATTGAGGAATAAAGTGTCGAAGGGACGAATCCGGATGCGCGTTTTCGAAATAAAAGACCAGTTTTGGGACGTTTTGTCCAGGAGAGCCCACTTAACACGCAGAAGCCGCTAAGCGTGAGTGCACTCAGTATATTTTATAGCGCGCTGCTTGCGTTTTGACAATTTGGAAGAACCAATGTTTTGAAGCCCGATTAGCGCGGATAGTACGCTTAGTGCAGTTTAAGGTGGTTTAGTGTGTAAAATAAGGAAGTTTTTGGGGAAGTTTTTGCTCCCAACTCCATCAACCTTTAATTTTGTTAGGATTAGCTTAGATAACAACTATGAAGCTTGCATGCGGATGATCCGGGGTGGATTACTCTTCAATCAATATTGACAAACCGGTAGGTTTGCAATTTATTTCTCTTTTTCTATGTGTATTCTCTATTGGTTGGGTTTGTATATGTATTTACTTTGATCTCATGTATATTTGTCGCCCTTGGCGTTATATAAAACTTGTTTTACAAATATTTGTCGATTGTTATCCTAGGTTTTTCCTCTCTGGTAGGGATTTGAGTTGTTATAGAAATATATTGCTTAGATTCTTATCTGGGATGACTATCTAATAGTGTCTGAATTCTAGAGATAGATTTAGCATTTTTATTCACTTAGGGTGTCTGTGATTAATGCCTCTGTGTTGTTTGTGTCGCTCTGAGAGATCGTCGACGCAAGCGAGCACGGTTTACTTATGTGTTGTTGAGTTGGTTGAGAGATCGCTACTGAGGTGATGCAGTCGGCCTCTTAATTTGGGTTAGAAATGACTTAGGTTGTGTGTGACACGTGATGACATTGATGAATATTGTAGCTTGAGTATAACAAGTCGATAGGTTTATGTTTGTGAGAAGTAGTATATATGCATGCTTGATAAGTTTTTCCTTTTTTCCTTTTTATACATTTATTTTTTGTTGATACATTTTCCATACAATCCATTCAATCCCCAAACTCATTAGCGATAGATTTGTCGAACGATATTTCAATATACCAATCTTTATGGACACGATACAATATAATCTATATCACCCGATAAATTAATAACTTACTTTTTGCTTGTCGCTTTGCCGTAACAACACACATTCACATTGGTTACCACATTAGGGTTTCACATTAGTTTTACCAAGCGTTGGACTCATGTCATAAAGTTGACCTTAATAACTTTAAGTACCACTAACTAGGATGAGACCTAATGTATCAAGAGCTTCACTAGGTTATAGCTCTCCTCATTAGGTTTTTAACACAACTGATTATGCCTCAATCGAATTTTCCTAACTCAATATATATTATAATTTCAGTTTGCCTCAGACTAAAACAACAATAGCTACGGTCAGCCGTAGCAGCTACCATGATCGGTAGCCACAACACAGGAATGGTCCATACAAAATCTAGACTCTGGCTACGGTGGATCGTAGCTACTACTATGAATGGTCGTAGCTACTGCTACGGCCCATAACCAAATACAGAAAAACTCCCTCCTTTAGCAAGACGTGTTTTCTCCATAACCTATATGTGGTTATGGCTGCAGTCAGTGGGTAAACTCTGAATTCACACATTTACCATTTTTATGTATTTTTTCACAAAACAACTCGAATTTCCCAACAATACACAATCAAAATAAATAGAAAAACACAACAAGACATCACGTACAATAAATCATACACATACTCGCAAACAAACACATCATTTCACGTAGAAATCCAAAGATCTAAAATACAAGAGAGGTTCATGATTTAGGATTCATGAATAATCATCCATTAGAGAAATTCTCCATAGGAAATTGGGATGAAGTCGAGGTTCAAGGGAAACCAGACTATCCTAAATGGAAAAATACTCAAATATAGAATAATCTCCCTTTACCTTGTGTCTCCAGAGTTTTCTCTGCATAGCTCATATTAATGCCAACAGCTCTTTGCAAGATCTCTACTGCAACCTTTTTGGGGAATTGAGGCCTTTTAGAGAAGAAGAAGAAGAAGAAGAAGATTATTTTTGTGGTTATGGGAATGTTGGGGTTTTCTCATAAAAAATGTGACTTTTTTTTATCATTTTTCCCTCTTTATCTCTCTCAACATCTTTTTTCTCTACCTTTCTCTCGTTTTTTCCTTTTACCTTACAATCTTATTTTAATTCTTTTTTTTCAATAACCCTTTCCTCTTCAACTTCCTTTTTATCATTATCTCTACCATTTTCTAATTTAATAATTAATTTCAATAATTTGTATTGATGATAATAGTAATACTAATAATAATGATAAATATTTGAGTTTTATCTTCGCCTCATTTGTATTGATATCTTTCTCATTAAGACCACGTTAGCTAGCCATTAAGGTATTTAACCTATGTTATGAAACCAACACTTGTTAGCTTCTAAACTTCTTCGTCAATGGTTGTTTTATTCTCCTCGCAAACCTTACGCTTTCTTTGAGACACTAGCTTGACTGAAATGTCTATGGCGATGTGAGGACATACCACTCTGGTATCCATGCCATGCATATTTGAGGGTGCCCAGGAAGTTAGGGCTCAAGGGAAAAGGAGACCATCATTATTAAGAGATAGAAGAGCTTGCAAGAACTCTAAGGTAAGGGTGGGGTTCTGATTATCTAAGGGTTCGTATAATGGTTAGTGGCTAGGGATTGATTGCTTGCTAGAAATTATTCTTCTCATATGTTCTAAATCGTTCAATTGTAAAATTTTGTTTGTTGATGAAATTGGGTGCAATTGTATAATGAGAAATTGTATGATTATGATTATGTATGTTGGTGTGAATTAATTTGTGTGGACCATGTGATTGTATGTTGTATTGGTAAGTTAGATGTGTTAGAATGATGCTAATGATGTATGTGAATAAGAGTTGAAATTTAGAACTGTAATATGCATTGTGTGGGGGTTGGAGATGTTTGGGTATTAGGAATGAATGATTTTCGTGTCAAAAGTTGCAGAAAATTGCTTCTATCAGCGAAGTAATTGGTTACTTGAAATGAAGTAACCCGTTACTCTGATATTAAAACGTGTTCTGGGCATTTTTGGGATGAAGTAACCGATTATCTCAGAGAAAAATTGCATATTCTGTTTCTGAGTTTGAAGTAACTCGTTACTTGGATTGAAGTAACTTGTTACATCACTGTGTCGAAAATTTTGTAAAACTTCAAAAATTCATAACTTTAGTTCTGGGTGTCCGATTCGAGTTCCATTTGAATAGCTGGAAAGCTAGTGTAATGTAATTTAACCTAAAATTATTTTCAGTACCAGAGTTCAAATTATTTGATATGTGAGCATGTGTTTGATGCATAGTGATTTTATGTTATTTTGTGGAATGTGTACAAATGCATTGTTATTGCTTGCTATATTGTTGTGTTGTTGTTGCTGCATATTTTGACAGGTATTTGGTGCATGGTTGCAAGTAATGGTGAGATACATTGACTATAGTGAAGGTCTTTATGTGTATTGTTATGTTGAGGCTATCTATTTCAATTTTGCAATTCTATAAGATTACAGAATAAGATTACATTGAGGCTATCTGTTTCAATTCTGCACAACGGGCACTCTAAATTAGCAAGACGAAATATTGTCATTGCATATAGATAGAAACCAAGTGCACCTGTATCATAGTTCTATCACTTGTCAACAAAGCATTGATAAATCTCACTAAAATAGAAAAATACAAAATAAGGGAATTGTATTTCTTATTTATTTGCCAAAAGAAGTTTCATACATTAAAACTACAACTGTTAATACTACAAAATAAGGGAATTGGAAGGTGGAATTTCGATAGGTGTTGTTATTGTATTATGTTAGAGAGAGAAAGAACACAGGCTTGTAATGTTTGATGTTTGTTGTTAGATGTTGCTATATACAAAGCAAAGAGAATGATCACAGTATATACGTTGTCTGTAAATACGTTGCAATATACGTTGATGGAAGCCAGTATATACGTTGCAATATATTTGATGTCCGTAACATCCATTGAAGCTTCTAACCTCCATTGCAGCTCAACTGTAATGTATGTTACATATTTTTAAAGTCCCACATCGAAAATGTCTCACCAACTAGAAATGTTTATATATATCTATCTTTTACACAATCTAAATTAATATTTTAATAATTAATTCATAAAAACAGAGAAATAAAAGAAAAGTAAAAAATACATTTGGTTTAAACGAAAAATTAAAAACTATAAAATTTCACGTAGATAATAAAAATAAAAAAATTTAATGACATATAGCTATGCCAGGTCAGCGAATAATGACATAATGACATATATATATCTATCATAATAGTGAATAGTATATCTATCATAATAGTGAATAGTGCACTCAAGGGGTCATATCCTGATTATCTTTATTTTTAATAAATTTTATTGAATTGTGATATCATAAATATTTATGTGTTAATTTTATTCTGATTATTATTATAAAATACGCAGAAAATATTTAGGGTGTTACACTTTACCCCCCGGTTTATATGGTATTTTTTTAAAATAAAAAAAAGTGATGCGTTTATGGTTTAAACTTCAGTTTTTTTAAGTGAAGTAAAAGTTCCGTCATAAAATATATTATTTGTAGTAGTGGATGTGGCCTTTGACCTACACGGCTGCACCTGCTGTATAAGAGGCCAATCAGGAATCCTGAGAAGGCTCTGATGATATTGGGATCAAGATTGAGCCCTTAGAAGGCGCTCTAGAAAAAGATGTTTGTTGAGTTGTGAGGGTCAATCAACACTCGCTTTACATCCCAATGGGCGTATTGAATTCTGATGACCATGGCATCATTATTATGGGGGAGAACATTGATTGCGTCTTATCTGAAAAAGGTGATTATGGTTTCTTAATCTTTCCCTAAGGGTCTGAAAACTTTAACGGGTGTGAGTTTTGCTATTAACACCTGTCGAACGTACCTTTCTGAGAGGAGCTAGATTCTTCCCCCGGCGAAAGCTCCAACAATGGTGTTGGTGGTCTTCCCGAAACTTTGCTTGAACATCCTCGTGTTATGATGATGAAAGCAATAGTGAATAATGATTAATTTTGTCGGGGTCCCACAATAAATGTCAATTATACTTGCTAAAAGTACAAATGAGTGACAACCTCTGGTGATTAAGGGTTGTCAGAGACTTTCAGGTTGTTATGAGATTGAGAGCTAGCTCACACGGAGTGAAAAACTTTGTATGCGTGTATTTCTGTGTTGAAGTTAGATTTTCCTTTCTCAATTGTGATGTCGAGGTATTTATAACCCCATTGGGCCTAATTCCAAGGCCTCGTTGGAAATATCAACTTGTTAGGAAAGGACAATTGATTTTCTGAAATTCAAGGAGTGTGGTTATTTCCCATGACTCTTTCTGAATCATTGTGGACCAAAACTCATGTCTCCCTCCCCCCCCCCCCCCCCCCCCCCCCCCCCCGATCATGCGATATGGACGTAATATGAAGAATTTGGATGACATATTTGAAGAAGGGGCGTCATATCCCACAAACAGGTGCTCGAACTATAAAAGGGACGATCTTAAAATAACAATAGACAAAACACGTACCTTTCCTATAATCATACCCTACATATTTTTTCAATTATACCACTAAAATATTTTTTAAACAAAAAAGATTCATATAAGTTTTAAATATATATCCCTGTTATAATAATTAATATTATTATTAGAAATATTTATCTTAAATAGTAATGACAAATTATTGGAGGTGTTGAATTTGTCAAAGATAGAATAATAATATCAATTATCTACTTAGTATTATAGTAATATTTATACTAGTATAAATATCCCCATTTGGTAAATATAAATGGACACACCAATTTCACTTTGAAAGATCATTCTACTTACTTCTTCATTCTCTCTAGTTTGATATTAGAAACCAATATCATCATATTAGTTTCACAAATATTAACTAAGTTAGATTTAAATATTTGACTTTTTTCAACAAGTTATCAGCACGATCGTTTGTATCATAAGTTTTTACTACACTAGGTATATATTCAAGAGACAAATATACGACCCCCTGCCATTTGGGCGAGTTTTAGTCCCCCCCCCCCCTGAAGTATTTCTTTGTGTTTCCAACCTTGTAAAACAAAGATTATGTTTTATGAAGACGCTATCCCTTGTTTGGCTGACTGGGCACTTGGGTTCTAGCTACGTGGCATTAAAAATTTACTTACTGGGCTTAGCTTGTTTAATTGAATAAAATCCCCTTGTTCTAGGGTTTGTCATTTATGCTTCTTCCATCGTTTTCTTCTTTCCCTTCCATTCCATTCTTCTGTTTTTTCGCCAGTGTTACTCCATTCATCTGCTTCTTTTGCGTTTATACTCCATCCTTTCAATTGGAAGCATGGTTGGAAGCAACGATAATTTTGTTAGATTCCCAGGTTTATTCAGATGTTGTTGTGATCGAGCAATGAAGATGTGGGTCTCCAACACAGTTCAAAATCTCAATAGAAAGTTCTCGAAATGTCGCAGTTCTGGGGTAAGAATGTTTGTGGATTTAGTGGCTAAATATGATAGCAAAATCAGATTTCTATTCATGTTAATAGATGTGTAAATTGTATTTTGTAGAATGTGAATAGTTGTGAATTTTTCTTATGGGATGATGAAATTGAAGACTATATGAAAGGGAAGAGTGTAAATCAACCATTTTGTAACAAGTGTGAGATTCTAGAAGTGAAGTTAGAAACAACAACAAAAAAATTGGAGAAGTGGAAGATGAAGCTTATAGCTCAGAAAAAGTTTAATATGAAGCTCAAGATGGAAATTGTTATGTGTTGTTTAATTATTGCTTTAGTGTATAACTTAATGTAATTTTAAGTAGGTTCAATAGTTGTAATTTTCTGGTTTTTGAACAGTGTTAGCAGAATCATGTATTTTGAAAATTCTTCATATTAATGGAAAGGTTTAAGTTTCTGTCAAACAAGTTGTGTTAATCATTTGAAAATATGGAAAGTTGCATTAAGCATTTGATAAAAGCACCAAAAGTGTGCATAAGTCAGATAATTAAAATCCACATTTAGCCTTACAGTCTACCCTTACCTATACCCCTCATTTTTCACAAAAAATATTTCCCTCCTATTTAAAACAGTCCACTCATAAATGGCCTCTCGAAATTCATCTAGGGAATTGAACTCCATACCCCACTTAAACTTAAAATTCTTGTTAAGCTGCTATTTCTTAAACTTCTCAAACTTAGGTCATTTTTATTCTTCCGAGTTATCAGGATCAGAGCTATATAGATCTTTACTGACATAATCTTCGTCTTCCCATTTACTCTTAGAAGAACAAGTCAACAAAACAGCTATGATTTGACCCTCCCTAATTGGTATAGTTACATCAATCCCATCAAACCCGTCTACAATAGCAGTTGTTCTCTCATCCTTACTATTGTTTAACCCTTCAACTACCTCTTCATCACTAACACATAACTCATCAATTTCATTCACACACCTTAGACTGCTTCCACTTCCACTTGCATCGTGTTCCACAAACAGTTCACCATCAACTTCCATCGAACAAGCATAAGCAGATAAATCATAAACATCCTCAACATTCTTAATCTGGAAAAGTTAGGATTTATATCAGTGATTTTCGTCCATAATCTGTACTCTAAGTAACCCCACCCATTTACTATGTTACGCAGCTCAATCAGTGTACTCTTTTCCATGTGTAACCTTGACACTAGTGTAGAAACCCCACCCCTGTATATTGTTTCACCATCTCTCAACTTCACGAACTCTCCTCTATGGTGAAAAACAATGTTAAACATCAGTTTATTCTAAAATTGGATACTAAATATAAGATTAAACACAACAATGCATTTTAGATTTAAGTAATGGAGACGAAAATTCAAACTTACCTGAGATGAATGGAATGAATCTTCACCGTTCTCAGCCATTGCTTCGTCTTCCTCAGCGATTTGTCTTCTCCCAGAGAAAGTTCCCAAATTTGAACCCTAAGCTATTCACGACGGGGGGGAGGAATATATATTTTTATTTTATTGTATTTTATATTTAGACAATAATCCAGTCAGATATTCCATAATGCCACCTAGCCAGATGCATGCTTGCCTAGTCATCATAACAAGGGATAGGGTCTTCGCAAAACAGAATCTTTGTTTTACAAGGGTGGAAACACAAAAAAAATACTTCAGGGGGGATATCAAAACTAGCCCTAATGTTAGGGGGATCGTGTATTTAACCCTATATTCTATACTTATCTTTTTAATCTTATTATTGTTGTTATCATTATTATTTACCCCGATTATAGAAAACTGACAACAAGTCAAGTGCTCTATAAGAAGTGTGACTATTCTTATTATAAATTTTGTGTGGAGGTTTAAAACACCATATGCAATTACTAACATTTATATTTATGAAATTACTAACTTGTATATTTAATAAAAGTCTGAGACTCCATATGCAATTATTAACATTTATATTTATGCAATTATTAACTTTTATATTTAATGGAAGTCTGAGACTCCATATGCAATTACTAACGTTTAATTTAGTGGAAGTTTAAAACCCCATATGATGTTACTAACCCTTATATTTAGTGGAGGTTTAAAACCCCATATGCTGTTAAGAGAAATTAACATATTCCCCCCCCCCCCCCTAAATTAAACATGCCACCCCCCTCATTTTATTTATTCCAGTTTAGCCCTTGATAAGATACAATCAATTTTTGGTAAAAGGGATGAAATTTCTAGTACACCCCTGCCAAATTTCTGGTAGTACATTTAAAATTTCCGGTAAACCTAAAATTTCAAATTTATGTGGCAGTACCAGAAATTTGAGTTATACTGAAATTTTTGGTAGGTTATGTATTCAAGTTTTTTCAACGGGCGAGATTTTGTAGACATATTTAGAGGGTTCTGATTGCACCAACACATTTGTATGGTCTAGAACGCGTCACCATTTGTGTAAATAGGGGTTTCATGTTATAGGATAAGACATCTAAAAAAATGTCTCTTCCTGAGTATCTGGTTAATGCAGAAGTATATTACGAATGTAACCCTGGTGTTGAATTCAAGATTCCAGATGGCTCTGAATCCCTTGCCACCTTGAAAGAAACATTAAATGGTTTGCTGTCTGATTCTGATACTAGAAGGGTGACAAAGGTCGAGTTTATAAAGGATTGGATTGATACAAATGGAAGGGTGAAATACAACCTAGTCGAGTTGAAGAGTGATGCAGATGTGAAGGCCATGAGAAAATCATTTCGCCGTAGGATAACTAAAGGTCCGATCGAGTTGGATGCGGAGATCCGAAGATCCATCGACGATATAATGAAGATGTTAAAACATCCAGAGTCATCTGGTAGTACCTAGTTTTCATGTTTAGTTATTTTAAGGTTATGTATGTTGTACTATGTTATGTTATGTTATGTTATGTTATGTTCATCATCGAATCGAAACATGTAATTGCCAAAAGATTATTCAATAAATAAGATGTTTGTGTGTCACAAAATATACATATAATACAACCATAATAAAACAAATCTACATAGTCCCTCCACGAGCTACATCGACTAATCTAGCTAAACCTGTATAGACCTTACCATCAGGGTTTACCAAACCCATGAAGCTATCTAAAGCAAATATATACTTCGCCATGCCATATCATGTACGTGACATGGTCAGCAAATCCTGTCAGCATGGACATGTCTGAAGGTCCTCTAGGAAAAGCTTCATCTGTGTATACCAATGGCTGCATAGACGCACGAGTCGTGGTGTCTGTATCAGTGGGGGACAACTTGAAGGTGTGAGAAAAACAAGAAATATGGGTTTGAATTGGGTTTCATCAGATAAAATCTTTTCGTTGGCGATAAAATAAGTTAGTTTATAACATAATAGTAAATGAACATGGTGATTTTTATCCTAGTTCGTTGTTAACTAAGCTACTCCAGTCCACCCTCTCAAGGATGATTTCACCTTTAACAAGGACTTAATCCACTATAACCAAACTGATTACAGAATAACCCACAATAAGTCTGATAAACATTATTGGCACCCTCAATAAGTCCATCGACCCTTATTGCAAATCCACTCAAGCTGCAACAGGAGTCTTCTTGAGATCATACCTTCACTCAGTCTCTCAAGGTATCATTCAACAACAGTTGAGTACTTTCAGTGTATTATAGATTTTCTTCTTGTTAGCAAATTACACAGACTTTTCAATACAATGAAAAACACCTAAGTGTTCTACTACAAGATACGAGCAGCAGCTCCTTGCTTATTTACAAAACTATACACAAATGATTTTTATATAGATTTGCCCAATGCTTTGGTGTAGTTTTATTTGATTTAATCTAATATATTTGTCGTTGTAGTGTTGATTCTTTTTTTTCTTCAGCTTCCAAGTCTTCCTTTTATAGATTGTAAAAGAGATCCGTTGAAAGAGTAGAAAGGTAATCATAAATCTAGTTGTTGGTTCTCAATAGTCATAATAAGAGTGGTCACAGTAAAGTATGAAAGGACTATCCTTGCGCCACTCTAGAAGAGTAGAGGTTACGAGCACTTTATGTACCTTTTGTACACCATCACGCGTTAACCATTTTGAACTTTCTTCTTTTCTTCATAGGCTTCGGATATTTGAATGTTGAACTTTAAAGCTTGTTGTAGAAGAATCTTTCTTTAAGTCTTAGAACCTAAGTCTTGGAGTCTTCAGAACTTGTCATATAAAACCTTGTCTTCAGAGTCTTCAGCACTTGGTTGTAAGAACTCATTTTTCTTCAGATCATCAGAACTTGTTCAACATAACCTCGTCTTCATAATATTCAGAACTTGTAACACATAGAAGCAAAGCTTTAGAAGGCCTCTGAAGCTTAACCATAAAGTCACAATTAGAACCTCTTGTACTAACGTTCCTTAGACACGTTGTAGAAGATAGATTCAGAACCTTGACTTCAACTATAAGACATAACCACATGTTTTCTTCCAGTAGTGTATCTTCAAAACTTGATGACATCACACACCTTATACTAGAGTCAGAAAAATTATAACAGAAGCTACATACTAGAACAAAACCATTAATGTATACAATTATTCTCTAAGATAACATGTAAAATTATCATCAAAATATCAAGGTCATATGTAGAAATATTTCTTGTTCTTACAATCTCCCCCTTTTTGATGATGACAAAACCATGTATTTTGATATAATAATTTATACAAGGTAATCACCGTAACCGACAAATTCAGAGTTAAACTCACAACTCCCCTTGAGTTTATTAAAGCCAAAATTTCATTTAAGATTTTTCAGAGTCTCCCCTTGAGCCCAAAACTCACAAAATAAATTTTGAACATTCATAACATAGAATAGAGAAGTAGCACTTCCCTACAACAACTCATCAGAGTCTAACTAGTTGCTTTCTATCAGCACTTGATGAAAAATCAAAACTTGATTTTGAGCCTGATTAAATAATGCCACACATCATGTATCAGTGCTTTTGTTCCATGATTATAATAGCACAAAAAAACGCTATACTTCTCAAGCATCAACATTTAATCTGATATTTTCCAATGTATCAGACATTCAGACAATTCATAACTTCTAAATTGAGTGTGCGTTACGGAAGCACACATATCAGAGCACAACTTCTGAGTGGCATCTTTGTATGAGAGCATGCATCAGAATGTTGACTTGTCTTCCTTTAAAGGGAGCACAACTTCTTAGGCTTTAAGTCTGAATTTCATACTTTCCGAAAGTTAACAACTTCTGTGCACTATGATATCAAGCAAGATTACCTTACTTTCAGTAAGTTTATAACTTCTGAATTGTGTTTGGTACATCTGTTTTAATATTCATATATTCACAAGGATTACAACATCTTAGATATGGAAGTAGAGTTAATTTCATCCATAAGGTTTTCAAACCTTTACATCAGGATCTTCATCTTCAACCTATCTTAGAATAAACTCAGTGAACTTTTTTAGAGTTCCTGGATAGAAAACATCAAACAAATAGTTAGTAGCAAAGACACTATATATGTTTGAGTTTAATACTCTGAGAATAAACATTATCAAAATCATTTTGCTTTCTCCCCCTTTGTCAAAAATAAAAAAGGTAACATAAAAATGAATCTTTGAATAAGGGAATGTTATCACCAAGAAGGATTTGTAAAGGCATGATAGAAGAAAGATGGAAGATGGTTTTTAGATTATAAGAGATGATGATGAGACAACGAAATGGGTGAGAGGTGAAAGAAATGAAACATGGAAGACATGATTTACCTGACGAATGACATAGGCCAAAAAGCGTATTACACAAGGAGATGAAAGGATAAAATAAATTACTAACATAGGGTAAAGCATGAAGATTTTTGTATATTAACAAGAATTATTATTTCCCTCAATATGTCACAAAAATTCACGGTGATTCGTAACAACAACAGTCTTTTATCCAAACAAGAATCCTTTTTCTTTTTAGTAACCTGTTTGATAAAGTATGTTCTTCAGTGTTCACAAAAATTATCCATTCGAAGAATAGATGACTCATGAGTATAACTTATTCATGAAGACTTCACTTAATCAAAAGTCACATGTTTCACAAGCCTACACCTTAAATCTTAGAAGCATATAGTACATTTAGTGCTTCATCAGATTGAAACAACACCTTTTTCATTATGGGCATGGAACCATGTTTAAATGTTTTAGAATGAAAATAAGTCTATCTTTAGCAAGGGGTTTGTAAAGATCAACCCACTGATGATCAATGTCTACAAATATTAAAGAAAGAACACCCTTCTGGACATAGTCTATGATGAAATGGTGTTTAATTTCAATGTGTTTAGCCCTAGAATGTAGGATATAATTCTTGGATAAACAAATGGAAGATGTATTATCACAAAAGATAGGAATATTAAATTCATTTAAATGATAATCCTCTAACTGACTTTTCATCTAGAGGATTTGAGTGTTGTAATTTACCGTAGAAATATATTCAGCTTCTGCAGTTGAGAGAGAAATTGTTGATTGTCTCTTGCTGGACTATGATATAAGGTTTTCTCCCAGAAATTGACAACTTCCAGATGTAATTTTCCTTTCAAGTCTATCACTGGCATAGTCAGCGTTACAATAACCCACTAACTTGTATTATATTAATTTTCTATAACATAGACCAATGTTAGCAGTATTTTTTAGGTATCTGAAAAATTCGTTTGACAGCAGTCAAGTGAGATTCTCTAAGATTTGATTGAAATCTAGCTTATCTATATACACTAAATAATATATCAATCCTAGAGGCAATTAGATAAAATAAAAGAACCTATCATACTTCTATATAGCTTCTGATCAACTTTGCCACTTACCTCGTCCTTATTTAGAACACAAGTAGGATACATATGAGTCTCTGTTGCCTTGCTTTCAGATAAGTGAAACTTCTTCAGAAGTTCTTTGCCATATTTTCTCTGGTGAATGAAGGTTTGATCTGTTCCTTAATTGATTTGAATTCCCATAAAGCACTTGAGTTCTCCCATTAAGCTCATTTCAAACTCATCATGTATAGACTTGGCAAAATTCTCACACAAAATGGCATTAGCAGAACCAATTATAATATCATCAACATATATTTGAACTACCAAGATATCATTTTTGAAAGTTTTACAGAACGGATTAGTGTCAACCTTCCCTCTATTGAAGTCGTTTTCTAAAAGAAAGTTGCTTAGTTTTTTCATACCAAGCCCTTGGAGCTTGTTTTAGACCATACAAGGATTTTTTTAATTTTTAAAACAAAATTAGGATTTTTATCATCTTCAAAACCAGGATGTTGGTGCACATTAACTTCCTTTGTTATGTAACCATTCAAAATTTCACTTTTAACATTTATCTGATATAAGATGATGTTGTGATTAATAACAAAGGAAATTAAAAGACGAATAGATTCTAACCTGGAAACTGGTGCAAAGGTTTATGTATAGTCTATTCCTTCTTGCTGACTATATCCTTTTGCGACCAGTCGAGCCTTGTTTCTTACCACTTCACCTTTTTCATTTAACTTGTTCGGAAAAACCCATTTGGTTCCAATCACATGAGTTCCTATGGGTCTTGGTACTAGATCCCAAACATCATTGGTTGAGAATTTCCCGAGTTCTTCTTCCATGGCTTGAATCCAAGATTGATCAAGAAGAGCTTCATCAGTAGAGACAGGTTCTGCCATCAATACCAGACTTAGAAGCATTTCTTCAGAAGGCTTAAAGTGAGATATGATTCGAACATGTTTTGTATTATCTCCTAGAATTAATTCCTCAGAATGTGATAGACTTTGTTGAAGGTGTGAAGAAAACACAAGAAAGGGGGGTTTAAATTGGGTTTTCCATTCATAGCAAACTTTCATCTCTTAACATTTTTACATTAAGTGATGCTTTCGGATATGTTATAGAAGCATAAACAATAAAGCACAAGCAAGAGTAAAGAACACATGATATATCCTGGTTCACTTGAGAAATCCTCAAGCTAGTCTAGTCCATCCTACCAAGGTGATTTCACCTGGAACTCAAGGACTTAATCCACTATTACATCCCGCACAACCAACTGTTATGACTAACTACCACTAAGACTACAATATTAGTCTTCTCAAAGCTTCTGACCTAACCGGTCCTTTGAGGAACACATTACCTTATAATGCTTCTGAACTAACTGGTCCTTTATAAGAAACACAATACCTTCTAAAGCTTCTGACCTAACTGGTCCTTTAGAAGGAACAACCAACTGTTTGTTTTTACAAGGTTTGTTTACAAGAGAATTCTTCTACACAAGCAAGTGTAAACTCAATTAAGTACATAAGAATATCCTAATACACACTAAGAATAGCACATTGTATTTTTTTATCTCAAATGTGTGGTCTTCTTTTCTTCAAGTTACTTCTTCACGGACAACAGCCCAAAGCACTTGAATTGCTGAAGTCTTCTTCTTCATAAGCTTTTGAAAGCTTTGCTGATATTGATGTAGTAAAGAGAAGAACTTTTTCATTTTGATTCACCTTAGAACATTCTGGACAACAACCCGTGTTCTATTTAATTCAACGATCACTTTAAAGCACAACATTCATGTTGTGGATTTGTAAGTGAAGCTTCTGTGATCATCTTCATTATCTTCTACAGCTTACCAAGCTTCTTGCAGTTTATAAAATTAAGCACATTGTGAATCAATGACTTCATTTTTATCTTATAATTATCAACAATATGATTCAAGAACTATTTGTTGTTCTTGTTGTTGTTATACTGGTTGATAATTTTTGGTTGTGTTCCAACAATGACAACTTCCATTTGAACATTTTAACACCAACAACATTTTAGGCATATGATCCTTTTCTTATATAGCCAAGAAAAATATAGTCTTTGACTATTGAAAAATAGTCGTTACACAATGAAGAAAATAGTACTACCACATATTTTTCTTTTTCATAATTCAAGCTAGTGGAAAGGTAGTGGGATAAAGCTTTTTCATACTGTGTACTTGTCATTGCTAACTGTAATACGGTGGGAGAACTGACTTTTGGTTTTGCATTTTATCGCAAGTGTCGCGGATAGCAAGAGTCTCCACCGAATTTTCTTTTATCCAATAAAGGAAAGGGTGAAAAGAACAGAAAAGGCCTTTGAGAAATTTCTGAGTAAGGGGGTAGGTTATGAAAAGGGAAGGTATTAGCACCCTTTTCATCCATAGTCATCTACAGGCTCTTAATCGCTAGCTCACATTTGAAAATGCTTTGTGAATGTGTAAGTTTGAAAATATTTTTAAAATGCCTAAGTGCGGCAAACTTTGTAATGATTCTCGTATCGTTGAGAATGCATACAAAGTGTTTGTTCTGAAAATATTTCAGAAAAGAAGTGACTTGTGTGAAAAATGTTTTTGTTTGTGAGCAAGTGATTACGAGCTATCTACCTACTCAAAAGTCTTTTGTTCTTTTCCTCTTCATTTATATAGTGCTATCCTACCATTGGTTAGTAGGAAGCCCTATCCTTAGATGTTTGAGGGACAGGTGCGGGTCATCGTACAGTCATAAAGGCAACTCGTAGGGAGCTTTACCAATTTATTGCAAGGGACTAAAATCATTTACCGAAGGCAGCATCGAAGGGTCATCGAGGGACTACGATCTTTTTAACCGAGGGTCTTTGCTAAAGCGTCCCACGTTCGAGGGACATGACTGTTTTATCCGAAGGAAATATGTGAGGTTACCCTAGAGGTGCGTGTGTGAAAAGTTCTTTGATTCAGCTAATTTGTCTTTAGATTAGGTTTTCTAGCGTTTATTTTTATGTCTTGTCATACAATCCTATTAAACTAGACAGTTATAAGGAAAGCGGTAAAGAAAGAAAATAGATTTCATATGCTATTACAATGCTTATAGAAGGGGATATAAACCATAAAAATGGGGGAGAAACAGTAAACCCTAGTTTAAGCTATTATAACCTTTATCAGTTACATAATTATGAAAAATTCATGCGAAAATAAGAAAAAAAGACACGAAGATTGCAATAAGAAACAGGGAGATTATTTGATGGAAGATAATTGATAATGAATTTATTTAAAATTGAGAAAAAGGAATTAAAACCTAAAAAAAACTTAAGTTATTTTTAATTGAAGAAAAGTTTAACGAATAAAACCTAAAAGAAACTAAGTTAATTTTTCCAATTAAATTTAAAAAAAAGAAGCTAATTTAATTAATTTAATAAAAAAAGGTTAAGTTTATTTAATTTTAATTAAAAAGATTAAATTGATTTAATTGATTAATTAGGGGGGAAAAGTTAATTATGTAAAAAGAAAAATCAAAACAAAATAAATATTAAATCAAAAAGAAATGGGCTTGAAAGTAAATCTGGGGGGGTATGAGAAAGAATTCGCTTGGGCCCAAAACATGGAAGCTCAGATTGCTTGTGCTGGATCTGGTGAGGTTGGCTCTTGGAGGTTCATGATGGGAGGACACATCTGAGGCGCTGGATTTGGATATATTAAGATCTGATGGTCAGGATGTGAGATGCATGGTGCGCACGCTAGATTGGCTGTTATTGGATCTGTAAAAAACATAAAATATGAAGAAAAAAAGTCCCACGCCTGGATCGAACCCAGGTTTAGGCATACAAAGGTCTTTAAGGGCAAGCACACTACCACTGGGGTAGCCATACATCTATTGGCATAAATCAAATAAAATGTATATAGTATGAGTCTGCCTGCGTTAACCAGAGAGACGCTGGAGCCCTGGCTCTGGTCGTCTTCTCTGGCTACTCCTTTCATTCAACCTAAGAAATAAGCGTTATGAGACAACAAATAAAACCCTATCCCCTATTTTGGGGTCCACGAATCCAATGGTGTGGTCCTTTTGGGCAAAATGTGTTTGTAAAGTGAGTTTCGAACCAAAAAAACCTAGCACAACTCAAACATGGTGATCCAAGATCTGGATGTTAGCAACCCCATGTAATGACTGCATCTTGTACTAAATACTCATATAAACATATCTAAATGGTTAGAAATACTCAAACACTGCATAGAACTAAAATATGAAAAATGAAAAAAAAATGGCAACCGGAGGTGATGAACATGGTCGTTTCAGGCATTGGAGACCATCGTGGATGACCCTGACTTACTCTACCAATGCTCATGAAGTGATTAGAGAGCTTAGTTTTGATTGCGAGTAGCTGGATCATACACTATAAGTTTGCACTTTCTTGAGATTTTTGTGAATTTTGGAGGTGTGTTTGAGGCATAATTTTCATGTTGTTGGTCTGATCTTGTTGTGCTTATATAGAGGGAAGGATTAGGGTGAACCAATATGGAAAAACATGCAATCAAGGCCATGCTTAGACAAGAATAAAACATATTTAAAAACTTCCATTTTTGGGATAATTCTTGCCTTCTTGAGCTCACACGGTTTTGGTATGGCTATCATGGGTTGTCATGAGTTGTCTTGGGCCTCTATGATTGAAACACAAAGCTCATGTGCCTTGGCCCAATCATTTCATATTTTATTTGATTTACTTGCATTTAAATGAATAAAAATTTAAATAAAAGAAATAAAAATCATAAGAAATATGTGAATGGATTTAGAGGTCTTCTAACACATTGTGAACATGTTTGAACATCAAAAGTTAGGTCCACTAGTTCAAAATTTCAAGTTTGTTCACTTTGCACTTCATATATTTTCTCAAAATTTCCCAACTTGCACTGGTCATAACTCTCTCAATTTTCATATTTTTAAGGTGATCTTGGACTTTTTGGAAATCTAAATATGTCCTCTACAATTTATCTTTTGATCATTTTTGCATTTGGAGACTTTATCTTGATGTAAGTTGCCTTGAAAAAAAGTGTCTTTTTGTTGACTTTTGAAATGACCTATAGTGTATCAGCTCATATATTTCAAATGAAGCATTTTTTGGACTTGAGAATTCATATACAAAGTTGTATAGAATTTAATTTCCTTCAAATGGGCTTTCGTTGGGCAAAATTTGATGAAGCGTGTGAAAGTTATGCTTGGTCAAAGTTCAGTTGACTTCTCTTGAGGAAACCCTAATTTGGCAACT
This sequence comes from Vicia faba, assembly GCA_948472305.1. NCBI lineage: Eukaryota > Viridiplantae > Streptophyta > Magnoliopsida > Fabales > Fabaceae > Vicia > Vicia faba. The sequence continues at coordinate 218,258,783 of OX451735.1, forward strand.
TTTGACTTTTGATGATTTGAGGGCTTTCCTTGAGGAATCATGGTCAACCCTTTATCAAATGATGAATATAACTTTAAAATGTTTATGTTGACCAAAAATCTTGAAGTTTGACTATATGTTGACCATAGTTGACTTCTTACTCAATACAATTGATTTTCAATCATCTGAGCTATTGACTGAGCAAACTTGTGATACAAGACTTGAAACTTGATATGAGAATGGTTGAATACTTATGGAGAATCATGGAAACCACTTGATACCTTTTCAACCCAATCTTCCTTGAGAAACTCAAAACCCTAGTTGTAGACCCCTTGCTTAGAATGAGGTTTGACTGGTCAACCCTTGAGTATCCTTGAATATTCGAGACCCTTAGAAGAATGTTTTTAAGGAAAATGGGAGGGAAATTTTTTGGGTACAACACTAATGATAACATTTGTCTTCTGAACTTCAGAGGCTTTTGATGTTAGATGATTGAAGCATGAGTAGAATCGTGATATTTGAATCTCCAGATAATCAAGTCTTCAGTCATCAGAACTTATTCACTCAGAACCTTGTCTTTGAAACTTTAGCACTTGGTCTTGAGAACCTTTTCTAGAACCTTGGGTCTTTAGAACTTCAAGTATTCAGAGTCTTCAGAACTTCGTCTTCACAGTCTTTAGCACTTTGTCTTTAGAACCCTTTTCTTAGAACTATGTGTCTTTAGAAACTTGAGTCTTTAGCATCTGGACTTAAGTGAAACTTATGTCTTGAGATTTTCTGACTGGTTTCTTTAGAACACGTTGTCTTCATAAACACGAGTCTTTAGCATTTGGACTTAAGTAGAACTTATGTCCTCAGATCTTCTGACTGGTTTCTTTAGACTTCATATAAGAGCCTACACCTCAGAGTCTTCTAGAGTGTCTTGGTACTGTTCATCAGAACTTGTGTAGCGCAGAAGAGGAACTTGTCTCTTCTAATGTCTTGGCCACACCATTCATCAAAAGTAGAACCTGTTTGTTAGATGCCCAAAAATAACAAACATTAGAGTATCAAAATTATTCGTGCAAACATACTCATTTGTTATCATCAAAACTCATAGATAATATTGCATAACCAAATCTTGTTATAACATTTGTCTTAGCCTTTTTGGAGGAGTATGAACATTAGAGACTTCTGGTTGATCTTTTTCTGACTCTTTCACTTCTTGAACTTCAACAACAATCTCTTTAGATTTTGAGTAGGTTATTTCCACATCTGCAAGCTTATCAACTAGCTTTGACTTTTCAAAGTCAAGCTTAATATCAAATCTAACATGAATTGATTCTTCAACAATGAGTGTTTCAGTGTTATATACCCTATAGCATTTTGAGCGTTCAGAATATCCTAACATGATACAACTTTGAGCTTTTGAATCAAACTTGTTTAGACTTTCTTTAGTGTTCAGAATAAAGCAAGAGCATCCAAACAGATGAAAATATGAAATGTTGGGTTTTTTGTTCTTCCACAATTCATAGGGAGTCATTCCAAGAATAGGTCTAATGGAGACTCTATTCTGGATATAACACGTTGTGTTTACATCCTCTTCCTAGAAGTACTTTTCCATGTTGGTTTCATTGATCATGGTCCTAGCCATTTCTTGCAAAGTCCTATTCTTTATCTCAACAACTTCATTTTGTTGTGGAGTTCTTGGGCAGGAGAAATCACGGGAAATTCCATTTTCATCAAATAGCTTTTCAAAATATTTGTTTTTAAATTCTCCACCATGATCACTTCTAACCTTTACAATTTTGAGATACATTACATTTTGAACTTGAGTACAGAAGGTAGTGAAAACAGAGTGTGACTCATCCTTGTGTCTGAGAAACTTTACCCATGTTCATATGTTGTAGTCATCTATAATGACTAATCCATACTTCTTTCCACTGATTGACGCCATTTTTACTGGCCCAAACAAATCAATGTGAAGTTCCAATGGTATAGAGGTGGAAACAACATTTTTTGCTTTGAAAGAAGTTTTTGAAAACTTGCCTTTCTGACATGCTTCACAAAGAGCATCTAAATTAACTTCAATTTCGGTAGGCCTCTGACGAGGTCAAGTTTGTTCAGTTGAGAAATTCTTCTTAAGCTAACATGACTTAAATGTTTGTGCCACATCCATTGCTCTTCATTAATAGACATGAGACATTTTACATTTTGTTCTTTAAGGTCAAAAAGTCAGATCTTATAGGTATTGTTTCTTCTCTTTCCATTGAAAAGGACATAGCCATCTTTTTGACTCACAACTTTACATGAATCTTAATTAAAGATTATATCATACTGTTGTTGCTTAATTGACTTATACTTTAAACCTTCAACAAGTAAAACATTAGTTATAGAGGGAAGAGAACCATTACCTACTATACTTGAGCCTATGATCCTTCCTTTATGATCTCCTTTGAAACCTACGATGCATTCATGCTTAAAATACAAGCTTACAAACATGTGCCTTTTCCTGTCATGTGTCATGAGTAGCCAGAGTCCAGGTGCTAATATCGGTGTTTTAGCTGAGCAGCTAAGGATGTCTCTTTCCCGATAAATTCTTCTGCTTCTGAATTAGTTTCATATTTGGAACAAATTTCTTCATTGAATGTTCCAACATGAGCCATTAGTACTACGTACACATGTTCTACTTCTGAGTCTAAGTCATCCCTTTTTTCAATTTTCTTTTTGCCTTTGATATCTCTCCTCTTGATGTTGTTCTTCAGGAGCTTAGGGCACTCGAGTTTGTAGTGTCCTGGCTCATTGTACTCATAACAAGTGACTTTGATACCACCTGACTTTCTTTGACCAGAAGTTGATTCAAAGTGACCTCCAGTCCTTCTCGAGCTTTTGAACCTGTTGTTTTGACTTTTCATCCAGAGACAATTAACCCTTCTAGACATCAGAGACAACTCATCTTCTTCATCGTCAAGATCTTCTTATGAATCTTCTATTTCTTCTGCTTGAAGAGCTTTGGACTTCTCATATTTCTTGATGGACTTAAGCGCAATAGAATTTATCTTTTTTGTGTTTCATCTTGTTCTAGCTCAATCTCATGACTTCTTAAAGAACTTATCAGTTCTTCTAGAGAAGTGTTGTTCAGATCCTTTCCAAGCTTGAGTGTAGTTACCATAGGCCTCCATTTGGATGGAAAGCTTCTGATAATATTCTGCACATGACCTTCCGTTGAGTATCCTTTGTTCATAACTTTCAGTCCTGCAACTAAAGTTTGAAATCTTGAGAACATGACTTCAACGCTTTCATCATCCTCCATTTTGAAGGCTTCATGTTTCTGAATCAAGGTCAACGCCTTGGTTTCTTTGACTTGATCATTTCCTTCACGAGTCCTTTTGAGAGAACCAATTATAGACTTAGTAGAGTCTCTATTTGTGATCTTCACATACTCAGTATAATAAATCGCATTCAACAAGATAGTTCTTGCTTTATGATGATTCTTATAATCTTTCTTTTGTTGATCAGTCATAGCTCTCCTAGATATCTCTTTTCCAGTATTATCTGTGGGAGGTATGTAGCCATCGACTACCATATCCCAAAGGTCAATATCATGACCTAGAAAGAAACTTTCTAGTCTATCTTTCCAGTATTCAAACATTTCTCCATCAAATATGAGAGGTTTAACGTTATAACTTTTATCGTTAGAATCTGATGCAGCAACAGCTGGTGTGGGTTCAACCATTGTGTTTATTCAACAGAAAAACTCGTCTGGATCTTTATTTGACACAGTTAAGTGTTTGATAACTATCAATACCAGAACCAGAGATCTGATTCCAATTGAAGGTGTGAGAAACACAAGAAAGGGGGGGGGGGGGGGTTGAATTGGGTTTCACTAAATAAAATCTTTTTGTTGGTGACAAAATAAGTTAGCTTAGAACATAAAAGTAAATAAACACGATGATTTTTATTCTAGTTTACTGTTAAATAAGCTACTCCAGTCCACCCCCTCAAGGATGATTTCGCCTTCAGCAAGGACTTAATCCACTATAACAAAACTGATTATAGAACAACCCCCAATAAGTCTGATAAATCTTATTGGCACCCCAAATAAGTTCGTCGACCCTTATTGCAAATCCACTCAAGCCGCAGAAAGAGGCTTCTTTAGATCAGACCTTCACTCAGTCTCTCAAGGTATCATTCAGCAACAGTTGAGTACTTTCAGTGTATTACAAATTTGCTTCTTGTAAGCAAATTACACAGACTTTTCAGTATAATGAAAAACACCTAAGTGTTCTACTACAAGATACGAGTAGCAACTCCTTGCTTATTTACAAAACTATACACAGATGATTTCTCTACAGAGTTTGCACAATGCTTTGGTGTAGTTTTATTGAGCTTGATTTAATTCGATAGATTTGTCGTTGTAGTGTTGATTATTTTTTTCTTCACCTTCTAAGTCATCCTTTTATAGCTTGTAAAAGAGATCCGTTGAAAGGGTAGAAAGGTAATAGGATTTCTAGTTGTTGGTTCTCAACAGTCATAATGATAATGGTCACATTAAAGTATGAAAGGATTGTCCTTGTGCCACTCTAGAAGAGTAGAGGGCACAAGCACTTTATGTACCTTTTGTATACCATCACACATTAACCATTTTGAACTTTCTTCTTTTCTTCAGAGGCTTCAGATATTTGAATGTTAAACTTTGAAGCTTGTTGTAGAAGAATATTTCTTTAAGTTTTAGAACCTAAGTCTTGGAGTCTTCAGAACTTGTCACACAGAACCTTGTCTTCAGAGTCTTCAGCACTTGGTTATAAGAACTTGTTTTTCTTCAGATCATGAGAACTTGTTCAGCAGAGCCACGTCTTCATATTCTTCAGAACTTGTAACACATAGAAGAAAAGCTTTAGAAGGCCTCCAAAGCTTAACCATAAAGTCGTGATCAAAACATCTTGTACTAATGTTCCTTAGACGCGTTGCAGAAGATAGATTCAGAACCTTGACTTCAACTATAACACGTAAACACATGTTTTATTCCAGTAATGTATGTTCAGAACTTGATGACGTCACACGTCTTGTACCAGAGTCGGAGTTACAATTGTGTATACACACTAGAACAAAACCATTAGTGTATACAATTGTTCTCTAAGATAACATGTAAAGTTATCATCAAAATCTCAAGGCCAGATGTAGAAGTACTTCTTGTTCTTACACACCTTGTCAACGCGCTCAGCCACAACCTCCTGCTCCACAACCTGCTCAACCTCTGGCTCCACAACAGGAACAAGAACATGTACCTCCTCAATAACCTCTGCAGCTGCCGACTCCATAACAGGAACTGGAACATGTACCTCCGTAACATTTGGCTTCACAACAGGAACATAAGCATGTACCTCTGTTGTAGCTGGCTCCACAACTGGCTCCTTAATAATGGAAAGTCTCAATCCCTAACGGAGGGGTGCATGAAACTGAGCTTGCTGCTCAGCTATCTGTTTCCTGTGAGAACCGGTCGGAGGATGTCCACCAGCCTATAGCTCGGAAGCCCGTGCCTCAACAGCTCGGGCCTGAGCTTCTGCTCTATTAGTCTGCATGTTCATAATGGTATCGTATTTGCCCCGGGTCCTCAAAAAAAAATTGAACTACCGGAAATTTCAAAATTTTCGGTATCCTGTAAAGTCCAGAGGATTTTGAAATTTATGGTACAAAAGGAAAATGTTTACACCGAAAATTTTAAATTTTCTGGTACGAAAATACTAGAATTTTTGAAAATTCCGGTACAAAATACCGGATATTTCACAAATATACCAGAAATTCCTTACTGTCTCACTAAATTTCCGGTGTCTCTTAAAATTTCCAATATCGCCACAGAGATTTGAAAAATTCTGGTTGGTCACGGAAATTTTGAATTTGTTTAAATATTTGAGTCTAGGTAATTTGGTCTTTTCATTCCATTTGAGGGGGTTCCATGTATAAGAGGGGGGTATCATGTTAATTCATCTGTTGTTACTAACCCATATATTTAGTGGAGGTTTAAAACCCCATGTGCTGTTACTAACCTTTATATTTAGTTGAGGTCTAAAACCCCATATGCATATACTGTTTTTTATCATATGTGTTCATTTACCTTATATGTTATCTCATAATTATCTCTATCACTTATAATGACTATATGATATTTAACACACTTAAGATTAGGCTAAATAACTTGTAACACACTTAACCTTTTTCTTTTTCTTTTTCCCCAACGGTAACTACAACGACCATTTTACAAAATTACCTCTATAAATACTTCAACTTCTTTCATAACTTTCACATCATTCTCAAAATATTTATCCATATTTTTCAAATGGCTAAATTTATTATTTAGGTCATCACTCAGCTCATCATTATTTTGTTTCTTATGGGTATTATCAATCGTGAAGAATTAGGTAATGATTTTGTAGTTTTTATGATAACTACCGTCTTACCATTACTAGCCATAGCATGGTTTATTAGTAGAGGTTTTGAATAATATGTAGTCATTGATTTTGTAATAGAATAAATTTATTTTTTATGCATTAAATATTGATTATGTTCATATGAATTATAGATATAATCATGTCAAATCTTAAGCATCAATTCAAAATTTTAAGCATAACTTGGGATAAATTCATAACCTGGAACAACAATCTAATTGGGTACCTTACATGTGAGAGAATTAACAAAATAGTTGAAGGAGACAATTCTAGAAAATCAACAGATGTCCCAGATGAGCTGGAAAAGAGAAAGTCAAAAGTGAACAGAATAATCAAGCACCATCTTGATGATGGATTGCAAATAAAATACTCAAATGCTAAAGATCATGAAATTTTGTGAGACAAAATTAAAGCAAGACTTGGACATCAGAAAAAAGTCTTGTTACCCTCATTAATGGATAAGTGGAACAAGTTAAGGTTCCATGATTACAAAAGTTTCATTGCATATAACTCTACTATGCACTAGATTATAGCACAACTAAAATTTTGTGGCACAATTATAACTGAAAAAGAAAAGTTAGAAAAAACTTTTTCAACTTTTCATTCATCCCTGGCATTATTTCAACAATAATATAGAATGAGGGAATTCACTGAATATTCTGATTTAGTTGCAGCCCTTCTAGTGGAAGAACGAAATAATGAGCTCCTTATAAAAAAACCATCAGTCAGGACCCACAGGAACAATAACATATCTTGAAATTAATGCCACAACTTTTAATCATGGGTGTGATGGCTTTAATCGTCTCAAAAAATGTTGTGGTCATGCTTGTTTTGATGGTGATAATGGTCGTACTCGTTTTGATGGTCAAAGTTGAGGAGGATATCATGGCTAAAACCTTTTCTATGGTCGAAACTATTTTCGTGGTAGAGGACGTGGACGAGTTCATATTAATAATTATAGATCTCCCATATATGACCAAAATAATTGGAATCACCAAGGAAAGGGAAATTATATCTATTGTACCCTAAATTTTTCCCTTTCAATTTGTCAAAGATTCTCGCACAAAATATCTATTGATTCAAGACTGCATAAGGTTTGATCAGCTCAAGATACCTCCTCAAACACTGATGACTCAAAACTAGGGTTTGAGTTTACACAAGTACAATTGGACTTTTAATGCCCCATATAGTTTCCATGGATCATATTGGGCTCTCAAGCATCAGGTCGAAGAAAGGAGGAAGAGGAAACTGTCGAAAGGGAAAAGAAAATAAAAGAAGTTGTGCAGTTGTAGATAACCATGTCGAATTCAAAATCTGGTTCAGACCGTTCGAACCACATGGTTGATTGAAAGGAGTGGTTGGCAGATTTTGACAAATTAAAGAAGAGCAAGCTTGCTTGGATCCACAAGCTTCGACTGGGCAATGGCTTCTTAGAAGCAACCTGCTTCGATTCACAAGCTTTGACTGGGAAATGGCTTTCTTTGAGAAACCTGCTTCAATCCACAAGCTTCGACTGGGAAATGGATTCTTCAAAGCAACCTACTTCGATCCATAAGCTTCGACTAGGCAATGGCTTCCTTCTAGCAACCTGCTACGATCCACAAGTTTCGACTGAGCAATGGCTTCCTTCGAGCAACCTGCTTCAATCCACAAGCTTCAACTGGGCAATGGCTTCCTTCGAGCAACATGCTTCAATCAAAAGCTTCGACTGGGCAATGGTTTCCTTCGAGCAACCTGCTTCGATCTACCTCCAAACCCTTCAAACACATAGTTTCGACACTATGAATTACACGTCTATCTTCATACTCGCTTCGATCCACAAGGATAGTTGGTTGTGGCATTTGAAGTTTGGATATTTAAACTTCTGACCACTTAATCAACTGATTACTCAAGATATGGTTACTGGTATTCCAAGTCTTGAGATGCCTGAAAAAACTTTGGGAAGTTTTTTTAATAGGAAAGCAATCCAGAAATCCTTTTGTTTCGACTATGCCAATGAGATCATCTTGCATACTCAAAGTGGTACATTCAGATGAATGTGGTCCATTCAAAGAACATGCAATTGGTGGAAACAGATATTGTTTTTTCTGTTGATGAGTTCGGTCGAAAGTTGTGGATCTATGTGATCAAAATGAAAGGACGGAGTATTTGATTCAAGGAATCAATCTGAAGATAGAATTTTGAAAGAAAACATTGATCAAATCCATAGGCCATGCTACATGATATTGCTTTGCAGGCCTCAATGCTTGTGTTTCACTCCATAATTAATTGTTTACACAATGAATTAAGATCTTACCCAAGTGTTTAAAGTATTGTCCAAGCCAATTTTCCATTAATGGCACAAAGTTACCATTGCCATTTTAGAAAAGCAAACTTTATGCAAATTGTCAATGCATTGAGCCTTGTGACCTTTATCTCTGATTTCAAGTAATATCAAAAGCATGGATCAAGTCTCCTGCACCCAGAAAACATCAGGCCATGCTTGTACTTAAACTTTGGAACCATGAAAATCCATTCAACTTGATTTTTTTCGTTTTCAACTAAACCATAACATGTGATCTCAAGTTTCTGGTTACTACCAGATGACAAACCTCTTCCCTATAAATAGATACATTGTTTGCAACATAAAGAAAAGAAAGAAAAGAGAGAAATTACCAGCCTTAGAACACTCTCAAAACTCCTTGAACTCAGAATCTACATCCAAAGCCACATTGCTTGCCATTTCTGACTTTGAAAAGTCAACTCCAAAATCCTTCGTGCATTTTCCATTTTTTCCATTCGAACATCATCCATATACCACATAGAAATTATCCTAACCCTTAAACAACTTTTGTAACTCTTCCTTCCTCATCCAACATTTCCAAAATCCTTCTGGCTCTCAAAGCAAAGTAGTGATCCCACTAGCTCAAAGAAGGCCCATGCAAGCTTAATCCATCATAGAACCATTTCTGGAATTCGTGTAGAAGTCCTTAAAATTTCACTCCAAGAGGTAAGTTTTTTCAAACTTGGAACTCTTCATTCAAGCATCATTTGTATATACATTATGAAGAAAAGATGTAGATATCATGTCTATGAAGCTGACCATGTCCATAGTTTTTATTATCTTTGCTTGTACATCAAGAATTTCTTCTCTGATCAGTTAGGTTTTAGTTTTAGTACTGAACAAAATTCATGCTAACCTTCAACCCATAACTTTTGAAAATTATGTGGTTAGATTCGTATTCAAATTTTAGGCAGGTTTGATATTTACATATTTCGATCTAGTTGAGAAATAAAGCTTTTAGAAGCTTAACAATGGTGATATACATCCCTGCGCCTGCGAAGGAAAAAGATGAAGCCATGTTCAAATTTTTAGAAATGAATTCATTTTATATTTAGTGCAAGTTGTATAACTAACGGATGAAACAGACCACCCCAGTGGTACAAACAGCGTGCGCTAAAGCCTTGCCATGTAGAAGGTCCTGGGTTCGAACCCCAGCAAGACATTTTGTATTTATTTTGTCATTTTTTCCAAACTAACATGCATGTTTATAACATATTGGGTGTTGTCTGTTTTGAATGGAAGGTGTGGAGAACCTGGGTTCAAACCCTGGCAGGACCAAAACAAATTTTCATCATTTGTTTGTTTTCATTTTTAAACAAACTTCAACATTTTTTTCAATCAATCAAGATAACTCCTTTTGAGTTAATTTTTTGCACACTATTTATTTACAATATCTATTTTATGAATATATAAAAATATCACAAAAAATATTTTATTTTCATATTTATTTTAATTAACCAAAAGCCTTCCATAAAAAACCCTAAAAAATGATTTCTTGATTAATTTGATTTCCTTTTAACTTAGGATTAATTTTCCTATTTTTTATTATTAATCATATCCCTTTAGTTTAATTAGGCCAAAACAAATTTCCTAACAAAAATCTAAAGCAAAATCCATTTCTTTTTATATTCCTTGTACATTATATTCATGTCATTTCTTGTACATTTATTCAATATGGTTGTAATAGATAATTAGGTTTAATTTCTTGCAATCCCCATTTGTAAATTTGTACACCCCATCCCCAAATGATGTAATAGCATAGTAAATTTACTTTCCACAATTTATCGATTTTCATATAAATGCTAGTAATTAGGGTTTGTATGGAAAGATAAAATCAATGCTTAGAAAACCCTAATTCAAGATAAATCAAGCATGAAATACAAACACTTGCACACTTACACCTCTAAGGTTAACTCCACTTGTTGCCTTTTGAAAAATGGTCATGTTATGCATGTGAGACGTCTTATCAAAAACAATAAAAAATACAAGATCATAGTCCCTCGATGACGCTTCAAATGTTGCCTTATAAATGATCTTAGTCCCTCAAGAGAAATTCTAAGATATCTTACAACATTGCTATCCATGACTATACGATGACCCACGCTTGTCCCTTTACATCCAAAGATAAGGCTTCTTACCAATAAATGGTAAGATAGCAATATCAAAGGAAGGAAGAAATGAATAAAAGACTTTTGAGTAGGTAGAACGTTCTTAGTTGCTTGCTCACAATCTATCTTCAAAAAAACAAACATCTTTTCAAACACACCAAACACTTTCAAAACATGAAATATTTTCAAAAAGTCTAACACTTTGTGTGCATTCTTATAGAGACGAGAATCATTACAAAGTTTTCCTAAACGAATGCGCTTTTCAAAAATACTTTCAAAACCCACCACAAACACATTTCAAACAAAGAAATTTCAAAAGTGATCTAGCAAGCAACTAAGAGCCCATAGATAACTATGGGTGAAAAGGGTTATAACACCTTCCCTTTTCATAATCTACCCCCCGAACTCAAGAAAACATATCAAAGGTTTTTCCTATTCTTTTCACCCTTTCCTTATTGGATAAAAGATAAGTCGGTGGCGACTCTTGCTATCCACAACAATTGTGATCAAATGCAAAAGAACCAAGTCAGTTCTCCCACCGTATCACAGAACTGGCGACTCTGCTGGGGAATGTTGCTTAAAAGTAGGGTTACCTTAGAGTTAGATCACATTTAATTGTTTTCATTGTTTGATTTGTTTGATTTGTTTGCTTTACATTTATGGGTATTTGTTTGGGTTTATATTGATCCTCTACCCGAATTTGGGAACATCATTAGGTAAGTAGCAATAGATTATGGAAACTGTATGGCGTAGACCGATATGGTTTAAGCAATGGCTACGTTAATGTGATGCATTTGTTGGTACTAGTATTCCTTGTGTTCAATCGAGGAGAATACGAGGCCGCTGAGCAGTGTCATGAAGCACTAACTGACTTTAGAACCTTTAATTGAACAACTTGGCCATTAGGAAGTAGTGAGATAGTCGGTTTCGGTGGAAAACAGAAAATTGGTTGATACTCGATGCTACGCTCATTGAGATTGGACTTTTGGGATATGTTAGCCGCAAGAAAAGATTGATTATGCTAAAATAATGCTCAATGAAGAAAGATCAGTGATATTGAGATTCCATAGAACCCGATTACTTTCTAGGACAGGTTAAGCCAACTAAACTTCAAGAAGGTACTTACCTATGAACTCCATGCAAGCCTAAACCTAAGGACTTGTCTACTTTTCTTGTGTATATACTTGTACATGACATCATGACATCATACCATAGCATTTTCAATAACCATTTCAAGGACCTAAAGAGCCTATGATGTAGGGTCATGATAAACCAGACATCTATCAAGGGGCAAGAGGATTTATTTTCCTCTAACCAATGTTGTCAAAGACCAAAGCACAGTAACAAGAGTCAAGGGATATGACCCACTCGACATGGTGAGCTTGATTCTCGTGGAAGGACATTCAACAATACGAAGTTTTTCACTCAAAGTTGTGATCAAAGTTAAAATTCTAAGGTTTTCCCCACTCGACATCGCATCCACATAACATGCATGTCATCATAACAGGTTTTCCCCATACAGTTTTTCTCATCTGCTTACCATTTATTTCAGTAGAGATGGCTCTAGAGCAAACAGTTAAAGATCTCCAAGCTCAGAATGCTCAGTTCCAACAAATGTTCCTGAACTTAGCCAAGGGGCGGGAAGATCTGAAAGAACTCTTCATCAAAGGGAGCAAGAAGAAGACCAAAATGAATTCCTTCACCAACATGGGTAAAAGGTTCAAAGGTCCGATTTGTCAGGTACAGATACTCGAAGAGTCTTCTGAGGAGGACGGAAATCAAGACGAAGAAGCAAGGAGAACTCATGTTGGGGGTTCCAATGATCAAGCTTCCGAAGATGAAGATTACTTTGATAAGAAGTATCCTCCGGCTGAGGATAAATACAAGAAGTTGGAGGGCAAACTAAAGGCTGTTGAAATTCTATCCGTGCCTAGATTGGATTTTGATGATTTGGGCTTAGTACCTGGGGTTGTCATTCCCCATAAGTTCAAGATATCGGTCTTTGCCAAGTATGAAAGGGTTTTCTGCTTGAAACTTCATCTAAGGTCTTACATGCACAAGATACAACCACACACTACTGATAAAAAACTCTGGATCCATTTATTCCAATATAGTCTAGCTGGGACTCAACTAGAATGGTTATATCAATTGGAGGGTTCCCGCATCCACACATGGGAAGATCTAGCCACTGCTTTTTATCATTACTATTAGTACAATGTTGATTTGGTACCAACTAGAGTTCAACTTCAAGGAATGACAATGGTTACTAATGAAGGGTTTAAAGAGTACGCTCAAAAATGGAGGGATCTTGCTGGTAGGGTCCAACCATCACTAACTGACAGAGAACTAGTTGATACATTCATGGGTATGTTAACTGGCCCCTTTTTCAACTTATTAATTGGGAGTTCTTCGTCTGCTTTCACTGAGTTAATCCTAACTGGTGAAAGGGTCGAAAGTGGCATTAAGAGTGGAAAAATTCCTAAGATATCTGCTTCTGTGTCCAACTCTGTAAAGGTGCCCTTTACTTGTAAAAAAGAGACTAATGTTGTGTATAGATCAAGAAGTCGTGCTAAGACTGACCGCCATCACTCAGTGGGGGCAGTTCTAATTTCCAATCCTACATCTACTCAATCACAGTGAGAGGGTAGGCGTAGGAAGAAATTTCAAGAAAGAAAATACACCAAGATTGGTATGTCCTTACCACAATCCCTATAACATTTACTAAAAGCTGGGCTCATTTAACTAAGAGACCCTCCACAAAATCCTAATACATGTTCATCTCAATACAACCCCAATGCCAAATGTGCTTACCATTCAAATAGCCCCAGACACGATACCAATGATTGTTGGACTCTAAAGAATAAAATCCAAGACCTAATTGATAACAAGACAATTGAATTCGACCCTCTGTCAATCACTGCTCCCATGCCAAATCATTGAGAGCGCTCAGTTCATTTTGAATTTTCAGTTGTAATTTCTTTTGTTTGTTTGAACACTTATCTATTATGTCAAACCTTGTTTCATTAATGCATTGCATATGTTTGTCTTGAATTAATCCAATCGTTTTCACTATATTTAAACTATGCTTTTACTCCCTTTTGTGATATTCAACTCTCGTTAAAAGTTGTAAGCCTTTAGAGGGAGGATGACGAAAACAATACCATAATCTCATACAATATGTTTTTGTACAGACCTTGCTGATGATGTACAAGCATTCTTTCAGTTCCTAAAAAGCAGAGTTATAAGGAAGATAATCCCTAGTCAACCTCTTTAAGCCAAAGAAGTAGGAGTTTTCTTTTTCACACAAATTGAAACCTTTAATAAAAACCTAGGGAAGGATAGTTTATCAGTTAATTCAAATGCGTGTTCAGTCGCAAGCTTTCACTTCATACACAAACATCCTTCTGAATAAAAAAATGGTGATGGTTCCCCATAAAATAGGCAGTCTTTACCTCTCAAAAGAAAATCCCACTGAGTCAAAACCTACGAAGGAGACTTAAGAAAAACTGGGACATCCCGCTGACTGTAGTCTCAAAAAAAAAGTCAGGCAAAAATTAGGGATAATAAATCAAAAAGAGGTTGCTACAAATCCTCGACAACAGAAAAATGTTGCAAAAATGATTTCCTTCTCAAATAAACTTAATTTATCCGAACCATCACCAAAATGTCATTCCAGATTCAATTAGAATCCAAATGCGCAATTAACTGAGTTTAGGACTGGAGAACATCATGGAGAATGGGTTGGGTACAAATAAACTTTGAGCCTTATCCTTTGTTTCTTAAAAACGTGAACCATGCCATGCTACAACCCCTTAAAAGTCCTAATTGAAGCATGGGTTAGTTCAAAAGCATTCTGTTATAAAAGGTATCCTGACTCCTGTAAGGCTTACTGTAAATCCTGAGTTGAATTCATATTCTTGCAAAATTCTTTGATTTTCTAAAAATGCATTTTCAAAAACTTCAAGACAAACATAAAATTTGCATTGTTTGAATACCGCTATTTACATATGACCAATTGGTTGACAATAGAGAAATTTGCACGCTAAATATCCAATGAACGGAAATTCTCAATGAACAGAACCACTTCAAATGGAAAGACACTTCCAAAGATAAGCCTTCCATAAGCAAGGGGGCATGACATGTTACTGTCCAAATCATTTGTGGTAGTCAAGTCAAGATTCCAAGAAATCTCTCAAGAAGTGCTGAATAACCAGGGGCAGGTCTGCATCTGAATCACTTGGGGCATTAAACATGAATTCCAGCAAAGGGTCACGTACGACCAAGCACACATTTTTTGGCAGCGCTACAACACTTACTATTATGGACAGTGACAAATCCTCACAAAGCATTTTCATAAGGTGATCCCCGGTGAAGTCGCCAGAGCCACCCCTATAAGGTTATCCCTACAGAATAATCTTCACAGATAAGGGTCCTAGCCCCACAAGGCCAAATTCATGGATATCTATAAGAATTATCCCCAGCCATAGTTCCAATCTCTCCCCAGCTGAGTTGGTCTTAAAGAAGAAGCCTTGTGGATTTCTTACTAAAGAATTCACCTCCCCAACAGGTCGTCAAAATATTCTCTTCAACAGGGTTTATTTCCCCAACAAACTGCAAATTCCCCAGCCAGAGTTCTAATCTCTCCCCAGCTGAGTTGGTCTTAAAGAAGAAGCCTTGTGGAGTTCTTCCTAAAGAATTCACCTCCCCAACAGGTCGTCAAAATATTCTCTTCAACAGGGTTTATTTCCCTAACAAAACTCCTCATCCCCAGTAGAGTTTTCCACTATCCCCAGTGAGTTGCTGCAAAGCCTGGAATCCGAACAGATAACAATTAACTTCTTTATCCCCAACAAATTATTGTGAAGCCTGGATCCGACCATATAACATCTAACTTCCTTTCTCTCCAATCAATAGATAACTCCCTAGTAGAGTAACAGACAAATAAAACTCCTGAACTCTTTTCCCCAAGCAGGAATCAACACTCTCCATAGAGTTTCCCTCAAGAAAAATCAACGTCCCCCAGCGGATTTCTCCTCAAACAACAAAAACGAGAATCCCCAATGGAGATATTCTAAACGAGGTATGAAGATGTGCATACTCTTCATCCCCAACAACAGGCCGGGATTTAACTTCCCAAGGCTCCCTAGCACTTGTAAAAGATTTATTTTCCAAGACAAAGATACATTTCAACAACATTCATAACATATACATACAAAGCACATTTAGCACAACCTCATTTTTAATAACATCATTACACAATTCATTTTATACATCATTACATATACATACAAAATGCATATAACACAATCTCATTTATTTTGAGAACATCATTACCCAATGCATGCATTATGACATTACATACAACTAACTCTTTACCTTTTCAGGAAAAGATCAATCAACAGATGAATGTCATCAACTATCTGTAAACATCTCCAAGACAAGATCAAGCTTGTATTTTTTTCTAATAATTGTTGAAGTAGTAGTCGTAAGATTCCTTCATTGCCTGTTGAAGTAGTAGTCGTCAGATTCCTTCATTACCTGTTGAAGTAGTAGTCGTCAAAGATTCGTTCATTACCTGTTGAAATAGTAGTCGTCAAAGATTCCTTCATTACCTGTTGAATTAGTAGTCATCAAAGATTCCTTCACTGCCTGTTAAAGTAGTAGTCGTCAAAGATTCCTTCATTACCTTTTGAAGTAATAGTCGTCAAAGATTCCTTCATTACCTTTTGAAGTAATAGTCGTCAAAGATTACTTCATTTCCTGTTGAAGTAGTAGTCGTCAGATTCCTTCATTTCCTGTTGAAGTAGTAGTCGTCAAAGATTCCTTCATTGCCTGTTGAAGTAGTAGTCGTCAGAGTCCTTCATTGCCTGTTGAAGTAGTAGTCGTCAGATTCCTTCATTGCCTGTTGAAGTAGTAGTCGTCAAAGATTCCTTCATTGCATGTTGAAGTAGTAGTCGTCAAAGATTCCTTCATTACCTGTTGAAGTAGTAGTCGTCAAAGATTCCTTCATTATACGTTGCATTCAAGCTTTATACTTACCAACAGTCACTTTGGATGGCATCTATAAGCCCATCTCCGACAACTCTCCATCATCTCTCCAAATGGCATCTTTAAGCTTATTCCCTACACAATCAACTAACACATAGTCGAGTGCAAATTTTTTGGCACTCTAGTGTTCAATCATCTTTCACCTTCAAGTCACGAATGTCGGACTCACCAATCTAACTCTTAAAGTTTAAGAAGATTGAACAGGGGCAGCTGTTGTACCCTAAAATTTGCCCTCTCAATTTCTCAAAGATTCTCTCACAAAATCTCTATTGATTCAAGACTGCACAAGGTTTGATCAGCTCAAGATACATCCTCAAACACTGATAACTCAAAACTAGGGTTTAAGTTTGCACAAGTACAATTGGACTTTTAATGCCCCTATAGTTTCCATGGATCATATTGGGCTCTCAAGCATCAGTTCAAAGAAAGGAGGAAGAGGAAACTGTCGAAAGGGAAAAGTAGATAAAAAAAGGTGTGCAGTTATAGATAACCATGTCGAATTCAAAATCTGGTTCAGACTTTTCGAACCACATGGCTGATCGAAAGGAGTGGTTGGCAGATTTTGACAAATCGAAGAAGAGCAAGATTGCTTTGATCCATAAGCTTTGACTGGGCAATGACTTCTTCGAAGAAACCTGCTTCGATCCACAAGCTTCGATTGGGAAATGGCTTTCTTCAAGCAACATGCTTCGATCCATAAGCTTCGACTAGGAAATGGCTTCTTCGATGCAACCTGCTTCGATCCACAAGCTTCGACTGGGAAATGGCTTTCTTCGAGCAACCTGCTTCGATCCACAAGCTTCGATTGGGCAATGGCTTCCTTCGAGTAACTTACTTTGATCAATAAGCTTTGACTGGGCAATGACTTCCTTTGAGCAACCTGCTTCAATCCACAAGCTTCGACTGGGCAATGGCTTCCTTCGAGCAACCTGCTTTGATCCACCTCTAAACCCTTCGACACACATAGTTTCAACACTATGAATTACAAGTCTATCTTCATACTTGCTTCGATCCAAAAGGATAGTTGGTTGTGGCATTTGAAGTTTGGATATTTAAACTTTTGACCACTTAATCAACTGATTACTCAAGATATGGTTACTGGTATTCCAAGTCTTGAGATGCCTGAAAAAACTTTGTAAAGTTTGTTTAATAGGAAAGCAATCTAGAAATCCTTTCGTTTCGACTATGCCAATGGGATCATCTTGCATACTCAAAGTGGTACATTCAGATGAATGTGGTCCAGTCAAAGAACATACAATTGGTGGAAACAAATATTGTTTTATCTATTAATGAGTTTGGTCAAAATTTGGGGATCTATGTGCTCAAAACGAAAGGACAGAGTATTCGATTCAAGGAATCAAGTTGAAGACAAAATTTTGAAAGAAAACATTGATCAAATCCATAGGCCATGCTACATGATCTTGATTTGCAGAACAATGCTTTGTTTCACTCCATAATTAATTGTCCACACAATGAATTAAGCTCTTACCCAAGTGTTTAAAGTAATGTCCAAGCCAATTTTCCCTTAATGGAACAAAGTTACCATTGCCATTTTAGAAAAGCAAGCTTTATGCAAATTGTCAATGCATTGAGCCTTACGACCTTTATCTCTGATTGCAAGCAATATCAAAAGCATGGATCAAGTCTCCTGCACCCAACAAACATCAGGCCATGCTTGTACTTGAACTTTGGAACCATGAAAATCCATTCAACTTGATTTTTTTCGTTTTCAACTAAACCATAACATGTGATCTCAAGTTTCTGGTTACTACAAGATGACAAACCTCTTCCCTATAAATAGAGACATTGTTTTCAACATAAAGAAAATAAAGAAAAAAGAGAGATTACGAGCCTTAGAACACACTCAAAACTCCTTGAACTCCGAATCTGCATCCAAAGCCACATTGCTTTCCATTTCTGACTTTGAAAAGCCAACTCCAAAATCCTTCGTGCATTTTCCATTTTTTCCATTAGAACATCATCCATATACCACATAGAAACTATCCCAACCCTTAAATAACTTCTGTAACTCCTCTGTCCTCATCTACCATTTCCAAAATCCTTCTGGCTCTTAAAGCAAAGTAGTGATCCCACTAGCTCAAGGAATCTCCCTGCAAGCTTAATCCATCATCGAACCAGTTTTGGAATTCGTGTAGAAGTCCTTCGAATTTCACTACAAGAGGTAAGTTTTTTCAAACCTTGAACTCTTCATTCAAGCATAATTTGTATATACATTGTGAAGAAAAGATGTAGATATCATGTCTAGGAAGCTGACCATGTCCATAGTTTTGATTATATTTGCTTGTACATTGAGAATTTATTCTCTTATCAGTTAGGTTTTAGTTTTAGTACTGAACAAAATTCATGCTAACCTTCGACCCATAACTTTTGAAAATTATGTGGTTAGTTTCGTATTCAAATTTTAGGCAGGTGTGATATTTACATCTTTCGATCTAGCTGAGAAATGAAGCTTTTAGAAGCTTAACAATGGTAATATACATCCCTGCACGCACGAAGGAAGAAGATGAAGCCATGTTCAAATTTTTAGAAATGAGTTCATTTTATATTTAGTGCAAGTTGTATAACTAACAGATGAAACAGACCACCCCATTGGTACAAACAGCGCACACTAAAGGCTTGCCATGTAGATGGTCCTGGGTTCGAACCCCAGCAAGACCTTTTGTATTTATTTTGTCATTTTTTCCAAACTAACATGCAAGTTTATAACATATTGAGTGTTGGCTGTTCTGAATGGAAGGTGTGGAGAACCTGGGTTCAAACCCTGGCAGGACCAAAACAATTTTTCATCATTTGTTTGTTTTCATTTTTTAACAAACTTCAACATTTTTTCTATCAATCAAAACAACTCCTTTTGAGTTGATTTTTGCACACTATTTATTTACAATGTCTATTTTATGAATATATAAAAATATCACAAAAAATATTTTATTTCATATTTATTTTAATTAACCAAAAGCCTTCCATAAAAAAACCCTAAAAAATGATTTCTTGATTAATTTGATTTCCTTTTATCTTAGGATTAATTTTCCTTTTTTTTATTAATCACATCCCTTTAGTTTAATTAGGCCAAAACAATTTTCCTAACAAAAATCCAAAGAAAATCCATTTCTTTTTATATTCCTTGTACATTATATTCATGTCATTTCTTGTACACTTATTCAATATGGTTTTAATAGATAATTAGGTTTAATTTCTTGCAATCCCCATTTGTAAATTTGTACACCCCATCCCCAAATAATTAATAGTGTAGTAAATTTACTTTCCGCAATTTATCACTTTTCATATAAATGCTAGTAATTAGGGTTTTCATGGAAAGATAAAATCAATGCTTAGAAAACCCTAATTCAAGATAAACCAAGCATGAAATACAAACACTTGCACACTTGCACCTCTAGGGTTAACTTTACTTGTTACCTTATGAAAAATGATCATGTTATGCGTGTGAGACGTCTTAGCAAAAAATACATCATAGTCTCTCAATGACGCTTCGAATGTTGCCATATAAATGATCTTAGTCCCTCAAGATAAATTCTAAGATATCTCATAACATTGTTATCCATGACTATACGGTGACCCACACTCGTCCCTTTACATCCAAAGATAAGGCTTCTTACCATCAATGGTAAGATTGCAATATCAAAGGAAGGATGAAATGAACAAAAGACTTTTGAGTAGGTAGAACATTATTAGTTTCTTTCTCACAATACATATTAAAAAAAACAAACATCTTTTCAAACACACCAGACACTTTTAAAACATGAAATATTTTTAAAAAGTCCAACACTTTGTATGCATTCTTATAGAGACGAGAATCATTACAAAGTTTGTCAAAACAGAGGCGCTTTTAAAAAATACTTTCAAAACCCACCACAAACACATTTCAAACTGTTATACCCCAAAATTTTCCCTCTCATTTATAAAATATTTTTTCACAAGATCTCATTTGGTTCAAGACTGCACAAGGGTTGATCAGCTCAAGACACCTCCTTAAGCACTGATCACTGAAATTAGGGTTTGAGATTGCACAAGGGTAATTGAACTTTTAATGCCTCATATGACTTTCATGGATCATTATGGACCCCCAAGATTGCTCATGTCAAGTTTCAAGTCTTGGATCACATTTTTGCTCAGTCAATTGAGCAGTTGACCTAAAAATCAACTGTATTAGGGAAAAAGTCAACTATGGCCAATTTACAGTCAAACTTCATAATTTTTTACCCATATCAACATTATAAACTCATATGTATCATTTTATCAAGTTTGGACCATAATTCCTCAAGAAATTTGATCAAATCTCCAAAAGGGCAAAATAGTCAAAATTAAGGTTTGGACTGAGAAGGGGCAATTTTTGATTTTTACCTAGAAAATGATCAATTGGTTTAAGGTATAATCACAAGAGTCAAATTTCATCATTTTGACCTAATGACATGGTTCAAAACATTGCAAGTCCATTGGATTGACAGATGAATTTTGCAGTCAACTGATCAAAAGTCAACTGTATACTGAAAAGTCAAACTTTGACTTTTTGGTCAAATTCAAGTGTCAAAGATCATAATTCATCAAAACATGTCAAAATATGAAACTTATTCATCAAGAAATAAAAAAGTCTGAATTTCATTTTGCAAAGTCAAAATTTCTAAACTTAGAAATTTTTCTAAGTGTTGAAAACTTCATATTTTTTTACAACTTTGGGCCATTTTTTCACCATGATGCAAGATGATTCAAAAGAAACTTTCAACATGAAATTTGTAGATCTCCATGAGATCTAAAACATTTATTTACACAACTTATCCTAGAAATTCTTGGATCTCAAGTTATTAATCCATGAAGTCATGGTCATGAAACTAAACACTTAGTGAAAATTTTGCCCTAGTTTAGGCAGGATTTTGACCTAAATTCATGGCAATTTTTCATATAGTTCCAAGGGGAATTTTCAAAATTGATTCAAAGAGGAGTTGTATATCACATTACAAGCTTTCTAAAATGTCAAAGAACTCCTTGAGATCATTCTTGAGCAAGGAGAATCGAAGAGAGGAAGTTAGGGTTTAAAACTGAAATTATAGGTCATTTTGTGATGAACAAGAATTCAAATCTCAAGCCTATGCTGTACAATCTTGCTTTGCAGGCCTCTAAACCTCAAGATCTCTCCCTAATAAGTAGATTACACTTGCTTTTGAGCTATTATATATTTAATTCAAGCTTTATCCAAGATAATTTTCCATTAATGGCACAAAGGCACCATTGTCATTTACATAAAGCAAGCTTTATGCAAAATCAACTTGCATTGAGCTTTGCACTTGTTCCTTCTGCACAAACTTCCTTTACAAAGTCAGATAAGCATGTTTAAAGTTGGTAACCACTCTAGATAGCTTTGTACTATGCATTGAAACCATGTTTGTCAACCTTACTTCAAAAACAAGCCAAGAAGCCAAAACATGTGATCTTGTACTTCTAACCACCTCAAGTATCCAAACCTTTTCCATACATATACATAAGTTATTTGCAAGAAAAGACACGCATACACAAGCCCTAAAACACACAAGAACTCAGAACTGTATTAAAAACCATCATTGTTGCACATTCTGACCAAAAACTTGAAACTCACATCTCCCTCGTGCGTTTTTCAAGCCTTTTGGTTTCTAAAGCTTCTAAACATCAAATACAACTCATCCCTGACCCTGTACACGACTGTAACACCATTTGTACCATCTTCCATTTTCAAAAATAGAGCTTTGCAGTTGGACTTCTCCAGCACGATTCAGCCATCTCCAGTATAAACTAAACATTGCATTAACATCCTAGAGGGTCACTGAAGCTATTATGATCATCACAACACCTTGAGAAGTGCTCAAACTCAGAATATGATTTCTAGTTTTGAGGTAAGTTTCCTTAACTTTGAACTCTCTCTACAAGCATCATTATTGATTCATTTGTGAAGATAAAATTTAGACCTCATTGCCATGAAGCTGTACATATCCTTAGTTTTCATTTACATGGCTTGAGCTTGGAGAATTTTAAGTTTAAAGTTTCTGAAAAAATTAGGGTTCAAATTAGGGCCAGAGAAATTCTCATTCATCTTTGATCTATAGTTTTAGTTGTTTACATGGTTAGATTCGTGAGAAAAAATAGCACAACTTTCATGATTTCATTTTACATTTTTGTTGAGAAATGAATGAGATACAGGTGGTCTGGCTGGCTGAAGGTTGAAGACGAAGTACAAGTCATGGAGACGTTTTACATTATGTATTTATTCTTTCAGTTAAGTTAACAGATGTACAGCCACCCCAGTGGTAAGGCAGCGCGCGTTATTGGTAGAGGTCATGGGTTCGAACCTCAGCGCTGCCTTTTGCATTTTTTCTACATTTTTTTGTCATTTTTCCTTTCAAGTAGCGCTTGGGCCAGCAGAACCTTGGGTCTGACTTTTTTCTTAACATTACCCTCTTTTTCACTTTCTAATCCCCCTAACTTTAATTTTATATTTTTATTTTATTTTTATTTTCTTTATTATTATTATTATTATTATTATTATCTTCATCAATAAAAATCCAAAAATATTTATATGTTATTATTTATATTTATTTAATTTATTTTTCTTCATAAAACTAAAAGAACAAAAAAAGACATTTCCTTTAATAAATTAATTTCCTTTTCAAAATACTTAGATAATTAGTCTCAATTATTATTATATTATTTTCTTGTAAATTAAAATCAATTTAGAACTTAGGACTTTTATTTAATTAATTTTATTTACTAATTTAACTAAATTCACAAAAACCCTAAAAAACTTGTTTTCTTTAATAAATTAACTTCTTTAATTAACTTAGTTTTAATTTTCTTATTCTATTCAATTATTTTATTTTAATTTAATTAGGTCAAAACATTTAAATACAAAAAATCCATTCCTTTACCTTTTCATATTTGTACATTACATTTATTCATTTTTGTATATTTATTCAAATTCAATATGGTTGTAATAGATAATTAGGGTTTTAATTTCTTGCAATTCCCCATTCATAAACTTGTACCCCCATCCCTTAAAGCATTGTAATAGCATAAGACATTTACATTCCGCAATTTAATGCTTTATATACAAATGCTAGTAATTAGGGTTTGTATGAAAAGATTAAAACCAACAAATAGAAAACCCTAATTCAAAGACAAATCAAGCATGAAAACCAATACACTTGCACATAGACCCCTAGGGTAAACCCACTTTGTTGCCTTACAAAAATGGCCATATTATGCATGTGAGGTATCTTAGCAAAAACAAACAAAATACAAGATCATAGTCTCTCGATGACGCTATCCATGTTTCCTTTCAAAATGATCTTAGTCCCTTAAAGAAAATGCTAAGATATCTTACAACATTGCTAATCATGGCTATACGATGACCCTTGCCCGTCCCATTTACATCCAAAGATAAGGTTACTTACCAAATAAATGGTAAGATAACAATGTCAAAGGAAAAAGGAAATGAACATGAAAGACCTTTTGAGTAAGTAGAATTCTACTAATTACTTGCTCAATTTCAAAACAAAACTCCTTGCTATTTTCAAAACAAACACTTACACTTTCAAAAACATCTTTCAAACTTGAAAACATTTTAAAAGATCAAACATCTTTGTATACATTCTTACAAACGAGAATCATTACAAATATTGCCAAAACAATGGCCTCTTTACAAAATACTTTCAAAAACCACACAAAGCACAATTTCAAACAAAAGTAAGTGATCTAGCAAGCAACTAAGAGCCCATGGAAAACCATGGATGGAAAGGGTGCTAACACCTTCACTTTTCATAATCTACCCCACCCGAACTCAAGAAAACATCTCAAAGGTATTTCCTGTTCTTTTCAGCCTTTCCTTTTGGATAAAAGAAAAGTCGATAGCGACTCTTAATAACCTCAACATTTGCGATAAAACGCAAAACAACCAAGACAGTTCTCCCACCGCGTTATAGAACTGGCGACTCTGGTGGGGAAAATCTTAAAAGTGGGGTTACCTTAGGGTTATATCACATTTATTTGCTTTCATTATTTGACTTGTATGCTTTACATTTTGGTTCTTTGTTTGGGTTTGAATCCTCTACCCAGATTTTGGATACCTTATAGGTAAGTAGAAATACATTTTGGAAACTGTGCGGGGTATACCGACATGGTCTTAGAAATAGCTACGTTAGTGTGACATATTTGTGGGTACTGGTAGCCCTTGAGTAGTCAAGGAGAATACGGGTCCGCTGAGTGATGTCATGAAGCACTAACTAACTTCTAGAACCTTTACTTGACCAACTTGGCCATTAGGACGTAGTGAGATGAGCGG
The DNA here is from genome assembly GCA_948472305.1 of Vicia faba. NCBI lineage: Eukaryota > Viridiplantae > Streptophyta > Magnoliopsida > Fabales > Fabaceae > Vicia > Vicia faba. The sequence continues at coordinate 218,284,007 of OX451735.1, forward strand.
CTTTGGTGTAGTTCGAAGTTGGTAGATACTCGATACTACACTCATTAAGGTTTGGTTTTTTGGGATATTTCGGTCGCCATTAAAGAAGCTTGCGCTGAAATAATGCCCGAGGAAACAAACCAGTGATATTCAGCTCCCTTAGAACCCGATTACTATTTCTAGGACAGGTTTGAGCCAACTAAACTTCAAGAGGATACTTACCTATGAGACTCCATGCAAGCCTAAACCTAAGGACTTGTTTGTTTTGTTTGTATATATTTACTTGTACATAACATCATAAACATCATAACATCATACTCATACTCACTAACCATTTCAAGGATTTTTGGGATTTATCTTTGTTCTGTTTTGTAGGACATGGATTCTATTCGCAGGAAAACCATTCAAGTCAATCTTGTAAGACATGGTCGCCTCCTAAACTTGGTTACCTCCAACACTAATGAGGACATGATGAAGGTGCTCTTCCAGTTCTTTGATCCTCTACACCATTGCTTCACATTTCCCGATTATCAACTTATGCCAACTTTGGAAGAATTCTCTCAACTCTTGAGGATTCCCATTCTCAATCAACTATCCTTCAACGGTACGGAAAGAGATCCAAAGCCAGAAGAGATTGCTCAAGCCTTACACTTGCAACCATCTGATATCACAACTAATTGGGAAACAAGGAGTGGCGTCAAAGGTTTCTTAGCCAAGTTCTTGTTTGAGAAAGCCCAAAACAGTTGGAACTCTTTGGATTTGCAAGCTTTTAAGGAAATTGTGGCTCTCCTCATCTATGGGATGGTTTTGTTTCCAAATCTTGACCAACTCATAGATGTAAATGTCGTCAAAATCTTCATGTCTTGTAATCCGGTGCCTACTTTGTTAGGAGACATCCTACATTCTTTTCACACTCGCACTATGAGGAAAAGAGGTATTCTCATGTGTTGTACTCCTCTTTTGGCAAGATGGTTTATTTCACATCTTCCCCAATCTGTATTAAATAATGAGCAAGGTTCAAGGTGGTCACATAGGTTGATGACGCTCAAACATTCAGACATTCATTGGTGTTCCCGATTTGTAGAGAATGTTACTATCATCGACCGTTGTGGAGAATTCCCTAATGTCCCCTTAATTGGAATTAGGGGAGGTATCACCTACAACCCCTATTTAGCCTTAAGACAATTTGGTTATGCCCAAAACGATGGTCCACATGAGATGCTTATTCAAGGGTTGGTATTTGACTACGAGAATGACGATCAAGGTTACCGCCAGAGGTTTATCTGAGCGTGGAGGATGTTGAACAAGGTAGATAGCAAGATATTGGGGCATAAGAATTCCATCCCTCTTGAGCCTTACCTCAAATGGGTACGAGCTCGTACTTAAAGTCTTATGATACCTTACCCCTCTGTTCTTCCGGTTATCATAGAGCCTGTTGTGGAAGGAGATGTCCCCTACACTATCGTTCATCCTGACATGCCCACCTCTCTCGAAGATTTGCAAAGGGATTAGATATAGCTTAAGGGGGAGCGAGACACCTTCGAGGCCCAATTCTACGCCAGCAAGAAGAAGGTTCTGGAACTCACCAAGCAGCTTCATGAGGAACGGAGTCTGAACGCCTACATCGCACCAAAGAGAATGCGTTCAACTTTTTTATCTTAGAGTCATTGTATTTCTTTGTAAGCCCAAAATAGGCATGATGTACTCAAACTTTGATTTATTAATATAACGTGTGTTCCTTTTTGTCTAAAGCAAATTTAAATCTCTAATTTCCTTGAAATCACTGCATATGCATCTTCATTCATCATCACATAAACAGGTTTCTTACAACAGGTCTCCTTATCTTTCTACTATTTATTTCAGTAAGATGGATCTCGAGCAGACAATAAAAGACCTTCAAGCGCAGAATGCTCAGTTTCAACAGATGTTCTTGACTCTAGCCAAAGGACGAGAGGATTTGAAAACTTTGTTGATCGAAGAAAAGAAGAAGAAAGCAAAGAAAGCAACCGGTGTTCTGAATCTAGGAAGAAGATTCCCAGGGCCAGCCAGACGGACCTTAGACTTCGCAACATCATCTTGTGAAAAAGATAATCAAGAAGGGAAAAACAAAAAAGTGATTGCCCATCCAGAATCTGAAGAGGAAGAAGAAGAGGATTACTCTGAAGAATAGTATCCTCCAGCTGATGACAAATACAAACATCTGGAAGAGTGTCTAAGTGCAATGGAGATTCAGAAAGTGCCTGGGATGGACTTTGAAGAGCTGGGTTTGGTGTCTGGGATTGTCATTCCACCAAAATCCAAGGCACCATTGTTTTCTAAGTACGATGGGATTTCGTGTCCCAAGATGCACCTCTGATCTTATATGAGGAAGATACAACCCTACACCGCTGACAGAGGTTTGTGGGTCCACTTCTTTCAAAATAGTCTATCTGGGACTTAACTAGATTGGTTCTATCAACTGGAAAGGGCCAATATCCATAACTGGGAAGACCTTTCCGCTGCTTTTTATAAACAGTATCAATACAACGCAGACCTTGCTCCCACTCGTACTCAACTCCAGGGTATGGCTATGGTTTCAAGCGAAGGTTTCAAAGACTACGCTCAGAAATGGAGGGACTTAGCAGGAAGAGTCCAGCCTCCTCTTCCTGACAGGGAGCTAGTAGACATGTTTCGGGGTACCCTATCTGGTCCTTTCTTTAATCATCTAATTGGAAGCTCCTCAGCAGGCTTCACTGAATTAATCTTGACCAGGGAAAGAGTGGAAGCTGGGATTAAGAGTGGGAAGATCCAAAAAGATGCATCCTCTAGTGCCGTGAGAAAACCATTTATTAGGAAGAAAGAAGTTCGTGTTGTATACCCTTAAAGGAATTAGGACAGAACTGAACGTCGTCCAATGGTAGGGGCTGTCATGATCCCTAAGCCTGCACCTACTCAACAAAAGAGAAACCAGCCTAGAACGGAAAGACCAGTAAGACAATTTACCCGGATAAATATGACGTTGTCTCAAGTCCTGCCACATTTATTGAGATCTAATCTGGTAACTTTGAAGGAAGCCCCGAAGAATCCCAACACCGCCTCTCCTTATTACCACCCTAATGCTCTTTGTGATTACCATTTATAAAGTCTAGGCCATGATACCAACAACTGCTGGGCTTTGAAAAATAAGGTGTAAGACCTTCTCGAGGCAAAAGAAATTGAATTTGATGCCCCTGAGATCCCAAATGTTATCACCGCTCCTATGCCTAAGCATGGTTGTGATGTTAAGGCTATTGAAGATGATATGTTTGTTAATGTTGTTGATGAACTTGTTACTCCTCTCCTGACTGTCAAGAAGAACCTGTTAAAGGCCTGTTTATTTTTGGGCTGTGACAAAAGCTGCCACCTCTGTTTATCCCTACCAGCTGGCTGTCATTTACTGAAAGCATGTGTTCAGCGCCTGATGGATGACAAAGAGATTTTATTTGAAAAGACTCTCGTTCCAACCATTTCTTACAAAGATGTTTCAATAGTAACCATTTCCGCCAATCCTTCCAGGGTATCCACCAAAAGACCCGTTAGGATTACATTTGTTCCTAAAGTGACTCCACTGAGAATTACTATGCCAGGACCGATCCTGTACTCCTCAAATAAAACTTTCCCATGGAACTATGGGGGTTACGTCTACTATCACGGTGTCAAACAGGATTAGTTGGCTGATGAAGACTCGATTTTTGAGAAGGCTGACCTCGACATCGGCAACATTGCGGGAACAAGCAAAATAACTTGAAGTGGAAGAGTATTCTCCCCAGATATTTCTCCTCCGAAAACTGTTACCAGTCCTGTGATCATCCCTGATTTTGTTCCTACTATTATAATTCCCGTGGTTACCCCTGCTGATACCCCTACTGCCGAGTCGACCGAGACTCGGGGCAAAAGCATTTTGGTTGAGCCTGTCCGGATGAAGGCGCAATCAGTATCTATCCTGGAAGCCTCCCAAAAGGAGATGGAAGAAATTCTAGGAATTATAAAGAGAAGTGACTACAACGTAGTCGAACAGCTAGGGAGAACTCCGTCAAAGATCTCTATGCTAGCTTTACTGTTGTGCTCTGAGGCTCATGCGAAGGCCTTGGTGAAATTTCTTAAAACTGCCCATGTGCCAGAAGAAACCTCTGTTGATCAGTTCGAAGACTGTGATGGACATTCACCCTTCTTATTCTTGTTTATTGGGCCGACCATGGATTCATGACGCTGGTGTCGTCACCTCTACATTACATCAGATGTTGAAATACCTAACCAAAGGGAAAATCATTACTTTCCATGGAGAAAAGGAATATATGGTCAGTCACTTGAACTCCTTCAGATACGTGGAATTGGATGGTGAATTCATTGAAACTCTGTTTGAGCATTTCGAGGAAGTCCCACAAACCATGGCAGTAGCCAAGACTGTGTCCCAAGAGCCAAAGATTACAAGACCTCCGCTAAAGATGTCTTCTCTGAAAGATGCCAAGGCAGTGGTCGAAGAAGGTGGGTGTACTATTTGGGGCCAACTCCCGGATATCCCTTACAAATCTGACAAATTTGGTTTGGGTTTCACTTCAGGAGCCCAGAAAGTTGTTCGTCGTGCTCGTGCCAGGGGACCACCTTTGAGGATCAGCAACCATAGAGTCAACACAGTGGAGGATAGTGATGATAGCTGCGACTTGGAGGAATGGATTTTCCCAACTATCAACGGAGGACTCAACAACTGGGAAGCTAAAGATTTTGTCCCAATTACTTTTATCCAACAATAATTGTCTTTAAATTTTTGTCAGACTTGTAATAATTAAACAATTCAGACTTTTAAAACCTTGTGTCTTACCCGAGGCACAACGGTCCATTTGTAAGGGTTGTTACTTCATTTTCATATGTCATCAATGAATCATGGACGTTTTTGCATGCAAACTTTGCGCTCTTTGTCTTTCTTTTTCTAAATTTTTCTTTCAAAGGTAGCTATACTCTTACACGCACTCAGATTCAAAATGCAGATCTACATCCACTCAGGATCCCATGGGTAACGATTCTGATATGGCCTGTTGTGACTTTGAAAATCTAATCTACCAAGCCAAAGACGAAGGTGAGGAAGATTGTGAAGTGCCAGGGGAACTGGCCAGGTTACTACAACAAGAAGAAAGGATCATACAACCCCACGAAGAACCAGTGGACACAATTAACCTAGGTACCGAAGAGGACAAGAAATAAGTCAAGGTAGGAGCCAATCTAGAGCCTAGTGTCAAGTAGCGTTTAACTCAGTTGCTACATGACTATGTTAAGGTCTTTGCTTGGTCATACAAAGACATGCCAGGACTCGACGCTGATATTGTCGTCCATCATCTACCAACAAAAGAAGACTGTCCTTTGGTAAAACAGAAAGTCTGTCGCATGTGGCCAGACATGTCAGAGAAGATTAAAACTGAAGTCATGAAACAATTCAACATCGGATTCTTAGCCGTCACCTCCTATCCACAATGGGTCGCCAATGTTGTTCCAGTGCCTAAAAAGGACGGCAAAGTATGCATGTGTGTGGATTACCGAGATTTGAATAGGGCAAGCCCTAAGGATGATTTCCCACTCCCCCATATCGATATTCTGGTTGACAACACCGCACAACATAAAGTGTTCTCATTTATGGATGGTTTCTTAGGCTACAATCAAATCAAAATGGCACCTGAGGACATGGAGAAAATGACCTCCGTCACACAGTGGGGCACTTTTTGTTACAAGGTTATGCCATTCGGGTTGAAGAACACTGGGGCAACTTATCAGCATGCCATGGTAGCTCTATTTCACGATATGATCCATCACGAAATAGAGGTCTATGTGGATGACATGATAGCCAGATCTCAAACTGAAGAGGAACATCTTGACCATTTGCAGAAACTGTTTGAGAGGTTAAAGAAATACGAGCTAAGGTTGAACCCTAATAAATGCACATTTGGGGTGAGGTCAGGTAAACTCCTAGGCTTCATCGTCAGTGGTAAAGGTATCGAAGTGGACCCTGCCAAGGTGAAAGCAATACAAGAAATGCCTGCTCCTCGCACCGAGAAGGAAGTCAGAGGATTCTTAGGACGGCTAAACTACATTGCCAAATTCATTTCTCACCTGACCGCTACTTGTGAACCAATCTTCAAATTACTGAAGAAAGATCAAGTAGTCAAATGGAATGATGAATGCCAAGCTGCCTTCGACAAGATCAAGGAGTAACTTCAAGAGCCTCTTGTTTTGATGTCGCCGAGTCGAGGGAAGACCTTTGATCATGTATCTAACTGTCTTAGAAAATTCAATGGGGTGCGTGCTGGGGCAGCATGACGAGTCTGGCCGAAAAGAGCACGCTATTTATTACCTGAGCAAAAAGTTTACCGACTGTGAAACAAGATATCCACTGCTTGAGAAAACTTGCTGCGCTCTGGCATGGGCTGCTCACTGGCTAAGGCAGTATTTGCTGACCCATACTACCTTATTGATATCCAAGATAGATCCAATTAAATACATATTCGAGAAGCCTGCCCTCTCTGGGAGAATAGCAAGATGGAAGATGATCCTGACTGAATACGACATTCAGTACACTACCCAAAAAGAAATAAAGGGAAATGTGTTAGTCGATCACCTCGCTCATCAAGCTGTGGATGATTATCAGTCGATGAAATTCGAATTCCCAGATGAAGATATCATGACGGTAAACAATTGTGAAGAACTCATACCATATGACAGACCTGAACAAGGATCCCGATGGACCTTGGTTTTTTACGGAGCCTCTAACGCACCCGGCAATGGCATAGGTGCTGTAATCATATCCCCTAAAGGATGTCATACTCCCTTCATCGCAAAACTTTGTTTCAATTGTACTTATAATATGGCAGAATACGAAGCATGTATTTTTGGTCTCAAAGCTGCCATAGATTTGGGAATCAAATCCTTAAGTGTCTTTGGAGATTCGGCCTTAGTCATCAGTCAGATCAAAGGAGAATGGGACACTAAGCACCCTAATTTCATCCCTTACAAAGAACATGTGTTGACATTAATCCCACATTTCGAGGAAATTACCTTTGAGCATTTTCCACGAGAGGAAAATCAACTAGCGGATGCGCTAGCCACCATGTCAACCATGTTTAAACTCAAGTGGGGTAATGAGGCTCCCCATATCACCATTGAACGGATGGATGAACCAGCTTACTGTCACGAGATCAATACTGAAGAAGTAGTGGACCAGCCTTGGTTCCATGAAGTTAAGAGGTATCTCGAGGCTCAAGAGTATCCGGGAGGAGCTTCAGTAAATGATAAGAAGTTCTTGAGAAGATTCTCTGCTAAGTTCTTCCTCAGTAATGACATTCTCTACAAGTGAAACCACGACTCTATTTTGCTTTGTTGCATAGACAAGGTTGAGGCAGAAAAGATCATGGCTGATCTATATGGAGGCACTTTTGGCACTCATTCCAGTGGGCATACAATGGCTAAAAAGATCCTACAGGCAGGGTATTACTGGTCTACCATGAAAGCAGATTGCTATCAGCATTCACGGACCTGTCATAAGTCTCAGATCTATGCTGACAAAGTGCATGTGCCTCCAGTTCCTCTAAACGTCCTGACTGCTCCCTGGCCATTCGCGATGTGGGGCGTCGATATGATTGGAGAAATCAAGCCTACATCTTCTAATGGGCACCGCTTTATCTTGGTGGCCATTGACTACTTCGCGAAATGGGTTGAGGCAACTTCTTTCGCTTATGTTACCAAGAATGTTGTGGCCCGGTTCGTCAAATAGAATCTCATTTGTCGGTACGGTATCCCAGAGAGAATCATCACAGACAATGGTACAAATCTCAATAATACTATGATCACCGCGCTATACACGCAATTCAAGATCCAGCACCATAATTCTTCCCCTTACCGTCCAAAGATGAATGGCGTTGTCGAAGCCACAAATAAGAACATCAAGAAGATCATACAAAAAATGATAGTAACCTACAAGGACTGGAATGAGATGCTATCATTCGCTCTCCACGGTTACCGTACCATGGCGCGCACATCAACGGGGGCAACTCATTTCTCCTTGGTATACGACATGGAGGTTGTTCTACCAATCGAAGTCCAAATACCCTCTCTGAGAATCATAAAGGATGTAGGGCTGAGTGAAGATGATTGGATCCAAACTCGACTTGACCAATTAAACCTAATTGATGAGAAGAGGCTTACGGCTGTCTGTCACGGCCAGATGTACCAAAAACGTATGATCAAAGCTTTTAACAAAAAGGTCAGACGTCAGGTATATCAGGTTGGTGACTTGGTAATCAAGCATATCATATTACCACAAGGTGATCCCAACGAAAAATGGACTCCTACATACGAGGGACCATTTGTGATCAAAAACATATTCTCTGGTGGGGAAATGATCCTAACCACTATGGATGGCGACAACCTTCTGCATCCTGTGAATGCTGACATAGTCAAAAGATACTACGAATAAGAGACCTGCTAGGTTGACACACCTAGGCAAAACAAGGGCATCCCGGAGAACCAAAAAGGTTCGGGAAAAAATTAGGGATAAAATATAAAAAAATATGTACACCTGCAAGCTGAAAACCTGAAAAGGCAGCTTGGGCAAAAAGGGGTATCCCGGTGGACTGAAAACCCGAAAGGGCGGTCCAGGCAAAAGTTAGAGAATTAAAGCGTATGACTATGTCCCGTTGGATCACCTTATAGACGACCTCTAGCATCGACTGACAAGCTCAAACAGTTCTAATCAATCCAATCAACTTCAGACAAGGCGGCAAGTGGGCAAGACGCTCAGAGACACGAAGGTTATAGCAGAATGGGAACCCCATGGGATTATTTCACATAGCTATCTTTTCTTTGTATCAAAGTTTCATTTTTTTATGACGACATTCTCTTACTAGAATGTTCATCTCACTGTACAAAATACTTATTCAAGTTAATACAAAGATATTCCTTTGAAAGTGCAAAACTATCTGTTTTTCTTTATTTCTGTGTTTTGTTTACAAAAACGTCTAATGATTTATTTTTGAACATATGCATTTGAACATGACTATTGTTTACAAATGAACAAAAAATAAAGGAACATAAAATAGAAAGACAATCACTAGTGGCTTTAAGAAATAGGATAATACCTTTAGACTATTCCATAAAATCCCTCGCAGGTACTTTTTCCAGCAAGAGCGGAAAACGGGACATCCCACTACAGGATCACTAACATATCTCCAGTATATAACTTAATGATATCAAGCTCTCTCACATCCCAGATAGAACAAGACTTCCAGTTATCACTCCTAAGATTCCCCAGTGAAAATCGCCAGTTTCTCAATTCCCCAGCAGTATTTCACGAAGTCCACAAGCAACACATGGTGTTTCCCTTACACAACAGAGTTTATTTCTCTAACAAATGGAAGCTCGTCAACACTTCAACTTCAAAACATGAAGACTTGCACTCCTCATACCCATCAGCACTCAGGGATTTATTTTCTCTGACTCCAGCAACACTGCGGCATAACAATTATTGTGTCCATACATTACATCCATACGTCATAACATTGACTACATAGTTACATACGACACAATCTCATTTATTTTGAGAACATCATTGTACCATGCATTTTATACATCATGACATTGCATACAACTAACTTTTCATCTTTTTCAGGAAAGATCAATCAACAGAAAATTATTGTCAAATTTCAACAAGTCAATTATAGATCAATTCCCAAGAAAGGATTGCTCAACCATCTACATAACAGATATTTCTTTCAGACCCTTGCCGATTCAGTTTAAACCTCTCAACGGTTTATTCTGATTCTTTCCCGCAGACATTTTCTCTGGTTCAGATAAATCTCTCAATAACTTATTCTGATTCTTCTCCAGATCCCTGCCGGTTCAGTTTAAATCTCTCAACGATTTATTCTGATTCTTTCCCGCAGACACTTTCTCTGGTTCAGATAAATTGCACAAAGATTTACTCTAATTCTTTCCAGTTAAAGAATATTCAAGATCTCTTTTGGTTCAGTTTAAACCCCTCAACGGTTTATCCTGATACTTTCTAAAGGAACACTTCGGGTTTAGATATGTGATACGGTGGGAGAACTGACTTGAAGGTTTTGCGTTTGATCGCAAATATTGCGGTTAGTAAGAGTTGCCACTGACTTTTCTTTTATCCAAAAGGAAAGGTGAAAAAGCATAGGAAAGACCTTTGAGATTATTTCTTGAGTTCAGGGGTAGATTATGAAAAGGGAAGGTATTAGCACCCTTTTCATCCATGGTTTTCCATGGGGTCTTAGTTACTTGCTAGATCACTTGCTTTTGTTTGAAATTGTGCTTTGTGTGGTTTTTGAAAGTATTTTGTAAAGAGGCCATTGTTTTGGCAATCTTTGTAATGATTCTCGTTCGTAAGAATGTATATAAAGATGTTTAATCTTTTGAAAATGTTTTCAAGTTTGAAAGATGTTTTTTAAAGTGTAAGTGTTTGTTTTGAAAATAGCAAGGAGTTTTGTTTTGAAATTGAGCAAGTAATTAGGAGCATTATACTTACTCAAAAGGTCTTTATGTTCATTTCCTTTTTCCTTTGACATTGTTATCTTACCATTGACTTGGTAAGTAACCTTATCTTTGGATGTAAACAGGACGGGTGTGGGTCATTGTATAACCATGATTAGAAATGTTGCAAGGTATCTTAGCATTCTCTTTTAGGGACTAAGATCATTTGAAAGGCAACTTAGATAGCGTCATCGAGGGACTATGATCTTATATTTTGTTTGTTTTTGCTAAGATACCTCACATGCGTAATATGGCCATTTTGTAAAGGCAACCAAGTGGATTTACCCTCGGGGTGCTAATGTGCAAGTGTATTGTTTTTCATGCTTGATTTTGTCTTTGATTAGGGTTTTCTAGTTGATTGGTTTTAGTCTTTCCATACAAAACCCTAATTACTAGCATTTGTATATAAAGCGATAAATTGAGGAATTTAAAAGTACCACGCTATTACAATACTTGTGGGAGGGGGTGTACAAATTATAAATGGGGATTGCAAGAAAATAAATCTAATTAATCTATTACAACCATATTGAATTTGTACAAGAATTGAAATAAATAATGTACAAGATGAATAAATGTACAAAAATGTGAAATGCAAAGTAAATGGATATTTGTTTGAATTTTTATGAGAAAGGGGGTTTTGATTTTAACCTAATTAACTAGAAGAAAATAATTAATTAAACCTAAATTTACTAAGAAAAGATTTTAAATAAAACCCTAAATCTATTAATTGAGTAAAAAGAAATTAAGCTTAAGAAAAGTATTTTTGGTATTTTTGTCTTGAAAATAATTATAGTGTTATAAAATATTTTTGGCCTTTTTTATATTAAAATAATATATTTTAATTGGTGTAAAATAAAATAACTAAAACCTATTTTTAATTAAATTTACAAAGATAATTAGTAAAATAAATAAAGTATTGATTAAATGAAATAATTTTTGTGAGAAAAAATGAATAAACTATGTCAAAATACAAATCTACTATTTTTATATTTTTTATGATTTTTTTAATATTAGAAAAATATTTAAGAAAATAAATAAATAAAAAATAAGAAAAAGAAAATAAAACTGGGCCAGGGGTGTGTAAATGAAACGGGGGGGTTAGCAAGCAAAAACAAAAACAACAAGGCCCAAGGAGGCCCAGCGTCTGCCAAAAAAGAAGTCAGAATGCAAAACAATGTAAAAAAAATCAAAAGGGTACCACTGAGGCTCGAACCCAGGTCCCTCTAGTTACAGGCGCGCGCTTCTACTACTGGGGTGGCTATACATCCGTTTATATAAATCAAAGCATAAATATATATGGCAAGCACGTTCCTGAGGCCAACTTCATCTTCAACCTCACGCCTAGCCAGAACCTTTGTAACTCAATCAATCTTCAACAAAAATGAAAACTGTAAACATGAAACTTGTAGCAAATTTCCTCATGGTTTCAGAAATGTAAAGCATTAAACTTATGGATCAAAGACAAACATGAATTTCATTGGCCCTAATATGAACCCTAAAAATCTCAGAAATTTCAAATCTTAAAATTCTCTAAGCTCAAACAAAATTAATGAAAACTATGAACATGGTTAGCTTTAGGGCAATGATATCTACATGTTTCATTCATAAATAAATCATTGATGATGCATGTATGAAAAGTTCCAAAGTTAGAAAACTTACCTTGCAAGAGGGTATCGGTTTGGAGTTTGAGAAGCTTTCAGTGAGTTATAATGATTGGGTTAGCTTCCTAAGTTCCAAGGAAGCTAAATGGATGCTTAGCTTGAGCTGAAAGTGCCTGAGGAGTTCTGGAGAAGTCCAAGTGCAAAGCTCTGTTTTTGAAAATGGTGGATAATAATGGAGGTGTTACAGTGGTGCTGCAGGGGTTTGGATTGTTTGTGTATGTTGTTTAGAAACTTTTGAAAGCAAAAGGCCAAGAAACGCACGAGTAGATTTGAAGATTGGCTTCAAAACTCAGAAATGATAAGTTTTGAAGTGTTTTTGGTGATTCTGTGTTCTAGGTCTTTTCAGGGCTTAAGCATTTTTTGTCCTTTGTGGAAAATGGTTTGTGTATGTATAAGCAAAAGGTCTTGAGTGGTTTTGCAAGTCAGAAGTACAAGTTGCAAGCTATTTGCTATGTTACTTGATTTTCAAGAAAAGTGGGAAACCAAGTTTCAATGTGAAGTACAAGCATGGGCTGGGTGATTGTAAGTGTCTAAACCATTTCTCTTGTATTATGAGACATGTATGATCAGAAGAGAACAAGTGCAAGGTTCAAGAACAAGTTTTGTGCAAAAAGTCACTTTATCAAAATGGCAATGTGCACTTTCTTCCCAAAATGGATATAAAGCATGGCCTTGCATTGAATGCTTGAAATGAGACCTCTAACAGTTGTGCAAGCAATTAATTATGGAGTGCCTAACAAGTTTGAGGCCTGAAAATTAGAGTTTATGCAGCATAACTTTGAATTTGAATTTTGTTCATCACAAAATGCCTTGTAATTCAAGTGATAAAACCCTAACTTCATCTCTTCGATTCTCCCTACTCAAAAATTATCTCAAGGAGTTCTTGGACATTTTGGAAATCTTGCAATGTGATCTACAACCCATATTTGAATTTATTTTGAATATTCCCCTTGGAACTATATGAAAAAGTGCCATTAAGTTGGGTCAAAATTCTGACCAAATTAGGGCAAAAACTTCACTAAGTGTTTTGTTTCATGACCATGTATTCTTAAACTTATAACTTGAGATCCAAGCACTTTTGGAAAGAGTTGTGTAAATCAAAGTTTTATATTTCATGGAGATCTAAAACTTTCATGTTGGAAGTTTCTCTTGAATCATCTTGCATCATGGTGAAAATTTTGCTCAAAGTTGTGGGGAAAAAAAGAAATTTCCAACACTTAAAAAAATTTCTAAGTTTAGAAATTTTCACTTTTCAAAATGAAATTTTGAATTTTTGATTTCTTGATGAATAAGTTTCATATATTGACATGCTTTTATTAATTATGATCTTTGGCATTTGATTTTGACCAAAAAGTTAAAGTTTGACTTTTCAATATACAATTGACTTTTGATCAGTTGACTGAAAATTCATCTGTCAATCCATTGGACTTGAGCAATGTTTTGAGCCATGTCATTAGGTTAGAATGATGCATTTGACTCTTGAGATCATGCCTTAAACCAATTGATCATTTGCTAGGTCAAAAATCAGAAATTGCCCTTTCCCAGTCAAAACCCTAATTTTGACCATTTTGCCCTTTTGAGGATTTGATCAAATTTCTTGAGGAATTGTGGTCCAAACTTGATCAAATCATACATATGAGTTTAAAATGTTGATTTGGATCAAAAATTATAAAGTTTGACTGTAAATTGACCATAGTTGACTTTTTCCCTAATACAACTGATTTTTAGGTCAATTGCTCAATTGACTGAGCAAAAGTGTGATCCAAGGCTTTAAACTTGACATGAGTGATCTTGGGGGTTCATAATGATCAATGAAAGTCATATGAAGAAATGAAAGTTCAAATATCCTTGTGAAATCTCAAACCCTAATTTTGGTCATCAGTGCTTAAGGAGGTGTCTTGAGCTGATCTACCCTAGTGTAGTCTTGAGTCAAGGGAGATTTTGTGAGAAAATTATTGATAAATGAGAGGAAAAATTTTGGGGTACAACAACTGTCCTGTTCAATCTTCTTAAGCCTCAAGAGTTAGACTGGCGAGTTTTGCCATTCGTGACTCAAAGGTGGAAGATGATTGGACACTAGAGTGCCCAGAAATTTGCACTCGGTGATGTAATGGTAGAGGGAATAGGCTTAAAGATTCCATTTGGAGAGATGATGGAAAGTTGTTGGAGATGGGCTTGTAGATGCCATCCTGAAATGAATGTTGAACCGTATCTGTAAGCTGAAACTGGATAAGTATTAGAGTGGCGTTCGTGTCTAGAGCGTATCTAAACTGTATCTGAAAGTTGAATCTGAATGAGTATCAGGATGGAATCCGTATCTAGAGTGTATCTGAACTGTATCAAAAGTTGAGTCTAAATGAGTATCAGGATGGCATCCGTGTCTGGAGCGTATCTGAACTGTATCTGAGAAGCTGAATCTGAATGAGTATCAGGATGGCATCAGTGTTGTACCCCAATTTTTCCCCTAAGATTCCTCTATCATATCATGTCAACTCGATCATAACAAGATCACATTAGGGTTGGTTCTTCCTCTTTTTTCCTATCTTTAAGTTTGCTCTTGAGGAATCTCCAAGCACCTTGGTTGTGTATTTTGTATATGTGTTGTTGACTAACTCCTAATCAAAATACAAAAAATATTTGTCTTTGTCTTTGTATATTTTTGTTTTGTAGGTACCAAGTCAAAGCATCTGACAAATAAGGATTTCTGGTATTATTTTCCTAAAATCTCTATTTGCAAAGAAAAAGAATTAAAAATTTTCATTTTTTTTCACTGATGCAATCGATTGCTCTTAAAGTGCAATTGATTGCACATAGTGTATTTTGCGCCATTTTTGAAAAAAAATATACTGTGCAATCGATTTGCACTATAGTGCAATCGATTGCACAACGTGAAAATTAAAAAAAAAATCAGCATTTTAAACTTGTCAAATTTTTGGCTCCAATTTTCCTTCATTTTTGAAAGATGTATAATTAATTCAAATTTTAGTGCCAATCTTTCATTTTTACAAAGAATTATCATTAATTCAAATTTTGGCTCTAATATTTGAAAGAATTATCATTAATTCAAATTTTGGCTCTAATTTTTTAAAGAGTTATCATTAATTCAAATTTTGGCTCCAAGAATCAATTACCAAATTACCACTAATCCCAATCCTAAAACTCTATAAATAGAGCTCTCATTTCATTCAAATTTAAAGCTTTTGATAGCCAAATCCACCTTGCTAAAAAATCTCTCAATTCTCTCCATCTACCAAATTCACTCAAAGCTCCATTTTCAAAAAGTTAGTAACCTTTGCATTGAAGCTTACTAATCTTTGAGCTAAACCTTCATCCAAACACTTTTTCTCCATCAATTCTCTACATCCAAGCTTGGTTAATTGATTCTTGTGGTTGAATTGAAGTAAATTCTTGAAGTTGTTTTGATAATTCTCTAGATCTACCTTTGGTAAGTTGGATAATTCATCTTTCACAATGTGATCTCTTGGTGATCTTTGGGATTGATTCTTTGAGCATTATTTTGTGATTTCAATGGTGTTATTTTCTCATAATTTGATGGAATTTTCGTGCTCAAGTGGATCCATGATCATAAGGTGTTTGATGGAAAGTTTGAACAAGAAATTTCCCTTTTAAAATGTTGTTTTTGCTACTGCTTCTGGTGTAAATCGATTTACACTGCTGTGTAAATCGATTTACACAGCACAATTTTCCATGATTTTTTGAAAATTATACTGTGTAAATCGATTTACATAGTAGTGTAAATCGATTTACACCTGAACAGAATGTATTTTTTGCTTTGTTTTGGGGCAGCTTTGATCCAAAATGCTTTTTCTACTCACTCCTTTTGATTGTTGGTTTGGATTGCAATTTTAAATGTCCAATTTGTCTTTAAACTCAATGGACTTTGTGATGTAAATGAAGTTGGATAAATGTTCATCAATTCAAATCTACCTAAGAGTGAATTATTTAATTCATTTTGGTGCTTTGGATTAATGATATGTTTAGTGCTTTAATCCATCTAGAGGAGTGGTTGAATTTAAAGATGAAAGAATTTTGAAATGGTGATCCAAATTAGCTTATCATTCCCTTCCCTCATCATCTTATCCCTTTCTTTTTTAATTGTTCTACATGTTAAGGGATGGTGATCTCTATATCATTTATCCAAACATGAAGTACATATATTGCTATTGACCGGCCTCAAAATAGGTGCGACTTCTATATAAGTCCACTTACGATTGCTTAATATAGCGCTAAATTTTGTCCCGATTCGAATAAATGATCATTCGTGGCCCAAACTTATGATTGCAAGCCCAAGTATGTTAATTTGATCTCTTTGATCCAATAACCTTGAGATTCATTGTGTGGAGGCTTTGGTTCTACCAATCCTCTAATGGATCTACAACACCTTTGGTCAACGCGGATCACTTAAACATCGTTGATCATTACATGTTGCCTTGTGAGAATTCCAAAATGGATGATATACTTGACAAAAAGCAAATGCAACTTATTGTGTGGAGGCCTTGGTTCTACCAATCCTCTAATGAGTTCCAAATGCAAGTTTCAAGATGGTCATCCAACTAACCACTAATTACTAACAATTAACTTTACTTTACGCTTTTATTTTCATGCTTTATGTACCATTTACTTTTAGCATTTTACATTTCATGCTATTTTCATCTTTGCTCACTTGAGCATTTACTTTTATGTCATTTTTATTTTGCTCACTTGAGCTTTTCTTTCTTTTTAAAGACAGCTAATAATCAACATGAACCCATAAAAATCATTAATGATACTTGGACTACATGGTTACTATCCTTTGCATTATGGAGTGATGGACTTCTTGGACTTAGGATTAGAGACCTTGGCCTATCTTGGAGACTTTGTGACTTTATTTGATATTTTGTCTGGAGTTCTTGAGGTTTACCTCAAGACATTGGGTTGTTTGTTTGTTTTGTGTGCAGGTTATTGAGATTACGATCTTTGTTTGTAATCTGGAATTCACCTGTATACAGCCATTACTCTGCCTAATTTTTGCGAAGACTTAAAACACTTGAAGTTTGGTTCTTTCAAGAGGTATAATATCTTTGCTTGCTTGGTTTCAATCCAAAGAATTGGAATTCTATATTGACTCATAATGTCAAGTATTGGCTTCTTGTTGGTTAGATGGTTCTTATCCCTAGCTTTTACCTTATGCTTTAGGATAGCCTCTTCTTCCCCTCCCATCTTCTTTAATTTCAAAAAATCTTCTACCTCCTTAAAAAAAAACTCTTCTTGTTTTGAAACTTGAAACAATTTCATAATAAACTTGGACTTAGGTCCATGCATCTTCGAAACATTTTCATAAATAAACTTCAATCAATTTAATAATACCTTGACCTTTTTTTGTGAGAAGACTAAAAGTCAATCAATCTCATTTCAAACTATTTTTGCCACTTTGGCTTTTATCTTTAAACTTTTCTCAAAAGATTAGACTCTTGTCAATCCTTGTAGTGATGCAAACAACTATACTTCTACAATATGTAGTGAAGTGAGATATTTTCCACTTGAGTGTTGAGTGAGGCATTGTTGATTTTAAAATCCAAGCCATATCCTCCACTTTGAGATGATGCAAATTCTCCTTTCTCATGATTGTGGGTAGTAAGTATGTTTTTTCACACGGGCAATTGTGATGATTTCTTATCTCATATAATCAACCAACACACTTGTGTTTCAAATTTTTAAAAGAGGAACTACGTGTACCCTGATCCCCTATTGCACGAAAGGTGGTACGTAGGCACTAAAGGTTCGCAATCGCGGCGGGTGCAAAAATTATAAAAATATTTCTTTTCTCACCTCCACCATCCATTTTATATACAACACATTTTTATAGCCAAAATATACAGATTTTTCAAAGAGGTTCCTACGGAGTACCATAGATGTTTAGGGTGCTAATACCTTCCCTTTGCATAAACAACCCCTTTACCTTGAATCTTTCCCCCTCTTTTTTGGTTATTCGCTCTTTTCCCATTCCTTTGGAAACAATAAAGCGCGGTGGCGATTTTTATTTTGATTTGTATAAAGTCTAGTCAATCAAATGGCTTAGTCTTGCACATTTCTACCGCTACAGAAAAAATGACGACTTCACTGGGGAAAGATTGACCTCTTGCTGGTCCATCCCTAAGTGGGTTAAACCTATCTTTGTTTATATCTGTATATGTGCTATTGTTGTTTATGTGTTATATTTTGTATATATGTTTGTCTGGATTTTCCTGGTTTACAGGGTGCTTGGTGATTACTCATAAGTCCTATACCCGGACTTGGGCAAACTTTAAGATAGGACGGGCGGTATAGTCATGTTAACTTTGAGGGAGTAATCCCAAAAAAGGAGGCATGAGATCCCCCACTCAGTGGAGGCCCCTTTGACTGTAGTATCGTTTACCGAGTAATCGGGAAGACGTACTGCTTTCGACCTGGGAGCCTGCCGAAGCTGAGGACCGTAGATTACCTAACCCCTCTTGGCCTTTTAGGTGTAGTGCGGAAGCTATAACGGAGTAATCCGGGAGTAGTTGTCACGCGATAATACGCTCGGACGAGTCTTTCTTGAGAATATTACTAATTACCGAGTTAATCGGGAAGTTGGTAATATCCGAAGGAAGGATGTAGACTCTGAGAACCTCTAGAACCTTGTTCGGCAGGTGATAACTTTTTAGACCAATACCTTATGGGTAGTACCTTCTACCTCATGCTCGTGACGTTGAACCTATGAACCCTATATGTGTGATCTTGTGTGTGATTGTTGCATCATGCATCCATGCACTCATAAGCATCTTTTGAAGAAAACAATATTTCAAGGGATTTAAAGGTTGACTATTTGTGAATATCTCAGGTACTTTTCAAACATGGAATCTGGAAAGAGAAACAAAAGCCTTATTACTTGGATGTTGGCAACGTGTATATAAACCATAAATCCCTTGAAATATTAAATAAAATAATCATATGCATTACACATCATGTATCATATTGCACATTTTTCTCGCATTTGTCATGCATATCCAGGTGCCTTACCTAGCTTCTTTACTTCATTCAGCAAGCTGACTCATCACTACAACACTCGGGCTAATTTCAAAAAGAAGATGGACAACTTAGAACAGGAGAATCGCGAGCTGCGCGAAGAAGTTTCTGCTTTGAAGGTTGGCTTGGCCAACTTGACTACTCTGATGGAAACTCTGGTGGTTGCTCAGAATCAGCCACCGAGTGTTCAACCTCAACCAACAAGGGCAAATGCTGTTGTGCAAGGGAGAAGGGTAAAAGCTCATAGAAAGAATTATCAGCGTCATCAGCAAGTCGCCTCAGTTACTCCTGTTATGAATGCCGCTCCAACTACCGTTGTTTATCAGAGACCATCCCAGCAGGGGAATCAAGGGTATAATCAGAGAAGGGAGAACTATGATCCTATTCCCATGAGCTATGCAGAGCTATTACCAACATTGGTTCAGAAGAAGTTGGTCCAGACACGACCACCTCCCGCTATACCATCACTATTGTCGTGGTATTACAAAGCAGACCAGACGTGTGCCTTTCATCAGGGAGCACCAGGGCATATTGTTGAGAGTTGTTATCCTTTGAGGAATGAAGTGCAAAGGTTGTTGAAGTCTGGAATTTTATCTTTCAAAGACGGGGACTCGTCAAATGGTGCTAAGGAGTATGGTAATGGTTCTTCCAAAAAGAAAGATCAAGACTCCTACGCTATACTTCGTGGTAGGTGAGGAGGATCTCATAATAGGAATCAGCAAGTTGCTTCTGTGACTCCATTCATCAATGAGACTCCAACTGCTGTTACATATCAGAGGGCACCTCAACAAGGAAATCGAGGGAAAGGTCATCAGAGGAAAATGAGATTTGATCCAATTCCAATGACATACACAGAGTTGTTTCCTTCTTTGTTGAAGAAGAATCTGGTTCAAACTCGAGCTCGACCAATTGTTCCCAAAAAACTGCCAAGAGGATATAAGGCTGACGCTTCTTGTGCCTTTCATTAGGATGCTCCTGGGCACGGTTTGGAAGATTGCTTTGCTTTGAAGGTTGAAGTTCAGAGGTTGGTCCAAAGTGGTATCTTGTCATTTAAGGATATTTTTCTTGAGGTTCAAGTCAAATCTTTGCCGAAGAATAAACTTGATTGAAGAATGCCCTGGAGTTTAAGGATGACTAGCCTTCCCAGTTTATTATCATTTTTACTGCTTTCTCATTTGTAATTTTTCTTGTTTATCATTGCACTGTTTGCATGTAAGAACTTGTTTGCATTTGAATGTTTAATCTTAATACAATGAGTATGTTTGTCTTGAAGAAATTCATTCATTTCACTCGTACTTGTTTTCAATTTTAAATTGCTTTATGATACCAACTTGTCACCCATTCTCTTGCCTAGGCAGAGATTGGGAGGAGGATGATGATATTATAACACAAATTTTCTGGGTGTATGCTTTTGGATAAAACCCTGTTGACGATGTACAGACATTGTTTCAAATCCTCAAACACTGGAGATATAAGGGAGTGAAACCTTTGTTAACTCCTTTGAGCCTTGAAGTAGGAGTTTCTTTTTCTATTAAAAAAAACCTCATTTTTAACCTGGGGTAGGGTAGTGTTCAGTTAATTTGATCGAGCATTCATAACTCATCAGGAGTGCGCATCTAAGGATACAATAATGGTTATCCTTCAAAAGGTTTAGGGAATTCAAAATCGCAATGTTTAAATCTCCACATATCAGTAGTGTTCTTCAAAAGAAGATGTTATCCCAATGGGTATATCTTACATATCAGGTGATCAACATATGACGATACAACAATGGTTATCTTTCATCTACCCAGAAATAGGGCAGTCATAATTCTTCCAACTAGTCACAAATGACTCGAAGTCATGCGACATGTTCAAAAAAAGGAAAAAAAAGATGACATGAATAAATAAAAAAATTATGATGAAAAATAAAGAGACAAAAAGCCCCGCTAAGTCGGAACTTGAAAAAACAAGTCGCTTAGGCAAAAGTCAGGGCATCCCGCTGCACTTCAGAGTCAAAGTCAAAAGGAATTTGTCCCGAAGGCAAGGAAGAAATGGAAATCCTAAAATGCGATAAAGCATTACAATGTGAAATCCTCAGCAAAGAACAGAGTCGCGTGACAAGAAACCCAAAAGAAGCAGAAATGAGTGACTTGCATGTCCAAAGAAAACCTTGTTTGATTCCTCAACCATCTCGAAACTTCTTTTGAGAGATGAATGTTCGTGTCAAGTTAACTGAACTTAGGACTGAAGAACATCATGAAGGGGGTGGGCACCAAATACTTTTGAGCCTTAAATCTTTTTTCTAAAACCGTGAACCAGGCCACGTTACAACCCTCAAAAGTCCTAATTGAAACATGGTTTATTTCGAAAGCATACTCCAAGGAGATAGTGTTTCCTGACTCCCATTAATTTTGCTAAATTATTGTGATTGGTATCATATGCTTTTGTCATCTTTCACACAAAAAATCCATGTCGCATCCTGGCTAGTGATTCGTTCACAAGGTTTTTGCGACATCTTTTCAAATAAAATCTTCAAGACTTACATAATTGTTGCATT
This sequence comes from Vicia faba, assembly GCA_948472305.1. NCBI lineage: Eukaryota > Viridiplantae > Streptophyta > Magnoliopsida > Fabales > Fabaceae > Vicia > Vicia faba. The sequence continues at coordinate 218,305,787 of OX451735.1, forward strand.
AGATTTTTCATTCTTAGAATAAACATTTTCTGCTTGTAAAACAATTGCTTGATATCATGAAAGTTTACATTTGAGTATCAGCAAAAGGCATGTTGCCGGGAAGAGTTGTGGAGCAAAGAGGATGCAACATTCAGCCAATCTAGGGCAGTTACGTCAAGATTCGACAAATCTATGAAATCCATTTGATCAGAAAGGTTATCTTAAAAAGCATGCAGCCAAGGGCAAGTTACGAAAGTTACTTTGATCAGCATGGTAAGCTTGAGACACCAGATTGGTTTCCAAGGGCATGTCCAGATTTCGTCAAGATAGTTACTATGTCTACCCCAAGCTGAGAACCTTCCTCAAGTTGTGTTATGATGTTGGGTTCATAATCCCATTTTTCCAGTCTTGTTGCAGACTTCTCCAACTGAGTGTGATTCTTTACCCATCCAGGTGGTGATCAAACGAAGATTAAAAAGAGATATGAAGCCTTTGCTCATTTGATGGAGTTATTTCTCCCTTTTTATTGATATGGAATCTCTTGTAGAGTAGTGCTTTCTCTTGTTACGACATTATTGTTGTTATGTGCTTCCCAAGTAGCTAGACAAGGGCAGTATATTTTCTAAGAGGTGTTGAGACAACTGTCAAGTTTTTGGGTTTTCTCTCACCAAGTGTTGAGTTTGATTTAAAATCCCCATAATTTTGACTTCTTACTATAGTGTTAACTTCTTGGTTCCCCAGGAAGGTTCTCTCAAGTCATCTTGTTGGTATGTGCGCAATCTTTGTATGTTTCTCAGATAGTTGAAGATGATACCAGCGGGTGCAAGGTACAGTATTTGGTTTGTGATCCCATGATCCCCGACCAAGTCTTGGTTCGCTTTTGATTTTGGGTTTGCATGGTCAGAAGCCTCTGTCCCAGGTTCCCCATCGAAGTTTTCCCTCATATGATGAAAGATTTTATTCCCCCGGTGTGCTAAGATATCGCTCTTTTTGCAGTATTGGCATTAGTGTTGACTTCTTAATTTCCCAGGAAGACTACACCAGGGCATCTTTTGTTGGAATATGTTTGGTTGATATGAAGACTCAATCCAGTATTTTCCAATGAAGGCCTTGTTTATGTGACAGAAGTCCTTTCTCCCCAGCGAAGAACGTATCTCCCGTTTCCCCAGTGAAGAACGTATCTCCGGTTTCCCCAGTGAAGAACGTATCTTGGTTTCCCCTCGATGATGTGGTGTTGACCTCCCCAATAAAGTCAGCATGAAGTCCCCGGTAGAGGTCTCGATGATGAAGTATTGTCTCCCTTAGTAAAGTCCGTATGTTTTTCTTCCTTCAAAGTGGGCCTGATTTCCCCAGTGAATGTTTTGACAATTTGGTTTCCATTTGCCTTATTCACAATCAGTATCAAAATCCCCAGTAGGAGTACAGACTATGAAACATTTGTTTTCCCCATGGAAGTCTGTGTGTTATTCCCTGGGAAGGTTATCCCAGGGCATCTCTTGTTGGAATGAGTATTCATGATGAAAAGTTTTCAATCCTCAGTTTTTTTTTCTCCAGGGAAGTGGGTTTGAATTCCTCAGTGAGGTTTGGTTGTCTCGGCGTCAGTCTGCTTTATTTGAGACTAGTTTTGCAATCTTCAGTAGGCACGTTGTTTTTGGAAAACTGGTTTCTCCGATGAAAACGGAAGAAAGATGTTTTATCCCGGTATCTATTTGATTTAGCTACATCCGGATTATGTTTCTCCTTAGTGAAGTTAGGACAGATAATAAGTTTGGTTTCCGCAGTTGCTTTTACCTTTCTTGGATTGATCTTTCTGGTTGAAGTTTAGACCAATGTTGTTAGTACCTGAGGAAGTTTTGTTCGATTATATATCCTTTTACCAGCATATGCACGATATCACTCATACATTCATACATGCATCATGCATTGTTACAAATCATTTTTTATTGACATTGTGTTCAAACCTTCCTGCAGCGCTCCTTGCTTAGTTGGATTTGGTTTTCCATCTTGAGTTTATTTCTCAAAGGATGTATCTTCTTTGGCCGTCCTGCTCCAGTTTGTTTCTAATTGGATTCGTGGTTGCATGACAATATTATTTACTCTGGATTTCTGAGGACTTTGAGCTTTGATTTGTGCATTTATTTTGCACGAGAAGACTTTATCTCTTCAGCAGGAATAATGTGGTATTTCCCCAGGAAGTCATATCTCATTTCCCCAGGAAGTCATATCTCATTTCCCCAGGAAGTCATATCTCATTTCCCCAGGAATTCATATCTCTTTCCCCGGGAAGCCACATTTCTATCCCTAGAAAGTCGTTTCTTTTTGCAATCCTCCATGATAACAAGCAACAGGTATCTTTGTTTGAGCAACTCGTGCTTCTCTGTACAAGTCGAAGTAACTCTTTTTGCTATTTCCTCTATGAGTGGTTAGCTTGCAGTCCGTCGTCAGTTTACGCCAGTGGATGGCAAGACTTTCAAATTCACAGAAATTGCTCGTTGTGAAATCTTTGAAAGTGGAAGTCTCTTTATTTGAGACAACTTACATATTACCCTTTCCAGGCGGAATTCCTTGGTTAAGGAAGAAGTTGAGACCCGTTCTAGGTGAAACACCAGAAGTTTGGGGAACATATGATATTTTCAAAATCTACCTTCAGTGAATGTTGGTAGTACATCGGAAGTGAACATCGGTGTCTCTTATGTTTTTGCTATCATCAGTGAACGGTGGTGGTTCCTCGTCAGTGAACGGCGATGGTAAGATATTTTCAAAATCTACCTTCAGTGAAAGTTGGTAGTGCATCGGCAGTGAACGTCGGTGTTTCTTATATTTTTGCTATCATCAGTGAACGGTGGTGATTCCTCGTCAGTGAAAGGCAATGGTATGATATTTTCAAAATCTACCTTCAGTGAACGTTGGTAGTGCATCGGCAGTGAACGTCGGTGTTTCTTATCTTTTTGCTATCATCAGTGAACGGTGGTGGTTCCTCGTCAGTGAACAGCGATGGTATGATATTTTAAAAATCTACCTTCAGTGAACGTTGGTAGTGCATCGGCAGTGAACTTCGGTGTTTCTTATCTTTTTGCTATCATCAGTGAACGGTGGTGGTTCCTCGTCAGTGAACGATGATGGTATGATATTTTCAAAATCTACCTTCAGTGAACGTTGGTAGTGCATCGGCAGTGAACGTCGGTGTTTCTTATCTTTTTGCTATCATCAGTGAACGGTGGTGGTTCCTCGTCAGTGAACGGCGACAATATGATATTTTCAAAATCTACCTTCAGTGAATGTTGGTAGTGCATCGGCAGTGAACGTCAGTGTTTCTTATCTTTTTGCTATCATCAGTGAACGGTGGTAGTTCCTCGTCAGTGAACGGCGATGGTATGATATTTTCAAAATCTACCTTCAGTGAATGATGGTAGTGCATCGGCAGTGAACGTTGGTGTTTCTTATCTTTTTGCTATCATCAGCGAACGGTGGTGGTTACTCGTCAGTGAACGGCGATGGTATGATATTTTCAAAATCTATCTTCAGTGAATGTTGGTGGTGCATCGGCAGTGAACGTAAGTGTTTCTTATCCTTTTGCTATCATCAATGAACGGTGGTGGTTCCTCGTCAGTGAACGGCGATAGTATGATATTTTCTCTCTACCTTCAGTGAATGTTGGTAGTGCATCGGCAGTGAACGTTGGTGTTTGTTATCTTTTTGATATCTTCAGTGAACGTTGATAGTTCATCGTCAGTGAACGGCGGTGATATGATATTTTCTCTCTACCTTCAGTGAACGTTGGTAGTACATCGGCAGTGAACATTGGTGTTTGTTATCTTTTTGCTATCTTCAGTGAACGTCGATAGTTCATCGTCAATGAACGGTGGTGATATGATATATTTTCTCTCTACCTTCAGTGAATGTTGGTAGTACATCGGCAGTGAACGTTGGTGTTTGTTATCTTTTTGCTATCTTCAGTGAACGTCGATAGTTCATCGTCAGTGAACGGCGGTGATATGATATATTTTCTCTCTACCTTCAGTGAATGTTGGTAGTACATCGACAGTGAACGTTGGTGTTTGTTATCTTTTTGCTATCTTCAGTGAATGTCGATAGTTCATCGTCAGTGAACGGCGGTGATATGATATTTTCTCTCTACCTTCAGTGAACGTTGGTAGTACATCGGCAGTGAACGTTGGTGTTTGTTATCTTTTTTCTATCTTTAGTGAACGTCGATAGTTCTTCGTCAGTGAATGGCAGTGATATGATATTTTCTCTCTACCTTCAGTGAACGTTGGTAGTACATCGGCAGTGAACGTCGGTGTTTGTTATCTTTTTGCTATCTTCAGTGAACGTTGATAGTTCATCGTCAGTGAACGGCGATGATATGATATTTTCTCTCTACCTTTAGTGAACGTTGGTAGTGCATCGGCAGTGAATGTCGGTGTTTCTTATCTTTTTGCTATCATTAGTGAACGGTGGTGGTTCCTCGTTAGTGAACAGCGATGGTGTGATATTTTCAAAATCTACCTTCAGTGAACATTGGTAGTTCATCGGCAGTGAACGTTGGTGTTTGTTATCTTTTTGCTATCTTCAGTGAATGTCGATAGTTCATCGTCAGTGAACGGCGATGATATGATATATTTTATCTCTACCTTCAGTGAATGTTCGTAGTACATCGGCAGTGAACGTTGGTGTTTGTTATCTTTTTTCTATCTTCAGTGAACGTCGATAGTTCATCGTCAGTGAACGGCAGTGATATGATATATTTTTTCTCTACCTTTAGTGAATGTTGGTAGTACATCGGCAGTGAACGTTGGTGTTTGTTATCTTTTTGCTATCTTCAATGAACGTTGATAGTTCCTCGTCAGTGAACGGCGATGATATGATATATTTTCTCTCTACCTTCAGTGAACGTTGGTAGTACATTGGCAGTGAACGTCGGTGTTTGTTATCTTTTTGCTATCATCAGTGAACGTTGATAGTTCATCGTCAGTGAATGGCGGTGATATGATATTTTCTCTTTCTACCTTCAGTGAATGTTGGTAGGCCATTGGCAGTGAACGTCGATGCTTGTTATCCTCCTCTCTGGTTCTATTCTTTTGGTCCACCAGTGATTTATTTTCCTGGTGGGGTTGCTCCTTTGTTTCTTCATTTTTATGGCATCCCCAGTGTTACTTTGCGTCTCTTTTATTCTGTTCATATGCATCCATAATCATAAGCATTGCATGGCATCTTAGAGACAAAAATAGGGCTTGTTTTATATTTAAGTATCTTCAATCACGTCGACACGAAGATTTGTAACCTTTGTATCTCCGGGTAGAAGACACTTAAATAAGGGCAGCTGTTGTACCCCAATTTTTGCCCCTAAGATTCCTCTATCATATCATGTCAACTCGATCATAACAAGATCACATTAGGGTTGGTTCTTCCTCTTTTTTCCTATCTTTAAGTTTGCTCTTGAGGAATCTCCAAGCACCTTGGTTGTGTATTTTGTATATGTGTTGTTGACTTACTCCTAATCAAAATACAAAAAATATTTGTCTTTGTCTTTGTATATTTTTATTTTGTAGGTACCAAGTCGAAGCATCTAACAAATAAGGATTTCTGGTATTATTTTCCTAAAATCTCTATTTGCAAAGAAAAAGAATTAAAAAATTTCATTTTTTTCACTGATGCAATCGATTTCTCTTAAAGTGCAATCGATTGCACATAGTGTATTTTGCGCCATTTTTGAAAAAAATACACTCTGCAATCGATTTGCACTGTAGTGCAATCGATTGCACAGCGTGAAAATTAAAAAAAAAATCAGCATTTTAAACTTGTCAAATTTTTTGCTCCAATTTTCCTTCATTTTTGAAAGATGTATAATTAATTCAAATTTTAGTGCCAATCTTTCATTTTTACAAAGAATTATCATTAATTCAAATTTTGGCTCTAATATTTGAAAGAATTATCATTAATTCAAATTTTGGCTCTAATTTTTGAAAGAGTTATCATTAATTCAAATTTTGGCTCCAAGAATCAATTACCAAATTACCACTAATCCCAATCCTATAACTCTATAAATAGAGCTCTCATTTCATTCAAATTTGAAGCTTTTGATAGCCAAATCCACCTTGCTAAAAAATCTCTCAATTCTCTCCATCTACCAAATTCACTCAAAGCTCCATTTTCAAAAAGTTAGTAAGCTTTGCATTGAAGGTTACTAATCTTTGAGCTAAACCTTCATCCAAACACTTTTTCTCCATCAATTCTCTACATCCAAGCTTGGTTAATTGATTCTTGTGGTTGAATTGAAGCAAATTCTTGAAGTTGTTTTGATAATTCTCTAGATCTACCTTTGGTAAGTTGGATAGTTCATCTTTCACAATGTGATCTCTTGGTGATCTTTGGGATTGATTCTTTGAGCATTATTTTGTGATTTCAATGGTGTTATTTTCTCATAATTTGATGGAATTTTCGTGCTCAAGTGGATCCATGATCATAAGGTGTTTGATGGAAAGTTTGAACAAGAAATTTCCCTTTTAAAATGTTGTTTTTGCTACTGCTTCTGGTGTAAATCGATTTACACTGCTGTGTAAATCGATTTACACTGCTGTGTAAATCGATTTACACAGCACAATTTTGCACGATTTTTTGAAAATTATACTGTGTAAATCGATTTACATAGTAGTGTAAATCGATTTACACCTGAACAGAATGTATTTTTTGCTTTGTTTTGGGGCAGCTTTGATCCAAAATGCTTTTTCTACTCACTCCTTTTGATTGTTGGTTTGGATTGCAATTTTAAATGTCCAATTTGTCTTTAAATTCAATGGACTTTGTGATGTAGATGAAGTTGGATAAATGTTCATTAATTTAAATCTACCTAAGAGTGAATTATTTAATTCATTTTGGTGCTTTGGATTAATGATATGTTTAGTGCTTTAATCCATCTAGAGGAGTAGTTTAATTTAAAGATGAAAGAATTTTGAAATGGTGATCCAAATTAGCTTATCATTCCCTTCCCTCATCATCTTATCCCTTTCTTTTTTAATTGTTATACATGTTAAGGGATGGTGATCTCTATATCATTTATCCAAACATGAAGTACATATATTGATATTGACCGGCCTCAAAATAGGTGCGACTTCTACATAAGTCCACTTACGATTGCTTAACATAGCGCTAAATTTTGTCCCGATTCGAATAAATGATCATTTGTGGCCCAAACTTATGATTGCAAGCCCAAGTATGTTAATTTGATCCAATAAACTTGAGATTCATTGTGTGGAGGCTTTGGTTCTACCAATCCTCTAATGGATCTACAACACCTTTGGTCAACGCGGATCACTTAAACATCATTGATCATTACATGTTTCCTTGTGAGAATTCCAAAATGGATGATATACTTGACAAAAAGTAAATGCAACTTGTTGTGTGGAGGCCTTGGTTCTACCAATCCTCTAATGAGTTCCAAATGCAAGTTTCAAGATGGTCATCCAACTAACCACTAATTACTAACAATTAACTTTACTTTACGCTTTTATTTTCATGCTTTATGTACCATTTACTTTTAGCATTTTACATTTCATGCTATTTTCATTTTTGCTCACTTGAGCATTTACTTTTATGTCATTTTTATTTTGCTCACTTGAGCTTTTCTTTCTTTTTAAAGACACCTAATAATCAACATGAACCCATAAAAATCATTAATGATACTTGGACTACATGGTTACTATCCTTTGCATTATGGAGTGATGGACTTCTTGGACTTAGGATTAGAGACCTTGGCCTATCTTGGAGACTTTGTGACTTTATTTGATATTTTGTCTGGAGTTCTCGAGGTTTACCTCAAGACATTGGATTGTTTGTTTGTTATGTGTGCAGGTTATTGAGATTATGATCTTTGTTTGTAATCTGGAATTCACCTGTATACAGCCGTTACTCTGCCCAATTTTTGCGAAGACTTAAAACACTTGAAGTTTGGTTCTTTCAAGAGGTCTAGTATCTTTGCTTGCTTGGTTTCAATCCAAAGAATGGGAATTATATATTGACTCATAATGTCAAGTATTGGCTTCTTGTTGGTTAGATGGTTCTTATCCCTAGCTTTTACCTTATGCTTTAGGATAGCCTCTTCTTCTCCTCCCATCTTCTTTAATTTCAAAAAATCTTCTCCCTCCTTAAAAAAAAACTCTTCTTGTTTTGAAACTTGAAACATTTTCATAATAAACTTGGACTTAGGTCCATGCATCTTCGAAACATTTTCATAAATAAACTTCAATCAATTTAATAATACCTTGACCTTTTTTTGTGATAAGACTAAAAGTCAATCAATCTCATTTCAAACCATTTTTGCCACTTTGGCTTTTATCTTTAAACTTTTCTCAAAAGATTAAACTCTTGTCAATCCTTGTAGTGATGCAAACAACTATACTTCTACAATATATAGTGAAGTGAGATATTTTCCACTTGGGTGTTGAGTGAGGCATTGTTGATTTTAAAATCCAAGCCATATCCTCCACTTTGAGATGATGCAAATTCTCCTTTCTCATGATTGTGGGTAGTAAGTATGTTTTTTCACACGAACAATTGCGATGATGTCTTATCTCATAAAATCAACCAACACACTTGTGTTTCAAATTTTTAAAAGAGGAACTACGTGTACCCTGATCCCCTATTGCACGAAAGGTGGTACGTAGGCACTAAAGGTTCGCAACCGCGGCGGGTGCAAAAATTATAAAAATATTTCTTTTCTCACCTCCACCATCCATTTTATATACAACACATTTTTATAGCCAAAATATACAGATTTTTTCAAAGAGGTTCCTGCGGAGTACCGTAGATGTTAAGGTGCTAATACCTTCCCTTTGCATAACCAACCCCCTTACCTTGAATCTTTCCCCCTCTTTTTGGGTTATTCTCTCTTTTCCCATTCCTTTGGAAACAATAAAGCGCAGTGGTGATTTTTATTTTTATTTGTATAAAGTCTAGTCAATCCAATGGCTTAGTCTTGCACATTTCTACCGCTACAATCAGTATCTAGAGCGTATCTGAATTGTATCTGAGAGCTGAATCTGAATGAGTATCAGAATGGAATCCGTGTCTGGAGCATATCTGAGCTGTATCTGATAGCTGAATTATAATGAGTACCAGAATGGCATCCGTGTTTGGAGCGTATCTGAACTGTATCTGAAAGTTGAATTTGAATGAGTATCAGAATGACATCTGTGTCTGGAGTGTATCTGAACTGTATCTGAGGATTGAATCTGAATGAGTATCAGAATGGCATCTGTGTCTGGAGTGTATCTGTATTGTATCTTAAAGTTGAATTTGAATGAGTATCAGGATGGCATCCGTGTCTGGAGCGTATCTGAATTGTATCTGAGTTAAATCTGAAGAACCCATGCTGGATTGCTTCAGTTGGTCATGTAGATAATTGTCTTGGCTTGTCTTAGGTATCAATCTCTGACCTTTGTAATTTGTTGATGATAGCCATTTGATTAATCTTATCCTGAAAAGGGTAAAAACATTAGTTGTATGCAATGTCATGATGTATGAAATGCATGGTACAATGATATTGTGATGTATGCAATCGTGTTATCAATGTTTATGATATATGGATGTGATGTATGTGAGTGTGAGCTAATCTGCTGCACTGCTGTTGGATTGGGGAAAATAAATCCCCGACTGCTGCTGAGGATATGGAGTGTAAGTCTTCATGTTATGAAGTTGAAGTGTTGATGAGTTTTTTGCTTAGAGAAATAAACTTTGTTGTAAGGGAAACTTCGTATACTACTAGTAAAATCCTGTTGGGGAATCCTGAGAAATTGGACGGCTTTTACTGGGGATTGATAACTGGAAGCTTTGTTCCGCTGGGGATTAAACTGCGCACTGCAGGGAATTTTTATGGAAATATCTTCGAGAGATTTCCCTATCCCTTAAAGCCATTAGTGATTGTCTTTCTATTTTGTTTATTTATAAACAGTAATTATATTCAAATGCATATGTTCAAAAATAAATCATTGGACGTTTTTGTAAACAAAACACAAGAGTAAAGAAAACAGATAGTTTTGCACTTTCAAAGGGATATCTTTGTATTTACTTTGAGTAAGTATTTTCGTACAATGAGACAAACATTCTAGTAAGAGAATGCCGTCGTAAAAAATGAAATTTGATACAAAGAAAAGATAGCTATATGAAATAATCCCATGGGGTTCCCATTCTGCTATAGCCTTTGTGTCTCTGAGCATCTTGTCTATTTGTTTCCTTGTCTGAAGCTGATTGAATTGATCAGAAATGTCGAGTTTGCAGGTTGTCCGTAAGGTGATCCAACAGGACATAGTCATACGCTTTAATTCCCTAACTTTTTCCTAGACCTCCCTTTCGGGTTTTCAGTCCACCGGGATACCCTTTTTTTCCCAAGCCGCCCTTTCGGGTTTTCAACTTGCCGGGTGTACAGATTTTTTTTGTTTTTTATCCCTAATTTTTGCCCAAACCTTTTTGGTTCGCCGGGATGCCCTTGTTTTGCCTAGGTGTGTCAACCTAGCGGGTCTCTTAGGTGTAGTATCTTTTGACTATGTCTGTGTTCACAAGGTGTGGCAGGTCGTCGCCATCCATGGTGGCCAAGATCATTGCTCCACCAGAGAATATGCTTTTGATCACAAGCGTTCCTTCATATGTAGGAGTCCATTTGCCCCTGGGATCACCTTGTGGTAGTATGATACGTTTGATCACCAAATCCCCAACTTGATATACTTGGTGTCTGACCTTTTTGTTGAAAGCCTTGATCATCTGTTTTTGATACATTTGACCATGACAGACAGCAATAAGCCTTTTCTCATCAATCAAGTTTAGTTGATCAAGTCGAGTCTGGATCCAATCATCTTCATTCAGCCCTTCATCCTTCACAATTCTCAAAGAGGGGATTTGAACCTCAATAGGAAAGACAGCCTCCATGCCGTATACCAGAGAGTAGGGTGTTACCCCGGTTGATGTGCGTGTTGTGGTATAATAACCGTGGAGAGCGAATGGTAGCATCTCATGCCAGTCTTTGTACGTGACCGTCATTTTTTGTATGATCTTTTTAATATTCTTATTTTCAGCTTTGACAGCACCATTCATCTTGGGCCGATAAGGGGAAGAATTGATGTTGGATCTTGAATTGCTCGCACAAGGAGGTTATCATAGTATTGTTTAGATTCGTACCATTGTTTGTGATGATCCTCTCTGGGATACCGTACCGACATATGAGATTTTGTTTAATGAATCGGGCTACAACGTTCTTAGTAACGGAAACGAAAGAGGTTGACTCAACCCACTTTGTAAAATAGTCAATGGCCACAGAGATGAAGTGGTGTCCATTAGAGGTTTTTGGTTTGATTTCCCCAATCATATTGATGCCCCACATAGCAAAGGACCAAGCAGCCGTCAAGACATTCAAAGGAACCGAAGGTACATGCACCTTGTCAGCATATATCTGACACTTGTGGCAGGTTCGAGAGTGTTGATAGCAATCTTCTTCCATGGTAGACCAGTAATAACCTGCCCGTAGTATTTTCTTTGCCATCGTATGCCCACTGGAATGGGTGCCAAAAGTTCCCTCATGTAGATCAGCCATGATCTTTTCTGCCTCAACCTTGTCTATGCAACGGAGCAAAACAGAGCCATGGTTGCGTTTGTAGAGAACGCCATTGTGATCGGTGGAAATAGAACTGACTGTTTAAAGCTGGTTTCGCGAAATGTCGCGGAAGCAAGAGTCGCCACCGTCTTTTATTTTCTCCAACATGGACAGGACAAAAGCACAGCAAAATTCCTTATGAGATTGTCTCTCGGTTCGGGAGGTAGATTTATAGAAAGGGAAGGTGTTAGCACCCTTTCTATCTGTGGTTATCCACGGGCTCTTAGGTACTTGCTCTTATGTTTTCAAAATGTTTGCTTTTCAAAATGTGAGTGGGCTTGAAAAAGTTTCTTTGAAAGATTTCTGAATAACTCTTGTATCTGTCCTCAAGAGTGTTTGAAAATTTTATTTTGAAAGCTTTTGAAAGTGTAAGGTGTGAAAAGTATTTTGTTTGTTTTTGAAAAGAGCAAGTATCCATGAGTCATCTACCTACCCTAAGGATTTAAGCTGTGTAAGAGTCCTTTAGATAGTGCCATCCCACCATTGAGAGGTAGGTAGCACCACCGTTGGAGGTGTTCGGGTCAATTCGATTGTATGGACAGTGTGGTCACCGAAGCAACAGTAGGACACCTTAGAAGCTACCCTTATGTCCTTGATCCTTTTTTAATCCGAGGCAACCGTTTCGAGGCAACTATTTCGAGGCAATCGTTCCGAGGCAACTGGATCATGGACTAAGGGTGATCTCTATGACGTCCTATACTTGATGACCGCGTTTCGAAGGCAACAGGTGAGGCGTACCCTAGAAGTGGTGTGTGTATTTGCGTGTTGTATTCAGTTTAATGTTTGTTTGGTTAATTAGTGAGCTACGGGTTGTTTTTATTTACATACATTCTTTCATGCAAGTTAACAGTTAAGGGGTGCGGAAAATAAATTGCGGAAAAATAAATCCTACGCTATTACAAGGTGCGGGTCTATACATCGCCAAAAATTACAAAGACCCATTTTTTTTGGTAAATAAGTACGGAAATTAAATAAAGCGATAAACCTATTTACCTATTACATTCTCGAAGGCAATTACATAATAATCAAATAAAGTAAATGCGCGCGAATAAATTGATCGGGAATGTCTAAGGGTGTTGACCCTTTTTTAGAAAAGAAATTGATTTTTTTTGGTCTTTTTTGTAATTAAAATGAAATTAAAGCTAATTAATGACTAATTAATTAATTTAATTAAAAGAAAATATTTTTTTGTTTTTTTTATGTTTTTATGAAATAAAAGAAATGAAATAAAATTAAAAGTGAACTTTACCTAATTCTAGATCTATTTTAATTATTTAAGAAAAGGAATTAAAATGGCCTAATTAAAAAAACTAATTCAATTATTGTTTATTTACAAAATAAAATAATAATAATAATAATGTTAATTCTATTTTTTTTTGATTTTTTTATGAAAATGTGTTAATTATGCTAATTATTAAAAAAAAAAAATAAGGCAAATAAATAAAAGAAAAGAAAATGACAAAACAAAATAAAATAAGAAAAAAGTAAATAAACCCAAGGGGGGTGAGATGGCTTTCATGGAGGTTTTCTGAAGTAATTCTGGCCCAACAACAAGAAGCCTTATTTGACTTTTTTTCGGTTGCCTACGCATGCGCTGACTCCAGAGCATAGTACTCTTGCGTTTTGGGCCTTTAGATCTGTCTCCAATGACACTTGGCTTGTTGGATGGGTGAGGCTTATGGTGGAAACTACATGAGAAACTGCACAAGAACGCGTTAACAAAAATGATATGAGAATTATGAGGGACCTGGGAAGAACTTACAGCGCGGTATGAGCCTCAGGACTTGGCAAAGGTTGCTTTAGCCACGTGCTTGTTTTGATCTCAAGATGCTCGCAACTATGTTTTAGAACTCTCACTTTTTGAATAATTTTCGGTTTTGCTTTTGGCCGTTTCTGCACACACTCTCTTTTGAATGAGGTTGGGAAGGCTTGTATATATAGTAATGTAAAGTGTATCAATAAGAATAATGGTCATTAAGCTTATGCAATTATGTTCTTGATTTCCTCCATAACCAACATTGAACCATTTGCCATATTTGTGAAAATTTGAATTTCTTGCTTAGAATAGGCCTTGCACAAATTTGGAAGGTGAATGATGGTGTATCAAAGCTATTCAAACTCAAAGATATCCCTCCATTAATTTTCTTGATTTTTATTTGAATTTTAAAGATTTAAAATGATTTAAATCAAATAAAATTAAATAAAAATGGAAAAATTAATTTTTAATCTTGAAATAAATTGTGGGACACGTGGGAGGCATGGCCAAGATGAACCAAGTGGAAAAAGTGGGCCCCTTTTGTCAAAAAATGAAATTTCCAGGATAGTTGACTTTGGCCATTTCACAAAAATTTCCCAACTTCTCCAATGCATATCTTGCTCAATTTTAAAGCTATGAACATGTTATTGGACATTTTGGAAAGGTCTTGAAGTCCTCTAACCAATGTATTTGGTCCCATGTCATTTTGATTTACCAATCTCATGTTATGGTCTTTGACTTAAAGTGCCTTTTTGTTGACTTTTGAAAATGACCTATAATGTTGAAATTGATAACTTTTTATGAGAGCATTTCTTGGACTTGGAATGTGAAGATGAGTTGTAGGAAATGTCTTCCCCTTCAAGATGAGCATTGGATGGGATTTTTCTGATGAACCATGAAAAAGTTATGCCTTGGTCAAGTTACAGTTGACTTTTCAACTGTCCAAAAATAGAAACTTTTGACACCTTGATGATTTTTGAGCCATTCTTGTGGAATCATGATCAAGAATTGATCAAATGATGATTGTGGCTTCAAAATAAGATGTTGACCAAAAATTTTGACTTTTGACTGCCAAATGACCATTTTGCCCCTACAGTCGATTGTGAGGCAATTAGGGTTTTTGACTGTGCAACTTGACCTTGTGAGCCTTGAAACTTGACATGTAGGTGCTTGACAATGTATATGAGCATATGGGACTTGATTGAGCCCTTGAAAACCTCACCTTCCTTGCAGGAACCAAAACCCTAATCTTGACTGGCTTAGGAGGATGGTTTGACTGTGCAGCCCTTGAGTAGACTTGAGATGATGCTTGTCAAAACTTTGAAGAATATGGGAGTGCAAATTTTGGGGTACAACAGTTGCCCCTGTTCAATCTTCTTAGACCTGAGGATGTAGATTGGCTTGTGTGCCTTTCGTGATCTGAGGGTGGAAGATGATTGAACACTAGAGTGCCCAGAAATTTGCACTCATATAGTAGAGTATCAGCAGTGTGATAGCGGGAATGGGCTTACATATGCCATTTGGAGAGATGGTGAATAGGAGGATGGGCTTATAGATGCCATCTGGAAATGTGACAGAACCTTGTCCGGAATGGGCTTATAGATGCCATTTGGAAAGATGGTAGATAGTTGAATCTGAATAAGAAATAGAATAGCTTCCGTGTCTGGAGCATATCTAGTCTGTGTCTGATTGCTGACGTCTGAATAAATGGTAGAATGACCTCCGTGTCTGGGGTATATCCATACTGCATGAGTAACAGAATGTCATTCGAATCTGGATCGTATCTGGACTGAACAATAGAATAGCATCCGGGATGGAGCATCTCTAAGTTGTCTTTAGAAGTTTGAATCTGAATAAGCAATAGAATAGCGTCCGGATCAGGAGCATCTCTAAGCTATATCTGAAAGGAAATCTGAATAAGTATCAAAATGTCGCCATGCTTGGGTTGCATCTGAACTATCTCTAGAAGGAAATCTGAATAAGCAATAGACTAGCATCCGGATCTGGAGCATCTCTAGGCCATCTCTGAAAGGAATCTCTGAATAAGCAATAGAATAACAGCCGGGTCCGGAGTATCTCTGAGCTATTACTGGAGAGAAAATCTGGAATAAGTATCAGAATGTCGCCATGCCTGGGTCACATCTGAACTACCTCTAGAAGGAGTCTTGAATAAGCAAAAGAACAACATCCATATCTGGAGCATTTCCAAGCTATCTCTGAAAGGAAATCTGGAATGAGTATCAGAACATCGCCATGCCTGGGTCACATCTGAACTATCTCTAGGAGGAGTCTTGAATAAGCGAAAGAACAACATCCATATCTGGAGCATTTCCAAGCTATCTCTGAAAGGAAATCTGGAATGAGTATCAGAACGTCGCCATGCCTGGTCACATCTG
Organism: Vicia faba; assembly: GCA_948472305.1. Lineage (NCBI taxonomy): Eukaryota > Viridiplantae > Streptophyta > Magnoliopsida > Fabales > Fabaceae > Vicia > Vicia faba. The sequence continues at coordinate 218,321,559 of OX451735.1, forward strand.
AACTATCTCTAGAAGGAGTCTTGAATAAGCAAAAGAACAACATCCATATCTGGAGCATTTCCAAGCTATCTCTGAAAGGAAATCTGGAATGAGTATCAGAATGTCGCCATGCCTGGGTCACATCTGAACTATCTCTAGAAGGAGTCTTGAATAAGAGAAAGAATAGCATCCATATCTGGAGCATTTCCAAGCTATCCCTGAAAGGAAATCTGGAATGAGTATCAGAACGTCGCCATGCCTGGGTCACATATGAACTATCTCTAGAAGGAGTCTTGAATAAGCAAAAGAACAACATCCATATCTGGAGCATTTCCAAGCTATCTCTGAAAGGAAATCTGGAATGAGTATCAGAACGTCGCCATGCCTGGGTCACATCTGAACTATCTCTAGAAGGAGTCTTGAATAAGCAAAAGAACAGCATCCATATCTGGAGCATTTCCAAGCTATCTCTGAAAGGAAATCTGGAATGAGTATCAGAACGTCGCCATGCCTGGGTCACATCTGAACTATCTCTAGAAGGAGTCTTGAATAAGCAAAAGAACAGCATCCATATCTGGAGCATTTCCAAGCTATCTCTGAAAGGAAATCTGGAATGAGTATCAGAACGTCGCCATGCCTGGGTCACATCTGAACTATCTCTAGAAGGAGTCTTGAATAACCAAAAGAACAGCATCCATATCTGGAGCATTTCCAAGCTATCTCTGAAGGGAAATCTGGAATGAGTATCAGAACGTCGCCATGCCTAGGTCACATCTGAACTATCTCTAGAAGGAGTCTTGAATAAGCAAAAGAACAACATCCATATCTGGAGCATTTCCAAGCTATCTCTGAAAGGAAATCTGGAATGAGTATCAGAACGTCGCCATGCCTGGGTCACATCTAAACTATCTCTAGAAGGTGTCTTGAATAAGCAAAAGAACAACATCCATATCTGGAGCATTTCCAAGCTATCTCTTTAATCTCTTTAATGTAGATATGCCCTGGCTAGATACAGGTATCGAATCTGGAATTGTGACATTTGATAGTAACCGTCTTTGGATTGACCTTTTTCCTGAAAAGGCAAAACATCAGTTGTATGCAATGTCATGATGCATGAACTGCATGATTTTAAGATGTTCTCAAAGATAAATGAGATTTGTGTTATGATGCGTATATGCATATGTCATGATGTATGTCAATGTGACGTTTATGAATGTATTTTCGTCTAGGAAAGTAAATCCTTGACGAATGTCGGGAAGTTGGATCCTGGGCTGATGTTTGAAGAGGAGAATTCTTCGTCTCCGCTGGGGATGATGGTTGCAAGAATAAACCGGTAGGAGAAGATGACCCCGTTGGGGAATAAACTTATTGGAGTGATTACTCTGCGGGGAATTACTCTGTGGGAAGAGATACTTCGCTGAGATTTGGTGATAACTTCGCTGGGGATTCCATTGAGAAGTTATGTTGAGGAATTGATGAACTCCGCTGGGGGTAGGAAGAACTTCGCCGAGGACGATCTTTCCGTGGTAATTGGCTGAGGATAACCCAGTTATAAGTCCTGGTGGAGAATAACCTTTGAATAAAGCCGGGAAGAGACGTTCGTGCCCTGCAAGGGATAAGCTTCCAGAATCTACTGGGGATAAGCTTCCTACTGGGGAAATTGATTCCACTCTCCTGGGGAGACTTTGGACTGTACTGGGGAATGGCCCCACTGGATGTTTGTATTCCGCCGGGGAACAATCTTATGTCAAGACTGTCGGGGATGCTTGCTGAGGATATCTGTATACTCCGCTGGGGAATATTGAGATCTTCTGGGGATACCTAACTTCCTTGAGGCTGACAGTAGACTAACTCTACTTGGGGAGAGTGTTGATGACTTGCTGGAGATATTGTGCCTTCTCAGGGCTGATTGGAGACCAACTCTGCTTGAGGAGAATTGTTGAATCTTGTTTTACTCGACGGGGAGTGAAGGTATCTTGGTTATGTTCTTCAGCCGAACCTATCTTGGTACCTTGGTTGATAGAGCAACTAGATTGCTTGGACAACTTATTATTGCCCCTGTTTCTGATGGGGGAGAAGAAGATACCTTGTGGAGGTGCTAGATAACTGCCGATTGACAAATCCTCTTCTGGTAAGCAAGTGACAAGATGACAGGACATAGTCGTACGCTTTGATCCCTAACTTTTACCTGGACCGCCCTTTCGGGTTTTCAGTCCATCGGGATACCCATTCTTGCCCAAGCCGCCTTTTCAGGTTTTCGACTTACCGGGTGTACAGATTTTTTTACTTTCATCCCTTATTTTTGCCCGAACCCTTTTGGTTCGCCGGGAAGCCCTTATTTTTGCCTAGGTGTGTCAACCTAGCGGGTCTTTGATTATGCGTAGTATTTTTTCAACTATGTCCGTGCTCTCAGGATGTAGGGAGGTGCCCCTGTCAGTAGTGTTGCGTTGCCCTACTACCAGAAGATCTTCGTTTGATCATCCAATGCCCCAAGTGATCCAGATGGAGATTTTCCCCAAGCTGGTTGGCCTTTTAAGAGATTCTCTGAATCTTGACTTAACTGCCCCAGATGATGGACAATGATCATGCCCTGCCCCTTGGTTGGGAGTGCTTTTGTTCACTAGATATTCTTCGTGCGAATTTCTCTACTGTTGAACAAATAGTCATATGCAAACAATATTATTTTAAGAATGCAAAGCGTATGTCTGTCTCGAAGTTTTTTTTTTTTGAAAATGTATTTTTCGGTAAAAACAAGTGAATTTTGTAAACTGTGATGTCAACCCGTTATTTTACTGCAAGCCTTAAGGAGTCAGGATACCTTTCGTAACAGTATGTTTTCGAACTAACCCATGCTTCAGCTAGGACTTTTAAGGGTTATAACGTGGCCTGGTTCACGGTTTAAGAAACAAAGGAAAAGGCTCAAATTATATTTGTACCCACCCGCTCTTCGTGATGTTCTTCAAACCTAAACTCAGTTGATCGTGCGTTAGACCTTGTTTGAGTCTTTGCTCGGATATTCCAGTGATGGTTCGGATATTGACGATTTATTTTGAATAGGCAGTCATTTCCTTTTTTGTCGAGGTTTTGTAGGACCTCTTTCTTTTTGATTTCATTATCCCTATTTTTTTTGCCTGAACTGTTTCTTTTTGGAATTACAGTCAGCGGGATGCCCCAGTTTTGTAAGTCTCCTTCATAGGTTTTGACTTGTTGGGCTTTTATTTCTAAGAGGTAATGACTTCCTGTATTGACGATTATAGGGAACCATCACTGTTTTTTTGTTTTGTTTTGTAAGGACCTCTTTGGTGCCATTTGTTATGCAGTTGGATCAACTGAGAGAACTACCCTGCCCCAGGTTATGATTAAGGGTTTTAATTTTCGAAAAGAAAAACTCCTACTTCTTTTGGCTCAAAGGGGGTAACAAGGGATTATCTTCCTTATAACTCCAGTGTTTAGGAATTGAAACAATGCCTGTACCTCATCAGCGGGGTTTGTCCAAAAGCATACTGTAAATCATGGTATCGTTTTTGTCATCCTCCCTCAAGAGGCTTAGAATTATCAATTGAGAGTTGACATCAAAAAATGAAAGCAGTTTGAATATAGTGAATGCGAATATATTGATTCAAAACAGACATATGCGATGCATTTAATGAAATAACAACGTTTGACATGATAATCGTTTGAACAATCAAAAGAAGATTACAACTTGAAAATTCTAATGGACAAAAAGTCTTCTCATTTCAGGACTTGTTACTTCAAATGGTGAATCCTGTAGGGATGGTAGAAGCACTCAGCCTGACCCACTTGGGTGAAATCCACTTCTCCTTCATTAATCAGGTCCTGGACCTTGTTCTTCAGAGCCCAGCAGTCGGCAGTGTCATGTCCAGGACTATCGGAGTGGTATGCACATCTTTTGTTGGGATGATAGTTAGGAGCAGAGATGTTGGGATTCCGGGGAGGAGCTCTTAGTGTAATCAGATTCAACCTCAACAGGTGTTGTAAATCTTGAAACAGCGACACGTTGAGCTGGGTGAATTGCCTCCTGGACCTGCTTGGCTTACTCTGATCAACCTGTTGCTCTGGGCGGGGTTGTGGTTGGACCTGTGAAGTGGTAGCAATTTGGAGAGGTCTATTCTTCACCATGCCAGACTCTTGTCCTCTTGAAAATTGATCAATGACCTGGTCCCTGACTTGGACTGGTTGCTTCATGTTGCATCTGTCTTGACGAAGCTGACTGATCATGGTCCTCAACTCTTCTTGCTCCCGATCTAAGCCTTGGATGAGAACCATTTGCCCCAGCATCTGGGTTCTCATTGTATCTACCTCAGCTTGCAGACGTTTCAGCCGTTCGTCCTTGTCATCTTCGGGACTTTTCTTGGCCAAATTCCCCATGAGGAGTGTCCTCAACTCTTCCTGCCCCTTGGATAGGCTTAGAAAGATCTCCCTGAACTGAGTCTCTTGAGCATGAGGACCCTGGTTATCTTGTTGGGAAGCCATTGCTGAAATAAACAGCAAAAAAGGTAAGTGACTTGTCACAAAAGAGTACCTGTAATGCAATGATATGTATGATATGCATGCAATGTTTTCAAGGATCTCGTGGGGTAAACAAGAAAATTGTTAGAGTTGGAATCCGGTAGCTCGATTGAAGGAGCTTCATGTTGTTGAGAGTCCTTCTTCAAGGGTCAAAGGCTCACCATATCCAGTGGGTCATAGCCCCTGACAACCTCGGTTAGAGGAAAATAAATCCCCTTTGCCCCTTGCTAGACAGTTGGTTCATCATGACCTGTATCACAGACCCTTGAGATCCTTGAAATGGGTTAGTCCTTATGCAGGATGTATGCAATGGTATGATGGCATGATGTTATTCTATGCATGGAGTAATGTAGGTAAACCCTGTTATGAGTCCAGATTAAAGACTGTAAACAAAACCTGCAAGAAACTCAAGTGTCAGATAACAAGCATGCAAGTGGTCAAGTTTGAAGGCACACAAGTCACACAAAGAGCCCTTAGAGTTTAGGCCAGCATGAAGTTTGGGATACTACCCTCTTGAAGTTGGTGGGCTCAAAACCTATCCTATCAAAAGTAACCGGGTTCTAAGGAGCTCAATATCATTGGATTGTTTTCTGTGTTCATTGTTTCGATTTAGCCACTGAACTGGCGATCAAAATATTCCAAGAAAACAACCCTCAATGAGTGTAGTATTGAGTATCAACCAACTTCGGACTGCACCAAAGTCAGTTATCTCACTACCCCTAAAGAGGCCAGGATGGTTCAATTAAGGTTCCTAAGGTCAGTTGATGCTTCACGACACCACGCAGCGGCCCCGTACTCTCCTTGACTTGACTCAAGGGTTACCGGTACTCACCAAAGTGCCACATCAACGTAGCAGACTGCTTCAACCGTGTCGGTATACCCCGCATAGTTCCCTCACAGTCTTGTTGCTACTTTCTAAGAGGTATCCCCCAGATCCGGGTTAGGATCTATAGAACTCCCAAGACAGGCCCAATAATATTAAAGCACACAAATCAGGCAATTGAAAACATAAGTATGATCTATCCTAAGGTACACCTCACTTTAAAGTTTTCCCCAGTAGAGTCGCCAGTTCTATGATCGGTGGAAATATAACTGACTGTTTAAAGCTGGTTTCGCGAAATGTCGCGGAAGCAAGAGTCGCCACTGTCTTTTATTTTCTCCAACATGGACAGGACAAAAGCACAGCAAAATTCCTTATGAGATTGTCTCTCGGTTCGGGAGGTAGATTTATAGAAAGGGAAGGTGTTAGCACCCTTTCTATCCGTGATTATCGACGGGCTCTTAGGTACTTGCTCTTATGTTTTCAAAATGTTTGCTTTTCAAAATGTGAGTGGGCTTGAAAAAGTTTCTTTGAAAGATTTTTGAATAACTCTTGTATATGTCCTCAAGAGTGTTTGAAAAATTTGTTTTGAAAGCTTTTGAAAGTGTAAGGTGTGAAAAGTATTTTGTTTGTTTTTGAAAAGAGCAAGTATCCATGAGTCATCTACCTACCCTAAGGATTTAAGCTGTGTAAGAGTCCTTTAGATAGTGCCATCCCACCATTGAGAGGTAGGTAGCACCACCGTTGGAGGTGTTCGGGTCAATTCGATTGTAGGGACAGTGTGGTCACCGAAGCAACAGTAGGACACCTTAGAAGCTACCCTTATGTCCTTGATCCTTTTTTAATCCGAGGCAACCGTTTCGAGGCAACTATTTCGAGGCAACCGTTCCGAGGCAACTGGATCATGGACTAAGGGTGATCTCTAAGACGTCCTATACTTGATGACCACGTTTCGAAGGCAACAGGTGAGGCGTACCCTAGAAGTGGTGTGTGTATTTGCGTGTTGTATTCAGTTTAATGTTTGTTTGGTTAATTAGTGAGCTACGGGTTGTTTTTATTTACATACATTCTTTCATGCAAGTTAACAGTTAAGGGGTGCGGAAAATAAATTGCGGAAAAATAAATCCTACGCTATTACAAGGCGCGGGTCTATACATCGCCAAAAATTACAAAGACCCGTTTTTTTTGGTAAATAAGTACGGAAATTAAATAAAGCGATAAACCTATTTAACTATTACATTCTCGAAGGCAATTACATAATAATCAAATAAAGTAAATGCGCGCGAATAAATTAAGGGTGTTGACCCTTTTTTAGAAAAGAAATTGATTTTTTATTTTTTGGTCTTTTTTGTAATTAAAATGAAATTAAAGCTAATTAATGACTAATTAATTAATTTAATTAAAAGAAAATATTTTTTTGTTTTTTTTTTATGTTTTTATGAAATAAAAGAAATGAAATAAAATTAAAAGTGAACTTTACCTAATTCTAGATCTATTTTAATTATTTAAGAAAAGGAATTAAAATGGCCTAATTAAAAAAACTAATTCAATTATTGTTTATTTACAAAATAAAATAATAATAATAATAATAATGTTAATTCTATTTTTTTGATTTTTTTATGAAAATGTGTTAATTATGTTAATTATTAAAAAAAAAAAAATAAGGCAAATAAATAAAAGAAAATGACAAAACAAAATAAAATAAGAAAAAAGTAAATAAACCCAAGGGGGGTGAGATGGCCTTCATGGAGATTTTCTGAAGTAATTCTGGCCCAACAACAAGAAGCCTTATTTGACTTTTTTCGGTTGCCTACGCATGCGCTGACTCCAGAGCATAGTACTCTTGCGTTTTGGGCCTTTAGATCTGCCTCTAATGACACTTGACTTGTTGGATGGGTGAGGCTTATGGTGGAAACTACTTGAGAAACTGCACAAGAACGCGTTAACAAAAATGATATGAGAATTATGGGGGACCTGGGAAGAACTTACAGTGCGGTATGAGCCTCAGGACTTGGCAAAGGTTGCTTTAGCCACGTGCTTGTTTTGATCTGAAGATGCTCGCAACTATGTTTTAGAACTCTCACTTTTTGAATAATTTTCGGTTTTGCTCTTGGCCGTTTCTGCACACACTCTCTTTTGAATGAGGTTGGGAAGACTTGTATATATAGTAATGTAAAGTGTATCAATAAGAATAATGGTCATTAAGCTTATGCAATTATGTTCTTGATTTCCTCCATAACCAACATTGAACCATTTGCCATATTTGTGAAAATTTGAATTTCTTGCTTAGAATAGGCCTTGCACGAATTTGGAAGGTGAATGATGGTGTATCAAAGCTATTCAAACTCAAAGATATCCCTCCATTAATTTTCTTGATTTTTATTTGAATTTTAAAGATTTAAAATGATTTAAATCAAATAAAATTAAATAAAAATGGAAAAATTAATTTTTAATCTTGAAATAAATTGTGGGACACGTGGGAGGCATGGCCAAGCTGAAACAAGTGGAAAAAGTGGGCCCCTTTTGTCAAAAATTGAAATTTCAAGGATAGTTGACTTTGGCCATTTCACAAAAATTTCCCAACTTCTCCAATGCATATCTTGCTCAATTTTAAAGCTATGAACATGTTCTTGGACATTTTGGAAAGGTCTTGAAGTCCTGTAACCAATGTCTTTGGTCCCATGTCATTTTGATTTACCAATCCCAAGTTATGGTCTTTGACTTAAAGTGCCTTTTTGTTGACTTTTGAAAATGACCTATAATGTTGAAATTGATAACTTTTTGTGAGAGCATTTCTTGGACTTGGAATGTGAAGATGAGTTGTAGGAAATGTCTTCCCCTTCAAGATGAGCATTGGATGAGATTTTTCTGATGAACCATGAAAAAGTTATGCCTTGGTCAAGTTACAGTTGACTTTTCAGCTGTCCAAAAATAGAAACTTTTGACACCTTGATGATTTTTTAGCCATTCTTATGGAATCATGATCAAGAATTGATCAAATGATGATTGTGGCTTCAAAATAAGATGTTGACAAAAAAATTTGACTTTTGACTGCCAAATGACCATTTTGCCCCTGCAGTCGATTGTGAGGCAATTAGGGTTTTTGACTGTGCAACTTGACCTTGTGAGCCTTGAAACTTGACATGTAGGTGCTTGACAATGTATATGAGCATATGGGACTTGATTGAGCCCTTGAAAACCTCACATTCCTTGCAGGAACCAAAACCCTAATCTTGACTGGCTTAGGAGGATGGTTTGACTGTGCAGCCCTTGAGTAGACTTGAGATGATGCTTGTCAAAACTTTGAAGAATATGGGAGGGCAAATTTTGGGGTACAACAGCCATTACTAAGGAAGAACTTAGCAGAGAATCTCCTCAAGAACTTCTTATCATTGACTGAAGCTCCTTCCATATATTCTTGAGCCTCGAGATACTTCTTGACTTCGTGAAACCAAGGCTGGTCCATTACTTCTTTAGTATTAATCTCGTGACAGTGAGTTGGTTCATACATTCGTTCAATGGTGATCTGGGGGCCTCGTTATCCCATTTAAGTTTAAACATGGATGACATAGTGGCTAGTGCGTCTGCTAGTTGATTTTCTTCTCGCGGGAAATGCTCGAAGGTAATCTTCTCAAAGTGTGAGAGCAATGTCAACACATGTTCTTTGTAGGGGATAAGGTTAGGGTGTTTGGTGTCCCATTCCCCTTTGATCTGGCTGATGACCAAAGCTGAATCTCTGAATACATTTAAGGATTTGATCCCCAAATCTATGGCAGCTTTGAGACCAAAAATGCACGCTTCATATTCTGCCATGTTGTTTGTACAATTGAAGCAGAGTCTTGCCATAAAGGGAGTATGACATCCTTCAGGAGATATGAGTACAACACCAATACCATTACCGAGTGCGTTGGACGCCCCATCAAAAACCAAGGTCCATCGGGATCCTTGTTCGGGTCTGTCATATAGTCTGAATTCTTCACAGTTGTTTACCATCATGATGTCTTCATCTAGGAATTCGAACTTCATGGACTGGTAGTCATCCACAGCTTGATGAGCAAGGTGATCAGCTAGTACACAGCCCTTTATTGCTTTCTGGGTAGTATACTGTATGTCATATTCTGTTAGTATCATCTGCCATCTCGCTATTCTCCCATAGAGGGCAGGTTTCTCGAAGATGTATTTTATTGAATCCATTTTAGATATCAATAAGGTAGTATGGGTCAGCATATACTGTCTTAGCCGGTGATCAGCCCATGCCAGAGCACAGTAAGTTTTCTCGAGCAGTGAATATCTTGTTTCACAGTCGGTAAAAGTTTTGCTCAGGTAATAAATAGCATGCTCTTTTCGGCCATACTCGTCATGCTGCCCCAACACACACTCCATTGAATTTTCCAAAACAGTTAGATACATGATCAATGGTCTTCCTTCGACTGGTGGCATCAAAACAGGAGGCTCTTGCAGGTACTCTTTGATCTTGTCGAAAGCAGTTTGACACTCATCATTCCATTTGGCTACTTGATCTTTCTTCAGTAATTTGAAGATTGGTTCACAAGTAGCTATCAGGTGAGAAATGAATCTGGCAATGTAGTTTAACCGTCCCAAAAATCCTCTGACTTCCTTCTCGGTACGAGGAGCAGGCATTTCTTGTATTGCTTTTACCTTGGCGGGATCCACTTCAATACCTTTATTGCTGACGACAAAGCCTAGGAGTTTACCAGACCTCACCCCAAATGTGCATTTATTTGGGTTCAAACTCAGCTTGTACTTCTTTAACCTCTCAAACAATTTCTGTAAATGATCGAGATGATCTTCTTCTGTTCGAGATTTAGCTATCATATCATCCACATAGACCTCTATTTTGTGATGTATCATGTTGTGAAATAGAGCCACCATGGCACACTGATAGGTTTCCCCAGCATTCTTTAGTCGGAACAGCTTAACTTTGTAGCAGAATGTGCCCCACTGTGTGACAAAGGTTGTTTTCTCCATGTCCTCAGGCACCATTTTGATTTGGTTATAACCTGAGAAACCGTCCATGAAGGAAAACACTTTATGCTATGCAGTGTTGTCAACTAGAACATCAATGTGGGGATGTGGGAAATCATCCTTAGGGCTTGCCCTATTCATATCTCTATAGTCCACGCACATTCGCACTTTGTCGTCCTTTTTAGGCACGGGAACAACATTGGCAACCCATTGCGGATAGGAGGTGAAGGCCAAGAATCCGGTGTTGAATTGTTTCATGACTTCTGATTTGGTCTTCTCTGACATGTCTGGTCGCACGCGACGGACCTTTTGTTTTACCAGTGAACAGTCTTATTTTGTTGGTATATGATATACTACGATATCCGCATCAAGTCTTGGCATGTCTTCATACGACCAGGAAAAAACCTCAACATACTCGTGTAGCAACTGAATCAGACGCTCTTTGACACTGGGTTCCAGATTGGCACCCACCTTGACTTCTCTTTTGTCTTCTTCAGTACCTAGGTTGATTGTGTCCACTGGTTCCTCGTGGGGCTGAATGGTCCTCTCTTCTTGTTGTAGTAACCTGGCGAGTTCCCCTGGTACTTCACAATATTCCTCACTTTCGTCTTCGGCTTGGTAGATTAGATTTTAAAAATCACAGAAAGCCATAGCAGAACCGTTACCCATGGGATCCTGAATGGATGTAGACCTGCATTGTGAGTGTGAGTATGTGTAAGAGTATAGCTATATTTGAAAGAAATGAAAATGTAAAAGACAAAATGAGCATAAAGTTTGTATGCAAAACGTCCATGATTCATTGATGTCATATGGAAATGAGATAATAACCCTTACAAATGGACCATTGTGCCTCGGGTAAGACACAAGGTTTTAAGAGTCTGAATTGTTTTAATATTACAGATCCGACAAAATTTAAAGACAAATTACTGTGGGATAAAAGTGATCGGGACAAAATCTCTAGCTTCCCAATTTCTAAGCCCTCCATTGACAGTTGGGAAAATCCAATCCTCCGGGTTATAGCTGTCTACATCATCCTCCACGGTGCTGACTTGGTGGTTGCTGATCTTCAAGGGTGGTCCTCTGGCTCGAGCGTGGCGTACATCTTTCTGGGCTCCTAAAGTGAAACCCAGGCCAAATTTTTCAGATTTGTATGGGATATTTGGGAGTTGGCCCCAAATAGTGCACCCACCTTCTTTTATCACTGCCTTGGCGTCTTTTAAAGACGACATCTTGAGCGGAGGCCTTGTAATCTTTGGAACTTGAGAAACAGCCTTGGTTACTACCACATCTTGCGGTACTTCTTCAAAGTGCTGAAATAGAGTTTCAATAAATTCACCATCTAATTCCACATATCTGAAGGAATTTAGATGGTTGACCATATACTCTTCTTCTCCATGAACGGTGATGATTTTCCCTTGAATTAGATATTTCAGCATTTGATGCAGCGTGGAGGTAACGGCGCCAGCATTGTGGATCCATGGTCGGCCTAATAAGCAGAAATATGAAGGGCGAATATCCATTACATAAAAAGTTGAATCAAATGTTTGGGTGCCAACCTTTATGGGGATGTCCACTTCCCCATGCACCATCCTTTTTGAGCCGTCAAAGGCCCTCACTACTATGTTGCTCGGTTTCAATGCCAATCCCTCACAGTCAAGCCTATCAAGAGCCTTTTTAGGAAAAACATTCAGAGACGAACCGGTGTCAACTAAGGCATGAGCCAACGTCGTGCCCCTACATTCGACTGAGACATACAATTCCTCGTTATGCTTCCTCCATCTTGGTGTTAAATCAGCATCTGAAAAACCTAAGCCATTATCTGCAGTCAAGCTGGCTACGCAGTCTTGGAACTGAACGGCGGATGTTTCTTGGGGTACATGGGCGGTTTTCAGGAATTTTACCAAGGCCTTTGCATGAGCCTCAAAACATAATAATAAAGCCAACATGGAAATTTTTAATGGAGTTTTCCCTAGTTGCTCAACTACATTGTAGTCGCTTCTTTTTATGATCTTTAGAATTTCCTCCATCTCTTTTCGGGAAGTCTCAAGGATAGCTACTGATTGTGCCTTCGTCCGGACAGGCTCAACCATAATACCTTTACCTCGAGTCTCGGTTGACTCGGCAGCAAGAATGTCAGTAGGGGTGATAGCAGGGATTGTAACAGTTTTGTCAACAGGAGTATTATCAGAGATGATTGCAGGACTAGGAATAGCCTTTGGAGGAGCAAAAGCAACATGAATGATTACGGGTCCAGAAATAACTTTGGGAGGAGCAATTTCTGGAGAGAAAACCCTTCCACTGTGGGTTATCTTGCTAGTTCCTGTGATGTTACTGATATCAGAGTCAACTTTCTCAGAACTTGAATCTTCAGCAGCTGGCCAATCTTGCTTGACACCGTGGTAGTAGACATCACCTCCATAATTCCATGGGACGGTTTTGTATGACGAATACGGGATTGGTCCAGGCAATGTAATTATCAACGGAGCCACTTTAGGAACTGATGTATTTCTAACGGGTCTTTTGGTGGAGACCCTGGAAGAATTGTCAGAAATGGTCACGATGGAAACATCATTATAAGAAACATTTGGAACAGAAGTCTTCTCGAAGAAAATCTCCTTGTTATCTATTAGGCATTGAACGCCTGTTTTTAACAACAGACAGCTGGTTGGTGAGGATAAACAGAAATGACAGTGTTGTACCCCAAAATTTGCCCTCCCATATTCTTCAAGAAATTGCCAAGTCAAGCTTCAAAGTTCCCCAAGGGTTGCATAGTTTAAGGGCCTCCTAAGCAGTCAAAATTAGGGTTTGTATTCTGGTCAAGAAAATGAAGTTTTCAAAGGTCCAATCAAGTTTCACATGCCTACAAATATGGTCAAGCATCCTCATACAAAGTTTCAAGACTTTCAGCACAAAACTGCACAGTCAAAACCCTAATTGCACTACAGTCAACTGTAGGGGCAAAATGGTCATTTGACAGTCAAAAGTTCAAATTTTTGGTCAACATATCATTTTGAAGCCTCGAACATCATTTGATCAATGCTTGATCATGATTCTCAAAGCTTGGCTCAAAATTCATCAAGATGCAAAAGTTTCCTTATTTGGACAGCTGAAAAAGTCAACTGTAAATTAACCAGGGCATAACATTCACATGGATTATCAGAAAAATTCCATCCAAAGCTCATTTTGAAGAGAAAGACATTTCCTACAACTCATCTTCATATTTCAAGTCCAAGAAATGCTCTCACAAAAAGTTATCAATTTCAACATTATAGGTCATTTTCAAAAGTCAACAAAAAGGGACTTTAAGTCAAAGGCCATTACTTGAGGTTGGTAAATCAAAATGACATGGGACTAAAGACATTGGTTAGAGGACTCAAAGACCTTTCCAAAATGTCCACGAACATGAGCAAAGCTTAAAAATGGAGCAAGTTATGCCTTGTGGAAGTTGGGAAATTTTTGGATATTTTGAAAAGTCAACATTGATTCAAATGACCTAAAATTGCTAATGGGCCCATTTTTCTTCCATAATTCATCATCCATGGCATGTGCACGACCACTTGGCCCAAAGGGAAGTATTTCTTCATTTTTTATTTATTTATTTGAATTTTTATTAATAATAATTCATTTAAATCAAATTAAATACATGAAAAATATTTAACCTAAGCTTTACAATCTTTTTGTGCATGAAATCTACTCAATAATTCGTGCATAATCAAATATGGAAAGATTTGGAGAGAATTGATCATGATTTGTACAAAAACACATGGAAAATATTTGAAAAAAGATCTTGAAAATCAAATCTTTCAAAGTCATGAATGCCAAGCTTTTTGTTTGATTTCTTTGACCTAATTCATTCCTACATATACAAGAAACACAACCCTAATGCGATGGACCACGCAGCTGCTCAGAAATCTGGAAAACAAAACTTGAAATTTTGTTAAAAAACTCAAAACTGAAAATCAGGTTTTAGGTTGATTCAAAGCACAAGACCAATTGCAAAAGCTTCCTAGTGTCCCCCTGAAGCTAACTGGATCACTCTCCAACCTTCATACGCCCAGAATTGGTACCATGGATTCAAACTGTTTCAAAAAATTGCATGATCGTGTTTCCATATTTAGGCATTTTCATTGTGTTTTTTTGATGCATTCACACTAATTGACTTGTTCTAATGCTAACCATGTAACTTAATTGTGTTTTTGAGCTGTGTATACGATTCTACCATTATCACGTTTTAGGGTTTACAGGATTTCAAATTAGGGGTTTTAACATGAGGCAAAATTGGGACACCACGTTACCATGGTCATGATCAGCGCATTTGGACGAAGAAGAAGCTACCCTCGCGCTCAATTTATGAGTGTCCTAGGGCTATTCGCTATTTTTCCATGGATGGCCTAAAAGAACATTTAAAAAACCGTTGCCTAATCTGTTTATGTTTCAGGAACGAGGAAGAAGAAGATGCGTGGCCATCAATGATTGGTTGGTTTGAAACTGCGCGCGAAAAACAGCACTAACGCGTTATCTTGTTTTATTATATTCATTGTTTATTTAACTTACAGATAAACACAATAGCTCCACTGGCGAAGCGTTTGATTGGTAACACCTAGGACCTGGGTTCGATCCCAGGTCCCCACCCTTTCATATTATTTTTATTTCAAACGTTATCACATGCAGTTCAAGCCTTAAGGAGTACCATACATCTCCCAAATCAAGCCAGCCACGCGTACGTTTAGAGCAATCCAAGGGCGCTGATTGAAAGAACAATATGGAGCTTGGTCAAACGTGCCACATGTTACTCAAAAAGTCCACCAGGCTTTGCAATAGATGGGCCTGAATTGCTAGAAAAAAAACCTCCCATTTGGGGTCTGAACCCCCTAGGTTTGCATATTTTTTTACCTTCTTTATTTTTTTTTATTATTTACACTTCTTTTATTATTGTTTTATTAATTAATTTAATTATATTTTCATAAAATCACAAAAACACCATAAAAATCATAAAAGACCAAAAATTAAATATATTTAATTAGTTAACATTTTGTAAATAAGTTCATAAATTAATTAGTTAAATTAGGTTTTAATTTTAATTCTTTTTAATAAAAATCTAAAAAACATAGAACTAGGGTTTAATTAATTTTTATCCTTTTTTCTTTTTCTCCCATAATAATTAAATAATCAAATATTTATTTTTATAATTAAATTTGTATATAAAAATTAGGGTTAATTTAGGTTAAAATTCAATGTTTTCTTAATAAATTAAAAGCTATTAGAATTAGGGTTAGTATTTATTTCAATTAATTCTTTTTTCATTAAAATTCTAAAATACTAAAAAAAATACCAAAAAACAATTTTCTTTTCTTAATTAATTAATTCCATGTAATTTTAATTTTGCAAAAAGGGTCCAACGCCCTCGTTTCGATTTAATTCTAATGCGCATATTGTTTTATTTCTTTATAATATTTATGTATCTCTCCCAAGGCCGTGTAAATAATTGCTCGTACTTTTTAATTCTTTTATTTTCTTTAATTCTTTATTTTTCTGTCAAATCGGGTCCTGGTTTAATTTTGGCGATGTGGACCCGCGCCGTTTGTAATAGCTTAGAATTTACTTTTCCCGCAATTTTTAACTGTAAATAATGGCATGAAAGAATGTATGGACAAAAATAAAAACAAGCGTAGAACACCAATAACATGACAAGATAAATGCAAATGAAAACGACACACAAATCGCACACACCACCCCTAGGGTACGCCTCACTGTTGCCTTGCCTCGAAAGGTGATCGTCGAGTAGAGGATGTCTTAGTAAGTCCTCATGATCCAGGAACCTGGCATGAGGGTAGCTTCTAAGGTGTCTTCCCATTGCTCTGGTGATCACCATGTCCCGAACCTCGAATTGACCCGAATACCTCCAACGGTGGTGCTACCTACCTCTCAATGGTGGGATGGCACTACTTTAAAGGACATCTACACAGACGAATTCCTTAGGGTAGGTAGACGACTCTAGATACTTGCTCTAATTCAAAACAAAAATCAAAAACTCTTTTCACACCGACACCTTTCAAAAAGCTTTCAAAAAGCAATTTTTCAAACACTCTTGAGGACCGATACAAGAGTCGAACTGGAATTTTCAAAGAAACTTTTTAAAACCCACAGTTGAAAAGCAAACAAACCATTTTTGAAAACACAAATGAGCAAGTATCTAAGAGCCCATGGATAACCATGGATAGAAAGGGTGCTAACACCTTCCCTTTCTATAACCTACCTCCCGAACCGAGAGCAATCTCTATAAGGAATTTTTCTGTGCTTTTGTCCTTTCCATTTGGAGAAAATAAAAGACGGTGGCGACTCTTGCTTCCACGACATTTCGCGAACCAGCGTTAAACAGTCAGTTCCAGATCCACCGATCACAGAACTGGCGACTCTGCTAGGGACAAACTTAAAGTGAGGTGTACCTTAGGGCTAGTTCATAACTGTGTTTTCAATTGTATTGACTTGTCTGCTTTAAATTTGTGGGTTGCATGGGAGTTACATAGATCCTAACCCGGATCTGGGGATACCCTGTTTAGGTAGCATAAGTTGTGAGGGACCTGTCCGGCGTATACCGACATGGGTGAAGCAGTGGCTACGTTGGTGTGGCGCCTTGGTCTGTACCGATATCCCTCGTGTTGAAACGGGGAGAATATGGGTCTTCCAAGGAGTCATTAAGCACCAACAGACCTTAGAACCTTAAATGACCCAACTTGGCCATTAGAACAGTAGCAGTATGCTACGCCCATTGAGGCTAAACTCTCGTGATGGTTTTGGCCGCAAGAAAAGATTGCGATGCTGGAGTTATGACCGATTGAGGGTAGTCAATGATATTGGGATCCTCTAAGAACCCGGTTACTTTGATAGGACAGGTTGAACCCACCAACTTCAAGAGGGTAATACCCAGACCTCATGCTGGCCTTGAACTCTAAGGGCTTCTCTTGTGTGACTTGCGTGCCTTCGTACTTGACTATTTGCATGCTTGTTATCTAACACAGGAACTACTTGCAGGGTTTGCTTATAGTCCTTAATTGGGACTCATAGCAAGGTTTACCAAGTTTCTTGCAGGGTTTGTTTTAGTCCTTAATGGGGACTCATGACAGGTTTTACTTGAGTTTCTTGCAGGTTTTGGTTTGCAGTCCTTAATTGGGACTCATAACAGGGTTTACCCACATTACCCCTTGCATACCATAACATCATACCATTGCATACATCCTAACCCATTTCAAGGATCTCAAGGGCTTGTGATGCAGGTCATGATGAATCAAACATCTAGCAAGGGGCAAAGAGGATTTATTTTCCTCTAGCCAAAGTTGTCAGGGGCTATGACCCACTTGATATGGTGAGCCTTTGACCCTTGGAAGAGAGACTCTCAACAAATATGGAGTTCCTTTAATCAAGCTACCGGATCCCAGCTCTAACAAAGTTCTTGTTTACCCCGCGAGATCCTTGAAAACATTGCATGCATATCATACACATCTTTGCATTACAGGTACCCCTTTTGGAGGACACTTACCTTTCTCGCTGTTTATTTCAGCAATGGCTTACCCACAAGATAACCAGGACTTTCTTGCTCAAGAGACTCGGTTCGGGGAAATCCTTCTGAATCTATCCAAGGGGCAGGAGGAACTAAGGACACTTCTCATGGAGACCTTTGTCAGGAACAGTGCTGAGGATGAAAGGCTGAAACACCTACAAACAGAGGTGGATGCATTAAAGGTCCAGATGCTGGGGCAGGTGACTGCCATCCAAGGGTTAGCTCAAATACAAGATGAGCTCTGGTTTCTCATCAACCAACTGCTTCGGGGTAACCAACTGGGGCAAAAGTCTAAGGGTAAAAAGCCAGTCATCGTTCGACCACCTTTGAGACAAAGAGGCAAGGAGAGAGCTCCTCATATGGCTTCAGTATCACCAATTCAGTATCAACCTCACCAGCTTCAGCCAGACAAGCCCAAAAGACAATTCACCAAGCTCAACGTGTCGCTGCCTCAAGCCTTACAACAACTGCTGAGGTTGAATTTGGTAACTCTAAAAGAGGCTCCGAAGTTTCAAAATACAATGTCACCAAAGTATAACCCCAACGCTCGCTGCGCTTATCATTCTGATAGCCCGGGGCATGCTACAGAGGATTGTTGGGCTTTGAAGAATAAGATTCAGGACCTGATTGATGAAGGAGCACTGGAATTCACACAAGATGGTCAGGCTGAATTTTTCTACCATCCCTCCAAGGCTCACCTTTTGAAGTGACAAGCTCTGAGACTAGGAAACTTTTGTTCATTCGAATGTTCAAGTTGTGTTGTGCTTTGATTGTTCAAAAATTTATTCATGTTAAACATTGTTATTCCATTAATGCACCGCATATGTCTGTTTTGAAGCAATATATTCGTATTCACTATACGCAAATTATTTTCATATTTTTTTTTCTTATGTCAACTCTCGATTAATAATTCTAAGCCTCTTGAGGGAGGATGACGAAAACGATACCACAATCTACAGTATGCTTTCGAACAGACCCCGCTGATGAGGTACGGGCATTGTTTCAATCCCTAAACACTGGAGTTATAAGGATGATAATCCCTCGTCAACCCCTCTGAGCCAAAGAAGTAGGAGTTTTTCTTTTCAAAATTTAAAACCCTTAATCATAACCTGGGGCAGGGTAGTCTCTCAGTTGATCCAAGTGCATAACGAATGGCACCAAAGAGGTCCTTACAAAACGAAGAAAGACAGTGATGGTTCCGAATAACCAATAAAGAAAGGCAGTCATTATCTCAAAAAATAAAAAACCCATTAAGTCAAAACCCATGAAGGAAACTTACAAAACTGGGGCATCCCGCTGACTGTAATTCCAAAAAGGGGAAACAGTTCAGGCAAAAAAGAAAGGGATAACAAAAATCAAGAAAGAGGTCTTACAAACCCTCAGCAAAAAAGGAGATGACTGCCTACTCAAATAAACGTTCAAAATCCGAATCATCACTAGTATATCAGAACAAAGGCTCAAACAAGGTCTAGCGTATGATCAACTGAGCTTAGGTTTGAAGAACATCACGAAGAGCAGGTGGGTACAAATAATTTGAGCCTTTATCCTTTGTTTCTTAAACCATGAACCAGGCCACGTTATAACCCTTAAAAGTCCTAGCTGAAGCATGGGTTAGTTCGAAAGCATACTGTTACGAAAGGTATCCTGACTCCTTAAGGCCTACGGTAAATACGGTGTTGACATCACGTTTTACAAACCATCACTTGTTTTATGGAGAAAAAAATGCATTTACAAAATCTTCAAGACAGACACAGGCTTTGCATTTTTAATATAACTTTGTTTGCATATGACTTTTTGTTTGAACAGCAGGGAAATTCGCACAATGAAAGTCTAATGAACAAGAGTATCTCCAATCAAGGGGCATGGCATGACCATGGTCCATCATCTGGGGCAATCCAATCAAGATTCGGAGAATCTCTCAAAGGCCAAATAGCCTGGGGCAAATCTCCGCCTAAGTCACTTGAGGCATTCCAACAACGAATCTTGCCTGATCAAATCCCTTGTGGTGGCATGGCAAAACACTCCTAACAAGGGCAATTCCCTACATTCTGAGAGCATGGACATAGTCGAAAAATACTACGCACAATCAAAGACCCGCTAGGTTGACACACCTAGGCAAAAATAAGGGCTTCCCGGCGAACCAAAAGGGTTCGAGCAAAATGAGGGATGAAATGAAAAAATCTGTACACCTGGCAAGTCGAAAACCTGAAAAGGCGGCTTGGGCAAAAATGGGTATCCCGGTGGACTGAAAACCTGAAAGGGCGGTCCAGGCAAAAGTTAGGGATCAAAGCGTACGACTATGTCCTGTCATCTTGTCACCTGCCTACCAGAAGAAGGTTTGACCCTCAACAATTATCAGCATCCCACATGTGCCTCCCCCATAGAAACAGGGGCAATAACGGGTGGTTTAAGCAATCTGATTGTTCTATCCTCCAAGGTACCAAGGTAGGTTCAGCTAAAGAACATAACCAGATATCCTAATTCCCCAGAGAGTAAGCAAGTCAGTACACTCTCTCCAAGCAGAGTTATCAAATCTCAAAGAAGTTGAGTATCCTCCAATAGATCTCAACGTTCCCCAGCAGCATGTATACATATTCTTAATAAGCATCCCGGGCAGTCTTGATCTAAAGATTGTTCCCCGGCGGTATATCAACATCCAAAGGAATCACTTCCATGCAGTTCAAAATCTCCCCAGGAGAGTCCAACCCAGTTTCCCCAGGAAAGTTGGAATTCATCTCCCCAAACAGTAAGCTTATCCCCAGTAAATTCTGGAAGCTTATCCTCGCAGAGCACGAACGCGTCACCCGGCTTTATTCAAAGAGTTATTTCCTTAACAGGATATAACTGGGTTATCCTCAGCCAAAAGCCACGGAAAGATCGTCGTCGACAGAATCTTCTTATCCCCAGCAAAGTCTATCAACACTTCCAACAATAAGGGTATCCCCAGCAAGTTACCATCAACAATTCAGCAAAAGCATCCCTCTCCCCACAGAGTATCACTCCCCAGCATGGTCGCTAGAGTATTTTTCTCCCCGCAGAATCTTCCATTTGCCAAGTTTATTCCTCAACGGAGTCATCTTCTCCTACCGGTATTCTTGCAGTTATCATCCCTAGCGGAAGCGAAAGCTTATTCTTCAATATCAGCCCAGGATATGACTTCCCGGCACCCGTCAAGGATCTACTTTCCTAGACGAAAACATACATACATAAACATCACATACATCATTATAGCATGCATAGACGCATCATATCATACAAATCTCATTTATGTTGAGAACATCATTGCTTGATCCATATCATGCATTGCATATGACTGACTTTTACCTTTTAGGAAAGATTCAGTTAAATTCCCAATCATCTTTCAAGACCTAGACCGGTTCAGTTAATCAACTCCAAAGATTTCTTATCCAGTCCAAGGCCTTCTCTAGTCCAGCTAAATCGACCCCAAACAGATTTTTCTGATGAAGACTCAGTAGAAGTTATCAGATTATAATTTCCTATGGTTCTCTCCCCGACGGTGCGTGAGATGTAATTCCCTTTCAGGTTATAATTTCCTATGGTTCTCTCCCCGACGGTGCGTGAGATGTAATTCCCTTTCAGGTTATAATTTCCTATGGTTCTCTCCCCGACGGTGCGTGAGATGTAATTCCCTTTCAGGTTATAATTTCCTATGGTTCTCTCCCCGACGGTGCGTGAGATGTAATTCCCTTTCAGGTTATAATTTCCTATGGTTCTCTCCCCGACGGTGCGTGAGATGTAATTCCCTTTCAGATTATAATTTCCTATGGTTCTCTCCCCGACGGTGCGTGAGATGTAATTCCCTTTCAGGTTATAATTTCCTATGGTTCTCTCCCCGATGGTGCGTGAGATGTAATTCCCTTTCAGGTTGTAATTTCCTATGGTTCTCTCCCCGACGGTGCGTGAGATGTAATTCCCTTTCAGATTATAATTTCCTATGGTTCTCTCCCCGACGGTGCGTGAGATGTAATTCCCTTTCAGGTTATAATTTCCTATGGTTCTCTCCCCGACGGTGCGTGAGATGTAATTCCCTTTCAGGTTATAATTTCCTATGGTTCTCTCCCCGACGGTGCGTGAGATGTAATTCCCTTTCAGGTTATAATTTCCTATGGTTCTCTCCCCGATGGTGCGTGAGATGTAATTCCCTTTCAGGTTATAATTTCCTATGGTTCTCTCCCCGACGGTGCGTGAGATGTAATTCCCTTTCAGATTATAATTTCCTATGGTTCTCTCCCCGACGGTGCGTGAGATGATAATTCCATTTCAGATTATAATTTCCTATGGTTCTCTCCCCGACGGTGCGTGAGATGATATTTCCAACTCAGGTTTTTCTCAAAACGTCCGCTTTTGAGATTATAATTGCCTGTTGGTTCTCTTCCCGATACTGCGAAGATGGTAATTCCCACCAAGATTTTCTCAACGAGTATTGTTGAGGTTAAAGTCACCCAAGGTTCTCTCACCGTTCATGCTGAGGTAGTAACCACCCCTGGTTCATTCATCACCATTTGAAGCTCCATACCCAACTCCTGTAACCAGTCAGGACACATTTATACAAAGCATCTAAAAACCAGCTCCTGCAACGTGTCAGGTACCCCTTTTTCTTTTGCAGGTATGCAGGTTCTCGCTAAGGAATCTCTTATGCGATCAACATCCAGATGGCATCTATAAGCCCATCATCCTATCCATCAATCTCCAAATGGCATCTATAAGCCCATTCCCCTCATCACACTGCTACTATGTGAGCGCAAATTTCTGGGCACTCTAGTGTTCAATCATCTTCTACCCTCGGATTACGAAAGGCACGTCAGCCAATCTGCATCCTCAGGTCTAAGAAGATTGAACAGGGGCAACTGTTGTACCCCAAAATTTGCCCTCCCATATTCTTCAAGAAATTGCCAAGTCAAGCTTCAAAGTTCCCCAAGGGTTGCATAGTTTAAGGGCCTCCTAAGCAGTCAAAATTAGGGTTTGTATTCTGGTCAAGAAAATGAAGTTTTCAAAGGTCCAATCAAGTTTCACATGCCTACAAATATGGTCAAGTATCCTCATACAAAGTTTCAAGACTTTCAGCACAAAACTGCACAGTCAAAACCCTAATTGCACTACAGTCAACTGTAGGGGCAAAATGGTCATTTGACAGTCAAAAGTTCAAATTTTTGGTCAACATATCATTTTGAAGCCTCAAACATAATTTGATCAATGCTTGATCATGATTCTCAAAGCTTGGCTCAAAAATCATCAAGATGCAAAAGTTTCCTTATTTGGACAGCTGAAAAAGTCAACTGTAAATTGACCAGGGCATAACTTTCACATGGATTATCAGAAAAATTCCATCCAAAGCTCATTTTGAAGAGAAAGACATTTCCTACAACTCATCTTCATATTTCAAGTCCAAGAAATACTCTCACAAAAAGTTATCAATTTCAACATTATAGGTCATTTTCAAAAGTCAACAAAAAGGGACTTTAAGTCAAAGGCCATAACTTGAGGTTGGTAAACCAAAATGACATGGGACTAAAGACATTGGTTAGAGGACTCAAAGACCTTTCCAAAATGTCCAAGAACATGAGCAAAGCTTAAAAATTGAGCAAGTTATGCCTTGTGGAAGTTGGGAAATTTTTGGATATTTTGAAAAGTCAACATTGATTCAAATGACCTAAAATTGCTAATGGGCCCATTTTTCTTCAATAATTCATCAGCCATGGCATGTGCACGACCACTTGGCCCAAAGGGAAGTATTTCTTCATTTTTTATTTATTTATTTGAATTTTTATTAATAATAATTCATTTAAATCAAATTAAATACATGAAAAATATTTAACCTAAGCTTTACAATCTTTTTGTGCATGAAATCTACTCAATAATTCGTGCATAATCAAATATGGAAAGATTTGGAGAGAATTGATCATGATTTGTACAAAAACACATGGAAAATATTTGAAAAAAGATCTTGAAAATCAAATCTTTCAAAGTCATGAATGCCAAGCTTTTTGTTTGATTTCTTTGACCTAATTCATTCCTACATATACAAGAAACACAACCCTAATGCGATGGACCATGCAGCTGCTCAGAAATCTGGAAAACAAAACTTGAAATTTTGTTAAAAAACTCAAAACTGAAAATCAGGTTTTAGGTTGATTCAAAGCACAAGACCAATTGCAAAAGCTTCCTAGTGTCCCCCTGAAGCTAACCGGATCACTTTCCAACCTTCATACGCCCAAAATTGGTACCATGGATTCAAACTGTTTCAAAAAAATGCATGATCGTGTTTCCATATTTAGGCATTTTCATTGTGTTTTTTTGATGCATTCACACTAATTGACTTGTTCTAATGCTAACCATGTAACTTAATTGTGTTTTTGAGCTGTGTATACGATTCTACCACTATCACGTTTTAGGGTTTACAGGATTTCAAATTAGGGGTTTTAACATGAGGCAAAATTGGGATACCACGTTACCATGGTCATGATCAGCGCATTTGGACGAAGAAGAAGCTACCCTCGCGCTCAATTTATGAGCGTCCTAGGGCTATTCGCTATTTTTCCATAGATGGCCTAAAAGAACATTTAAAAAACCGTTGCCTAATCTGTTTATGTTTCAGGAACGAGGAAGAAGAAGATGCGTGGCCATCAATGATTGGTTGGTTTGAAACTGCGCGCGAAAAACAGCATTAACGCGTTGTCTTGTTTTATTATATTCATTGTTTATTTAACTTACAGATAAACACAATAGCTCCACTGGCGAAGCGTTTGATTGGTAACACCTAGGACCTGGGTTCGATCCCAGGTCCCCACCCTTTCATATTATTTTTATTTCAAACGTTATCACATGCAGTTCAAGCCTTAAGGAGTACCATACATCTCCCAAATCAAGCCAGCCACGCGTACGTTTAGAGCAATCCAAGGGCGCTGATTGAAAGAACAATATGGAGCTTGGTAAAACATGCCACATGTTACTCAAAAAGTCCACCAGGCTTTGCAATAGATGGGCCTGAATTGCTAGAAAAAAAACCTCCCATTTGGGGTCTGAACCCCCTAGGTTTGCATATTTTTTTACCTTCTTTATTTTTTTTTATTATTTACACTTCTTTTATTATTGTTTTATTAATTAATTTAATTATATTTTCATAAAATCACAAAAACACCATAAAAATCAGAAAAGACCAAAAATTAAATATATTTAATTAGTTAACATTTTGTAAATAAGTTCATAAATTAATTAGTTAAATTAGGTTTTAATTTTAATTCTTTTTAATAAAAATCTAAAAAACATAGAACTAGGGTTTAATTAATTTTTATCCTTTTTTCTTTTTCTCCCATAATAATTAAATAATCAAATATTTATTTTTATAATCAAATTTGTATATAAAAATTAGGGTTAATTTAGGTTAAAATTCAATGTTTTCTTAATAAATTAAAAGCCATTAGAATTAGGGTTAGTATTTATTTCAATTAATTCTTTTTTCATTAAAATTCTAAAATACTAAAAAAAATACCAAAAAACAATTTTCTTTTCTTAATTAATTAATTCCATGTAATTTTAATTTTGCAAAAAGGGTCCAACGCCCTCGTTTCGATTTAATTCTAATGCGCATATTGTTTTATTTCTTTATAATATTTATGTATCTCTCCCAAGGCCGTGTAAATAATTGCTCGTACTTTTTAATTCTTTTATTTTCTTTAATTCTTTATTTTTCTGTCAAATCGGGTCCTGGTTTAATTTTGGCGATGTGGACCCGCGCCGTTTGTAATAGCTTAGAATTTACTTTTCCCGCAATTTTTAACTGTAAATAATGGCATGAAAGAATGTATGGACAAAAATAAAAACAAGCGTAGAACACCAATAACATGACAAGATAAATGCAAATGAAAACGACACACAAATCGCACACACCACCCCTAGGGTACGCCTCACTGTTGCCTTGCCTCGAAAGGTGATCGTCGAGTAGAGGATGTCTTAGTAAGTCCTCATGATCCGGGAACCTGGCATGAGGGTAGCTTCTAAGGTGTCTTCCCATTGCTCTGGTGATCACCATGTCCTGAACCTCGAATTGACCCGAATACCTCCAACGGTGGTGCTACCTACCTCTCAATGGTGGGATGGCACTACTTTAAAGGACATCTACACAGACGAATTCCTTAGGGTAGGTAGACGACTCTAGATACTTGCTCTAATTCAAAACAAAAATCAAAAACTCTTTTCACACCGACACCTTTCAAAAAGCTTTCAAAAAGCAATTTTTCAAACACTCTTGAGGACCGATACAAGAGTCGAACTGGAATTTTCAAAGAAACTTTTTAAAACCCACAGTTGAAAAGCAAACAAACCATTTTTGAAAACACAAATGAGCAAGTATCTAAGAGCCCATGGATAACCATGGATAGAAAGGGTGCTAACACCTTCCCTTTCTATAACCTACCTCCCGAACCGAGAGCAATCTCTATAAGGAATTTTTATGTGCTTTTGTCCTTTCCATTTGGAGAAAATAAAAGACGGTGGCGACTCTTGCTTCCGCGACATTTCGCGAACCAGCGTTAAACAGTCAGTTCCAGATCCACCGATCACAGACAGCTTTCATCACAGCCTGGGAATACACCGACATTCAACAAGTTCTTTTTGATAGTCAGGAGTGGGGTCACAAGTTTATCAATTGAAGTAACAAACATATCTTCCTCAATGGCGTTGGCATTATGGTCGTGCTTGGGCATAGGGGCAGTAATGACATTGGGAATTTCTGGCGCATCGAATTCAACCTCTTTGGCTTCAAGAAGGTCTTGTACTTTGTTCTTTAGAGCCCAACAGTTGTTAGTGTCATGGTCGGGACTCCCAGAATGGTATGCACATCAGGCATTAGGATGATAATGAGGAGAGGTTGTGTTAGGATTCTTTGGAGCTTCTTTCAAAGTCACTAGATTGGATCTTAACAAATGAGGCAATACTTGAGATAGTGTCATATTAATTCGGGTGAACTGTCTGACTGGTGTTTCCATTCTTGGCTGGTTGCTTCTTTGTTGAGCAGGCGCTGGTTTAGGAATCATGACAGCCCCCACCATTGGATGGTGTTCAGTCCTATCTTGATTTCTCTGAGGATATACAGCAACAACTTCTTTTTTTCCAATGAATGGTTTCCTTACAGCGGCAAAGGATGCATCTTTTTTAATCTTCCCATTCTTTATCCCTACTTTTACCCTTTCTCCGGTCAATATCAATTCAGTAAAACCCGCCGAAGAGCTCCCAGTTAAGTGATTGAAGAAAGGTCCGGACAAGGTGCCCAAAAACATGTCTACTAATTCTCTTTCAGATAGTGGAGGTTGGACTCTTCCTGCTAAGTCCCTCCATTTTTGCGCGTAGTCTTTGAAGCCCTCACTTGAAGCCATGGCCATACTCTGGAGTTGAGTACGGGTGGGCGCAAGATCAGCATTGTATTGGTATTGTTTATAAAAGGCAACGGCCATATCCTCCCAGTTATGAACATTGGCTCTTTCTAACTGATAAAACCAATCAAGTTGAGTTCCAGAAAGACTATCTTGGAATAAGTGTACCCATAAATCCTTGTCAGCAGTATGAGGCTGGATTTTCCTCACATAGGACCAGAGATGCATTTTGGGACATGAAAATCTGTCGTACTTGACGAACACCGGTGCCTTGAATTTTAGAGGAATGATTATCCTAGATACTAACCCCAACTCCTCAAAGTCCAATCCAGGCACTTTTTGGATTTCCATTGCACTTAACCGTTCTTCTAAATGCTTATACTTGTCATCGGCCGGAGGTTATTGTTCTTCAGAATAATCTTCTTCTTCCTCTTCCTCCTTTGAATCTGGATGGACAACTGCTTCCTTGCCTTTCCCATCTTGATTGTCTTTTGCACCAAATGACGTTGCAAAGTCTAGGGTCCTTCTTGCTTGTCATTTGAATCTTCTTCCCATATTTAGAACTCTAGTTATTTTCTTTTTCTTCTTTTTCTCTTCAACCAGCAAGGTCTTCAATTCTTCTTGTCCTTTGGCTAGAGTTAAGAACATCTGTTGAAACTGGGCATTTTGTGCTTGGAGGTCCTTCACCGTTTGCACGAGATCCATCTTACTGAAATAAACAGTAGAAAGATGAGGAGACTTGTTGCAAGAAACCTGCTTATGTTATGATGAATGGTAAATGCATATGCAATGATTTCAAGGATTTTAAACATTCAAATTTGTTTTTAGACAAAAAGGAAACACACGTTATATTAATAAATTAAAGCTTGAGTACATCAATTCCTCCTTGGGCAAAATATACAAAAACTCTAAGACAAAAAGGTAGTACGCATCCTCTTTGGTGCGGTGTAGGCATTCAAGTTCTGCTCCTCATGGAGTTGCTTAGTGAGTTCCAAAACCTTCTTCTCGCTAGCATAAAATTGGGCTTCGAAGGTGTCTCTCTCCCACTTGAGTTGTATCCAATCTCTTTGAAAGTCTTCAAGAGAGGTGGGCATGTCAGGATGTAGGATAGTGTATGGAACATCTCCTTCCATAACAAGCTCAATGATTACCGGGAGAATGGAGGGATAAGGCATCATAAGACTTTGAGCATGAGTTTGTACCCATTTGAGGTAAGGCTCAAGAGGGATGGAATTCTTATGCTCCAATGTCTTGCTATCTACCTTGTTCAACATCCTCCAAGCTCGGATAAATATCAGGCGAAGACCTTGATCGTCGTTCTCGTAGTCAAATACCAAACCTTGAATGAGCATTGCGATACGGTGGCAGAACTGACTGTTTAATACTGGTTTGCATTTTGCGTTTTGTGTTCGCAAAATGTCACGGTAAGCAAGAGTCTCCACCGACTTTTATTTCATCCAATCATGGAAAAGGAAAAAGAACAGAAAAAACCTTTTTTTTGAGATATTTTTTAGTACGGGGGGTAGATTATAGAAAGGGAAGGTGTTAGAACCCTTTCTATCTGTAGTTATCTACGGGCTCTTAGGTACTTGCTCATTTTTTCAAATTGCTTATGTGTGTTTGTCTTGAAAACGTTTTGCTTCGTGATAACCCTTGTATCAATCCTCAAGGGTGTGACGAAGTTGTTTTGAAAAGTTGTTTTGAAAGGTGTTTGTGTGAAAAGTTTTTATTGAGCAAGTACCTACTAGCATCCACCTACTCGAAAGAAGATCGTTTATGTTCTATTTCCTTTAGATAGCGTTATCCCACTATTAAGGAGTAGGTAGCACCGTCGTTGGAGTTGTAAGGGACATTCGAAAGGGACGTACGGTCACAAAAGAAATGTTAGGACACCTTAGTAACCATCCTAGAGTCCTAAAGATCTTTCATGAGGCAACAGTCGAAAGGGTCATTTTTGATCTTTTGGGACATAGAGGATTACCACTAAAGCATCCTATGCTTCATGACCGTTTACCTAAGGCAACCGAAGTGAGAGTATACCCTAAGAGGGAGCATGTGCAAGTGTGCTTTTTCAGTTAACATTATCTTTTCACATTAGGGTTTTCTAACTGTTTTAATTTTTCATACATTCTTGCCATACAATCCTATTAGCCATACATCTAGACAGTTAAAGATTGCGGGAATTTAAAGTGCGAGGAAGTAAAACCTAGCTATTACAAGACTTCGGGGAGGGAGATTAATTACATAACCAAAAAATCGGGGATTTAAAGCAAGAAATAAAACCCTAATTTAACTATTACAAACCCTGAACAATTACAAAATAATGGAAAAAATAATTAACAAGCGCGCAGCAAATTAAATACGAGGACGGTAATTAATAACTTAAAACTCTAATTGAGAGAAAAAGATTTTTGTTCTTGTGAATTTTTATTTGAGAAAACATTTAATTGCAAATTAATTAAACCTAATTTCTAATTATTTTTAATTATGAAAGAAATTAAAGTTGCCCTAAATTAATTAAACTAATTAATTAAAAATAATACTTATTAAGAAAATAAGTCTTTTTGTGATTTTTTGATTTGTTAATTTAATAAAATAATTTTTGTATTGATTAAGAAAAGTAATTAAAGAAAAGAAATTAAAGAAAGATAGTAGAAATAACCAAATGGGCCTGCTGCTAGCAAATCTGGGGGGGGTGCTGAACTTCTGAACCCCAGAAGGATGGCCCAGAGTCTGGCGCCTGATACCGTGAGACCATCTTCTGGGGGCTCATGGTGGACCTGTGTATGCTGGCGCTGGATCTGGCTGGAGATGGATCCAGAGGATGATGATCAGAGGGCACGTGATGATCCTTAGAAGGTGAGATGTACTGGATCTGGCTGGAGGTGGATCAAGAGGATGATGGTCCTCAGAAGGAGAGGTGTGTTGGATCTTGCTGGAGTGGATCCAGAGGATGATGGTCCTCAGAAGGTGAGGTGTGCTTGATCTGTAAGGAAATAATGGAGAAAAATGCCAAAAGCTCACACCTGGGATCGAACCTAGGACATGAGCTTCATACTTCCTTCCTCTGACCAACTGCGTTGGAATTATTAGTTGTAAACATAATAAACAAATAAAAACAAAAGCCAAATTAATTGCCATGCTCAGAACACGCGTGAATTTTCAAATGTCCCAATGGTTGCTTGACACGGCATCGTCTTCTTCCTTGGGACTGTTGTCTTAGGTAACAACTTTTACCTACGGATTTTGGCCATGGCTATAACCTTGTGCATCTCAAAAATCGTGTACAGGCAAGATAAATTAAATTGGTGACCATGAATCAACTGGGTTTGAAGCCCTAATCATCATGGTACCCAACATTAGGCCTAATTTTGCTTAAATCACAAAACCCCAAATTGGAGCACGAAACCCTAGCAATGGCAAAAACTTATTCCTGCACTGTAACTTAAATCAAACTATCCAGAAACATTGCAAACATGATGATGAACACAAATATACGGGCAAAACACATTTATAATGCATAAATCATAGAAAATGAATTTGAGTTCTTAGTGCAAACCGTGATGCTCTTGGGGACGATTTCTGGATGCTCTGAGACTTGCAAAGGATGTTATTAGCTTCCTGGGATGTCCTGGAATAGATTGGAATCTTTAAATCTCCATGAGGATGGCTCTAGGGTGGATTTTTATCTCACACTTTTTGTCCAAAACTTTAATTTCTCTCTTGCTGTTTCACGCCTCTAATCCTTCTTCTTATGGTATGGAATTGTTGTGTATATGTAGGAGACTGAATTAGGTTAACAAAATTGACATGAATCTTGAGAAATAATGGAGATTTGATTTTATTTGCTTCATGTATGATTTCTTTCCAAAACTTTCTTCAATCCAATCTTTTTCAACCCTAATGAGCCTTGCATAAATTGGCTGGCATGCTAGCTGTATATGGACTTAGAACATGCATAAAAATCTCAAGATTTGATTTGTTTTCATTATGTTACCATTTAATTTGATTTATTTTGATTTAAATGAATAAAAAATCAAAATAAATGATAAAAATAATTTAAAAAAAATAGGTGGAAAAGCTCAGGGGTCGTGGGTCCTATTAGAAACATGTTTCAAGCAAGAAAACATGGGCCCCTTTGGAAATAATGCAAATTTGATCCATGTTGACTTTTGACAATTTTCCAAAAATTTCCAACTTTCTCAATTTTGACCCTAGGAGGGTGTTCTTGGACTTTTTAGAAAGCTTAGGATGTCCCCTAAGCAACCCTTTTGGTCTCATCTCAATTGATTCTTCCATGTTGATGTATGAAGCTTTGACCCAAAAGGTGTTTTTGTTGACTTTTCAAAATGACCTATAATGTCAAAATTCCTATCTTTTTGTGAGTGCATATTTTGAAATTGTAATCTGAATATGAATTGTAGGGAATTGTATCCTCTTCAAAATGAGCTTTAGATAGAAAATTTCTGGTAAAGTATGAAGAAGTTATGCTTGGTCAAAGTTGGGTTGACTTTTCCTGTAAAACCCTAATTTAGCAACTTTTGGGTTTTGATGAATTTGGAGCATTCCTTGAGGAATCATGATCAACCCCTGATCAAATGATGGAATTCACTTCAAAATGTTGATGTTGACCTAAAATCTTGAGGTTTGACTGTAGGTGGGCCACAGTTGACTTTTGACCTAATACAGTCGATTCTCAATCATTTGAGCAAGTGTCTGAGCAAACTTCTTGTGCAAGGCATGTAACTTGACATGTAGGGTCTTGAGAACAAATTAAAACCTTGGAAAGAATTTGAGCCCTTTGTGGTTCACACATCTTGATGAAAGTGGAAACCCTAATTTGAGGTACACTACCTTAGGAGAGAGTTTGTCTGGTCAACTCTTGGACTTCCTTGAGCAACTTAGGGACCTCCATTGACATTTGTTGAGTAAAATGGGAGGGCAAATTTTGGGGTACAATAGCTGCCCCTGTTCAATCTTCTTAAACCTGAGGATGTAGATTGGTTGTTCTGCCTTTCGTGATCTGAAGGTGGAAGATGATTGAACACTAGAGTACCCAGAAATTTGCGCTTGCATGAAGTGATATTTGATTTGTGATATCGGGAATGGGATTATGGATTCCATTTGGATGTCGAGGATTGAATATTGTCGGAGATGGGCTTAAAGATGCCATCCTGGATGCGACGGATAATCTTCGGAGATGGGCTTAAAGATGCCATCTAGAGGATGTCGATTTCCTGTCTTGGGAGAACTAGAGTTTTAGGAGCTTCAGTTGTCTGTTACTGTACTGGGGAATAACTCCAGCTTGAGGAAGCAGAAGTGTACTGCGTATCTGGTCAGGGTATATGCTACACCGCGACTTTTTGGGGAAATGTGAAACCAATCGTGTTTGATCAGGTCCAGGTCTTACAGTGTTGTGGACTGCTATTTGGAGATAAGAGAGAAGGAACCTGGATAGTAGGGTTGTGAGAAGGAACCTGAATAGTAGGGTTACTTCGATGCGAAAGCCTGGATAGTAGGGTTGTGAGAAGGAACCTGGATAGTAGGGTTACTTTGATATGAAAGCCTGAATAGTAGGGCTATGAGAAGGAACCTGGATAGTAGGGTTACTTCGGTATGAAATCCTGGGTAGTAGGGCTGTGAGAAGGAACCTGGATAGCAGGGTTACTTCGATATGAAATCCTGGATAGTAGAGCTGCTGAGAAGGAACCAGGATAGTAGGGTTACTTCGATATGAAATCCTGGGTAGTAGGGATGTGAGAAGGAACCTGGATAGCAGGGTTACTTCGATATGAAAGCCTGGATAGTAGGGTTGTGAGAAGGAACCGGGATAGTAGGGTTACTTCGATATGAAAGCCTGGGTAGTAGGGCTGTGAGAAGGAACCTGGATGGTAGGGTTACTTCGATAAGTCCTGTAAAACCTGGGTAAGGTTACTTTGAGGTAAGTTTGTGTAAAACTTCAGAATGAACCTGGGTAAGGTTACCTTGAGATAAGTTCGTGTAAAACTTCAGGAGGAACCGGGGTAAGTTTACCTTGAGATAAGTTCGTGTAAAACTTCGGGAGGAACCGGGGTAAGGTTACCTTCATATGATAATGTAGATTAGTTGACCCATTTGATTTCGGGAACTGAGTTTCCATCAGTTGTCTGTAGAAGTGATCTGTATAACTGCTGGATTCATTGAAGCTAATCTTCTTTTCCTGAAAAATATCAGAGTTAGTTATATGCGATGCATGAAATGTAGGGCGAGATGATGTTCTCAAAATAAATTAGATTATGTTGTATGTGATATGTATGCGTATGTCATGATGTATGTTCATGAAATGTTTTCGGGGTATGCTTGTGCCTGGGAAAATAAATCCCTGACTGTTGCTGGAGGTTCAAAAATATTTTGTCGGGAAGAGGTGTTGGAGAAGTAACTCTACGAGGACCAGACTTTGAGGGAAGAGATACTCTGTTGGTCGACCTGCTGATCTGGAGAGATAAACTCAGTTGGGAATGAAATTCCGTTGCTGGAAGTGATGAGCTCTGTTGGAGATTGAGCTTTTGTATTTGTAGAAATAGACTCCGCTTGGGGATTGAAATTTATTGACTCGCCTGCAATTACGAACCTCGGCTGGGGATAGTTGTGTCCTGTCTCGGGAAAGCTGACATCAATGCCTTTGGATATTTTTACTCTGTGGGGAGTGCGCATACCGATAATTATGTTCCCAAGTGTTGTACCCCAAAATTTGTCCTCTCATTTTATCAAGATTTTCCTCACAAGACTCTTTGGACTTAAGACCAGATTAGGGTTTGCTCAGCTCAAGACATCTCCTTGCACTGATGACCTGAAATTAGGGTTTGAGTTTGCACAGGGATTTTTGGACTTCCAATGCCTCATGTGACTTTCATGCTTCATGTTTGACTCCTAAGATTGCTCATGCCAAGTTTCAAGCCTTGAATCAAATTTTTGACCAGTCAATTGGACAGTTGACCTAAAAATCAGTTGTATTGGGGAAAAAGTCAATTGTGGCCAATTTATAGTCAAACCTCATAATCTTTTATCCACATCAACATTATAGACTCATATGAACCATTTGATCAAGTTTGGACCACAACTCCTCAAGAAATTTGATCAGATCATCAAAAGGGCAAAATGGTCATTTTTAGGGTTTTGACTGTAGAAGGGAAATTTCTGATTTTTAACCTAGACAATGGCAAATTGGGTTCAAGCATGGTTTCAAGGACTCAATTGCATCATCTTGACCTAATCACAAGGTTCAAAAGATCTCAAAAGCATTGGATTGACAGATGAATTTTCCAGTCAACTGATAAAAAATCAATTGTACACTGAAAAGTCAAACTTTGACTTTTTGGTCAAAATCAAGTGCCAAGGGTCATTTTTCATCAAGAGGTGTCAAAACATGAAACTTGTTCACCAAGAAACCTAATTTTGAAAATTAGGGTTTAAGTTTGAAATTTTTCATAACTTAGAAATTTTCTAAGTTATGAAAATTTCTTATTTTTTTCCCAACTTTCCCCAACTTTTTCACCATGAAGCAATTGGATTCAAAGAAAACTTATAACATGAAAGTTGTATTACTCCACAAAATCTACAACTTTGATTCACAAAGTTTTCCCAAAAGATGCTTGGATCTCAAGTTATGATTTTGTGAATAAGGGTCCATGAAACTTTTAACTTAGTGAAATTTTGCCCTAGTTTAGGCAGGATTTTGACCTATCTTCATGCAGACTTTTCACCTAGTTCCAAGTGGAATCTCAAAATTCATTTCAAATATGTATTGTAGAGCATGTTACAAGCTTTCCAAAATGTCATATAACTCTCCAAGATCATTCATGGTTAGGGAGAATCGAAAGTTTGAAATTGGCAAATTATCACTTTTGTCCAAGGCATTTTTCATATTGGTTCAAGTTGCAAATTAGTTTGGATCATGCTTGTACTTGGTTTACAGGTTATAATCCTTTATACACTCATAAATTTAATGCAAATACAATGGATATTGGTCTTATTCTGAGTTATGGAGCATTACACATTGATTTATTCCAAAAATGGCATAAAGGTTGCAATACCATTTCCATAAAGCATGCTTTTGGCAATTTTGTTTGTCTTGAGCCATGGACCTGATTTCTTTATGCAAACCACATCCACAAACATCAAGAAACTTTCACCAACTCTCAGCAGGCCTCAAGCTAGCTTGTACAACCTTGGCTTTTGTCAACTCACCTTTTGCTTCAAAAAGAAGAAACCTTGCAAAAGTTCAAAAACGGGTGCATCTGTTAAAACCAAGACTTGTGAACATTTCAAACAACTTAAGCATAATATACCAAGCCAGAAACACGAGCTCATAGAATCTCAAACACCCAAATACACCAAAAACTCCATTTCTGCCCAAAATAGGGCAAGCCCTGCAGAAACACTTCCAAAATATATTCCACTCGTGTGTTTTGCCTTGAACCACTTCAAACACATTGCATACATCCCATCCAAGCTACCCAAGTCCCTGTCCAGCAACTGTAACTTCATTTTCAAGCTTCACCATTTTCAATTTCTGAGTTTGCAGGTTGAGTTCTATAGGGACATTCAGGCCATTTCATAGTAAGCTAAGCATTGGGAAAGGTCAAGGGAACATCAAGCAAGCTCAAAAGTCCTTCAGGCCTCATTCAAAGTTGCTACATTGCCATATTCGAACTTGACTGAAATAGGTATTTGTCAACTTTCTATCTCCTTATTTAGACATCATTAGGCTTAGGTTTGTGAAGCAAAAATGTAAACCTTAAGTTGCTTGAACTGTACATATGCATAGCTTCCATTTATATTAACTGATCTAGGAGAATTTAGATGTTGAACATGTTGAAAAAGTTAGGTTAAAATTTAGGGCCAACGAAATTCTCTCTGGTCTTTGAGAGTTAGATCAAGTTTTTTATATCATTAGAATCGTGTGATGATGAGCTATAACTTTCATGTTGCAAGATTTTGTTTTTAAGCATGTATGCAGGAGATACAGTTTTGAACATGAAGCGCGCGTTTTCTGTTTCTCAAGGACAGGGATGAAGTGAATATGGGCTGGGCCTGGCTCTTTCTGGCTATTTGCACCACCCTTTTTTCTTTTTGCACCCCCTTGGCCCATTTATTATATTTTGTATTATTTTTCATTTCTTTTATATTTTCTAACTTTTATTATTTTTTCTAAATATTAAAAATCACCAAAAATATTTTCTTAATTTTTACATTTTTATTTTATTATTTTTATTATTTTTTTGGGCATAAAAATAGTTTACTAATAATAATATACTTTTATTTTCTTAAATAAACTTATAAATAATACAAAAATATTACATATTTTTTATTTTTATTATTTATACATTTAAATTAATATTTTCATACAATATTTTATTTTTTAATATCTTGTATATATTATTTTCATTATTTCTTGTACATAATAAAATAATATAATACATTTTCTTTTAAAACCAAAATTAGGGTTTTCACCCTTTCCAAAAAAATAATCATTTTTATTTTCTTATTTTTAAGACTTAAATAAATTTATTTTACATACATAAAATAAATACAAAAAAGCATTTGTGCATATTTACATTTAATTGTATATTTAAATATTTGCCTATTTATTTATTTGTACAATAAATTCAATATGGTTGTAATAGTTTTAGGGTTTTATTTTTGAGCAATATCCCTCTATTCAAACTTGTACCCCCCCTTCCCATAATATTGTTGTAATAGTCTTAGATTTACTTTTACGCAATTTATCGTATTATATGCATGATAGTAAGATTAGGGTTTTGTATGCAAAGACCAAAATCAAAATAAATAGCATGACTAATACAAGACAAAAATGCATGAAAAATGATAACACATTGCACACAAGCACCCCTAGGGTTTCATCCACTTTGTTGCCTTAAAATGGCAATGGTATGCATGCTAGGTATCTTGGCAAAACAAAAACAAAACAAAAAGATCATAGTCCCTCGACGATGCTATCTTGGTTGCCTAAACAAAAATGATCTAGTCCCTCAAAAACTTGCTAAAGATACTTGGCAATATTGATATCATGGTCATACGATGACCCACGTCTGTCCCGTTTAACATCCAAATATATGGTTGCTTACCAAATGCAATGGTGAAACAACAATATCAAAGGAATAAAAATGTGTAGGAAAGACTTTTGATTAGGGTAGAAAACTCCTAGTTACTTGATCAATTTGCAAACCATCCTTGCTATTTTCAAAAAACACACACAACTTCAAAACAATTTCCCAACAAACTTTCAAAACATTGAAACATTTTTCAAAAGATAAACATCTTTGTATACATTCTCACGAACGAGAATCAATCACAAAGATTGCCTAAACAAAGGCCTCTTTTCAAAATATTTTCAAAACCTCACACAAAGCACCATTTCAAACAATTAAAAAGCAAAAGCAAGTGATCTAAAATAAGTAACTAAGAGCCCATGGAAAACCATGGATGAAAAGGGTGCTAGCACCTTCCCTTTTCATAATCTACCCCCCGAACCCAAAAACAATCTCAAAGGTCTTTCCAGTGCTTTTTTCCCTTTCATTTTGGATAAAATAAAAGTCAGTGGCGACTCTTGCTAAACCGCAACATTTGCGAACACAAACGTAAAAACTCTAGTCAGTTCTCCCACCGCATCACAGAACTGGCGACTCTGCTGGGCAATTCTAAAGTGGGGTTACCTTAGGGTTTTAGATCACCTTTACATGCTTATCTTGTTTGATTTATATGCTTTACATTTTGGTTCCTCGCTTGGGTTTGTTTTAAATCCTACACCCAGATTTGGGGACACCTTTTAGGTAAGTAGCAATAGACTGTGAGGGAACGGTGTGGGGTATACAGACATGGTTGAAGCAGTAGCTACATTGATGTGGCACTTTGATTGGTACCGATAAACCTTGAGTTGAATCAAGGAGAGTACGGGGCCGCTGCGTGGTGTCATGAAACATCAATTGACCTTAGAACCTTACTTGACCAACTTGGCCTTTTAGGACGTAGTGAGATGACCGGTTTTGGTGTAGAGCTGAAAATTGGTAGATACTCGATACTACACTCATTGAGGGTTGTTTCCTTGGAATATTTCGGTCGCCGGTAAGAGGTTAAATTGAAACAATGAACAAGGAAACAATCCAGTGATATTTAGCTCCTTAGAACCCGGTTACTATTTCTAGGACAGGTTGAGCCAACTAAACTTCAAGAGGGTACTTACCTACAAACTCTATGCAAGCCTAAACCTAAGGACTTGTCTGCTTTGTGTGAATATGATTCTTTGTATATAAGCTTGCTTACTTCGCATATCTGTACATAACATCATAACATCATACCATAGCATTTTCAATAACCATTTCAAGGATCTCGAGGGTCTTTGATGCAGGGTCACTTTGAACCAGACGTCTACCAAAGGGCAAGAGGATTCTTTTTTCCTCTAAACAAACACCGTCAAAGATCAAGTACAACAACTTGAGTCAAAGGCTATAACCCACTTGACATGGTGAGCTTGATTCTCGTGGAAAGACATCCACCGATATGAAGCTCTCCAATCAAAGATGTTAATCGAAGTTCAACCTCTAACATTTTCTTGTGTTTACCCCGCAAGATCCTTGAAAACATGCATCCGCATATCATGCATCATATCATGACAGGTTTCTCCCTTTCAGGTCTCCTTATCTCCCTACTGTTTATTTCAGTAGAGATGGCTCTAGAGAAGACTATCAAGGACATCCAGGCTCAAAACGCTCAACTTCAAGAGATGTTCTTGAACCTATCCAAGGGGCAGGAAGAGGTGAAATCTCTCCTCACTAGGGGCATGGTCATGGGGAATCCTGAGGGCAACAAGGATGATCAGTTGGAGCTGCTACAAACTGAGATAGCCATAATGAAAATCCAGATGATGGGACAACTGGTGGGCCAGATGGCTCTCATCTAAAACTTGGCACAAGGACAAGAAGAACTAAGGGTCCTTATCAACAAGCTTCATCAGGATGGATGTAACCAAATGGGGCAAACAACTAGGTTTGAGGATTAAGTCATCATTCAGCATCCCTTGAGACAAGAAGCCGAGAGAAAACCTCCCCAGTTTGCTTCAGGGTCACAAGCCCAACAACAACCTCACCAACGTCAACAGGGTAATCAGCGTAGGCAAAATACATCTGAAAAGCGCTTCACTGAGATTAACATGTCATTATCTCAGGTGTTGCAACGCTTATTGGAAGTCGATCTGATTGTATTAAGGGACCCCCCTCGGAACCTTAACACTTCATCTCCACACAACCATCCCAACGCCAGATGTGTGTATCACTCCAACAGTCTTGGACATAACACCAATAGTTGTTGGGCATTGAGAAACAAAATTCAAGATTTGATTGAAGAAACAATGCTGGAGTTCACACAAGATGGCCAGATGAAAATCTTTCGCTGAGGGCTCTCCACCTAAAGTGACAAGTTCGAACAAAGAGGTTTCTGTTCATTTTGAATTTCCAATTGTAATTTCTGTTGTTATTCAAACAATTATCTATTAATGTCAAACTCTGTTTCATTAATGCATTGCATATGTTTGTCTTGAATTCATCTTTTCGTTTTCACTATATTTAAACTATGTTTTTTTATTCTTCTTATGACACAAACCTTTAGAGGGAGGATGACGAAAACAATGCCATAATCTCATACAGTATGCTTTTGGACAGACCTGGCTGACGATGTACAGACGTTTCTTTCAAATCCTAAACACTGGAGTTATAAGGAAGATAATCCCTAGTCAACCCCTTCGAGCCAAAGAAGTACAAGTCTTCTGTTTTAACCCAAATTGAAACCTTTAATCAAAACCTGGGGCAGGGTAGTCTTTCAGTTAATTCAAACGCACGTTAAAGTCGCAAACTCTCATCTTGTAATACAATGAATGACATCAAAAACATTCCTTTGGAATCAAAAGACGGTGATGGTTCCTTATCACATAGGCAGTCATTATCTCTCAAAAATAAAAGCCCACTAAGTCAAAACCTACAAAGGAGGCTTAAGAAAACTGGGGCATCCCGCTGACTGTAAATCTCAAAAACAGGAACAGTCAGGCAAAAATTAGGGATAATAAATCGAAAGAAAGAGGTCACTACAAATCCTCAACAAAAATAATGTTGCAAAAATGACTGCCCTCCAACAAATTTAACTTGTTTGAACCATCACCAAAACGTCATGCCATACTCAATTGGAGTTCAACGCATAATTAACTGAGTTTATGACTGAAGAATATCACGAAGAGCGGGTGGATACAAATATACTTTGAGCCTTTATCCTTTGTTTCTTAAACCGTGAACCAAGCCACGTTACAACCCTTCAAAAGTCCTAATTGAAGCATGGGTTAGTTCGAAAGCATACTGTTACAAAAGGTATCCTGACTCCTGTAAGGCTTTGCTCTAAATCCTGAGTTGAATTTTTCTTACAAAAGCTTTCTGCTAAAAAATGCATTTTTCAACATTTCAAGACAAGCATAAACTTTGCATTATTTGAATATCTTTGTTTTCATATGGCTATTTGTTTGACTGCGAAGAAATTTACATAATGAATATCCAATGAACGAAAGCTCTCTCAATGAACAAAATCACTTCAAGTGGGATGACACTTCCGTTTCAAAAAATCTCCTATCAACAAGAGGACATAACATGTCATTTTCCGGCACACCTGGGGAAGTCCAGTCAAGATTTCAAGAAATCTCTCAAGTGCAGAGTAACCTGGGGCAGTCCAGTCAAGATTTCAAGAAATCTCTCAAGTGCAGAGTAACCAGGGGCAAGTCTCTGTCCCCGTCACTTGGGGCATTGAATGTCAATCCCAACAAAGGTTTGCATACCGTCAAGAATTTCCTGGCAAAGCCATAAACACTCGTTACTTGGGGCAGTGACAAATCTCTCCAAAATCCTTCTCATAAGAGGACTCCCAGCCAGAGTTTCAATCTTTGATAACCTCTTCCCAGCTAAGTCGACCTCAAGAATCCCTGAGGATTTTTCCCATTAAAGTCTCCAGAATTTTCACTATCGGAAACGAAGAATTCAACTCTTTTCTCCAGCACCAATTCAGGATTTATTTTCCCCAGCGAGAGATCATCTTGAAAACATTACATATCCGTACCTCAGGACATCATACAACGCTACCTCATTTATTTTGAGAACATCATTGTTTGATATATGTCGTGCAACTAACCTTTACCTTTCAGGAAAGATGCAGTCAAATTCTCACAAAATTTAAGCTATGAAGCCTGGACCAAAACCAGATAGTAATTCATTCAACTTTCCTCTTCAACAAAGAGGATTCCTCAACAGAATAATGGACGATCAAAGTTCCCAAAATTCAACAAAGATGATTCCTCAGAAGAATAACGGATGACCGAAGTTCCTAAAATTCGACAGAGATGGTACCCCAGTAGAATAACGGACGACTGAAGCTCCTAAAATTCTATTTTCTCTCAAGACAAAAGATTAACATTTCCCAGCGGAGTCCTCCTCAAACAACGACACAAGAATCCCCAGCGGAAACATTCTAAGCAAAGTTTGAAGACACACATACTCTTCAACAGCAGTCCAAGATTTATTTTCCCCGGCATCTGTTGAAGATTTCCCAAAGACTTTCGTCTGGTTCGGTCAGATCGACACTAAGATCTCCCTGATTCTTATCCAGTCAAAGTTAATTCAAGACCTTCTCTGGTTCAGTCAGATCGAAACTAAGATCTCCCTGATTCTTATCCCAGTTGAAGATATTCCAGATTTTTACTATTTCAGATAGATCTCTCAATGATTTATTCTGATTCATTTCCGGACTTTTACTGTTTCAGATAAATCTCTCAATGATTTATTCTGATTCATTTCCAGATTTTTACTGTTTCAGATAAATCTCTCAACGATTTATTCTGATTCACTTCTAGATTTTACTGTTTCAGATAAATCTCTCAACGGTTTATTCTTATTCATTCTCTTTTCAGATCCAGTTCAACTTTCCGTCAACAATCACCTTTGGATGGCATCTATAAGCCCATCTCCGGCGATTCTCCTTTGTTTCTCCAAATGGCATCTTTAAGCCCATTTCCATACACAATCAAATCAGCATGTCATTAAGATCCCCAGTGGAGATGAGACTACCAACTACCAATCCCCAGCAGAGCTGAAACTTTCAACCCACAGCGGAACTTATCCAGTTTTCCCCAAATTCTCCAGCAAGTTGTCTTAAAATCTGAGAATCAACCAGATAACAGTTAACTTTTGTTTTATCCCACCCAGGATAATTCCCCAGTAGATTGGCATACACCCAAACTCCTAATATCCCCGTCAGAATGAAGATTCTCATTCTTGACTCCAAATAGATTGGCATACACCCAAACTCCCGATATCCCCGTCAGAATGAAGATTCTCATTCTTGACTCCCAGTAGATTGGCATACACCCAAACTCTTGATATCCTCGTCAAAATGAAGATTCTCATTCTTGACTCCCAGTAGATTGGAATACACCCCAAACTCCTGATATCCCCGTCAGAATGAAGATTCTCATTCTTGACTCCTAGTAGATTGGCATACACCCAAACTCCTGATATCCCCGACAGAATGAAGATTCTCATTCTTGACTCCCAGTAGATTGGCATACACCCAAAATCCCTATTATCCCCGTCAGAATGAAGATTCTCATTCTTGACTCCCAGTAGATTGGAATACACCCAAACTCCTGATATCCCCGTCAGAATGAAGATTCTCATTCTTGACTCCCAGCAGTAAGCCTTCTGCCCTACAGAGTTTTTACTCCCCAACAGAATGAAGATTCTCATTCTTAACTCCTCAGCATGAAGTCCCCAAGGATTCAAATTCCCCTAGCAGAATGAAGATTCTTATTCTTGATTCCCCAGTAAAGTTGCCAGAGTTTTCATTACTCCCTAGCATGAATTTGTCAGAATTTTTAATCCCTTGCAGATTGAAGATTCTCATTCTTAATTCCCTGCAGAAGCCATCAGAGTCTTCCTTTTTCTCCAGCAGATCAAGGTTTTCCTTTGTTTGATCCCCGGTAGAGATCGCCAGAGTTTTCCCTATTCCCCAGCCGAGTAAGGATTCCCATTATTTAACCCCCAGTAGAAGTCTTCAAAGTCTTCTGGATTCCCCAAGCAGGTTTCTCAAGCAACACTTGGCATTATTTTCACAACATAATGATTATTATATTCCAACTCCAAAGACTTGAAGGATCCCTATATCCCCAGGAAAGTCGTGAAGGATCCTCACATCCCCACAGAAGTTGTCAAGGATTTTTGATCTCCAGCAGCGATCAGGGATTTATTTTCCCCGGCATCAGTCGAAGATTTTATCATCCCCAACAGTCACCAAGGATTTCTCATCCTCAACAGACAAAGATTTTATTATCTCCGACTATCAAGGATTTATTTTCTTCAGCAATACAGCCAATCAACTTACATACGCATACATTACATTCATATATCATAAACATTGATAAAACACATTTCATTGCATCATACATTTCATGCAACATAACTTTGTGTTTCAGCTAACATTTTACCCTTTTCAGGATAAGATTAATAGCTATCTTTAACAGATATTCAAAGATTCAAGATATAGATTAGATACGCTCCAAATACGGAAGCCATTTTATTTCTCATTCAGATTCAACTATCAATTTCAAGTTCAGATACACTCCGGACACGGAAGTCATTCTGTCACTTATTCAGATCCCAGTTACAATTCAGATACACTCCAGACACGGAAGTCATTCTGCTACTCTTACAGACCTCAACTTCAGGATACAGTCCAGATACGCTCCAGACACGGTTGCCATTCTGTCACTTATCTTGACTTTTTCCCATCCCAGAGATGCTCCAGACACGGAAGTCATTCTGTCATTCATTCAAGATTCAACTCCAG
Source organism: Vicia faba (assembly GCA_948472305.1). NCBI lineage: Eukaryota > Viridiplantae > Streptophyta > Magnoliopsida > Fabales > Fabaceae > Vicia > Vicia faba. Next base: position 218,365,750 of record OX451735.1, read on the forward strand.
TTACAGCTCGGATACGCTCCAAACACGGCAGCTATACCCTTGCTCGTACAGATTCAACTCCAGTTACAGCTCGAATACGCTCCATACACGGTAGCTATACCCTTGCTCATACAGATTCAACTCCAGTTACAGCTCGGATACGCTCCAGACACGGCAGTTATACCCTTGCTCGTATAGATTCAACTCTAGTTACAGCTCGGATACGCTCTAGACACGGCAGCTATACCCTTGCTCGTACAGATTCAACTCCAGTTACAGCTCGGATACGCTCCAGACACGACAGCTATACCCTTGCTCGTACAGATTCAATCCCCAGATACAGTTCAGATACGTTTCAGACACGGATACCATTCTGATACTTATTCTTCTGACTTACAATATTCAATTCAACAAACATTCTGGGATGGCATCTACAAGCCCATCTCCGACAAGATTTTGTCACCTTTCCAAATGGCATCTTTAAGCCCATTTCCTCAAACTACATTTTTTATGAGTGCAGATTTACGGGCACTCTATTGTCCAATCATCTTTTACCTTCAAGTCACGAACGGCAAAATTCGCCAATCTAACTCTTCAAGTTCAAGAAGATTGAATAGGGGCAGCTGTTGTACCCCAAAATTTGCCCTCTCATTTTATCAAGATTTTCCTCACAAGACTCTTTGGACTTAAAACCAGATTAGGGTTTGCTCAACTCAAGACATCTCTTTGCACTGATGACCTGAAATTAGGGTTTGAGTTTGCACAGGGATTTTTGGACTTCCAATGCCTCATGTGACTTTCATGCTTCATGTTGGACTCCTAAGATTTCTCATGCCAAGTTTCAATCCTTGAATCAAATTTTAGACCAGTCAATTGGACAGTTGACCTAAAAATCAGTTGTATTGGGGAAAAAGTCAATTGTGGCCAATTTACAGTCAAACCTCATAATTTTTTATCCACATTAACATTATAGACTCATATGAACCATTTTATCAAGTTTGGACCACAACTCCTCAAGAAATTTGATCAGATCATCAAAAGGGCAAAATGGTCATTTTTAGGGTTTTGATTGTAAAAGGGCAATTTCTGATTTTTAACCTAGCCAATGGCAAATTGGGTTCAAGCATGGTTTCAAGGACTCAATTGCATCATCTTGACCTAATCACAAGGTTCAAAATATCTCAAAAGCATTGGATTGACAGATGAATTTTCCAGTCAACTGATAAAAAATCAATTGTACACTGAAAAGTCAAACTTTGACTTTTTGGTCAAAATCAAGTGCCAAGGGTCATTTTTCATCAAGAGGTGTCAAAACATGAAACTTGTTCACCAAGAAACCTATTTTGAAAATTAGGGTTTAAGTTTGAAATTTTTCATAACTTAGAAATTTTCTAAGTTATGAAAATTTCTTATTTTTTTCCCAACTTTCCCCAACTTTTTCACCATGATGCAATTGGATTCAAAGAAAACTTCCAACATGAAAGTTGTAGTACTCCACAAAATCTACAACTTTGATCCACAAAGTTTTCCCAAAAGATGCTTGTATCTCAAGTTATGATTTTGTGAATAAGGGTCCATGAAACTTTTTACTTAGTGAAATTTTGCCCTAGTTTAGGCAGGATTTTGACCTATCTTCATGGCAACTTTTCACCTAGTTCCAAGTGGAATCTCAAAATGCATTTCAAATATTTATTGTAGAGCGTGTTACAAGCTTTCCAAAATATCCAAGAACTCTCCAAGATCATTCATGGTTAGGGAGAATCGAAAGTTTGAAATTGGAAAATTATCACTTTTGTCCAAGGCATTTTTCATATTGGTTCAAGTTGCAAATCAGTTTGGATCATGCTTGTACTTGGTTTACAGGTTCTAATCCTTTCTACACTCATAAATTTAATGCAAATACAATGGATATTGGTCTTATTCTAAGCTATGGAGCATTACACATTGATTTATTCCAAAAATGGCATAAAGGTTGCAATACCATTTCCATAAAGCATGCTTTTGGCAATTTTGTTTGTCTTGAGCCATAGACCTGATTTCTTTATGCAAACAACATCAACAAACATCAGGAAAATTTCACCAACTCTCAGCAGGCCTCGAGCTAGCTTGTACAACCTTGGCTTTTGTCAACTCACCTTTTGCTTCAAAAAGAAGAAACCTTGCAAAAGTTCAAAAACGGGTGCATCTGTTAAAACCAAGACTTGTGAACATTTCAAACAACTTAAGCATAATATAACAAGCCAGAAACACGAGCTCATAGCATCTCAAACACCCAAATACACCAAAAACTCCATTTCTGCCCAAAACAGGGCAAGCCCTGCAGAAACACTTCCAAAACATATTCCACTCGTGCGTTTTGCCTTGAACCACTTCAAACACATTGTATACATCCCATCCAAGCTACCCAAGTCCATGTCCAGCAACTGTAACTTCATTTTCAAGCTTCACCATTTTCAATTTCTGAGTTTTGCAGGTTGAGTTCTATAGGGACATTCAGGCCATTTCAAAGCAAGTTAAGCATTGGGAAAGGTCAAGGGAACATCAAGCAAGCTCAAAAGTCCTTCAGGCCTCATTCAAAGTTGCTACATTGCCATATTTGAACTTCTCTGAAACAGGTATTTGTCAACTTTCTATCTCCTTATTTAGACATCATTAGGCTTAGGTTTGTGAAGCAAAAATGTAGACCTTAAGTTGCTTGAACTGTACATATGCATAGCTTCCATTTATATTAACTGAGCTAGGAGAATTTAGATGTTGAACATGCTGAAAAAGTTAGGTTAGAATTTAGGGCCAACGAAATTCTCTCTGGTCTTTGAGAGTTAAATCAAGTTTTTTATATCATTAGAATCGTGTGATGATGAGCTATAACTTTCATGTTGCAAGATTTTGTTTTTAAGCACGTATGCAGGAGATACAGTTTTGAACATGAAGCGCGCATTTTCTGTTTCTCAAGGACAAGGATGAAGTGAATATGGATTGGGCCTGGCTCTTTCTGGCTATTTGCACCACCCTCTTTTCTTTTTGCACCCACTTGGCCCATTTATTATATTTTGTATTATTTTTCATTTCTTTTATATTTTCTAACTTTTATTATTTTTTCTAAATATTAAAAATCACCAAAAATATTTTCTTAATTTTTACATTTTTATTTTATTATTTTTATTATTTTTTGGGCATAAAAATAGTTTACTAATAATAATATACTTTTATTTTCTTAATAAACTTATAATTAATACAAAAATATTACATATTTTTTATTTTTATTATTTATACATTTAAATTAATATTTTCATACAATATTTTATTTTTTAATATCTTGTATATATTATTTTCATTATTTCTTGTAAATAATAAAATAATATAATACATTTTCTTTTAATACCAAAATTAGGGTTTTCACCCTTTCCAAAAAAATAATCATTTTTATTTTCTTATTTTTAAGACATAAATAAATTTATTTTACATACATAAAATAAATACAAAAAAGCATTTGTGCATATTTACATTTAATTGTATATTTAAATATTTGCCTATTTATTTATTTGTACAATAAATTCAATATGGTTGTAATAGTTTTAGGGTTTTATTTTTGAGCAATATCCCCCTATTCAAACTTGTACCCCCCCTTCCCATAATATTATTGTAATAGTCTTAGATTTACTTTTACGCAATTTATCGTATTATATGCATGATAGTAAGATTAGGGTTTTGTATGCAAAGACCAAAATCAAAATAAATAGCATGACTAATACAAGACAAAAATGCATGAAAAATGACAACACATTGCACACAAGCACCCCTAGGGTTTCATCCACTTTGTTGCCTTAAAATGGCCATGGTATGCATGCTAGGTATCTTGGCAAAACAAAAACAAAACAAAAAGATCATAGTCCCTCGACGACGCTATCTTGGTTGCCTAAACAAAAATGATCTAGTCCCTCAAAAACTTGCTAAAGATACTTGGCAATATTTTTATCATGGTCATACGATGACCCATGCATGTCCCGTTTAACATCCAAAGATAGGGTTGTTTACCAAATGCAATGGTGAAACAACAATATCAAAGGAATAAAAATGTGTAGGAAAGACTTTTGACTAGGGTAGACAACTCCTAGTTACTTGATCAATTTGCAAACCATCCTTGCTATTTTCAAAAAACACACATAACTTCAAAACAATTTCCCAACAAACTTTCAAAACATTGAAACATTTTTCAAAAGATAAACATCTTTGTATACATTCTCACGAACGAGAATCAATCACAAAGATTGCCTAAACAAAGGCCTCTTTTCAAAATATTTTCAAAACCTCACACAAAGCACCATTTCAAACAATTGAAAAGCAAAAGCAAGTGATCTAAAACAAGTAACTAAGAGCCCATGGAAAACCATGGATGAAAAGGGTGCTAGCACCTTCCCTTTTCATAATCTACCCCCGAACCCCAAAACAATCTCAAAGGTCTTTCATGTGCTTTTTTACCTTTCCTTTTGGATAAAATAAAAGTCGGTGGCGACTCTTGCTAAACCGTAACATTTGCAAACACAAACGCAAAAACTCTAGTTAGTTCTCCCACCGCATCACACCAAGCATGACTCTATCCCGATACCTGCGGAGCAAAGTGACTGTAGGGTTCGGTACTTCTTATTTTCCCTGTTTCTAGAATTACGAGTAATCGTCTTTTGTTTCTTATGTAAATATTTATGAGCAGCAATCATTTCCAAATGCATATATCAAAAATAAATCATTGGACGTTCTCGCAAAACAAAACAGAAAAAGAAAAAGAAACAAACTGAAGTTTTGTAAAAATGACTTGTATTGATTTTGAAATTGGCCTGTAATAGGAGTTTTGTACAATGAGGCTGACGTCCTAGTAAGAGAATGCCACCAAAAGGAATTACAATTTGTGCAAAAGAAAGAAAAACAGCTATGTGAAACAATCCCATTGGGTTCCAACTCTACTATTGCCTTTATATCTTCAAGCGTCTCATCACTTTGCTACTTGGCCGAAGGTTGATCAGATTGATTGGTGTCGTCTGAGCTTGATAGTTGATACCGAAGTCTGGTTGCAAGATGATCCAATGAGACATAGTGATACGCTTTAATCCCTAACTTTTTCCTGGATTGCCCTTTCGGGTTTTCAATCCACCGGGATACCCTTTTTTGCCCAAGCCTCCCTTTCAGGTTTTCGACTTGCTAGGTGTACAGATTTTTTCATTTTCATCCCTTACTTTTACCCGAACCCTTTTGGTTCGCCGGGAAGCCCTTATTTTTTCCTAGGCCAGTCAACCTAGTGGGTCTTTGATTATGCGTAGTATCTTTTCACTATGTCTGCATTGACAGGGTGAGGAAGGTCATCACCATCCATGTTGGTTAGAATCATGGCTCCTCCGAGAAAATGTTCTTAACCACAAATGGCCCTTCGTACGTGGGGGTCCATTTGCCCCTGGGATCACCTTGCTGCAGTATGATGCGTTTGATCACCAGATCCCCGACTTGATATTCTTGATGCCTGACTTTCTTGTTAAAAGCCTTGACCATTCGCTTTTGATACGTCTGACCATGGTAGATAGAAATAAGTCTCTTTTCATCGATTAGATTTAACTGATCAAGCCGGGTTTGGATCCAGTCGTCTTTGTTTAAACCCGTATCCTTCATGATTCTGAGAGAAGGTATCTGGACTTCTATGGGTAGGACTGCCTCCATGCCATATACTAGAGAATAGGGGGTTGCACCTGTCGACGTTCGTGCTGAGGTACAGTACCCATGAAGAGCGAATGGTAACATCTCATGCCAGTCTTTATATGTCACCGTCATATTCTGTACAATCTTCTCGATATTCTTGTTAGCAGCTTCAACATCCCCATTCATCTTCGGCCGGTAGGGAGAAGAGTTATGATGATATATCTTGAACTGTTTACAGAGCTTGGTGATCATTGTGTTGTTGATATTTGTACCATTGTTAGTAATAATCCTCTCTGGTACACCATATCGACAGACCAGGTTATGTCGGATAAACCGCGCCACGATGTTCTTGGTTACTGTAGCAAAGGAAGCTGCCTCAACCCATTTTGTGAAGTAATCAATTTCTACCAGAATGAAGCGATGCCCGTTAGACACAGTAGGTCTAATCTCGCCAATCATATCAATTCCCCAAATCGCGAAAGGCCAAGGGGCCGTCAAAACATTCAGGGGTACTGGAGGTATATGCACCTTATCGGCATAGACTTGGCATTTATGACAGGTTCGAGAGTGCTGATAACAATCGGCTTCCATAGTGGACCAGTAGTATCCTGCCCGTAGGATCTTCTTAGCCATGGTGTGTCCACTAGAATGGGTTCCGAAAGTGCCTTCATGTAGATCTGTCATGATCCTCTCTGCTTCGCTCCTGTCTACACACTGTAGTAGTGTTGAGTCATGGTTGCGTTTATAGAGGATCCCATTTCTAAGGAAGAACTTTGCAGCGAACCTCCTCAAGAACTTCTTATCATTGACAGATGCCCCTTCAGGATACTCCTGAGCCTCGAGATACCTTTTGACTTCGTGAAACCAGGGTTTATCTGTCACTTCCTCGGTATTAATTTCACAACAGTGTGCTGGTTCATCCAACCTCTCAATGGTAATTTGGGGAGCTTCATTATCCCACCTAACCTTGAACATAGAAGACATGGTAGCTAGCGCGTCCGCCAACTGATTCTCCTCTCGTGGGAAATGTCTGAAGGTTACCTCCTCAAAGTGCGGGAGCAATGTCAGTACATACTCTCTGTAAGGAATGAGATTCGGGTGTTTCGTATCCCACTCTCCTTTGATCTAACTTATCACCAGAGCGGAATCCCTGAATACACTCAAAAACATAATCCTTAGGTCAATAGCAGCTCGAAGTCCCATGATACACGCTTCATATTCCGCCATGTTGTTGGTGGAGTTGAAACATAATCGGGCGGTGAACGGAGTATGACATCCCTCGGGAGATATAATTACAGCGCCAATGTCGTTACCCAGTGCGTTTGAGGCTCCATCAAAATACATAGACCATCGGGATCCCTTTTCAGGTCCTTCATCCGGTCCAGGCTCTTCGCAATCAGTCACCAACATGATATTCTCATCCGGGAACTTAAAATTTATGGACTGGTAATCATCCACGGCCTGATGAGCCAAATGTTCAGCCAATACACTCCCCTTTATTGCTTTTTGGGTTGTATATTGTATGTCATATTCGGTTAAGATCATTTGCCACCTTGCTATCCTTCCGGAGAGAGTGGGCTTCTCGAAAATGTACTTGATCGGATCCATCTTTGATATCAACAAAGTAGTGTGAGTCAGCATATACTGTCTCAGTCGGCGAGCAGCCCATGCCAAAGCGTAGCAAGTTTTATTGAGCAATGAGTATCGGGTCTCACAGTCGGTAAACTTTTTGCTAAGGTAGTAAATGGCGTGCTCTTTTCGGCCAGACTCGTCATGCTGCCCCAGCACACACCCCATTGAATTGTCTAGCACTATCAAGTATAATATCAAAGGTCTTTCTTCAACTGGAGGCATCAGAATTGGCGGTTCTTGAAGGTATTCCTTGATTCTTTCGAAAGCGGTCTGGCATTCATCATTCCATTTTACCACTTGATCTTTCTTCAGAAGCTTGAAGATTGGCTCACAAGTAGCAGTCAGATGTGACGTGAACCTGGCGATGTAATTCAGACATCCCAAGAAACCTCGAACTTCCTTCTCTGTAAAGGGAACCGGTATCTCTTGTATGGCTTTTACCTTCGCAGGGTCTACCTGAATACCCTTGTCATTGACGATAAAACCCAGAAGCTTACCAGACCTTACCCCGAAGGTACACTTGTTCGGATTCAACCTCATCTTATATGTCTTCAATCTGTCAAACAATTTCTAGAGATGATCAAGATGCTCTTCCTCAATCTGAGATCTGGCTATCATGTTATCAACGTAAACTTCGATCTCATGGTGAATCATGTCGTGGAACAAAGCCACCATAGCATGCTGATATGTTGCCCCAGCATTCTTCAACCCAAAAGGCATCACCTTGTAGCAGAAGGTGCCCCACTGTGTAATGAAGGTTGTCTTCTCCATGTCTTCAGGATCCATCTTGATCTGATTGTAGCCAGAGAAACCATCCATGAAGGAGAAGATTTTATGTTGCGCGGTGTTGTCGACCAAAACATCGATGTGAGGGAGTGGGAAGTCATCCTTGGGGCTTACCCTGTTCAGATCTCTGTATTCCACACACATTCGTACCTTACCGTCCTTCTTAGGTATCGGAACAACGTTAGCAATCCACTGTGGATACAAAGTGACAGCTAGGAATCCTGCATCGAACTGTTTCATGACCTCTGCCTTGATTTTCTCTAACATTTCAGGACGCATACGACGAACCTTTTATTTAACCGGAGGATAGTCTTTCTTAGTCGGCAGGCGATGTACCACAATATCAGTGTCTAAACCAGGCATGTCTTTATAAGACCAGGCAAAAATCTCAACATAGTTGTGCAACATCTATATCAACCTCTGTTTGACGCTAAGCTCCAGATTTGCACCTATTTTAACCTCTTTTATGTCTTCCTCAGTACCCAAGTTCACTGTCTCAACCAGCTCTTCATGAGGCTGTATGGCCCTCTCTTCCTGCTGTAATAGTCTAGCAAGTTCTCCAGACACCTCACAATCATCATCACCTTCGTCCTCGGCTTGGTTGATCGGATTTTTGAAGTCATAACTGGCAATAGAAGAGCTGTTATCAATGGGATCCAGAGTGGATATGGATATGCATTATGATACGTGAGTGTGTGTAAGAGAATAGTTGTTTTGATAAAGTGAAAAGCAGAAAGGAAAAATAAGGAGCGCAAAATTTGTATGCAAGAAACGTCCAATGCTTTATTAATGATTATGAAATGACAAATAATAGCCCTCACAAGCAAAGCCAAGGTGCCTCGGGTAAGGCACCGGTCCGTAAGGTTTCAAATTGTTTATTACAAATCTTAAAACAAATAATTCAATTACTGCGGAGTAAAAGAAACAGGTATGAAGTCCCTAGCCATCCAGTTACTCGGTACACCGTTGGTAGTCGGGTACATCCAGCTGTCAATGTCTGATTCCTCTTCACTATATTCAATGGCGTTTATCCATGATTGCTGATGCGTAGGGGAGATCTTCCAGCCCGAGCGCGTCTAACAGCCCTTTGAGCCCCTTCTTCAACCACAGCTCCGGCGTCCTTAAGAGAAGCCATCTTCAACGGAGGTTTGTTGCTAATAGTTTCAGTTGATGCCAAGATCTGAGGGACCTCTTCAAAATTTTGATAAGGAGTTTCGACGAATTCCCCGTCTATCTCTATGTAGCGGAAGGAGTTGAGGTGACTCACCATGTATTCTTCTTCACCATGCACTGTGACAATCTTTCCTTTTACTGGGTACTTCAGCATTTGATGGAGTGTGGAGGTGACTGCCCTAGCCTCATGGATCCAAGGCTGACCCAGCAAACAAGAATACGACGGCCTGATATCCATCACATAGAAGGTGGACCCAAAAGTCTAAGAACCTACTTTGACAGGGATATCCATTTCCCCGTGCACCATTCTCTTCGACCCGTCAAAAGCCCTTACCACAATGTTACTAGGCTTTAGAGTTAGACCCTCGCACTCCAAACGGTCCAACGCCTTCTTCGGTAGAACATTCAGTGAAGACCCAGTATCTACCAGCACATGAGCCATAGTGGTGCCCTTGCATTCAATCGAGACATGCAGAGCATCATTATGCTTCCTTCCCTTTGGTGTCAAACCCGCATCTAAAAAACCCAGTCCATTATCAGCAGTCAGGCTGGCCACACAATCTTTGAACTGATCAGCTGAAGTCTCTTGCGGCACATGCACAGTCTTGAGAAATGCAATCAAAGCCTTCGCATGGGCTTCAGAACACAACAGTGGAGACAACATGGATATCTTCGATGGGGTCTGCCCCAGCTGCTCGACCATGTTGTAGTTGCTCTTCTTAATGATTTTTAGTATCTCCTCTATTTCTTGCTTAGAGACCTCCACAACAATTTTCTTAGGCGCCTCCGTCCGGGCAGGCTCACCTACAACCTCTTTGCCGCGGGTATCAGATGATTTGCCGACTGGAGTAAGAACAGGAACAGTAGTTGATGTACTAGCAGGAACAGTAGATGTAATGACAATAGGCTTGTTAACGGTCTTAGGGGAAATCTCGGGAGAGAAGACCCTTCCACTTCGGGTGATTTTACTGGTTCCAACAATGTTATCAATATCAGGATCAGCTTCTTCATCTTTCAGGTCTTGTTTGATGCCATGATAGTACACATCGGCACCATAATGCCAGGGGACAGCTTTATCAGAGACATACGGGACAGGACCAGGAACAGTGATTATCAGCGGAGTAATTCTTGGAGCAGATGTAATCCTAACAGGTCTTTTCGAGGAAACCTTGGAAGGATTGGTGGAAATGGTTATAATGGAAACGTCTTCAACTGGAACAACAAGAACTATAGTTTTCTCAAACAAAATCTCTTTGTTATCTATCAGGCGTTGAATGCCTAACTTCAGCAAACTGCAACTAGAAGGTAGAAGTGAACACATGTGGCAACCTTCACCACAACCTGGAAATAAACCGGCCAACAGCAAATTCTTCTTGACAATCATAAGAGGAGTAGAAACTTCATTGAAAGAGGTAACAAACAAATCAGTATCAATAGCATTAACTCCACGACCATGTTTAGGAATGGGAGCAGGTATGACATTTGGCTTCTCCGGAGCATCAAAGTCTATCTCCTTAGCTTCAATCAAGTCTTGTATTTTGTTTCTCAGAGCCCAGCAGTCGTTTGTATCGTGGCTAGGACTCTCAGAATGATAGGCACACCGGGCATTTGGATTATATCTGGGAGATGTAGTATTTGGATTCTTGGGAGCCTCTCTCAAGGTTGCCAAGTTAGATTTCAGCAGATGAGGTAGAACTTCAGGCAATGTCATGTTGATGTGGGTAAACTGTCGTTGTGGTCTTTCCACCCTTTGTTGATTATTGCGTTATGGAGCAGCTCCAGGTCTATGTATCATCACGGCATTTACTGTCTGACGTTGTTCAGCCTTGTTCTGACCCCTAGGGCTGTAGATGGCACTGGCTTCCTTCTTACCAGCAAAAGGCTTCTTTACTGAACTTGAAGAGGCATCCTTCTATATTTTTCCACTTCGAATCCCCGCTTCTACTCTTTCTCCAGTTAAAATCAGCTCGGTGAAACCAGTTGACGAGTTGCCGATCAAATGATTGAAAAATGGACCATATAGCGTCCCCAGAAACATATCAACCAACTCCCTATCAGACGACGGGGGTTGAACTCTCCCAGCCAAGTCTCTCCATTTTTGGGCATAATCTTTAAAGCCTTCACTTGCACCCATGGACATACTCTGGAGTTGAGTACGAGTGGGAGAAAGGTCGGCATTATATTGATACTGCTTGTAGAAAGCAGCAGCCAGATCTTCCCAGTTTCGGATATTTGCTCCCTCTAGCTGGTAGAACCATTCAAGTTGAGTCCTTGGCAGACTGTCTTGAAAGAAATGAACCCACAAATTTTTATCAGCGGTGTGGGGCTGAATCTTCCTGACATAAGAGCGGAGATGGAGCTTTGGGCAGGACACCCCATCATATTTGGCAAAAATTGGAGCTTTGAACTTCTGCGGGATGACCACTCCCGACACCAATCCCAATTCTTTGAAATCCAGCCCAGGTATCCTATGAACTTCCATGGCACTCAGACGGTCTTCCAACTGTTTGTATCTATCCTCAGCAGGAGGATATTACTCATCATTATAATCAGTATCATTGTCAGAGACCGCAGGACTGGGGTCCTTCTCTTCTTCTTGGTTCTCCCCTTCCTTAGATGAAGAGGTCAGATCGACTTGTCGCTTCAACCGCTCTCCAAACCTTCGGCCCATGTTCAGAATACCAGCAGCCTTCTTCTTTTTCTTCCTCTCTTTCAGAATGAGGGCTTTCAGATCCTCCTGCCCCTTTTCCAAACTGATGAACATTTGTTGGAACTGGGCGTTCTGTGCCTGAAGGTCCTTAATGCTTTGTTCGGAAGACATTTCTGCTTAAATAAATAGCGAAGGAGATGAGAAACCTGTAATGGTACCTGTAATGATGTGTATGATAATGGTATGCGCATGCAATGATTTCAAAGACCTCGGAAAATTTAAATTTGCGAACCAAAAATAAACAAAAACTTTATTAGCTGAAATTGAAGTTCAAATGCCTTTAAGGCGTTACAATTAAAAATAAATCTAAAACTAGAAAGAAAAATCAAAAGTCCCATGGATGCTTCCTCTTTATGCCGAGATAATCATTCAGTCCTTTTTCCTCATGCAACTGCTTTATGAGCTCTAAGACCTTCCTCTCCTGAGCATGAAACGGATCCTTGTAAGTATCCCTCTCCTTCATCATCTGAATCCAAGACCTCTATAATTCCCCAAGATCAGTGGGCATGTAAGGATAGAGAACCGTGTAAGGAATTCATTCTTCAGTAGTGGGTTCCATAATCACTAGCAAAATAGCCACGTAGGGCATCATAAGCTGCTGAGCACGAGCTCGTACCCATTGTAGATAAGGTTCCATTGGAATGGAAGTCTTTGGCTCAAAAGCCCTGACGCTCGATCTGTCTACCATGCCCCAAGCTCATATTAACCTTCGGCGATACTCTTGAATAACATCCTCATAGTTGAATACAATGCCCTTGATAAGTAACTCATGGGGACCATCCCTTCGAGCGTAACTAAATTGTCGTAGAGCCAAACAAGGATTGTAGGTTATACCCCCTCTGATACCAAGTAATGGGACATTAGGGTACTCCCCGCAGCGGTCAATGATAGAAATGTTTTCCATAGATCGAGAACACCAAAGAATATCTGTATGAGCGAGTGACATTATCCTTTGTGACCAAACCAGACCTTCTTCATTCTTCAGTATGGACTTAGGGAGGTGAGAAATAAACCACCTCGACAGCAATGGCATGCAGCACACAAAAATCCCTCTTCTTCTCATGGTACGAGTATGAAGAGTATGCAAAATATCTCCGAGCAAGGTAGGCACCGGGTTGCGAGAGAGAAAGATCTTGATAGCATTCATATCTACGAATGAGTCTAGATTAGGAAAGAGAACTAAACCATAGATAAGAAGAGCCAAGACCTCCTCAAAAACCTGAAAATCCATATTGGATAAAAGAAAAGTCGGTGGCGACTCTGTTTCGTCTCTATCACTTCTTTCTCTGGTTCATCTTCCTCACTCAATCGTTCCTATTCATTCATCTCTCCATCTCTGAACGTCTCTCTTCGTCCCTGTCCCTCTTTGATTCAACTCGGTTTACATTTTTTCTGGAAATGCCTAAGTTTGAAATGAAACTCTCTAAAGGGTTTGAGACACATTTTCAGATCTTCATCTCGCCTTCTGTTACTGGAGCCCCTTTCTCACTGCCTAGCCAAGCCCTAATGGCTTTGTTCTTGAAAGGTACGGTTCAGTTTTGAAGCTTAAACGAGTTTTTGTTATTGGTTCTGCCTTATTCATGTTTTCTCTGTAAACCTATTGTGTTTATACATTTGAGATGTGGGAAACCGTTTGAAGGGATGCGAAGAAACCATACCTTTGGGGCTTTTCTATGGAGAGGATAGTGAGGTTGAGATGAGGTGCTCCCTGGTGACGGGCTTGGCAAGGAGGAAGAGATGATGACGAAAAATGCGCGCTTCTGGTAACTTTTCTTTGTCTATCTTCTTTGATTGATGATGATGCTTCTGACTTTGTTGGATATTGGTTAATGAACTGTTAAAGATTGTTGGATATTGGTTAATGAATTGTTGAAGATTGTTGGACAGTTTTGGTACTTTTCTGTTTCTTTGATTTGAACTTGTTGGAATTTGGTTTTGAACTGGGTTACAGGTTTTGGGTTTGGAATGGTTTCAGTTTTGGATGTTTGCTATGTTGCTGTTGGTTATGGTTTAACAGGTTTGGTTGTTTTGGCTATTTATTTGACAGTTTGGCAGGTCTGGTTGTGATTTCTTATGGTTTTGTTGTTGTACAGTTTGGTTAGGCCTTGTGAGTTTGGGAGTTTTTACTAGTTGTTGTTGTACAGTTTTGGTTATGCAGGTTTTTGCTGTTTGTATGTTTGAACTTGGAATATTTGGTTAACAGGCTTGGGATTTTTGTGTGTTTTGGATGTTGAACTTGGTGTTTGTTACAGTTGCAGGTTTGGGTGTTTTTGTAGTTTTTTGTTTGGGATGGTTGGACAGTTTGAGTATGTTACAGTTTGCAGGTTATGTTTGATGGGAGATGCGGTTTGATACTTGGTTTTTTTCTGTTGTTGAGATTTCTGAGTTTTTATCCAAAAATTCTCTCCCTTTCTTACAGTTTTGCCTACTGTTATATCTTGGTTTCTTTTTGATAGCCTGTGGGCAGAATAGCAAAGTTGTACAATTCCAACAAAATAGCTGACCTCTTTCCTCTCTCTCCTCTCTCAATGATAAAAGCAAAATGCTTTTTCACCTTTTTCTGAAAAGTTTGCCAAAATCTTGGAAAATGATGAAAAGCTTTTGAAACAAGCCCCTTGCTTGTTATTTGGTTTACCATACTGCTGTACTTATTGCTATGCTGCTGCATTCTTACTGCTATGCTACTTTGTCCAATTTGTTGCATTGTACTTTGTCCTGTTTAGTTTGGCTTTGTTTAGTTTGCCTTGTTCAGTTTGGCTTTGTTTGGCCTTTGGGCAATTTGCACGCCTGCTGCTGTCTAGTTACTTGTCATGCTGCTGTCTAGTTTGTTGCATTGTACTTTGTTTTGCTTGCTTATGTTGTTTGGACAGCATGCTACAGTTTGGAATATGTTTTGGCCATGCATTTCTTGTTTGGATAGCTTGCCTGCATTTTTATTTTTCTTTTTGTGAACCAAGAAGAGTAATCTTCTTGTGATTTGCAAAGAGAAAAATAAAAACGTGATGAATTAAAAATAGCTCTCTGATTCCAAATGGCAAACTTTAATGATGAACACAATTTTCTTTTTTTTTTGAAAATTCTTACTCATATCCAATTAACTGTGCTAATTATTTTTCTGTCTTTCTTTCATGTGAGCGCAAACTGGATGGTGGCAAAGCAGAGGAAACAAGAGATTCTTTGGCGAGCATGGGAGCAATGGAAGCTTAGTCATCCTTAGGCTTAGATTTTTTTCTTTGTAATTTAGAGAGAAATACTCAAACAATTGTACTAATTTATTTTTTCAAAGGAGAAAATCTGTCTGATCAATTCCTGAGCCAATCTTGAATATTTGAGAAACCCTAGGGTTGTGATTTCTGTGAAAAATGGGAGGGCAAATTTTGGGGTACAACAGCTGCCCCTGTTCAATCTTCTTGAACCTGAAGAGTTAGATCGGCGAATTTGCCGTTCGTGACTCGAAGGTAAAAGATGATTGGACACTAGAGTGCCCGTAAATTTGCACTCGTCAAAAATATAGTTGAGGGAATGGGCTTAAAGATGCCATTTGGAGAGGTGATAGAATCTTGTTGGAGATGGGCTTAAAGATGCCATCCAATAATGTTTGTTGAATTGAATGTTATAGGTCAGAAGAATAAGTATCAGAATGGTATCCGTGTTGGGAACGTATCTGAACTCAATCTGGAGATTGAATCTGTACGAGCAAGGGTATAGCTGTCGTGTCTGGAGCATATCCAAGCTGTAACTGGATCTGTAAGAGCAAGGGTATAGCTGCCGTGTCTGGAGCTTATCCGAGCTAGGGAACATCAGCATGAGTGATCAGCATGGCTATCGTGTTTGGAGCGTATCTGGACTGTATCTGAATTTGTAAGAGTAAGGGTATAGTTGCCGTGTCTGGAGCGTATCCGAGCTAGGGAACATTAGCATGAGTGATCAACATGGATATCGTGTTTGGAGCGTATCTGGACTGTATCTGAATCTGTAAGAGCAAGGGTATAGTTGTCGTGTCTGGAGCGTATCCGAGCCAGGGAACATCAGCATGAGTGATCAGCATGGCTACCATGTTTGGAGCATATCTGGACTGTATCTGAATTTGTAAGAGCAATGGTATAGCTGTCGTGTCTGGAGCGTATCCGAGATGTAATTGTACTTGATCTTGAATGAATATCAGGATGACTTCCGTGTCTGGAGCATCTCTGGGCTGGCGAAAAAGTCTGAATGAGTGACAGAATGGCAATCGTGTCTGGTGCGTATTTGGACTGTATCTGAAGTTGAGATTTGTATGAGTAGCAGAATGACTTTCGTGTCTGGAGTGTATCTGTACTGTATCTTAACTTTGAAATTCTGAATGAGTAATAGAATGATCTCCGTGTCTGGGGTGTATCCATATTGTATCTGAGATCTTTGAATATTTGTTAAAGATAACTTTTTAATCTTATCTTGAAAAGGGTAAAACGTTAGCTGAAACACAAATTTATGCTGCATGAAATGTATGATGCAATAAAATGTGTTTTATCAATGTTCATGATATATAAATGTAATGTATGCGCATGTAAGCTGATTCGCTGTATTGCTGAGGAAAATAAATCCTTGATAGATGGAGATAATAAAAATCCTTGACTGCTGCCGGGGAAAATAAATCCTTGACCGCTGTTGGAGATTCAAAATCTTTGATTGCTGAGGATGAGAAATCCTTGCTGACTACTGTTGGGGATAGAAAATCATTGGCAACTCGCGGGGATTATCAAAAACTTTGACAACTTCTATGGGGATGTGAGAATCCTTCATGACTTTCCTGGGGATATAGGGATCCTTCAAGTCTGCTTGAGCTACTTGCTTGGGGAATCCAGAGAACTTTGAATACTTCTACTGGCGAGTTAAGTAATGGGAATCCTTACTCGGCTGGGGAATAGAGAAAAATCTGACGATCTCTACTGGGGATCAGACAAAATAAAAACCTTGATCTGCTGGAGAATAAGGAAAACTCGGATGGCTTCTGCGGGGAACTGAGAATGAGAATCTTCATTCTGCTAGGGGAATTTGAATCCTTGGGGACTTCAAGCTGAGGAGTCAAGAATGAAAATCTTCGATCTGCAGGGGATTAAAAATTCTGACAAATTCATGTCGGAGAGTAATGAAGACTCTGGCAACTTCACTGGGGAATCAAGAATGAGAATCTCCAATCTGCTAGGGGAATTTGAATCCTTGGGGACTTTGTGTTGGGGAGTTAAGAATGAGAATCTTCATTCTGTTGGGGAGTGAGAACTCTGTGGGGAATAGCTTATTCATGTTTGGAAAAAAGTTCAGAAGTTTGGGTTGTATGCCACTTTAAGAATGAGAATCTTCATTCTGTTGGAGATATCAAGAGTTTGGGTTGTATGCCACTTTAAGAATGAGAATCTTCATTCTGTTGGAGATATCAGGAGTTTGGGTTGTATGCCACTTTAATAATGAGAATCTTGGAGATATCAGGAGTTTGGGTGTATGCCAATCTTCTGGGAGTCAAGAATGAGAATCTTCATTCTGACGGGGATATCAGGAGCTTGGGTGTATGCCAATCTTCTGGGGTTTCAAGAATGAGAATCTTCATTCTGTTGGGGATCAGGAGCTTGGGTGTATGCCAATCTTCTGGGAGTCAAGAATGAGAATCTTCATTCTGACGGGGATATCAGGAGCTTGGGTGTATGCCAATCTTCTGGGAGTCAAGAATGAGAATCTTCATTCTGACGGGGATATCAGGAGCTTGGGTGTATGCCAATCTTCTGGAGTTTCAAGAATGAGAATCTTCATTCTGTTGGGGATCAGGAGCTTGGGTGTATGCCAATCTTCTGGGAGTCAAGAATGAGAATCTTCATTCTGACGGGGATATCAGGAGCTTGGGTGTATGCCAATCTTCTAGGAGTCAAGAATGAGAATCTTCATTCTGACGGGGATATCAGGAGCTTGGGTATATGCCAATCTCCTGGGGTTTCAAGAATGAGAATCTTCATTCTGTTGGGGATCAAGAGCTTGGGTGTATGCCAATCTTCTGAGAAGGCAAGAATGAGAATCTTCATTCAGACGTTTGGGTCAGGAGTTTGGGTTGTATACCAATCTACTGGGGAATTATCCTAGGTTGGGGATAAAACAGAAGTTAACTGTTATCTAGTTGATTCTCAGATTTTAAGACAACTTGCTGGGAAATTTGAGAAACCGGATGATTTCCGTTGTGGGTTGATAGTTTCAGCTCCGCTGGGGATTGGTAGTTGGTAGTCTCATCTCCGCTGGGGATCTTAATGACATGCTGATTTGATTGTGTATGGAAATGGGTTTAAAGATGCCATTCAAAGGTGATTGTTGACGGAAAGTTTGAACTGGATCTGAAACAGCAAAATCTGGAAGTGAATCAGAATAAACCGTTGAGAGATTTATCTGGAACAGCAAAATCTGGAAGTGAACCAGAATAAACCGTTGAGAGATTTATCTGAAACAGCAAAATCTGGAAGTGAATCAGAATAAACCGTTGAGAGATTTATCTGAAACAACCAAAATCTGGAAGTGAATCAGAATAAACCGTTGAGAGATTTATCTGAAACAGCAAAAATCTGGAAGTGAATCAAAATAAACTGTTGAGAGATTTATCTGAAACAGCAAAAATCTAGAAGTGAATCAGAATAAACTGTTGAGAGATTTATCTGAAACAGCAAAATCTGGAATATCTTCAACTGGAATAAGAATCAGAGAGATCTTAGTGTCGATCTGATTGAGCCAGAGAAGGTCTTGAATTAACTTTGAGTGGATAAGAATCCGAAAAATCTTAGAATCGATTTAACTGAACCAGAAGAAAGTCTTGGAATATCTTCAACTGGAATAAGAATCAGGGAGATCTTAGTGTCGATCTGATTGAGCCAGAGAAGGTCTTGAATTAACTTTGACTGGATAAGAATTAGAAAAATCTTTAGAATCGATTTAACTGAGCCAGATGAAAGTCTTGGAATATCTTTAACAAATGTCGGGGAAAATAAATCCTGGACTGTTGTTACAGGGGAAAGTTGAATGAACTACTATTTGGTCGTGGTCCATGCTTCATAGCTTGAATTTCGTGAGAATTTGATTGCATCTTTCCTGAAAGGTAAAGGTTAGTTGCATGACATATATAATGATGTTCTCAAAATAAATGAGATTGCATTGTATGATATCCTGATGTACGGATATGTAATGTTTTCAAGACGACCTCTCGCTGGGGAAAATAAATCTCGAATTGGTGATGGAGAAAAGAGTTGAATTCTTCGTTTCCGATAGTGAAAAATCTGGCGACTTCAATTGGAAAAATTCTCAGGAATTCTTGAGGTCGACTTAGCTGGGAAGAGGTTATCAAAGATTGAAACTCTGGCTGGGAGCCATCTTATGAGAAGGATTTTGGAGATATTTGTCACTGCCCTAAGTAGCGAGTGTTTATGACTTTGTCAGGAAATGTTTGACTGTAAGCAACCCTTTGTTGGGATTGACGTTCAATGTCCCAAGTGACGGGGACGGAGACTTGCCCCTGGTTACTCTGCATTTGAAATCTTGACTGGACTGCCCCAGGTTACTCTGCATTTGAGAGATTTCTTGAAATCTTGACTGGACTGCCCCAGGTTACTCTGCATTTGAGAGATTTCTTAAAATCTTGACTGGACTGCCCCAGGTTACTCTGCATTTGAGAGATTTCTTGAAATCTTGACTGGACTGCCCCAGGTGTACTGGACAATGACACGTCATGTCCCTTTGTTGATAGGAGATTTTTGCAACGGAAGTGTCATCCCACTTGAAGTGATTTTGTTTACTGAGAGAGCTTTCGTTCATTGGATATTCACTGTGTGAATTTCTTCGCTGTAAAACAAATAGCCATATGCAACCAACGATGTTCAAATAATGCAAAGTTTATGATTGTCTTGAAATTTTGAAAATGTGTTTTTTAGCAGAAAACTTTTGTAAGAAAAATTCAACTCAAGATTTAGAGCAAAGCCTTATAGGAGTCAAGATACCTTTGTAACAGTATGCTTTCGAACTAACCCATGCTTCAATTAGGACTTTTGAAGGGTTGTAACGTGGCTTGGTTCACGGTTTAAGAAACAAAGGATAGAGGCTCAAAGTATATTTGTACCCACCCGCTCTTCGTGATGTTCTTCAGTCCTAAACTCAGTTAATTGTGCATTTGAAATCCAAATGAGTTTGGAACGACATTTTGGTGATGGTTCACACAAGTTGAATTTGTTGGAAGGCAGTCATTTTTTGCAACATTATTTTTGTTGAGGATTTGTAGTGACCTCTTTCTTTTTTATTTATTATCCCTAATTTTTGCCTGACTGTTCCTGTTTTTGAGATTACAGTCAGCGGGATGCCCCAATTTTCTTAAGTCTCCTTTGTAGGTTTCGACTCAGTGGGCTTTTCTTTTTTGAGAGATAATGACTGCCTATGTGATAGGGAACCGTCACCGTCTTTTGATTCCAAAGGAATGTTTTTTATGTCATTCATTGTATTACAAGATGAGAGTTTGCGACTTTATCGCGCATTTGAATTAACTGAGAGACTACCCTGCCCCAGGTTTTGATTAAAGGTTTCAATTTGTGTTAAAACAGAAAACTTCTACTTCTTTGGCTCGAAGGGATTGACTAGGGATTATCTTCCTTATAACTCCAGTGTTTAGGATTTGAAAGAAACGCCTGTACATCGTCAGCAAGGTCTGTCCAAAAGCATACTATATGAGATTATGGCATTGTTTTCGTCATCCTCCCTCTAAAGATTTGTGTCATAAGAAGAATAAAAAGCATAGTTTAAATATAGTGAAAACGAAAAGATGAATTCAAGACAAACATATGCAATGCATTAATGAAACAGAGTTTGACATTAATGGATAATTGTTTGAATAACAAAATAAATTACAATTGGAAATTCAAAATGAACAGAAGCCTCTTAGTTCGAACTTGTCATTTCAGGTGGAGAACCCTCAGCGGAAGATTTTCATCTGGCCATCTTGTGTGAACTCCAGCGTTGTTTCTTCAATCAGATCTTGAATTTTGTTTCTCAATGCCCAACAGCTATCGGTGTCATGTCCAGGACTGTTGGAGTGGTACGCACATCTTGCATTTGGATTGTACCCTGGCGAGGCTGTGTTGGGATGCCGATGGGGGTCCCTTAATACAATCAGCTTGACTTCCAACAAGCGTTGCAGCACTTGAGATAATGACATGCTAATCTCAGTGAAGCGTTTCTCAGAGGTATTTTGCCTACGCTGATTACCCTGTTGACGTTGGTGAGGTTGTTGTTGGGCTTGTGACCCTGAAGCAAACTAGGGAGGTTTTCTCTCAGCTTCTTGTCTCAAGGGAGGCTGAATAATGACTTGATTTCAACCTTAGTTGTTTTCCCCAATTGGTTACATCCATCCCGATTCAATTTGTTAATGAGGGCCCTTAGTTTTTCTTGTCCTTGTGCCAAGTTTTGGATGAGAGCCATCTAGCCCACCAGTTGTCCCGTCATCTGGATTTTCATTATGGCTATCTCAGTTTGTAGCAGCTCCAACTGATCATCTTTGTTGCTCTCAGGATTCCCCATGATCACGCCCCTAGTGAGGAGAGATTTCACTTCTTCCTACCCCTTGGATAGGTTCAAGAACATCTCTTGAAGTTGAGCGTTTTGAGCCTGGATGTCCTTGATAGTCTTCTCTAGAGCCATCTCTACTGAAATAAACAGTAGGAAGATAAAGAGACCTGAAGAGGAGAAACCTGTCATGATAAGATGCATGATATGTGGATGCATGTTTTCAAGGATCTCGCGGGGTAAACACAAGAAAATGTTAGAAATTGAACATCTTTGATTGGAGAACTTTGTATTGGTGGATGTCTTTCCACGAGAATCAAGCTCACCATGTCAAATGGGTCATAGCCCCTGACTCAAGTTGTTGTACTTGATCTTTGACAGCATTTGTTTAGAGGAAAATGAATCCTCTTGCCCTTTGGTAGACGTCTGGTTTAACGTGACCCTACATCAAAGACCCTCGAGATCCTTGAAATGGTTATTGAAAATGCTATGGTATAATGTTATGTACAGATATGCGAGGTAAGCAAGTTTATATACAAGTAATCATATTCACACAAAGCAGACAAGTCCTTAGGTTTAGGCTTGCATGGAGTTCGTAGGTAAGTACCCTCTTGAAGTTTGGTTGGCTCAACCTGTCCTAGAAATAGTAACCGGGTTCTAAGGAGCTCACTATCACTGCATAGTTTCCTTGTTCATTATTTCAATTTAGCCTCTTACCGGCGACCGAAATATTCCAAGGAAACAACCCTCAATGAGTGTAGTATCGAGTATCTACCAATTTTCAGCTCTACACCGAAACCGGTCATCTCACTACGTCCTAACGGCCAAGTTGGTCAAGTAAGGTTCTAAGGTCATTTGATGCTTTATGACACCACACGGCGGCCCTGTACTCTCCTTGATTCGACTCAAGGGTTATCGGTACCAACCAAAGTGCCACATCAACGTAGCTACTGCTTCAACCATGTCGGTATACCCCGCACAGTTCCCTCACAGTTTATTGCTACATACCTAAAAGGTGTCCCCAAATCCGGGTGTAGGATTTAAAACAAACCCAAACAGGGAACCAAAAATGTAAAGCATATAAATTAAACAGGATAAGCATGTAAAGGTGATCTAAAACCCTAAGGTAACCCCACTTTTATATTTATCCCCAGCAGAGTCGCCAGTTCTGTGATGCGGTGGGAGAACTGACTTGAGGTTTTGCGTTTGTGTTCGCAAATGTTTTGGTTTAGCAAGAGTCGCCACCGAATTTTCTTTTATCCAAAAGGAAAGGTAAAAAAGCACAGGAAAGACCTTTCGAGAATTTTCTCGGGTTCGGGGGGTAGATTATGAAAAGGGAAGGTGTTAGCACCCTTTTCATCCATGATTTTCCATGGGCTCTTAGTTACTCGTTTAGATCACTTGCTTTTGTTTGATTGTGTGCTTGTGGTGTGGTTTTTGAAAGTACTTTGGAAAGTTTCTTTGTAATGGTTCTCGTCTCTATAAGAACATATACAAAGTTTTGTTTCGAAAAATAGTTCAAAGAGGTGTTTGTGAATCGTGTTTCGAAAAGTGCTTTGAAAAGAGGTTTTGCAATGGTTCTCGTCTCTATAAGAACGTATACAAAACATTTTGTCTTTTGAAAGTGTTTTGAAATGGAGGTGTAAGTGTAAAAGTTTTTGTCGTGAGCAAGCGAGTAACTAAGAGCGAATCTATCTACTCGAAAGGTCTTAAATTGTTCTTTTTTTTCTTCCTTTTAATGGTGCTATCTTACCATTAATTTGGTAAGAAGCCCCATCCTTGGATGTGAAGGGACAGGCGTGGGTCAATTATACAATCATTGAAAGCAACTTGTGAGACGCTCTAGCAATTTTGTAAGGGACGAGATCATTTTATCGAAGGCAACATCGAGGGTCATCGAGGGACTACGATCTTTGTTTATCGAAGGGTCATTTGCTAGAGTGTCTCATATTCGAGGGACATGATTGTATTTCCGAGGCAACAAGCGAGGTTACCCTAGAGGTGCACGTGTGAGAAGTGTGTTGATTTCATGTTATTTATTCTTGGATTAGGTCATCTAGCGATTGATTTTTGAATCTTGCCATACACGCCTAGTTACTACACAGTATATAGAAAGCAATAAATTGCGGGAATTAAAATTCTAAGCTATTACAAAAGTATCCGGGAATGGGGGTACAATTGTTACAAATGGGGATGAATCAAATAAAAATAGCAATGTACAAATATCAAATAATACAACCAAATCAAATTGCTGCGCGATTTAATACAAAGCTATGACAATTTACGAAAATAAAATCAATAAAGTATGAAATGTATGTATTTATTTGAAAATAGAGAAATAAAATTTATTCTAAAAAGAAAGATTAAAATTTTTATTATTATTATTCTTTTATGTATTTTTATTAATTACGTAAGTAAAGAAAGAAAATAAAAGTAATTTAAATGTTTTTGGTGTTTTTATTAAGTGTAAGAAAATTAATAAAAAGAAAATGATAAAAAGAAAACTAATTAAAAAAATCAAATTAATTTTACAAAATGAAGTTTTAAAAATCATTAGTATATTATTAACACAAAGAAATAAAACAAATTAAATTAGATTGAAACAAAAACAAGTGAAAATGGGCTTAATGGGATTGAAAGGTGTTAGGCCCAAAGGTGTTATATGTTATTGCTGAAACAAACAAAAATAAACAAAGCCAGAATGGGGAGTGTGAGTTAGCGTGCATATGGGCTTAAAGGAAATGGAAAATAAATGGCCCAATTTCTTAACTCAGTTATTGTTTCTGATTAGGGTAAACGTGAAAAATTAGGGTTTGTGGTTCCCCTCACAGCGGCGCCGCTCTGTTCTGTCTCTCTCACTTATTTCTCTCGTTCATCTTCCTCACTCAATCGTCCCTATTCGTTCATCTTTCCATCTCTGAACGTCTCTCTTCGTCCCTGTCCCTCTTTGATTCAACTCGGTTTACATTTTTTCTGGAAATGCCTAAGTTTGAAATGAAACTCTCTAAAGGGTTTGAGACGTATTTTCTGATCTTCCTCTCGCCTTCTGTTACTGGAGCCCCTCTTTCACTGCCTAGCCAAGCCCTAATGGCTTCGTTCTTGAAAGGTACGGTTCAATTTTGAAGCTTAAACGAGTTTTTGTTGTTGGTTCTGTCTTATTCATGTTTTCTCTGTAAACCTATTGTGCTTATACATTTGAGATGTGGGAAACAGTTTGAAGGGATGCGAAGAAACCATACCTTTGGGAATTTTCTGTGGAGAGGATAGTGAGATTGAGATGAGGTGCTCCCTGGTGACGGGCTTGGCAAGGAGGAAGAGATGATGACGAAAAATGCACGCTTCTGGTAACTTTTCTTTGTCTATCTTCTTTGAATGATGATGATGCTTCTGACTTTGTTGGATATTGGTTAATGAACTATTGAAGATTGTTGGATATTGGTTAACGAACTGTTGAAGATTGTTGGACAGTTTTGGTACTTTTCTGTTTCTTTGATTTGAACTTGTTGGAATTTGGTTTTGAACTGGGTTACAGGTTTTGGGTTTGGAATGGTTTCAGTTTTGGATGTTTGCTATGTTGTTGTTGGTTATGGTTTAACAGGTTTGGTTGTTTTGGCTATTTGTTTGACAGTTTGGTAGGTTTGGTTGTGATTTCTTATGGTTTTGTTGTTGTACAGTTTGGTTAGGCCTTGTGAGTTTGGGAGTTTTTGCTGGTTGTTGTTGTACAGTTTTGGTTATGTAGGTTTTTGCTGTTTGTATGTTTGAACTTGGTATATTTGGTTAACAGGCTTGGGATTTTTGTATATTTTGGATGTTGAACTTGGTGTTTGTTACAGTTGCAGGTTTGGGTGTTTTTGTGGTTTTTGGTTTGGGATGGTTGGACAGTTTGAGTATGTTACAGTTTGCAGGTTATGTTTGATGGGAGATGCGGTTTGATACTTGGTTTTTTTCTGTTGTTGAGATTTCTGAGTTTTTATCCAAAAATTCTCTCCCTTTCTTACAGTTTTGCCTATTGTTATATCTTGGTTTCTTTTTGATAGCCTGTGGGCAGAATAGCAAAGCTATACAATTCCAACAAAATAGGTGACCTCTTTCCTCTCTCTCCTCTCTCAATGATAAAAGCAAAATGCTTTTTCACCTTTTTCTGAAAAGTTTTCCAAAATCTTGGAAAATGATGAAACGCTTTTGAAACAAGCCCCTTGCTTGTTATTTGGTTTACCATACTGCTGTACTTATTGCTATGCTGCTGCATTCTTACTGCTATGCTACTTTGTCCAATTTGTTGCATTGTACTTTGTCCTGTTTAGTTTGGCTTTGTTTAGTTTGCCTTGTTCAGTTTGGCTTTGTTTGGCCTTTGGGCAATTTGAACGCCTGCTGCTATCTAGTTACTTGCCATGCTGCTGTCTAGTTTGTTGCATTGTACTTTGTTTTGCTTGCTTATGTTGTTTGGACAGCATGCTACAGTTTGGAATATGTTTTGGCCATGCATTTCTTGTTTGGATAGCTTGCCTGCATTTTTATTTTTATTTTTGTGAACCAAGAAGAGTAATCTTCTTGTGATTTGCAAAGAGAAAAATAAAAACGTGATGAATTAAAAATAGCTCTCTGATTCCAAATGGCAAACTTTAATGATGAACACAATTTTCTTTTTTTTTTGAAAATTCTTACTCATATCCAATTAACTGTGCTAATTATTTTTCTGTCTTTCTTTCATGTGAGCGCAAACTGGATGGTGGCAAAGCAGAGGAAACAAGAGATTCTTTGGCGAGCATGGGAGCAATGGAAGCTTAGTCATCCTTAGGCTTAGATTTTTTTCTTTGTAATTTAGAGAGAAATACTCAAACAATTGTACTAATTTATTTTTTTCAAATACAATAAGTTGTAAAACTTAAAGCATTTAAATAATAAATTGTATTGTAACAATTTTTGAAATAAATGAAAAAGTATTTATGAGATGATCTGATGTTCAATAAAATCCATTACTGTTAGTAACTTGTAATTCTCTCTTTGTGTCTTCACTGATTCTTAATATTCCTGGTTAAGATAATTGAAACTGTATTCCAATAATTCCAACCAAGATAACTTAAACTTCCAAGTAATCCAATAACTATGTAATCTTGCAACTGTATTCCAATCAAAACACGTACTGCGTATTCCAAAAACAAGCAAGTGTTTATTCCATAAACAAAGCGAATGTTTTTAAAAGACGCAAATTATCTGGTTAACCTGGATCAAACAAACACTGCCTTTTCCAGTAAATTTGAGAGAGCATGAAAACATGTAAAAATCAATTGAATTTCTGAGAACTCAATTTCTTTTGAGAAATGCGAGAAAAACCCTAATTCCGTATTTACTGCCAAAGGAGAAAATCTGTCTGATCAATTCCTGGGCCAATCTTGAATATTTGAGAAACCCTAGGGTTGTGATTTCTATGAAAAATGGGAGGGCAAATTTTGGGGTATAACATTGTCCTAAAAAGTAATCGGGTTCTAGAGTTTCTCAATATCACTGACCATCCTTTATCGGGCATTGTTTCAGCTCTCAATCTTTTCTTGCAACCAAAATATCCCGAAAGTCTGTTCTCAATGAGTGTAGCATCGAGTATCAACCAGTTCTCAGCTCTACACCGAGGCCGGCTATCTCACTAATTTCTAATGGCTAAGTTGTTCAACTAAGGTTCTAAGGTCCGTTGGTGCTTCACGACACCACGTGACGGCCCCGTATTCTCCTCGTTTCCCCATGAAGGATACCGGTACGAACCAAAGTGCCACACCAACACAGCCATCGCTTGAACCATATTGGTCTACACCGTACAATCTCCACGATCTATTGTTGTTTACCTAATGAGTTCCCCAGATCCGGGTGTAGGATCTATAGTAACCCCAAACAAACCCTCAAAAGTAAAGCAATCAAGACAATTAAGAGAAGCAATTTAAATGACCTAGATCCTAAGGTATACCCCACTTATCATTTCCCCAACAGAGTCGCCAGTTCTGTGATACGGTGGCAGAACCGACTATTTAATACTGGTTTGTGTTTTACGTTTTGTGTTTGCAAAATGTCGCGGTAAGCAAGAGTCGCCACCGACTTTTATTTCATCCAATCATGGAAAAGGAAAAAGAACAGAAAAAACCTTTTTTTGAGATATTTCTAAGTACGGGGGGTAGATTATAGAAAGGGAAGGTGTTAGCACCTTTTCTATCCGTAGTTATCTACGGGCTCTTAGGTACTTGCTCATTTTTTCAAATTGCTTGTGTGTGTTTGTCTTGAAAACATTTTGCTTTGTGATAACCCTTGTATCAATCCTCAAGGGTGTGACGAAGTTGTTTTGAAAAGTTGTTTTGAAAGGTGTTTGTGTGAAAAAAATTTATTGAGCAAGTACCTACTAGCATCTACCTACTCGAAAGAAGATCATTTCTGTTCTATTTCCTTTAGACAGCGATATCCCACTATTAAGGAGTAGGTAGCACCATCGTTGGAGTTGTAAGGGACATTCGAAAGGGACGTACGGTCACAAAATAAATGTTAGGACACCTTAGTAACCATCCTAGAGTCCTAAAGATCTTTCCTGAGGCAACAGTCGAAAGGGTCATTTTTGATCTTTTGGGACATAGAGGATAACCACTAACACATCCTATGCTTCATGGCCGTTTACCGAAGGCAACCAGAGTGAGAGTATACCCTAAGAGTGAGCATGTGCAAGTGTACTTTTTCAGTTAACATTATCTTTGCACATTAGGGTTTTCTAACTGTTTTAATTTTTCATACATTCTTGCCATACAATCCTATTAGCCATACATCTAGACAGTTAAAGATTGCGGGAATTTAAAGTGTGAGGAAGTAAAACCTAGCTATTAGAAGGCTTCGGGGAGGGGGGTTAATTACATAACCAAAAAATCGGGGATTTAAAGCAAGAAATAAAACCCTAATTTAACTATTACAAACCCTGAACAGTTACAAAATAATGGGAAAAATAATTAACAAGCACGCGACAAATTAAACACGAGGACGGTAATTAATAACTTAAAACTCTAATTGAGAGAAAAAGATTTTTGTTCTTGTGAATTTTTATTTGAGAAAACATTTAATTACAAATTAATTAAACCTAATTTCTAATTGTTTTTAATTATGAAAGAAATTAAAGTTACCCTAAATTAATTAAACTAATTAATTAAAAATAATATTTATTAAGAAAATAAGTCTTTTTGTAATTTTTTGATTTGTTAATTTAATAAAATAATTTTTGTATTGATTAATAAAAATAATTAAAGAAAAGAAATTAAAGTAAGATAGTAGAAATAACCAAATGGGCCTGCTGCTAGCAAATCTGGGGGGTGTATGTTGAACTTCTAAACCCCAGAAGGATGGCCCAGAGTCTGGCGCCTGATCCCGTGAGACCATCTTCTGGGGGCTCATGGTGGACCTGCGTATGCTGGCGTTGGATCTGGCTGGAGATGGATCCAGAGGATGATAATCAGAGGGCACGTGATGATCCTCAGAAGGTGAGATGTGCTGGATCTGGATGGAGGTGGATCCAGAGGATGATGGTCCTCAGAAGGAGAGGTGTGCTGGATCTGGAAGAAGGTGGATCCAGGGATGATGGTCCTCAGAAGTTGAGGTGTGCTGGATCTGCAAGGAAATAATGGAGAAAAATGCCAAAAGCTCACACCTGGGATCGAACCCAGGACATGAGCTTCATACTTCCTTCCTCTGACCAATTGTGCTGGAATTATTAGTTGTAAACATAATAAACAAATAAAAACAAAAGCCAAATTAATTGCCATGCTCAGAACACGCGCAAATTTCCAAATGTCCCAATGGTTGCTTGACACACTAGCGTCTTCTTCCTTGGGACTGTTGTCTTAGGTAACAACTTTTACCTACGGATTTTGGCCATGGCTATAACCCTGTGCATCTCAAAAATCGTGTACAGGTAAGATAAATTAAATTGGTGACCATGAATCAACTGGGCTTGAAGCCCTAATCATCATGGTACCCAACATTAGGCCTAATTTTGCTTAAATCACAAAACCCCAAATTGGAGCATGAAACCCTAGCAATGGCAAAAACTTATTCTTGCACTATAACTTAAATCAAACTAGCCAGAAACATTGCAAACATGATGATGAACACAAATATACGGGAAAAATACATTTATAATGCATAAATCATAGAAAACGAATTTGAGTTCTTAGTGCAAACCGTGATGCTCTTGGGGACGAATTCTGGATGCTCTGAGACTTGCAAAGGATGCTGTTAGCTTTCTAGGATGTCCTGGAATAGATTGGAATCTTTAAATCTCCGTGAGGATGGCTCTAGGGTGGATTTTGATCTCACACTTTTTGTCCAAAATTTTAATTTCTCTCTTGCTGTTTCACGCCTCCAATCCTTCTTCTTATGGTATGGAATTGTTGTGTATATGTAGGAGACTGAATTAGGTTAACAAAATTGACATGAATCTTGAGAAATAATGGAGATTTGATTTGATTTTCGTGTATGATTTCTTTCCAAAACTTGCTTCAATCCAATATTTTTCAACCCTAATGAGCCTTGCACGAATTGGATGGCATGCTAGTTGTATATGGACTCAGAACATGCATAAAAATCTCAAGATTTGATTTGTTTTCATTATTTTACCATTTAATTTGATTTATTTTGATTTAAATGAATAAAAAATCAAAATAAATGATAAAAATAATAAAAAAATAGGTGGAAAAGCTCAGGGGTCGTGGGTCCTATTAGAAACATATTTCAAGCAAGAAAACATGGGCCCCTTTGGAAAAAAAATGCAAATTTGATCAATGTTGACTTTTGACAATTTTCCAAAAATTGCCAATTTTGACAATGCACAACTTTCTCAATTTTGACCCTAGAAGGGTGTTATTTGACTTTTTAGAAAGCTTAGGATGTCCCCTAAGCAACCCTTTTGGTCTCATCTCAATTGAGTCTTCCATGTTCATGTATGAAGCTTTGACCCAAAAGGTGTTTTTGTTGACTTTTCAAAATGACCTATAATGTCAAAATTCTTATCTTTTTGTGAGTGCATATTTTTAACTTGTGAGCTGAAGATGAATTGCAGGTAATTGTATCCTCTTCAAAATGAGCTTTGGATGGAAAATTTCTGGTAAAGTATGAAGAAGTTATGCTTGGTCAAAGTTGGGTTGACTTTTCCTACAAAACCCTAATTTAGCAACTTTTAGGTTTTGATGAATTTGGAGCATTCCTTGAGGAATCATGATCAACCCCTGATCAAATGATGGAATTCACTTCAAAATGTTTATGTTGACCCAAAATCTTGAGGTTTGACTGTAGGTGGGCCACAGTTGACTTTTGACCTAATACAGTCGATTCTCAAGCATCTGAGCAGTTGACTGAGCAAACTTCTTGTGCAAGGCATGAAACTTGACATGTATGGTATTGAAAACAAATTAAAACCTTGGAAAGAATTTGAGCCCTTTGTAGTTCACACATCTTGATGAAAGTTGAAACACTAATTTGAGGTATACTGCCTTAGGAGAGAGTTTGTCTGGTCAACTCTTGGACTTCCTTGAGCAACTTGGGGACCTCCATTGACATTTGTTGAGTAAAATGGGAGGGAAAATTTTGGGGTACAACAAGCATCTCATGAGGGCCATCCCTTCAGGCGTAACCAAATTGTCTTAAGGCTAAGCAGGGGTTGTAGGTGATACCTCCCCCAATGCCAAGTAAATGAACATTAGGGAATTCTCCACAATGGTCAAAAATAGTAACATTCTCTATAGATTGGGAACACCAATGGATGTCTGAATGTTTGAGCGCCACCAACCTTTGTGACCACCTTGAACTTGCTCTTTCTTCAATATAGATTGGGGAAGATGCTAAATAAACCATCTTGCCAAGAGAGGAGTGCAACACATAAGGACAGCTCTTTTCCTCATAGCGCGAGTGTGAAAAGAATGTAGGATGTCCCCTAGCAAAGTAGGCACCGGTTGCGGGATATGAAGATTTTGATGGCGTTCACATCTATGAGTTGGTCAGGATTTGGAAACAAAACCATCCCATAGATGAGGAGAGCCATAATTTCCTCAAAGGCTTGCAAATCCAAGGAGTTCCAACAGTTTTGGGCTTTCTCAAACAAGAACTTTGCTAGGAAACCCTTGACACCACTCCTTGTTTCCCAATTAGTTGTGACATCAGATGATTGCAAGGGTAGAACTTGAGCAATCTCTTCTGGCTTTAGGTCTCTTTCTGTACCGTTGAAAGGTAGTTGATTGAGAATGGTAATCCTCAAGAGTCAGGAGAATTCTTCCAAAGTTGGCACAAGTTAATATTCAGTAAATGTGAAGTAATGGTGTAAAGGATCAAAGAACTGAAAGAGCACCTTCATCATGTATTCATCAGTGTTGGAGGTGACCAAGTTGAGTAGGCGACCATGTCTCTCGGTGAATGGAGAATTTTCTGGAATCCTTTAAGCTAGCTCCTTAAGTTGTTGAGGGATCCTTACAAGATTGACTTGAATGGTTTTCCTGTGAATAGAATCCATGTCCTACAAAACAAAAACAAAGATAAATCCCAAAATCCTTGAAATGGTTAGTGAATGAGTATGATGTTATGATGTTCATGATTTTATGTACAAGTATGTATATACAAACAAAGAAAACAAGTCCTTAGGTTTAGGCTTGCATGGAGTCTCATAGGTAAGTACCCCCTTGAAGTTTAGTTGGCTCAAACCTGTCCTAGCAATAGTAATCGGGTTCTAAGGAGCTCAATATCACTGGTTTGTTTCCTTGGTCATTGTTTCAGCACAAGCCTCTTTAATGGCGACCGAAATATCCCAAAAAACCAAACCTCAATGAGTGTAGTATTGAGTATCTACCAACTTCGGATTGCACCAAAGTCGGTCATCTCACTACGTCCTAATGGTCAAGTTGGTCAAATAAAGGTTCTAAAAGTTCATAAGTGCTTCATGACATCACTCAACGGCCTCGTATTCTCCTTGATTAACTCAAGGGCTACTGGTACCCACAAATATGTTGCACTAACGTAGCTATTTCTTAGACCATGTCAGTATACCCCACACAGTTTCCACAATGTATTGCTACTTACCTATAAAGTATCCCAAATTCGGGTAGAGGATTCAAACCCAAACAAAGAACCATAATGTAAAGCATATAAGTAAAACAAAGAAAGCAAGTAAATGTGATCTAACCCTAAGGTAACCACACTTTTAGTATTCTCCCCAGCAGAGTCTCCAGTTTTGTGATACGGTGGGAGAACTGGCTTGGGTGTTTTGCGTTGGCTTGGGTGTTTTGCGTTTGATCACAAATGTTGCGGTTAGCAAGAGTCACCACCGACTTTTCTTTTATCCAAAAGGAAAGGTGAAAAAGCACAGGAAAGACCTTTGAGATTATTTCTTGAGTTCGGGGGGTAGATTATGAAAAGGGAAGGTATTAGCACCCTTTTCATCCATGGTTTTCCATGGGCTCTTAGTTACTTGCTAGATCACTTGCTTTTGTTTGAAGTTGTGCTTTGTGTGGTTTTTGAGAGTATTTTGTAAAGAGGCCATTGTTTTGGAAATATTTGTAATGATTCTCGTTCGTAAGAATGTATACAAAGATGTTTGATCTTTTGAAAATGTTTTCAAGTTTGAAAGATGTTTTTGAAAGTGTAAGTGTTTGTTTTGAAAATATCAAGGAGTTTTGTTTTGAAATTGAGCAAGTAATTAGGAGCATTCTACTTACTCAAAAGGTCTTTCATGTTCATTTCCTTTTTCCTTTGACATTGTTATCTTACCATTAATTTGGTAAGTAACCCTATCTTTTGATGTAAACGGGACGGGCGTGTGTCATCGTATAACCATGATTAGCAATGTTACAAGGTATCTTAGCATTCTCTTTTAGAGACTAAGATCATTTGAAAGGCAACTTAGATAGCGTCATCGAGGGACTATGATCTTATATTTTGCTTGTTTTTGCTAAGATACCTCACATGCGTAATATGGCCATTTTGTAAAGGCAACCAAGTGGATTTACCCTAGGGGTGCTTGTGTGCAAGTGTATTGTTTTTCATGCTTGATTTTGTCTTTGATTAGGGTTTTCTAGTTGATTGGTTTTAGTCTTTTCATACAAAACCCTAATTACTAGCATTTGTATATAAAGCGATAAATTACGGAATTTAAAAGTACTACGCTATTACAATACCTGTGGGAGGGGGTGTGCAAATTATAAATGGGGATTGCAAGAAAATAAACCTAATTAATCTATTACAACCATATTAAATTTGTACAAGAATTGAAATAAATAATGTACAAGATGAATAAATGTACAAAAATGTGAAATGTAAAGTAAATGGATATTTGTTTGGATTTTTATGAGAAAAGGGGTTTTGATTTTAACCTAATTAACTAGAAGAAAATAATTAATTAAACCTAAATTTACTAAGAAAAGATTTTAAATAAAACCCTAAATCTATTAATTGATTATAAATAAATTAAGCTTAAGAAAAGTATTTTTGGTATTTTTGTCTTGAAAATAATTATAGTGTTATAAAATATTTTTGGCCTTTTTTATATTAAAATAATATATTTTAATTGGTGTAAAATAAAATAACTAAAACCTATTTTTAATTAAATTTACAAAGATAATTAGTAAAATAAATAAAGTATTGATTAAATGAAATAATTTTTGTGAGAAAAAATAAATAAACTATGTCAAAATACAAATCTACTATTTTTCTATTTTTTATGATTTTTTTTTAATATTAGAAAAATATTTAAGAAAATAAATAAATAAAAAATAAGAAAAAGAAAATAAAATTGGGCCAGGGGTGTGTAAATGAAACAGTGGGGGTTAGCAAGCAAAAACAAAAACAACAAGGCCCAAGGAGGCTCGACGTCTGCCAAAAAAGAAGTCAGAATGCAAAACAATGTAAAAAAATCAAAAGGGTACCACTGGGGCTCGAACCCAGGTCCCTCTGGTTACAGGCGCGCGCTTCTACCATTGGGGTGGCTATACATTCGTTTATATGAATCAAAGCATAAATATATATGGCAAGCACGTTTCGGAGGCCAACTTTATCTTCAACCTCACGCCCAGCCAGAACCTCTGTAACTCAATCAATCCTCAACAAAAATGAAAACTGTAAACATGAAACTTGTAGCAAATTTCCTCACGGTTTCAGAAATGTAAAGCATTAAACTTATGGATCAAAGACAAACATGAATCTCATTGGCCCTAATATGAACCCTAAAAATCTCAGAAATTTCAAATCTTAAAATTCTCTAAGCTCAAACAAAATCAATGAAAACTATGAACATGGTTAGCTTTAGGGCAATGATATCTACATGTTTCATTCATAAATAAATTATTGATGATGTTTGTATGAAAAGTTCCAAAGTTAGAAAACTTACCTTGCAAGAGGGTATCGGGTTTGGAGTTTGAGAAGCTTTCAGTGAGTTCTAATTATTGGGTTAGCTTCCTCAAGTTCCCAAGAAGCTAAAGGGATGCTTACCATGAGCTGAAAGTTCCTGAGGAGTTCTGGAGAAGTCCAAGTGCAAAGCTCTGTTTTTGAAAATGGTGGATGATAATGGAGGTGTTACAGTGGTGCTGCAGGGGTTGGGATTATTTGTGTATGTTGTTTAGAAACTTTTGAAAGCAAAAGGCCAAGAAACGCACGAGTAGATTTGAAGATTGGCTTCAAAACTCAGAAATGACAAGTTTTGAAGTGTTTTTGGTGATTCTGTGTTCTAGGTCTTGTTGTACCCCAAACTTTGCCCTCCCATATTCTTCAAAGTTTTTGGCAAGCATTTGCTTAAGTCCACTCAAGGGTTGCACAGTTCAAACACCCTCATAAGCCAGTCAAATTAGGGTTTTGGTTCTTGCAAGAAAGTTGAGGTTTTCAAGGGTCCAATCAAGTCCCATATGCCTATATACATGGCCAAGCATCTACATGTCAAGTTTCAAGGTTCACAGCATCAAGTTGCACAGTCAAAAGCCCTAGTTGCTCCACAATCAACTGTAGGGGCAAAATGGTCATTTGGCAGTCAAAAGTCAGAATTTTTAGTCAACATCGTATTTTGAAGCCACAATCATCATTTGATCAAGTCTTGATCATGATTCACAAGAATGGCTCAAAAATCATCAAGGTGTCAAAAGTTTCTATTTTTGGACAACTGAAAAGTCAACTGTAACTTGACCAAGGCATAACTTTTTCATGGTTCATCAGAAAAATCCCATCCAATGCTCATCTTGAAGGGGAAGACATTTCCTACAACTCATCTTCACATTCCAAATCCAAGAAATGCTCTCACAAGAAGTTATCAATTTCAACATTATAGGTCATTTTCAAAAGTCAACAAAAAGGCACTTTAAGTCAAAGACCATAACTTGAGATTGGTAAGTTCAAATGACATGGGACTAAAGGCATTGGTTAGAGGACTTCAAGACCTTTCCAAAATGTCCAAGAACATGTTCATATGATCAAAATTGAGCAAGATATGCATTGGAGAAGTTGGGAAATTTTTGTGAAATGGCCAAAATCAACTATCCTTGAAACTTCATTTTTTGACAAAAAGGGCCCACTTTTTCCACTTGGTTCAGCTTTTCCATGCCTCCCACGTGTCCCATGATTTATTTCAAAATTAAAAATTAATTTTTCTATTTTTATTTAATTTTATTTGGTTTAATTCATTTTAAATCTTTAAAATTCAAATAAAAATCAAGAAAATTAATTAAGGGATATATTTTGTTTTGAATAGCCTTGATGCATCATGAAACACATACCAATTTCGTGTACATCCTATTTCAAGCATACAAATTCAAATTTTGGACAAAAATGGCAAATGCTTTAATGGTGATAAAGAGAAAATCTCAAACTTCATTGCAAGGCTTAAAGGTTCATTATATTGATTGATTCTCATTGCTAGACATATATGCAAGCCTTTCCAATCCAATTCACGACCTAGAACTCTCTCAAACGGCCAAACAAATTTCCAAAATTCCAAGGAAAAGTGTGAAACTGAAAACCACTTTGCAGCATAATTCAAACCTCCCTTTTGATCCAAACACAGTCCTTACGTCCCCAGGAATCGTTTGCAGCCAAGAACAAGCCAAAAACCTCAAGAACTCGTGCCACACAAGTCATACGGTTTACCTTCTTTTTCAAAATCACAATCATCCATTCATGCGTTTTTAATACTTTTTATTGATTGCATTGTGTTCACAGGACCCATATGAAGCTTTCTGTATAACTTAATTTGATTATGACGCCTTAAAACGCAAAGTACCATTGTTGAGTTCTAGGTTTTCAAAGCTCGTGATTTTGGGGTTTTTCTTATACTGCAAAATTAAGCCTCAAGACATACATGGTCAAACTCAGCATGATGAGACGAACATGAAACATACCTCGCGCCCAATTTATATTGCACGAGCGCCTAATCGCTATTTTTTAAATGCTTGCATTTTGTGGGGGTTTAAAACCCCCGCTATGTGTTTTTATATTTTACAGGAAAGGTTGAAGACGAAGGGCATGGCAATACATGATTGGCAGGTTCAAATTGGCGCGCGCGTTTCCACTTGATTCAGCATATAGTGCGCTTATTTCATATATTCCTTTTTTCTTATTATGTTTACAAACAAACGCGCTTGGCTCAGTGGTTTGGATGGACGTGTATAGACCCTTGGGACTTGGGTTTGATTCCCAGGTCCCCCCATAATTCATTGTTATTTTTTCAAATGTATTCTTGTGCAAGTTCCCAAACGTTGAACACCATACACCTTACAGATCCAAGCGCCAGGTGGCCATGATCATAGATCCAAAGGACAAAAAATGATGAATATCATGTGCTCAGTCAAAGCATGTTGCAGGCAATCCAAGAAGTCAAATGAGCTGGATTCAAATGGGCCTCAAATCTCAATCAAACCCCCCCCCCCCCCCCCATTCTGGCCCATACCCCCTTTGGGTTTGCTCCTTTTTATTATTTTGTCATTTTCTTCTTTTTTATTTCTTATTCCTTTTTATTGACAATTAACATAATTAACATTTTTATAAAAAAAAAATCCAAAAAAAAGAATTAACATCATTATTATTATTATTATTTTATTTTTGTAATTAAATACTAATAAATTGATTTAAGTTTAATTAGGCAACTTTAATTAATTTTTCTTAAATACTAAAATAATTTAGAATTAGGTTAACTTAGAATTTTAATCCTTTTATTTTATTTCATAAAAACATAAAAAACACAAAAAAATCTTTTCTTTTAATAAATTAATTAATTAGTAATTAGGCTTTATTTAATTAATTGCATTTAATTCAAAAAAGACAAAAAAATCAATTTCTTTTCTTAAAAGGGTCAAAACCCTTAGAACGTCCCCGATTAATTTTTATTCGCGCGCATTTACTTTATTTTGATTATTATGTAATTGCTTTAAAGAATGTAATAGTAATTAAGTTTACCGCTTTATTTAATTTCTCGTACTTATTTATCAAAACGGGTCTTTGTATTTTTGGCGATGTATAGATCCGCGCCTTGTAATAGCGTAGAATTTATATTTCCGCAATTTACTTTCCGCACCCCCTAACTGTTAAATGCATGAAAGAATGTATGTAAATAAAATTAACCCGTAGCTCACAAATAACATGTACAAAAACATTAACTGAAAAACAACACACAAAGCACA
Source organism: Vicia faba (assembly GCA_948472305.1). Taxonomy (NCBI): domain Eukaryota; kingdom Viridiplantae; phylum Streptophyta; class Magnoliopsida; order Fabales; family Fabaceae; genus Vicia; species Vicia faba. The sequence continues at coordinate 218,403,919 of OX451735.1, forward strand.
TGCCACTCCTAGGGTACGCTTCACTCGTTGCCTCGAAACGTGGTCATCAAGTATAGGACGTCTTAGAGGTCACCCTTTGTCTAAAGATCCAGCTGCCTCGAAACGGTTGCCTCGGATAAAAAAGGATCTAGGACATTAGGGTTACTTCTAAGGTGTCCTACCGTTGCTTCGGTGACCACACTGTCCCGATAATCAAATTGACCCGAACAACTCCAATGATGGTGCTACCTACCTCTCAATGGTGGGATAGCACTATCTAAAGGACACTTACACAGCTTAATTCCTTAGGGTAGGTAGATGACTCATGGGTACTTGCTCTTTTCAAAAAAAAGCAAAATACTTTTCACACCTTACACTTTCAAAGAGTTTTCAAATAATACTTCATACACTCTTGAGGACTGATACAAGAGTTACCTAGAAGTTTTCAAACGAACTTTTTTCAAAACCCACACACATTTGAAAAGCAAACAAATTTTGAAAATATAAGAGCAAGTACCTAAGAGCCCATGGATAACCATGGATAGAAAGGGTGCTAACACCTTCCCTTTCTATAAATCTACCTCCCGAACCGAGAAACATTCTTAAATAAGGAATTTTGCTGTGCTTTTGTCCTTTCCATGTTGGAGAACATAAAAGACGGTGGCGACTCTTGCTTACGGCGACATTTCGCGAAACCAGCTAAAAACAGTCAGTTCTATTTCCACCGATCACAGAACTGGCGACTCTACTGGGGATACTTAAAAGTGAGGTGTACCTTAGGACTAAGATCACTTATGTTTTCAATTGCCTGATTTGTTTGCTTTAATATTGTTGGGCCTGTCTTGGGAGTTTCATAGATCCTAACCCGGATCTGGGGGATACCTTCTTAGAAAGTAGCAACAAATTGTGAGGGAACTATGCGGGGTATACCGACACGGTTGAAGCAGTTTGCTACGTTGATGTGGCACTTTGGTGAGTACGGGTAACCCTTGAGTCAAGTCAAGGAGAGTACGGGGCCGCCGCGTGGTGTCGTGAAGCATCAACTGACCTTAGGAACCTTAATTGAACCATCCTGTCCTCTTTAGGGGTAGTGAGATAACTGACTTTGGTGCAGTCCGAAGTTGGTTGATACTCGATACTACACTCATTGAGGGTTGTTTTCTTGGAATATTTTGATCGCCAGTTCAGTGGCTAAATCAAAACAATGAACACAGAAAACAACCCAATGATATTGAGCTCCTTAGAACCCGGTTACTTTTGATAGGACAGGTTTTTGAGCCCACCAACTTCAAGAGGGTAGTACCTAAACTTCATGTTGGCCTAAACTCTAAGGGATGTGGTGTGACTTGTGTGCCCTATCATGTTTGCTTTTTGTGAATACTTGTGGTGTGCCTTATCATAGCATCATAACATCATACAGCATCATATGCATTGACTAACCACTTCAGGTGTTCGAATCTTCATCTTTGTTCTTGTTTTGTAGGACATGGAAACTATCCGCAGAAAGACAATTCAGGTCAACCTTGTAAGGGTCCCTCCTCAGCTTAAGGAACTTACATCCAGGATTCCCGAGAACTCTTCATTCAGTGAAAGACATGGTAGACTCATCAGCTTGGTCAATACCAACATTGAAGAGGATATGGTGAAAATGTTGTTCCAGTTCTTTGACCCTCTGCACCACTGTTTTACTTTCCCGGATTATCAGTTGGTGCCTACTTTGGAAGAGTTTTCTCAGCTTCTGAAGATTCCTATCCTTAGTCAACTACCCTACAACGGTACAGAAAAGGAGCCAAAACTTGAAGAGGTTGCTAAAGCATTATGCCTACAACCATCTGACATTAAGGGACATTGGGAAGTTAGAAGTGGTATCAAAGGGTTCTTGGCCAAGTTTCTGTTTGAGAAAGCACAAGAATGTTGGAACTCCCTTGACCTACAAGCTTTTGAAGAAGTTGTGGCACTCCTCATCTATGGGTTGGTGTTGTTCCCTAATCCAGATCAGCTTATAGATATCCATGCTGTCAAGATCTTCATATCCAGGAATCCTATACCTGCGTTACTTGGGGACATCCTTCACTAATGTTACACTCGAACCATGAGGAAAAGAGGTGTTCTCATGTGTTGTACTCCTCTCCTGGAAAGGTGGTTTATTTCGCACCTTCCACAATCAGTTTTGAAGAACGAGCGGGGTTTGAGATGGTCACAACGATTAATGGCCCTTACACATGCTGATATACATTGGTGTTCTCGGTCCAGAGAGAATGTCACTATCATTGATCGTTGCGGAGAGTATCCTAATGTTCCTTTGCTTGGAATTAGAGGGGGTATTACTTACAATCCATGTCTGGCTTTGAGGCAGTTTGGATATGCTCGGAGGGATGGCCCTCATGATATGTTGATTCCTGACATAGTTTTTGACTTCGACAACGATGCACAAGGACTTCGCCAGAGATTTATCAGAGCTTGGAGGATGCCCAACAGGGTAGATAGCAAGACACTAGGGCACAAGAACTCCATCCCCCTGGAGCCTTATCTCAAGTGGGTACGAGCCCGCTCCCAGAAGCTGGTGATGCCATATCCTCATGTTCTCCCCGTGATCAAAGAGCCAGTGTTGGAAGGAGAGGTGCCCTACACCATTCAACATCCTGACATGCCTACATCCTGGGAAGGAATGCAGAAAAGCTGGATCCAACTCAAGGAAGAACGGAATTCTCTTGAAGCCAGTCTACATGCCAGTGAGAAGAAGGTCTTGGAGCTCACCCGCCTACTACACGAGGAAAAGACTCTCAGCACTTACATTGCTCCAAAGAGGATGCGCAGTGTCTTTTGGGATTAATTATTTTGTAATGTTTTGCCCATGAGGCCCTGATGTACTGAACAAATTATTTCCTAATAAAAAGTGTGTTCTTTTTTGGCTACAACGAATTTGAACTTTCGAACCCTTGAATGCATTGCATAAATAGCATATCATGCATCATGTGCATAACAGGTACCCTTTTTTTACAGGTTGCTTAATCTTCTTCGCTGTTTATTTCAGCACTCAGTCATCATGAATCCTGAATCAACTACCGAGCAATCTATCAAGGCCCTCCAGGCCCAGAACACCCAATTTCAGGAGATGGTCATGAACTTGGCCCAAGGACAACAAGAGCTGAAGGCTTTGCTCCTGAAGAAGAAAAAGAAGAAGAGGATTGTGCTGTTCAACACTGGGCGCAGACTCGGGAATACATTGCAGAATGAAGCTGAGAGGACTACTCCATCTGTTGGGGAAGGCAGTCACCAACGGAGAGAGGTTCCTAGTCCTGTGGTCTCTGACACCGAGACAGACTTCAATGATGAACAGTACCCTCCTGCTGAGGACCGGTACAAACAACTGGAGGACAGGTTAAATGCTATGGAGATTCAACGTGTGCCTGGGTTGGATTTCGGAGACTTGGGGTTATCTTCTGGGGTGGTGATCCCACACAAGTTCAAGGCGCCTGCCTTTGTGAAGTATGACGGGGCTTCCTGCCCTAAACTGCACCTCCGCTCTTATGTAAGGAAGATCCAGCCTTACACAGCAGACAAGAACTTATGGATCCACTTCTTCCAGGAGAGTCTTTCAGGGACTCATCTCGAATGGTTCTATCAGCTGGATGGAACCAACATTCGTAGCTAGAAGGATTTGGCTACTGCTTTTTACAAGCAGTATCAGTATAATTCCAACCTCGCTCCTACGCGTACCCAACTCCAGGGTATGTCGCTAGGATCGGGAGAAGGTTTTAAGGAGTACGCACAGAAATGGAGAGACCTGGCTGGCAGGGTGCAGCCACCGTTAACGGATCGTGAACTAGTGGACATGTTCTTGGGGACCCTATTTGGTCCATTCTTCAACCATCTCATTGGTAATTCCTCTGCTGGGTTTACAGACCTGATCCTGACTGGTGAGAGGATCGAAGCTGGTATCAAATCAAGAAAGATACAGAAGGGTGCCCCCTCAAATACTGAAAAGAAGCCCTTCAAGAAGGAAGCTAGTGCTGTGTATGGTCCCAGGAGACAGAACAAACCAGAACGCCGCCAAGCTATCAACGCGGTGGTTATTTCAAAGCCTGCTGCTGCTCCTCAGCAGTACAACCAGCCAAGGGCTGAGAGGCCCAAACGGCAGTATACTCAGCTCAGCATGACTCTCTCTCAGATATTACCGCAACTGCTGTCAACTAGCCTGGTAACTGTCAAGGAAGCCCCAAAGGTGGTAAACACAGCATCTCCGAAGTACAACCCCAACGCCCGTTGCGCTTATCACTCTGATAGCCCGGGACATTCTACTGATGATTGTTGGGCCCTAAGGAATAAGGTTCATGACCTTATTGATGCTAAGGAGGTACAGTTCGAGGCGCCCGAGAAGCCTAATGTGGTGACAGCTCCCATGCCCAACCATGGGGTAAATGCTATCAGGGTTGAAGATGAAGTGGAAGAATCTGAATTCGACAGCTGGATATACCCAACAACCGAAGATGGACCAAGCAATTGGACTGCCAAAGACTCTATGCCTGTTACTTTTGTCACGCAGTAATGAACTCTTTTGTTTTTAAAGTTGTAACAAACAATATTACTAAACTCTATGGCCCGGTGTCTTACCCGGGGCACCGTGGTTTTAATTGTGAGGGTTTTTGTGTGTCACCTTCATATATCATGAATAAAAGCATTGGACGTTTTTCACATTTCAAATCTTGCGCTCCCTTTCTTTCTTTATATATATTGCAAAACAGCTATATTTACACACACTCACTCATACAGGTTTCAATCCACTCTGGATCTCACTGGTAACGACTCTGCTACTGCCAGTTATGACTTCGAAAATCCGATCAACTTAGCCGAAGACGAAGGTGAAGATGATTGTGAAGTGCCTGGTGAGCTTGTAAGACTGCTACTCCGGGAAGAGAGGGCCATTCAGCCACATGAAGAGCCAGTGGAAACGGTAAATCTGGGTACTGAGACAGACAGAAAGGAAGTCAAGATTGGTGCGAATCTGGAGGCTAGTGTGAAACAACGGTTGATTCAGATGCTGCATGACTACATGCAGGTCTTCGCCTGGTCTTACGAAGACATGCCTGGGTTGGATACTGACATTGTGGTCCATCATTTGCCTACCAAGGAAGACTGCCCTCCGGTTAAACAGAAGGTCCTCCGTATGCGTCCAGAGATGTCCGAGAAAATCAAAGCTGAGGTTATGAAACAATTTGATGTCGGGTTTCTAGCAGTGACTTCTTACCCTCAGTGGGTTGCCAACGTGGTTCCAGTGCCAAAGAAAGATGGTAAGGTCAGAATGTGTGTTGATTACAGGGATTTGAACAGGGCAAGCCCCAAGGATGACTTCCCCTACCACATATCGACGTTCTGGTTGACAACACTACTCAACATAAAGTATTCTCCTTCATGGATGGGTTCTCAGATTATAATCAAATCAAGATGGCTCCTGAAGACATGGAGAAGACCACTTTTGTTACTCAGTGGGGCACCTTTTGCTACAAGGTCATGCCTTTTGGGTTGAAAAATGCTGGGGCAACCTACCAACGGGCCATGGTTGCTTTGTTTCATGACATGATCCATCATGAGATTGAATTGTATGTCGATGATATGATTGCAAGGTCCCAAACTGAGGAGGAACACCTTGACCATCTACAGAAGCTGTTTGACCGTCTGAAGTTGTACAAGCTGAGGTTGAACCCGAACAAGTGCACCTTCGGGGTAAGATCTGGGAAGTTGCTAGGCTTCGTCGTGAGAGATAAAGGTATTCAAGTGGACCCTGCCAAGGTTAAAGCCATACAAGAGATGCCAGCTCCCAAGACAGAAAAAGAAGTCAGAGGCTTTCTAGGACGTTTGAATTACATTGCCCGATTCATCTCGCATCTAACTGCTACCTGTGAACCAATCTTCAAGCTGCTGAAGAAAGATCAAGTAGTACATTGGAACGATGAATGTCAGGCCACTTTCGACAGAATCAAAGAGTATCTCCAAGAACCACCCATTCTTATGCCTCTGGTTGAAGGGAGACCTCTAATACTATACTTGACAGTACTGGACAGCTCAATGGGGTGTGTGCTGGGGCAGCATGACGAGTCTGGCCGAAAAGAGCATGTCATTTATTACCTTAGCAAAAAGTTTACCGATTGTGAGACTCGATACTCACTGCTCGAGAAAACTTGCTGCGCTTTGGTATGGGCTGCTCGCCGGCTGAGACAGTATATGTTGACTCACACTACTCTGTTGATTTCAAAAATGGATCCAATCAAGTATATCTTCGAAAAGCCCGCCTTGTCCGGAAGAATAGCAAGATGGAAGATGATCTTGACGGAATACGACATCCAGTACACGACTCAAAAAGCAATCAAGGGAAGTGTAGTGGCAGACCATTTGGCACACCAGGCAGTGGACGACTACCAATCTATGAACTTTGAATTTCCAGACGAGGATATCATGGTAGTGACTGATTGTGAAGTACCTGGACCGGATGAAGGACCTGAGGAAGGATCCCGATGGTCTATGCACTTTGACGGAGCCTCTAACGCTTTGGGTAACAGTATCGGCGTTGTGATCATATCCCCTAAAGGCACTCATACTCCACTCACTGCCCGACTATGTTTCAACTGCACCAACAACATGGCAGAGTATGAAGCATGTATCATGGGTCTTCAAGCTGCGATTGACTTAAGGATTAGGTTTCTGAGTGCCTTCGGAGATTCCGCTCTCGTGATCAACCAGATCAAAGGCGAGTGGGATACGAAACACCCAAACCTTATTCCTTACAAAGAGTATGTGTTGACATTGATCCCCCATTTCACGGAGATAACTTTTGAACACTTCCCAAGAGAGGAGAATCAGTTGGCGGACGTGTTAGCTACGATGTCTTCTATGTTCAAAGTCAAATGGGATAACGAGGCTCCCCGAATCATTATCTGGAAACTGGATGAACCTGCACATTGTTGTGACCTTGAGGCTGAAGTGGTAACAGAAAAACCCTGGTATCATGAAGTGAAGAGGTACTTGGAAGCTCAAGAATACCCTGAGGGTGCCTATGTTAATGACAAGAAGTTCCTGAGAAGGTTCACAGCAAAGTTCTTCCTCAACAACGGCATTCTGTATAAGCGAAACCATGATTCAACCTTACTGCGTTGTGTGGATAAGACTGAAGCAGAAAAGATCATGGCAGAGCTGCATGAAGGTACCTTCGGAACACACTCCAGTGGACATACTATGGCAAAGAAGATCCTTCGGGCAGGATATTTCTGGTCCACAATGGAAGCTGACTGTTACCAACATTCTCGGACATGTCATAAATGCCAGATATATGCTAATAAGGTGCACGTTCCTCCAGTACCTCTGAATGTCTTGACAGCACCTTGGCCTTTTGCAATGTGGGGCATTGATATGATCGGCGAGATCATACCTACGGCATCCAACGTGCATCGCTTCATCCTGGTAGCGATTGATTACTTCACAAAGTGGGTTGAAGCAGCTTCCTATGCTATGGTAACCAAGAACGTCGTAGCACGATTCATTCGGCATAACCTGATTTGTCGATACAGCGTCCCGGAAAGGATCATTACGGACAATGGTACCAATCTTAACAACAAGATGATCACTGAGCTCTGCGAGCAATTCAAGATACAGCACCACAACTCTTCTCCCTACCGGCCGAAGATGAATTGGGCTGTCGAAGCGACAAATAAAAATATCAAGAAGATTGTGCAGAAGATGACAGTGACCTATAAAGATTGGCACGAGATGTTACCGTTTGCTCTTCGTGGGTATCGTACCTCAGCACGGACGTCAACAGGGGCAACACCCTTTTCTTTGGTCTATGGCATGGAGGCAGTCTTGCCTATCGAAGTCCATATACCCTCTCTCCGGATAATGAAGGATGCAGGTTTGAGCGAAGGTGACTGGATCCAGACTCTACTTGATCAATTAAACCTAATCGACGAAAAGAGACTCACTGCTATTTGTCATGGTCAAACGTATCAAAAACGGATGATCAGGGCATTTAAGAAGAAAGTCAGACGACAAGAGTATCAAGTCGGAGACCTGGTAATCAAGCGCATCATTCTTCCTCAAAGTGATCCCAGGGGCAAATGGACCCCTACGTACGAAGGGCCATTTGTGGTTAAACATGTCTTCTCAGGAGGAGCTATGATTCTAACCACCATGGATGGTGATGACCTTCCTCACCCTGCCAATGCAGACATAGTAAAAAGATACTATGCATGAATAAAAGACCCGCTAGGTTGACACACCTAGGCAAAAATAAGGGCTTCCCGGCGAACCAAAAGGGTTCGGGCAAAAATAAGGGATGAAATGAAAAAAATCTGTACACCCGGCAAGTCGAAAACCTGAAAAGGCGGCTTGGGAAAAAATGGGTATCCCGGTGGACCGAAAACCCAAAAGGGCGGTCCAGGAAAAAGTTAGGGATAAGCGTAATACTATGTCTCATTGGATCACCTTGCATCCAGAATCCGGTATCAACTATCAAGTTCAGACGGCATCGATCAATCAGCTTCATCTTCAACTGGGCAGCAAAGTGATGAGACGCTTGAAGACATAAAGGCGATAGCAGAGTTGAAACCCAGTGGGACTTTTTCACATTGCTGTTTTGTTTTCCTTTTCACAAAAATTGTATAAACTCTATTATTCGGCGGCGTTCTCTTACTAGGACGTCAGCCTCTTGTACATAAACGCCTATTTACAGGCCAATTCAAAAATCAATACAAATTCACTTTTCCAGACAAATTGCCAATTGTTTTTCCTTTATCTGTTTTGTTTTGCAAAGAACGTCCAATGTTCAATTTTTGATATATGCATTTGACATTAATTGCTAATCACAAATATTTGCATACGAAACAAAGGACTAATTACAGGTGACATCAAAAGCAGGGGCAATAATGAGTGGTCTAAGCGATCTAGTTGCTCTGTCCACCAAGGTACCAAGGTAGGTTCGGCTGAAGAACATAACCAAGTTACCTCCACTCCCCGAGAGTAAGACAAGAATCAACAATACTCTCCCCCGATCAGAGTTGGTCTCCCATCAGCCCCGAAAGGCACAGTATCTCCAGCAAGTCAGCAACACTCTCCCCAAGCAGAGTTAGTTTACTGTCAGCCTTAAGGAAGTTGGGTATCCCCAGAAGATCTCAATATTCCCCAGTGGAGTATACAGATATTCCTAAGCAAGCATCCCCGGCAATCTTGATCTAAGATTGTTCCCCGGGGGAATACCAGACACCCCAGTGGAGCTATTCCCCAGTACAGTCTCAAAAAGTCTCCCCAGGAAAGTTGAATTAATCTCCCCAATATGAAGCTTATCCCCAGTAGATTCTGGAAGCTTACCCCTGTAGAGCACGAACACGTCTCCCGGACTTTATTCAAAGATTATTCCCCACCAGGGCTTATAACTGGGTTATCCTCAGCTAAAAACCATGGAAAGATCGTCCTTGGCGAAGTTCTTCTTATCCCCGGCGGAGTTCATCAAATCTTCCAACATAGCTTATCAACAGGAATCCCCAGCGGATTTATCATCAAACCTCAGCGAAGCATCTCTCCCCACAGAGTATATTCCCCGCAGAGTAATCTCTCCAACAAGTTTATTCCCCAACGGAGTCATCTTCTCCTACCGGCTTATTCTTGCAACCATCATCCCCAGCGGAAACAAAGAACGCTACTCTTCAACATCAGCCCAGGATTCAAGCTCCCGGAATTCGTCAAGGATTTATTTTCCTAGACAAAAAACACATTCATAAACATTACATTATCATACACCATGACGCATGCATATACGCATCATAAACACACAATCTCATTTATTTTTGAGAACATCATGACATCATGCACTTCATACATCATGACATTGCATATAACTGATGTTTTGCCTTTTCAAGAAAAAGGTCAATCCAAAGATAATTACTATCAACTGTCGCAATTCCAGATTCGATTCCTGTATCCAGCCAGGGCATATCTGTTGACGACTATTTCCAGATTCGATTCCTGTATCCAGCCAGGGCACGTCTGAAGAGTTTGAAGATTCGATTCTTGTATCCAGCCAGAGCATATCCGTTGACGACTATTTCCAGATTCGATTCCTGTATCCAGCCAGGGCATATCCGTTGACGACCATTTCCAGATTCGATTCCTGTATCCAGCCAGGGCACGTCTGAAGAGTTTGAAGATTCGATTCCTGTATCCAGCCAGGGCATATCTGTTGACGACTAATTCCAGATTCGATTCCTGTATCTAGCCAGGGAACGTCTGAAGAGTTTGAAGATTCGATTCCTGTATCCAGCCAGGGCATATCTGTTGACGACTATTTCCAGATTCGATTCCTGTATCCAACCAGGGCACGTCTGAAGAGTTTGAAGATTCGATTCTTGTATCCAGCCAGGGCATATCTGTTGACGACTATTTCCAGATTCGATTCCTGTATCCAGCCAGGGCACGTCTGAAGAGTTTGAAGATTCGATTCCTATATCCAGCCAGGGCATATCTGTTGACGACTATTTCCAGATTCGATTCCTGTATCCAGCCAGGGCACGTCTGAAGAGTTTGAAGATTCGATTTCTGTATCCAGCCAGGGCATATCTGTTGACGACTAATTCCAGATTCGATTCCTGTATCCAGCCAGGGCACGTCTGAAGAGTTTAAAGATTCGATTCCTATATCCAGCCAGGGCATATCTGTTGACGACTAATTCCATATTCGATTCCTGTATCCATCCAGGGCACGTCTGAAGAGTTTGAAGATTCGATTCCTGTATCCAGCCAGGGCATATCTGTTGACGACTAATTCCATATTCGATTCCTGTATCCAGCCAGGGCACGTCTGAAGAGTTTGAAGATTCGATTCCTGTATCCATCCAGGGCATATCTGTTGACGACTAATTCCAGATTCGATTCCTGTATCCAGCCAGGGCACGTCTGAAGAGTTTGAAGATTCGATTCCTGTATCCAGCCAGGGCACGTCTGAAGAATTTGAAGATTCGATTCCTGTATCCAGCCAGGGCATATCTGTTGATGACTAATTCCAGATTTGATTCCTGTATCCAGCCAGGGCACGTCTGAAGAGTTTAGAGATTCGACTCCTGTATCCAGCCAGGGCACGTCTGTAAGCAACCTTTTGAAGTTCCAGATTCGATACTTGTATCTAGCCAGGGCATGTCTGTGAGCGACTGAGTGAAGATCAACACCTGTAACAGGCCAGAAAATTATCTTTCTCAGGTACGCAAGTTCTCGCTAAGGAATCTCTTACGCGATCGACGCCTAGATGGCATCTATAAGCCCATCCACTTACCAACAGTTCCAAATGGCATCTATAAGCCCATTCCCGACAAGGTTCTGTCACACCTCCAAATGGCATCTATAAGCCCATCCTCCTATCCATCATCTTTACAAATGGCATCTGTAAGCCCATTCCCGACATCACACTGCTAGTACTCTACTATGTGAGTCCAAATTTCTGGGCACTCTAGTGTTCAATCATCTTCCACCCTCGGATCACGAAAGGCACACAAGCCAATCTACATCCTCAGGTCTAAGAAGATTGAACAGGGGAAACTGTTGTACCCCAAAATTTACCCTCCCATATTCTTCAAAGTTTTTGGCAAGCATTTGCTCAAGTCCACTCAAGGGTTGCACAGTTCAAACACCCTCATAAGCCAGTCAAATTAGGGTTTTGGTTCTTGAAAGAAAGTTGAGGTTTTCAAGGGTCCAATCAAGTCCCATATGCCTATATACATGTCCAAGCATCTACATGTCAAGTTTCAAGGTTCACAGCATCAAGTTGCACAGTCAAAAGCCCTAGTTGCTCCACAATCAACTGTAGGGGCAAAATGGTCATTTGGCAGTCAAAAGTCAGAATTTTTGGTCAACATCGTATTTTGAAGCCACAATCATCATTTGATCAAGTCTTGATCATGATTTCACAAGAATGGCTCAAAAATCATCAAGGTGTCAAAAGTTTCTATTTTTGGACAGTTGAAAAGTCAACTGTAACTTGACCAAGGCATAACTTTTTCATGGTTCATCAGAAAAATCCCATCCAATGCTCATCTTGAAGGGGAAGACATTTCCTACAACTCATCTTCACATTCCAAATCCAATAAATGCTCTCACAAAAAGTTATCAATTTCAACATTATAGGTCATTTTCAAAAGTCAACAAAAAGGCACTTTAAGTCAAAGACCATAACTTGAGATTGGTAAGTTCAAATGACATGGGACCAAAGGCATTGGTTAGAGGACTTCAAGACCTTTCCAAAATGTCCAAGAACATGTTCATATGATCAAAATTGAGCAAGATATGCATTGGAGAAGTTGGGAAATTTTTGTGAAATGGCCAAAGTCAACTATCCTTGAAACTTCATTTTTTGACAAAAAATGGCCCACTTTTTCCACTTGGTTCAGCTTTGCCATGCCTCCCACGTGTCCCATGATTTATTTCAAAATTAAAAATTAATTTTTCTATTTTTATTTAATTTTATTTGGTTTAATTCATTTTAAATCTTTAAAATTCAAATAAAAATCAAGAAAATTAATTAAGGGATATCTTTTGTTTTGAATAGCCTTGATGCATCATGAAACACATACCAATTTCGTGTACATCCTATTTCAAGCATAAAAATTCAAATTTTGGACAAAAATGGCAAATGCTTTAATGGTGATAAAGAGAAAATCTCAAACTTCATTGCAAGGCTTAAAGGTTCATTATATTGATTAATTTTCATTGCTAGACATATATGCAAGCCTTTCCAATCCAATTCACGACCTAGAACTCTCTCAAACGGCCAAACAAATTTCCAAAATTCCAAGGAAAAGTGTGAAACTGAAAACCACTTTGCAGCATAATTCAAACCTCCCTTTTGATCCAAACACAGTCCTTACATCCCCAGGAATCGTTTGCAGCCAAGAACAAGCCAAAAACCTCAAGAACTCGTGCCACACAAGTCATACGGTTTACCTTCTTTTTCAAAATCACAATCATCCATTCATGCGTTTTTAATACTTTTTATTGATTGCATTGTGTTCACAGGACCCATATGAAGCTTTCTGTATAACTTAATTTGATTATGACGCCTTAAAACGCAAAGTACCATTGTTGAGTTCTAGGTTTTCAAAGCTCGTGATTTTGGGGTTTTTCTTATACTGCAAAATTAAGCCTCAAGACATACATGGTCAAACTCAGCATGATGAGACGAACACGAAACATACCTCGCGCCCAATTTATATTGCACGAGCGCCTAATCGCTATTTTTTAAATGCTTGCATTTTGTGGGGGTTTAAAACCCCCTCTATGTGTTTTTATATTTTACAGGAAAGGTTGAAGACGAAGGGCGTGGAAATACATGATTGGCAGGTTCAAATTAGCGCGCGCGTTTCCACTTGATTCAGCATATAGTGCGCTTATTTCATATATTCCTTTTTTCTTATTATGTTTACAAACAAACGCGCTTGGCTCAGTGGTTTGGATGGACGTGTATAGACCCTTGGGACCTGGGTTCGATTCCCAGGTCCCCCCATAATTCATTGTTATTTTTTCAAATGTATTCTTGTGCAGGTTCCCAAACGTTGAACACCATACACCTCACAGATCCAAGCGCCAGGTGGCCATGATCATAGATCCAAAGGACAAAAAATGATGAATATCATGTGCTCAGTCAAAGCATGCTGCAGGCAATCCAAGAAGTCAAACGAGCTGGATTCAAATGGGCCTCAAATCTCAATCAAAAAACCCCCCATTCTAGCTCATACCCCCTTTGGGTTTGCTCCTTTTTATTATTTTGTCATTTTCTTCTTTTTTATTTCTTATTCCTTTTCATTGACAATTAACATAATTAACATTTTTATAAATAAAAAATCCAAAAAAAAAGAATTAACATCATTATTATTATTATTATTTTATTTTTGTAATTAAATACTAATAAATTGATTTAAGTTTAATTAGGCAACTTTAATTAATTTTTCTTAAATACTAAAATAATTTAGAATTAGGTTAACTTAGAATTTTAATCCTTTTATTTTATTTCATAAAAACATAAAAAACACAAAAAATCTTTTCTTTTAATAAATTAATTAATTAGTAATTAGGCTTTATTTAATTAATTGCATTTAATTCAAAAAAGACAAAAAATTCAATTTCTTTTCTTAAAAGGGTCAAAACCCTTAGAACGTTCCCGATTAATTTTATTCGCGCGCATTTACTTTATTTTGATTATTATGTAATTGCTTCCAAGAATGTAATAGTAATTAGGTTTACCGCTTTATTTAATTTCTCGTACTTATCAAAACGGGTCTTTGTATTTTTGGCGTTGTATAGACCCGCGCCTTGTAATAGCGTAGAATTTATATTTCCGCAATTTACTTTCCGCACCCCCTAACTGTTAAATGCATGAAAGAATGTATGTAAATAAAATTAACCCGTAGCTCACAAATAACATGTACAAAAACATTAACTGAAAAACAACACACAAAGCACATGCCACTCCTAGGGTACGCTTCACGCGTTGCCTCGAAACATGGTCATCAAGTATAGGACCTCTTTGAGGTCACCCTTTGTCTAAAGATCCAGTTGCCTCGAAACGGTTGCCTCGGATAAAAAAGGATCTAGGACATTAGGGTTACTTCTAAGGTGTCATACCGTTGCTTCGATGACCACACTGTCCCGATAATCGAATTGACCCGAACAACTCCAACGATGGTGCTACCTACCTCTCAATGGTGGGATAGCACTATCTAAAGGACACTTACACAGCTTAATTCCTTAGGGTAGGTAGATGACTCATGGGTACTTGCTCTTTTCAAAAACAAGCAAAATACTTTTCACACCTTACACTTTCAAAGAGTTTTCAAACAATACTTCATACACTCTTGAGGACTGATACAAGAGTTACCTAGAAGTTTTCAAACGAACTTTTTTCAAAACCCACACACATTTGAAAAGCAAACAAATTTTGAAAACATAAGAGCAAGTACCTAAGAGCCCATGGATAACCATGGATAGAAAGGGTGCTAACACCTTCCCTTTCTATAAATCTACCTCCCGAACCGAGAAACATTCTCAAATAAGGAATTTTGTTGTGCTTTTGTCCTTTCCATGTTGGAGAACATAAAAGACGGTGGCGACTCTTGCTTACCGCGACATTTCGCGAAACCAGCTAAAAATAGTCAGTTCTATTTCCACCGATCACAGGTCTTTTCAGGGCTTAAGCATTTTTTGTCCTTTGTGGCAAATGGTTTTTGTATGTATAAGCAAAAGGTCTTGAGTGGTTTTTCAATTCATAAGTACAAGTTGCGAGCTATTTGCTATGTTACTTGATTTTCAAGAAAAGTGGGAAACCAAGTTTCAATGTGAAGTACAAGCATGGGATGGGTGATTGTAAGTGTCTAAACTATTTCTCTTATGTTATGAGACATGTATGATCAGAAGAGAACAAGTGCAAGGCTCGAGAACAAGTTTTGTGCAAAAAGTCACTTTAACAAAATGGCAATGTGCACTTTCTTCCCAAAATGGATATAAAGCATGGCCTTGCATTGAATGCTTGAAATGAGACCTCTAACAGCTGTTCAAGCAATTAATTATGGAGTGTCTAACAAGTTTGATTCCTGCAAAGTAGAGTTTATGCAGCATAACTTTGAATTTGAATTTTGTTCATCACAAAATGCCTTGTAATTCAAGTGATAAAACCCTAACTTCATCTCTTAGATTCTCCCTACTCAAAAATGATCTCAAGGAGTTCTTGGACATTTTGGAAAGCTTCCAATGTGATCTATAACCCATATTTGAACTGCTTTTGAATATTCCCCTTGGAACTATATGAAAAAGTGCCATGAAGTTGGGTCAAAATCCTGACCAAATTAGGGCAAAAATTTCACTAAGTGTTTTGTTTCATGACCGTGTATTCTTAAAATTATAACTTGAGATCCAAGCACTTTTGGAAGGAGTTGTGTAAATAAAATTTGTAGATTTCATGGAGATCTAAAACTTTCATGTTGGAAGTTTCTCTTGAATTATCTTTCATCATGGTGAAAATTTTTCTCAAAGTTGTGGAAAAAAAAGAAATTTCCAACACTTAGAAAACTTCTAAGTTTAGAAATTTTTACTTTTCAAAATGAATTTTTGAATTTTTGATTTCTTGATGAATAAGTTTCATATTTTGACATGCTTTGATGAATTGTGATATTTGGCATTTGATTTTGACCAAAAAGTCAAAGTTTGACTTTTCAGTGTACACTTGACTTTTGATCAGTTGACTGAAAATTCATCTGTCAATCCATTGGACTTGAGCAATGTTTTGAGCCATGTCATTAGGTTAAAATTATGCAATTGGACTCTTGAGATCATGCTTTAAACCAATTGATCATTTGATCATTCGTACAAAGATTTACTCGTATTCTTTCCAGTTAAAGAATATTCAAGATCTATGTTGGTTCAGCTTAAACCCCTCAATGGTTTATCCTGATAATTTCCAAAGGAACACTTCTGGTTCATATAAATCGCTCAAAGATTTGTTCTGATTCTTCCCAGTCAAACAACATACAAGACTTCTTCTGGTTCAAATAAGTCACTCCAAAGATTTATTCTGATTCTTTTCCAATTGAAATCAAGTTCAGCCTTAGTCCATTTTTTGTCAACCGTCACCTTTGGATGGAATCTACAAGCCCATCTCCATCAAATCTCCATCTTTCCTCCAAATGGCATCTATAAGCCCATTCACAATTCATCTTCGAGTGCAAATTTCTGGGCACTCTAGTGTCCAATCATCTTCCACCTTCAAGTCACGAATGGCGGATCCGCCAATCTAACTCTTCAGGTTTAAGAAGATTAAACAGGAGCAGATGTTGTACCCCAAAATTTTCCCTCTCATTTATCAAATATTTTCTCACAAGATCTCCTTTGGTTCAAGACTGCACAAGGGTTGATCAGCTCAAGACACCTCCTTAAGCACTGATGACTGGAATTAGAGTTTAAGATTGCACAAGGGTAATTGAACTTTTAAAGCCTCATATTACTTTCATGGATCATTATGTACCCCTAAGATTTCTCATGTCAAGTTTCAAGACTTGGATCACATTTTTACTCAGTCAATTGAGTAGTTAACCTAAAAATCAGTTGTATTGGGGAAAAAGTCAATTATGGCCAATTTACAGTCAAACTTCATAATTTTTTACCCATATCAACATTATAACTCATATGTATCATTTGATCAAGTTTGGACCACAATTCCTCAATAAATTTGATCAGATCATCAAAAGGGCAAAATGGTCAAAATTAGGGTTTTGACTAAGAAAGGGCAATTTCTGATTTTTGACCTAGCAAATGGTTAATTGGTTTGAGGCATGATCTCAAGGTTTCAATTGCATCATTTTGACCTAATTACATGACTAAAAATATCCCTCAAGATCAATTGATTGATAGTTGATTTTCAGTTAACTGATCAAAAGTCAATTGTATACTGAAAAGTCAAACTTTAACTTTTTGGTCAAAATCAAGTGTCAAAGATCACAATTCATCAAAACATGTCAAAATATGAAACTTGTTCATCAAGAAATCAAAAAGTCAAGATTTCATTTTGAAAAGTCAAAGTTTCCAAACTTAGAAAAAAGTTTAAGTGTTGAAAACTTCATATTTTTTCACAACTTTGAGCCATTTTTTCACCATGATGCAAGATGATTCAAAAGAAACTTTCAACATGAAATTTGTAGATCTCCATGATATCTAAAACATTTCTTTACACAACTTCTCCTAGAAATTTTTGGATCTCAAGTTATTAATCCATGAAGTCATGGTCATGAAACTAAACACTTAGTAAAAATTTTGCCCTAGTTTAGGCAGGATTTTGACCTAACTTCATGGAAATTTTTCATATAGTTCTAAGGGGAATTTTCAAAAGTGATTCGAATAGGATTTGTAGATCACATGACAAGCTTTCTAAAATATCCAAAAACTCCTTGAGATCATTCTTGAGCAAGGAGAATCGAAGAGAGGAAGTTAGGGTTTCAAACTGAAATTATAGGTCATTTTGTGATGAACAAGAATTCAAATCTCAAGCCTATGTTGCACAATATTGCTTTGCAGGCCTCTAAACCTCAAGATCTCTCCCTAATCAGTAGATTACACTTGCTTTTGAGCTATTATCCATTTAATTCAAGCTTTATCCAAGATAATTTTCCATTAATGACACAAAGGCACCATTGCCATTTACATAAAGCAAGCTTTATGCAAAGTCAACTTACATTGAGCTTTGCACTTGTTCCTTCTGCACAAACTTCCTCTACAAAGTCAGATAAGAATGTTTAAAGTTGGTAACCACTCTATATAGCTTTGTACTATGCATTGAAACTATGTTTGTCAACCTTACTTCAAAAACAAGCCAAGAAGCCAAAACATGTGATCTTGTACTTCTGACCACCTCAAGTATCCAAACCTTTTCCATACATATAAACAAG
The DNA here is from genome assembly GCA_948472305.1 of Vicia faba. Taxonomy (NCBI): domain Eukaryota; kingdom Viridiplantae; phylum Streptophyta; class Magnoliopsida; order Fabales; family Fabaceae; genus Vicia; species Vicia faba. The sequence continues at coordinate 218,422,358 of OX451735.1, forward strand.
TTATTTGCAAGAAAAGACATGCATACATAAGCCCTAAAATACATAAGAACTTAGAACTGTATCAAAAATCACCATTGTTGCATATTCTGACCAAAAACTTGAAACTCACATCTCCCTCGTGCGTTTTCAAGCCTTTTGGTTCCTAAAGCTTCTAAACATCAAATACAACTCATCCCTGACCCTGTTACACGACTGTAACACCATTTGTACCATCTTCCATTTTCAAAAACAGAGCTTTGCACTTGGACTTCTCCAGTACGATTCAACCATCTCCAATACAAACTAAACATTGCATCAACATCCTAGAGGGTCACTGAAGTTATTCTGATCATCACAACACCTTGAGAAGTGCTCAAACTCAGAATACGATTTCCAGTTTTGAGGTAAGTTTCCTTAACTTTGAACTCTCTCTACAAGCATCATTATTGATTCATTTGTGAAGATAAAATGTAGACCTCATTACCCTGAAGTTGTACATATCCTTAGTTTTCATTTACATGGCTTGAGCTTAGAGAATTTTAAGTTTGAAGTTTCTGAAAAAATTAGGGTTCAAATTAGGGCCAGAGAAATTATCATTCATCTTTGATCTATAGTTTTAGCTGTTTACATGGTTAGATTCGTGAGAAAAAATAGCATAACTTTCATGTTTGCATTTTCCATTTTTGTTGAGAAATGAATGAGATACAGGTGGTTTGGCTGGCTGAAGGTTGAAGACGAAGTACAGGTCATGGAGACGTTTTACATTATGTATTTATTCTTTCAGTTAAGTTAATGGGTGTACAGCCACCCCAATGGTAAGTCAGCGCGCGTTATTGGTAGAGGTCATGGGTTCGAACCTCAGCGCTGCCTTTTGCATTTTTTCTACACTTTTTTGTCATTTTTCCTTTCAAGTAGCGCTTGGGCCAGCAGAACCTTGGGCCTGACTTTTTTCTTAACATTACCCCTTGTTTCACTTTCTAACCCCCCTGACTTTAATTTTATATTTTTATTTTATTTTTATTTTATTTATTATTATTATTATTATTATTACTATTATTATTATTATTATTATTATCTTCATCAATAAAAATCCAAAAATATTTATATGTTATTATTTATATTTATTTAATTTATTTTTCTTCATAAAACTAAAAGAACAAAAAAAAAACATTTCCTTTAATAAATTAATTTCCTTTTTAAAATACTTAGATAATTAGTCTCAATTATTATTAAATTATTTTCTTGTAAATTAAAATCAATTTAGAACTTAGGACTTTTATTTAATTAATTTTATTTACTAATTTAATCAAATTCACAAAAACCCTAAAAAACTTGTTTTCTTTAATAAATTAACTTCTTTTATTAACTTAGTTTTAATTTTCTTATTCTATTCAATTATTTTATTTTAATTAATTAGGTCAAAACTTTTAAATACAAAAAATCCATTCCTTTACCTTTTCATACTTGTACATTACATTTATTCATTTTTGTATATTTATTCAAATTCAATATGGTTGTAATAGATAATTAGGGTTTTAATTTCTTGCAATTCCCCATTCATAAACTTGTACCCCCATCCCTTAAAGCGTTGTAATAGCGTAGGAAATTTAAATTCCGCAATTTAATGCTTTATATACAAATGCTAGTAATTAGGGTTTGTATGAAAAGATTAAAACCAACAAATAGAAAACCCTAATTCAAAGACAAATCAAGCATGAAAACCAATACACTTGCACACATACACCCCTAGGATAAACCCACTTTGTTGCCTTACAAAAATGGCCATATTATGCATGTGAGGTATCTTAGCAAAAACAAAAAAAATACAAGATCATAGTCCCTCGATGACGCTATCCATGTTTCCTTTCAAAATGATCTTAGTCCCTTAAAGAAAATGCTAAGATATCTTACAATATTGTTAATCATGGCTATACGATGACCCTTGTCCGTCACTTTTACATCCAAAGATAGGGTTACTTACCAAATCAATGGTAAGATAACAATGTCAACGGAAAGAGGAAATAAACATGAAATACTTTTTGAGTAGGTAGATTGTTCCTAGTTTCTTGCTCAATTTCAAAACCAAAATATCCTTGCTATTTTCAAAACAAACACCAACACTTTCAAAACATCTTTCAAACTTGAAAACATTTTCAAAAGATCAACACTTTGTATACATTCTTACGAACGAGAATCATTACAAAGTTTTCCTAAACGATGGCGCCTTTTCAAAATACTTTCAAAATCCACACAAAGCACATTTTCAAACAAAAGCAAGTGATCTAGAAAGCAACTAAGAGCCCATGGAAAACCATGGATGGAAAGGGTGCTAACACCTTCCCTTTTCATAATCTACCCCCCGAACTCAAGAAAACATCTCAAAGGTCTTTCCTGTTCTTTTCAGCCTTTCCTTTTGGATAAAAGAAAAGTCGGTGGCGACTCTTGCTAACCGCAACATTTACGATAAAATGCAAAACAACCAAGTCAGTTCTCTCACTGTGTTATACAAACAAAGCAATTTCAAAAGTGATCTAGCAGGCAACTAAGAGCCAATAGATAACTATGGATGAAAAGGGTTCTAACACCTTCCCTTTTCATAATCTACCCCCTGAACTCAAGAAAACATCTCAAAGGTCTTTCCTGTTCTTTTCACCCTTTCCTTATTGGATAAAAGAAAATTTGGTGGCGACTCTTGCTATCCGTAACAATTGCGATCAAACGCAAAAGAACCAAGTCAGTTCTCCCACCGTATCACAATATCCAAGAAGGTCCCTCGAGAAATTATGAGGATGTATGCTTCAGATGCAGAACGAAAGGTCACTGGTATAATATATGTAGAACACCAGATATTTTATGTAAAAGACAAATGACATCTGTAGAGGAAAAAGAAAAAGAAGTGAATTTTAATGAGATTGAACCCATAAATGATAATACCTATTCTGAGACTTGTAATACGGTGGAAGAACTGACTTTTTTAGCATTTTATCACAAATTTTGCGGTTAGCAAGAGTCTCCACTAACCTTTTTTTATCCAATAAGGAAGAAGTGAAAAGAACAGTAAAGACCTTGATAGATTTTGAGTTAGGGCGTAATTTATGAAAAGGAAAGGTGTTAGCACCCTTTTCATCCGTAGTTATCTACGGGCTCTTAATTTCTAGCTCACTTTGAAAATTTGCTTTGTGTGTGTGTGTGTTGTACCCCAAAATTTTCCCTCTCATTTATCAAGTATTTTTCTCATAAGATCTCCTTTGGTTCAAGACTGCACAAGGGTTGATCAGCTCAAGACACCTCCTTAAGCACTGATGACTGAAATTAGGGTTTGATATTGCACAAGGATAATTAAACTTTTAATTCCTCATATGACTTTCATAAATCATTATGGACCCTCAAGATTTCTCATGTCAAGTTTCAAGTCTTGGATCACATTTTTGCTCAGTCAATTGATTAGTTGACCTAAAAATCAGCTGTATTGGGGAAAAAGTCAATTGTGGCCAATTTACAGTCAAACTTCATAATTATTTATCCATATAAACATTGTGAACTCATATATGTCATTTGATCAAGTTTGGACCATAATTCCTCAAGAAATCTAATCAAATCATCAAAAGGGCAAAATGGTCAAAATTAGGGTTTTGACTGAGAAAGGGCAATTTCAGATTTTTGACCTAGCAAATGGTTAATTGGTTTGAGACATGATCTCAAGGTTTCAAACTCATCATTTTGACCTAATTTTATGACTCAAAACTTCCCTCAAGATCAATTGATTGATAGTTGATTTTCAATCAACTGATCAAAAGTCAACTGTATACTGAAAAGTCAAACTTTGACTTTTTGGTCAAAATCAAGTGTCAAAGATCACAATTAATCAAAACATGTCAAAATATGAAACTTGTTCATCAAGAAATCAAAAAGTCAAGATTTCATTTTGAAAAGTCAAAATTTCCAAACTTAGAAATTTTTCTAAGTATTGAAAACTTCATATTTTTTCACAACTTTGAGCCAATTTTTCACCATGATGCAAGATGATTCAAAGGAAACTTTCAACATGAAAGTTGTAGATCTCAAGTATATATAAAACATTTATGAACACAACTCCTCCTAGAAATATATGGATTTCAAGTTATGATTTTGTGAATACATGTTCATAAAACTTGGAAACTTAGTGAAATTTTGCCCTAGTTTAGGCAAGATTTTGACCTAACTTCATGGCAATTTTTCACATAGTTACAAGGGGAATTTTCAATAGTGACCAACATAGGGGTTGTAGAGGATGTTACAAGATTTCCAAAATGTCCAAGAACTCATTGAGATTATGTTTGAGCAAGGAGAATCGAAGGCATGAAGTTGGCATTCCATTCTTGAATTATAGGTCATTTCCATGATGAACAAGAATTCAAATCCAAGCCTAGGCTGCATAATCTTTGCTTTGCAGGCCTCAAACTTGTTTGGCACACCATAATTAAATGTTTGCACAGCTGTTAGAGGCTTTAATTCAAGAATTTAATGCATTGCCCATGCTTAATTCCATTTTAGGAAGAAAGTAACTGTTCCATTCTATTAAAGTTGCTTTAACCACAAAATCAGATTTGTCTTGAGCATTGAACTTGTCCTTTCTGCACAAGCTTTCCCTACACAATCAGAGTAAGCATGTTTAAAGGTTACAGCCACCCTACAAGATTTGTACTTCACATTGAAACAAGATGTTTCAAGCTTGCTTCAAAAACAAGCAAAATCCCATAACTTGTAGGTGTGTGATTCTGACCCTCTCAAGCCTCACAATCTTTTCCATACATATGCACAAGTCATTTGCAAGCTAACACACGCATGCTCAAGCCCTGAAACCCCCTAAAGAACAGAACAACCAAAAACATCTCAAAACTTGCCATTTCTGAGTTTTGAACCCAATCTCTAAATTTGCTCGTGCGTTTCTTGGCATTTTACTTTCAAAAGCTTCTAAGTAACATATACAAACAATTCCAACACCTGCAACACAATTGTAACACCTCCATCACCATCCACCATTTTCAAAAACAGCACCTTGCAGGTTGACTTCTCCAGACACTGATGAAGATATGGTGAAGGTTCTCTTCCAATTCTTTGACCATCTACACCATTGCTTCACATTTCCTGATTATCAACTTGTGCCAACTTTGGAAGAATTCTCCCAACTCTTGAGGATTCCCATTCTCAATTAACTACCCTTCAACGGTACGAAAAGAGATCCAAAACCAGAAGAGATTGCTCAAGCCATACACTTGCAACAATATGATGTCACAACTAATTGGGAAACAAGGAGTGGTGTCAAAGGTTTCTTAGACAAGTTCTTGTTTGAGAAAGCTCAAGACTGTTGTAACTCCTTGGACTTGCAAGATTTTGAGGAAATTGTGGCCCTTCTCATCTATCGGATGGTTTTGTTTCCAAATCCTGACTAACTCATAGATGTAAACACCGTCAAAATCTTCATGTCTCGTAACCCGGTGCCTACTTTGTTAGGAGACATCCTACATTCTTTTCACTCTCGCACTATGAGGAAAAGAGGTATCCTCGTGTGTTGTACTCCTCTCTTGGAAAAATGGTTTATTTCGCATCTTCCCAAATCTGTATTGAAGAACGAGCAAGGTTCAAGGTGGTCCCATAGGTTGATGACGCTCAGACATTCAGATATTCATTAGTGTTCCCGATCTGTGGAGAATGTTATTATCATCGACCGTTATGGAGAATTCCCTAATGTCCCCCTACTTGGCATTATAGGAGGTATCACTTACAACCCCTTCTTGGCCTTACGATAATTTGGTTACGCCCGAAGGGATGGTCCACATGAGATGCTTATTCAAGGGTTGGTATTTGATTAGGAGAATGATAATCAAGGTTACCGCCAGAGGTTTATCCGAGCTTAGAGGATGTCTAACAAGGTAGATAGAAAGACGCTGGGGCACAAGAATTCCATCCCCCTTGAGCCTTACCTTAAGTGGGTGCGAGCTCGTGCTCAGAAACTTGTGATGCCTTATCCTTCCATCTTACCAATTATCATAGAACATGTTGTGGAAGGAGATGTCCCATACATTATCCTTCATCCTAACATTCCCACCTCTCTCGAAGACTTGCAAAGGGATTGGATACAGCTTAAGGGGGAGCGAGACACTTTCGAGGCCCAATTCTACGCCAATGAGAAGAAAGTTTTGGAACTCACCAAGCAACTTCATGAAGAGCGGAGTCTGAACGCCTATATCGCACCAAAGAGGATGCGTTCAACCTTTTTGTCTTAAAATTTTGTATTTTATTTCTTTGTAATCTCAAAGAGGCATGATGTACTCAAACTTTGATTTATTAATATAACGTGTGTTCCTTTTTGTCTAAAGCAAATTTAAATCTCTAATTTCCTTGAAATCATTTGCATATGCATCTTCATTCATCATAACACAAACAGGTTTCTTATAACAAGCCTCCTTATCTTTCTACTGTTTATTTCAGTGAGATGGATATTGAACAGACAGTAAAAGATCTCCAGGCACAGAATGCCCAGTTTTAACAAATGTTCTTGACTCTAGCAAAAGGACAAGATGAGTTGAAAACCCTGCTGATCAAAGAAAAGAAGAAGAAAGCAAAGAAATCAACTAGTGTTTTGAATCTGGGAAGAAGGTTCAAAGGACCAGCCAGACAAACTCTAGACTTCACAACATCGTCAGGTGAAGGGGCTAACCAAGAAGGGAAAAACAAGGAAGTGACTGACCCTCCAGAATCTGAAGAGGAAAAAGAGGCTGACTACTCTGAAGAGCAGTATCCTCCAGCTGACGACAAATACATACAGTTAGAAGATTGCCTCAATGCTATGGAGATCCAGAAAGTACCTGGGTTGTATTTTGAGGAGCTAGGACTTGTCTCAGGGGTTGTCATACCGCAGAAATTCAAGGTCCCCACTTTCGCTAAATATAACGGTGTCTCTTGTCCAAAGTTGCATTTGAGATCATATGTCAGGAAAATTCAACCCCATACTGCGGATAGGAATCTATAGGTGCATTTCTTCCAAGAAAGCTTGTCAGGAACGTAGTTGGATTGGTTCTATCAGTTGGAAGGGACCAACATCGGCAATTGGGAAGATTTGGCAGTCGCTTTTTACAAGCAATACCAGTATAATGTTGACTTAGCTCCAACACGGACACAGTTGCAAGGCATGTCTATGGGAACAGGTGAAGGTTTCAAGACCTATGCTCAAAAATGGCGAGATCTCGTGGGAAGGGTCCAACCCCCTCTATCTGACAGAGAATTGGTGGATATGTTCTTAGGCACGCTATCTGGTCCATTCTCTAAACACTTGATCGAAAGCTCCTCAGCTGGATTTACCGAATTAATCATGATCAGTGAACGGATATAAGCGGGTATAAAAAGTGGGAAAATTCAAAGAGATGCATCCTTAAGCGCGTAAAAGGCCCTTTACCAGAAAGAAGGAGGTCAGTGTTGCATATGACCATAGGAATTAGGACAGAACTGAACAACGTCCAGCGGTAGGGGTTGTCATGATCTCTAAGCCTGCACCTATTCAACAAAGGAATAACCAGCCTAGAACGGAAAGGTCGGTAAGACAGTTTACCCGGATAAATATGACGATGTCTCAAGTCTTGCTGCATTTGTTGAAATCTAATCTGGTGACCTTGCGGGAAGCTCCGAAGAATCCCAACACTGCCTCTCCCTGTTATAACCCAAATTCCCGTTGTGCTTACCATTCAGAAAGTCCAGGTCATGATACAAACGATTGCTTGGCTTTAAAAAACAAGGTGCAAGACCTTCTCGAGGCAGAGGAAATTGAATTTGACGCTCCTGAGATCCCAAATATTATCACTGCTCTTATGCCTAAGCACGATTGTGGTGTTAACGCTGTTGAAGATGATGTGTTTGTTGTTGTTGTTGATGAACTTATTACTCCTCTCCTAACCGTCAAAATGAACCTGTTGAAGGACGGTTTATTTCTGGGCTGTGGTGAAGGCTGCCACCTCTGTTTATCCCTACCAACTGGCTGTCATTTATTGAAGGCAGGTGTCCAATGCCTGATGGATGACAAAGAGATTTTGTTTTAAAAGACTCCCATTCCAACCATTGCTTACAAGGATGTTTAAATAGTAACCATTTCTGCCAATCCTCCCAGGGTCTCCACCAAAAGACCCGTTAGGATTACATCTGTTTCGAAGGTGACTCCACTGATAATTACTATGCCAGGGCCGATCCCATACTCCTCAGACAAAACTATTCCCTGGAACTATGGGGGTGATGTCTACTACCACGGCGTCAAGCAAGAATGGCTGGTTGTAGAAGACCCGGTTTTTGAGAGGGCTGACCCCGACATCGGCAACATTGTGGGAACCAGCAAAATAACCATAAGTGGAAGAGTGTTCTCCCCAGAGATTTCTCCTCCGAAAATTGTTACCGGTCCTGTGATCATTCCTGCTTTTGTTCCTGCTGATACTACTACTACAGTTCCTGTGGTTACCCCTGTGACACCCCTATCACCGAGTCGACCGAGACTCGGGGCAAAGGCATTTTAGTTGAACCTGTCTGAATGAAGGTGCAATCAGTATCTATCCCAGAGGCTTCCAAGAAGGAAATGGAAGAAATTTTGAAAATTATAAAGAGAAGCGACTACAATGTAGTCGAATAGCTAGGGAAGACCCCTTCAAAGATTTCTATGCTAGCTTTATTGTTGTGCTCCGATACTCATGTGAAGGCCTTGGTGAAATTTCTTAAAATTGCCCATGTGCCACAAGAAACCTCTGCTGACCAATTCGAAGATTGTGTGGCCAGTTTGACATCTGATAACGGTTTGGGCTTTTCTGATACTGATCTGACACCTAGAGGGAGGAAACACAATGAGGCGTTGCATATCTCTGTCGAATGCAGGGGCACTAGTTTGGCCCATGTCCTGGTAGATACTGGTTTATCATTGAATGTGCTGCCTAAGAAGGCTCTGGGTAGATTAGACTGTGAAGGCTTGACCTTAAAACCCAGCAACATAGTGGTAAGGGCCTTCGACAGTTCGAAGAGAATGGTGCACGGTGAGGTGGACATCCCCATTAAAGTTGGAACTCAGACCTTTGATTCAACTTTCTATGTGATGGATATTCTCACTTCCTATTCCTATTTATTGGGCCGAACTTGGATTCATGACGCTGGTGTCGTCACCTCTATATTACATCAGATGTTGAAGTACCCAATCAAGGGAAAATCATAACTGTCCATGGAAAGGAGGAATATATGGTCAGTCACCTGAACTCCTTCAGATATGTGGAAATGGATGGTGAATTCATCAAAACTCCGTGTCAGCATTTCGAGGAAGTCCCACAAACAGTTGTGGCAACCAAGACTGTTTCCAAAGTTCTGAAGATTACCAGACCTCCGCTGAAGATGGCTTCTCTGAAGGATGCCAAGGCAATGGTCGAAGAAGGTGGGTGTATCATTTGGGGAAAACTCCTGGATATTCCCCACAAATCTGACAAATTTGGTGTGGGTTTTACTTCAGGAGCCCAGAAATCTGTTCGTCGTGCTCGTGCCGGAGAACCACCTTTGCGGATCAGCAACCATGGAGTCAACACAGTGGAGGATAGTGATGACAGTTGTGACCTGGAAGAATGGATTTTTCCAACTATCAACGGAGGACTCAACAACTGGGAAGCCAAAGAATTTGTCCCTATTACTTTTATCCAACAGTAATTGTCTTTAAATTTTTGTCGGATTTGTAATAATTAAACAATTTAGACTTTTAAAACCTTGTGTCTTACCCGAGGCACAACGGTCCATTTGTAAGGGTTGTTACTTCATTTTCATATGTCATCAATGAATCATGGATGTTTTTGCATGCAAATTTTACGCTCTTTGTTCTTCTTTTTCTACATTTTTATTTTTTCAAAGATAGTTATGCTTTTACACTCACTCACATATCAAAATGCAGATCCACATCCACTCAGGATCCAGTGGGTAATGATTCTGCTATGGCCTATTGTGACTTTGAAAATACGATCCACCAAGCCGAAGATGAAGGTGAGGAAGATTGTGAGGTACCAGGGGAACTAGCCAGGTTACTACAATAGGAAGAAAGGACCATACAGCCCCACGAAGAACCGGTTGACACAATTAACTTAGGTACCAAAGAGGACAAGAAAGAAGTCCAGGTAGGTGCCAATCTGGAACCTAGTGTCAAGTAGCGCTTAACTCAGTTACTACATGACTATGTTGAGGTCTTTTCTTGGTCATATGAAGACATGCCAGGACTTGACGCTGATATCGTGGTCCATCGTCTACCGACAAAAGAAGACTTCCCTCTGGTAAAATAGAAAGTTTGTCGCATGCGGCCAGAAATGTCAGAGAAGATCAAGACTGAAGTCATGAAACAATTCAATGTCGGATTCTTAACCATCACCTCATATCCATAATGGGTCGCCAATGTTGTTCCAGTGCCTAAAAAGGACGGTAAAGTATGCATGTGTGTAGATTACAGAGATTTGAATAGGGCAAGCCCTAAGGATGATTTTCCGCTTCCCCATATCGATATTCTGGTTGACAATACCGCACAGCATAAATTGTTCTCATATATTGATGGTTTCTCAGGCTATAATCAAATCAAAATGGCACCTGAGGACATGGAGAAAATGGCCTTCGTCAAATAGTGGGGCACGTTCTGTTACAAAGTTATACCATTCGGGTTGAAAAACGCTGGGGCAACTTATCAGCGTGCCATGGTAGCTCTGTTTCACGATATGATCCATCACGAGATAGAGGTCTACGTGGATAACATGATAGCCAGATATCAAACTGAAGAGGAACATCTTGACCATTTGCAGAAACTGTTTGAAAGGCTAAAGAAATACAAGCTAAGGTTGAACCCGAGTAAATGCACATTTGAAGTGAGGTCTGGTAAACTCCTAGGCTTCATCGCCAGCGGTAAAGGTATCGAAGTGGACCCTGCAAAGGTAAAAGCAATACAAGAAATTCTTGCTCCTTGCACCGAGAAGGAAGTCAGAGGATTCCTAGGACGGCTAAACGACATCGCCAGATTCATTTCTCACCTAACCGTTACTTGTGAACCAATCTTCAAATTACTAAAGAAAGATCAAGTGTTGGATTGGAATGACGTCTGCCAGGCTGCCTTCGACAGGATCAAAGAGTACCTTCAAGAGCCTCGTGTTTTGATGTCACCGATCGAGGGAAGACCTTTGATCATGTATCTAACTGTCTTGGAAAATTCAATGGGGTGTGTGTTGGGGCAGCATGACGAGTCTGGCCGAAAAGAGCATGCAATATACTACCTGAGCAAAAAGTTTACTGACTGTGAAACCAGATATTCACTGCTCGAGAAAACTTGCTGCGCTCTGGCATGGGCTGCTCACCGGCTAAGACAGTATATGTTGACTCATACTACCTTATTGATATCCAAGATGGATCCAATTAAATACATATTCGAAAAGCTCGCCCTCTCTGGAAGGATAGCAAGATGGAAGATGATCCTGACTGAATACGACATTCAATACACTACCCAAAAAGCAATAAAGGGCGGTATGCTAGCCGATCACCTTGCTCATCAGGCTGTGGATGACTACCAATCCATGAAATTCGAGTTCCTAGATGAAGACATCATGATTGTAAACAATTGTGAAGATTTCAGACCATATGACGAACCTGAACAAGGATCCCGATGGACCTTGGTTTTTGACGGAGCTTCCAACGCACTCGGCAATGGCATAGGTGATGTGATCATATCCCCTGAAGGATGTCATACTCCCTTCACTGCAACACTTTGTTTCAACTGTACCAATAATATGGTGGAATATGAAGCGTGTATTATGGGTCTCAAAGCCGCCATATATTTGGGAATCAAGTCCTTAAGGGTATTTGGAGATCCAGCCTTAGTCGTCAGTCAGATCAAAGGAGAATGGGACACGAAGCACCATAATCCCATCCCCTGTAAAGAACATGTGTTGACATTAATCCCACATTTTGAGGAAATTACCTTTGAGAATTTTCCACGAGAGGAAAATCAACTAGCGGACGCGCTAGCCACTATGTCATCCATGTTTAAAATCAAGTGGGATAACGAGGCTCCCCAGATCACCATTGAGCGGATGGATGAACCAGCTTACTGTCACGAGATTGATATTGAAGAAGTAGTGGACAAGCATTGGTTCCATGAAGTTAAGAGGTATCTCAAGGACCAAGAGTATCCGGAGGGAGCTTCAGTCAATGATAAGAAGTTCTTGAGAAGATTCTCTGCTAAGTTTTTCCTCAGTGCATTCTCTACAAGCGCAACCACGACTCTACTTTGCTTCATTGCATAGACAAGAGTGAGGCCGACAAGATCATGGTTGATCTACATGAAGGCACTTTTGGCACCCATTCTAGTGGGCACACGATGGCTAAAAAGATCCTACGGGCGGGGTACTACTGTTCTACCATGGAAGCAGATTGCCATCAGCATTCACGAACCTGTCACAAGTGTCAGATCTATGCTGACAAAGTACATGTGCCTCCAGTTCCTCTAAACGTCCTGAATGCTCCCTGGCCATTTGCGATGTGGGGCATCGACATGATTGGAGAAGTCAAACCTACAGCTTCTAATGGACACTGCTTCATCTTGGTGGCCATTGACTACTTCACAAAGTGGGTTGAGGCAACTTCTTTCGCTTCTGTTACCAAGAACGTTGTGGCCTGATTCATCAAACAGAATCTCATCTGTTGGTACGGTATCCCTGAGATAATCATTACGGATAATGGTACCAATCTCAATAATAATATGATTACCGCACTATGTGTGCAATTCAAAATCCAGCACCATAACTCTTCTCCTTACCGGCCAAAGATGAATGACGTTGTCGAAGCCGCAAATAAAAACATCAAGAAGATCATACAAAAAATGATAGTGACCTACAAGGACTAGCATGAGATGTTACCATTTGCTCTCCATGGTTACCGTACCATGGAGCGCACATCAACAGGGCCAACTTCTTTCTCTTTGGTATACAGTATGGAAGCCGTCCTACCAATTTAAGTCCAAATACCTTCTCTGAGAATCATAAAAGATGCAGGGCTGAATGAAGATGAGTGGATTCAAACTAGACTTGACCAGTTGAACTTGATTGATGAGAAGAGACTTACGGCTGTCTGTCATGGTCAGATGTACCAAAAACGTATGATCAAAGCTTTTAACAAGAAGGTCAGACGTCAGGTATATTGGGTTGGTGACTTGGTAGTCAAGCGTATCATATTACCACAAGGTGATCCCAGGGGCAAATGGACTCCTACATACGAAGGACTATTTGTGATCAAAAGCATATTCTCTGGTGGAGCAATGATCTTAACCACTATGGATGGTGACGACCTTCCGCATCCTGTAAACGCGGACATAGTCAAAAGATACTACGCATGAATAAAGACCCGCTAGGTCGACTGGCCTAGGCAAAAATTAGGGCATCCCGGCGAACCGAAAAGGTTCCGGCAAAAATTAGGGATAAAATACAAAAAAATTTGTACAGCCGGCAAGCTGAAAACCCGAAAGGGCGGCTTGGGCAAAAAAGGGTATCCCAGTGGACTAAAAACCCGAAAGGGCGGTCCAGGCAAAAGTTAGGGAATTAAAGTGTATCACTATGTCCCGTTGAATCACCATACAGACAACTTTTAGTATTGACTGACAAACTCAAATGGTTCTAATCAATCCAATCAGCTTTGGACAAAGCAGCAAGTGGACGAGACGCTCTGAGACATGAAGGCTATAGCAGAATGGGAACCCCATGGGATTATTTCACATAGCTATTTTTTCTTTGTATCAATTTTCATTTTCTACGATGACACTCCCTTACTAGGATGTTCGTCTCGTTGTACAAAAAATACTTATTCAAGTTAATACAAAGATATTCCTTTGAAAGTACAAAACTATCTGTTTTTCTTTTATTTCCGTGTTTTGTTTGCAAAAACGTCCAATGATTATTTTTGAACATATGCATTTAAACGTGATTACCGTTTACAAATGAGCAAAAAAAAAGGGGGAACAGAAAATAGAAAGACAATCACTGATGACTTTAAGAAATGTGATAATATCTATAGACCATTCCACAAAATTCCCCGCATATATTTTTTTCCAGCAAGAGCGAAAACCAGGACATCCCACTACAGGATCACTAACGTAGCTCCAGTATGTAGCCTAATGGTATCAAGTTCTCTCACATCCCCGACGAAACAAAACTTCCAGTTACCGCTCCAAGGATTCCCCCAGTGAAAGTCGCCCAGTTTCTCAGGATTCCCCAATAGGATTTCACGAGGTCCACAAACAATGCACGACGTTTCCCTTCCACAACGGAGTTTAATTATCTAAAAAATGGAAACATCATCCATCAACACTTCAACCTCAAAATATGAAGACTTACACTCCTCATTCCCAGCAGTACTCAGGGATTTATTTTCCCCGACTCCAGCAACACTGCGGCATAACAATTAATGTGTCCATACATTACATCCATACGTCATAGCATTGACAACACAGATGCATACAACACAATCTCATTTATTTTGAGAAACAGCATTATACCGTGCATTTCATACATCATGGCATTGCATGCAGCTAACCCTTCACCTTTTCAGGAAAAATCAATCAAAAGAAAATTATCGTCAAATTTTCAACAAGTCAATTATAGATTAATTTCCGAGAAAGGATTGGTCGACCATCTACATAACAAATATTTCCTTCAGACCCCTGCTGGTTCAGTTTAAATCTCTCAACGGTTTATTCTGATTCTTTCCTGCAGACGCTTTCTCTGGTTCAGATAAATCTCTCAATGATTTGTTCTGATTCTTCTCCAGATCCCTGTCGGTTCAGTTTAAATCTCAACGGTTTATTCTGATTATTTCCCGCAGATGTTTTCTCTGGTTCAGATAGATCTCTTAATGATTTGTTCTGATTCTTCTCCAGATCCCTGCCTATTTAGTTTAAATCTCCCAACGTTTTATTCTGATTCTTTCCCGCAGACGTTTTCTCTGGTTCAAATAAATCTCTCAACAATTTGTTCTGATTCTTCTCCAGATTCCTGCCGGTTCAGTTTAGATCTCTCAACAGTTTATTCTGATTCTTTCCCACAGACGTCTTCTCTGGTTCAGATAAATCTCTCAATGATTTATTCTGATTCTTCTCCAAATCCCTGCTGGTTCAGATAAATCTTAATAATTTATTCTGATTCTTTCCTAGTAGGCACTTCTCTGGTTCAGATAAATCGCTCAAAGATCTACTCTGATTCTCTCCAGTTAAAGAATATGCAAGACCTCTGTTGGTTCAGTTTAAGCCTCTCAACGGTTTATCCTGATGCTTTCCAAGTGAACATTTCTGGTTCAGATAAATCTCTCCAAGATTTATTCTGATTCTTCCCAGTCAAGCAACATACAAGACTTTTGCTAGTTTCAGATAAATCGCTCCAAATATTTATTCTGATTCTTTTCTAGTTAACCTCAAGTTAAAAATTGTTGAAGCCTGGACCCGACCAGATAACAGTTTAATTCCTACAAAATCACTAGCAAAACTCCTCTTCCCCGGTAGAGTTTTCCTCTACCCCAGCAAGTTGTTGTGAAGCCTGGATCCGACCAGATAACAATTCAATTCCAAGAAATTTTCTGCAAAGCCTGGATTCGACCAGATAGCAGTTGACTATTTCATCCTCAGTAAATTGTGAAGCCTGGATCCGACCAGATAACAACTAACATTCAAGAGATATTCCCCAGCGGAAGCATCCTTTCAATAAAGTTTGAAGATATGTATATTATTCATCCCCAACAGAAATCTGGGAATCAACTTCCTAAAACTCCTCAGCGACTGTCAGGGATTTATTTTTCTAGACAAAAACATACATATCACATTCATACATCATCGCATGTACATACAAAATGCATTTAACATGATCTCATTCATCTTGTGAACATCATGCATCCATCTGCATTTTTACTAACTCTTTTTCTCACAGGTAAAACATCAAGTTTTAGTATAAATCAAAAAAAGATTTGTGCTGATATTTCTTCCAGTATTTACCTCCATTCCTCCAAATGGCATCTATAATCCCATTCACAATTCATCTTCGAGTGCAAATTTCTGGGCACTCTAGTGTTCAATCATCTTCCACCTTCAAGTCATGAATGGTAGATCCGCCAATCTAACTCTTCAGGGTTAAGAAGATTGAACAGGGGCAGTTGTTGTACCCCAAAATTTTCCCTCTCATTTATCAAGTATTTTTCTCACAAGATCTCCTTTGGTTCAAGACTTTACAAGGGTTGATCAGCTCAAGACACCTCCTTAAGCACTGATGACTGAAATTAGGGTTTAAGATTGCACAAGGATAATTGAACTTTTAATGCCTCATATGACTTTCATGAATCATTATGGACCCTCAATATTGCTCATGTCAAGTTTCAAGTCTTGGATCACATTTTTGCTCAGTCAATTGATCAGTTGACCTAAAAATCAGCTGTACTGGGGAAAAAGTCAATTGTGGCCAATTTACAGTCAAACTTCATACTTTTTTATCCATATCAACATTGTGAACTCATATATGTCATTTGATCAAGTTTGGACCATAATTCCTCAAGAAATCTGATCAGATCATCAAAAGGGCAAAATGGTCAAAATTAGGGTTTTGACTGAGAAAGGGCAATTTCTGATTTTTGACCTAGCAAATGGTTAATTAGTTTGAGACATGATCTCAAGGTTTCAAATGCATCATTTTGACCTAATGGTATGACTCAAAAGTTCCCTCAAGATCAATTGATTGATAGTTGATTTTCAGTCAACTAATCAAAAGTCAATTGTACACTGAAAAGTCAAACTTTGACTTTTTAGTCAAAATCAAGTGCCAAAGATCACAATTCATCAAAACATGTCAAAATATGAAACTTTTTCATCAAGAAATCAAAAATTCAAGATTTCATTTTGAAAAGTCAAAATTTCCAAACATAGAATTTTTTCTAAGTGTTGAAAACTTCATATTTTTTCACAACTTTGAGCCAATTTTTCACCATGATGCAAGATGATTCAAAGGAAACTTTCAACATGAAAGTTGTAGATATCAATGAGATATAAAACATTTCTGAACACAACTCCTCCTAGAAATTTATGGGTTTCAAGTTAAGATTTTGTGAATACATGTTCATAAAACTTGGAAACTTAGTGAAATTTTGCCCTAGTTTAGGCAGGATTTTGACCTAACTTCATGGAAATTTTTCACATGGTTACAAGGGGAATTTTCAAAAGTGACCAACATAGGGGTTTTAGAGGATGTTATAAGCTTTCCAAAATGACCAAGAACTCATTGAGATCATATTTGAGCAAGGAGAATCGAAGGCATGAAGTTGGCATTTCATTCTTGAATTATAAGTCATTTCCATGATGAACAAGAATTCAAATCTAAGCCTAGGCTGCATAATCTTTGCTTTGAAGGCCTCAAACTTGTTTGGCACTCCATAATTAAATGTTTGCACAGCTGTTAAAGGCTTCAATTCAAGCATTCAATGCATTGCCCATGCTTAATTCCATTTTAGGAAGAAAGTAACCATTCCATTCTAGTAAAGTTGATTTAACCACAAAATCAGTTTTGTCTTAAGCATTGAACTTGTCCTTTCTGCACAAGCTTTCCTTACACAATCAGAATAAGCATGTTTAAAGGTTATATCCACCCTATAAGCTTTGTACTTCACATTGAAACAAGATGTTTCAAGCTTGCTTCAAAAACAAGCAAAATCCCATAACTTGTAGGTGTGTGATTCTGACCCTCTCAAGCCTCACAATCTTTTCCATACATATGCACAAGTCATTTGCAAGCTAACACACGCATGCTCAAGCCCTGAAACCCCCTAAAGAACAGAACCACCAAAAACATCTCAAAACTTGCCATTTCTGAGTTTTGAACCCAATCTCTAAATTTGCTTGTGCGTTTCTTGGCCTTTTACTTTCAAAAGCTTCTAAGTAACATATACCAAAAATTCCAACACCTGCAACACAACTGTAACACCTCCATCACCATCCACCATTTTCAAAAATATCACCTTGCAACTTGACTTCTCCAGAACTCCTCAGCCACTTTCAGCTCAAGCCAAGCATCACATTAGCTTCCTGGGAACTTGAGGAAGCTAACCCAATCACTAGAACTCATCAAAAGCTGCTCAAACTCAAAACACGATACCCTCTTGCAAGGTGAGTTTTATGACTTTTAAACTATTCATATAGGCATTGTTAGGCTTCCATTTTCAAAGATAAAATGTAGACCTCATTGCCACGAAGTTGTACACATCCATAGTTTGCATTTATATGGCTTGAACTTAGAGAATTTTGGAGTTGAAGTTTCTGAAATTTTAGGTTTTAAATTAGGGCCAGAAAAATTCTCACTCATCTTTGATTTTTAGCTTTAGTTATTTATATGGTTGGATTCGTGGAAGAAATGCAGCAACTTTCATGTTGTCATCTTCCATTTTTGTTGAGAAATGAGAAAGTCGCAGGTTGTGTGGCTAGGCGTGGGGTTGAAGATGAAGTTCAGGCCATGGACTTGATTTGTAATATATATTTATGGTTTGATATAAGTAAACGGGTGTATCACCACCCCGGTGGTTAAAGCGCGCGTCTGTAACCAGAGGGACCTGGGTTCGAGCCCCAGTGGTATCCTTTTGGTTGTTTTCTCATATTTTCACTTTTTTTTGTTTTTGTTTGCAGCGCCTGGGCCCCAAACATTGGGCTTTCATTATTTTTGCTGACTTTTCCCCCTGATTATGTTTCATACCCCCTGACCCATTTTATTTCTTTATTTCATTTTCATTTTCATTTTTATTTTAGTTTATTTTACTTTCATATTTTCTTGTTATTATTTTTATTACTAATATTAGTTTTTTTTATTATTAATAAAAAAATCCAAAAATATTTCTTTTATTATTTTTGCGCTCATATTTTATTTTTCTTTATAAAAACTAAAAAGAACAAAAACCATTTTCTTAAACAAATAAATATTTTCTTTTAATAAATATTTAGACTTAGGTTTATTTATTATATTATTTTCTTTTAAATAAAAATCAATTTAGAACTTAGGTTTCTTTTAATTAATTAATTTTTATTTCATTTTTATTAACTTAAAACCTTTCATATAAAAAACCCTAAAAAAATACTTTTTTAACCTAATTTTCTTTTCTTAACTAATTTAGGTTTAACATTATTATCTTTAATTAATTATTTTTCCTTCTTAGACATTAGGTTAAAATCCTCAAAAACCAAACAAAAATCATTTCTTTTTTTCATTTACATTCTTGCATTATTTTCTTTTCAATTTTGTACAATATTCAATATGATTGTAATAGATAATTTGGTTTAATTTTCTTGTAAATCCCCATTTGTAAAAATGTATACCCCATCCCCCAAATAATGTAATAGCGTAGAATATTTACTTTCCGCATTTTATCGCTTTATATAAATTCTAGTAATTAGGGTTTGTATGGAAAGATAAAATCAATGCTTAGAAAACCCTAATACAAGACAAATCAAGCATGAAAAAGATATACTTGCACACTTTGCACCTCTAGGGTTAACTCCACTTGTTGCCTTGAGAAATAAATGGTCATAATACGCATGTAAGATGTCTTGGCAAAAACAAACAAAAATACAAGATCGTAGTCCCTCGATGACGCTACAAATGTTGCCTTACGAATGATCTTAGTCCCTTAAAGAAAATGCTAAAGATGTCTTACAACATTTCTATTCATGACTATACGATGACCCTTGCCCGTACCTTTTATATCCAAAGATAAGGTTACTTACCAAACTATGGTAAAATAACAATGTCAAAGGAAAGAGGAAATAAACAAGAAAGACTTTTGAGTAGGTAGAATGTTCCTAGTTGCTTGCTCATTTTCAAACCAAAACATCCTTGATATTTTCAAAACAAACACCAACACTTTCAAAACATATTTCAAACTTGAAACATTTTCAAAAGATCAACATTTTGTATACATTCTTACGAACGAGAATTATTACAAAGTTTGCCTAAACGATGACGCCTTTTCAAAATACTTTTAAAAACCACACAAAGAACATTTTCAAATAAAAGCAAGTGATCTAGCAAGCAACTAAGAGCCTGTAGATAACTACGGATGAAAAGGGTACTAATACCTTCCCTTTTCATAATCTACCCCCTGAACTCAAGAAAACATCTATAAAGGTCTTTCCTGTTCTTTTCATCCTTTCCTTTTGGATAAAAGAAAAGTCGGTGGCGACTCTTGCTATCCGCACAATTGCGATCAAACGCAAAACAACCAAGTCATTTCTCCCACCATATCACATTGTGGTTTGAAAATATTTTTGAAAATCCAAAATACGGATAACTTTGTAATGGTTCTTGTATCAGTCCTCAAGAACGCGTACAAAGTGTTTGAAAATATTTGTTTTTAAAAAGGTGATGTGTAGAATGTTTATTTTTTTAAAAAAAGTTGTGAGCAAGCGATTAAAAGTTCTTTACCCACTCAAGGTCGTTCTTATTCTTTTCCTTCTCCTTTAGAGATAGTCCTATCCATACCATTAGTTGGTAGGTAGCCATATCTATTGGATGTGAAGGGACAGACGAAGGGTCATCGAATGGTCATTGAAGGCAACATATAGAGATACTTTAGCAATTGTATCGGAGGGACTAGATCATTTTTCGTAGGAAACATCGAAGGGTCATCGAGGGACTATGATCTTTACTCGAGGCTCTTTTACTAAAGTATCCCTATTTTCGAGGGACATGACCGATGTTTTCTGAAGGCAACATAGGGAATTATCCTAGAGGTGTATGTGTGCAAAGTGATTCAATTCCAGTTATATTATCTTGAATTATGGTTTTCTAACGTCTTGTTTTAGATCTTTCCATACAAACCCTATTAGCATACATCTAGCAGTTATATATACAGGTGTATAAAATATAAGTGCAGAAAGTAAAGATGCGGAAAGTTAAAACCCTGATTACTATTAGAAGGCTTTGGGGCAGGTACAATATTTAATAAAATCTTGCGAGAAATTTAAACTAGGTTATTACATTATTTGTACATCCTATACAATTTGTCTAAGAAAATAAATCGCAAAAATAAACAAAAATGTTAGAAATATTATTTTAAAAGTCCTAAAAGCTAAAATGTTAAAAATTAATTTTTTGTGTATTTTTTATTAATTTAGAGTGATAAAATAAATATATTTTAAAACATAAATTAAATAATTAATTAATTATTATGAAAACCCTAGATCTAATTAATTAAATAAATTTTTTTGTCTAAAATTAAATTAATCTATTAAAAACCTAAATCTGATTTTATTATATTTTTTTATGATTTTTCTTGATTAAAAATTGATTAAAAGAAATAAAAAGAAATTAATTAAACAAAAAGAAAAGAAAATAGAAAAAAAGGGTTGAAAAAAAGAACAAGAAGGAAAAAAGTCGCAGGCGCTGGGGCTTGAACCCACGCCCTTCCCTTTACCAGCCTCCACCCTTACCATCTGAATCGTGCATGTTTTGTGTTATTAAAATAAAAATCAATTCATATAAAATAAAAATGAAAATTCAAACATAGTCAAACAAAAAATGCGCGGGCTCTTTATCTTTTGAATGAGCCAATCAGGATGCGCCATTGTGCCACGCATGCCCTCCGGCGAGTCCAACCACCCCTCGCGGTGGTTAACTCCTTCTTTTCCGGCGAGCCAAAAATGGAATCTGCAAAATACAAAAAAAATGAGACCCAAGGTTAAGGCTACTTCCCTAAATCGAGGTCTGCGATCCCAATGGCGGTGTCACCTTGCTCTGAAAGTGCATGCAAATCAAAATACGGTGAATCTAAAGCTTGAAGCCCTAACAATGGTGCTTTGTGATTCATGTGTTAGAACTCGCATATAATACTTCAAATACATTAAATTGATGTATGTAAATTATTTTGGACAGTCAAAATTGATTAATGATGCATGAATTGAAAAATTCAAAAGTGAGAAACATTACCAACTAGTGTAATCGAACTGTGATGTTCTAGGTGTTGTTGACTTTGTTTTTGGATCTGGGGGGCTTCCTGGGAACCTCAGGAACTCAATGGAATGTCTGGTTTTAATGGAAAAAGCCTGGAAATAGGATGTCGATTTTGCCCTAAATCTTGATATTTTCGTGATTTCTTGAGACATGTTTTGGAGGCAAAAATTCGTCCTCCTGATCTGATTTTTGTGTGTATGTATAAGAGAGTGCATTAGGTCAACAAATATGGTATGGAAAGATGTGCAATTATGGCATGATTTATTTCCAAAACATTTTGAAAACCTTCCATAATTTGAAGATATCTTGCCATATTTGAATTCATAAAGTTTTGGCAAGTTGGATATGTGATCTTGGGCCTCAAATCTGATCCAAAACCAAGCCCATGTGCCTTAGTCTATCATTTGTTATTTTATTTAATTTATTTTGCTTTTAAATGAATAAAAATCAAAATAAATAAAATAAAAATAAAAGATAATGCATGAATAGACTCATGGGTCTTTAAACATGTCATGAACACGTTTGAACCTAAACAATTAGGCCCATTGATAACACGAAATTGTATCGTTTATTTTCCATGAAATTTACCCGTTCTGTATTATTTTGACCCGATTAACTCCCGAATATTTCGAGTTTGTCATTACTTTTTGCAGGTATTCATAAATCAGCTCAAAATAGAAGAAAACATGAAACAATGCAAGAAAACATCAAAAGAACAGAAGAAAAAGATAAATCTGTCAAGAATCACAGATTTTGTAGCTGTGACAGTCGTAATGTAGCTGCCACGACCGTAAGCCATCTTGAAGCGTGTTACGACCGTAACACATTGGCCACGACCGTAACACGGGGAAGCATCAAACCTGCTCGTAACACCAAGCTAACGAACGTAACGCGTATATCAGTTATTTGGAAAATGCAGAACGTGGCAAAGCAAACAGAAGGAGTTTTCAAACTCCTTATTTCTCTCCAGTCAAACCCCACGTTCACCACTTCTTCCTCAACTACCCACGTTCCTACATTTGTGGAGATTTTCAAGGAAAGCTTAGTTACAAGTCTTCAAGCCAACTGCCAAATTCATTCCTCTATAAATACCTCAACATTCAACGTTAGAAGTACAGAGTTTATTACAGCTTACTTGTGCGGAAGCTCTGCCGAAATCAAAAACGATTATTCCTTCAGTTATTATTTTACTGCATTTGTTTATTTCAGTTCTTTTAATTCCACTGTCCAAATAATAATTTCCAACATCGGGGAATTATTATTATAGTTTAGGATTTATCATTCAAGCCTCAGAATTTGTCATATTACCGATACCAAGTCCGAGTTTCCGATTTGTGAAAGAGGGATTGAAGTATTGGCTTTATTTTCAGGTTTCTATTTTACAGTTGTATTACATACCTTTTAATTAATTAATGCATGTTTAATTTATTATTTATAATGTCCAATTTCTATTTGTTTGTTTTTATTTCCAGTATGTTCATTATAATTTCTATGGATAGCTAAACTTTTAGTGTCGGTATGGGATAGTAAGAGACATTAGGTATCTGATCAAACTTAGGCTAAAACTTTAATCAACTTAACTCTGGTTATAACTTTTTATGCTTAATAATAAAACCTTTGTTACGAAAGTAAGAAGAGTAAATAGGTTAGATCGATACCACGAAAGTGTGAGGTTTTTAACCGGATAGCTAAAGTTAGGCATTTGATTTAAATACAGTGAAAGCGCTTTAAACCAAATTAGAATTAATTAAGTTTCCAAAAAATACTTCTAAACACTTATAGGCTAGCGAAAGCAGGTATAGGGCTTTAGACGTATAATCCGAGATAAGACCACGAAAGTGTGAGTTGAGGGTTTTTAAACTGATTAATTCTACAGATGAACCAAGTTGACCATCCTTATATGCCTAGGTCCGATTAGATCCTTTAGGTCGACCCTATTGCATACCGACCATTTCATTTTATAATTTCTTTAAAATCAATTAATTTACCTTCCTTAATCTTCCCAAAACCAACGTGACAATTTCCGCCTTAGCTAAACCAACCTGTTTTACAACACTAGAATGATTACAAAGTCCCTGTGGATTCGACAATCTTTTATTACTACCGCGATAGGCTGTGCGCTTGCAGTTAAGATACCGTCAGACATTAAGTCGATCGCAGACACATCAAGTTTTTGGCGCCGTTGCCGGGGACTTTAGTTTAGTCACTAGTGTAATCTGAAAACAACGCTGTCTAGACTAAGGCAACTTTTTATATTTCCCTCTGTTGTATGCCAAACACTCGTTCTCAAAACGAGCCTTTGCATTTACAAATTAACGATATCGAGCGTTACTTAAGATTAAGACGCCGAATTCAAGAATACCGATCTCTCAACAATCTTCCTCCAACTAAAATTCCTGATATCCCGTTATCGGAATCTACCGAAGAATCAACAATGGCTGACTTACCAAATCCGCCTCGCGCTCTTAAGGACTACGCAGTTCCTTCGCAAGCGGAGCCTCACAACAGCATTGTCGCCCCTGCTATCGCTCGAAACGATTTCGAGCTGAAACCTTCGCTTCTATCCGCCGTTCAGCAAAACCAATTTTCTGGATCTCCTACTGACGACCCTAACCTACATCTGTCAGTGTTTGTGCAGTACGCAGACACTGTAAAAGCGAATGGTGTAAACCCTGAGGCGATACGATTGCGCCTATTTCCTTTTTCTTTAAGAGACAGAGCCCGAGCCTGGCTCCAATCCCTTCCTTCAAATTCAATCACCACATGGGATGAATTGAAAAAAGTCTTCTTGGCTAGATATTTCCCACCAAGCAAAACTGCTATGCTTAGAGCTAACATCAACGGTTTTAGACAAAAAGATAACGAATCACTTTTCGAAGCATGGGAACGTTACAAGGACATGATTAGACTCTGTCCTCATCATGGTTTAGAAGAATGGCTAATCATTCATACGTTTTATAACGGTCTGTTGTATAACACAAGAATGACTATAGACGCCGCTGCTGGTGGCGCACTGATGGATAAACCATATGCCGAAGCAAATCAACTTATCGAAAGTATGGCCCAGAACCACTATCAATAGGGAAGCGAAAGAGCTAATATGGAGAAATCCCAAACCAAAGGTGGAATGCCTGAAGTGAATATCCTGGACCAAGTCAATGCTAAAGTGGAAGCTCTTACCCAAAAGCTAGAAAACCTTACGACTGCTTCTGCAGCTACCGTAGCTGCAGTTATCCAAACTTGCGATCTATGTGGTCTTCAATCACATCTTGCTCCAGAATGCCCACTTCTAACAGGAGTTCCAGCTGAACAAGCAAACTATGTACAAGGGAACCCTTATAGCAATACCTATAACCCAGGCTGGAAAAATCATCTGAACTTTTCATACAAAAGTAACAATGCGTTATACGCGCCTGTACAAGCTCCTGCTACACCACCCGGTTATCCAAAAGCTATCCCAAATCATCCTGGTAATGGACCTAATGCCCCTAGGAAATCTAACCTAGAAATCATGATTGAACACTTCGTTGCTTCCCAAGCTCAGACTAATAAAGATGTTATGAATCAAAATTTACATACTAATGAGCAGATAAAACAATTAGCTAGCAAGGTTGATGCTTTAGCCACCCATACCAAGATGCTTGAGACGGAAATTTCACAAGTAGCTCAACAACAAGCACCTATTGCGGCACCAGCCAGAATTTTTCCTGGTCAACCACAGCCCAACCCAAAAGGACATGCTAATGCTGTGATACTGAGAAGTGGAAAAGAACTCGACGGACCTGTTGACCCGAGACTAGAAAATCCAGCCATGTACCAAAAGCAGAGCGAGCCGCCTGAACAAGCCAATGAACCTAGAGAAAAAGAAAAGGAAAGCGAAACGCAAGAGGCAGTGGAGCAAGAAAAGCCTTATGTATCTCCACCACCTTATAAACCACCAATCCCGTATCCTCGGAGACTTACAAATTCCAAAACGATGGGCCAGTTCAAGAAATTCGTTGAACTTCTGAAACAACTCAATATAACAATACCTTTTACAGAAGCCATCACTCAGATGCCCTCGTACGCTAAATTTCTTAAGGAAATCCTATCCAACAAGAAGAAGATAGAGGATAACGAAACAGTTACACTCACTGCCGAGTGTAGCGCGATCATTCAAAACAATATGCCTCCTAAGCTAAAAGACCCAGGTAGTTTCTCTATACCTTGTAATATTGGAAAATTTGTCATAGACAAAGCTCTATGTGACTTAGGAGCAAGCATTAGTGTCATGCCCTTATCTATCTACAAAAAGCTAGAGATGGGAGAACTCAGACCCACGAAAATGTCCGTCCAATTAGCCGACCGATCGGTTAAATACCCTGTAGGTATACTGGAAAACGTTCCAGTTAGAATAGGTCAATTCTATATCCCTACCGATTTCATCATCATGGACATAACCGAGGACTCAGTTACCCCTATCATACTAGGAAGACCATTCCTAGCCACCGCCGGAGCTATAATTGATGTAAAGAAGGGCAGATTAACATTCGAAGTCGGAGAGGAAAAAGTGGAATTCATCCTCACTCAATTTCTACAAGCACCCGCCATGAATGACACATGTTATTTACTCGATATTATAGACGAGTGCGTGAGAGAGATGGAAATTGAACAAACCACATATTCCGATATAATGAAAATTGAAACCCCTCTGATATTCGAAGACGACAATTGGCGAGAACCATATAAAGATGACAGTCTAAGCGAAAGTCTAGCACTTACACCCGATCATATGCCATGTTCCAAGAAACCAAAACTAGAATTGAAAGTTCTACCTAAAAATCTACGATACGAATTCCTTGATACTGAACAAACTCGACCTGTAATAGTGAATTCCAGTTTAGGAACACTCGAAACTCAGAAACTTTTAGACGTTCTAAGGAAATACCCTACTGCGTTAGGTTACAACATATCAGACTTAAAAGGAATTTGTCCTTCAATTTGTATGCACCGTATTCTATTAGAAGAGGATTGCAAAACCTCTCGAGAACCTCAAAGAAGAATCAATCTGATTCTAAGAACTGTAGTCAGAGATGAAATCAAAAAGCTAATGGAAGCTGGAATTATATACCCGATCTCCGACAGTAAATGGGTTAGCCCAGTGCATGTCGTACCTAAGAAAGGAGGTGTCACTGTCGTGAAAAACGCACAAGGCGAATCGATAACACAAAGAGTAGTTAGTGGACACAGAGTGTGCATTGATTATCTAAAACTGAACAAAGCTACTCAGAAAGACCATTTTCCTTTACCCTTTATTGATCAAATGTTAAAACGATTAGCCAAACACTCCTACTTCTGCTATTTAGACGGTTATTCTGGATTTTTCCAAATCCCGATTCACCCTGATGATCAAGAGAAGACTACATTCACGTGTCCCTATGGAACGTTCGCGTATAGACGAATGCCATTTGGATTATGTAATGCTCCCGCAACTTTCCAATGATGTATGATCGCTATCTTCGCAGATTTCATTGACGACATCATGGAAGTGTTTATGGACGACTTCTCTGTGTGTGGACAAAACTTTGAAGGATGTCTATCTAATTTAGAAAGTGTTTTAGAACGATGTGTGAAAGTAAACCTTGTACTCAACTGGGAAAAATGCCATTTCATGGTCAGAGAAGGAAACGTACTTGGACATGTTATTTCTAATAAAGGAATTGAAGTTGATAAAGCTAAGATAGAAGTGATTAAAGAACTCCAACCACCAAAGACCGTTCGAGAGATACGAAGTTTTCTAGGACACGCCGGTTTTTACCGACGCTTTATTAAAGATTTCTCGAAAATTACAAAACCACTTACCGGTCTATTAATGAAGGATGTTGAGTTCATATTCGATAACGATTGTCTTAAAGCTTTTGAAACCCTTAAAGCCGCACTTATTTCTGCACCAATCATGCAACCGCCCGATTGGAGGTTACCTTTCGAAATCATGTGCGATGCAAGTGATTACGCTGTCGGCGCAGTTCTTGGACAAAGGAAAGATAAGAAACTTCACGCAATTTACTATGCCAGCAGAACGCTAGACTCAGCTCAGATGAACTACGCCACCACTGAAAAAGAACTCTTAGCCGTGGTCTTCGCACTCGACAAATTCCGTTCTTACCTTGTAGGAGCAAAAATCATCATTTACACGGACCACACTGCTATCATATATTTACTTGCCAAGAAAGATGCAAAACCCAGACTCCTCCGATGGATCTTACTTTTACAAGAATTCGACTTGGAAATTAAAGATAAGAAAGGAACCGAAAACGTCGTAGCGGATCATTTATCCCGTTTATAAGGTATAAAACCCGAACAAGTGCCAATTAACGACAATTTTCCGTATGAACATCTGATAGCACATATGATAAGCGACCTAGCTCAATTGAATTTAAATAAACCAGAAGCTAAAGAAGTCGTGGAAGCCATCGACATGACCATAGGATTGCCTTGGTATGCTGACATCGTTAATTATTTAGCTGTCGGAGCGCTTCCACCTGACTTAACTTACCAACAGAAAAAGAAATTCTTCCATGATCTCAAGAGTTACTATTGGGATGAACCACTTTTATTTAAACGAGGACCTGATGGAATTTTCCGCCGGTGTATACCCGACGAAGAAATAGAAAACGTCATTTCCCATTGTCATTCATCTCCTTATGGCGGACATACTAGCACCTCTAAAACGTGTGCCAAAATTCTCCAAGCCGGCCTTTTCTGGCCTAACCTGTGGAAGGATGTCCACGTCGCCGTTAAAAACTGTGACCGATGCCAACGCACCGGTAATATCTCAAGGCGCGATGAAATGCCTCAAAAAGGAATACTTGAAGTTGAAATATTTGATGTTTGGGGAATAGATTTTATGGGACCTTTCCCGTCTTCTTTTGGAAACAAGTTTATACTCGTCGCTGTCGATTACGTTTCAAAATGGATCGAGGCAATAGCTTCTCCTACAAATGAAACACGAGTAGTGATAAAGCTTTTCAAGAATATAATTTTCCCGCGTTTTGGTGTTCCCCGACTTGTTATCAGTGACGGTGGATCTCATTTTATTTCGAAGATATTTGATAAATTACTATCTAAATATGGAGTGAAACACCGCGTAGGAACACCTTATCATCCGCAAACTAGCGGACAAGTCGAAGTTTCGAACAGAGAGATTAAACAAATATTAGAAAAAACCATCGAGATATCTCAAAAAGATTGGTCATCCAAGCTTAACGAAGCTTTATGGGCTTATAGGACGGCTTACAAGACTCCTATCGGAACTACACCTTTCAAACTTGTTTACGGAAAATCATGTCATCTCCCGGTAGAATTAGAGCATAAAGCTTATTGGGCGATAAAGACACTCAATATTAATTACACTGCTGCTGGTGAGAAACGAATCCTCGATTTACATGAACTGGAAGAATTAAGACTAGACGCTTACGAAAACGCTAAAATATACAAAGAACGAACTAAAAAATGGCACGATCAGCGTTTATCTCGAAAAGAATTTAGTGTGGGAGATGCCGTACTTTTATTTAATTCTAGACTTAGACTCTTCCCTGGAAAACTTAAATCTAGAGGGTCCGGTCCTTTCGAAATTACAAGAGTTTTTCCTAGCAGAGCGGTAGAAATCAAGGATAGAAATAGCGCCCCGTTTATTGTAAACGGGCAGCGGTTAAAACAATATCATCATATAGATAATAGAGATTATACAAATAAGCTTAAACTCGTGGAACTGCTACCTATTTCTCCCGACTAATCTTTCACTAGGTATTTCGTCAGGCTTATGACGTTAAAAACAGCGCTTCATGGGAGGCAACCCATTTTATTTGTTTTTACCTGCTATTTTGTTTGTATTATTTGATTTTGCTTGCTATATAAGTATTTTTCATTTTTTTTAAAACTTTTATGAAACTGCTGCTGATTTCAAAACAATTTTACTTGCCACAGGATTTATGAATAGTCTTTTTCTCTTTACTTTCTCCTCTACTCTGTTTCCCCGCTTTGTTTTTGCTATGGCTCCTCCACAGAACTTTATGGAAACCACCTTTAGAGGTAGAAACCAACAAAGAAGATTTGAGGCTTTGTCTCAGCGAGACATCATTTTAACCCTGTATCATGATGAACCCACTATGGACTCTTTAGGCATTACTGACAGTGTTTACTACATGTTTAACCAGTTGGGATGGGAGAAAGCCCACCTGAAAAATAGGTTTGTCACTTACCGAGAGCTTACCCTTGAGTTCTTGAGTTCTCTAGTTTACATCCCTGAACACGGTGTCGGAGCCCGAAAAGGAATCATTACCTTCAGACTTTTTGGTATTGAGATCACCTATAACCATAGGGACTTAGCTGCTTTATTAGGATTCCCCAGCGGACCCTTAGCTTTTACTTCCCCTGAGGCCGATTTATTGGATTTTGAGCTGGATTACTTCTGGGGTACTTTAACCGGAAACTATCACCCTGACCTAGAAAGTATGGATAACAATGAGATACATAACCCAGCCATCCGTTATTTCCATAGGATCCTTGCCCACACTCTGTTTGGAAAAGAACAAAATCAAAATGCTGTATCCAAGGATGAATTATCTCTGCTTTATTGTATGAACCTATGACGCCCTGTCAATGTTGTCCCACTCCTGATGAAGACCTTTACCCGCATTAGTGAGGACCCTAATGTTCCTGTCAGTGTGGGAGGATTAGTTACAATGATTGCACATGCTCTTGGACCTCGTCACCAACTTAATAACTGTGCACCATTTGGATCAATTAGGCCTATGAATATTGATTTCTGTTTCAACAACCGGATAATAGGAAATTTAGGCCCTGCACCTTATGATTACCTGATCAGAGACAAAGTTGTTACTCTTTTTACCCTTCCAAACCATGCCCTAATAAGTGTCCATAACCGGGAAAATTGGTTGTACGAATTGAATCCACCCGACCATCCTTCGACACCAGAAACACCACAATCATATTTTGTTGCTAATAATTTCATGTCTGAAAACGAAACAGATCCTGAAACTCCTCCTGGTTACCATGACTTTACAAATATGGCTGAAGCAAAAGTAGCCCCTGATATAAACCAAGGAGAATATACTACACAATTAAACACCATTCTGACCACTTTGGATGCTTATAAAACTGACATTGATGGAATAAAGGATGAGTTGAAGACTATGCGTTTGGATCTTATTGGTTTAACTGACATCTCGGTAGAGCAATTCTATAACATCACTCAAGCTTTGGAAATATTAAAAGAAAAGATTGGATGAAGCAGTTTTTAGTTTCTTAGTTTTTCAGTTTTCAGTTTTTTTTCAATTCTTTGTTTTTAGATTTTTTCCATTCTGCTTTGTTCCTAGGTAGTTTCAATTTTTTTGTTAAGTTACTGCATTTCAATTTACAAGTCATTTATTTTCTGTCAAAAAAAAAAACAAGTTACTCAATTTGAATTAATGCAATGGTTTGTTTTCAATTTTAAACTTACAATCATTATGCTGCTTACAATGTTTTATGGTTTTCTACTCTATTGCGAATTATATATGTTGAATAAATTAATGTTGTGTTTATGTTGGAATGCCTGAGATGTTCTGCCTGCTATAAAAATATATACTATGTGTAATTGTGTTCTGTTCTGTTCTATAAAAAAAATTTGCAAAATTTGTAGCTGTCACGATCGTCATCCATCCCCCACGACCGTAACGCGCCTTTCAGAGCGTTACGCTCGTCAGCTTAGTCTTACGACCGTAACACGGGCTACATCAGTAACCCTATTAGCAGAACGTTCCCTTTTCTTCTTCCCTGAACCTTTCTCTCTTCTTCTTCCATAACTCCCCATTAACCCCATTCAACCCACCATTAATCCCTATCAATTTTCAAACTTCCCACTATCCCCTCCCTCTATATATACATCCATTACGCGTATCATCTTCTCATTCTCTCATTCGCCAACCACAACCATTCTCACTCAAATACTCTTGCATGCAAATGGCGAACAATCTCCAACCCATTACTGGCATTACCCTACGAAATGGCGAAGCAGGTGAAACTCAACGCACACGGTTCCTGAAATTCCAACGCCGAGGCATCCATCCTACGAGGTTCGTCGACACTGACTGCCTCCGAAACCTCGGGTTACTTGAAAGTGTCCAACACCTACTACAGAATGTCAACCTTTGGACGCTATGTAGCCAGCCACAACCAACGTACGAGAATCTCACCCTTGAGTTTCTCAGTTCATTTTGCTACATCACTCCAAACGGCCCAAGAAATCAACTTACCGGTGTGGTAAGGTTCCGCATTTTCAGCACCGAATACGAATTCCCTCAGAATGCATTCGGTCGCCTACTTGATTTCTGTACTGATGAAGGCGCTCACCTACGTGTGCCTGACACTTTTCATGAGGAATCATTCAACCTTTGGCATAGCTTGACCAATAATCGGGCTGATTCATACGATCACCTCAATGCCACCCAAATCCATAACCCCGCCATTCGCTACTTCCACCGCATCTTATCCAACACAATCTTTGCAAGGGATAGTAACCACAAGCTCAACTCAAAGGAGCTATTTTTCATGCATTGTGCATTCTCGGGTCAGAAAATTAATGCCGCACCTTTCCTCCTGGCTCATATTCACTCCATCTGCACCAGAGGCGGAAAACCTTTCTATTTCAGAGGGCTTGTCACTTCTCTTGATTTAGCACTAAACCATGGTGACACCCTTGTTCATCTGCCATCCCGACCACCGGTTCTGCTTACTTTGGATCATTGCAAATCGACCCACCTCATCCACGAGCGGGACGACGGAAGATTTCATCCAGTGATACAGAACCGAGTTTACACTAACATTTTTTTGCCTTGTAGGGACCGAATCGACCCTCAGAACCGAGCCAACTGGCTATTTAACCCTGAAGGCCCTGCTGCTGCTCAAGAAGAACCCCATGTCAGCCCCGCTGATGAGATGCAGGAAGAACTGGATCGAGCCGTTCCCGCGCCTGACATTCCTGAGTCGTCCTCTTCTGCACCACCTCCTTTTACTATGGAGGACGTCCTCAGAGCCCTCCATCAGCAAAATCAAATGGCTGTAGCTCTTGAAAGGAAGCATCAGGAGCGTTTCGACGCCTTACACGCACAAAATGTCCAAATCTTGAGTGGTCAACGCTCGACGAATGAAAGGCTTGATGAAATGCTATGCGAGCTTAATGCTTTAAGGATGGATGTTACATCTCTTGGACCCCAGGACACTGACTCTGAAGCTACTCCTTCCAGACGGTCACGAACCCGAAGCCGCCGTGGTCGCCAGTAGTTTTTCCTTTTCTTGTTGTTTTCCTTGTTTTTCCGATGTATTTTTCATTTAACCTCGCCATTATATCATAACATTGAGACAATGTTTGATATAGTGTGGGAGGAGTACTGCATTCTTAATTTCAGAACGAGTAATTTCATTTCTATTTCAGTTATATTTCGTTATTTCATTTTCTCCCCGTTTTATTTAGCCATACCAAAATTTTTCGCCTTTTATATTCGCATAACCGTTAGTTACCTACTTTAACTGAAATCTTAGTTAGAAGGCTGAGAGCGATCCAACGAGAACTATACGATTATGACACCTTCGACTCTCTACTTACGCGAATCGTCTCCATTTTCGTTATACCGATACTTTGAGTTTTAAGTCTTAAATTAGCCCCTAGTAGTTTATATTAGCAGTAAGCACCAGTCTTAACACAATCCACGTGGAAAGTCGATGAACATAAGTGGATGATCTTGAAAATTGATTTAAATAGAATGTTACATGCTTTAAGGAAATAGGTATTGCACCAATTAAATTGGGCGATCCTCACCCGATCGTTTAATCCAACGGATGCAAAAGCTTCTACTAAGTAACATGAGAATCCATTGTCTAGGTGGTTCGGAAGCATCTGGTACTGAACTCGGTAGGGAAGACTACGGTTTGATCCCCCACATCTTGCAATCGGATAAAAGAGGTTGCCACATAATTGTGCCAGAAACCGTCGTGTTTTAATCAGAACCACTAACCGGCTATTCCACTACGTGCGTGCAAGGATAATGAGCTTAATGTGATTGCGCAAGAACGAAACCGGGTGAAATATAAACGAGAAACCTTGAGTTGAATTATAACGGTATAATTGGACGTTTCGTTTAAAACGGATAGTCGTCGACTAGCTTGTTGCTTGTGTCATTTACGTATCGTTGTGATTTCATTCGATTTTCTCGGCCGAACTAACTTAGGATTTCTTGAAATTATTTGAAAACGAAAGGTATACTAGTTACGTGCGTTTATAAAAACTTGTCCGACATTTTTAATTGATTATTTTGCTTGAGGACAAGCAAAGGTTTAAGTATGGAGGAATTTGATAACACGAAATTGTATCGTTTATTTTCCATGAAATTTACCCGTTATGTATTATTTTGACCCGATTAACTCCCGAATATTTCGAGTTTGTCATTACTTTTTGCAGGTATTCATAAATCAGCTCAAAACAGAAGAAAACATGAAACAATGCAAGAAAACATCAAAAGAACAGAAGAAAAAGATAAATCTGTCAAGAATCACAGATTTTGTAGCTGTGACGGTCGTAATGTAGCTGCCACGATCGTAAGCCATCTTGAAGCGTGTTACGGCGGTAACACATTGGCCACGACCGTAACACGGGGAAGCATCAAACCTGCTCGTAACGCCAAGCTAACGAACGTAATGCGTATATCAGTTATTTGGAAAATGCAGAACGTGGCAAAGCAAACAGAAGGAGTTTTCAAACTCCTTATTTCTCTCCAGTCAAACCACACGTTTACCACTTCTTCCTCAACTACCCACGTTCCTACATTTGTGGAGATTTTCAAGGAAAGCTTAGTTACAAGTCTTCAAGCCAACTGCCAAATTCATTCCTCTATAAATACCTCAACATTCAACGTTAGAAGTACAAAGTTTATTACAGCTTACTTGTGCGGAAGCTCTGCCGAAATCAAAAACGATTATTCCTTCAGTTATTATTTTACTGCATTTATTTATTTCAGTTCTTTTAATTCCACTGTCCAAATAATAATTTCCAACATCAGGGAATTATTATTATAGTTTAGGATTTATCATTCAAGCCTCAGAATTTGTCATATTACCGATACCAAGTCCGAGTTTCCGATTTGTGGAAGAGGGATTGAAGTATTGGCTTTATTTTCAGGTTTCTATTTTACATTTGTATTACATACCTTTTAATTAATTAATGCATGTTTAATTTATTATTTATAATGTCCAATTTCTATTTGTTTGTTTTTATTTCCAGTATGTTCGTTATAATTTCTATGGCTAGCTAAACTTTTAGTGTCGGTATGGGATAGTAAGAGACATTAGGTATCTGATCAAACTTAGGCTAAAACTTTAATCAACTTAACTCTGGTTATAACTTTTTATGCTTAATAATAAAACCTTTGTTACGAAAGTAAGAAGAGTAAATAGGTTAGATCGAGACCACGAAAGTGTGAGGTTTTTAACCGGATAGCTAAAGTTAGGCATTTGATTTAAATACAGTGAAAGCGCTTTAAACCAAATTAGAATTAATTAAGTTTCCAAAAAATACTTCTAAACACTTATAGGCTAGCGAAAGCAGGTATAGGGCTTTAGACGTATAATCTGAGATAAGACCATGAAAGTGTGAGTTGAGGGTTTTTAAACTGATTAATTCTACAGATGAACCAAGTTGACCATCCTTATATGCCTAGGTCCGATTAGATCCTTTAGATCAACCCTATTGCATACCGACCATTTCATTTTATAATTTCTTTAAAATCAATTAATTTACCTTCCTTAATCTTCCCAAAACCAACGTGACAATTTCCGCCTTAGCTAAACCAACCTGTTTTACAACACTAGAGTGATTACAAAGTCCCTGTGGATTCGACAATCTTTTATTACTACCGCGATAGGCTGTGCGCTTGCAGTTAAGATACCGTCAGACATTAAGTCGATCGCAGACACATCACCCATTAGCCCAAAAATGCAATTTTGCTCAAAATGAACTTCATGCATTTCTAAAAAATTTCTCAATTTGCACCAATCATATTTCACTCAATTTTCATCATATGAAGGTGATCTTGTAATTTTTGGAAACCTCAAAATGTCTCTTACAACTTTCGTGTTGGTCCTTTTTCCATTTGAAGATTTTAACTTGATGTAAATTGCTTTGAAAAAAAAAGTGTCTTTTTGTTGACTTTCAAAATGACATGTAATGTTTTGGCTCATATTTCTCAAATGAAGTATTTTTGGACTTGAGCTTAGAGAGACAAAGTTATAGAGAATTGAATTTCCATCAAGATGGGATTTGGTTGAGAATTTTCTGATGAAGCATGTGAAAGTTATGATTGGTCAAAGTTCAGTTGACTTCTCCTAAAGAAAACCCTAATTTAGTAATTTTTGAATTTTGATGGATCATGAGTTTTCTTGATGAATCATGATCAACTCTTGATCAAATGATGAATGTGACTTCAAAATCTTAATGTTGACCAAAAATCTTGAGTTTTGACTGTATGTTGACCACAATTGACTTTTTGTCTAATACAGTTGATTTTCAATCATCTGAGCAATTGGCTGAGCAAATTGGTGATCTAAGGCTTGAAACTTAACACGGGGGTATCTTGAAGCATATGAGGAATCATGGAATCCACTTGAGTCATTAGAAGCTCAATTTTCTTTGAGAAACATAAAACCTTAATTGTAGGCCACTACTTAGGAGGAGGGTTCATCTGATCATTCTTTGAGTAGTCTTGAGTACTTGAGAACCTTAGGAGTATGAGAAGGTATTTTGAATCATATTGTCTTGAAAAATGGGAGGGAAAATTTTGGGGTACAACAAGACTGCTGATTTTGTTGAAGGAACAATGGATTAAGTAACTATTAGAATAATGTGTGATGTGTTATATTTGGACTATGTATTAACTTAAAAATTTTGTATGTTGTGTTTGCATGAAATAATAATGTTAAATATGTTTTTGATTTACTCTCTATTTAATCTTATTTCTATTTTAAGAAGGTTAAACATGGAACATGTCAAAGATATTTGCATTCCGGACAGTGAACTACCCATACAATCCTCAAAAGTAAGAAATATTTTAATGAAATAAATCCTACTAAAGGTGTAATAATACAATCTCAGGTCCTGCATATTTGATTGAAGAAACAGGTAATTCTATGTTCATATTATCAAATGGGATAAAGTTTGTCATTAATAATGCTTTGTACTCTCCAAAACCAAAGAGAAATTTGTTGAGTTTTAATGACATATATCATCAAGGATATGATACTGAAACTACAACAGAAGGTAACATGAAATACATTAATATCATTGCCAATTCTTTAGGAAAGAAGAAAGAAAACTTTAGAAAAACTACCAAAACTTCCTTCTGGATTACATTATACATATATACATGAAATTGAATGCAATTTAGTATTAAGAGAAGATCCCAAAATTGTAACTTTATGGCATGACTGTTTAGGTTACCCTGGTTCAATAATGATGCGTAAAATAGTTGAAATTACACATGATCATCCATTGAAAAGTTTGAAACTTACAAAAGAAGATAGACCATGTGAAGCTTTTTTTCTTGTCAAACTAATAACAAAGCACTCACCAGGAAAGATTCAAACAAAATCACATGCATTTCTTGAAAGAATTCAAGGAGATATATGTGGACTTATCCATCCACCGTCAGGACCATTCATGTATTTTATGGTATTAATGGTCATATGTATGCTTACTGTCAAGTCGTGATATGGCATTTGCAAAATTTCTTGCACAAATAATTAAACTTAGAGCTCAATTTCCTGATTATACTATAAAGAAAATTAGACTTGACAATTCCGGTGAATTTACATATGAATCATTTAATAATTATTGCATGTCAATTGTAATTATTGTTGAACATCTTATTTCTCATGTACATACACAAAATGGTTTAGCTGAATCATTAATCAAACGTCTTCAATATATTGCTAGACCATTAAAAATAAGAACTAAACTAACAGTTATAGTTTAGAGTCATGCAATTTTATATGCTGCAACACTCATCCGCCTAAGACCAAGTGGTGATCACAAACATACCCCTTATCAACTTGCAATTAGTAAGGAGCTAAATATTTCTCATTTAAAGATATTTGATTATGTAGTATATGTCCCAATATCTCCACTATAAAGAACAAAGATGGGACCTCAAAGGAGGTTAGGAATATATGTGGGGTATTAATCATCATCTATTATTAAATATCTTAAACCTTTAACAGGTGATGTTTTTCAGGAAAGATTTGCTGATTGTCATTTTGACGAAACACAATTTCCAATGCTAGGGGGAGAGAATAAAAAATTAGAAAATGAGATAACATGGTATGTATCACATTTACTACATTTGGACCCATATAATAGATCATGGGAAGAAAATGTAAACAAATTCGTTTACTGATTTGAAAAGAGTGATAAAGTCACATGTATCAGCAATAAATGTCCCAACTAAGATTGAGATTTCAAATCTAAATGATGTAGCAAGTATATCTAAGGCACACTTGAAACATGACCGACCTATAGGATCCAAAGACAAAAATCTCCAAAAAAGAAAGGAAATAGAAAAGGTGGATTTGATTAAACGTGATCTTGAAAAGACACTAGATAGTGCTAATAATAAATCCACAATTGAAAAGCGTGCTCTCGAAGAAGCACAAGATGGCGATAATAGGATAATGTATAATGAAACTGAAAACAAGAATGATATAAAGATTTCAATTACTTATGTTAATACAGGAAATTTGTTGAACCGAAAAATGTATGAATATTGATGAGATATTTTTATTCTCGGTTGCATGTGAAATTATGAATAAAAATGATGATCCCGAACCCCGATCTTTGAATGAATGTCAAAATAGACATGATTGGAATAATTGAAAGGATGTTATAGATACTAAGTTAAATTCTCTCTCTTAATAATCAAAAAATATTTGGCCCTGTTGTGGTTATACCTTAAGGTGTGAAATCTATTGGGTATAAGTGGATTTTTGTGAGAAAACAAAATGAGAAAAACGAGATTGTCAAATACAAAGCTTGTATTGTTGCACAAGGTTTTTACCAAAGACCAGAGATCAATTATGAAGTAAAATATTCTCTTGTTATGGATGCCATTACTTTTCGTTATTTAATTAGTTTATCAATATTTAATAATCTTGATATGTGCCTTATGAATGTTGTTACTGCTTATTTATATGGATCACTTGATATTGATATATACATGAAAATCCCAAAAGGATTTAAGATACCTGAGACATCAAAGTCGAAATAAATGTATACAATTAAGTTGCAAAGATCATTGTATGAGCTAAAACAATCAGGGCGCATGTGACATAATAGACTAAGTGAATATTTACTTAAAGAAGGCTATGATAATAATCCTATTTGTCCTTGTGTTTTTATAAGAAAAACAATAACTAGTTTTGTAATGGTTGTTGTTTATGTTGATGATTTAACTATAATTGGGACTGATAAAGAAATCAGAGAATCGAGAGATTACTTAAAGAAATAATTTGAAATAAAAGATTTCGGAAAAACTAGGTTCAACATTGGTTTATAAATTGAGTATACTAAAATGGTATATTAGTACATCAATCAAATTATACAGAAAGGGTATTGAAAATGTTTAACATGGACAAAACAAATCCTTTGAGTACTCCAATGATGAGTATAACACTTAATGTTGACAATGATCCATTTAGACCTAAGGAAGGTAATAAAGAAGATCTTGGCTCTGAAGTACCATACATCAGCGCCATTGGGACACTCATGTACCTTGCTAACTATACAAGACATGTTATAGCTTTTGCAGTGAATTTAATAGCAAGATCCAGCTCATATCCTACAAAAAGACATTGAAAAGGAATAAAGCATATATTTCGATATCTTCGAGGTACATCTGATCTTGATTTGTTTTATTCTAACAATACAAAACCAATTTTGCTTGGTTATGCAAATGCAGGATACTTGTCAGATCCACATAATGCTAAAACACAATCTAGATATATATTTTACATATGGTAACACTGCAATATCACAGAGATCACAAAAGAAAACACTTGTAGCAATTTCTTCAAATCATGCTGAAGTAATTGCCCTTCATGAAGCAAACAAAGAGTGTAGATGGTTACGATCTATAACTCGACATATCCAATGAGCGCCCGATTTATCAATTGATAATAATCCAACAATTTTGTATGAAGACAATGCTGCGTGTGTTACCTAAATGAAAGAAGGTTACATACAAAGTGACAGAATCAAACACATCCCTCCCAAGTTTTTCTCATTCACTCAAGAACTTGAAAGAAACAAAGAGGTTGATATTCAGTATATTTGTTCAAGTGATAATGTGGCAAATATCTTTACAAAGACACTTCCTACACCAGTTTTCAAGAAGCATAAATCTTTAAAGAAGAATTATATGTGTTCTGTTGAGGCGGAACGTAATGTTGTACTCTTTTTTTCTCTTATTAAGGTTTTTATCCCAATGAGTTTTTCCTTATAAAGTTTTTAACGAGACAACGTATATTCCCATAAGATTCTCCTCGATGAGACTTCAATGGAACACCTTGATAGATATTTCAAAGGAGGAGTGTTATAATAATTAATACGATAATATAATATTATTTTTAAAAATATCTATCTTAAATAATAATGACAAATTATTGGAGGTGTTAAATTTGTCAAAGATAAAATAGTAATATCAATTATTCACTTATTATAATAGTAATATTTTTCCTAATATAAATACCTCATTTAATAAATGTAAATGGACACACCAATTTCACTTTAAAAGATCATTTTACTTA
Source organism: Vicia faba (assembly GCA_948472305.1). Classification (NCBI taxonomy): domain Eukaryota; kingdom Viridiplantae; phylum Streptophyta; class Magnoliopsida; order Fabales; family Fabaceae; genus Vicia; species Vicia faba. The sequence continues at coordinate 218,463,250 of OX451735.1, forward strand.
CTTCTTCATTCTCTCAAATTTAGAAACTAATATCATCAGATTCATATTGTCGTTAGATTTAAATATCCGACTTTTCTCAATAATCCCCAAATTATCTGTGTGATAAAAAAATGATTAGTTTATAATAAAAAAAGATTAATTATTTATTAAAAGAAAAAAATTAGATATGGTGTAAAAGACTCCTTATCGTATAAATTCAAAATTTAAACCCATGATATAGGTTTGATTTATAATTTATTTTAATTTGCATCCACTTGACGATGAAATTGAGAGATGAAATACCAAACTCATATCTGCAATTTTTAACTCTCCAGTCGTCTTCTAAATCTTCACTCTCTCTGTAACTCGCTTCTCTCACTCACCAAACCCTAATTCCCAATTTCACCACTCTCGCCGCAATCTCTCTGCATCAGATTCAAAAGTCCCTACTTTATATCAATTATTTCGTTTCCCGTTATTAATTTTATCGTATATATATTTGATTTAATTTGATTTGTTTATTCTCACTCTAATCTCACGATGAAAGAGGGTAAACTAAATCATCAACTTCAGCACCAGAACGGTCATCTTTCTCCGTTCAAATTCGCCAAATTGCTCGATCCAGAAGCTTCATGGGACAAGGTTTCTGTTTAATTTGTCTTTTTAATGTTGTTTTGTTCTCTTAGTTTTGGATCTTATTGAGTTGTTTTCAGGAAATTTGATTAATTTATCACTCAACTAGGTTCTATGTTTGTACCACTAATTTACTCATATGTAAAGGAAAACAGAACAGAGAAAAGAACAAAACATGTCCGGAATATTTTCATAGGTTCATTAATTAATGTTGTTGGATTAGAAAAAAACCTATAATGCATCATTTAATACTAGTTACTGTTATGTGTTTAGCTAATATGAGTTGTGAGTTTGACAGTAATCTCATGACCCTGATTAAGCATTTAGTTTTGCTGATTTATTGGGAGTTTCTACTTCCTGTTTGATTCTGTGTAGTTTCATCTTTTTGAGCTTTAATGCAACATGGTTGCTGACGGTTTAGCTCATATGGGTTGTGAGTTGGACAGTGATCTCATTGTTTATGATCATCCTTTGCCCTAGATTAAGCATTTTGTTTCGCTGATTTATTGGGAGTTTCTACTTTCTGTTTGATTCTAGTGTAGTTTCTTCTTTTGGGCTTTGATGCAACATTGTGATATTGTTGGATTCATTGAATTTACATGGTTGCCGATGGTTTAGCTAATACGGGTTGTGAGTTAGACAGTGATCTCATGATGTATGAATTATGATCATCCTCAGCTCCAGATTAAGCATTTAGTTCTTGCTGATTTGTTGGGAGTTTTTTTACTCTTCTAATGTAGTTTCTTCTTTTGGGTTTTTATCCCGTTTAATTTATCGAAAATATACTAGTAATTGTTATGAGTTGTTGTATATAGTATGTGACTGATATGGGTGTAACTTCTCAAAATTGAGAAGGGCACTTTAGAAGGTCATTGAATCTGCTTTATGATAATAATTTTGCACTCCTCATTCTAGTGGAGCCAATTGTATTGAGTTGATCTATCTCATTATCCTAACCAATTTCTTTATATTTGACTTTCACTTCCCCAATCCCAAATAGGATCAACTTGGTGATGTATTGCATTGGATTCGACAAGCAATGGGCCTTCTATTCGGATTACTTTGGGGTGCCTTTCCGGTGGTTGGGGGATTTTGGTTTATCCTGTGAGTGTTTGTTTTATCAATTGTGTTCGGTGTTTCTTCATTTTAAAGTTCTCTATCACTCTATTCCATATAGCATTGCCTTGCCTGATAATTTACTCGTTTCGGAAATCTCATATTCATTGATGATGTGATGTGATATCGTGCATAGACAACTCGATTGGTTTTATTATTTTGTGCCTGCATAATTTGATGTCAATACAATTTATAAATCTGAAAATGTCATCTGGAATATCAATGCTGGAGAAGACTTTATTGGGTATCTTTGTTCTTACAAGTTGTGATGTCAATACTTGCACGACTCTTCGAAGTACATTTGGAGGAGAGTGTGTGAAGGCTGTTGTTTTTGCCAATATTAATTGGTTCTGGTCATTAATAGCAACTGAGGTTTGGCAATGGTGCTTCTTATGAATATTAATTTGCTGATTAAGAAACCCCCTTTATGTGAATTTTATTCAAAACCAGCTCATGAAATAAAAAGTAAACCTCTTAAAAATAGCACAAATTGGTTCTTTTTGTACAATTATGTATGAATATTATAAATGAGATTAAGTTAGATGGATTGCGTGATATTCTTTGCATAAATTGGTTTTTTTTAACCATTGTGTATTAGAAAATTTTATGAATTGTCGGGTGATTTTTTTGTCCAAAGAGAATCCTTACCATCATCATTTATCTTTCCCAACTCAGATTCTGAGTGACATTCTTTGCATAAATTGGTTCTCTTCTGTATTAGAAAAATTTATGAATCGTCGAGATGTTTCTAGGCATACAGTTTCTTATCCATCAACTGTTGCTTTGTGTGGTGATTTTTTTATACAAAGAGAATCCTTGCAATCATCATTTATCTTTCTCAACCCAGATTTAGGAAAAATCTCTCCATTTTCCTTAGTTGCTTTGCATGTGTTACAACTTGTAACATTATTCTCCAATTAAAACATAACTAGTATTGTTTTTAGTACACCTCAAATGTGAGATCTTCACATAAAAGTGAGGAAGTTAATAATAGTTCACACACTATTTTTATTGGAAACGATACCAGAAATCAATGAGCACTGCATAACTTTATCTGAGTTTGGTCTTTAAAAGTAACATTGCAGTATGGTCTTTAAAAGTAACATTGCAGTATGGTCTAACACATCTTCATTTGTGTGTTTGTTCCTAAAGTGAAGTTTTTCCATTTGCATTGCAGCTTTTTAGTTTTGTCCTCCGGGATCATATATGGTTATTATTCAGTAATATTGAAGGTCGATGAAGAGGAATTTGGAGGCCACGGATCCCTCCTCCAAGAGGGGCTTTTTGCTTCTACAACTCTATTCCTGGTAATGTAGTCTATATTACTCTATTAACAGTATTACGTTTTTCTATGGCCTTACGAAAATTGCTGGATTTTATTGTTTCATAAGCTGAGCCTGCTTCTCTACTATTTGCAGCTTTCCTGGATTCTAGTCTACAGTTTAGCACACTTCTGATTGGCGAAGAACTTGAAGTGTTGCTATTATCTTGGAACGTCTGACTTTTAAAAGTTTATATTTGATTTCATGTTGGACCATAGTGTTCTGAAATCAATGAGAAAAATGTGGGTTGTGCGGGTATTTACTTTTTCCATGTAAAACATTCAGATTTTGTGGAGGGTGAAAGAATTTGCTTCTGCTTTCCGTGATGGTAAGTAGCTGTTCTAGCTAGCATTTCGAATGACACCACATGTTTGTGGCAAATTACGGATTGCAGAATTAACGACAATCAAAATTCTGTTAAACTGTTGAATAAAGGTGCTTGCACTTTTTGCAGTTGTCAAAATTACTTCATGCTCTATGTCTGTCTCAATATTTTGTCCTCTGATGTCTCATTAAATACTAGAATTCTGAATATTATGATACTTGAATTGTGATATTAAAAAGTTTGCAATCGGATTAGTGTTGCACTATGTTTGATGACTTATTTATGTTTGGAAAACAATTAGTTTTTTTTTTCTTTTTAAAATTGGTGTTCATTCTAAATTAGTAACAATGAAATGGAATACTCCTATGACAAATGTGATTGAGAGAATGTGAATGACCGACTAGGAAGAAAATGTCAGAGATCTATTTGTGAAAATTGCAAAAAGAAAATAGCGCAGGGAAATAAACAGGAAATTTCTTAATACACCCTTAGGGGTTCTTAGGAGCTATTGGCGAAATTTCCGTAATACACTTCTAATTTGAATATGCATATTTGAATTCATCACATTTCAATTTTTTATTGAATAGGTTTAGAGATGTATATCTGAAACCATCAAATGGTAATTTTTGGACACATTTGAAATAACTCCCGTTTCTATAAAAGTTATTTCGAATAAGCATATCTGAATTATGTGGAACCAGTAATAGATTCTGTTTTAGTAGAATCAGTACCATTGAACCATGAAAAAAATTAAATGGTAAAATTAAACAGCGATAAAATGTTGAATAGATATATTATATATGTATTGAATCATATATAATTAACATTGTGCATGACAATACACTCAAAAAATAGTTTAATTACATTCTAAAATGCACCGAACGAATCGTCACCGCTTAAATTTAAAACTGATTCTTTCTTCGACTTCTCCCTAATTGATTCTCTCTCAAACTCTGTCAATTTGGTGAACTCTGCCATTCTTTCTAAAAAGTGATCCGGTCAAATTTTCACCTCTTTTGTGGAATGGATCGTCCACTCTACTGATGTAGTCGGAATATGACATCACCGTTTCAAATAAAATGGAGCTATCTAAGATACTCAATACAAATGATGCGTTCGGATGAGTCTTGAGGTGGGCGACTCCGAAGTGGGAAAAATATCTCTAAAAAACCATATCTTGTCAGATCGATACACACCCTATCATATGCACTTGTTATAAGATGACTCATTTCAGGGAAGCACATATACTTTGCAACTGGTACGGGACCGCTAACACATGGAACAAGAGCATTGTGAATTTTATAGAAATCTTCCTTTTTTTCATAGTCGTATGTAAAGTTTCCTATGGTTGTCAACTGCGAAATAAGTGTTTGGCACACAAGTGTGATTCTCATATCCTTTACCAAGTAAACCAGACACGACCCGAAATCCGTAATTACCATCACCCCCATATCTACGATCATTTCAATGTGTTTGTGCAAAAAAATGATATTTCATCAATGTGGATAATCAGTAGTGGAAGTAGTGGTTTTTTAATCGGAGGTGTAAGTGAGGGTTTTTTAATCAGTGGTGGTGGTGGTTTTTTAATAGGCGGTGTACGAGGTAGTTTGGAACTGCGAGCTCCCTTGAAAAATACTTTTTTGCAATTTTGGGGTTTGAGAATCTGGGATGAATCAACAATTTCTTGGTAAGACGTAGTCTGCTTTGTTGAACTGTCATCTTGTGTACTTTTCACCTTTTTAGGGACACCTTTGATTTTTATCGGTTGCGAAGGAGGTTTCAAATCAGTGGTTTCTGGATAGGCGATTTTTCTCAACTGTTCTTTAATGTGCAATCTCATAGTGTCATCACTTTAGAAAATCTATCCATGATCACTTCTAACTTGGTTGCGATGGTTATACTCGATGTACCATCCTTCGTCGCACCGTAGTCATCGAATCCGAGTCTTTTTCAATGAGTGTAAACCTCTGTTAGAACAAGATTTGGTTCCGCACTTTATCTCTAAGTTTTGATGATAACAAACAAATAAGTATGTTTGTATGAACAATTTCGGTACTCTAATGTTTGTTATTTTAAGTATTTAACAAATAGGTTCTACTTCTGATGAATGGTGTGACTGATAACGAGAAATCGTATCATATAATTACTATATTTTTTATCGATTTTCATAATACATTAACTCGTTTAACTCCCGATTGTTCCGAGTTTTTGTGTCTTTTCACAGGTACAACATGTTTCAAATCAAATCAGTGAAAAAGGATCACATGAAGGAAGTTAACCAAGAATCAGAAGAAAAAGAACTAAATCTACAAAATCTGCAGATTTTGTTGTCATGACGACCGTCACACCCCATGACGAGCGTAACGCGCTGACAACTTGAAGGACGCTCGTCACACATCATTGACGAATGTAACGTGCTATTTAAGCGCATTACGACCGTCACCTCCTCATGACGACCGTCACACGCTTAATTCAACGTTATGCATAACATGAGACGTGGGCAACGTAATGGACGGTTTTCTTCTCCTACAATTCCTCAACTTCAACAACTATCAATCTGAGTCTTCCTCCACTCAAGCAGTTCCTAAATTCTCTCAACTGCAAAATTTTCCTCTTCTATAAATAGGAGGCATTTTAATGGAACAGGGTAGGAGATTTTTCTAGAGAGCCAAACTTCTGCCTTTCTACATTATTCTATTTTATTTGCTTTTGAACCATTTATACCTACTGTAACTTTCATTTTCTAGAATTAGTTTCCAAGAGTGTTAGTTCTTCATCTAAGAATTAACACGGTCATATATTTCAATTAATTGCAAGGAATTTGTACGCACTCAAGATTACCACAACAACATTATTTACAGGTTTTTATGCAATTGGTTTTTATTATTCTTATGCTATGTTATTTATTTTTATGAATTATATTTTAAGTTGCATAGTCACTAAATATATTATGGCTGGCTAAATTCGTTTGTACCGGTATGTGACTCCTAAGCACTGAAGGAATTCAATGATAACTTGGCTAAAAACTTTTATAAATAATTTCTGGTTTCCAATTTCCATGTTTAATTTAACTACCCTTGTCACGAGAGTGAGAGGATATTTAACACGATTTTTCCACGAGAGTAAGAAATTAATTAAGGCAAGAACCTGCATGCGATAGCTGGGGTTCGATCCAGATAGTGGTAACGAAACATTAATTTTTAAATACACGAGAGTGTTTTAACAAATTAATTAAACTCAAGTTGTTTTCAAAAAGTGTTATTAAATTTAAAGTGCATCCACTAGGTTTAGTAGCATGACTTATTTCATGAACACGAGAGTGTATGTCTCAGGTTTTTAAACAATTCGTTTTTACCGAAATACTTTATACGCCAAGAGATTCACCGAATTCCCGAAGTCCGACTATCACATACCGGTATAGCTATTACTATTGTTTTTAAATTAAACTCTTTTTCCCCCTAAAACCAAATATTTATCGCTTAGTTAAACAATTGTAACATTAGATCGTACGCGATTGATCCTCAGTCTCTGTGGGTTCGATAATCATTTAAAACTAGAACGACTAAATTGTATACTTGCAGTTAGTATCCCAATAGACTCATATAGTCCCGATCAAGTTTTTGGCACCGTTGTCGGGGACTGATTAGTCAATTAAGTACGATTCTTCTGTTGCGCGTTTAGACTAGGAAACATAAACCATTTTTCGATTTGTATGCCAAGGACTCGCTCACAAGGCGAACCACTTGACAAATCGACTGACGAACCTGAACGCATCCTTTCCATAAGATGAACAATCAGGGATTACTGTTTAAATCACGCTATTCCTTTACCAAAACCCGAAATCAAGATTGATTCCGAAATAGATTCTAATTCTTCCTCTGAAACCGAAACTAACCAGAATTAGACATGGCCGAAGAACGAAGGACCCGTCCACTGAAGGAGTACGCAACTCCATCACAACAAGAACCCCACAATAACATTGTTGCTCCAGCAATTAATCGAAACGATTTTGAGTTGAAACCGTCATTGATATCAGCTATCCAACAACGCCAATTCTCTGCAAATCCTACCGAGGATCCAAATGAACATCTTACGAAATTCGTTCAATTTTCCGACACAGTTATAGCAAATGGTGTTAGTAAAGATGCAATAAGATTACGTCTTTTTCCTTTTTCGCTAAGAGATAGAGCTTGGGCTTGGTTGCAATCCTTGCCGTCAAATTCCGTCACTACGTGGGAAGGACTTAAGACTGTACTTTTAGCACGATACTTTCCCCCAAGCAAGACTGCTGCATTAAGAGCTCAAATCAACGGATTTAGGCAGAAGGATACTGAATCGCTATTCGATGCATGGGAACGCTACAAAGATATGATGCGAATGTGCCCACATCACGGATTAGAAAATTGGCTGATCATCCACACGTTTTACAATAGACTCTTGTACAACACAAGACTCTCTATAGATGCCGCCGCAGGTGGTACACTGATGGACAAGCCTTACGACGAAGCTAACCAACTCATTGAAAATATGGCTCAAAACCACTATCAGTGGGGAGGAGAAAGAACACCTGTGGAGAAAACTCAAACCAAAAGTGGGATGTACAAGATTAGTAGCCTAGATAAAGTTAATGCTAAGGTATATGCTCTTACCCAAAAGATAGAAAGCTTGACCTTACCTCCTACAGCCACTGTGGCTGCAGTTACCCCAAACTGCGAAGTTTGTGGAGTTCCTGGTCATGTTGGAACCGAATGTCAAATCCTAGCAGGAATATCAGTTGATCAGGTGAATTACGCTCAAGGCAATCCTTATGCTAATACCTATAACCATGGTTGGAAGAACCATCCTAACTTCTCGTACAAGAACAATAATGCTTTATATGCACCTGGCCAAGCACCCGCTGTACCTCCAGGCTATCAAAAACCCGCTGCTAATGTTCCTAACATTCCTAAGAAGTCTAACCTTGAAATCCTAATGGAAAATTTTATCACTAATCAAGCTCAACAAAACAAAGAATTCCTCAATCAAAACGTTCACACCGGTGAACAATTGAAGCTATTAGCAAATAAGGTAGATGCCCTAGCGACTCACAATAAAATGTTAGAAACCCAAATCTCCCAAGTAGCACAACACCAAGCTAGTTCTGCCGCACCTGCCGGTACGTTTCCTAGACAGCCACAACCCAATCCTAAAGGACATGGTAATGCTATCACATTACGAAGTGGGACATAACTTGATGGACTGGTAGATCCTAGACTCCAAAACCTGACCATGTATCAGAAACCTGAAAAGGAAGTAGAGAAATCGAAAGAACAATCTGAGAATGTAGAGGAAGACGAGAATGAGAACAGAGAGGCTTCAGAAAAACCTTACGTACCTCCACCGCCATATAAACCACCAATTCCATACCCTCAAAGACTTGCAAAATCCAAAAACGAGGGGCAATTCAAGAAATTTGTAGAACTTCTGAAACAATTAAACGTTACTATTCCGTTTACAGAAGCTATAACTCAAATGCCGTCATATGCTAAATTCCTAAAAGAAATATTGTCTAATAAAAAAAATTGTTGAAAACGAAACCGTTATGCTAACTGCCGAATGTAGTGCCATAATTCAAAATAACATGCCTCCAAAGCTAAAGGACCCTGGTAGTTTCTCCATACCATGTGTAATTGGAAAATCTGTCTGTTGTACCCCAAAATTTTCCCTCCCATTTCACCAATATTTTCTCACCACAAGACCCTTGGAGCTCAAGATCAAGTTAGGGTTTACTCTGCTCAAGACTCCTCCTTGCACTGTTGACCCAAATTAGGGTTTGTGTTTGCACAAAGATGTTTTGACCTAAAATGCCCAAGATGACTTTAATGCTTCATGTTGGACTCACAAGTTTATCCATACCAAGTTTCAAGCCTTGATTCCAATCTTTGCCAAGTCAATTGGACAGTTGACCTAGAAATCAGCTGCATTGGGGAAAAAGTCAACTGTGGTCAATTGACAGTCAAACCTCATGATTTTTGACCCACATCAACATTATGAACTCATATGAACCATTTGGTCAAGTTTGGATCACAATTCCACAAGAAATTTGATCAGATCACCAAAAGGGCAAAATGGTCATTTTTAGGGTTTTGACTGCACAAAGGCAATTTTTGACTGTTTGACCTAGCCAATGGCAAACCAAGCTCACATATGGACTCAAGGACTCAATGACATGGTCTTGACACATTCAACAAGTTCAAAAGATCCCAAATACACAAGATTGACAGATGAATTTTCCAGTCAACTGATCAAAATTTGACTATATACTGAAAAGTCAAACTTTGACTTTTTGGTCAAAATCAAGTGTCAAGATTCATTTTTCATTAAGACATGTAAAATTATGAAACTTGTTCATCAAGAAATCAAAAATCACAAATTAGGGTTTGAAATGAAGAAATTTCATAACTTAGAAATTTTCTAAGTTATGAAAATTCCTAATTTTTTCTTAACTTTGTCCCATTTTTTCATCAAGATGCATTTGGATTCAAACAAAACTCAAAACATGAAAGTTGTATTCCATTGCAAAATCTACAACTTTGATTCACAAAGTTTCCTCAAAAGAAGCTTGTAGCTCAAGTTACAATTTTTGGAACAAGGGTGCAAAACATTCTTAACTTAGAAATATTTTGACCTATTTTAGGCAGGATTTTTGCCCAACTTCATGGCCACTTTTCACATGCTTCCACTTGGAATATCAACTTGAATTACAAATATGGATTGAATTACACATTCCAAGATTTCCAAATTATCCAAGAACTTCTCAAACACCCTTGTGGTTAGGGAGAATCGAATTTGTCAATATGGGCAAAAGTCACTTTGATTCATGGCCAAATGCATGTTCATAACTTAGGAATTTTTGAAATCAGTTTGCACAAGCTAGTTACAGGCCTCTAATCTCATTTACACTCAATAATTAAATGCCAATCCATTGTGTTCTAGCATTATTTTGCTCATTTGGTCATTACATGAAGAATTAAGCCATATTTGGAAAAAGCAAGTTATCCATTCTTGTAAAGCACAACTTTATGTCAAACACAAATTAAAGAAGTACAATGCAAATCTCTGAGGCACAAGTTATTGAACTAATCCCACTGATCAAGGAGAGATTATGCAGCATGCTTGAGAGACCTGCCTTGGCCTATAACTCAACTTGACAACTTTTGCTTACATTAGAAGAAACTTGGCATTTTGAACAACAACTCACATTCCTGCAAACACAAGCCTAAGCAAACTTGTTGAACACATTCCAAACATCAAACCTAACCTAAACACGAGCCAACCACCTTCAATACCTCCCCAAACACAGAAACACCACTTTGCTGCACAAAACAGGGCATCCCTGCAGATTGAGTTGCACAACTCAGTTTGCTTGTGCGTTTTGGCCAAAGTTTGTTCATACACACTCCCTACCATCCATTGAAGCTATCCCAAGCCCTAGCTACAGACTGTAACACCTCTAACCAACTTCACCATTTTCATTTTTTCAGTTGTGCAGGTTAACTTCCATAGCTCGTTTCAGCTAGTTCAAAGCAAGCTAAAGGTTGGAGAAGCATCCCTGGATCTCAAGCAAGATATACAAGTCCTCACATTGCCTTGAAAGTACCTCCATTGTCATACACGATTCAAGCTGAACAGGTAAGTTTTTGAACTTCTATCCCTTTATCCAAGCATATTTAGGCTTAAGTTTGTGAAGAAAGCATGTTCTAATCATAGCCCTGAAGCCATCCATATAGTTACTTTTCATTTATATTGTGTGTGCTAAGAGTATTTTGAACCTAAACATTGGAAAAAAACTTAGGTCAGAAATTGGGGGAGAAGAAATTCTCTCTCATTTCTGAGAGTTAGATCAAGTTTTTTATATGTATGAAATCGTGACATGATGCTCTATAACATTGCTGTTGTAAGTTTTTGTTGAAAATCAAAAGATCAAGAGATAGCAGGAAAGGAAGAAAACGCGCGTTTTTTTGTTTTGAAAAATTATGGAGGTTGAAGACAAAGTTCTTCTGGGCTGGGCCTGTTTCATTTTTCTTTTTGCACCCCTTTATTTCACATACACCCCCTTGACCCATTGTGTTTTTTTTTATCATTTTTTATTTTTTCCTTTTGATTCTGATTTGTTATTTTTTGTTAAAATATAAAAAAACATAAAAAATATTTTTTTCACCTTTTTTTTTGTATTTATTAGGCATTTATTTGCTTTAGTTGATATTTATATATGTAAATAAATATAAATACACTTTATTTAAAATACCAAAAATAATACAAATACATTTTGTTTTCTAATTTTATTTTATTTTATCTTTTGAAAACATTTTCTAAAAATATACTTTTTTTTGTAAATAATAAATATTTTATTTTTGTACATAGTTAATATATTTAGTAAATAATATAAATACTTATCTATCTTTTATTAAATATTTAGGATAAATACAAAAATAATACTTTTTTATTTTTATTAATATTTGACCTCAAAAATACCTTTTTTACAATATACTTCCTTTTTATTTATTTTTTTGTATATACTTAATAAATATTGGATATATTAAATAATTAATACCTTTTATTTAGCAAAATTAGGGTTTTGCCCTAAACATAAAAATATCCAAAATTATTCCTTTTTTATTTTTGTTTATTTGTCACATAAAAAAAAATACTTTCCCATACATATAAATACCATTTTTGTGCATAAATACATTTTTGCATATTTATTTACTTAATTATTGTACAATTAATCTTTGTATATTCAATTTGGATGTAATAGCTTAGGTTTTAATTTCTTGCTAAATATTCCCATTTGAACATTTGTACCCCCTATCCCATAATTTGTGTTGTAATAATTTAGGATTTTATTTTTCGCATTTAAAAGCTTTCTAAATATGCCATGATAGACATAGGGTTTGTATGCAAAAATCAACCAAACAAATAGCTTGACCTAATTCAAGATAAAAGCATGAAAATGGACAACACCAATCACACTTGCACCCCTAGGGTTACTCCACTTGTTGCCTTCAATAATGGGCCATATTGCATGTTAGGTGTCTTTGGCAAAACAAAAACAATTCAAATGATCATAGTCCCTCGATGACGCTTTCGAAAGTTGCCTAAAAATGATCATAGTCCCTTAAAGAAAAAAATTGCCAAAGACACTTGGCACCATTGCAATCATGGTCTAAACGATGACCCGCGCCTGTCCCGTTAACATACTAACACAAGATTGTCCACCAAATACAATGGTGGAACAAAATTGTTAAAAGGGTTAAAACATAGAAAAAGCCTTTGAGTAAATTTAGGGATAGACAACTCTTAGTTACTTGATCAACTTGAAAAAACACACTTGCCTACTTTTCAAAACACACATCACAATACACTTTCAAAACAACTTTCAAAAACATTGAAAACTTTTCAAAAGACAAGTACACCTTTGTATACATTCACACATGAATCATTACAAAGGTTGCCACCACAAATGGCCTCTTTTCAAAACATTTTCAAACACACACACAAAGCACCATTTCAAACAATTGAAAATCAAGGCAAGTTGATCTAAGCAAGTAACTAAGAGCCCATGGATAACCATGGATAGAAAGGGTGCTAATACCTTCCCTTTCTATAATCTACTCCCCGAACCCAAGAAAACATCTCAAAGGTTTTTGCTGTGCTTTTTAACCTTTCCTTAGGATAAAATAAAAAGTCGGTGGCGACTCTTGCTCAACCGAAACATTTGCGAAAACAAACGCAAAACCCAAGTCAGTTCTCCCACCGTATCACAGAACTGGCGACTCTGCTGGGGAAAATTTTAAAGTGGAGTAACCTTAGGGCTTAGATCACCCTCTTGCATGACTAATTGTTTGCTTTGATTGCTTTATATCTTGGTTCTCTTGTTTGGGCTTGAAATCCTACACCCGGATTTGGGGAAACATTCATAGATAGCAATACGTTGTGGAAATTGTGCGAGGTATACCGACACGGTTGAAGCAATAGCTATATTAGTGCGACATATTTGTGAGTACCGGTAACCCTTGAGTTCAATCAAGGAGAGTACGGGGCCGCTGAGTGATGTTACTAAGCACTAATGACCTAGAACCTTACTTGACCATCTTGGCCTTTTATTAGGGGTAGTGAGATGACCGACTTTGGTGCAGTCCGAAGTTGGTAGATACTCGATACTACACTCATTGAGGGTTGTTTTCTTGGAATATTTTGGTCGCTAGTTAAGTGGCTAAACCAAAATAATGAACATGGAAAACAATCCAATGATATTGAGCTCCTTAGAACCCGGTTACTATTTATAGGACAGGTTTTTAAGCCAACTACACTCAAGAGGGTACTTACCTATGAAACCTCATGCAAGCCTGAAACTAGGGTTTGGTGTGAATTGCTTGTACATATGTTTTATGCATACATCATGAACATCATAAAGCATCATATGCATTCACTAACCATTTCAAGGGTTTGGATCTTCATTTTGTTCTTGTTTTGTAGGTCATGGAAATTCTTCGCAGGAAAACTATCCAAGTCAACCTTGTGAGAATCCCTCCTCAACTCAAGGAGCTCACATCCAGAATTCCGGAAAGTTCTCCCTTTAGTGAAAGACATGGTAGACTGCTCAGCCTAGTCAACACCAGCATTGAAGAGGACATGGTAAAGGTGTTGTTCCAGTTCTTTGACCCCCTTCACCACTGTTTCACTTTCCCCGACTACCAGTTGGTGCCCACTTTGGAGGAATTTTCTCAACTCCTGAGAATTCCTATTCTTAATCAACTACCCTACAACGGTACGGAAAAAGAACCAAAGCCTGAAGATGTTGCTCAAGCACTACACTTGCAACCATCTAACATCAAGGGGCATTTGGAAACTAGAAGCGGTGTCAAAGGCTTCTTGGCAAAATTCTTGTTCGAAAAGGCACAAGAGTGTTGGAATTCATTGGACCTACAAGCCTTTGAAGAAATTGTGGCACTCCTCATTTATGGGTTGGTCCTGTTCCCCAATCCTGACCAGCTTGTAGATGTCAACGCCGTCAAGATCTTCTTATCCAGAAATCCAATACCAACATTGCTTGGGGACATCCTTCACTCATTTTACACACGAACAATGAGAAAGAGGGGTGTTCTCATGTGCTGTACTCCTCTCCTTGCAAGGTGGTTTATTTCGCACCTTCCACAATCTGTCTTGAAGAATGACCAAGGTTTAAGGTGGTCACAATGGTTGATGACCCTCACTCACTCTGATGTACATTGGTGTTCTCGGTCCAGAGAAAATGTCATCATCGTCGATCATTGTGGAGAGTTCCCTAATGTTCCATTGCTTGGCATTAGAGGAGGCATTACCTACAACCCTTGTTTAGCTTTGAGACAATTTGGATATGCACGGAGGGATGGCCCTCACGACATGTTGATTCCTGACTTAGTTTTTGACTTCGACAACGATGCGCAAGGACTTCGCCAAAGATTCATCAGAGCTTGGAGGATGCCTAACAAGGTAGACAGCAAGACACTGGGGCACAAGAACTCCATCCCTCTTGAGCCTTATCTCAAGTGGGTACGAACCCGAGCCCAGAGTCTAATGATGCCTTACCCCCATGTTCTCCCTGTGATTAAAGAGCCCGTTAAGGAAGGAGAGGTTCCCTACACCATCCTATATCCTGACATGCCTACATCGTGGGAGGAGATGCAGAAGAGTTGGATCCAACTCAAGGAGGAACGGAACACTTTTGAAGCCAGCTTCTACGCCAGTGAGAAGAAGGTTTTGTAGCTTACCCGTCGACTCCACGAGGAAGAGACCCTCAACACCTACATCGCACCAAAGAGGATGCGCAACGTCTTTTTACCTTGAGAAGTTTTTTGTAATATTTGGCCCATGGGGCATTTATGTACTGACAAATTTCTTCTTATTAATATGACGTGCGTTCTTTTTGTTTGCAACAATTTTGAATTTGCTAAACCCTTGAATGCATTGCATACATAAGCATATCATTCATCATGCGCATAAACAGGTCTCCACACCAGGTTTCCTTATCTTTCTACTGTTTATTTCAGTAAGATAGATCTCGAACAGACAGTCAAGGACTTGCAGTCTCAGAACTCACAGTTTCAACATCTCCTGATGACCTTGGCTAAGGGTCAGGAGGATCTAAAAGCCCTGCTTGGGAACAAAGAGCAAGTGAAAAAGAAGAAGAAAAGAATCGGGGTGGCTACCCTGGGAAGAAGGTTTGAGGGTGAAGCCAGAAGAGTTCTTGAATTTCCCCCTACATCTGAAGAGGGAACCAGTAAAGGGAATGCGGCTGCGGTACCTTCCGAATCCGAAGCTGAAGAAGGAGAGGCTGAAGAAGACGAAGACTACTCTGAGCAACAATACCCGCCCGCCGATGATAAGTACAAGGGCTTGGAAGACAGGTTGGCAGCTATGGAGCTGCAGAGAGTTCCCGACTTAGATTTCGAAGATTTGGGATTAGTTGCTGGAATTGTGATCCCCCCGAAGTTCAAAGTGCCAGTTTTTGCAAGATATGACGGGCTATCCTGCCCGAAGATGCATCTTAGATCATATGTAAGGAAGATCCAACCTTACACTGCATACAAGAACCTATGGATCCATTTCTTTCAGGATATCCTTTCAGGGGCTCAACTCGAGTGGTTCTATCAGCTGGATGGAGCCAGTATCCGAAACTGGGAGGACTTGGCTACTGCATTTTATAAACAGTATCAGTATAATTCTGACCTCTCTCCCACGCGTACCTAACTTCAGGGTATGTCACTGGGGACGGGCGAAGGATTCAAGGAGTATGCGCAAAAGTGGAGAGACCTGGCTGGCAGGGTACAACCACCTTTGACTGACCGTGAACTTGTTGACATGTTCCTGGGGACCCTGTCTGGTCTGTTCTTCAACCACTTGATTGGTAATTCTTCTGTTGGGTTCACAGACTTGATCTTAACCGGTGAGAGGATAGAAGCTGGTATCAAGTCGGGGAAGATACAGAAAGGTGCCTCTGCGAGTACTGAAAAGAAGCCCTTCAAGAAGGAAGCCAGTGCTGTTTATGGTCCCAGAAGACAAGTTAAACCGGAACGCCGCCAAGCTGTCAACGCATTGGTAATTTCAAAGCCTACTGCTTCTCCTCAGTAATACAACCAACCAAGGGGTGAGAGGCCTAAAAGGCAGTACACTCGACTCAGCATGACCCTGTCTCAGATTTTGCCGCAACTACTGTCAACTAATCTGGTAACTGTCAAAGAAGCTCTGAAGGTAGTGAACACAACTTCTCCGAAGTACAACCCCAACGCCCGTTGCGCTTATCACTCTGATAGCCCGGGGCATACCACGGATGATTGTTGGGCTCTAAGGAATAAGGTTCAGGACCTTATTGATGCTAAAGAAATACAGTTTGAGGTGCCCGAAAGGCCCAATGTTGTGACTGCTCCCATGCCCCAGCATGGAGTGAATGATGTGGAAGAAGACCGGTATGTAGCCTCCATGGAAGAGATTGTTACTCCGTTATTGACCGTTAAAAGGAACCTGTTGCTAGCCGGTTTATTTCCGGGATGTGGTAAAGGTTGCCTTCTATGTGCTGTTTCACCTGTTGGTTGTCCGTTGCTGAAATCAGGTATCCAAAGCCTGATGGATAGCAAAGAGATCTTGTTCGAAAAAATCGATGTTCCTGCTGTCCCTGCTGAAGAAGTGTCTATTGTTACTATTTTCAACAAACCTCCTGAAATTCCCTCAAAGAAGCCTGTCAAAATCATGTCCGCTCAGAAGATTGCTCCTATCATCATCACTGTTCCGGGGCCTCTCCCTTATACATCCGACAAAGCTGTCCCGTGGCACTATGGGGCAGATGTTTATGTTCTTGGAGTAAAACAAGAGTTTGATACAAGTACCGGCGTCAGTAACATCACCGGGCCTACCAAAATTACTCGCAGTGGTAGGCTGTTCTCACCAGATATTGCGCCACCAACTATTAAGAAACCTATTATCATCACACCTGTAAGTGTGCCTGTTCCCCTTCCTAATCAAGTTCCTGTTTCTACCCCTGCCGCCGAGTCATCTGACACTCGGGGCAAAGGGATTGCTACTGATTTGCCTGCCCTGACGGAGGCACCAAAGACAACCACTATTGAAGCTTCCCAACAAGAGATGGAAGAGATTCTCAAGATCATTAAGAAGAGTGATTTCAATGTAGTTGAGCAGCTGGGGCACACCACATCAAAGATTTCTATGCTATCATTGTTGTTGTGTTCAGAGGCCCATGCCAAGGCCCTGATTTCCTTCCTAAAGACGGCCCATGTGCCACAAGAAACATCTGCTGATCAATTTACTGATTGTGTGGCCAACTTGACTGCCGATAATGGTTTGGGCTTCTCTGACGCCGATCTGACCGCCAAAGGAAAGAACCATAACGACGCCCTGCATGTCTCCATTGAATGCAGGGGCACTACTCTTTCCCATGTGTTGGTAGACACCGGTTCTTCATTGAACGTATTACCCAAGAAAGCTTTAGACAGGCTGGATTGTGAGGGTTTAGAGCTCAAGCCTAGTAACATTGTTGTCCGGGCCTTTGACGGTTCGAAAAGGATGGTACATGGGGAAGTTGACATTCCAATCAGGGTTGGTTCTCAAGTTTTTGATTCTACTTTCTATGTGATGGATATCCGACCATCCTATTCTTGTTTGCTGGGTCGTCCATGGATCCACAAGGCTGGAGCTGTGACCTCCACACTACATCAGAAGCTTAAATACCCGGTCAGAGGGAAGATCGTAACAGTTCAGGGGGAAGAAGAGTATATGGTCAGCCACCTTAACTCGTTCCGGTACATAGAGATGGATGGGGAATTCATTGAGACCCCCTTTCAACACTTTGAAGAGGTGCCTCAGACACTGGCATCAGCTGAAACTGTGATTGAAGACCCTCCTTTGAAGATGGCTTCCTTAAAGGATGCTCGGGCTGTTATTGAGAAGGGTGAGTGCGCAAACTGGGGCCGACTTCCTGATTTCACTCCAAAGACTGGCAAGTTTGGTTTGGGCTTCACTGCAGAGGCTCAGAGGGCTGTTCATAAGGCAAGGATTGGAAGACCTCCTGTATTCATCACCAACCCGGGAGTGAATGCTATTGAAGACGACGTGGAGGAATCTGAATTCGACAGCTGGATCTACCCAACAACCGACAGTAGACCAAGCAACTGGACTGCAAAAGACTTCACACCTATTACTTTTGTCACTCAGTAATGAACTCTTTTGTTTTTCAATTTGTAACAAATAATATGTTGAAACTTTTATGGCTCGGTGTCTTACCCGGGGCACCGTGGCTTCATTTGTGAGGGCTTTTGTATGTCATTTTCATATATCATTAATCAAAACATTGGACGTTTGTTGCATTTCAAAATCTTGCGCTCCTTTTCTTTCTTTATTATATATTGCAAAACAGCTATATTTACACACACTCACTTATACATGTTCCAATCCATTCTGGATCTCACTGGTAACGACTCTGCTACCGCCAGTTATGACTTCGAAAATCCGATCAACTTAGCCGAAGACGAAGGTGAAGATGATTGCGAAGTGCCTGGTGAGCTTGCAAGACTACTACTCCAGGAAGAGAGGGCCATTCAGCCACATGAAGAGCCAGTGGAAACGGTAAATCTGGGTACTGAGACAGACAGAAAGGAAGTCAAGATTGGTGCCAATCTAGAGCTCAGTGTGAAACAACGGTTGATTCAGATGCTGCATGACTATGTGGAAATCTTTTCCTGGTCTTACGAAGACATGCCTAGGTTGGATACCTACATTGTGGTTCATCACCTGCCTACCAAGGAAGATTGCCCTCCGGTAAAACAGAAGGTCCGCCGTATGCGTCCAGAAATGTCCGAGAAAATCAAAGCCGAGGTTATGAAACAATTCGATGCCGGGTTTCTAGCAGTGACTTCTTACCCTCAATGGGTTGCCAACGTGGTTCCAGTGCCGAAGAAGGATGTTAAGGTCCGAATGTGTGTTGATTACAGGGATTTGAACAGGGCGAGCCCTAAGGATGATTTCCCGCTGCCTCATATCGACGTCCTGGTTGATAACACTGCTCAGCATAAAGTATTCTCCTTCATGGACTGCTTCTCCGGTTATAATCAGATCAAGATGGCTCCTGAAGACATGGAGAAGACCACCTTCGTCACTCAGTGGGGCACTTTTTGCTATAAGGTCATGCCTTTTGGGTTGAAAAATGCTGGGGCAACCTACCAACGTGCCATGGTTGCTTTATTTCATGATATGATCCACCATGAGATCGAAGTGTATGTTGACGATATGATTGCAAGGTCCCAAACTGAGGAGGAACACCTTGACCATCTACGGAAACTGTTTGACCGTCTGAAGTGGTACAAGCTGAGGTTGAACCCGAACAAGTGCACCTTCGGGGTAAGATCTGGAAAATTGTTAGGCTTCATCGTAAGCGACAAAGGCATTCAAGTGGACCCTGCCAAAGTGAAAGCCATACAAGAGATGCCAACTCCCAAGACAGAGAAAGAAGTCAGAGGATTTATAGGGCGGTTGAACTACATTGCCCGATTCATCTCGCATCTAACTGCTACCTGTGAACCAATCTTCAAGCTGCTGAAGAAAGATCAAGTAGTACGTTGGAATGATGAATGTTAGGCCGCTTTCGAAAAGATCAAAGAGTATCTCCAAGAGCCACCCATTCTTATGCCACCGGTTGAAGGGAGACCTCTAATCTTATACTTGACAGTACTTGACAACTCAATGGGGTGTGTGTTGGGGCAGCATGACGAGTCTGGCCGAAAAGAACACGCCATTTATTACCTTAGCAAAAAGTTTATCGACTGTGAGACCCGGTACTCACTGCTCGAGAAAACTTGCTGCGCTTTGGTATGGGCTGCTCGCCGGCTGAGACAGTACATGTTGACTCACACTACTCTGTTGATTTCAAAAATGGATCCAATCAAGTATATCTTCGAAAAGCCTGCCCTGTCCAGAAGAATAGCAAGATGGCATATGATCTTGACGAAATATGACATCCAGTACACGACTCATAAAGCAATCAAGGGAAGTGTATCGGCAGACCATTTGGCACACCAGGCAGTGGACGATTACCAGTCGATGAACTTTGAATTTCCAGACGAGGATATCATGGTAGTGACTGATTGTGAAGTACCTGGACCGGATGAAGGACCTGAGGAAGGATCCCGATGGTCTATGCACTTTGACGGAGCCTCAAACGCTTTGGGTAACGGTACCGCGCTGTGATCATATCCCCTAAAGGCACTCATACTCCACTCACTGCCCGACTATGTTTCAACTGCACCAACAACATGGCGGAGTATAAGGCATGCATCATGGGTCTTCAAGCTGCAATTGACCTAAGGATCAAGTTTCTGAGTGTCTTCGGAGATTCCTCTCTCGTGATCAATCAGGTCAAAGGCGAGTGGGATACGAAACACCCAAATCTTATTCCTTACAAGGAGTATGTATTGACATTGATCCCCCATTTCGAAGAGATAACTTTTGAACATTTCCCAAGAGAGGAGAATCCGTTAGCGTACGCGTTAGCTACGATGTCTTCTATGTTCAAAGTCAAATGGGACAACGAGGCTCTCCGGATCATTATCTGGAAATTGGATGAACCTGCACATTGCTGCGATCTCGAGACCGAAGAGGTAACAGAAAAACCCTGGTATCATGAAGTGAAGAGGTACTTGGAAGCTCAAGAATAACCCGAAGGCGCATCTGTTAATGACAAGAAGTTCCTGAGAAGGTTTGCGGCAAAGTTCTTCCTCAGCAACGACATTCTCTACAAACGAAACCATGATTCAACCTTACTGCGTTGTGTGGATAAGACTGAAGCAGAAAAGATCATGGCAGAGCTACATGAAGGTACCTTCGGAACAAATTCCGGTGGACATAACATGGCAAAGAAAATCCTTCGGGCAGGATATTTCTGGTCCACAATGGAAGCTGACTGTTACCAGCATTCTCGGACTTGTCATAAATGCCAGATCTATGCTGATAAGGTGCACATTCCTCCGGTTCCTCTGAACGTCTTGACAGCACCTTGGCCTTTTGCAATGTGGGGCATTGATATGATCGGTGAAATCAGACCTACGACATCCAACGGGCATCGCTTCATCTTGGTAGCGATTGATTACTTCACAAAATGGGTTGAAGCAGCTTCCTACGCTACCGTAACCAAGAGCGTCGTGGCACGGTTCATTCGGCACAACCTGATCTTTCGATATAGTGTACCTGAGAGGATCATTACGGATAATGGTACCAATCTTAACAACAAGATGATCACTGAGCTCTGCGAGCAATTCAAGATACAGCACCACAACTCTTCTCCCTACCGGCCGAAGATGAATGGAGCTGTAGAAGCAGCAAATAAGAACATCAAGAAGATTGTGCAGAAAATGACAGTGACCTACAAAGATTGGCACGAGATGTTGCCGTTTGCTCTTCATGGGTACCGTACCTCAGCACGGACGTCGACAGGGGCAACTCCCTTTTCCTTGGTCTATGGCATGGAGGCAGTCTTGCCTATTGAAGTCCAGATACCCTCTCTCCGGATAATGAAGGATGCAGGTTTGAGCGAAGAAGACTGGATCCAGACTTGGCTTGATCAATTAAATCTAATCGATGAAAAGAGACTCACCGCTATTTGTCATGGTCAAACGTACCAAAAACGGATGATCAGGGCATTTAACAAGAAAGTCAGACGACAAGAGTATCAAGTCGGAGACCTGGTAATCAAGCGCATCATTCTTCCTCAAAGTGATCCTAGGGGCAAATGGACCCCTACGTACGAAGGGCCATTTGTGGTTAAACATATCTTCTCAGGAGGAGCAATGATTCTAACCACCATGGATGGTGACGACCTTCCTCACCCCGCCAATGCAGACATAGTAAAAAGATACTACGCATGAATTAAGGACCCGCTAGGTTGACACACCTAGGAAAAAATAAGGGCTTCCCGGCGAACCAAAAGGGTTCGGGCAAAAATAAGGGACGAAATAAAAAAATCTGTACACCCGGCAAGTCGAAAACCTGAAAAGGCGGCTTGGGCAAAAATGGGTATCCCGGTGGACTGAAAACCCGAAAGGGCGGTCCAGGCAAAAGTTAGGAATAAAGCGTAATACCATGTCTCATTGGATCACCTTGCATCCAGAATTTGGCATCAACTATCGGGCTCAGACGGCGCCAATCAATTAGTTTCATCTTCAACTAAGCAGCAAAGTGATGAGACGCTTGAAGACATAAAGGCGATAGCAGAGTTGGAACCCAGTGGGATTATTTTTTCATATAGCTGTTTTGTTTCCTTTTCACAAATTGTATAAACCCTATTTTACTCGGCGGCGTTTTCTTACTAGGACGTCAGCCTCTTGTACAAAAACGCCTATTTACAGGCAAATTTCAAAATCAATACAAGTTCAATTTTTCAGACAAATTATCCATTGTTTTTCCTTTTTCTGTTTTGTTTTGCGAAGAACGTCCAATGTTCATTTTTGATATATGCATTTGACATTAATTGCTAATCATGAACAGTTGCATGTGAAACAAAGGACTGATTACAGGTGACATCAGAAACAGGGGCAATTTAGAATTGTCTAAGCGATCTAGTGGCTCTGTCCATCAAGGTACCAGGGTAGGTTCGGCTGAAGAACGTAACTAAATCACCTCAACTCCCCACAGAGTAAGACCAGATTCAACAATACTCTCCTCAAGTAGAGTTGGTTTCCCATCAGCCCTGAAAAGGCACATTGTTCCCCTAGCAAGTCAGCGATACTCTCCCCAAGCCGAGTTAGTCTACTGTCAGCCTTAAGGAATTTGGGTATCCCCAGAAGGTCTCAACATTCCCCAGCGGAGTATAGACATTCCTCAGCAAGTATCCCCGGCAGTCTTAATATAAGATTGTTCCCCGGCAGAATACAGACACATCCAGTGGAACCATTCCCCAGTACAGTCCAAAAGTTTCCCCAGGAAAGTGGAATCCATATCCCCAGTAGATTCTGAAGCTTATCCCCAGTAAGATTCTGGAAGCTTATCCCCTGCAGAGTATGAACGTCTCTCCCCGACTTTATTCAAAGGTTATTTCCCCACCAGGGTATAACTGGGTTATCCTCAGCTAATTACCACGGAAAGTTCGTCCTCAGCGAAGTTCTTCCTATCCCCAACAGAGTTCATCAAATTCCCCAACATAACTTATCAGTGGAATCTCCAGCGGAACTCTCATCAAAACCTCAGCGAAGTATCTCTTCCCACAGAGTAATTCCCCGCAGAGTAATCTCTCCAACAAGTTTATTCCCCAACGGAGTCACCTTCTCCTACCGGTTTATTCTTGCAACCGTCATCCCCAGCGGAAACGAAGAACTCTACTCTTCAAAACATCAGCCCAGGATTCAACAAATTCCCGGCAGTCGTCAAGGATTTATTTTCCTAGACGAAAATACATTCATAGACATTTCACATTTCATACATCCTGCTTACATATATGATAAAGTGCATACAACACTATCTCATTTTAAAACATCATGACATCATGCATTTCATACATCATGACATTGCATACAACTGATGTTTTTGCCTTTTCAGGAAAAAGGTCAATCCAAAGATGATTACTATCAACTGTCACAATTCCAGATTCGATTCCTGTATCTAGCCAGGGCATATCTGTGAGTGATTGATTGTAGATTCGATACCTGTATCTAGCCAGGGCATATCTACATGAAGAGTTTGAAGATCAACCCCTGTAACAGGCCAGGAAATTATCTTTCATTCTCAGGTCAGAGGTTTACACCTGTATCCATCCAGGAAAGCTATCTCTACCAACCTTTTGCAATTTCCAGATTCGATACCTGTATCCAGCCAGGGCATATCTGTAGACGACAATTTCCAGATTCGATTCCTGTATCTAGCCAGGGCATATCTGTGAGCAATTGATTGTAGATTCGACACCTGTATCTAGCCAGGGCATATCTGCATGAATAGTTTAGAGATTCGATACCTATATCCCGCCAGGGCACGTCTGTAAGCAACCTTTTGAAGTTCTGGATTCGATTCCTGTATCTAGCCAGGGCACATCCGTGAGCAACTAATTGTAGATTCGATACCTGTACCTATCCAGGGCATATCTGCATGAAGAGTTTGAGGATCAACACCTGTAACAGGCCAGGAAACCATCTTCCTTTCTCAAAGTACACAAGTTCTCGCTAAGGAATCTCTTACGCGACCAACACTTCCAAATGGCATCTATAAGCCCATTCCCGACAAGGTTTTGTCACGTCTCCAGATGGCATCTATAAGCCCATCCTTCCATCTACCATTTCTCCAAATGGCATCTATAAGCCCATTCCCGCCATCACATTGCTGATACTCTACCATGCGAGTGCAAATTTCAGGGCACTCTAGTGTCCAATCTCCTTTTACCCTCGAGTCGTGAAAGGCAAACTTGCCAATCTAACTCTTCAGGTTCAAGAAGATTGAACAGGGGCAACTGTTGTACCCCAAAATTTGCCCTCCCATTTCACCAATATTTTCTCACCACAAGACCCTTGGAGCTCAAGATCAAGTTAGGGTTTACTCTGCTCAAGACTCCTCCTTGCATTGTTGACCCAAATTAGGGTTTGTGTTTGCACAAAGATGTTTTGACCTAAAATGCCCAAGATGACTTTCATGCTTCATGTTGGACTCACGAGTTTATCCATACCAAGTTTCAAGCCTTGATTCCAATCTTTGCCCAGTCAATTGGACAGTTGACCTAGAAATCAGCTACATTGGGGAAAAAGTCAACTGTGGTCAATTGACAGTCAAACCTCATGATTTTTGACCCACATCAACATTATGAACTCATATGAACCATTTGGTCAAGTTTGGATCACAATTCCACAAGAAATTTGATCAGATCACCAAAAGGGTAAAATGGTCATTTTTAGGGTTTTGACTGCACAAAGGTAATTTTTTACTGTTTGACCTAGCCAATGGCAAACCAAGCTCACATATGGACTCAAGGACTCAATGACATGGTCTTGACACATTCAACAAGTTCAAAAGATCCCAAATGCACAAGATTGACAGATGAATTTTCCAGTCAACTGATCAAAATTTGACTGTATACTGAAAAGTCAAACTTTGACTTTTTGGTCAAAATCAAGTGTCAAGATTCATTTTTCATCAAGACATGTCAAATTATGAAACTTGTTCATCAAGAAATCAAAAATCACAAATTAGGGTTTGAAATGAAGAAATTTCATAACTTAGAAATTTTCTAAGTTATGAAAATTCCTAATTTTTTCATAACTTTGTCCCATTTTTTCATCAAGATGCATTTGGATTCAAACAAAACTCAAAACATGAAAGTTGTATTCCATTGCAAAATCTACAACTTTGATTCACAAAGTTTCCTCAAAAGAAGCTTGTAGCTCAAGTTACAATTTTTGGAACAAGGGTGCAAAACATTCTTAACTTAGAAATATTTTGACCTATTTTAGGCAGGATTTTTGCCCAACTTCATGGCCACTTTTCACATGCTTCCACTTGGAATATCAACTTGAATTACAAAGATGGATTGAATTACACATTCCAAGATTTCCAAATTATCCAATAACTTCTCAAACACCCTTGTGGTTAGGGAGAATCAAATTTGTCAATATGGGCAAAAGTCACTTTGATTCATGGCCAAATGCATGTTCATAACTTAGGAATTTTTGAAATCAGTTTGCACAAGCTAGTTACAGGCCTCTAATCTCATTTACACTCAATAATTAAATGCCAATCCATTGTGTTCTAGCATTATTTTGCTCATTTGGTCATTACATGAAGAATTAAGCCATATTTGGAAAAAGCAAGTTATCCATTCTTGTAAAGCACAACTTTATGTCAAACACAAATTAAAGAAGTACAATGCAAATCTCTGAGGCACAAGTTATTGAACTAATCCCACTGATCAAGGAGAGATTATGCAGCATGCTTGAGGGACCTGCCTTGGCCTATAACTCAACTTGACAACTTTTGCTTACATTAGAAGAAACTTGGCATTTTGAACAATAACTCACATTCCTGCAAACACAAGCCTAAGCAAACTTGTTGAACACATTCCAAACATCAAACCTAACCTGAAACACGAGCCAACCACCTTCAATACCTCCCCAAACACAGAAACACCACTTTGCTGCACAAAATAGGGCATCCCTGCAGATTGAGTTGCACAACTCAGTTTGCTCGTGCATTTTGGCCAAAGTTTGTTCATACACACTCCCTACCATCCATTGAAGCTATCCCAAGCCCTAGCTACAGACTGTAACACCTCTAACCAACTTCACCATTTTCATTTTTTCAGTTGTGCAGGTTAACTTCCATAGCTCGTTTCAGCTAGTTCCAAAGCAAGCTAAAGGTTGGAGAAGCATCCCTGGACCTCAAGCAAGATATACAAGTCCTCACATTGCCTTGAAAGTACCTCCATTGTCATACACGATTCAAGCTGAACAGGTAAGTTTTTGAACTTCTATCCCTCTATCCAAGCATATTTAGGCTTAAGTTTGTGAACAAAGCATGTTCTAATCATAGCCCTGAAGCCATCCATATAGTTACTTTTCATTTATATTGTGTGTGCTAAGAGTATTTTGAACCTGAACATTGGAAAAAAACTTAGGTCAGAGATTGGGGGAGAAGAAATTCTCTCTCATTTCTGAGAGTTAGATCAAGTTTTTTATATGTATGAAATCGTGACATGATGCTCTATAACATTGCTGTTGTAAGTTTTTGTTGAAAATCAAAGGATCAAGAGATAGCAGGAAAGGAAGAAAACGCCCGTTTTTTTGTTTTGAAAAAGTCTGGAGGTTGAAGACAAAGTTCTTCTGGGCTGGGCCTGTTTCATTTTTCTTTTTGCACCCCTTTATTTCACATACACCCCCTTGGCCCATTGTGTTTTATTTTTATCATTTTTGATTTTTTCCTTTTGATTCTGATTTGTTATTTTTTGTTAAAATATAAAAAAACATAAAAAATATTTTTTCACCTTTTTTTGTATTTATTAGGCATTTATTTGCTTTAGTTGATATATATATGTAAATAAATATAAATACACTTTATTTAAAATACCAAAAATAATACAAATACATTTTGTTTTCTAATTTTATTTTATTTTATCTTTTGAAAACATTTTCTAAAAATATACTTTTTTTTGTAAATAATAAATATTTTATTTTTGTACATATTTAATATATTTAGTAAATAATATAAATACTTATCTATCTTTTATTAAATATTTAGGATAAATACAAAAATTATACATTTTTATTTTTATTAATATTTGACCTCAAAAATACCTTTTTTACAATATACTTCCTTTTTATTTATTTTTTTGTATATACTTAATAAATATTGTATATATTAAATAATTAATACCTTTTATTTAGCAAAATTAGGGTTTTGCCCTAAACATAAAAATATCCAAAATTATTCCTTTTTTATTTTTGTTTATTTGTCACATAAAAAAATACTTTCCCATACATATAAATACCATTTTTGTGCATAAATACATTTTTGCATATTTATTTACTTAATTATTGTACAATTAATATTTGTATATTCAATTTGGATGTAATAGCTTAGGTTTTAATTTCTTGCTAAATATCCCCATTTGAACATTTGTACCCCCCATCCCATAATTTGTGTTGTAATAATTTAGGATTTTATTTTTCGCATTTAAAAGCTTTCTAAATATGCCATGATAGACATAGGGTTTGTATGCAAAAATCAACCAAACAAATAGCTTGACCTAATTCAAGATAAAAGCATGAAAATGGACAACACCAATCACACTTGCACCCCTAGGGTTACTCCACTTGTTGCCTTCAATAATGGGCCATATTGCATGTTAGGTGTCTTTGGCAAAACAAAAACAATTCAAATGATCATAGTCCCTCGATGACACTTTCGAAAGTTGCCTAAAAATGATCATAGTCCCTTAAAGAAAAAAATTGCCAAAGACACTTGGCACCATTGCAATCATGGTCTAAACGATGACCCGCGCCCGTCCCGTTAACATACTAACACAAGATTGTCCACCAAATACAATGGTGGAACAAAATTGTTAAAAGGGTTAAAACATAGAAAAAGCCTTTGAGTAAATTTAGGGATAGACAACTCTTAGTTACTTGATCAACTTGCAAAAACACACTTGCCTACTTTTCAAAACACACATCACAATATACTTTCAAAACAACTTTCAAAAATATTGAAAACTTTTCAAAAGACAAGTACACCTTTGTATACATTCACACATGAAACATTACAAAGGTTGCCACCACAAATGGCCTCTTTTCAAAACATTTTCAAACACACACATAAAGCACCATTTCAAACAATTGAAAATCAAGGCAAGTTGATCTAAGCAAGTAACTAAGAGTCCATGGATAACCATGGATAGAAAGGGTGCTAATACCTTCCCTTTCTATAATCTACTCCCCGAACCCAAGAAAACATCTCAAAGGTTTTTGCTGTGCTTTTTAACCTTTCCTTAGGATAAAATAAAAAGTCGGTGGCGACTCTTGCTCAACCGAAACATTTGCGAAAACAAACACAAAACCCAAGTCAGTTCTCCCACCGTATCACACTGTCATAGATAAAGCATATGCGATTTAGGAGAAAGTGTTAGTCTAATGCCCTTATCTATTTGCGAGAAGCTCAAACTAGGTGACATGAGACCTACCAAGATGTCCATACAACTAGCCGACAGATCAGTAAAATTCCCTGTTGGTATGATAGAAAACATTCCTGTCCGAATAGGACAATTTTACATACCTACTGACTTTATAATAATGGACATAAAGCAAGATTCAAACATTCCCATCATATTAGGAAGGCCATTCTTAGCCACTGCAGGAGCCATTATTGACGTTAAGAAAGGAAAGTTTACCTTCGAGGTAAGAGAAG
The DNA here is from genome assembly GCA_948472305.1 of Vicia faba. Lineage (NCBI taxonomy): Eukaryota > Viridiplantae > Streptophyta > Magnoliopsida > Fabales > Fabaceae > Vicia > Vicia faba. The sequence goes on from OX451735.1 coordinate 218,492,578, forward strand.
AAAAAGTAGAATTTATTCTTTCCCAATTCTTCAAAGCCCCTGCCATAGATGACTCATGCTGTTTCCTAGATATTATTGATGAATGTGTCAAAGAACTAGAAAGCCAAGAAGACACATATTCTGGGATGTTGAAAATTCCGACACTAACTATCTTCAAGGACAATGACTGGAAACGAGAATATCACGATGCCAACCTAAGCGAATGTTTCGCCTTAACACCCGATCCCACCCCAATTGATAAGAAGACTGGTATAGAACTTAAAATGTTACCTAAAGATTTAAGGTATGAATTTTTAGATAAAGAACTCGAACGGCCAGTTATAGTCAATGCCAATTTAGGGAAGATCGAAACCGAAAAACTTCTTAATGTGTTAAGGAAGTATCCAACCGCGTTAGGATATAATATATCAGATCTAAAAGGAATAAGCCCTTCTCTCTGTATGCACCGCATTATGCTAGAGGAGGACTGCAAGACTTCTAGAGAACATCAAAGACGAATAAATCCTATCCTAAGTGAAGTCGTAAAGAAAGAAGTGCAGAAACTACTAGAGGCAGGCATCATATACCCAATATCAGATAGCAACTGGGTCAGTCCAGTTCACGTAGTACCTAAGAAAGGAGGTATTACGATTATAACAAACACAAAAGGCGAATCAGTGGCACAACGTACCCAAACAGGATGGAGAATGTGTATTGATTACAGAAAACTAAACAAAGCTACGCGCAAGGACCATTTCCCATTACCATTCATTGATCAAATGCTCGAGCGCTTAGCCAAACATTCCTATTTTTGCTATCTTGACGGATACTCAGGATTCTTCCAAATTCCCATTCATCCTGATGATCAAGAGAAAACTACGTTCACATGCCCCTATGGTACCTTTGCATACAGAAGAATGCCATTTGGACTATGTAACGCACCTGCAACTTTCCAACGATGCATGATGGAAATTTTCGCAGACTTTTTGGACAGAATTATGGAAGTATTCATGGACGATTTTTCTGTCTGCGGAGAAAGTTTTGACGGATGTTTATCAAATCTTGAACTAGTGCTGAAACGCTGTGTCAATGTCAACCTAGTGCTCAACTGGGAAAAATGTCACTTCATGGTGAGACAAGGAATTGTGTTGGGTCACATTGTATCAAACAGAGGAATTGAAGTCGATAAAGCAAAAATCGAAATTATCAAAAACCTTCAACCACCCAAAACAGTTAGAGAAATAAGAAGTTTTCTAGGACACGTTGGTTTTTACCGATGTTTTATAAAAGATTTCTCTAAAATCACTAAGCCACTAACTGAATTATTGATGAAAGAAGCCGAGTTTATTTTCGACGATAAATGCTTAAACGCATTTGAGACGCTTAAAGAAGCCTTAATTTCAACACCTATAATGCAACCTCCTGATTGGAACCTACCATTTGAAATAATGTACGATGCGAGCGATTATGCTGTAGGTGCAGTCCTAGGACAGCGCAAGGATAAAAAGCTTCACACTATTTACTACGCAAGATGAACACTTGATCCCGCACAAATGAATTACGCCACTACGGAGAAGGAACTCTTAGTTGTTGTATTCGCATTGGACAAATTTCGTTCCTACTTAGTAGGGGCCAAAATCGTTATTTACACGGATCATGCTGCGATCTGATACTTGCTAAGTAAGAAAGACGCCAAACCATGACTACTCAGATGGATCTTACTCCTACAAGAGTTTGACTTGGAAATAAAAGACAAAAGGGGGACTGAAAATGTGGTAGCGGACCATTTATCAAGATTGGATGGAATCCAAACCGAGAGTGTTTCCATTAACGAAGATTTCCCATATGAACGCCTTATTGCTAAACTAGAGATAGCTCCTACCGACAATTTAGATCAATGCAATGAACATTTAACAACTACGGTAGTAAAAGCCATTTGTACCAACACCACATTACCATGGTACGCTGATTTCGTTAACTACTTAGCCGCCGATGTTCTACCACCCGATCTAACATACCAACAGCGGAAGAAATTCTTCCATGATCTTAGACACTACTTTTGGGATGAACCACTACTCTTTAAAAGAGGCGCCGATGGTATCTACCGTCGCTGCGTCCCTAACGATGAAATAGACGACGTCATTGCTCATTTCCATTCCGCCCCTTATGGTGGACACGCTAGTACATCGAAAACTTATGCAAAAATACTTCAAGCTGGTTTCTTTTGGCCTACTTTATGGAAAGACGTCCACGTAGCAATTATGAACTGCAATAGATGTCAGCGCACAGGAAATATATCTAGACGTGATGAAATGCCGCAAAAAGGGATTCTCGAAGTAGAAATTTTCGATGTATGGGGAATTGATTTCATGAGACCATTCCCCGCATCCTTTAGAAATAAGTATATATTGGTAGTTGTTGACTACGTATCAAAATGGATTGAAGTCGTCGTTGCACCCACAAACGATACACGAGTAGTACTTAAACTATTCAAGCATGTTATCTTCCCACGATTCGGTATACCAAGACTAGTAATCAGTGATGGCGGTTCCCATTTTATCTCTAGAATTTTCGAAAAACTACTTTCAAAATATGGCGTTAAACATCGCATAGCCACACCATACCATCCTCAAACGAGTGGACAAGTGGAAGTGTCAAATAGGGAAATTAAACAAATCCTTGAGAAAACCGTAGCCACATCCAGAAAGGATTGGTCCTCCAAGCTAAATGATGCTCTTTGGGCATATAGGACAGCTTTTAAAACCCCTATCGAAACAACGCCATTTAAATTAGTTTATGGAAAATCTTGCCATTTGCCAGTAGAATTAGAACATAAAGCTTACTGGGCCATTAAAACTCTTAACTTAAATTACAAGACTGCTGGCGAGAAACGAATATTAGATATCCATGAATTAGAAGAATTGCGTTTAGACGCTTATGAAAATGCTAGAATCTATAAGGAGAGAACAAAAAAATGGCATGATAAGTGTATCTCGCGGAAAGAATTTAAGGAAGGAGACATCGTACTCCTATTCAACTCTAGACTGAAACTCTTCCCGGATAAATTACGTTCCAGATGGTCAGGACCATTCGAAATTAATAAAGTTTTCCCAAGTGGTGCGGTAGAAATTAAAGGAAATTCCATCGAACCATTTATAGTAAATGGCCAACGCTTAAAGCATTATTTTAATGTCGAAAATCTGAACTATTCGACTTATCTGCAGTTAAGTGAGCCACCTACCCCGATACCTAACTGAATAGGTACTGTCTGTCGAGCCATCGACATAAAACAAAAGCGCTTCATGGGAGGCAACCCATGTTTACTTTTAATTATTTTCGTTGTTTTGATATGTTTTTGTTTTTATTTTTTTCTTAATCTATTAAAATTTTCATGTTGCATCCCTTACTCCTTTTTTTTATTTTTTTATTTTTTTTATTTTAAACTTCTTTTTCTTTTTTATTAACTTCGGCATTTTAACCTGAAAATACTAACTTAGTTTTTCATACATTTATTAAACAAGTTGTGAGCGTGTTACGCTCGTCATGGGGTGTGACGGTCGTCATGACAACAAAATCTGCAGATTTTGCAGATTCAGTTGTTTTTCTTCTGATTCTTGGTTAACTTCCTTCATGTGATCCTTTTTCACTGATTTGATTTGAAACATGTTGTACCTGTGAAAAGACACAAAAACTTGGAACAATCGGAAGTTAAACGAGTTAATGTATTATGAAAATCGATAAAAAATGTAGTAATTATATGAAAATCGATAATATTTAGCTCCATGGCACGCATGAACTACATGAACATAACCTTGAGAGGTAGGCATCAGAGAAGGCGCTTTGAGGATCTAATTGAGCGTGAGATGTGTCCTACCATTTATGCTGACGACCATGCTATGACTGCTTTAGGCATTTGTGAGAGTGTTATGTATCTGCTACACTAAATAGGCTGGGACGTTGCTCCAATTAGGAGACGCTATTGTACATACCGTAAGTTGACCCTTGAGTTCTTGAGCACACTGAGCTATCTGCCAAACCATGGGTTAGGTTTCAACCGCAGGCTGATCACCTTCAGACTGTTTGATATGGACTACCGCTACAATTATAGGGAGTTTGCCAACCTGTTAGGATTCCCTAATGGCTCTGATGTTATCACCATGACCCAAGAAGACCTATTGCTAGATACTGACCTTGATTTCTTCTGGGGTAGCATTGCTGGAAACAACCATCCTCAGCCAAGTGACCTTTACTCGGAGTCCATCCATAACCCTGCTATCAGGTACTTCCATAAGATCATTGCCCACACCCTTTTTGGAAAAGAGCAGAATGTTACATCTGTGTCACGTGATGAGCTTTTCATCATGTATTGTGCTTCTCAGAACCGTCCAGTAAATGGTGCCACCTATATGCTTGCTAATATGGAACGTATTATCCAAACACCAAATGCCCCAATCCTCATAGGTGGGTTAGTCACTATGATCTCCAATGCCATTGGACTCCGAAGGCCTATGGTAGGATCAAATCCGCACTATGGAATTAAGCCAATGAATATTGAATTTTGCTTCAACACTAGTTTTATAGGAAACCTTGGGCCGAATGAATTTGAGCTGCTGATTAACCATGAAATTGTTCACCAGTTTGTACTCCCAAACCCTATCACTAGTGTCCATAATAGAGCAAATTGGCTTTTTGATCTCCACCATCCTCCTACACCGCCTTCGTCTCCTTCCACTATTGACATCTATGAAGTCCCAAATACCTCTCCAGATGCTGAAGATCCTGAAACACCACCTGGATACCATCAGTTTCCTGACCCATGGGAGCAGCATGTAGTTTCCATTGAGTCCACCTTCTAGGTTCCCGAGATACCACCACCACCTCCACCCACTGTCACCCTCGACTCTTTGAATGCAGAAATAACCAGAATGCGGGGTGAGCTTACATCTTTACGTGTGGATTTCATTGCTTTTATGGATTTGGTAACAGACCAACTGGATTTCATTCACCGGCATCTGTCACCTACTCATCGTGGCTAGAAGTTTCCGTCGTTATGCTGATTTGTTCCGCTCTTACATTTATGTACACAGTGAGGTCACTGTTTAGTTTAGGTGTGGGGGAGGAACCTAGTTTTAGTATTTTATTATTATTCTGTGCATTTAAGTTATTATTTGTTTCAAATTCCAAACAATTTACTAGTTAATGAAATTTAAATTATTCCTCATGTTTCAATTCTATTGTCGTTACTGCTATTATTTCATTTTAAACAAAGTTTACTCTTTACAATTTTTTTTAGAAACATACATTTTATTTCAATTTCAGTATATTTTCATTTTCTTTAATTTTACTGTGTGTTACATCAGATATTAAATTTATTGTTCATATTTTTTGCAAAATTTTGTCATACGATGTGTGTTGGAAATATTGTACATGTTTACTGTGCTAGGATACTGTGTTATAATGCTGGAAATTAAAGTGTTTCGTTCATTTATGAATATAATTATTTGAATATGTAATGCTCGTAACGTCCCCATGACGAGTGTAACACGCGTTTCACCGTGTTACGCCCGTCAGACCAATGTGATGACCGTCACACGCGCCCAATAGCAGATTCTGCTATTACAGAAGTCGTTCCACCTTCCTCTCATTCTTCCCATTTTTCCCAAAACCTTAACGGTACCCATTCAAAAATTTTCTCAAATTCCCACTCCAACACTTAAACTCCATCAACCCACTACTCAATCCACAGTCCAAACCATTTTCACAATTCAATCTTTTGCATGCACTATGGCCAACAATCAGCAAGTCCCCAATCTCACTTTCAGATCTGGCGAGCAAGGTGAAACCCAACGACTCAAATTCCAGAAGTTCCAACGCCGCGGTCTTCAATCTACCCGATATGTCGACCTTGATTGTTTGAGGAATTTGGGACTGCTAGACAGCGTCCGACAACTTTTGCAGAACGTGAACTTATGGAACCTGTGCCGCGAACCGCAACCCATTTATGAAACTCTCACCTTTGAGTTTCTGAGTTCCTTTGCATACATTACTCCCTCTGGTGCCACGAACCAACTCTCAGGCGTAGCCAAATTCCGTATGTTTGGCACTGAGCATCAGCTGTCCCAAACCGACATCGCACGACTGTTCGGTTTCTGTTCTGACGAAGGTGTCCACCTTCGGGTGTCGGATAATTTCGGCGAGGAAGCTTTTAATTTATGGCACAGTATGATGAATATTCGTGCCGGATATTACGATCACCTCAACGCCACACATATTCATAATCTGACTATCCGATACTTTCACCGCATCCTCTGCAACACCATCTTCGCCTGAGACAACAATCACAAGCTCAACTCCAAGGAGCTCTTCTTCATGCTTTGCGCATTCACCGGCTAGAAGATCAACGCCGCCCCATTTTTACTGGCCCATATTCACTCTATTTGTGCTAGAGGCGGAAAACCCTTCTATTTCAGAGGGCTTGTCACTTCTCTTGCCATAACCCTGAATTATGGTGCCGCTCTCACAGATATGCCTTCTATGGCACCGACTTTGCTGACTATGGACCACTGCAAGGCCGTACACCTCATTTATGAGTGGGAGGATGGCAGATTCTATCCTGTGATCAGAAACATTGTTTATCATAACATCACTTTGCCTTGCAGGGACCGAATCGATCCACAAAACAGAGCTAACTGGTTATTCGATCCTGCAGCTCCCGAGGGGCGTGTTCCTACTCATGAAGAACAGCCTAATACCCCCGCAGACGAAATGCAAGAAGAGCTGGACAGTGCTTCCCCCGTCCACAACACTCCAGGACCTTCATTCGCACCACCTCCTTTTACTCTTGAAGACGTTCTCCGCGCCATCCATCAGCAAAACCAAATGAGTGCCGCACTTGAAAGAAGACAACAGGAACAATATGAGTATTTATGCGCACAAAACACTCAGATTCTGACTGGCCAGCGGTGCATGAATGAGAGGTTAGACGAGGCCCTGTCGGAACTCAACGCCTTAAGGTTGGACGTCAGCACCCTTGGCTACCAGGACACTGACACCGAAGCCACTCCTACCAGGCGCTCTCGCACCAGGAGTAGAGGACGTGGCCATCAATAGTTTTCTTTATTTTCTAAGTAGTTTACTTTTTCTGTTTCATTTCCTTTCTGTTTGTTTTTGTATTTGTATTTCCCTGCCTATATACCACAACATTGAGGACAATGTCGGATTTAGTGTGGGAGAGGTACCTTTCCATCTTCCATAAACAAGTAATTTTTTATGATATCTCTCAATTTAAATTTTTCGCTTTATTCAGCCATACCGAAAATTTTTACTTTATCTTCGCACTAGCCCGACATACCTATCTTAATGAAATCCCAATTGAGGAAGCCGAGAACGATTCAACAAGATCGATACGGTTATGACACCATAAACTTCCTACTTACGCGATCCGTTTCAATAACCATTATACCTATATCTTGAGTTTTAGTTCTAAAGTAACCCCTAGTAGTTTATACTAGCAGTTAACACCGTCTTGACACAAACCATGTGGAGAATCAATGGATATAAGTGTTTGATGCCTAATTAATGAAATATCCTTCTTATCTCGCTGCTAAAAGAAAAGAAAAATTTTTATGCACCAAAATACAAGGTCACATATAAGAGTTGAGCAAATAATGAAGGAATCCACTGTTGGTTGGTTCAGAGGTATCTGGTTCTGAACTTGGTAGGGCGTGCTATGGCCCGATCCCCCATAACCTCCAATTTGGATAACATATGTAGGGTTGCCACATTCGTGTACCAGACCCCGTGCTAAAAGGATCAAAGTCACTAACCGGTTACTCCACTACGTGCGTGCTAAGACAAAGGGCTTAATGTGATTGCGCCAGAACAAAACCGGGTGAAATAGATACGAGAAACTCTGGGCAGAATTATAACGGAATTGTTAGACAACTCATTTGAAATGGAAGCCTACGACTAAGCCTATTGCTTGTGTCATTAGCATATCGTTAGTGTTTCACTTAAGTATCGGTCGAACCGACGAGGACTTCCTGTAATTGCTTTAAAAATCAAAGGTATGTCATGCATGTGCGCTCGATAAAACTTGTCTGGTATTTCTAAATGACTATTTGCTTGAGGACAAGCAAAGGTTTAAGTATGGGGGAATTTGATAACGAGAAATCGTATCATATAATTACTACATTTTTTTTATCGATTTTCATAATACATTAACTCGTTTAACTCCCGATTGTTCTGAGTTTTTGTGTCTTTTCACAAGTACAACATGTTTCAAATCAAATAAGTGAAAAAGGATCACATGAAGGAAGTTAACCAAGAATCAGAAGAAAAAGAACTAAATCTGCAGATTTTGTTGTCATGACGACCGTCACACCCCATGACGAGCGTAACGCGCTCACAACTTGAAGGACGCTCGTCACACATCATTGACGAACGTAACGCGCTATTTAAGCGCATTACGACCGTCACCTCCTCATGACGACTGTCACACGCTTAATTCAACGTTATGCATAATATGAGACGTGGGCAACGTAATGGACGGTTTTCTTCTCCTACAATTCCTCAACTTCAGCAACTATCAATCCGAGTCTTCCTCCACTCAAGCAGTTCCTAAATTCTCTCAACTGAAAAATTTTCCTCTTCTATAAATAGGAGGCATTTTAATGGAACAGGGTAGGAGATTTTTCTATAGAGCCAAACTTCTGCCTTTCTGCATTATTCTATTTTATTTGCTTTTGAACCATTTATACCTACTGTAACTTTCATTTTCTAGAATTAGTTTCCAAGAGTGTTAGTACTTCATCTAAGAATTAACACGGTCATATATTTCAATTAATTGCAAGGAATTTGTACGCACTCAAGATTACCACAACAACATTATTTACAGGTTTTTATGCAATTGGTTTTTATTATTCTTATGCTATGTTATTTATTTTTATGAATTATATTTTAAGTTGCATAGTCACTAAATATATTATGTCTGGCTAAATTCGTTTGTACCGGTATGTGACTCCTAAGCACCGAAGGAATTCGATGATAACTTGGCTAAAAACTTTTATAAATAATTTCTGGTTTCCAATTTCCATGTTTAATTTAACTACCCTTGTCACGAGAGTGAGAGGATATTTAACACGATTTTGCCACGAGAGTGGGAAATTAATTAAGGCAAGAACCTGCATGCGAGAGCTGGGGTTCGACCCAGATAATGGTAACGAAACATTAATTTTTAAATACATGAGAGTGTTTTAACAAATTAATTAAACTCAAGTTGTTTTCGAAAAGTGTTATTAAATTTAAAGTGCATCCACTAGGTTTAGTAGCATGACTTATTTCATGAACACGAGAGTGTACGTCTCAAGTTTTTAAACAATTCGTTTTTACCGAAATACTTTATACGCCAAGCGATTCACCGAATTCCCGAAGTCCGGCTATCACATACCGGTATAGCTATTACTATTGTTTTTAAATTAAACTCTTTTTCCCCCTAAAACCAAATATTCATCGCTTAGTTAAACAATTGTAACATTAGATCGTACGCGATTGATCCTCAGTCTCTGTGGGTTTGATAATCATTTAAAACTAGAACGACTAAACTGTATACTTGCAGTTAGTATCCCAATAGACTCATAAAGTCCCGATCAGTGACTAAGATATTAGAATAGACAAGTTCCACTTTTGCGCTACACAAGTTTTGATGAACAGTAGCAAGACACTCCAGAAATACTCTGAAGTGTAGGCTCTGATATGAAGCCTAAAGAAATCAGTCAGTAGATCTGAAGACAGAAATTCTACTGAAGTCCAGATGCTAAAGACTCATGTTTTTGAAGACAACATGTTCTAAAGAAACCAATCACAAAATTTGAAGATAGAAGTTTTTACTGAAGTCCAGATGCTGAAGACTCATGTTTCTGAAGACAAAGGGTTCTCAAAAACCAAGTGCTGAAGATTATGAAGACGTAATTTTGAAGACTCTGAAGACTTGAAGTTCTGAAGACTCAATGTTCTAGAAAAAGTTCTTAAGACATATTGCTGAAGATTTTGAAGACAGAGTTCTTAAGACTATGAAGACTTGAAATTCTGAAGACCCAAGGTTTTAGAAAAGGTTCTCAAGACCAAGTGCTGAAGATTCTGGAGACGCAGTTCTGAATACTCAGAAGACTCTGAAGACTCTGAAGACTTAAAGTTATGAAGACCCAAGGTTCTAGAAAAGGTTCTCAAAGACCAAGTACTGAAGATTCTGAAGATGCAGTTCTGAAGACTTTGAAGACTTGAAGTTCTGAAGACCCAAGATTCTAGAAAATATTCTAAAGACCAAGTACTAAATATTCTGAAGATGAAGTTCTTAATACTATGAAGACTTGAAGTTCTGAAGACCCAAGGTTCTAGAAAAAGTTCTCAAGATCAAGTGCTGAAGATTCTGAAGACGGAGTTCTTAAGACTCTGAAGACTTGAAGTTCTGAAGACCCAAGGTTCGATATAAGGTTCTCAAGATCAAGTGCTGAAGACTCTGAAGACGCAGTTCTGAAGACTCTGAAGACTTGAAGTTCTTATGACCTTAGTGTCATGTTCTTTCTTCTAAGCTCATACTCGCAGAAACCTCTCAAGTACAGAAGGAAAAAATATAATGTTAACGTGGTACAATAGTACATGGTATAATCAAAATGTTTCATTCCACTACCATGAAGGACGAACAATGCGTACGATCTTGTCCTCCACGTGATTCAAGCCGCCAAAGATTATGAAAATCCCAAGAGTACCCTTCAACGAATATATTATTTTATTGGCTATATAAAGGGCTTGAAGACTAAGAGAAAAAGCTTCTAATTCACGCTAATTCACTGATTTATACTCTCGAAAGACTGTTCATATGCTTTTCATTTCTCTTTAGTATAGTTGTGAAACACTGCTTACATATTAGCTTGTTAAGAAACACATCTTTTGTAAACACAACTTGATTCAAACATTTTTTTGGTTTTCCTTAAGGTACCAGTTAGGTCAGTATCCTTAAGAAGTCTAGGACTTGTGCGTCTTAGAGGTTGTTGTTAGTCACTTGCAGGTAGCTTGTGCATTGTAATAATCAGTTTGATTATTGGATTAAGTCCTTGTTTGATAAGGCGAAATCACCTTGGCGGGTGGACTAGACTAGCTTGATAGTTTTCAAGTGAACTAATATAAATATACCTTGTTCTTGGCTTCCTTTTATTAATTATTGTTTATTATCAAGAGTGGGGAGAATGTATTTTATTTAAAAGGGATTATTTTTAAAGAAATATTTTTGATTTAAAACCCAATTCAAACCCTCTCATTTCTTGTGTTTTTCATACCTTCAATTGGCACCAGAGCTCCGGTTCTGAGGTGATACAAAGTTTGCATTTTTATCAACACTTAACAGTGTTCAATATTGATCCTGATTGTGTGGAAAACCAATGGCTACATTTGTTGCTACCACTGTTGATAATAGGGATAATGATAGATACCATTATAGTGCAAAACCTCTTATGTTTGATGGAGTGAAATTTGACTATTGGAAGCATAGAATCGAAAGTTACTTTCTGGCATATGACTTAGATCTATGGGATTTGGTAGTTGATGGCTACACTCACCCAATAGATGATAAGGGTTAGAAGATTGCAAGAAGTTCAATGATAGACGCTCAGAAGAAAGTTTACAAGAATCATTGCAAAGCGAGAACCATTATGCTTAGTGTTATTTCCTATAATGAATATGAAAAGATCACTGACAGAGAAACTGCAAAAGGCATTTTTGATTCTCTTCAGATGACACATGAAGGCAATGCTCAAGTAAAAGAGACAAAGGCTCTTGCCTTAATCCAGAAATATGAGGTTTTCAAGATGGAAGATGATGAATCTGTGGAAACGATGTTTTTAAGATTCCAGGCACTTGTTGCAGGACTTAAGATTCTGAACAAAGGTTATTCTACTTCAGATCATGTAAAGAAAACTGTCAGAAGTCTGCCTAAGAAATAGAGACCAACGGTAACTGCTTTAAAGTTGTCAAAGGATCTAAACAACACCAGTCTTGAGGAACTAATTAGTTATTTAAGAAGTCATGAGATAGAGCTTGGGGAAGATGAACCTCAGAAAAGAGTTAAATCTGTGGCTTTGAAGTCTAAGTCTGGAAAGACCAAGGCTTTTCAAACAGAAGAAGAATCATAAGGATCCGAAGAAGATTTAGATGAAAATGAACTATCTATGATATCCAGAAGGATCAGTCAGATATGGAAACATAGAGAGAGCAAGTTCAGAGGATCAAGAAGAACAAACAGTAGATCTAAATCTACATTTGGTCAGAAGAAACCTTCTGGAAAAGAAGTTACCTATTATGAATACAAGGAGCCTGGACATTATAAGAATGAATTCCCAAAGCTTAAGAAAGACAAGAAACCTAAGAAGGCCTATAAATCCAAGAAGGGTCTCATGGCAACATGGGATGATTCAGAGTCAGAAGAAGAAGATTCTGATGAAGAACATGCAAGCGTAGCATTCATGGTAAAGACTAACATGAGTGAAGCAGTATGAGAGGACAGACTGACACTTGATGATGAGTCAGACTCTGATGACGACAAAGAGGTACTTTCTTCTTTATCTCGTTATGAACTTTAAATTGGTTTATTAGAACTAATGAAAAGGTATCAATCTCTTCTAAGTAAACACAAAACTCTGAAAAATAATTTTGTAGTTACTTCTGAGAACTCTACTAAAGGTGAGAAAAACCTTTCTGATTTAAATGAAAAATTATTTGTTTTAGAAAAATCAAATACTTATTTGAAAAGTAAAGTTTCTAGATTAGAAGAATAGATCATCTCTAGCACATCTGTTTCTGATGAAGTAATCAGATATGATAGAGCTTTTCAGCACTTCCTAGCTAAAAGCATAGATAGAAGCAAAATGGCTTCGATGATCTATGGAGTTAGAAGAAACATAAGTAGAGGCTTGGGATATTCAGGACCATAAAAAATAATTGATGAGACTCTGAGTGTCAAACCAAAACCTCTTTCTAAACATTTCGTGCTTGCTGGCACATAATTGAAATGTCCATAACAAGAAGGTTCTGATTCCACTGTAGCACAACCACAGACACATAAGGAAACTTCTAAGCCTAAGTATCATGCACAAATTTCACATGATTATCCCGTTGTATAAAAGTCCAAAGGTGTCAGAACCTCTGGAATTTCTAACAAGAAAGGACCCATAAAATGGGTACCTAAGGATCAGATAATCTATGTTGCATATGTCCTTGATGGCGCCTGTGAAACACCAGTCATGGTACCTGGACAATGGATACTCGCGACACATGATAGGCGAAAGACATATGTTCCAAGATTTGGAACTTAAGTCTAGAGGTGTTGTTGGTTTTGGAGGCAACCAGAAGAGAAAGATCATTGGATCTGGAACTATTGCTTACAGATGTGAAGATAACATTCGCAGAACCCAAGGAGAAGATACAAGAAGATAAAGAATCAGAAGCTCCTACTTCTGATATTGTTGTTGTTCCTTCTGATCAACCACAATAAAGGAAAAGCAGAATCTCATCATCTCATCCTGAAGATCTAATTTTGGGAAACAAAGATGCTCCAGTAAGAACAAGATCAGCATTCAAACCTTCTGAAGATTACGAGACTCTGAGTTAAACCAAGGTATTGTATTTCTTTCAGAACCTCGGTAATCAGAAGATGTTTCGGCCAGAAATGTCTCTGGTCAGATGGAAACCTTTTGATTATCCAGATTCTGAGGATATCAAACGTGTTACCTAATTAGATGTAGTGATTAACGCGTGTAACCTTTGGTTATTCTTAATCATCACTCTACCTAGGGTATGCATTGGCAATAATTTTTCTTGGAACTGATTAAAATCATAACTATTACTTTCATTTAATGCTCATAATAATCATGTCTATATGTGTTTATTTTTTATTTATTTTTCTCTCAATTCTAAAACACTATAAAACACACACTTCACTTCACTTCCACATTTTAGAAACCCTAAACCCTATTTTTCTCTCAAACCGTTCAACAAGTTCTCTGTGTTCATCATCTTCATCGATACTCTTCATCAAGATCATCACCTTCGTAAAAAACCTTCATCATCTTCAACACTTCAACATGGTGAATTCTCAACAACAAGAGGTTGTTCAACTTGCTAAAGAAATGGAACAAGCCCTAAATCCTTTTGGGCCATATTCTTCAACTATTCCAACCAGTTCTTCTTCTTCTTCTTCTTCTATGGTAACTGGTTCATCTTCTCTATCAGTTATTGATGAACACCACATAACACATAAATCTATTCAAATTCAATGTAATCTGAAACCACATAAGTTAAATGTTCTTCGTTAATATATGGTGGATTTCAATAACCTTTCTGCAAATGGTACAAACCTAATTGCTGACTTGAATGCTCAAGGATGGAAGCACTTCTTCATGCGCCTTCATGGTCCTATTTATGATTCTTTGGTTAAGGATTTATGGATTCAATCGGATTATGACAATCTTCATGTAGTTGCTCATGTGCTGGGTCTGAAAATTATCATTACTGAAAAGTCTATTGCTGATCTTGTAGGCATGCAACATCTGGAAGGTAAACGAATTTATAAGATGCATATCAAATCTATATATGTGAAGGAGACGATCAACAAAGCCATCTTCAAGAACTACTCTCCTGAGAAAACTGAGTATAGGAGTAAAGATCTCCATGATGAACTCAGAATCTGGCATAAAATCATTCTGAATTATATCAAACCCAGACCTCCATCCAATTCTTCTGACTATTTCAATGTCAATCAGAATTACATGTTGTACTATTTGATGACCCATCAAAAGATGTGTCTTCCAGCTCTTCTGTTTTATTATTTGAGAGACTCTGTTATAAATACCATAACCACTGATAATCCCAAGAAGAAGGTTTCAAACTATATTCCTTTTGGACGTCTCATCACTGACATCATGATAGAAAGTGGCTTGGTGAAAACTTTGGTTGAAGAAGCTAAGTTTATAGAGGATCTGACTTCTAGTCTTGGAGATTACTTCAATGGACAGACTCTGAAGAATATGAGGCTAATAGAGGAAGTCATTTCTAAACCTCTACTTGTTACCTCTGAAAGCATAAGAATCTCAAGAGTTCTTATGAATAACTACCCTTTGTTTACCAAGGGAGATAAGATGTCTAGCATTGCTATCTACGTCAGGATGATGGAAGTAGAAGGATATGATATGTCCAATTTCAACTATTCTGATTTACCTCCCGCTCAAGAGTATGCTGACTCTTCTATAGGTAAAAGGAAGAAGAGTTCATAAGCTTATGAATCTGGAAAGAAGAAGAAGAAGTATGGAACTTCTAAGACTGTGACTCTAGTTACTTATCCAGAAAAAACAAGTAAGTCTGCTACTGCTACTTGTTTACCTATTTCTAAAATTGTTTATAATATTTTTAATGCTACTTCATCCATTCCCTCCTCCATCTCACAAACTTCATCTCTTACAACTTTTTCTCTTCCTCCACCCACAAATATCTCATATGTATTTGATACTATTTCAACAACAATTCCTTTCACTTCAAATTTTTATGCTTCACCACAAACCACCACCATTTCTGAATCACAACCTGCCACCACCACACTCCATTCAACAACTCAAGCACATGTTTCCATCACCATTCCATCTCCCACTACACCCATTTCATCAGAACATATTCCTACATTCACCCCAACCATCATTACTCCCGTTTCTGAAACTACTACACCGCCACCAGTTACTCAATCATTATTTGATTGTACCTTTTTCAACCCAGCTCCAATCCACATCGACTCACCTACTATTCACTCTGATCCTCATTCACCTTTTGATCATGAAATGCCTGAAAGGACCATTTATGACAATTTTGATATCCCCGCTACTGAACCATTCCGTTTTTATGAAATCATTGATCTTGTTGACCAACAATCCTCTGAATTACAACCATCTGAATTCAATACTTCTGAACCAATATCTTACAAACTCGTTTTAATTGTTTATGAAAATCCTGTTCCAAAAACCTTGGATGAATGCATTAACATGTTTAGAATCAAGGCTAAGAAAAAGGTTGCAAAGCTAAGGGCAGAGACAAGTACTATTACTAAGCCTCATGACATGGATGTTTCATGGAAGTTGTTTCAGAAGTGGATGTCTTTTGATTTTGAAAGGCTGAAGACCTTCTCTGAAGCCCAAAATTGCTGTTGTTCAGACAACGACAAAAAGAGAGGAAAGAATCAGAGTCTTCCAAATTATTGCTAAGAAGCAAAGAGAAGCTAAAGATAGAGAACTCCAAGAGGCAGAAGAAGCTAGGCTTAATTCTGAGGAAGATGCCAGAGTTGTTGAGGAAGCCAGGTTGGCTCTGGAAGTTGAAGAGGCAGAAAAGGAAAAACAAGATGCTTTGGTTGTGTCTTCTTCTGATTCTGTCATTGCACATTTGTAAAACGCAATTGGTGAGATTATAAGAGAACAACAGTTTTTTAGTGAAATCATCATTCAACAGAAGGCTATCAATGTGAATGTTTAGAACATGCTACAACTGATTCTTGACAAGATATATTCTCCAACACCTCTTGCATCTGGACCCTAGGCTCTTAGGCTTTTATTTTACCTTTTTCTTCAACCTTAGAACTCTTGCTTCTTATGTTTTCTTTTATATCTTATGATCTTTTAAACTTAACGAAAGTATTATTTTCACTTCAAACTTTTACTTGTTATTTCTTCTGTTTTTATATTTTTCACACATAATTACCTTTTTGATTATGACAAAAGGGGGAGTAAATAACTGGAAGTAATATTTTGATTATGATAATTAAATTCTATAAAATGTCTCTGAAAAAAGCTGCTTACATTCTAACTCAGTTAAACTTTTGTTTATGTTAAACTTATTTTCTTTTTCAAGAATTATAAACTCTAATTAAAGTCAAGATCTGAAAGTGTTAAACAAGGATTTTGTCTAACTTTTGGATTCAGACTCTGAGAAGGTCTTAAGTTCATAATCAGACTATTCATAACCAGGTTCTAAATTGAGAATTTGGAATCTATCTTTGTGACGTTAGAGGTTCAAGATCTCAATTGGCATGATTGGTATCAAGACTCCCAAGATCTCAATATCTGATCTATTGGAACCAGAGGGAGTTCTACTCAAATGGTTCAGAATCAGGATATTTGATCTTCATCAAGTCTTTGAGTCAGGGGGAGTTTCATAAAAGGATAAGTATTCCTTACCTTTCTTATTATACTTTTTCTGATTATGTACAAAATTGTGTCATCAAAATACATAGTTTTGTCATCATCAAAAAGGGGGAGATTGTTAGAACAAGATTTAGTTCTGCAACTTTATCTGAGTTTTGATGATAACAAATGAGTATGTTTGTATGAACAATTTTGGTACTCTACTTTTTTATTTTATTTTGAGTATTTAACAAACAGGTTCTGCTTCTGACGAATGGCGTGGCCAAGATATTAGAAGAGACAAGTTCCAGTTATGCGCTACACAAGTTCTAATAAACAGTAGCAAGACACTCCAGAAGACTCTGAAGTGTAAACTCTGATATGAAGTCTAAAGAAACCAGTCAGAAGATCTGAAGATAAAAGTTCTACTGAAGTCCAGATGCTAAAGACTCATGTTTTTGAAGACAACATATTCTAAAGAAACCAGTCAGAAGATCCGAAGACACAAGTTTCTACTGAAATCCAGATGCTGAAGACTCATGTTTTTGAAGACAAAGGGTTCTCAAAGACCAAGTGCTGAAGATTCTGAAGACGTAGTTCTGAAGACTATGAAGATTTGATGTTCTGAAGACCCAATGTTCTAGAAAAGGTTCTCAAGACCAAGTGCTGAAGATTCGGAAGACGAAGTTCTTAAGACTCTGAAGACTTGAAGTTCTGAAGACCCAAGGTTCTAGAAAAGGTTCTCAAGACCAAGTGCTGAAGATTCTGGAGACGCTGTTCTGAATACTCTGAAGACTTGAAGTTCTAAAGACCCAAGGTTCTAGAAAAGGTTCTCAAAGACCAAGTGCTGAAGACTCTGAAGACTTGAAGTTCTGAAGACTCAAGGTTCTAGAAAAGGTTCTCAAGACCAAGGGTTGAAGATTCTGAAGACGAAGTTCTTAAGACTCTAAAGACTTGAATTTCCGAAGACCCAAGATTCTAGAAAAGGTTATCAAGACCAAGTGCTAAAGATTCTGAAGTCAAAGTTCTTAAGACTCCGAAGACTTGAAATTCTGAAGACCCAAGGTTCGATTAGAGGTTATTAAGACCAAGTGTTGAAGACTCTGAAGACGCAATTCTAAAGACTCTGAAGACTTGAAGTTCTGATGATCTTAGTGTTATGTTCTCTCTTCTAAGCTCATGCTCGCAGAAGCCTCTGAAGTACAAAAGGAAAGAAGACAACGTTAACGTGATACATTAGTACATGGTACAATCAAAATCTTTCATTCCACTACCATGAAGAACGGAAGCTGCTACGATTTTGTCCCTTACGTGATTCAAGCCGTCAAGGATTATGAAAATCTCGAGAGTACCCCTTAACAGATATATTATTGGCTATATAAAGGGCTTGAAGACTAAGAGAAAAAGCTGCTAATTCACGCTAATTCACTGATTCATACTCTCAAAAGACTATTCACATGCTTTTCATTTCTCTTTAGTCTGTATAGTTATGAAACACTATTTACATATTAGTTTGAATTTCCTTAAGGGACCAATTAGGTGAGCATCCTTAAAAATTATAGGACTTATGCGTCTTTGAGGTTGTTGTTAGTCACTTGCGGGTAGCTTGTGCATTGTAATAATCAGTTTGATTATTGGATTAAGTCCTTGTTTGATAAGGCGAAATCACCTTGGCGGATGGACTAGACTAGCTTGACAGTTTTCAAGTGAAATAGTATAAATATACTTTGTTCTTTACTTCCTGTTCTTAATTATTGTTATTATCAAGAGTGGGGAGACTGCATTTTATTTAAAGAAGATTATTTTTAAAGAATTTTTTTTTTGAATTAAAATCCAATTCAAACTTCCTATTTCTTGTGTTTTTCACACCTTCAATCTCTTAATCAAATTTGACCAAAAAAAGAACAATTTGAGCACAAGTTTTGAATCCAATTTGCTAAATTAAAAATTCCTTCAACTATCTAATAAACATTTTCTCGTACCTTAATATACAATAAACGCCAATTTTGAAATTGATAACATAATCAATCAAAAAACAAGAAAATGAAAGTTAATCATATTTTTTTAATGCCAATATAATATATAATAAGAAAAGAAAAAAAAGGGAAAAATCCAACTACAAATACAAAACAAAGTCAAACGGACACAAGCAGATTTCACAAATACCTACAAACAAAAGTATAGGAAACAAGAGCTGCACCCATACTAAGGTTGTTCATGGTACAATTTAGAAAGAAATTTAAATCGAACTGAATTAAATTATAATAAAAGTTTATTCGAACGGAATCGAACTATTTCAATTTATTTAGAATTGAACCGAACCAAAATTATTGATTTGGTATACCGTTTAGAAATTCCGAACCGTACCGAATTGTTAAAAGACAACTTTTCTCGAACCGAACCGTTTATTAAATAACCGAACCGTTAAACTATTTTTAAAAAAAAAATTAAAACTTATTTTTTAGTAGTTTTCGTTTTCGTTTTCAGTTTTGGTTCAGTTCGATTTCAGTTTCGTTTCAGTTTTGTTTCAGTTTCGGTTGGATTTCAGTTTGGTTTCAGTTTCGATTCGATTTTAAAACTGTTTGTGTAATATGGTTTGATTCATTAACCAAACATAACAGTTTGGTTATTTTAATCCCAATTCGGTTCAATTCGACGGTTCAATGCAGTTTATGATTTTTTTGAACAACCCTAACTCACACAACAAAACTCCACACAACAAAAATCCAACTAGAGTTTAGACCGCCTGACCCACCATCAATAGACTAGGAAAATCGCAACAACACTAAAAACCACTAAATACTTCTAAAGACGGTCAAACACAAGATAGAATTTTGAAACCAAACTAAAAACTACTGAATACATCTGAAGACGGTCAGACACAAGATAGAGTTCTGAAGCCAATCAAAAAAGAAAAAGAGAAATTTTACATATGAATGACTACAAAACCAACACCAAACCAAAAAAAAAAAACTCTTATCCACCACCTCTTTTCCGATAGTTGATGAATCATCATAAATAAGTGGGCCAAATTGAAAATCATTTCATCTTGTAATGCTATAGAAAGAAAATAATGGTAGTGCCTTCTTGAAACCATCATAGCTTTCACGCGGCCTTTGATAGACCCCAATTCAACATCGATGAGGGTGTGGCTAGATCTAGACGTGATCAGAGAAGATGGAGGGTTCTTCCATCATAGTGAGGGTGTTGGCAGGGGAGGAAAACAAGAGCGGCGAGGGTGGCCAAACAGTCGTGTACAGCGAGTAGCTGAAAACATTGTGAACAAGAAAGAAAGGTGACATGCATTTTATATAGTTTTGGTGGGGGTGTGTTAGATAAAATCTGTTGAAACTCTAAACCCAAAGGTGCACACATAAACCATTCGTGCATATTAGAAATCGCCCTTATAGATTGTTAGTTGAAGAGAGAATAGAAAAGAAAAGAAACATGAAAAGTAAATTGACCCTAGTCTTATTTGAAATGATACATGTTGCATAACTGTTTATGGCTATGAGACAGCAACATTTTGTTCTTTTCAGTCACCATACTCTTTCGAGACATTCTGAGAGCAGAAATTTGAGATTCATAGTGTAACTCTATTACAAGCAATTGAATTTCAACACACCTTTCACCTCCAAGATTACATTTCAATATCTAAAATTATCCAAAAATTACAATTGTTGACATTGAAACCGCGTAATAAAATCAAATAAATCAACGTCCAGTGATTGGCATATCAACTCTTTTCTTGCTAGCTAGAAGTGTACATGTTGGCTTCGGATAGAACCTTTTTAGACTAAAACTTAAAAACAAACAGAAGTTTCTTGTATACATTTCGTCCCTATTGACAATCATAGTCACAATTGACAGGAAGAGAATTTACATCTCCCTTTGGCGTCTGGATCTACGCACAAGGTAAATACGCCCATAAACCCATTGTCTACCAAGTCTTGAAGTTGATTGCTGCATATGATAACATCACATATGTTTCAAGTTTAACTTTCTATATACTCAATAATAAATCGAATAGCAGCCTAATTTTATGAACTGTCTTTTGCAAGAAGTAAAAGCTCTACATGTTATGTTATTACCTCAATCTCGGTGCGAAACTCCAATAAGCATTCACACACATGGCACTTTGCTCTATGGGGTGAGTTAGCGTTGTCTGTTTTTACAAACGCAAATACCTGAAAAAATAACCAAACTCATCGAGACACTTCTAAAGAGCTTATGAAAATAGTTTATGATATGTCTCTTAGTTGTTTTTAACTTATTTCCATAAGTATCTCCAAATAGCTAATTGTCATAAGTTAATTTTAGATTATTCTATAAAGTTCAATCTCATTCCAACTTCAATAGAACAAACATCTGGTATATATGTTGACAATAAGATAATTGCTTATTGCATAAGTGTTTGAGAATGGTTGAGGAGCAATGACTAACCTCTTCTGCACAATTTGGACACGAACCCTTTAGTGCTGCCAAGTCGTTCCTCCACAAGCCTTGAAGTACTTTAACTGTGAAAAAAGGCGCTCAAATAACATACAAATATAGAAGCACAGCGACATTGAAATGAACTAATCAAAATTTTTGTAGTTCCAAAAGTCTGTATTGAAAACTTTTGGTGTTTAGCAGGAAAAGAATTTTTACCTGAAGCTGAAGCAACTGGATATCCTATGACAAAACCGAGTGCCATGAAGATAATGATATTCACCATGAAAAGAAACCCTAGTTCTGATCCTTGGCTACCATATGATAACCCTGAGTTAAATGCATTTTGATGAGCCAAGCTGATGGTGTAAAACATTGGTCCAACACATGCGGAACTACCAAATGCAAAAAATAGGGTCCATGTACTCGCCAATGTAAAAACCATAGATAGATCTTCCTGCCCTACATCCACATCATTCAATATTAAGGTGAAGAAACCAATAATAGAGAAAGAAGAAAAGGAAAAAAAAGGGGTGGATGGACCTTAACACTCGAACCAGATGAATAAAATATCAATATGTCACAAAACATGTAAAAACTAGAGATATTCAACAGAACTAGCACATATCACGAAACATGTAAAAACTAGCTATATTCATTAGCACATATCACAAAACATGTAAAAACTAGCTATATTCATTAGCACATATCACAAAACATGAAAATAGCACCTTCTCAAAAACAAAAAACAGAAACATGAATATCATATAACTATCAGAATTTGTTATTGAGCCTAACTCAACAAGACAAAATCCATTTCAAGATGAGCGATACCTATTCTTCATAAACTCTTTTCAGGTGTTATCTATAATCAATGCAACATTTGAATTTTTCTCAATAATAACTTTGTGAGCCACATCTAGAGCCGTCTTTGAGGACGTGCAAGGCGGACTACAGAACATGGTCTCAAATTTTAAGGGTTAAAATATAGCTAAGTAGAGCCTCATAAAACAATTTTCATGGTAAATAGTGACTAAATATGACCTTTATTTGTTTTGTCAAGGTTAAAGTGTACCTAACCTACACAGGGACACTCGGCTCTGGCCAAATAAAAAGTGAATAAGGATTAATCTAAACTTGTGAAGAAAATCACCTCAGCATCAGCATATGTTGATTGCCTTCTGATACTGCATCGAGGATACTTCACAACTGATTTGGAACCATACCACTTAAGCTTCAACTATTTCCATAATAATATGAGTGAGATTGAGAAGAGCAGTGTAAAAATATAACAAGTTAAGAAGCATAACTTGCATAAGTGGTGAATTGGGGTAGAGAGATATACCTCAACTCTATCAAACATGTCATCAACTATCAAAGGCTCTCCTCTATAATACGCATCTCTTGCCTATTACCAAAGAGCACCATGTTAAAAACACCCTGAACAACCTCAAATATCAGAAACAGAGTTATAGAAATTACCTGAGAATAAAGAGCTTCAAGGGTCTCTTGGGTGGCAGTTTGAAGAGGACCGACATATATACAAGATGGACCATGAGGACGGTCGTCGCAGGTTGCAGAGATCCGAAGAGAGAGTGAAGAAGAAGAAACAGTGCGGTTGGTTTTGATTTTGGATGATTGTACCACCGTCCATCCACCCAAAGCGGTGTTGCTGCTCGTGCTTGCCAACATACTCATCCCAATTTGCCATCCATACCTAAATGTTATGAGATTTCTTAAAGACTATAGAAACATAGCTTGTGCAAGCCATATTTCAATGTGAATTTTGAATCATGCAATACCAACCACACAAATATAAAGAAACAAGTATTGGGAAGAGTTTATACCACACATCTATAAATATTAATCTCATTGGTCCTAACTTTGGAGTTTGAATTTCTTTGGATTCAGACAAAACCTTCCGTAGAGAATATTGACAAAATACTAGTCCTGTAATAAATAATAATAACGTGTAAAATTAATATTTCCGAAAAAAATGGAAAAATACATTATGCGTTTGCCGGGAGTCGAACCCGGGTCTATTGCTTGGAAGGCAATTATCCTAACCGTTGGACTACAAACGCCTGTTGAGTGATGTTTTCAAATTATGTTTCTAGAACTCAATATATTTTCTGAAGCAAGTAAAAACAATAGCTCCACAAAAAAAAAAAAAAAAACTCAGCCACTTCACCCTTGCGTTGTATCAATCAGAAAGAAACAAATCGGAGTATCGCTGAACTCAACTTGCCGGAAACCGCCGTCGAAATAGTTCATCGACCACCACAAACAGTGAGAAACTCCGTCCATTTTTCCATTTCTTACTAATTTACTCTTTTTGATGCGATTCCGCTATTGTGTTTTCCTTTAAATTGATATGATTTGTTCCAATTTCAGATCAGAATGAATGAGCATCATCATCAGAATCAGAATCAGAAAAACAAATACAGTATAATTGTCCCGACGTATAATGAACGACTCAACATCAGTCTCATTCTTTACCTTATATTCAAACACCTTCAGTAATTTCTACATCTTTTCAATCTTTTTCTTCTTCTTCTTCTTCTTCTTCTTCTATGTTACTGTGGATTTTGTTTACAAGCCTATAGATAATTTATTTTTTCGAAATATATGCATGTTCCTATGAATCCTATGTGTATAATGCAAACAATTTGTAATCACAACCTTTTTAAATTTTAGCTTCTTTTTTCAACCCTAATTTAGTGTAGAGTTGCAAATCTTATATTATGTCAATCATCTTCACAAAATAAATAGCGGTTTGCTCAAGTTCGGCATTGCTATAGCAGGTTTTTTTTAATAACAATTTGCCGTATATAGCATACTCAGAACAATAATCACTTGTTCGAATTCTGTTACGCTATAGCACTATATAGCATATCCGTAGTCACTATTTTAAGATACTGACTAAACTTCATTCTATTGCTCATATAGAGATGTTGATTTTGAAGTTATTGTTGTGGACGATGGAAGTCCCGATGGTACTCAGGATGTTGTGAAACAACTACAGAAGGTTTATGGAGAAGATCGGATTGTAAGCATTGACATTTACAATTTGAATTTTCATGTGTAAATTAACGACTAGTAATTTCTGATCTGTTCTAGTTTTTGAGATATATATAGCTCATTTCGTATCGTTTAGAGTAACCATGCTTATTCTTGTGGTTACAGTTGTTGAGAGCCAGACCTAGGAAGATGGGTTTAGGTATGTACCTGATAGTTTTAGTAATCGGTCTTTGATAAAAACTGGCACTTGATGTGATTAATTTGCAGGAACGGCTTATGTTCATGGCATGAAGCATGCATCTGGAAATTTTGTTGTCATTATGGATGCTGATCTATCACACCATGTAAGTTATCCTTCACGTGTTGACAATAGGTTGCGGTTATGGATAGTTTTGAAGAGGAATGAAAAATTAACAAAACTTGGATGAACTTTGAGATTTTTATTTGAAAATTTGTAAGTTGCAGCATTGTATTTTTATTTTATTACTCTTTTTTTCTGACCTGTTTAATTGTTTTGCAGCCAAAATATTTGCCAGGCTTCATTAGGTACGAAAACTTTCAATAGTCTCTTTGTTTTATTGTTAATTGCCACAACTTAACTCTTCCTATTGTTTTTTCAGAAAACAGTTGGAAACTGGTGCGGATATAGTTACAGGGACTCGTTATGTTAAAGGCGGTGGTGTGCATGGATGGAATCTTATGCGGAAACTAACAAGCAGGGGAGCTAATGTTCTTGCACAAACACTTTTATGGCCTGGTGTCTCAGATTTGACAGGGTCTTTTCGGTATAGAGCTCAATAATGGATATTAAACAGTTTGGATAGTGTTGGTGCTCCAATGTTGACTGGTTTGAGATTGATGTATTGTTGTTTCTTGTAGACTTTATAGGAAACCAGCGCTTGAGGATATCATTAGTTGCTGCGTTAGTAAGGGATATGTCTTTCAAATGGAGATGATAGTACGGGCATCCAGAAAAGGATACCAAATTGAAGAGGTGCAATTGCTTTATTCGTGAACTTATGGTTATTCTTTATGTGAACTTCGTTGTTATGTTGACTTCATAGCTCATGAACTTGGTTGTAGCATTGCTCATCACTATATGTGCCATCATTTATACATAGGTTGATATATCTGGCGTATTTTTCTTTTTTTGATTTATAACATGTACTATGTTTTATTCATAAAACTTGTAAATTGAATGATGGAACACCATTTTTAATTACAGCTTACAAATGTCTGCTGGTGGAGTCTAGAAATATTTTGCCAATGCATGTACACCCTAATCCCGCGACTTCGGTTGACCCGGGAAATTGCCTAAGTCAATTATTATTGATCATTTGTATGCGCTGTGTCTGTTGATGCAATAAACATGTATTTTCATGGAGACATTCTAGTATCCATATATTGAATATAAGCTGTAGCTGTAGTTGTGGCTTTGCTTTCTCACAATTTTTTTAAATTACTGACTTTCGCTGATAAATTCAGTTTTGTATGACATATTATTAATCTGAAGGACGTGTTTGATATTAACATTGCCAATTTGAATAACTTTCCTACTCATACTTTCCTGTGCTTTGTAGACCGTCAGAAATGATAATTATTCACTTCGTATTTAAATCTATTTATGCATATATATCAGGAGAGGATTTGAATGCTTGATGGTTTGCTTTTCTTTTTCTCTTACTGTGTTTGCCCCGTCTTCATTTCCTTCTCAAGTACTTGTCGAGTAGATGGCTTAGAGTTCTTAATGAAATTACCCTGTTCAAGCTTATCACTGTTCATTATTCACTTCATAACTTACCTTAGTTTCACATGTGTGCAGGTTCCAATCACGTTTGTTGATAGAGTATACGGAAGTTCAAAGCTTGGTGGATCAGAGATTGTTGAATACCTAAAAGGCCTAGTATATCTTCTGATGACAACATAAAAAGAGATCACAACTCATGTATGTCTATCAGTTTGGCAAAAACTCGATAGATATTGTAGTTCAATATACACGTTCGTTTGCTAGAATCTTCATAGTTTGTGTTCTTGAGTTTTGTAAGAAGCATCTTATTGAATAACCCGAGTTTATAACTGTTGGAAAATGCTGATGATTAATTCATTTTGGTTTACTCGAAAGTGTGACTTGCGTCGAGCCATTTTCTGGTTTTCCCTTTCTGTCACCAACCGTTAATATGTGACTCATCCTAAAAGGAAATACAACTTCTCAGTCTAGAAGATTTCTTTAACATTGCTTGAATGAATGTTTATCTTTTATATTTGATGAAAATGAACGTTTTATGATGCAATAAGTACCATATAATTTCTTTAATTTCATATAAAATGTAAATATAGTTTTTAAAAATTTTCAACTATCCGTATTAAATATTTTTGAATTAAAATAAACAATATATTAAAAATTAAAACATTAAACAGTAATTTTTTTTAATAGTAGTGAATAAAATTTGAAGTTTATTTTGTTGTTTGTAATAGTGACTTAAAAAGTACTTTATTTTTAATAAATTATTCTTTTACTATTTTATAAAGAAGGCGTAAAAAAAATAATAGAAATGGTGTGTTAAGTTTAATTAGGTGGCGTGGGAAGGTAAACAATTCCTGTCAAAAACCAAACTGACCCTACAACAGACAAACAACGTTAAACACGAGAGACATGCAAAAACAAACCAATTCCTAACTTTGCTGGTTTTTGTTTCCTCAACTTATTCAAACCCGTTTCCAAATCTATATACACGGAGAAGAAAATTCATTTTCAATCATTTTTACCAAAATGTGTTAGAATTAGAAACCTGAAATCTCTACCAAAAAGGTAAAAGGGTCATCATAATGGGAGGAGGTAGGGACCCACAAGGTGGCAACGTCGAGGTTAACGTTCATTCCCACCGTGACGATACCACCGTCCATAACGGTCATGGACGTGGGTCTCAACCGTCAAATCCTCCTCCCGTCATTCATGATCGTGATTTCAGGCTCTTTGAACGATGGTTCCCATGGTTGGTTCCAACCTTTGTGTTTGCTAACATTGTTATGTTTATTGTTACCATGTATGTTAATGATTGTCCTAAGAATTCCTTCAATGGTTCCTGTGTTGGTTCTTTCCTTGGAAGATTCGCTTTTCAGCCCCTCAAAGAAAACCCCCTCTTTGGTCCTTCTGCCACTACGTGAGTTTTTCATCTCATTCTACTTAATATTATCTCTGTAGCACCGACACTTGGTGTCTGACACAACTGCAACACCGCCACATGTGATTACATTCAATTAGTTCACCTTTTGAAATTATTATGAAAATGATGTTTTTGCAATGGCTAATGGATAGTACCATAGTTATTTTTACAGGTAGATATGTGTAATTTGGAGATCTTTATAATGTGATGCTGAAAATTATTTATTTACATTTCCAGATTAGGAAAGATGGGTGCTCTAGTAGTAGATAAAGTGGTTGTTGAACACCAAGTTTGGCGCCTTTTCTCTTGTATATGGTTGCATGGTGGAGCTATCCATGTACTTGCCAACATGCTGAGTCTTGTTTTTATTGGAATTCGGCTTGAACAAGAATTTGGATTTGGTATGGTTCTGGTAATTATCCTTGTATTGTTCAAGTATATCATTTATTAACCAACAATGTTCAAGTATATGTATAAATATATATATTCATTGTTTGTTACAGAGATGTTATGGAAGAAGCTTCATTTTAGTCCATTCTCAGTTGCATATTGGTTTTTTTTGCAGTTAGAATTGGGGTTCTGTATGTGATATCTGGTTTTGGAGGCACTTTGCTGTCTGCTTTATTCATACCATCGGGTATATCAGTTGGTGCTTCTGGTGCATTGTTTGGCTTACTTGGAGGAATGCTCTCCGAGATTTTGATAAATTGGACAATATATGCCAATAAGGTGAACGAACCATCACACATGTACAATTCAATTTCAACGGTGCTTCCTGATAAATAATACGTTTTGTCTTTGCACCACAGTCGTTTAATTTCTTTCGATTTTGTCTTGTGCTGTTTTTCAGTTGGCTGCATTGTTGACTCTAATAGTCATTGTCCTAATCAATTTAGCGGTTGGAATTCTTCCACATGTGGACAATTTCGCTCATCTTGGAGGATTCGGTTCCGGGTTTCTTCTTGGATTTGTCCTTCTTATTCGCCCACAGTTTAAATGGATAAGCCAGAAAAGATCTCCCGCCGGATTTGGGCCTTCTGTAAAACATAAACACAAATCTTATCAGTATGCACTTTGGGTTTTGTCTTTCGTAATACTCGCTGCAGCGTATGTTCTCTTTAGTTTTTCTTTCTTCTATTTTTGTAAATCCTTTTTATTTTCTTAGCGATATAATTGCATTAATATCAATGAGACCGTATTTATGTAGGATTAGAACTTTGATACTTTTTGTTGCAAAAAATTCGCTCAGAGAGATTGAATTAATGTTATTTGCTTATAAAACAGATTGATTGCGGGGTGTGTTTTGCTCTTTAAAGGTGTTAACTTGAACGAGCATTGCTCGTGGTGCCATTATTTAAGTTGTGTTCCAACTTCAAAATGGAGTTGTCAAGAACCAAGGCTTTTTTGTCAGGTGAGTACTCATTTCTTATGTATCTCACATCAATTGATTCAATTCTTTTTCATAGTTCCTAGAGCTATAAACTGGCAGAGTTAATTAGGTGACTTGTATGTTAAGAAAACATACTATTTTGTTGTCGATTCTAACATTTAAGGATATTGTTGCACAATGTTATTCGTTTACCTAAATTGTTTTTTGATACAATATTCTATGCAGACGATGGAAATCGGAAATCAACTTAACATCACATGCATGAGCAATGGGAGAAGTGACATTTATCCTCTGTCAAGTACTAGCTCTTCTGATATGCAACAACTTTGTTCGCAACTTTGCAGGGGATAGATAGACAGATACACATGTAACATTTCTTAAAGGAACGACATTGAACAACTTGTGTATATGATTCATACTTGGTAGTGCAGAGAAATTCTTTCTTCTCATGATTGTTATTGCAGCCATCACGAGTATATATTGTTTTCACTGATATTTTCTATATCCTTAGAATGAAATGCTGTATGCTATTATTTTTCTTGTGTCAAAGAGCGATAAGAGATGTATGTTGTATTTGGTTAAAGAAGTAAAAAAAAAACTCAAAAATTGTAAATACTGTCAGAGATTATTAAGATGTGTAATTCTAAATGAAATCCTGGCAACAGATACTTAATGTCACAGTGAATGTTATGACACCGTATCTGACAAATTGTACACAAACCAAACAGTAATTCAAAAGACAGTAAAGAACACAATCAATTGTTAACCCAGTTCGGTGTATAACGACACCTACATCTGGGGGCTACCAAGCCAGGGAGGAAATTCACTATAAGAGGTATTAATTTAGGAATAAACCAACCAGTTTATCTCCTTCACTTAAGACCTACCAAATGCAACTTCAATCTAAGTCCTACTTAAATCTGAGTTCCTACTCACTCCCCCTCAATCACAGCACTGATACTAATCTACTAATTAATAAGATTATGAAGACATTCTTCAATACACACGCTTGATTTTGCTTCAAAGCTTTAATCAAGAGACATAACACTCGTGCTTCAAAGCTTTGAGTGATAAACAACCCTTACAACCAAAACCTACTCCAAGTCACTTATCAAGTGATAATTGCTTGGCTCACAGTAATTACTAAAACTAGTACAACTACAAAATGCCTTATTGATCTTCTGTATAAGCGCTACACACCATTAGAATTCGTGAGAAATATATATGCAGTCTATTCTTCATTTTGGGCTTCCATAAAAATAGCTAGGATTAACCAAAGTTAACCTAAAGACTTGGTCTTGGGCTTTCATCATAACAGATTAGGGTTAAACAAGGTTAACCTAATATCCACGTGAGCATTTGATCTAGTCAACATACTTCAACTCAGAATAGCACACCAGATTCCTGAAAATTCTCAGCAACAATAAATCTGCACAACAACTTGATCAGTACAAGATGTCTTAACATTGGTTATGACATCATGTATCCTGCTCACTGATTTTGGTAGAATTCAGTACATATGATCATAGCTTAATCATGATATTCACTCATACTGAGTTGTTCATGTAGAACATTCCTTCTGCAGAATTTGTCTTTATCCTAGAATGTTATGACATTAGTCATGACATTCGCAAATCTGGTTTTACCAAAAATTAATGCCAACAAGCAAACACTTACAAACTCCCCCTTTGGCAAATTTTTGGCTAAAACTCCTAAACAATCAGAGATTAGAATGCAGAAGCAACATGCAGCAAAATTTTTTAAAACAACTAATCTAACTCCCAATATCCAATTCTACCAAAAATACCATACTTACTTCTCCCCCTTTTTAGCCATAAAGAGGCCAAAGGATCTAGTACTTCAAGTTATACAGTCATCAAAAGGAAATAAAAAAAAAAACAGAAACCGAGAGAGGGTATCAAATAGCAGCAGCAAGTTCCAGCCTCAATCTTTACAACTCAGCAAACACAGACCTTTAGGTACTGTCATCCCCTGAGGAAGCACTATTTTCAGCAGCATCTTCTGGTGAGCTTCTTGCAGAACCATCATGCTGTTCAGCATCCTCTTCCCTCATTTGTTCTTCATTCTCCTCCTGTTCCAGACTAGTAATCAACTCTTCAAGAGTCCTTTTTCTTGCATCAAGCTCTCTGCAGGTTTCTTTTAGAACAACTATAACATCAGTTTTCTTGGAAAGAGCTTCGACATTTGATGTCTCAGCAGATGTCATAACAATGTTAGGGACATGTGTTCTCTGAAACAGCTTATAGTAAAAACCAAGTGCAGGGGCTCTTTTGCACACAGAGTCCTTTTCAACCAGAATATCAGGATACTGATCAATGATTATACCACACAGGAGAGAGGGAAAAGCAATAGGGCCTTTAATAGCACAGCTCTCAGCATGTTTCATTGTTTGATCAAAGATGTAATTGCCATAATCAAAGGTTGTTCTGGTTCCAACAGCATAGATAAATCTTCCCAAACCAGTGGAGATGGTGGATTTGTGGTTGGTGGGAACCCAGTTAGCTGCACCAATTTTGTGCAGTATGGAAAACTTCACACTCAGCTTGCTTGCAGTTAGCTTCCTTTTCAAGGGCCAGTGCTTGACTTGCTTGGCAGTGATGGTTTGACAAACCTGGTTGTCAGTAACTTCAAGCTCAGGCTGATCATCATCAAGCCTCCCTAGGTATTTGTTTATCATAGCAGGAGAGAAATTTACCTTCCTTCCTCACATAAACACTCTTAAAATCAGCTGACTTTCCATCAGCACATCCACCAGACAAATTTACTATGAATTTTTTGACAAGAATCTCATAGCAGTTGGAAAACTTGATTAAAATATCTCTTTCAAACCTTGTATTAAGCAAAATTAATTGCTACATCTCTTCATATTGGCAAATACCCAGCTTGTTCCTTAAATTCTCAAACTGACTAGCATCAAGTGCCTTGGTAAAAATATCAGCCAGTTGTAGTTCAGTGGAAACATGTTCCAGCTTAATCACCTTCTCCTCCACAAGATCTCTGAAGAAGTGATGTCTAATGTCAATATGCTTAGTCCTGCTGTGCTGTATAGGATTCTTGGATATGTTAATAGTACTCAAATTGTCACAATACAATGTCATGACATCTTGTGTGACATTATACTCAGTCAACATCTGTTTCATCCAGATCATTTGAGAACAGCTGCTACCAGCTGCTATGTATTCAACTTCAGCAGTAGATAGAGACACACAGTTTTGTTTATTGCTGAACCAAGAAACAAGATTATTTCCCAAAAAGAAGCATCCTCCGGAGGTGCTCTTTCTATCATCAGCACTACCAGCCCAATCAGCATCACAATAACCAGACAAAATTGGTTCACATCCATGAGAGTACAGCATGCCATAATTGTAAGTTCCACTCACATACTTCAGAATTCTTTTCACCTGGTTGATGTGACTTACTTTGGGTTCAGCCTGATATCTTGCACATACTCCAACTGCAAATGCAATGTCACGTCTGTTGGCTGTTAAGTATAACAGACTTCCTATCATACTACTGTACAAGCTTTGATCCATATTTGCCCCACTTGTGTTTTTGGACAACTTTAAATGAGTAGGTGCATGAGTCCTTTTATGACTGGCATTCTCCATCCCAAACTTCTTGACAATATTCTTTGCATACTTGCTTTGAGATAGAAAAATTGAGTCTTCCATCTGTGTGACTTGTAGTCCAAGAAAGTAGGTCAATTCTCCCATGAGGCTCATTTCAAATTCAGCTTGCATCTGGTTAGCAAAATGTTTAACCATTTTATCTGACATTCCTCCAAACACTATGTCATCAACATAAATTTGAGCTACCATTATCTTTCCTCCTTCATTCTTGACAAAAAGAGTTTTATCCAAACCTCCTTTCCTGTATCCTTTGTCAGTGAGGAACTTTGTCAATCTTTCATACCAAGCTCTAGGAGCTTGTTTCAGACCATATAATGCTTTCCTCAATTTGTAGACATGATCAGGACAATTTGGATCCACAAATCCTTTAGGCTGTTCAACATACACTTCCTCATTTAAGTACCCATTTAGGAAGGTACTCTTCACATCCATCTGAAACAGCTTGAACTTAAGGAGACAAGCAACTCCCAAGAGAAGTCTGATTGATTCCAGTCTGGCTACAGGAGCAAAAGTCTCATCAAAATCAACCCCTTCAACTTGAGTGTATCCTTGAGCAACAAGCCTTGCCTTATTCCTGGTGACAACTCCTTCAGCATCTGACTTGTTCTTGTAGATCCACTTTGTGTCAATGATGTTTGTTCCTTCTGGTCTAGGAACTAACTCCCATACTTCATGTTGCTTGAACTGGTTCAATTCATCTTGCATTGCTCCAATCCAGTATTCATCAGTCAAAGCCTCTTTAACATTTTTTGGTTCAATCTTAGACATAAAACAAGAGTTTGTGATGATTTTCTAGATCTTGTAGTGACTCCACTGTTAGGATCTCCTATGATGAGTTCCTTAGGATGATCTTTCTGAATTCTAATGGAAGGATCTTTGTTAGCTTGATTCAGACTCTGATGGAGTAGGATTAGGCACATAATCCTTTTTAGACACTTGTGTTGAAGTCTCAAAGAATGTCTCAACATCATATGAGACATTTGTTTCCTCATGGCGATAATCGACTATGACATTTATAGAATCCATCATAACTTTGGTCCTGGAATTGAACACCCTATATGCTCTGCTATTGGTAGAGTTTCCTTCATCACTTTTAGGGTCCATCTTTCTCCTTTGTTCACGATCTGTCAGAATATAGCATTTGCTCCCAAAGACATGGAAGTACTTCACTGTAGGCTTTCTTCCTTTCCATAGTTCATAAAGAGTGGATGATGTTCCCTTTCTCAAGGTGACCATGTTGTGGACATAACATGCTGTATTCATAGCTTCAGCCCAAAAATGAATAGGAAGCTTCTTGGCATGTATCATTGCTCTGGCAGATTCCTGTATAGTCCTGTTTTTCCTTTCCACAACTCCATTTTGTTGAGGAGTTATAGGTGAAGAGAAATCATGATTGATTCCTTCTGAGGAACAAGACTCATCAAACTTACTATTTTCAAATTCCTTGCCATGATCACTTCTGATTCTGACAATGCATCCTTCTTTTTCTCTCTGAATTCTTTTGCACAATTCCTTAAATACATCAAATGAATCAGATTTTTCCCTAATGAAGTTTATCCAAGTGAATCTGGAAAAATCATCCACAACAACATAGTCATATCTCTTTCCACCAAGACTTTCCACCTGCATGGGACCCATCAGATCCATATGTAGAAGTTCTAGCACCTTAGATGTGGTCAGATGTCTTGTCTTTGGATGTGACATTCTAGTTTGCTTTCCAACCTGACATTCACCACATACTCTCCCTTCATCAATCTGAAGCCTTGGAATCCCTCTGACAGCCTCCATGGATATGATCTTTTTCATCCCTCTAAGATGTAAATGACCAAGTTTTTGGTGCCACAGTTTCACTTCCTTTTCTTCTTTGGCTATAGAGCACACAGAAGAGTAGTTAGTGTTCTCAGACTCCCATAAGTAACAATTGTCTTTTGATCTGGCTCCTCTCATTACAACTTCTTGTTTTTCATTAGTTACAAGATATTCAGACTTGGTGAAGTTGACCTTGAATCCTAGATCACATAATTGACTGATACTTATGAGATTAGCAGTCAAACCATTTACCATCAACACTTCATTTAGGTTTGGAACTCCAGGGCAGTCCAAGTTTCCAACTCCTTTGATTTCTCCTCTAGCACCATCTCCAAAAGTGACATAACTAGTAGTATGAGGTTTGACATCATTCAGCAGATTCTTGATTCCAGTCATGTGTTTAGAGCATCCACTGTCAAAGTACCAGTATTCCTTGGCAGAAACTCTAAGGGAGGTGTGAGCTATCAAGGATGCAGTCTTTTTCTTCCACTGTTGAGTATATGGTTCCTTGTTAGTCTTAGGTTTGACATATGGGGTCTGATTAGGATATCCATATAATCAGAAGCAGAATGGCTTTATGTGACCAAACCTCCCACAATAATGACATCTCCATTTTTTATACTTTTTCTTCATATTTCTCTATTCTTGATGTTGAGTCCTATGTTGTGACATCTGCTTTGACATTTGTTTATCAGGCCTGGTCTTCTTCTTGTCAACAACAGATTTCTTTGCAGCCACAAATCCTAGACCAGACATGTTTCATGCATTTTGTCCAGCCTGAAGGATTTCTTCCAACTTGTCAGTTCCAGTTGTTAACATCTTGACAGACTTAGTCATCTGATCAAGTTTGGAGTTCAACATTAGAACTTCACCTTTGAGATGGTTTATAGTAGCAGTGTCTGCCTTCTTCTCAGCCTCCAACTTCACCATGAGCTTTTTCTGTTTCTCATTTTGCTGACAGACTTCAGCACTTCTGATACATAGCTTCTTGTAGGTGTCAGCAAGTTCTTCAAATGTCACTTCCTCATCACTAGAATCATTATCAGAGTTACAAACACCAGATAGTGCAGTAACTAGTTTAGCAGATTCTTCTTCAGAGTCACTTTATGAGTCACCATCAGACCATGTAACAAACATTCCTTTCTTTTGTTTCTTTAGAAAGGTAGGACATTCAGCTCGAATGTGCCCATATCCTTCACATCCATGGCATTGGATTCCTCTGCTTTGATTTCCCTTTTCTTCAGACTTAGTTCTTCTGCTGGATTCATAGGATCTGCTAATGTCAGAGGAAATGTTCTTGACATTTGACCTTGACTTTGGGTCCATTCTCTTGATGAGTTTGTTGAGCTGCCTTCCAAGCATAGCTATAGCTTCTGATATATTCTCTTCATCACTCTCCTTTCTTTCATCTTCAGTATTGGATACAAGGGCTATGCTCTTGTTTTTCTTATCAACATTGTCACTGATCCCCATCTCAAATGTCTGAAGTGACCCAATGAGTTCATCAACCTTCAAGTTGCAGATATCCTGAGCTTCCTCTATAGCAGTCACTTTCATTGCAAACCTTTTAGGCAAGGATCTGAGAATCTTTCTCACCAGCTTTTCTTCTGACATCTTTTCTCCCAATGCTCCTGAGGTGTTGGAAATTTCCAAGATGTTCATGTGAAACTCATGAATGGTCTCATCTTCCTTCACCCTTAGATTCTCAAATTTGGTAGTGAGTATCTGAAGTCTTGACATTTTTACTTTGGATGTACCCTCATGGGTAGTTTTGAGAGTGTCCCAAACATCCTTGGCTAGTTCAAATTGATGTACTAGTCTGAATATGTTTCTATCAATTCCATTGAACAAGGCATTTAATGCTTTAGAGTTACCCAGGGCTAACTCTTCTTCTTCTTGGCTCTATTCTTCCTCAGGTTTCAGACTAGTCGTCCCATCTTTCCCAGTTATGGTGGGATGGTTCCATCCTTTGTCAGCAACTCTCCAAGCTTTATTGTCCAGTGACTTCAAGAAGGCAATCATACGAGGTTTCCAGTAGTCATAGTTTGATCCATCCAGAATAGGTGGTCTGTTCCCAAATCCTCCTTCCTTGTCCATAGCGCCAGAAAATAATATCCCTAGATCTCACCCAGAAAGACAGGCAGGGTGCCTGCTCTGATGCCAATTGAAATTCTGGCAACATATACTTAATGTCACAGTGAATGTTATGACACCGTATTTGATAAATTGTACACAAACCAAACAGTAATTCAAAAGACAGTAAAGAACACAATCAATTGTTAACCCAGTTCGGTGTATAACGACACCTACATCTGGGGGCTACCAAGCCAGGGAGGAAATTCACTATAAGAGTTATTAATTTAGGAATAAACCAACCACTTTATCTCCTTCACTTAAGACCTACCCAATGCAACTTCAATCTAAGTCCTACTTAAATCTGAGTTCCTACTCACTCCCCCTCAATCACAGCACTGATACTAATCTACTAATTAATAAGATTATGAAGACATTCTTCAATACACACGCTTGATTTTGCTTCAAAGCTTTAATCAAGAGACACAACACTCGTGCTTCAAAGCTTTGAGTGATAAACAACCCTTACAACTAAAACCTACTCCAAGTCACTTATCAAGTGATAATTGCTTGGCTCACAGTAATTACTAAAACTAGTACAACTACAAAGTGCCTTATTGATCTTCTGTATAAGCGCTGCACACCATTAGAATTCGTGAGAAATATATATGCAGTCTATTCTTCATTTTGGGCTTCCATAAAAATAGCTAGGGTTAACCAAAGTTAACCTAAAGACTTGGTCTTGGGCTTTCATCATAACAGATTAGGGTTAAGCAAGGTTAACCTAATATCCACGTGAGCATCTGATCTAGTCAACATACTTCAACTCAGAATAGCACACCAGATTCCTGAAAATTCTCAGCAACAATAAATTTGCACAACAACTTGATCAGTACATGATGTCTTAACATTGGTTATGACATTGGTTATGACATCATGTATCCTGCTCACTGATTTTGGTAGAATTCAGTACATATGATCATAGCTTAATCATGATATTCACTCATACTGAGTTGTTCCTGTAGAACATTCCTTCTGCAGAATTTGTCTTTATCCCAGAATGTTATGACATCAGTCATGACATTCGCAAATCTGGTTTTACCAAAAATTAATTCCAACAAGCAAACACTTACACTAAATATTATAGGTGTCACTTTTTTTACTAGGTAGAAATTTAACTAGTGAATTGCTATATGCTTGGCCTTATAGATATGGATAATTTAACTTGACACCCTATAAATTGAATTTGACACTCCCATTTTTTCTCTAAAATTGCCCATGAATAAAATTTGGGGGTGATAAGAATAAAATTTCCGGTAGAATATTCGAAATTTCCAATAGAATTTTTGAAATTTCCGGTATGAAATTGGAGTTGGAGGAATTGAATTTGCCAACTGAAAAAGTCAATATACAGAAGAAACGGATAATAAAACCCCCAAATCACTCAATGATCTTGGAGGACAAACCAACTGTTTTTCTGGATGAATACCCCTACAAATCTCAACTCAATATTCTCGGCTACACAAGAACCTAATCAGACGTTATCAAACCTCGTCTAAATGACACCCTAACAAAGAATCGTTATAATAGTTTGTTAGTGTGTATGCATAAGTTAGAGGTTGAAGATGAAGAGCAAATGTACGCTAATTTTATGGTATCATCAAGTTGTAATGATGCATGAATAATGTTGTTGAATTAAGAGAGACTAAGAGACATTTAGGTTAAACCGTGTGTTTTGAAAAGCACTAGGAGACTTTATTATATATAGAGAGATTACAACAAATGATATGATATAGTCGATGTGGGACTATTCTACATACAAATATTCTTAGCACTATATATATATATA
The DNA here is from genome assembly GCA_948472305.1 of Vicia faba. Classification (NCBI taxonomy): domain Eukaryota; kingdom Viridiplantae; phylum Streptophyta; class Magnoliopsida; order Fabales; family Fabaceae; genus Vicia; species Vicia faba. The sequence continues at coordinate 218,531,151 of OX451735.1, forward strand.
CAAATATCAACACTCCCCCTCAAGCTTGAGCATATAAGTCAATGCACCAAGCTTGTCACATATATAATTAGTTCTGAGACTTCGCAGAGATTTTATAAATACATCTGCCAATTAATCATTCGAGTTGACAAAGTTTGTGGTGATATCGCCTAATTCAATCTTCTCTCTGACAAAGTGACAGTAAATATCAATATGTTTGGTCCGCTCATGGAAGACCAGATTTGAAGCAATGTGCAGTGCAACTTGATTATCATAAATAAGTGTCATTGGTCTTTCTTCTTCAATTTTAAGTTCCTTGAGCAAATGTCTTAACCAAACAAGTTCACATGTTGCCATCGCCATGGATCTATACTCTGCCTTGACGCTTAATCTTGCAACTACATTTTGTTTCTTACTTTTCCATGATATAAGGTTTCCTCCAACAAGTACACAATACCCAGAGGTGGATCGTCTATCAATTGGTGACCCTGTCCAATCAGCATCAAAGTATCGAACTACTTGATTATGTCATTTATCTTCATACACTAAACCTTTTCCTGGAGCACATTTGATGTATCTTAGAATCCGGATAAAAACATCCATGTGTTTCTGACAAGGGAATTTAGGAACTGGCTTACCACACTGACTGCAAAAGAAATGTATGGACGAGTGACTGTGAGATAATTCAACTTTCCAACCAATCTCCTATACCTTCCTGAGTCTGATAGAGGTTCCCTCTGATTAGGTAGTAGTTTAACACTTGGATCCATATGAGTATTAGTTGGTTTAGCGTTTAACATACTTGTTTCTTCCAAAATATCCATAGCATATTTCCACTGAGAAATCACCAAACCATCTTTAGATTGGGCTATCTCAATACCTACGAAATATCGGAGTTTACCAAGATCTTTTGTTTGAAATTGATTTGAGAGATGTTATTTCAACTAGAGTATTCCCTGCTCATCACTACCAGTTATGACAATATCATCTACATACACAATAAGATAAATATACCCTTGGGATGAGTGGTGATAAAAGACAGAATGGTCAGCTTCACTACGGACCATACTATATTATTGTACTACAGTGCTAAATCTGCCAAACCAAGATCTCAGAGATTGCTTAAGACCATAAAGAGACATGTGTAACCTACAAACCATATTCAATGACTCCCACTGAGCAACAAACCCAGGTGGTTGCTCCATATATACTTCCTCTTCAAGATCACCATCTAAAAATGAATTTTTGATGTCAAGTTGATGAAGAGGCCAATGTCGAATGGCTGCAATGGCTAAAAGAAGTCTAATAGATACCACCTTGGCTACAGGCGAGAAGGTATCACTATAATTCAACCCAAAAATATGAGTGTATCCTTTGGCTACTGTAATACCCCAAATTTGTCCTACCTCTTTATAAGGATAATCTGGCTTACGCATCTCTCATTCTTCATGTACATACTTCATTAGGTCATCTAGCATTGCACTGACTCACTAACAATAAGGTTTGGTACTTGGATCAATGCTCCTGGGATTAGGGTTTCACATAGTTCATCATGGATTCATCTCTTTTGCAGGTTTGTCTCAATCGAAGATACATGGAGCGTGAATTAGGGTTATCCCTTATCCTCAGGATTATTTGACGAATACAAAGACTTGGCTATACATCATCCTCAGAGTTCCCTATTCTCGAACTTTCTTGGTCTTCTTCAATATGTAAAGTGGCTTCATGGTTGCTTATAATGCAAGACATCCTATAATGTGGCATTCAAGAGACCGTGAGGGCATGAAGAATTTATAAACCTCATCTTCCTATGTTCACCATCATCAATTGATAAGGGTTTATTTCTCTTATCGTTATTCAAGAGCAGTTCTTTGTGAAGTCTTGAGTTCATCAGTGGATGTCATCATTCAAGGTATTCTATCATTGCTCAAGATGCAAGTCATTAAAGAAATTTTGGTGTATGCATTAATGTATTATAAGCTAGAGTTTCTATTGTTCTTTCTTCATTAGACAATAGGGTACCTATTACTTGAATCTCGAGCCATGTGGTCATGGGCTATATGCAAGAGAGGAATATGGTTCTAATTGGCTTATCTTCACAAGTTAGGATTTGTGTACTTTATGATGCAAAAACACTTCACTTGGTTAGATGATTTACTTGGGATGCAAGTCATCTTTTTTTTCTTTCATTCAAGTGTATCAAGACTAAAACTTAAAGCTTTTATGGAGCATTGGAGTTTATGGATCAATTGATTTAAGGAAGCCAATATTCACTCAAATAGATGAAGCGCTTATATCTTGTGATATGCAGCTTTGTATGACGTGTGAGGTACATAAAACACAAAGTCAAGGAAGATTGGAAGTATAAATTCTTTTGAAAGAGAAGTGTTACATTACATCAAAATGAAAAACTATCATTAAAATCAAAGGATTACAAAGTGGGAAAAAAGTACATCATTCAAGTTCAAGTCACTACAATCCAAATCATTACAAGATTAGTCATCACCATTACAAAGGTACAACATCGCGATTCTGACATTTACATCAAAAACCTACACCTATCCTAATTGTACTAAACATCTTCATGCTTCCATATTCTTTCCAAGTATCCATCTTTAAATTCTCCTTCACTTAGATCAAACTACAAATAACTTTGTCTAGTATTTCTTCATGCCATACTCAATCTTCCCTACCATCTTCATGTTTGCCTTTATAAATCATGACCAGTCCACATCCAACTCCATGTGCAAACAGAATAATGCAAGTCAAAAGTCATTGGAAAAAGAGACCAATTGTGCATTACATCACCAAGTCGAAATCATCACATAAAAAAAACCTGTATTCAAATCGTGGCAGCCATGCATATGTTCCTATAATAGGAAAAAATAGAGTTAATTAAACTATCAAGAATTTGCTTGTAACCATGCCTAGCCATAGCAAAGACCATAACAAAAAATCAAAACCAATCCTAACTGTAGCAACTTCCAGCAGAGATAACAGAAAAGCAGAAGGAAAAACCGCAAAACATAATTCTCAACCAATAACTAAATGTCTAACAAGATTCAACCAATCTTCCTAACTACCTTCTTAACTCATACTAGCAATTAGGAGAAAACTTAACAAAAACTTACAACTGTCACAACCAAACCTAAACATAACAACTTTTTCTAACCATTTTCCAAACACCCTGCATAATAAAAAGCCAGCTCAATAACCGAATTTATTTCCTAACCTCCTAATCATTTTCAAAACCGAACCCCAACTGTCCATAACCCAGTTAACAGAATTTCAAGCAAAATTGATTTCAAAACCGAATCCCAACTGTTTTTAACCACATAACTTCCTAATTGTCACAAACTTCTAACAGAAGAACCTATAACCAACTCCTCATAAAACCCTTAACTGCTTTTTACTTTCTTCCATCGACCTCTAACTTTCACCCTAACTATTTCTAACAGAATCTTCAACTAACTTCTCAAAATCTCTAACAAACTTCTCAACTGACATAACAGATAACAGATGGGAGGAGAAAACAGAAAAAGGGGAGAGGGTTCATTCACCAAAAAAGTCATAGAAAAATCACAGAATACTTACTTTTCAATTTGACTTTCTCGGCAACTCTTCAAGATCCTTCATCATCACCTTCAGAGGAATCACCAACGCTGAAAAATTCTCACCTCTCTAACTCTGCAAAATTCTTCTCTCTGCTTCCTTCTCCAAACACCTTCCACAATTCTTCAATCTGTTGAACAATCACCAAGAAATTTCATAAACTCTCTCTCTCTCTGAAATCTTCAATCTTCCTCTTCAGACTTTTCTGCAATTCTTCATCTGCTTCATCTACCTTCAACAACAACAACAACCTTATTTTGTGCTATCTCAAGAAACACGTTAGGCTGTAACGTTCAACAACAACGAATTTGCATCGCATATCATAAAACAACAACACTGAGAAACGCAACAGAAAACAAAGTGAAAAGGAAGTAGAAGGAGAGAACTAAATCAGTGGAGAAAACCGATGTACAAAGAAAAAAATACGAATGATTTTATACCTGAGTCACGCATCTCCGCGTTTCTTGTGTTGGCTATTGCATCTGAAACATCGTCGGAGCGACTCTGACGGTTCTATACATCATAATAGTTTGAATTCATGAACTAAACACAACTTGAGCAGTTGAGGAACGGATGAAGAGAGACGAAGGCTTAAGGTGATGAGCAGTGAGAATCAAGTGGACCGTTGATGTTTATGGCGTAGCTGTGAGGGTGAGAGCATCACTGAGTCGAATGATAGCGAGTTCGCGAAGGCGATAAGCAAAGACGAAAAAGAATGTAAATCCAAGGTGAAGGATTTGGATAGGAGAAGATCAAGTTGTCGTAACGCTGCGATTTAGAATAGGGAAGAATCGATGGTGATGATAGAAAACCGCGATGAAGCTTGTGAAACAACTCAATCAGATCTGAATCGGAGGCCGTAGATTAAGACGAAAGCTGATTGAAGAGGCAGAAGGCGAAGAGCTCACTTGCGTGGCGCCGTTGATGAACGAGGAGGATAACTCGATCTAGCCCTAATCCCCTTTCATTCTCTTATTTAAAATTTTTATTTGTTTTATTTCTGATAGTAAATAATCATAGAAAATATAATAATATAATGCTGAAATGGAGATAATTGGTGATGGGTCTGGGCTGTATAACATCTCATAAGTCCATTGCAGCTTTTTTTGGAGAAGACTGAAGTTTGTTAGAAAAAGATCTCATTGGGATGAGTTTAGTTTGGGCTTAATGCCTATTTTAGTTGCTTGCAGCATGCACCTTGAATCCAGCTTGCACCTCCTGAGGTCTTATTTTCAATACTTGTTTCAATTTCATTTGCGATTAATTTTGGTGATTGAATTTTTTTGGTGATATTGGTAAATAAAAGAGATTTAAATGAAGATTTCACGAAGCTCTAAAGCTATCCAAGAGCATAATTTTTATCAAAGAAATTCAAGGAAGCTTTTGGTAGAGTTTTCTTATCACTTGCGTGGCTTCGATGAGGCAACATACCTTCTCCGTTTGGTATCGTCACAACTCTATTTTATTCTTCATTTCCACAATTTACCGCTTTCTAGATATCATGTGAAGTAGGAAATAAAGAGCGTGCGCTTGAAGTCACTGTTTAAAGACCTGTAGCAGGCATTCCGCACTTCATTTGCTATATGTGTTGTGCTTGTGTTTGTTTACGTTCTTGTTGATTGATGAGTCACTCAATTTAGAAATTGAGATCATGACTTCGCTCTCAGTGCATGCTCCCTATAGGATTTTATCGCTTTCTTTTCTTTCTTGTTGATCGATGAGTCACTCAATTTAGAAATTGAGATCACAACTTCGCTCTTATTGCATGTTCCCTATAGGATAGTTTTGTTAGACTTTATTTGGCATGCTAAATTAGATAGGATATTTCTAGGTGTGCTCTCTTGATCTTACTGGCTTGCTCGCTTTGTCCTTGTACATACCATGTTCCCTTAGGATGCGCTTGCTCCGTTCAGACGCAAGTTAGACCTTAGGTTGTAAACCATGCATGCAAACATTAGGTAGAAACTTACCCTTCATCCTTGACATAGGGCTACCATTGTATGATAACACTAGGTTAGAAATAGGCTAGTCTCTCGTAGACTCTTTTCTTCCCCTTTTTGCATCCTTGCATCTAAAACAAAAACTTCTCTTCTTAGCAAATAAAAAACATGCTAATCACACTTAAACCCTTTTTCAAGGTAACAAAAATACAAACCAATTCAAACCATTTTGTGTGTTCGAGCACCTTTTCTCTAAAACCCTTTTCAAGTAAGGACATGATTAGTTTACTTCTGTGTCAACGCATAAGTCTCCAAAGGTCGAGTTGCGGCAGAAGGCGGAATTAACATTATCCATAAAAAACACAAAACAAACAAAAACATATGAGCCGAACTACGGTAGCTCTGATTCCTCAAAAAGGATACGTAGGCATTGGGGTAGGGCCCAGGCGAGCACAATTTTATTTTCCCTACATTCTTTTCCCCTTTCTTCTGCATGCATTCTACCTTCAGTAGTATAGTAAACAGTAAGCATAGATTAAACACACCCATAAGATAGATAACAAGAGTGGATACCGTAGAGTACTACGGGCATGTGGGGTGCTAATACCTTCCCCTCGCGTAACAGACTCCCTTACCTGATCTCTCGGTCGCAAGACCGTGACTTCTCCCTTCTCAGGTTTTCTCGATGTTTACCTTTCCATTCATGTGGGATAAAAGACGTTCAATGGCGACTTTATTGTTTGATGATTTTCAGCCGGTTGTTTCAGCTGGAGACTTCACTGGGGACAGGTCGACCAAATGCTGGTCCATCCCGGAGTCGCTCCTAGCTCTTATTTCTTTTTCTTTTGGTATTTATTTTATGCTTTCAGTTTATTCATTCATTTTGTATATACTTGAGCATATGTATGCATTGCATTTTACTGTCTTCCATATACTACTGTTGTACTGGATCTTCTTCTTATTAGGTGGGTGCTACTATGAGGTAAAAGGCCCAATACCCAGGCCAGAGTTGTATACCGTAGGAACCTAGGAATAGAGTGGAACATGAACGACTAGTTAACTTAGGTCTCACTATCGCCGCCATGTCGTCCACGCTCAGATGAGGTACAAATGAGGGGCTATCATTTTCACGTAGGTGATACGGCGATAGTTTTTTAGGAGTACCCTCGATTATGAGTTACCATTGTCTTACCCTGACCTAGTCTTCACCCGTGAGTGGGGAGGGAATTCTAACTCACATGTAAAGATGGTGATTATGCTCAGATGGTGATTATGTTCAAATGGTTACTCATGTTCAGATGGTGACTATGCTCAGACAGTGACTATTGCTTCTAATGGCTATGTTCTGGATTTCTGTTGATGACTTTATGCAGATGCTATATTCTGTTGGTGACGGTATGGTTCTCGGATTTAGTTTGAGTTCCTGACTTGCTTACTTGGAGATTTATTCGAGCTTTCAATCTTGGTATTCCCAGCATGTTCAGAAAAGGCTCAACAATATCTGGTTCCAAAAGCATTGATCATGTACTATTGATAATCTACAGAGTACTTGGTTCTTGTATGTGCAGAAAAGCTATGTCAAACCTTTGATCTGATGATACTCATATGGTTCAGAACAGTGCAACAATCATATTCAGAAATCACGGAACCTTGATCCCATTTGATCCCATACCTTTGCGTACTGTTGTACCCCAAAATTTGCCCTCTCATTTCTTCAACACTTTCTCACCACAAGACCCTTGGAGCTCAAGATCCAGTTAGGGTTTGCTTTGCTCAAGACTCCTCCTTGCACTGTTGACCCAAATTAGGGTTTGAGTTTGCACAAAGATATTTTGACCTAAAGTGCCCAAAATGACTTTCATGCTTCATATTGGAATCTCAAGTTTATCCATACCAAGTTTCAAGCCTTGACTCCAATCTTTGCCCAGTCAATTGGACAGTTGACCTATAAATCAGCTGTATTGAGGAAAAAGTCAACTGTGGTCAATTGACAGTCAAACCTCATGATTTTTGACCCACATCAACATTATGAACTCATATGAACCATTTGGTCAAGTTTGGATCACAATCCCACAAGAAATTTGATCAGATCACCAAAAGGGCAAAATGGTCATTTTAGGGTTTTGACTACACAAAGGCAATTTTTGACTGCTTGACCTAACCAATGGAAAACCAAGCTCATATATGGACTCAAGGACCCCATGTAATTGTCTTGACATGTTCAACAAATTCAAAAGTCCCCAAATGCACAAGATTGACAGATGAATTTTCCAGTCAATTGATCAATTTTTGACAGTATACTGAAAAGTCAAACTTTGACTTTTTGGTCAAAATCAAGTGTCAAGATTCATTTTTTATCAAATCATGTCAAAATATGAAACTTGTTCATCAAGAAATCAAAAATTGCAAATTAGGGTTTAAAATGAAGAATTTTCATAACTTAGAATTTTTCTAAGTTATGAAAATCCCTAATTTTTTCCTAACTTTGTCCCATTTTTTCACCAAGATGCATTTGGATTCAAACAAAAGTCAAAACATGAAAGTTGTAGTCCATTGCAAGATCTACAACTTTTATTCACAAAGTTACCTCAAAAGAAGCTTGTAGCTCAAGGTATGATTTTTGGAACAAGGGTGCAAAACATTCTTAACTTAGAAAAATTTTGACCTATTTTAGGCATGATTTTTGCCTAACTTCATGGCTACTTTTCACATGCTTCCACTTGGAATTTCAATTTGCATTACAAAGATGGATTGTAGTACACATTCCAATCTTTCCAAAATGTCCAAGAACTCATCAAACAACCTTGTGGTTAGGGAGAATCGAATTTGGCAATATGGGCAAAACTCACTTTGTTCATGGCCAATTTACATGTCCATAACTTTGCATTTTTGAACTCAGCATGCTCTAAGCTAGATTATAGGTCCTTTATCTCATCCACACTCATAAATTTAATGCAAACCCCTTGTGTTCAAGCCTTATCTTATGTGTTTAAGCATCGCATACAAGATTGAGCCATAATTAGAAAAAGCAATATATCCATTTTGGTAAAGTTGCACTTTATGTCAAATTTGCAATCCAAGTGGTACAATGCATATCTTTGGACACAAGATTCATGGAGATATCACACTGATCAAGGCTCAAGTGTGCAGCATACTTGAGGGGCCTGTACAAGTCTAGAGAACCAAGTTGACATTTCTTGCTTAAGTGTGAAGAAACTTGGCATAACACACACCAACTTTCATTTCTGCCAACATAAGCTAAAGCAAAGTTATTAGACACATCCCAAACAACATCACTGAGCTAAGGCACGACCAAAACACCTTCCAAACCTCATCAAACCTCAAAACACCGTTGTACTGCACAAAAACAGGGCATCCCTGCAACTTGGCTTCCATAAACATTTCCCCTCGTGCGTTTTGGCTAAAACCTTTGCAAACACATTCCCTATCACCCACTGAAGCTGTCCCAAGCATTGGACACGAACTGTAACATCCCTAACACCATTTGCCATTTTCACTTTTTCTGTTTTGCAGGTTGATTGCCATAGCTTGATTCACTTGGTTTCAAAGCAAGCTAAAGGTTGGAATAGCATCCTTGGACTTCAAGCAAGCTGTACCAATCCTCACCTTGCCTTGAAAGTGCCTCCATTGCCAGACACGACCCAAGCTGAACAGGTAAGTTCATGGACTTCTATCTCTCAGTATAGGAAGAGTTAGCTCTAAGTTTATGAATGAAAAATGTTCTATTCATGGCCCTGAAGCTATACATATCTTCACTTTCCATTTATATTGCATATGCTGAGAGTATTTTGAACTTGAACATTGACAAAAACTTAGGTTAAGAATTAGGGATGGAGAAATTCTCTCTCATTTCTGAGAGTTAAGTTGAGTTTTTTATATGTATGGAATCGTGGCTTGATGCTTGACATCTTTCATGTTATAAGTTTGTGCTAAAAGTCCAAGAATCAGGAGTTGTGTTTGAAGCAAGAAGGGCGCGCGTTTTTTCAAATATTTTTGTCTGAAGGTTGAAGACAACCTTTCATGGGCTGGGCCTGAGTTGTTTTCCTTTTCACACCATTGCATTTCACATGCACCCCCTGGCTCATTTTGAGTTTTATTTATCATTTTTAATTTTTTTCCTTTTGATTTTGTTTCTATATTTTTATTTAAACATGAAAAAATACTAAAATTATTTTTCCCATATTTTTTGAATTTATTTTGATATTTATTTGGCTTCATTTAGTTTTGTACATAAATAAACATTTATATACTTTTATTTAAAATAACCAAAAAATAATATAAACACTTTTATTTTCTGATTTTCATTTTATTTTACCTTTGAAAACATTTTACATAAAATATACTTTTTTTTGTAAATATTAAACATTTTATTTTTGTACATATAATATATATTTAATAAATAATGTGAATACTTATATATTTATTAGTATATTTAGGTTAAAAACACAAAAATTAATGCATTTCTACTTTTATTAATATTTAACTTAAAAAATCACTTTTTGATAATTTACTTCCTTTTTATTTATTTTTTGTACATAATTAATAAATATTACATATATTAAATAATTAATACCTTTTATTTAGCAAAATTAGGGTTTTGCCCTAAATACCTAAAAATACCAAAATTAATTCATTTTATTTTTGTTTACTTGACACATGAAAAATACCTTTTTACATACATATGAAAATCATTTTTGCATCTTGCATATTTATTTTATTTTATTATTGTGCAATTAAATAATTTGTATAATTCAATTTGGATGTAATAGTTTAGGTTTTAATTTCTTGCTAAAATATCCCCATTTGAACATTTGTACCCCCCATCCCATATATTGTGTTGTAATAACTTAGGACCTTTTATTTTCCGCATTTTAAAAGCTTTCTAAATATGCCATGTTAGAATTAGAGTTTGTATGCAAATCAAAAACAATAAATAGTTTGACCTAAATTCAAGATAAATAAGCATGAAAATGGACAACACTAATCACACTTGCACCCCTAGGGTATTCCACTTGTTGCCTTCAATAAATGGGCCATATTGCATGTTAGGTATCTTTGGCAAAAACAAAACAATCAAATGATCATAGTCCCTCGATGACGCTTTCAAAAGTTGCCTAAAAAATGATCAAGTCCCTTAAAAGAAAAATTGCCCAAAGATACTTGGCACCATTGCAATCATGGTCTAAACGATGACCCGCGCCCATCCCGTTCACATCCTAAGACAAGATTGTCCACCAAATACAATGGTGGAACAAAATTGTTAAAAGGGTTAAAACATAGCAATGATCTTTGAGAAATTTAGGGTAGATAGCTCTTAATTACTTGCCAACTTGCAAAACAAAAACACTTGCCTATTTTCAAAACACACCTCACAACACATTTTCAAAATAACTTTCAAAAAAACATTGAAAACTTTTCAAAAGACATACATCTTTGTATACATCCCAACATGGATCATTACAAAGGTTGCCACCACATTGGCCTCTTTTCAAAACATTTTCAAACCCACACACGAAGCACCATTTCAAACAATTGAAAGCACCATTTCAAACAATTGAAAATCAAGGCAAGTTGATCTAAGCAATTAACTAAGAGCCCATGGATAACCATGGATAGAAAGGGTGCTAATACCTTCCCTCTCTATAATCTACTCCCCGAACCCAAGAAAACATCTCAAAGGTTTTTGCTGTGCTTTTTAGCCTTTCCTTAGGATAAAAATAAAAAGTCGGTGACGACTCTTGCTCAACCGAAACATTTGCGAAAACAAACGCAAAACCCAAGTCAGTTCTCCCACCGTATCACAGAACTGGCGACTCTGCTGGGGAAAATTCTTAAAAATGGAGTAACCTTAGGGCTTAGATCACCCTCTTGCATGACTAATTGTTTGCTTTGATTGCTTTACATCTTGGCTCTCTTGTTTGGGTTTACAATCCTACACCCGGATTTTGGGAAACATTTATAGATAGCAATACGTTGTGGAAACTGTGCGGGGTATACCGACACGGTTGAAGCAATAGCTATATTAGTGCGACATATTTGTGAGTACCGGTAACCCTTGAGTTCAATCAAGGAGAGTACGGGGCCGTTAAGTGATGTCACTAAGCACTAATGACCTAGAACCTTACTTGACCATCTTGGCCTTACATTAGGGGTAGTGAGATGACCGGCTTTGGTGCAGTCCGAAGTTGGTAGATACTCGATACTACACTCATTGAGGGTTGTTTTCTTGGAATATTTTGGTCGCTAGTTAAGTGGCTAAACCAAAACAATGAACAATGAAAACAATCCAGTGATATTGAGCTCCTTAGAACCCGGTTACTATTTTTAGGACAGGTTTTTAAGCCAACTACGCTCAAGAGGGTACTTACCTATGAAACCCCATGCAAGCCTGAAACTAGGGTTTGGTGTGAATTGCTTGTACATATGTTTTGTGCATACATCATGAATATCATAAAGCATCATATGCATTCACTAACCACTTCAAGGGTTTAGATTTTCATCTTTGTTCTTGTTTTGTAGGTCATGGAAATTCCTCGCAGAAAAACCATCCAAGTCAACCTTGTGAGAATCCCTCCTCAACTCAAGGAGCTCACATCAAGAATTCCGGAAAGCTCTCCCTTCAGTGAAATACATGGTAGACTGCTCAGCCTAGTCACCACCAACATTGAAGAAGACATGATGAAGGTGCTGTTCCAGTTCTTTGACCCTCTTCACCACTGTTTCACTTTCCCCGACTACCAGTTGGTGCCCACTTTGGAGGAATTTTCTCAACTCCTGAGAATTCCTATCCTTAATCAACTACCTTTCAACGGTACAGAAAAGGAACCGAAGCCTGAAGATGTTGCTCAAGCACTACATATACAACCATCTGACATCAAGGGGCACTGGGAAACTAGAAGCGGTGTCAAAGGCTTCTTAGCAAAATTCTTGTTTGAGAAAGCACAAGAGTGTTGGAATTCATTGGATCTACAAGCCTTTGAAGAAATTGTGGCCCTCCTCATCTATGGGTTGGTCTTGTTCCCAAATCCTGACCAGCTTGTGGATGTCAACACCGTCAAGATCTTCTTATCCAGAAATCCAATACCAACATTGCTTGGGGACATTCTTCACTCATTTTACACTCGAACAATGAGAAAGAGGGGTGTTCTCATGTGCTGTACTCCTCTCCTTGCAAGGTGGTTTATTTCGCACCTTCCACAATCTGTCTTGAAGAATGACCAAGGCCTAAGGTGGTCACAACGGTTGATGACCCTTACTCACTCTGATGTACATTGGTGTTCTCGATCCAGAGAAAATGTCATCATCGTCGATCATTGTGGAGAGTTCCCTAATGTTCCATTACTTGGCATTAGAGGAGGCATTACCTACAAACCTTGTCTAGCTTTGAAACAATTTGGATATGCACGGAGGGATGGCCCTCATGACATGTTGATTCCTGACCTAGTTTTTGACTTCGACAGCGATGCGCAAGGACTTCGCCAAAGATTCATTAGAGCTTGGAGGATTCCTAACAAGGTTGACAGCAAGACACTGGGGCACAAGAACTCCATCCCTCTTGAGCCTTATCTCAAGTGGGTACGAACCCGAGCCCAGAGTCTAATGATGCCTTATCCTCATGTTCTCCCTGTGATTAAAGAGCCCGTTAAGGAAGGAGAGTTTCCCTACACCATCCTATATCCTGACATGCCTACATCGTGGGAGGAGATGCAGAAGAGTTGGATCCAACTCAAGGAGGAATGAAACACTTTTGAAGCCAGCTTCTACGCCAGTGAGAAGAAGGTTCTAGAGCTTACCCTCCGACTCCATGAGGAAGAGACCCTCAAAACCTACATCGCACCAAAGAGGATGCACAATGTCTTTTTACCTTGAGAAGTTTTTGTAATATTTGGCCCATGGGGCATCTATGTACTGACAAATTTCTTCTTATTAATATGACGTGCCTTCTTTTTGTTTGCAACAATTTTGAATGTCCTAAATCCTTGAATGCATTACATACATAAGCATATCATTCATCATACACATAAGCAGGTCTCCACACCAGGTTTCCTTATCTTTCTGCTGTTTATTTCAGTAAGATGGATCTCGAACAGACGGTCAAGGACTTGTAGTCTCAAAACGCACAGTTTCAACAACTCCTGATGACCTTGGCTAAGGGTCAGGAGGATCTGAAAGCCCTGCTGGGGAACAAAGACCAAGTGAAAAAGAAGAAGAAGAGAGTCGGGGTGGCTACCTTGGGGAGAAGGTTTGAGGGTGAAGCCAGAAGGGTTCTTGAATTTCCTTCCACATCCGAAGAAGAAAACAGTAAAGGAAAAGGGGTTGCGGTACCTTCCGAATCCGAAGCTGAAGAAGAAGAGGCTGAAGAAAACGAAGACTACTCAGAATAATAATACCCGCCCGCCGATGATAAGTACAAAAGCTTGGAAGACAGGTTGGCAGCTATGGAGCTGCAGAGAGTTCCCGGTTTGGATTTCGAAGAATTTGGATTAATTGCTGGAGTTGTGATCCCCCCGAAGTTCAAAGTGCCAATTTTTGCAAGATATGACGGGCTGTCCTGTCCAAAAATGCACCTAAGGTCATATGTCCGAAGAATCCAACCTCACACATCTGACATAAACCTTTGGGTACATTTTTTTCAAGATAGCCTGTCTGGAACTCAGCTAGACTGGTTTTATAAGCTGGAAAGGTCGGAGATACGTAGTTGGGAAGATCTGGCAGCTGCTTTTTATCGCCAATATCAATATAACTCTGACCTGGCACCAACCCACACTAAGCTGCAGAGTATGGGAATGGCCTCAGGTGAGGGATTTAAGGAATACGCCCAGAAGTGGCGCGATCTGGCTGGAAGGGTGCAGCCGCCTCTTTCTGATAGAGAACTTGTTGATATGTTCCTAGGGACCCTGTCTGGTCCATTCTTTAATCATCTGATCGGTAGCTCTTCCTCAGGGTTTACTGAATTAATTCTGACTGGCGAGCGGGTAGAAGCCTGTATCAAGAATGGGAAGATTCAGAAGGATGCCTCTGCATCTACAATTTCTAAGAAATCATTTCCAGCGAAGAAAGAAACAGCTGTTGTGTATTCTCAAAGGGGAGCAGGAAGAGGTGAGCGCAGGCCGACTGTGGGGGCCGTAATGATCCAAAATCCACCAAATGATCAGCCTCACAATAACCCGTCCAGACCTAAACAACAATGGGGAGAACGGCCACCACGGCAGTTCACCCGCATTAATATGACGCCCGCGCAAGTTCTTCCACACTTGTTAAAGCTGAATCTCACAAATATCAAAGAAGCGCCAAAAAATGTGAATACGACCTCACCAACTTACAATGCCAATGCCAAGTGTGCCTACCATTCCGATAGCGTCGGACATGACACAAACAATTGTTGGGCACTGAAAAATAAAATTCAAGACTTAATAGATGTAAAAGAAGTGGAGTTCGATGCTCCAGAGAAACCAAACGTGATATCTGCTCCGATGCCGAAGCACGGTCAAAATGTCCATGCTATTGAGGAAGATTTGTATGTTTCTGATGTCAATGACCTGATAACTCCGCTGTTAACCATCAAGTTAAATCTGTTAAAGGCCGGGATTTTCCCAGGATGCAAAGAAGATTGTTACTGTTGTTACTCTCTGCCAATTTACTGCCCGTTACTAAAGAAAGGCATCCAAGGCCTGATGGACAGTCAACAAATTCTGTTTGAAAAAGTTCCTACTATTCCAACCCCTACTGAAGATGTTTCAATTATCACCATTCACGCCAATCTTTCCAAGGCTGTCAAAAAGCCTGTTAAGATTACATCTGCTACAACGTCTGTTCCTCTGAAAATAACTATGCCAGGGCCTGTCCCCTATAGTTCTGAAAAGTCAATACCATGGAATTACGGTGGAGAAATCTACTACCATGGTATTAAACAAGTTGAAATAACCGAAGGAAGCTCTGATGAAGATGATGCCAGCATTGGAAACATTGCCGGTACAAGCAAGATCACCCGAAGTGGGAGAATATTTTCTCCAGAGATTGCCCCCCCAAAGGCAATCTTTGGACCCTCATCTGCTGCCAAAGCTATTTCTGCACCAATAAAACTTTCCGCTGGAGCCCCATTGATTGAAGATGCTGTTGTTCCTGTTGTTGTCCCTCCAACTTCTGCTGGTAAGGGTAAAGGGATCCAAGATGAGCTCGTCAGGACGAGGGCTCAACCTTTGGTCATCCCGGAAACCTCTAAGAAAGAGATGGAGGAGATCTTGAAGATAATTAAAAGGAGTGATTATGACGTGGTAGAGCAGCTGGGGCAAACCCCCTCGAAAATCTCCATGTTAGCATTGCTACTTTGTTCAGAGGCGCACGCCAAAGCATTGATAAAATTCCTAAAGACAACCCATGTACCCCAGGAAACCTCTGCCGACCAATTCCAAAACTGTGTAGCCAGTCTTACGGCAGTCAACGGTTTAGGTTTCTCTGATGCTGACCTAACCTCAAAAGGAAGAAAACACAACGACGCATTACATGTGTCAGTAGAATGCCAAGGGACTACTCTGGCCCATGTTCTAGTCGACACTGGTTCTTCTCTGAACGTGCTGCCTAAGAAGGCCCTCGACCGATTAGACTGTGAAGGCTTGGAGTTAAGGCCAAGTAATATCATTGTAAGGGCATTTGACGGGTCAAAGAGAATGGTACATGGGGAGGTAGACATTCCCATTAAGGTTGGCACAAAGGTGTTCCCCTCAACTTTCTATGTGATGGACATCCGTCCGTCATACTCTTGCTTATTGGGAAGACCATGGATACACAATGCAGGGGCATTCACTTCTTCCCTACATCAAATGTTGAAGTACCCTGTCAAAGGAAAGATCATAACCGTCCACGGTGAAGAAGAGTACATGATCAGCCACCTGAACTCTTTCCGATACATAGAGGTAGAAGGTGAATTCATTGAGACGCCATTCCAGCACTTCGAGGAAGTCTCTCCTGAGGTGGAAGTAGCAAAAGTGGTAGCTGAGGTACCAAAGCAGATGGACAGGATGGCATCTCTAAAAGACGCGAAGGCCGCAATAAAGGAAGGGAAGAGCTCAACATGGGGGCAGCTGCCGGATATTCCTCACAAAACAGACAAGTTTGGTTTAGGATTCACTGCTGCGGGGCAGAAAGCTATGCGCCGCTCAAAGGTTGAAAGAGCACCCATCAAGATCTCTCCTTATGGGATCAATGCTTTGGAAGGTGAAGACGAAGAGGCCAACATTGAAGATTGGATCTACCCAACCATCGAAGGGGGACTACGCAACTGGGAGGCAAAGGACTTTGTCCCCATTACTTTTATTAATCAGTAATTATCTGTCAAACATTTCCTTTGGTCTGTAATAATTTCTCTTGAACAATCCGTACACTACTTTTTCACCTCATGCCTTGACCGGGGCATGTATGTCCATTTGTAAGGGTTTTGATTATCTTCATATCCATATGCCATGTTTAATGATTCATTGGACGTTTTTCATCGATAAACTGCTGTGTTCATTTTCCTTCCTTTTGCATTTTTTGTTTAAAGATGGCTATCCCTTACACACACCCACGCTCACAAATGCAGGTACCCATCCACTCTGGATTCTATGGGTGACTATTCTGCTATGTCCTTCAATAACTCTGAAGATCTGGTCAATCAGGCTGAGTATGAAGATGACGAAGGTTATGAAGTACCAGGGGAACTAGCCAGACTTCTACAGCAAGAGGAAAGGGCCATCTTGCCTCACGAAGAGTCGTTGGAAACTGTCAATTTAGGAACAGAGGAAGACCGGAAGGAAGTGCAAGTGGGTTCCAATCTGGAACCAAGTGTCAAGAAGCGCCTGATACAGCTGTTAAATGAGTACGTTGAAATCTTCGCCTGGTCTTACGAAGACATGCCAGGTTTAGACACAGACATTGTGGTTCACCGTCTCCCTACAAGAGAGGATTGTCCACCGATCAAGCAAAAAGTCTGCCAAATGAGGCCCGACGTGTCTGAGAAGATTAAAGCAGAAGTGATGAAACAATTCAACGCTGGCTTTCTGGCTGTTACATCCTATCCGCAATGAGTTGCTAACATCGTGCCAGTTCCTAAAAAAGATGGCAAAGTCAGGATGTGTGTAGACTATCGGGATTTGAATAGGGCCAGCCCCAAAGATGATTTTCCGCTACCACACATTGACATTCTGATTGACAACACAACTCAGCACAAAGTGTTTTCTTTCATGGATGGATTCTCGGGCTACAATCAAATTAAAATGGCCCCCGAGGACATGGAGAAAACAACCTTTGTCACACAATGGGGTACTTTCTGTTACAAGGTGATGCCGTTCGGACTGAAGAACGCAGGGGCAACTTATCAATGCGCCATGGTAGCTTTATTTCATGATATGATACATCATGAGATCGAAGTTTACGTAGACGATATGATATCTCGGTCACAAACAGAGGAGGAACACCTTGAGCATCTAGAAAAGCTGTTTTCCCGGTTGAAAGAGTACAAACTCAGGCTGAATCTAAGTAAGTGTACTTTTGGGGTTAGGTCTGGTAAACTTCTAGGGTTTATTGTCAGCAACAAAGGCATTGAGGTTGATCCAGCAAAAGTAAAAGCAATACAAGAGATGCCCGCTCCTCATACCGAAAAGGAGGTTAGAGGGTTCTTGGGGCACTTGAACTATATCGCCAGATTCATCTCTCATCTGACTTCTACCTGTGAGCCAATTTTCAAATTATTAAAGAAAGTTCAGGTAGTCGAATGGAACGACGATTGCCAAGCTGCTTTTGATAAGATCAAGGAGTATTTGCTAGAACCTCCTATTCTGATGCCTCCCGTCGAAGGAAGACCATTGGTCATGTATCTAAACGTCTTGGATAACTCAATGGGGTGTGTTTTGAGCCAGCATGACGAGTCTGGTCGAAAAGAGCATGCTATTTATTACCTTAGCAAAAAGTTTACCGACTGTGAGACTCGCTACTCACTGCTCGAGAAAACTTGCTGCGCTTTGGTATGGGCTGCTCGCCGACTAAGACAGTATATGCTGACTCATACCACCTTGTTGATTTCCAAAATGGATCCTATCAAGTATATCTTCGAGAAGCCTGCTTTATCTGGAAGAATAGCTAGATGGAAAATGATCCTAACTGAGTTTGACATCCAGTACACCACTTAAAAAGCTATAAAAGGGAGTGTACTAGCTGACCATCTAGCTCATCAAGCTATCGAAGAATATCAAACCATGAGATTTGACTTCCCAGATGAGGACATCATGAATTTGGACAACATTGAAGGTAACGGACCGTATGACAGACCCGAAATGGGATCCCGATGGACCCTGTACTTTGATGGTGCTTCAAATGCACTTGGAAACGGTATTGGTGCGGTACTCATTTCCCCGGAAGGTTGTCACACTCCTTTCACGGCCCGACTTTGCTTCAGCTGCACAAACAACATGGCGGAATATGAAGCTTGCATCTTCGGTCTCAAGGCTGCTATAGACTTGGGGATCAAATCTTTGATCGTGTTTGGGGACTCGGCTTTGGTTATCAATCAAATCAAAGGAGAGTGGGATACCAAACATCCTAATCTTATCCCATACAAAGAACATGCCCTGACATTGTTGCCTCATTTCGAGCAAATTACCTTCGAATATTTCCCGCGAGAAGAGAATCAGCTAGCAGATGCTCTGGCTACAATGTCTTCTATGTTTAAACTCAACTGGGATAACGAGGCTCCCCAAATCACCATCAAGCGAATGGATGAACCTGCGCATTGTCATGAGATTAATACCGAAGAAGTAGTGGAACAACCCTGGTTTCACGAAATCAAAAGGTATCTCCAGACTAGAGAATATCCCGAAGGGGCTTCCGTAAATGACAAGAAGTTCCTAAGGAAATTTGCTGCCAAGTTCTTCCTGAGAAATGGCATTCTCTATAAGCGCAACCATGATTGTGTTTTACTCCGATGTGTTGACAAAGCTGAAGCGGAGTTAATCATGACAGAGATGCACAGCGGTACATTTGGCACCCATTTGAGCGGGCATACTATGGCTAAAAAGATCCTAAGGGCAGGCTATTACTGGTCTACCATGGAAGCAGATTGTCATCAGCACTCCCGTACTTGCCACAAGTGTCAAGTCTACGCTGACAAGATTCATATTCCTCCGGTTCCTCTCAACATGCTGACAGCTCCTTGGCCATTCACAATGTGGGGCATTGACATGATTGGAGAGATCAAGCCCACGACTTCCAACGGACATCGCTTCATCCTGGTTGCCATTGACTACTTCACCAAATGGGTCGAAGCAGCTTCTTTCGCCTCTGTCACTAAAAATGTGGTTGCCCGCTTCATCAAGCAAAACCTCATATGCCGGTATGGTGTTCCAGACAGGATCATCACAGACAACGGTACAAATCTGAATAATACTATGATCATCGCATTGTGCGAACAGTTCAAGATTTATCATCACAATTCATCTCCTTATCGGCCGAAGATGAACGGTGCTGTTGAAACTGCGAACAAAAACATTAAGAAGATCATTCAGAAAATGACAGTCACTTACAAGGACTGGCATGAGATGTTACCGTTTGCTCTGCATGGATACCGTACAACGGCACGTACTTCAACCGGGGCAACCCCATTTTCTTTGGTATATGGCATGGAAGCTGTCCTGCCCATGGAAGTTCAGATTCCCTCTTTAAGGATTATGAAGGACTCTGGTTTGAGTGAAGATGATTGGATTCAGACCCGACTTGATCAACTCAATTTGATCGACGAGAAGCGACTCGCTGCTGTGTGCCATGGTCAGACGTATCAAAAACGGATGATCAAAGCCTTCAACAAGAAAGTCAGACGTCAAGTATATCAAGTCGGAGATCTCGTAATCAAGCGGATTATCCTGCCGCAAAGTGATCCCAGGGGCAAATGGACTCCTACATACGAAGGACCATTTGTGATCAAGAGCATATTTTCTGGCGGTGCAATGATTCTGACCACCATGGACGACGATGATTTGCCGCACCCTGCGAACGCGGACATAGTCAAAAGATACTACGCATAAAATAACCCGACAAGTCGAAAACCCGAAAGGGCGGCTTGGGCAAAAATGGGCATCCCGGTGGACCGAAAACCCGAAAGGGCGATTCAGGCAAAAATTAGGGATAAAACAAAAAAAAATCTGTACACCCGGCAAGTTAAAAACCCGAAAGGGCGACTTGGGCAAAAAGGGGTTTCCTGGTGGATCGAAAACCCGAAAGGGCGATTCAGGCAAAAGTTAGGGAATTAAAGCGTATGACTGTCTCGTCGGATCACTTTAAGGACAATCTCTTCATCAACCAGCTCCAAGCTTCTAATCAATCCAGTCATCGGCAGACGAAGCATTGAATGGACAGATGTTCAGAGTTGTGAAGGCTATAGCAGAATGGAATGCCATGGAATTGTTTCACATAGCCATCTTTCTTTTGTATAAATTTTTCAATTTTTACGACAGCATCCTCTTACTAGGATGACTGTCTCCTTTGTACAAATATATACATAGAAAGTTAATACAAATACTTTTCCAAATACAGAAATTTGCGTTGTCTTCCTTTTCTCTCTTCTTTTGCACTTATGTTTTATTTGAGAAACATCCAATGTTTTGTTAAATAGGCATATGCATTTGAACATAATCATTTCCTTATGAATCGAGAAAGTTGATTACTGATAAGTTAAAGGTACGGATGGATATCTTGATGCCCTTTCAGGAGAAATCGCCAGCAGATTTAAAAGTCAAATTCCTCAGTCAGAACTTAATTCCTTAAACAGAATTAGACTTCAGGATCCTCAACAGAGGAAGTTTTCCCAACACTGATTTCCCCAGTCAGGGAGCCTTCCAGAACTCGATTCCCCTCAGAGTTAAGTTTTAGAATCCCCAGCGGAGCCTTAAAAATCTGAAAATCCAAATCCCCAGTGGAGCTAAGCTTTCCAGCCATCAATCCCCAGCTAAACCAGGCTAGTGAACCTTCTCCTCACAGAGATACTTGCCACCCAAACTGAAGATTCTCAGTCATACCTCTCCAGCATGAGTCTATCAGATTCTGAACTTCCCCAGTAGAGATCTTCAGGAGTTCTCATTCCATGCAAGTCACCAAGGAATTCCAATTCCCCGCATTGGTCCTAAGATCTCTCAAAGATTGAAGATTTTGCATCTCCCAAAGCAGAGTGAAGGCTCATTCTCAGTGCCTCACAGGATAATCAGATGTTCTCCAGTGAAGATCTCCTCAAGACAAGAATCCCCAGAAGATTGGTACACAACCCAAAGCCCCTAATTTCTCCAGCAGTAGTCCACAAGGGTGTTTCATCCTCAGCAATCAAAATTCTTGTCTCCCCCTGCAACAGTCAAAGATTCACTTTCCCAGCGGCAGTCAAGATTCTTTGTTTTCAGGATTCATCTATCCTCAGCAAAGACAGCTCTTCAACTTACATATGCATTCATTTACATTCATATCATAAACATTGATATAACATATTTTGCCTCATACATATCATGCAACATAACTTTGTGTTTCAGCTAACATTCCACCCTTTTCAGGATAAGGTTAAAAGGCTATCATTAACAGTTATTCAGATACAGTATGGATACACCCCAGACACGGCAGTCATTCTACTACTCATTCGGACTACAGCGATCAGATACAGACTAGATACGCTCCAGACACGGCAACCATTCTATCTCTCATTCAGATTCATTTATCCACCTCAAGGTTCAATGCATTCCAAACACGGATACCATTCTAACCCTTACAACAGCAGTTTGATTCTCTCCAGTGCATTCGCCACGGAAGTCATTCTGTCATTTATCTAGATCCCAGTTACAGTTTCAGATACACTTCAAACACAAAAGTCATTCTATTGCTCATACAGATCTCAATCCCAATTACAGTTTCAGATACACTCCAGACACGGAAGTCATTCTGCTACTCATACAACTTTCAACTTCAGATACAGTCCAAATACGCTCCAAACATGGTTGCCATTCTGTCACTCATTCAGAATTTGTCCCCAGCACGCAGTTGCTCCATACAGATGTTTCTCTGTTACCCAGATACAATACATATACACTCCAGACACGGCAGTCATTCTGATATTCGTTCTACATTCAAACACAGTTACATCTCAGATACGCCCCAGACACGGAGGCCATTCTTCTGTTCATACAAACTCAGTCCTTAGATACAGTTCAAATACATTCCAGACACGGATACCATTTTGATCCTCATTCTTCTGACCCATCACACTGCAGTTCAACAAACCTTTCAGATGGCATCGTTAAGCCCATCTTCGACAAGATTCTGTCACCCTTCAGATGGCATCTTTAAGCCCATCCCCAAATGGAATCTCTAAGCCCATTCCCATATCCATTGTTCTGATAAGTGCAAATTTAAGGGCACTCTAGTGTCCAATCTCCTTTTACCTTCGAGACGCAAAAGGCAAACCTGCCAATCTAACTCTTCAGGTGCAAGAAGATTGAACAGGGGCAACTGTTGTACCCCAAAATTTGCCCTCTCATTTCTTCAACACTTTCTCACCACAAGACCCTTGGAGCTCAAGATCCAGTTAGGGTTTGCTCTGCTCAAGACTCCTCCTTGCACTGTTGACCCAAATTAGGGTTTGAGTTTGCACAAAGATGTTTTGACCTAAAGTGCCAAAAATGACTTTCATGCTTCATATTGGAATCTCAAGTTTATGCATACCAAGTTTCAAGCCTTGACTCCAATCTTTGCCCAGTCAATTGGACAGTTGACCTAGAAATCAACTGTATTGGGGAAAAAGTCAACTGTGGTAAATTGACAGTCAAACCTCATGATTTTTGACCCACATCAACATTATGAACTCATATGAACCATTTGGTCAAGTTTGGATCACAATCCCACAAGAAATTTGATCAGATCACCAAAATGGACTCAAGGACCCCATGGAATTGTTTGACCTAACCAATGGCAAACCAAGCTCATATATGGACTCAAGGACCCCATGGAATTGTCTTGACATGTTCAACAAATTCAAAAGACCCCAAATGCACAAGATTGACAGATGAATTTTCCAGTCAATTGATCAATTTTTGACTGTATACTGAAAAGTCAAACTTTGACTTTTTGGTCAAAATCAAGTGTCAAGATTCATTTTTCATCAAATCATGTCAAAATATGAAACTTGTTCATCAAGAAATCAAAAATTGCAAATTAGGTTTAAAATGAAGAATTTTCATAACTTAGAATTTTTCTAAGTTATGAAAATCCCTAATTTTTTCCTAACTTTGTCCCATTTTTTCACCAAGATGCATTTGGATTCAAACAAAAGTCAAAATATGAAAGTTGTAGTCCATTGCAAGATCTACAACTTTTATTCACAAAGTTACCTCAAAAGAAGCTTGTAGCTCAAGTTATGATTTTTGGAACAAGGGTGCAAAACATTCTTAACTTAGAAAAATTTTGACCTATTTTAGGCAGGATTTTTGCCTAACTTCATGGCTACTTTTCACATGCTTCCACTTGGAATTTCAATTTGCATTACAAAGATGGATTGTAGTACACATTCCAATCTTTCCAAAATGTCCAAGAACTCATCAAACAACCTTGTGGTTAGGGAGAATCGAATTTGGCAATATGGGCAAAACTCACTTTGTTCATGGCCAATTTACATGTCCATAACTTTGCATTTTTGAACTCAGCATGCTCTAAGCTAGATTAAAGGTCCTTTATCTCATCCACACTCATAAATTTAATGCAAATCCCTTGTGTTCAAGCCTTATCTTATGTGTTTAAGCATCGCATACAAGATTGAGCCATAATTAGAAAAAGCAATATATCCATTTTGGTAAAGTTGCACTTTATGTCAAATTTGCAATCCAAGTGGTACAATGCATATCTTTGGACACAAGATTCATGGAGATATCACACTGATCAAGGCTCAAGTGTGCAGCATACTTGAGGGGCCTGTACAAGTCTAGAGAACCAAGTTGACATTTCTTGCTTAAGTGTGAAGAAACTTGGCATAACACACACCAACTTTCATTTCTGCCAACATAAGCTAAAGCAAAGTTATTAGACACATCCCAAACAACATCACTGAGCTAAGGCACGAACAAAACACCTTCCAAACCTCATCAAACCTCAAAACACCATTGTACTGCACAAAAACAGGGCATCCCTGCAACTTGGCTTCCATAAACATTTCCCCTCGCGCGTTTTGGCTAAAACCTTTGCAAACACATTCCCTATCACCCACTGAAGCTGTCCCAAGCATTGGACATGAACTGTAACATCCCTAACACCATTTGCCATTTTCACTTTTTCTGTTTTGCAGGTTGATTGCTGTAACACCCCAGTTTTATTTATTTGATTTATTTAATTGGGAATTTATTTTATTAGAATTAATAAAATAAAAAGAAATTATTTATTTTGGAATATTTGAAGAAAATAAAAGAAATAAGAAATATTGGGTTTTTAAGTTATTGGGCTTGGATGTTGTTAGTAAAGAGTGGGGGTGCAAAAGGAATAAGGATATGATTTGGAACTCAAGTTATTTTTCTCATTATTCACGATAACACAGATTTGGGAAATTTGGGAAGCAGAGCTCTGAAGGTACGAAGAACGAAGAACATCGCTCAAAGAGTTCAAAGCTGCAAATTGATAAGGTAAGGGGGGCTACTACTCAATTTACTTTTGCTTATGGGTTTATGTACGGTTGATCTGGATAATTGTAGGGAGAAACCCCAATTGTTAGATGTTCTTAGGAATCGATACCCTTAGGATTGAACCTTGTTAGAAAAGGGTTAGGTTCCCAATTTTATGAATCAATTAGGGATTTTAGGTTCCTATGGTGGATTGGATGTCTTTGTACTGCATTGCACTGCCGTAGAGAGGTATTTTCGTGCAAAAATATGGGTATATGAGCTGCTGCAAGAACAGAAAATTTGGGTTCGCACTCATCAACACGGGCGCGTTGATTTACGCGGGCACCCGTGTTGATTCACTGTAATGCTGATAAAAATGTGTTTTCTGGCCACAATTCAACACGGGCGTGTTGATTAACACGGGCACCCGTGTTGATTCACTGTGTTGGCATAAATATGTGTTTTCTGGGCACAATTCAACACGGGCCGTGTTGATTCACACAGGCGCCCGTGTTGATCCCCTGTATTGTCAAAAAAACGTGTTTTCTGGACACATTTCCACACGGGCAGTGTTGTTTTACACGGGCACCCGTGTTAAACCTCCTGTGTTGGTTTTTAAACTATGTTTTCTGTGCATGCTGTTATGTACGGATTGATCCTGCTTTGATGTGCAGTGTTTGACATGTTTTGAATATGTTGTTTATTGATTTTCCTAGTGTTGATTGATGCTTGTATCGAATAACGGTTGTATGTTACGATACTAACACTAGGTGGATTTTATTGTCATGCTTTTAGATGATGTTACCAAGCATGAAATATGATATAACTTGATATGAGTGATGTTTAATAGTATGCTGAGTGATTACATGCTATTCAGATCATGTTATATTTGATATTGTTGATGTTGCATGATATGTCGATTGATGTTAATAGTATGCTGAGTGTTACATACTTTACATATCATGTTGCATTTGTTAATTCCCATTGTGTGGAATTAACATGGTGGCCAATATACGTGTCCGCGATTTAATGGAGCGTTGAGGTGGTAGCCGTGTCCGCGATATAATGGAACGGTGAGTTATCCGTGACCCGAGATTTAATGGGGCGGTAAAATGGTACCACATGCATGGGTGTGTTGCATTACATTGAATATGACATGAATGGATGATTTTTCCAATGTTGTATTTGATTGATTGTATGCATGTATTGATACTAAATTGTTAACGATGTTTGATGTTAATAGTAAGCATGAAAAGTATGATATTATGAATATATGAATTGTAAAGGTTTTTGTAATCTATAAAACATGCTAATTGTTGGGTGATGCTTATGGTTTCCTGAATTGATTGTTATGAACGTATAATCAAATGTATAGTTGAGATGCTCACCCTTACTGTTGAATATTTCAGATTGAGGAGCTTCGTTCAGGTGCTTGGCGAAGGCTTGTCGTTTTTAGTTTAATTCCGTTTTAGTATTGTCCGGGTCATGCTCTGATAGTTGTAACTCCGGGAACGTTTGTTTGTCGAGCTGCTTTAGTCAGACTCGTTTATTTCCTTATATCTGTTATAATATGATGTTGACATTTTTCCAGGTGTTAATCCCTGATGATTTTGAAAAATATTATAACATTGGTTTTATTAATTAAATTATTCCGCTGTGTAAACATGTATGAGTTACTACTATGATTGTGCATGATAGGAACTTGTTTTTATTAAAAGAGAATTGTGACATCCTCGTTGATACATGTACTCTGAAATTATAATTTTAATTATTCGCGAAAATTTATTCGGGGTTTTTAGAGGGTGTTACAATAGTGGTATCAGAGCATGGTCGGTCTGTCCGACCAAGTTGTTATGTCAGTGTCATTACCCTTGGTACGCAATAAGTGTTTGAAAACACTGTTGGTACTTCTTTGTTTTGGATCACTTGATTGCAGGGATAAGATTGCGATAAGTGGGGGAGGAGTTGGTACTTCTCCATGGTGCTTCTGGATGCTAAGTAATGGCTCGACGTGAGGAAAATGGTAAGAGTATGAGCATGGTATAGACTACATTGTTCATAGTCCTGAAGAGGATTCAGAGGTAAGAGCATTACTTAGGTGGAATTTATCTCATGGATTTGTGCATCAGTCGTATGCAGTGCTAATGAAGTCAGTAAAGATGTGATAGACATGTCTTGCTAGTTTCGTTAGTATGCGTATGAACTTGGTAGAGCGAAGCCAATTGCTTTAAGATGGATATGAGAAGTTTATACGGATTCTGATATCTGAAAGAATACCAATTAAAGGTCTCGATGTATTGATCAAATTGAGATGGTTCGATAAGAGAACGATCAAGTGAAGTTGGAGAGTACTTCTCTAGAAAGTGAAGGTGTAGCGACATATAGTGTTGTATTAGTGGTTTATGAATTCCTAGTGACATTCTGAAGCTAGCAGTAGTTCTGTAAGTGTGAACTAAGGTCCAACAAGAGTAAACGATGATATATTGAGAATGTGGAGTACTTGTGGAATTATGAAGTCTACCTTCGTGTTAAACTGGATTGGTTGGTATTAGTTGGACTTGGTTGTTTTGTGAATATCGTGGGCTAAGAGTGTGATGGATATGCTTCCCTGTAGCAGGGATTCGAGAGAGAAGATTGGTTTTCCATGATTGGAAGTGAGAACTTGTATGGATTCTGACGATACAAGAGTTTTGTTAGACAAGTAAATAATTCATAAGAAATGAAGTCTAGACTTGAATGTTGTGGCGTATAAGAATATGTGTGACGTTATTGTAAACCTTCTGGTTTATTCAATTCAGGATAAGGACTGATGGAGTAATTACAAATCTCGTGTTGGGAATTGATTGGTGTTTTGATGTGGTATTGATCCTATTGTATGCCTTAGATCATTGCTATATGGTAGGAATTCGATTTTGATGGTTTTAGGATGTTTGGGGATGATTAGGAATGAGTTGGGGTGATTTTGGGAAGCATAAAAACGTGAAATATGATGTTGCAGAGTCATCAACACGGGCCGTGTTGATGCACACGGGCACCCGTGTTGATCTTCTGTGTTGATGCTCGGGTAGGTTTTTCCCAAAAATCGTTTCGGCCATAACTTTTGAACCGTAACTCCGATTTAGGCGCCGTTTGATGCGTTGGAAAGCTAGTGAAATTTTCTATATGATTATGAGGAATTAAGTAGCTTTAAGAGCTTATTTTAATAAGTGATTTCATATGTATCCTGGTTAAGTAAAGTTAATTCTCGTGGCCATGTGATTTCTGTGATGGTATTGTGTTGATCCTAAGTAAGAAAGGGTCCAACGTATATTGGTACTCTAAGTGTGAATAAGGATTTCAAGAGGTGAAGAAGAGGTTGACTAGTGCTCCTATTCTGATTTTGCCGAATCCGGTGGAATCTTTTGTGGTTTATTGTGATGCATCTCTGATGGGATTAGGTGGTGTTCTAATGCAGAATCAACAGGTAGTTGCGTATGCTTCGAGACAGTTGAAGGTTCATGAAAGGCACTATCCTACTCATGACTTAGAGTTGGCAGCAATTGTGTTTGTCTTGAAATTGTGGAGACATTATCTGTATGGTTCGAGATTTGAAGTGTATAGTGATCATAAGAGTTTGAAGTATCTTTTCGATCAGAAAGAGCTCAATATGAAGCAGAGAAGGTGGTTGGAATTTCTCAAAGATTATGATTTTGGTTTGAATTACCATCCTGGTAAGGCAAATGTGGTTGCAGATGCTTTGAGCAGGAAATCCTTGCACATGTCTATGATGATGGTTCGTGAATTGGATTTAATTGAACAATTCCGAGATTTGAGTTTAAATTGTGAAAGTACTCCGAAGTGTGTTCGTTTGGGTATGTTGAAACTTACTAGTGGTATTCTAGAAGAGATCAGGATCGGGCAGAAATCTGATGTTAATTTAGTTGATAAATTGACATTAATCAACCAAGGTCAAGGTGGTGAGTTTAGAATTGATGAAAATGATGTTATGAGATTTGGCGATAGATTTGTGTTCCTGATGTCGCAGAAATCAAGAAGAGTATATTAGAGGAAGGACATCGCAATGGGATGAGCATCCATCCGGGTGCCACGAAAATGTATCAGGATTTGAAGAAATTGTTTTGATGGCCGGGAATGAAAAAGGAAATAGCTGAATTTGTGTATGCATGTTTAATCTGTCAGAAATCGAAGATTGAGCATCAGAAGCCGTCTGGATTTATGCAGCCGATGTTTATTCCAGAATGGAAGTGGGATAGTATTTCTATGGATTTTGTATCCGGGTTGCCGAGGACTCCTAAGAATTGTGAAGCGATATGGGTTGTTGTGGATAGACTGACTAAGTCTGCTCATTTTATACCGGTGCGAATGGATTACTCAATGGAGAGATTGGCACAGTTATATATTGAGAAAATGGTGAGTTGCATAGAGTTCCTTCTAGTATTGTGTCAGATAGAGATCCGAGGTTCACTTCGAAATTTTGGGAAGGATTGCAGAAGGCTTTGGGTACTAAATTGAGGTTGAGTTCAGCTTACCATCCTCAGTCTGATGGACAGACGGAGAGGACGATTCAATCGTTAGAAGATTTATTACGTGCTTGTGTTTTAGAGAAGGGCGGGGCTTGGGATAGCTATTTGCCATTGATTGAATTTACTTATAACAATAGTTACCATTCGAGTATTGGTATGGCTCCGTTTGAGGCATTGTATGGTAGACGTGTGGAGAACGCCTTTGTGTTGGTATGAATCTGGAGAGAGTTCAATAATTGGGCCAGAGATTGTTCAGCAGACTACTGAAAAGATCAAATTGATTCAAGAGAAGATGAGAGCTCCTCAGAGTCGTCAGAAAAGTTATCATGATAAGAGGAGGAGGAATTTGGAATTCAGTGCTGGAGATCATGTATTTATGAGAGTTACTCCGATGACGGGTATTGGTCGAGCGTTGAAATCTAAGAAGTTGACTCCGCGTTTTATTGGTCCGTTTCAGATTACGGAAAGAGTTGGAGAAGTTGCTTATCGTATTGCTTTACCTCCGAGACTTGCGAATTGCACGATGTTTTTCATGTTTCTCAGTTGAGGAGATACATTCCAGACCCACCTCATGTAATCCAAATAGATGATGTACGGGTAAAGAGATAACATTAGTGAAGGTTTCTTGGGGAGGTCCAGCAGATGGAAATATCACTTGGGAGCTGGAGAGCCAGATGAAATAGGCTTATCCGGAACTGTTCGTCTAAGGTATGTTTTCGAGGACGAAAACTCTTTTAGTGGGGGAGAGTTGTAACACCCCAGTTTTAATTATTTGATTTATTTAATTGGGAATTTATTTTATTAGAATTAATAAAATAAAAAGAAATTATTTATTTTGGAATATTTGAAGAAAATAAAAGAAATAAGAAATATTGGGTTTTTAAGTTATTGGGCTTGGATGTTGTTAGTAAAGAGTGGGGGTGCAAAAGGAATAAGGATATGATTTGGAACTCAAGTTATTTTTCTCATTATTCACGATAACACAGAATTGGGAAATTTGGGAAGCAGAGCTCTGAAGGTACGAAGAACGAAGAACATCGCTCAAAGAGTTCAAAGCTGCAAATTGATAAGGTAAGGGGGGCTACTACTCAATTTACTTTTGCTTATGGGTTTATGTACGGTTGATCTGGATAATTGTAGGGAGAAACCCCAATTGTTAGATGTTCTTAGGAATCGATACCCTTAGGATTGAACCTTGTTAGAAAAGGTTTAGGTTCCCAATTTTATGAATCAATTAGGGATTTTAGGTTCCTATGGTGGATTGGATGTCTTTGTACTGCATTGCACTGCCGTAGAGAGGTATTTTCGTTCAAAAATATGGGTATATGAGCTGCTGCAAGAACAGAAAATTTGGGTTCACACTCATCAACACGGGCGCGTTGATTTACGCGGGCACCCGTGTTGATTCACTGTAATGCTGATAAAAATGTGTTTTCTGGCCACAATTCAACACGGGCGTGTTGATTAACACGGGCACCCGTGTTGATTCACTGTGTTGGCATAAATATGTGTTTTCTGGGCACAATTCAACACGGGCCGTGTTGATTCACACGGGCGCCCGTGTTGATCCCCTGTATTGTCAAAAAAACGTGTTTTCTGGACACATTTCCACACGGGCAGTGTTGTTTTACACGGGCACCCGTGTTAAACCTCTTGTGTTGGTTTTTAAACTATGTTTTCTGTGCATGCTGTTATGTATGGATTGATCCTGCTTTGATGTGCAGTGTTTGACATGTTTTGAATATGTTGTTTATTGATTTTCCTAGTGTTGATTGATGCTTGTATCGAATAACGGTTGTATGTTACGATACTAACACTAGGTGGATTTTATTGTCATGCTTTTAGATGATGTTACCAAGCATGAAATATGATATAACTTGATATGAGTGATGTTTAATAGTATGCTGAGTGATTACATGCTATTCAGATCATGTTATATTTGATATTGTTGATGTTGCATGATATGTCGATTGATGTTAATAGTATGCTGAGTGTTACATACTTTACATATCATGTTGCATTTGTTAATTCCCATTGTGTGGAACTAACATGGTGGCCAATATACGTGTCCGCGATTTAATGGAACGTTGAGGTGGTAGCCGTGTCCGCGATATAATGGAACAGTGAGTTATCCGTGACCCGAGATTTAATGGGGCGGTAAAATGGTACCACATGCATGGGTGTGTTGCATTACATTGAATATGACATGAATGGATGATTTTTCCAATGTTGTATTTGATTGATTGTATGCATGTATTGATACTAAATTGTTAACGATGTTTGATGTTAATAGTAAGCATGAAAAGTATGATATTATGAATATATGAATTGTAAAGGTTTTTGTAATCTATAAAACATGCTAATTGTTGGGTGATGCTTATGGTTTCCTGAATTGATTGTTATGAACGTATAATCAAATGTATAGTTGAGATGCTCACCCTTACTGTTGAATATTTCAGATTGAGGAGCTTCGTTCAGGTGCTTGGCGAAGGATTGTCGTTTTTAGTTTAATTCCGTTTTAGTATTGTCCGGGTCATGCTCTGATAGTTGTAACTCCGGGAACGTTTGTTTGTCGAGCTGCTTTAGTCAGACTCGTTTATTTCCTTATATCTGTTATAATATGATGTTGACATTTTTCCAGGTGTTAATCCCTGATGATTTTGAAAAATATTATAACATTGGTTTTATTAATTAAATTATTCCGCTGTGTAAACATGTATGAGTTACTACTATGATTGTGCATGACAGGAACTTGTTTTTATTAAAAGAGAATTGTGACATCCTCGTTGATACATGTACTCTGAAATTATAATTTTAATTATTCGCGAAAATTTATTCGGGGTTTTTAGAGGGTGTTACAATTGCCATAGCTTGATTCACTTGGTTTCAAAGCAAGCTAAAGGTTGGAATAGCATCCTTGGACTTCAAGCAAGTTGTACCAATCCTCACCTTGCCTTGAAAGTGCCTCCATTGCCAGACACGACCCAAGCTGAACAGGTAAGTTCATGGACTTCTATCTCTCAGTATAGGAAGAGTTAGCTCTAAGTTTATGAATGAAAAATGTTCTATTCATGGCCCTGAAGCTATACATATCTTCACTTTCCATTTATATTGCATATGCTGAGAGTATTTTGAACCTGAACATTGACAAAAACTTAGGTTAAGAATTAGGGATGGAGAAATTCTCTCTCATTTCTGAGAGTTAAGTTGAGTTTTTTATATGTATGGAATCGTGGCTTGATGCTTGACATCTTTCATGTTATAAGTTTGTGCTAAAAGTCTAAGAATCAGGAGTTGTGTTTGAAGCAAGAAGGGCGCGCGTTTTTTCAAATATTTTTGTCTGAAGGTTGAAGACAACCTTTCATGGGCTGGGCCTGAGTTGTTTTCCTTTTCACACCATTGCATTTCACATGCACCCCCTGGCTCATTTTGAGTTTTATTTATCATTTTTAATTTTTTTCCTTTTGATTTTGTTTCTATATTTTTATTTAAACATGAAAAAATACTAAAATTATTTTTCCCATATTTTTTGTATTTATTTTGATATTTATTTGGCTTCATTTAGTTTTGTACATAAATAAACATTTATATACTTTTATTTAAAATAACCAAAAAATAATATAAACACTTTTATTTTCTAATTTTCATTTTATTTTACCTTTGAAAACATTTTACATAAAATATACTTTTTTTGTAAATATTAAACATTTTATTTTTGTACATATAATATATATTTAATAAATAATGTGAATACTTATATATTTATTAGTATATTTAGGTTAAAAACACAAAAATTAATGCATTTCTACTTTTATTAATATTTAACTTAAAAAATCACTTTTTGATAATTTACTTCCTTTTTATTTATTTTTTGTACATAATTAATAAATATTACATATATTAAATAATTAATACCTTTTATTTAGCAAAATTAGGGTTTTGCCCTAAATACCTAAAAATACCAAAATTAATTCATTTTATTTTTGTTTACTTGACACATGAAAAATACCTTTTTACATACATATGAAAATCATTTTTGCATCTTGCATATTTATTTTATTTTATTATTGTGCAATTAAATAATTTGTATAATTCAATTTGGATGTAATAGTTTAGGTTTTAATTTCTTGCTAAAATATCCCCATTTAAACATTTGTACCCCCCATCCCATATATTGTGTTGTAATAACTTAGGACCTTTTATTTTCCGCATTTTAAAAGCTTTCTAAATATGCCATGTTAGAATTAGGGTTTGTATGCAAATCAAAAACAATAAATAGTTTGACCTAAATTCAAGATAAATAAGCATGAAAATGGACAACACTAATCACACTTGCACCCCTAGGGTATTCCACTTGTTGCCTTCAATAAATGGGCCATATTGCATGTTAGGTATCTTTGGCAAAAACAAAACAATCAAATGATCATAGTCCCTCGATGACGCTTTCAAAAATTGCCTAAAAAATGATCAAGTCCCTTAAAAGAAAAATTGCCCAAAGATACTTGGCACCATTGCAATCATGGTCTAAACGATGACCCGCGCCCGTCCCGTTCACATCCTAAGACAAGATTGTCCACCAAATACAATGGTGGAACAAAATTGTTAAAAGGGTTAAAACATAGCAATGATCTTTGAGAAATTTAGGGTAGATAGCTCTTAATTACTTGCCAATTTGCAAAACAAAAACACTTGCCTATTTTCAAAACACACCTCACAACACATTTTCAAAATAACTTTCTGTGATCGGTGGATCTGGAACTGACTGTTTAACGCTGGTTCGCGAAATGTCGCGGAAGCAAGAGTCGCCACCATCTTTTATTTTCTCCAACATGGACAGGACAAAAGCACAGCAAAATTCCTTATGAGATAGTTTCTAGGTTCGGGAGGTAGATTATAGAAAGGGAAGGTGTTAGCACCCTTTCTATCCATGGTTATCCATGGGCTCTTAGATACTTGCTCATTTGTGTTTTCAAAAATGGTTTGTTTGCTTTTCAATTGTGGGTTTTAAAAAGTTTCTTTGAAAATTTCAGTTCGACTCTTGTGTCGGTCCTCAAGAGTGTTTGAAAAATTGCTTTCGAAAGCTTTTTGAAAAGGTGTCGGTGTGAAAAGTATTTTGATTTGTTTTTAAATTAGAGCAAGTATCTAGAGTCGTCTACCTACCCTAAGGAATTCGTCTGTGTAAATGTCCTTTAAAGTAGTGCCATCCCACCATTGAGAGGTAGGTTTCACCACCGTTGGAGGTGTTCGGGTCAATTCGAGGTTCGGGACATGGTGATCACCAGAGCAATAGGAAGACACCTTAGAAGCTACCCTCATGCCAGGTTCCCGGATCATGAGGACTTACTAAGACATCCTCTACTCGACGATCACCTTTCGAGGCAAGGCAACAGTGAGGCGTACCCTAGGGGTGGTGTGTGATTTGTGTGTCAGATTCGTTTATTTTTGTCTTGTCATGGTATAGGTGATCTACGCGTTTGTTTTTATTTTTATCATTCATTCTTGCATGCCATTATTAACAGTTAAAAATTGCGAGAAATTAAAAGTTCTAAACTATTACAAAGGCGCGGGTCCACATCGCCAAAATTTAATCCAGGACCCGATTTGACAGAAAATAAAGAAAGTAAAGTAAAGTGCGAAAGATTAATATTACACGACTTTGGGAGAGGTACATAAATAATTAAAAGAAAAAGAAATAAATACGCAAATTAAATTAAATGATTAAATTAATGAAAATTAAAATGAAAGGGAATTATTTTTGGTATTTTTGTATTTTATGACTTTAATGAAATTGAATTAAATTGAGAAATTAACCCTAATTCTAATTTTTTATTTATTAAGAAAAAATATTAAAGTTAAACCTAAATTAACCTAATTAATTACATGGTAATTTAATTACAAAAATAAATAATATTTAATTATTAATAATGGTGAAAAAAAAGAATAAAATTAATTAAAATAATTAAACCTAATTTCTACAAATTTTTGAGTTAATTAAGAAAATGCTTGAATTAAACCTAATTTAATAGCTAAAATTAATGAACAATATTTATTTACAAAAAATATATTAATTAAATAAAAATACTTATTTTTGTCTTTTTCTGATTTTATATTGTTTATTATATTTTTTATGAAAATATTTATTTAAAGGAATTAATTAAAAATAATAATTGAAATCAAAATAAAAAAAAATAATGAAAAGAGTATTGCAAACCTAGGGGGGTCTGTCCCCAAATAGGAGGTTTTTGCTTAGCAACTTGGGCCCAATTGTCCCTGGCCTTGTGGACTTTTCAGGATGCGTGTAAGTGCGTTGACTGAGGTTTACCATGTTCCTCAAACTATGGCCTTTTGATTGATCTTGGCATGTGCGTGGGTGGCTTGATGTTGTAGATGTATGGTGGTCTTCAAGAGAAATACTACATAGGATGATAATTAAAGGAAAAATATAAGGAAAGGGGGGGGGGGGACCTGGGATCGAACCCAGGTCCTGAAGGTCATCAACCAAATGCCTTGCCAACTGCTCCACTTGCGCTTTCTGTATATTAAATAACAAATAATTATTATAAAATAAAACAACGCGTTAGTGCCTTTTTCGCGCGAATTTTCAAATGGACCAATCACTGGCGGCCACCTAATCATCTTCTCCGTTTTGTTCTTTTTTTTCTGAAACAAAAGATGGTTAGCGGGGGTTTTGAACCCCCTCCCAAAATATGCAGCTTTTGATAATAGCGATTAAGCCATAGTAGCACATAAATTAGGCGCGAGGGTTGATTTGTTTTCGTCCAGACACGCTGAATTCATTCATGGTATTGGCATGTCCTAATTTTACAGCTTTTAGAAACGCCCAATTTGGAACTCAAGGAACCCTAGCCTGTATCAATGGTGGAATCGCGTATAGCACATGAAAACTCAATTGAATTATATAGTTAGCTTCAGAATTAGTCAAGGAACATAAATCAAATGTTAAAAATTGCTAAAAACGTATGATTCATGATGCAAGCATTTGAAAGAAAACATGAACAGGACGAAGCTGTTCTACCGTTTCTCTGTGTTAGGATGGTTGGTTTTGATCTAAAAACCTTCCTTGAAGCCTCAGGAAGGTAATGGAACAAGGATATTGGCTTGAATCGATCTAGAACTTAGTTTTCAGTTTTCAACTTTTAGGCAAAAAACTCAAGTGTGTTTCTTGGTCTATGGCGCAGCTGGGACCTTTTAGGAGTAGGGTTAGCATATGTATATATGTGTGAGTGATTTAGGTCAAAGAAAACAAATCAAAACCTTTGCATTCATGATTTTCAAGATTTGATTCTTAAGGATCTTTTCAAATATTTTTTCATGCCTATTTGGTACAAATCATGGCCAATCACTTCAATTCCTTCCATATCTGATCATGCACGAAATTTTAAACCTATTCCATGCACAAAAAGATTTGATTGCATTGGTTTGGTATTTTTCATGTATTTTAATTAATTAAATGAATTATTAATAATAAAAATCCAAATAAATAAATAAAAATGATAAAAAACTTCCCTTTGGGCCACATGGTCGTGCACATGCCTTGGATGATGAATTGTGGAAGAAAAAGAGGCCCATTAGCATTTTTAGGTCATTTGAAGCAATGTTGACTTTTCAAAATATCCAAAAATTTCCCAACTTCCACAAGGAATATCTTGCTCAATTTTTAAGATTTGCTCATGTTCTTGGACATGTTGGAAAGGTCTTTGAGTCCTCTAACGAATGTCTTTTGTCCCATGTCATTTTGATTTACCAATCTCAAGTTATGGCCTTTGACTTAAAGTCCCTTTTTGTTGACTTTTGAAAATGACCTATAATGTTGAAATTGATAACTTTTTGTGAGAGCATTTCTTGGACTTGAAGTGTGAAGAGGAGTTGTAGGAAATGTCTTTATCTACAAAATGAGCTTTGGATGGAATTTTTCTGATAATCCATGTGGAAGTTATGCCCTGGTCAATTTACAGTTGACTTTTTCAACTGTCCAAATATGGAAACTTTTGCATCTTGATGATTTTTGAGCCAAGCTTTGAGAATCATGATCAAGCATTGATCAAATGATGTTTGTGGCTTCAAAATGAGATGTTTACCAAAAATTTGGACTTTTGACTGTCAAATGACCATTTTGCCCCTACAGTTGACTGTAGTGCAATTAGGGTTTTTGACTGTGCAATTTTGTGCTGTAAGTCTTGAAACTTGGTATGAGGATGCTTGACCATGTTTATAGGCATGTGGGACTTGATTGGACCCTTGTAAACTTCATTTTCTTTGTCAGAACCAAAACCCTAATTTTGACTGTTAGGAGGCCCTTGAACTGTGTAACCCTTGGGGAGACTTTGAAGCTTTGACTTGGCAATTCTTGAAGAATATGGGAGGGCAAATTTTGGGGTACAACACTTTCAAAAAAACATTGAAAACTTTTCAAAATAAATACATCTTTGTATACATCCCAACATGGATCATTACAAAGGTTGCCACCACATTGGCCTCTTTTCAAAACATTTTCAAACCCACACACGAAGCACCATTTCAAACAATTGAAAGCACCATTTCAAACAATTGAAAATCAAGGCAAGTTGATCTAATCAAGTAACTAAGAGCCCATGGATAACCATGGATAGAAAGGGTGCTAATACCTTCCCTCTCTATAATCTACTCCCCGAACCCAAGAAAACATCTCAAAGGTTTTTGCTGTGCTTTTTAGCCTTTCCTTAGGATAAAAATAAAAATTCGGTGGCGACTCTTGCTCAACCGAAACATTTGCGAAAACAAACGCAAAACCCAAGTCAGTTCTCCCACCGTATCACACATACATAACATGGTTAACCACATGCTTAACGTACATGTTCTGTTATTTCGAGGGAATCACATTTTCGAGTCTTGTGCTAAACTCTTCCATCCCTTACTTGCGTAAAATCAAAATCAAAGCACGTAAATTCCTTGGAAATGACAGAATATGACATGCCACTCATTCATGCACCCCATGCATATTCATGCATTCATAGCAGGTACCCGAAGATTGAGGATTCTTATTCATACCTGGGGTTCTCTTCAAAGGTTCAACTTGATTTCTTACTGTCACATGCTCAGAGATCAGTTATGGAATAACTCCGAGTGGTACATGTAAGCTTTGGCCCGTGGTCAGAAATTCCTTTAAGCAGGAAGATAATTGATTGAAGACTCAGATGAGCCAGGTCATGAAAGCTCTGATAATGATGTCAACAATCTTGCACTTATTGCTGCAGCAGGTCCCCTCTTCTCCTCATCTTTTGAGAATTGCAAAGACAGAAGAAGCCTGATGAGCATATTGATGCGAGCCTAATGCATTACATCCTA
This sequence comes from Vicia faba, assembly GCA_948472305.1. Lineage (NCBI taxonomy): Eukaryota > Viridiplantae > Streptophyta > Magnoliopsida > Fabales > Fabaceae > Vicia > Vicia faba. The sequence continues at coordinate 218,570,214 of OX451735.1, forward strand.
TTCTTTCCAGCTCTGATCTTTGGGGTCCTCCTCCCACAAACATCTCTTCTGATTGCGATACACATGCTAGAGGTGTCTACTGTTCATAGACACCCGGTTTCGATATCGAAGACTGCAAAGGGGTTGAAGTGTAAAGCCCAACACCTGTCTAGCGTCTCTTCCAGAAGTCCAATTCCTATTTGGCCAGCTGTCATACTCTTTCTCACCAACTGGATGTCTCTGTTGTTCTGATAGAAGACGAACTGTATTATTTCCTTGAGACACGATATGCTTGGTGATGCAGTTTATACCGATTCGTTGGGTAAGTCATTCATTCGTTCTCCTGAAAGGATCTTCTATGCATATTATACTGGGGCACCTGGCCAATCGATTGAAGATGGTATGTGTGATACGGTGGGAGAACTGACTTGAGGTTTTGCGTTTTGTGTTCGCAAATGTTTCGGTTTAGCAAGAGTCGCCACCGACTTTTTATTTTATCCAAAGGAAAGGTCAAAAAGCACAGGAAAGACCTTTGAGATGTTTTCTTGGGTTCGGGGGGTAGATTATGAAAAGGGAAGGTGAAAGCACCCTTTTCATCCATGGTTATCCATGGGCTCTTAGTTACTTGTTTAGATCACTTGCTTTTGCTTTTCAATTGTTTGAAATGGTGCTTTGTGTGTGTGGTTTTGAAAATGTTTTAAAAAGAGGTCTTGTCTAGGCAACCTTTGTAATGATTCTTGTTTGAATATATACAAAGGTGTTTGTCTTTTGAAAAGATGTTTCAATGTTTGAAAGTTTGTTTTGGGAAATGTTTTGAAATTGTGTTGTGATGTGTTTTTTTTTGAAAATAGCAAGGATGTTTGCAAGTTTTGATCAAGTAACTAAGAGCATCTACCCTATCTACTCAAAGATCTTTCCTACACATTTTTAACCCTTTCACATTGTTGTTTTACCATTGTATTTGGCAAACAACCTTGTGTTTGGATGTTAAATGGGACAGGCGCGAGTCATCGTATTGACCATGATAGCAATTGTGCCAAGTATCTTAGCAACTTTTTGAGGGACTAGATCATTTTGTTTAGGCAACCAAGATAGCGTCATCGAGGGACTATGATCTTTTGTTTTGTTTTTGTTTTGCCAAGATACTCAACATGCATACCATGGCCATTTTAAAGGCAACAAGTGGATGAAAACCCTAGGGGTACATGTGTGCATTGTGTTGTCAATTTATATGCTTTTATGTCTTGTATTAGGTCTAGCTATTTGTTTTGATTTTTGGATATTGCATACAAACCCTAATCTCTATCATGACATATTTAAAAGAAAAAAATAATCTAAGCTATTACAACATTGATATGGGGAGGGGGATACAATTTTGAATAGGGGATTATTGGCAAGAAATTGAAACCCTAAAATTATTACAACCAAATTGAATTAATTGTGCAAATAAATAAATAGGCAAATATTTAAATGGACAATTAAATAAATATGCAAATTTTTTTTTTGTATTATTTTTATATATGAAAAAAATAAACAATTTAATGAATTAAAAATAATAAAAAATTATTTTTATTAAGGGTGGAAACCCTAATTTGTTTTAGGAAAATATATATATATATTATGTATTATTTATTTATGTCCAATAAAGTAAATAAAATATATACAAAGGTTAAAAAATAAAAATAATGTGAGAAAATATTGTTTAAGTATATAAATAATAAAAAAAATAAAAAAACAATATTCTTTTGTATTATTTCCAAGTTTTTATTAAAGACTATAAAAGTATATACTATTTAATAATTATTTCTATGCCTAAAAAATAATAAAAATAATAAAATAAAATATGAAAATTAAATAGAATATTTTTGGTAATTTTTAAAGTTTAGAAAAAATAAAATAAAGTCAGAAATAGAAAAGGAAATGAAAAATATAAAAAATAAAATCAAATGGGCCAAGGGGGTGTGAGGAGTAAGTCAGGGGTGTCAAAAGTGGAAAATAGCCAGGCCTGGCCCAACTCATCTTCATCTTCAACCTCTTGTTCAAAAAACACGCGCCTTCCTGTACAAATGGCTAACTCCTGCATACGTGCTTTAAAGCAAAAACTCACAACACCAAAGTTATAGCATTTTTCAACACGATTCCAACCATGTAAAGAACTTAATCTAACTCTCAAATACCAGAGAGAATTTCTCTGGCCCTAATTTTTAACCTAACTTTTTCAGAAAGTTCATCAATCAAAATCTCTCAACACAGTTAACTTAAATGAAATCTATGCATATGTACAGCTTAAGGGCAATGAGTACTACATTTTTTATTCACAAACCTAAGCTTAATGATTCCTAAATAGAGAGATAGAAAGTTGGAAAATATCTGCTTCAGTTGAACACGAGTATGGCAATGTGGGGGTTTTCAGTGAGGCCTGATATGTTTGTGAGCTTGCCTGAACTTCCTCTGACCTTCCCCAATGCTTAGTTGGCTTTGAGTTTGCTTGAACAGGCCTATAGAAGTCAACCTGCACAAGCTGAGTTCAAAAATGGTGAAGCTTGTTAATGGAGTTACAGTCACTGGCCAATGGTTGGGATAGTTCAGATAGGTTGTATGGAGTGTATTGGAAGAGGTTTGGGGCAAAACGCACGAGTAGTTTTTGTTTTGGAACTCAAAGTGCAGAAGCTGCCCTGTTTTGCAAGTTCTTGGTGTTTTTGTGTTTTGGAAGGCTTGAGAAGTGGATAGCTCATGTTTTTGGTTCAAGGAAATATGCAAAAATTGTTTGGAATGGTTACAAGAGTTGGTTTTATCTGATACAAGAGTTGTGTAGAATTTTGCACATTTCTTGGTTTTGAAGAAATGTGTGAAGTGATCAAGCAAAGAGCCTGTACATGCCTCCTTCCTAGCTGCACAAAGTGGTTGTCCTTTGCCCTGAGTTTATGGAGTTTGTTTTCTGTAAAAGAAAGGGTTCAAAGCTCAAGAGGAACAACTTGACATAAAGCCAACTTTATGAAAATGGCAATGTTGCCTTTTTGCTATTTTTAGATTAATTCAATGTGTAAACCTCTATTGATCAGAACAAAGCTTTAAACCATTGAGTTTGCATTAAATTTTTGAGTGTGGAAGGGTTTAAAGACCTGTGAGCAAGTACAAGTGAGGCTGGATAGAATTTGCAATTTGTAGCAACATGAAAAATGCCATGGATCAAAGTGACTTTTTTCCAAATTCAAACCTTCGATTCTCCCTAACCATAAATGATTTTGGAGAGTTCTTGGACATTTTGGAAAGCTTGTAACATTGTCTACAATCCATCTTTGAAATTAATTTTGAGATTCCAAGTGGAATTATGTGAAAAATTTCCATAAAAATAGGTCAAAATCCTGCCTAAACTAGGGCAAAATTTTCACTAAGTTAAAAGTTTCATGGACCCTTATTCCAAAAATCATAACTTGAGATCCAAGCATCTTTTGGGAAAACTTTGTGAATAAAAGTTGTAGATTTTGTGGGGGAATACAACTTTCATGTTGGAAGTTTTGTTTGAATCCAATTGCATCATGGTGAAAATGTTGGGCAAAGTTGGAAAAAAATAAGAAAAGTTTATAACTTGGAAAAATTCTAAGTTATGAAATTTTTCAATCTTAAACCCTAATTTGCAAAATTAAGTTTCTTGATGAACAAGTTTCATGTTTTGATACATTTTGATGAAAAATGACCATTGGCACTTGATTTTGACCAAAGAGTCAAAGTCTGACTTTTCAGTGTACAGTTAATTTTTAATTAGTTGACTGTAAAATTCATCTGTCAATCCAATGCATTTGAGATCTTTTGAACCTTGTGATTAGGTCAAGATGATGCCATTGAGTCCTTAAATCTATGCTTGAACCCAATTTGCCATTGGCTAGGTGAAAAATCAGAAATTGCCCTTCTGCAGTCAAAACCCTAAAAATGACCATTTTGCCCTTTTGATGATCTGATCAAATTTCTTGAGGAGTTATGGTCCAAACTTGATTAAATGGTTCATATGAGCCTATAATGTTGATGTGGATCAAAAATCATGAGGTTTGACTATAAATTGGCCGCAGTTGACTTTTTTTCCCAATACAGCTGATTTCTAGGTCAACTGTCCAATTGACTGGGCAAAAATTTGATTCAAGGCTTGGAACTTGGTATGAGAAATCTTATAAGTCCAAAATTAAGTATGAAAGTCACATGGGGCATTAGAAGTCCAAAATTCCTTGTGCAAACTCAAACCCTAATTTAGGTCATCAGTGCAAGGAGGTGTCTTGAGCAGAGCAAACCCTAATTCTGTCTGGAATTCAAAGAGTCTTGTGAGGGGAATGCTTGATGAAATGAGAGGGAAAATTTTAGGGTACAACAGCTGCCCCTGTTCAATCTTCTTGAACCTGAAGAGTTAGATTGGCGAGTTTGTCTTTCGTGACTCGAAGGTAAAAGAGGATTGGACACTAAAGTGCCCTTAAATTTGCACTCGCCAGAGTATAGTTGAGGGAATGGGCTTAAAGATGCCATTCAGAAGATGTGACAGAATCTTGTCGAAGATGGGATTAAAGATGCCATCCAAGAAAATTGATCGCATAAGAGATTCCTTTGCGAGAGCCCGTATACCTGTTGTTAAGGAGGACTACGCCGGGGAATGCTGGTCTCTGTCGTGGTAGAAATAGAACTTTAGTCGTCCGTTATTCTACTGGGGAGTCATCTCTTGGCTGAAGAGGTGGAAATGAACTGCTATCTGGTCGTGCTCCAGGCTTTAGAAGGAATTAAATTGTTATCCGGTCACCTCCAGGTTTCCCTTTGATTTTGGGGCCTACTAATATCCGGTTGGATCCGGGCTTCAAAGTAATTGGCCGAGTAAACTGTTATTTGGTCAAAATCCAAGCTTCACAATATACCTTACTTCCTATCTGGTCAACATCCAGGCTTCAGAAGGAAATCAAATGGTTATCTGGTCGCCTCCGGGTTTCCCTTTGATTTTGGGGCCTACTAATATCCGGTTGGATCCGGGCTTCAAAGTAATTGGCCGAGTAAACTGTTATTTGGTAAAAATACAAGGTTCACAGTATACCTTACTGTTATCTGGTCAAAATCCAGGCTTCACAGTCTTGTATTGCTATCTGGTCAAAATCTAGGCTTCATGATACCTTACTTCCTATCTGGTCAACATCCAGGCTTCAGAAGGAAATCAAATGGTTATCCGGTCGCCTCCGGGTTTCCCTTTAATTTTGGGGCCTATTAATATCTGGTTGGGTCCGGGCTTCAAAGTAATTGGCCGAGTAAACTGTTATTTGGTCAAAATCCAAGGTTCACATTATACCTTACTGTTATCTGGTCAAAATCCAGGCTTCACAGTCTTGTATTGCTATCTGGTCAAAATCCAGGCTTCACAAAAACTCGCGGGGGATTCAACTATTTTCTGGTCGATCTTCGGGCTTCAGTATAATCAAGATATTATCTGGTTGAATCCAGGGTTTATAACTGGAACAGGAATCTGCACATTGATTTGAATAAGCAAATAGAAAAGCATCTGCGTCTGAAGCATCTCTAAGCCGTTTTTTGAGCTTTGAATATCTGTTTTAGGTAGCTGTTAATTTTATCCTGAAAAGGGTAAAAACTTAGCTGAAACACAAAGTTATGTTGCATGAAATGTATAATGCAATAAGATGTGTTTTATCAATGTTTATGATATGTGAATGCAATGTATGCGCATGTAAGCTAATTCATTGTCTTGCCGAGGAAAATAAATCCTGGATAGCTGGAGATAATAAAATCTTTGATTGCTGTCGGGAAAAATAAATCCTTGACCACTGTTGGAGATTCAAAATCTTGGACAACCTCTGTGGGGAGAAGCTATACTGCTGGGGAGATCAGGAGTTTGGGTTGTATGCCAATCTACTGGGGACTTCAAGAATGAGGATCTTCGTTCTGTTGGGGATATCAGGGGAAAACTGAATGGTTTCCGCTGGGGATTGGTAGCTCAAAGTTTCATCTCCGCTGGGGATCTTAATGACGTGCTGATTTGATCGTGTATGGAAATTTGACTCTATTGAGGAAGAAGGTTTTAAAATAAATCTCTGGGGAATTATCTGGTTTTAAAGCGACTCTCTGGGGAAATTGGAGGAAACTGGATGGTCCCCACTGGTGTTTAAAGGTTGAAGGTTTGACTCTGTTTGGGGAAGAAAGTTTCATCTTCACCGAGGGTTTGTAGTTCAAAGTTTTGCTCCACTGAGGATTGGGAGTTTGAAAACTCAACTCTGATGGGGATTTTGAAACTTAACTCCGCTGGGGATATGTATTTCAAGGTTTTAGCTCCGCTGAGGATCTGGATGATGTAATGCAGGGGATTTCTCTTGGAATAGCCTAAAGACGTTTTCCTATACTTTCAACCTGTCAGTAATTATTCGTTCATATTTCGTTTATTTGTAAACAGTGATTATATTCAAATGCATATGCTTATTTAATAAATCATTGGACGTTTTCAAATAAAACACAAGTGTAAAAAAGAAAGAAAAGGCAAATAACTTTCTGCACTTTGAAGTATCTTTGTATTAACTTTGTGTAAGTATTTTATACAAAGGAGACATACATCCTATTAAGAGAATGTTGCCATAAAAAAATTTATACAAAGAAATATGTCTATGTGTGAAAATTCCATGGGGTTCCCATTCTGCTATAGTCTTTGTAACTCTGAATATCTTGTCCATTCGTTGCTTCGTCAGACGATGATTGAGTTGATCAGAAGCCTGGAGTTTGTCTGTGAAGATATTTCCTTAACGTGATCCGAAGAGACATAGTCATACGCTTTAATTCCCTAACTTTTTCCCGGACCGCCCTTTCGGGTTTTCGATCCACCGGGAAACCCTTTTTTCCCAAGTCGCCCTTTCGGGTTTTCAACTCGCCGAGTGTTCAGATTTTTTTGTTTATCCCTAATTTTTGCCTGAACCGCCCTTTCGGGTTTTCGATTCACCAGGATGCCCATTTTTGCCCAAGTCGCCCTTTCGGGTTTTCAACTTGCCGGGTTGTTTATGCGTAGTATCTTTTGACTATGTCTATGTTCGCAGGGTGCGGCAGATCGTCACCGTCCATAGTGGTTAATATCATTGCCCCACCAGAAAAGATATTTTTAATCATAAATGGTCCTTCATAGGTAGGAGTCCATTTGCCCCTGGGATCACTTTGCGGCAAGATGATCCGTTTGATTATAAGATCTCCGACTTAATATATCTGGCGTATGACTTTCTTGTTGAAATCCTTGATCATCCGTTTTTGATACGTCTGACCATGACAAACAACAGTAAGTCGCTTCTCGTCAATCAAGTTAAGTTGATTAAGCCGGGTCTGAATCCAATCGTCTTCACTCAAACCAGCATCCTTCATAATTCTCAAGGAAGGAATCTGAACCTCCATAGGTAAAACAACTTCCATGCCGTATACCAAAGAAAAGGGTGTTGCCCCAGTTGATGTACGCGCCGTGGTACAGTACCCGTGCAGAGCAAACGGTAACATCTCATGTCAGTCCTTGTAGGTGACTGTCATCTTTTGAATGATCTTCTTGATATTTTTGTTCGCAGCTTCGACAACACTGTTCATCTTCGGCCGATAGGGAGATGAATTGTGATGTTGAATCTGGAACTGCTCGCACAAAGAGGTGATCATAGTATTGTTTAGGTTTGTACCGTTGTCATGATAATCCTGTCGGGGATACCATATCGGCAAATGAGGTTCTGCTTGATGAAGCGGGCAACCACATTCTTTGTAACAGAGGCAAAGGAAGCTGCTTCGACCCACTTTGTAAAGTAATCAATGGCCACCAGGATGAAGCGGTGTCCATTGGATTTTGTAGGCTTAATCTCTCCAATCATGCTGATTCCCCACATTGCGAATGGCCAGGGAGCTGTTAGGACATTGAGAGGAACTGGAGGTATATGTACCTTGTCAGCATAGAGTTGGCATTTGTGACAAGTACGGGAATGTTAATGACAATCATCTTCCATGGTAGACCAGTAGTAGCCTGCCCGTAGAATCTTCTTAGCCATCGTATGTCTGCTCGAGTGGGTGCCGGATGTACCATTATGTAGTTCAGCCATGATCTGCTCAACTTCAACCTTGTCCACACAGCGGAGCAGGACGCAATCATGATTGTGCTTGTATAGGATACCATTGCTCAGGAAGAACTTGGCAGAGAATCTCCTCAAGAACTTTTTGTCGTTGACCGAAGCTCCTTCAGGGTATTCTCGAGTCTCGAGATACCTTTTGATGTCATGAAACCAAGGTCGGTCCACTACTTCTTCGGTATTAATCTCGTGACAATGTGCAGGTTCGTCCATCCGTTCGATGGTGATTTGGGGAGCCTCATTATCCCAGTTAAGTTTAAACATGGATGTCATTGTAGCTAGATCATCTGCTAGATGGTTCTCTTCTCGCGGGAAGTGCTCGAAGGTAATCTGCTCGAAATGAGGTAACAATGTCAAGACATGTTCTTTGTAAGGGATGAGGTTAGGATGTTTAGTGTCCCACTCTCCTTTGATTTGACTGATAACTAAAGCTGAGTCCCCAAATACAATCAATGATTTGATCCCCAAGTCAATAACAACCTTGAGACCAAAGATACAAGCTTCATACTCGGCCATGTTGTTGGTGCAGCTGAAGCAGAGTCTAGCAGTGAAAGGTGTATGGCAACCTTTTGGAGAGATAAGTACCGCGCCGATACCATTGCCAAGTGCATTTGAAGCACCATCAAAGTACAGGGTCCATCGGGATCCTTCTTCAGGTCCGTCATACGGTCCGTTACCTTCAATATTGTCCAATGTCATAATTTCTTCATCGGGGAAGTCAAACTTCATGGATTGGTAATCTTCGACAGCTTGATAAGCTAGATGGTCATCTAGTACACTCCCCTTTATAGCTTTTTGGGTCGTGTACTGGATATCATACTCAGTCATGATCATTTTCCATCTAGCGATTCTTCTAGATAAAGCAGGCTTTTCAAAGATGTACTTGATCGGATCCATTTTAGAAATCAGCAGAGTGGTATGTGTCAACATATACTGCCTTAGCCGACGAGCAGCCCATACCAAAGCGCAACAAGTTTTCTCGAGCAGTGAGTAGCGAGTCTCACAGTCGGTAAACTTTTTGCTAAGGTAATAAATGGCATGCTCTTTTCGACCAGACTCGTCATGTTGGCCCATTACGCACCCCATTGAACTATCCAAAATAGTCAGATACATGATTAGAGGCCTTCCTTCGACGGGTGGTATCAAGATAGGAGGTTCTAGCAAATACTCCTTGATTTTATTGAAAGCAACTTGACAATCATCGTTCCATTTAACCACCTGATCTTTCTTCAACAGCTTGAAGATTGGCTCACAGGTAGATGTAAGGTGAGAAATGAACCTTGCAATGTAGTTTAGGTGTCCCAAGAAACCTCTGACCTCCTTTTCTGTACGAGGGGAAAGCATTTCTTGTATGGCTTTGACTTTGGCAGGATCAACCTCGATGCCTTTGTTGCTGACGATGAATCCCAAGAGTTTACCGGACCTAACTCTGAAAGTGCACTTGTTAGGGTTCAGTCTGAGCTTGTACTCCTTCAACCTGACAAATAGCTTTTGCAGATGGTCGAGGTGTACTTCTTCTGTTTGTGAATGGGCTATCATGTCGTCTATGTAGACTTCAATCTCATGATGTATCATGTCATGAAACAAAGCTACCATGGCTCGCTGATAGGTTGACCTGATATTCTTTAGTCCGAATGGAATCACTTTATAGCAGAAGGTACCCCACTGTGTAACAAAAGTAGTTTTCTCCATGTCTTCGGGGGCCATTTTGATCTGGTTATACCCTGAAAATCCATCCATGAAAGAAAATACCTTGTGCTGAGCTGTATTGTCAACCAAGATGTCAATGTGCGGTAGTGGAAAGTCATCTTTAGGGCTAGCCCTGTTTAAGTCTTTGTAATCCATGCACATTCTCACTTTGCCGTCCTTTTTAGGCATGGGCACAATGTTAGCAACCCATTGTGGATAGGAAGTAACTGCAAGAAAGCCAATATTGAACTGTTTCATCACTTCAGCTTTGATCTTTTCAGACATATCGAGCCTCATTCGGCGGACTTTATGTTTAATTGGTGGACAGTCTTCTCTTGTAGGGAGACGGTGTACCACAATATCTGTATCGAATCCCGGCATGTCTTCGTAGGACCAGGCTAAGATCTCAACATATTCATTCAACAGCTGAACTAAGCGCTCTTTGACACTTGACTCAAGGTTGGCACCCACTCTAACTTCTTTTCTGTCTTTATCAGAACCCAAGTTGATTGTCTCTAACAGCTCCTCATAGGGCAGAATAGCCCTTTCTTCCTGTTGCAGAAGTCTAGCCAACTCTCCAGACACCTCACAGTCTTCATCACCTTCGTATTCAGCATGATTGACCAGATCTTCAAAGTCACTGAAGGCCATAGCAGAATTGTCACCCATGGAATCCGAAATGGAAGGGTACCTGCATTTTGTGAGTGTGGGTGTGTGTAAGGGATAGCCACCTTTAAACAAATAAAATGTAAAAAGAAAATGAACACAAAAGTTTATATATGAAAGCGTCCATGATTCATTAAAAATGGCATATGAAAATGAAAAATCAAACCCTTACAAATGGACCTATGTACCTCGAGTAAGGCACAAGGAAAAAAGTGTACGAATTGTTTAAGAATTATTACAGACCAACAACAATGTTCGAAAGATAAATTACTGATTTATGAAAGTAATAGGAACGAAGTCTTTCGCCTCCCAGTTGTTTAGTCCTCCTTCAATAGTCGGGAAAATCCAGTATTCAAAGTTGCTCTCATCTTCACCATCCTCTAAAGTATGAACTCTATGATGAGTGATCTTTAATGGTGGCCCTCCAGCCCGGGAGCGGCGCACAACCTTTTGAGCAGAAATAGTGAAATCCAAGCTGAACTTATCTGTCTTGAAAGGAAAATCTGGTAGCTGACCCCATACTGTGCTTCCTCCTTCCTCGATCATAGCCTTTACATCTTTAAGGGATGACATCCGAGACATAGGTTTGGTAACTGCAGCTACAAAAGTCATTGTCTTAGCTACCGCAACTTCAGGAGAAACCTCTTCAAAGTGTTGGAAAGGGGTTTCTATGAATTCTCCGTCTAACTCCACACAGCGGAAAGAATTAAGATGGCTTATCATATACTCCTCCTCGCCATGAACTGTTATAATTTTCCCCTGGACTGGGTATTTGAGCATTTGGTGTAGAGAAGAAGTGACGGCCCCAACATTGTGGATCCAGGGTCTTCCGAACAAGCAGGAATATGAAGGATGGATGTCCATCACATAAAATGTAGAATTGAAAGTTTCCGTTCCCACTTTAATCGGGATGTCCACCTCCCCGTGGACCATCCGTTTAGAACCATCAAAGGCTCTGGCAATGATGTTGCTGGGCTTTAGGGTCAAACCTTCACAGTCTAATCTTTCCAATGCTTTCTTCGGCAAGACATTTAAAGACGATCCGGTATCAACCAGAACGTGAGATAAAGTAGTCCCTCTGCATTCCACCGAGACATGCAGCGTATCATTATGCTTTCTCCCCTTAGATGTTAAATTGGCATCGGAGAAGCCAAGACCATTGTCGGCTGTTAGGCTAGCTACACACTCCTGGAAATGGTCCGCAGAGGTTTCCTGAGGCATGTGGGCCGTCTTCAGGAATTTGATCAAGGCTTTGGCATGAGCTTCGGAACAGAGCAATAGGGCCAGCATAGAGATTTTTGAAGGGGTTTGCCCCAGTTGTTCTACGACATCATAGTCGCTTTTCTTAATTATTTTTAAAATCTCCTCCATTTCCTTTTGAGTGGTCTCGGGGATGACCAAAGGCCGAGCCCTCATCCTGACGGGCGCTTCTTCGATCCCCTTACCTTTATCAGCAGCAACAGTAGAGGGTACAACTACGGGAGCAACAATTTCTTCAATAACTGGAGTTCGCACAGAGATATTGACCGGCACAGGAGTAACATTAGGAGCATTTGAGGGTCCGAAGATTGCCCTTGGAGGAGCAATCTCTGGAGAGAAAATTCTTCCGCTACGGGTGATCTTACTCGTCCCAGCAATATTTCCTATGTCAGGAGTCTCTTCATCAGAACTTTCTTCGACTGATTCAATCTGCTTAACATTGTGGTTGAAGATCTCTCCTCCATAATTCCACGGTATTGATTTGTTGGACTTGTATGGGATAAGCCCCGACATAGTAATCTTCAGCGGTACAATCTTTGGATCCGATGTAATCTTAACAGGTCTTTTGGAGACCTTGGAAAGATTGGCGGAAATGGTAATTATAGCAACATCGTTGACAGGAGTCGGAATAACAGGAGTTTTCTCAAAGAGGATTTCTTGATTATCCATTAGGCGTTGGATGCCTAACTTCAACAACGGACAATAGGATTGTAAGGACGAACAAAGGTAACAATCTTTTTCACAGCCTGGGAAATTCCCGGCTTTCAACAGATTCATCTTGATTATTGGCAATGGAGTCATCAAATCATCAACAATAGCAACATATAGATCCTCTTCAATAGCATGGGCATTGTGACCATGCTTTGGCATTGGGTCAGAAATCACATTCGGCTTTTCGGGCGCGTCGAATTCCACTTCCTTAGCGTCTATTAAATCCTGGATCTTATTCTTGAGGGCCCAACAATTGTTGGTGTCGAGCCCTATAATGTCTGAATGATAAGCACATTTAGCGTTGACATGGTAAAAAGGAGAAGTTGTATTCGAATTTTGAGATGCCTCTCTTAAGGTTGTAAGGTTTAATTTCAAGAGATGGGGGAGAACCTGAGCAGGCGTCATGTTTATTTTGGTGAATTGCCTAGCAGGCCTTCCCACTCTTTGTTGGTTGGTTCTGGGTTGATCGTTTCTGGGATGATCAGCTGCAGTCTTTTGAATCATTACAGCTCCCACCGCTGGCCGGCGCTCAATTCTTCCTCGACCTCTTTTGGAGTAAACAACTGACACCTCTTTCTTTGTTGGGAAAGGCTTTTTAACGACAACGGAAGCAGATGTATCTTTCTGAATTTTACCGCTTTTGATGCCAACTTCAACTCTTTTTACAGTCAGAATTAACTCGGTGAACCCTGCAAACGAACTTCCTATCAGGTGATTAAAGAATGGACCTGACAGAGTCCCCAAAAACATATCAACAAGCTCTCTTTTAGACAATGGTGGCTGCACCCTTCCAGCCAAGTCCCTCCATTTCTGGGCATACTCCTTAAAGCCTTCATTAGAGACCATACCCATACTCTGTAATTGAGTACGAGTAGGTGCTAAGTCCGCATTATATTGGTATTGTCTGTAGAAGGCAGCAACCAAATCCTCCCAATTGTGCACATCAGATCTCTCAAGCTGGTAGAACCAATCTAATTGCGTCCCCGAAAGACTATCTTGAAAAAAGTGGACCCACAGATCCTTATCAGAAGAATGAGGTTGGATCTTTCTGACGTAAGACCGTAGGTGCATCTTCGGACAAGACAAACCATCGTATTTAGAAAATGTAGGCACCTTGAATTTAGGGGGAATCACAATCCCAACAACCAACCCTAGCTCTTTGAAGTCCAGCCCAGACACTCTTTGTACCTCCATAGCTGCCAGACGCTCTTCCAGATTCTTGTACTTGTCATCTGCAGGAGGATACTGCTGTTTAGAATAGTCTTCATCCTCTTCTTCTTCAGCCTCAGACTCAGATGATACTGCAGCTCCCTCTCCTTTACCTACCCCTTCATCAGATGTTGAGGGGAAGTCCAGGACCCTTCTAGTTTGGCCTTCAAATCTTCTACCCAGAGTAGCCACACCAACTCTTTTCTTTTTCTTTTTCTCTTTTTCCTTTTCTTTCTCTAACAGTGCTTTAAGATCCTCCTGACCCTTTGCCAAGGTCATGAGGAGTCGTTGGAACTGTGAATTCTGCGCTTGTAAGTCTTTGACCGTCAACTCTATATCCATCTTGCTGAAATAAACAGCAGAAAGATAAGGAAACCTGGTGTGAAGACCTATTTATGCATATGATGAATGATATGTATTCATGTAATGGATTCAAGGATTCAGAAATTCAAATTTGTTGTAAACAAAAAGAACACACGTCATATTAATAAGATAGAATTTGTTAGTACATAATGCCCCATGGGCAAAATAAATACAAAATTCTAATGTAAAAAGACGTTGCGCATCCTCTTTGGCGTAATGCAGGTGTTGAGAGTCTTCTCTTCGTGGAGTCGACGAGTAAGTTCCAAAACCTTCTTCTCACTGGCGTAAAAGCTGGCTTCAAAAGTGTTCCGTTCTTCCTTGAGCTGTATCCAACTCTTTTGCAAACCTTCCAATGATGTCGGCATGTCAGGATGTAGGAGGGTGTATGGAACCTCTCCTTCCATAACAGGCTCTTTGATCACAGGGAGAATGTAGGGGTAAGGCATCATAAGACTCTGTGCTAGGTTCGTACCCACTTGAGGTAAGGCTCAAGGGGGATGGAATTCTTGTGTCCCAATGTCTTAGTGTCCACTTTGTTGGGCATCCTCCAAGCTCGGATAAACCTTTGTCGAAGTCCTTGAGCGTCATTGTCAAAGTCAAAAACCAAGTCAGGAATCAACATGTCATGAGGGCCATCCCTTCGGGCATACCCAAACTGTCTCAGAGCTAAGTAGGGGTTGTAGGTAATGCCTCCTCTAATGCCAAGTAATGGGACATTAGGGAATTCCCCACAACGATCAATGATGATGACATTTTCTCGGGACCGAGAACACCAATGAACATCAGAATGTGTAAGAGTCATCAACCGTTGTGACCACCTCAAGCCTTGCTCATTCTTCAAGACTGACTGGGGAAGGTGAGAAATAAACCACCTTGCTAGAAGAGGAGTACAGCACATGAGAACACCTCTTTTCCTCATTGTTCGTGTGTGAAACGAGTGTAGGATGTCCCCAAGCAATGTAGGCACATGATTCCGAGATATGAAAATCTTGACAGCATTCACATCTATAAGCTGATCAGGGTTTGGGAACAAGACCAACCCATAGATGAGAAGTGCCACAATCTCCTCAAAAGCTTGTAGATCTAGAGAATCCCAGCAGTCTTGTGCCTTCTCAAACAGAAACATTACCAAGAAACCCTTGACACCACTTCTGGTTTCCCAATGACCTTTGATATCAGATGGTTGCAAGTGTAAGGCTTGAGCAACATCTTCAGGCTTTGGCTCTCTTTTCGTACCGTTGTAGGGTAGTTGATGGAGAATAGGAATCCTCAGGAGTTGAGAAAATTCCTCCAAAGTAAGCACTAGTTGGTAATCAGGAAATGTAAAGCAATGGTGTAGGGGGTCAAAGAACTGGAAGAGAACTTTCACCATGTCTTCTTCAATGTTGGAGTTGACCAAGTTGAGAAGTCTACCATGTCTTTCGGTGAAGGGAGAATTCTCTGGAATCTTGGAAGCAAGCTCCTTGAGCTGAGGAGGGATTCTCACAAGGTTGACCTGGATTGTTTTCCTGCGAAGTGATTCCATTACCTACAAAACAAGAACAAAGATGAAGATCCAAACCCTTAAAATGGTTAGTGGATGCATATGATGCTTTATGATGTTCATGATGTATGCACAAGTATATGTATAAGCAAATCACACAAGATCCTAGTTTCAGGCTTGCATGGGGTTTCATAGGTAAGTACCCTCTTGAAGTTTAGTTGGGTCAACCTGTCCTATAAATAGTAACCGGGTTCTAAGGAACTCAATATCACTGGATTATTTTCTGTGTTCATTGTTTCAGTTTAGCCACTTAACTGGCGACCGAAATATTCCAAGAAAACAACCCTCAATGAGTGTAGTATCAAGTATATACCAACTTCGGACTGCACCAAATCCGGTCATCTCACTACCCCTAATAAGGCCAAGATGGTCAAGTAAAGGTTCTAAAAGTCCATTAGTGCTTCATGACATCACTCAGCGGCCCCGTATTCTCTTTGATTAACTCAAAGGCTACCGGTACCCACAAATATGTCGCACTAATATAGCTATTGCTTCAACCATGTCGGTATACTCTGCACAGTTTCCACAACGTATTTCTATTTACCTATGAATGTTTCCCAAATCCGGGTAGAGGATTTCAAACCCAAACAATAGAACCAAGTGTAAAGCAATCAAAGCAAACAAGGTAAGCATGTAAAGGTGATCTAAACCCTAAGGTAACACGACTTTTAGATTATCCCCAGCAGAGTCGACAGTTCTGTGATACGGTGGGAGAACTGACTTGAGGTTTTGCGTTTTGTGTTCGCAAATGTTTCGGTTTAGCAAGAGTCGCCACCGACTTTTTATTTTATCCAAAGGAAAGGTCAAAAAGCACAGGAAAGACCCTTGAGATGTTTTCTTGGGTTCGGGGGTAGATTATGAAAAGGGAAGGTGCAAGCACCCTTTTCATCCATGGTTATCCATGGGCTCTTAGTTACTTGTTTAGATCACTTGCTTTTGCTTTTCAATTGTTTGAAATGGTGCTTTGTGTGTGTGGTTTTGAAAATGTTTTAAAAAGAGGCCTTGTCTAGGCAACCTTTGTAATGATTCTTGTTTGAATATATACAAAGGTGTTTGTCTTTTGAAAAGATGTTTCAATGTTTGAAAGTTTGTTTTGGGAAATGTTTTGAAAATGTGTTGTGATGTGTTTTTTTGAAAATAGCAAGGATGTTTGCAAGTTTTGATCAAGTAACTAAGAGCATCTACCCTATCTACTCAAAGATCTTTCCTACACATTTTTAACCCTTTCACATTGTTATTTTACCATTGTATTTGGTAAACAACCTTGTGTTTGGATGTTAAACGGGACAGGCGCGGGTCATCGTATTGACCATGATAGCAATTGTGCCAAGTATCTTAGCAACTTTTTGAGGGACTAGATCATTTTTTTTAGGCAACCAAGATAGTGTCATCGAGGGACTATGATCTTTTTTTTTTGTTTTTTTTGCCAAGATACCCAACATGCATACCATGGCCATTTTAAAGGCAACAAGTGGATGAAAACCCTAGGGGTGCATGTGTGCATTGTGTTGTCAATTTACATGCTTTTATGTCTTGTATTAGGTCTAGCTATTTGTTTTGATTTTTGGATATTGCATACAAACCCTAATCTCTATCATGACATATTTAAAAGCAAAAAATAATCTAAGCTATTACAACATTGATATGGGGAGGGGGATACAATTTTGAATAGAGGATTATTGGCAAAAAATTGAAACCCTAAAATTATTACAACCAAATTGAATTAATTGTGCAAATAAATAAATAGGCAAATATTTAAATGGACAATTAAATAAATATGCAATATACTATAAATATGCAAAAAAAAAAAGTTTTTTGTATTATTTTTATATATGTAAAGATAAACTATTTAATGAATTAAAAATAATAAAAAATTATTTTTATTAAGGGTGGAAACCCTAATTTGTTTTAAGAAAATATATATATTATGTACCATTTATTTATGTCCAATAAAATAAATAAAATATATACAAATGTTAAAAAATAAAAATAATGTGAGAAAATATTGTTTAAGTATATAAATAATAATAAAAATAAAAAATAAAAAAATAATATTTTTTTTTGTATTATTTACAAGTTTTTATTAAAGAAAATAAAAGTATATACTATTTAATAATTATTTCTATATCTAAAAAATAATTAATATCATAAAATAAAATGTGAAAATTAAATAAAATATTTTTGGTAATTTTCAAAGTTTAGAAAAAATAAAATAAAGTCAGAAATAGAAAAGGAAATGAAAAATATAAAAAATAAAATCAAATGGGCCAAGGGGGTGTGAGGAGTAAGTCAGGGGTGCCAAAAGTGGAAAATAGCCAGGCCCTTCCCAACTGATCTTCATCTTCAACCTCTTGTTCAAAAAACGCGCGCCTTCCTGTACAAATGGCTAACTTCTGCATACGTGCTCTAAAGCAAAAACTCACAACACCAAAGTTATAGCATTTTTCAACACGATTCCAACCATGTAATGAACTTAATCTAACTCTCAAAACCAGAGAGAATTTCTCTGGCCCTAATTTTTAACCTAACTTTTTCAGAAAGTTCATCAATCAAATTCTCTCAATACAGTTAACTTAAATGAAATCTATGCATATGTACAACTTAAGGGCAATGAGTACTGCATTTTTTATCCACAAACCTAAGCTTAATGATTCCTAAATAGAGAGATAGAAAGTTGGAAAATACCTGCTTCAGTTGAACACGAGTATGGCAATGTGAGGGTTTTCAGTGAGGCCTGAGATGTTTGTGAGCTTGCCTGAACTTCCTCTGACCTTCCCCAATGCTTAGTTGGCTTTGAGTTTGCTTGAACAAGCCTATAGAAGTCAACCTGCACAAGCTGAGTTCAAAAATGGTGAAGCTTGTTAATGGAGTTACAGTCACTGGACAATGGTTGGGATAGTTCAGATAGGTTGTATGGAGTGTATTGGAAGAGGTTTGGGGCAAAACGCACGAGTAGTTTTTGTTTTGGAACTCAAAGTGCAGAAGTTGCCCTATTTTGCAAGTTCTTGGTGTTTTTGTGTTTTGGAAGGCTTGAGAAGTGGATAGCTCGTGTTTTTGGTTCAAGGAAATATGCAAAACTTGTTTGGAATGGTTATAAGAGTTGGTTTTATCTGATACAAGAGTTGTGTAGACTTTTGCACATTTCTTGGTTTTGAAGAAAAGTGTGAAGTGATCAAGCAAAGAGCCTGTACAGGCCTCCTTTGTAGCTGTGCAAAGTGGTTATCCTTTGCCCTGAGTTTATGGAGTTTGTTTGCTGTAAAAGAAAGGGTTCAAAGCTCAAGAGGAACAATTTGACATAAAGCCAACTTTATGAAAATGGCAATGCTGCCTTTTTGCTATTTTTAGATTAATTCAATGTGTAAACCTATATTAATAAGAACAAAGCTTTAAACCATTGAGTTTGCATTTAATTTTTGAGTGTGGAAGGTTTTAAAGACCTGTGAGCATGTACAAGTGAGGCTGGATAGAATTTGCAATTTGTAGCAACATGAAAAATGCCATGGATCAAAGTGACTTTTTGCCAAATTCAAACCTTCGATTCTCCCTAACCATAAATGATTTTGGAGAGTTCTTGGACATTTTGGAAAGCTTGTAACATGCTCTACAATACATCTTTGAAATTAGTTTTGATATTCCAAGTGGAACTATGTGAAATATTGCCATGAAGATAGGTCAAAATCCTGCCTAAACTATGGCAAAATTTCACTAAGTTAAAAGTTTCATGGACCCTTATTCCAAAAATCATAACTTGAGATCCAAGCATCCTTTGGGAAAACTTTGTGAATAAAAGTTGTAGATTTTGTATAGGAATACAACTTTCATGTTGTAAGTTTTATTTGAATCCAATTGCATCATGGTGAAAATGTTGGGCAAAGTTGGGAAAAAATAAGAAAATTTTATAACTTAGAAAAATTCTAAGTTATGAAATTTTTCAATCTTAAACCCTAATTTGCAAAATTAAGTTTCTTGATGAACAAGTTTCATGTTTTGAAACATTTTGATGAAAAATGACCCTTGGAACTTGATTTTGACCAAAGAGTCAAAGTTTGACTTTTCAGTGTACAGTTAATTTTTGATCAGTTGACTGGAAAATTCACCTGTCAATCCAATGCATTTGAGATCTTTTGAACCTTGTGATTAGGTCAAGATGATGCCATTGAGTCCTGGAATACATGCTTGAACCCAATTTGCCATTGGCTAGGTGAAAAATCAGAAATTTCCCTTCTACAGTCAAAACCCTAAAAATGACCATTTTGCCCTTTTGATGATCTGATCAAATTTCTTGAGGAGTTATGGTCCAAACTTGATTAAATGGTTCATATGAGCCTATAATGTTTATGTGGATCAAAAATCATGAGGTTTGACTATAAATTGGCCACAGTTGACTTTTTTCCCAATACAGGTGATTTTTAGGTTAACTGTCCAATTGACTGGGCAAAAATTTGATTCAAGGCTTGAAACTTGGTATGAGCAATCTTATAAGTCCAACATGAAGTATGAAATTCACATGGGGCATTATAAGTCCAAAATTCCTTGTGCAAACTCAAACCCTAATTTAGGTCATCAGTGCAAGGAGGTGCCTTGAGCAGAGCAAACCCTAATTCTCTCTGGAATTCAAAGAGTCTTGTGAGGGGAAAGCTTGATAAAATGAGAGGGAAAATTTTGGGGTACAAAAATATGTCATCCAAAGACAAGGTCCAATACAAGATCAATTCAAAGATTGTCGGGTTCACATCAGATCTGAAGGGGAATTCTCCCTCCCACTCAAGCATCAAGATTACAGAAAGTCGTCAGAATCAAGAAATCCATACGGAGTCAAGTCTCCTCAACAATGGCAACCATTGGTTCTCTTTACTGCATTTTAGTTTGAATTCTTGCTTGTTTGTTTAAACATTGCTCGTATATAGAAACTTGTCTATTTTTGAATGGAAATCTTAATGCAATAAGTATGCTTGTCTTGAAGTGTTCCTTTCATTTTTATTCATCCATTCGTTATCACTCTTTAAATGTTTTACTTGCATGTTGATGCCAAATTTCCTAGTCTTATGCTTAGGTAAAGATTGAAGGAGGATGACGATAGTCTAAAAACACAAAATCTCTGGTTGGTACGCTCTTGAGTAAGATTCTGCTGATGATGTGCAAGCCTTGTTTCAATTCCCAAACACCGGAGATATAAGGGAGATAGACCCTCGTTAACCCCCCTGAGCCTTCAAAGTAGGAGTTTCTTTTCTATTCAGAAAAAACCCTCATTTTAACCTGGGGCAGGGTAGATTTCAGTTAATCTGATCAAGCGTTTAGAACTCATCAAGAGTGTGAATCCAAGGATACAACAATGGTTATCCATCAAAAGGTTAAGGAAAGTAAAAACCACAATGGTTAACCCTCATCTATCCACAACGTGCATCAACTGATGATATCCCAATGGGTACCTCTCGCACATCAAGAGGTCAACCGATGACGATACAACAATGGCTATCCCTCATATACCAAAGACTCAGACAATCACGATTACTTCTGACAAGTCAAAGACAACGCAAAGATCAATGACTTGTTCAAAATGGAAATACGAATAAGAAAGAAACAAAAATCCCCGCTAAGTCGAAACTTGAAAATAAGTTGCTCAGGCAAAAGTTGGGGCATCCCGCTGGACTTCCAAATCGAAAGTCAAAAGCATATGTCCAGGAAAAAGCAAGAAGGAAATTGAAAAGCCTAAAAGGAAAGAAAAGGATTACCAATGAAAATCCTCATCAAAGAACAAAGTCGTCTGATCAGACACTAAAATCAGAAGTTAGTGACTGTTGTGTCCAAGAGGCCTCAGTGGTTCCTCAACCATCGCAAACTCTTCGAGAGAGATGAATGCTTGTACCGGGTTAACTGAACGTAGGAATGGAGAACATCATGGAGAATGGGTGGGCACCAAATAATTTTGAGCCTTAAATCCTTTTTTCTTAAACCGTGAACCAGGCCACGTTACAACCCATAAAAGTCCTAACTGAAGCACGGGCCAATTCGAAAGCGTGCTACAACGAGATAGCGTTTAACTGACTCCTAAGAAGTATGTTTGAATACCTATGTTGGCATCATATGCTTGCATTATATTTCATAAAAAGGGATTTGAAAATGTTTCTCTCTAGCTAGTGACTCGTTCACAATAGAGTTGTGACGTCATTTCATTCAAAGTTTTTTCAAACTTCAAGACTTACATATGTGTTGCATTAGAATTATCATTCTCATAATAAACATTCTTCTGCATACAAAACAACTAATCGACATCAAGTAAGTTTACACAATGAACAATCAGTAAAGAGCTCAATCTTGTCAGAGAAGAGAGGCTTGAATACCCTGTTGAAGCAAAAGTCAGCTTTCACAAGAGAAATGACTTATCCAGCAGCATGCTAACCTTTTGTCAAGAGACAACATCTTGGTGCTTCACAGTTTGAGTACCCTTCAAGGATGAAGTTAGAAGATTCCGTCAATCTGGGGCAATCAAGTCGAGAGTCGATCTCTCCAAGGTTAGCCAAATCTGGGGCATTCCCTCAAAGTCGTCAATCAGAGGCTATCACATCGATAAAACTCTTAAGTTTCCATCAATCAGAGGCTATCACATCGAGAAATCTATTCAGAATCCATTCAACCTGGGGAATTTACGTCGAGATTCGAAAAATCTCTCCAAGAAAGTTGTAATCAAGAGCAGTTTATTCTGTGACTCAAGACATTGGGGCAGGCCACCTCATATCATATTGTGGCACGAATCTTCTGGTCTTCTATTCAACATAGATCTTCCCAGAGATCCTCCAGACAGGGGAATTCCTCATCCGTACTTGTAAAGTTGCTAAAGCCAATTATGTTGTACGAGACGAATCAAACTAAAAGCATCATAACGGTCGTCATGACTTAGCCAGCGCACGAAGCTGCCTTTATCTACTACAGACAATTTCAAGTCTGATTCCCCAAGTAAATTCAGAAAGTCCAGAATCATCTTTTGACTCGGCACGTGCAAGTGCATCCCCAATGGAGTTAATCAAGAACGTCCCCAGTGGAGCTAAACTGGGGCATTTGCAGAGCTAAACTGGGGAATTCGCAGAGCTAAATTGGGGAATTTGCAAAATTAAACCGGGTCATTCATAAGTGTTCATTCCCATCTCTTATCCCTAAGTGATTCAAAAGAAAATTCCCCAGTGTGCGTAAACTTGGAGCATGTTTTTGGAGAAATTCACATGGTGTTCAGTATCCATTTTTCGGCATATTCAGTTCTATCATCCTCTCCACAGTTCAAGATGTGTGGAAGTCTAGCCGAATTATCTCTTCCCTAACGGTATGATTCAGAATTCAGCAGCGTATCTGAAGACTCGTTTCGTCAACAATTCAATCTTCAAGAGAGTCACCAATAATCTTCGATATCATGGGCTCCCCAGTGCGAACTATTATTAGTATCCCCAGCGATCTTTGGGTACTGCAGACTTCCAGCGTCAATATGTATTGGCATCCCCAGTAATGAGCAACGGTTCTCGATAAGCCTTCGCTTATCCCCATGAAGTTTATTTCTTCGCATTGCATATAGTTATCAATGTATAACATTGCATCCTCAAAAGTGCGTAGCCGATCCATCAGAGTGGATCTTTGCGGCAAAAGAAATTCAAACATGCATACAAAGCATAAGCTAGATCAGGTACCTTACACAAAATATCTGAATCATTTAAGGACAATAATACATCCCTACAAGAGGATATCATGCCCAAAATCCCCAGTCGATGACTTTCACCTTTTCAATGCCCAGCAAAATCAATACACTTTGTCATTCTAGACCCAGTTTTCTTCTAGTAGCCAACTCCTGCCTGACAAATAATCCAGTTCCCTAAATACTCGTCTGTGTCAGTTCCCTAAACACTCGTTTGTGTCAATTCCTAAACACTCATCTGTGTCATTCTCTCAAACACTCGTCCGTGTTTAAACTTTTTTTAATACTCGTCTGTATCTTCTTTCAATACTCGTCCATATTGATTCAAACACTCGTCTGTGTTTAACCTTTTGATACTCGTTCGTATCTTCTTTCAATACTCGTCCATATCGATTCAAACACATGTCTGTGTTATCTCTTCCTTGATATTCGTCCGTATCTTCTTTCAATACTCGTCCATATTGATTCAAACACTCATCCGTGTTTAACCTTTAGATACCCGTCTG
Source organism: Vicia faba (assembly GCA_948472305.1). Lineage (NCBI taxonomy): Eukaryota > Viridiplantae > Streptophyta > Magnoliopsida > Fabales > Fabaceae > Vicia > Vicia faba. The sequence continues at coordinate 218,593,929 of OX451735.1, forward strand.
TATCTCCTTTCAATACTCATCCATATTGATTCAAACACTCGTCCGTGTTTAACCTTTTGATACTCTCCTGTATCTTTTTTCAATACTCGTCTGTATTGATTCAAACACTCGTCCGTGTTTAACCTTTTGATACTCGTCCGTATCTTCTTTCAATACTCGTCCGTATTGATTCAAACACTCATCCGTGTTTAACCTTTTGATACTCGTCCATATCTTCTTTCAATACTCGTCCGTATTGATTCAAACACTCTTCCGTGTTATCCCTTCCTTGTATTGGCATGACGCTACGTTACAAGTCCGATTCTTTCCTTATATTGGCATTATGCTACGTTACAAGTCCGATCCCTTCCTTGTATTGGCATCATGCTACGTTATAAGTCTGATCTCTTCCTTGTATTGGCATGACGCTATGTTACAAGTACGATCTCTTCCTTGTATTGGCATCATGCTATGTTACAAGCCTGATATCTTCCTTCTATCGGCATCATGCTACGTTACAAGTCCGATCTTTTCCTTGTATTGGCATCATGCTATGTTACAAGTCCGGTCTTTTCCTTGTATTGGCATCATGCTACGTTACAAGTCCGATCTCTTCCTTGTATTGGCATCATGTTACGTTACAAGTTCGATCTTTTCCTTGTATTGGCATCATGCTACGTTACAAGTCCCATCTTTTCCTTGTATTGACATCATGCTACGTTACAAGTCCGATCTCTTCCTTGTATTGGCATCATGCTACGTTACAAGTCCAATCTCCGTCTCTTCACTAAAAAATAAAAGAATTCTTTCCCCTAGCAGATATCATAAAATAAATAAAAAAAATACTCACACTATCTCCCAGAACAAATTTTTGGCATTGGTATTTAATCATATTCAACCTTGAACTTCCGAAAGGCACGCGCCAATCGTACTTCAAGTTTAAGACGATTAAATAGGGGCAGCTGTAATACCCCAAATTTGTCCTACCTCTTTATAAGGATAATCTGGCTTACGCATCTCTCATTCTTCATATACATACTTCATTAGGTCATCTAGCATTGCACGGATTCACTAACAATAAGGTTTGGTACTTGGATCAATGCTCATGGGATTAGGGTTTCACATAGTTCATCATGGATTCATCTCTTTTGCAGGTTTGTCTCAATCGAAGATGCATGGAGCGTGAATTAGGGTTATCCCTTATCCTCAGGATTATTTGATGAATATAAAGACTTGGCTATACATCATCCTCAGAGTTCCTTAATCTCGACCTTTCTTGGTCTTCTTCAATATGTAAAGTGGCTTCATGGTTGCTTATAATGCAATGAATCCTATAATGTGGCATTCAAGAGACCGTGAGGGCATGAAGACTTTACAAACCTCATCTTCCTATGTTCACCATCATCAATTGATAAGGGTTTATTTCTCTTATCGCTATTCAAGAGAAGTTCTTTGTGAAGTCTTGAGTTCATCAGTGGATGTCATCATTCAAGGTGTGATACGGTGGGAGAGAACTGACTGTTTTTGGAATGCTGGTTCGCGTTTTGCGTTTGTTTTTGCAAAATGTTGCGGTAAGCAAGATTCGCCACCGTCTTTTATTTTATCCAACAAGGAAAGGAAAAAAGCACAGAAAATTCCTTTTTTGAGATGTTTCTCGGGTCCGGGGGGTAGATTATAGAAAGGGAAGGTGTTAGCACCCTTTCTATCCGTGGTTATCCACGGGCTCTTAGGTACTTGCTCAAAGTGTTTTCAAAATTGCTTTTCTTTGTGTTTGTGGGTTTGAAAAGAAGTTTTTGTTTGAAAGGTGTAAGTGCGAAAAGTTTTTGTTTTGTTTTAAAAGAGCAAGTACTTAAGAACTATCTACCTACTCGAAAAAGGAATCAATCTGTGCTAATCTTCCTTTAGACAATTCTATCCCACTATTGATGAGTAGGTAGCACCATCGTTGGAGTTTAAGGGTCAATTCGATTAAGGGATGTGCGGTCACTAAAGTAATGTTAGGATGCCTTAGCGGTAACCCTAATGTCTTAGATCATTTTTCCGAGGCAACCGTTTCGAGGCAACTATGATCTTTGGACAAGAGGGCGACCTCTAAAAATTCCTATACTCAATGACCGCGTTCGAAGGCAACCAAGTGAGGTGTACCTTAGGAGTGCGCATGTGCGAGTGCGTTGTTTTCAGTTAATTTGTCTTTATACATGTTATGGGTGATCTATGTTAATTTTAGGTTTAAACGTTCAATCTTGTCATGCATACCTATTATCAAACATCTAACAGTTTATAAGTTGCGGGAATTAAATTGCGGAAATTAAACTAACTATTACAAGGCGTCGGGTATTTACATCGCCAAAAGCAACCCTTGAAATTAAAATGCGGAAAATAAATGAAGCGGTAAAAATACTTAAAGTCCTATTAAGCTATTACATTCTGGAAACAGATAAAATATTGAATAAAATGGAACGCGTGCGGGAAATTAAATCGGGCGAGTTCTAGGGTTTTGACCCTTTTTGGAAGAAAGTATCTTTTTTTGTTATTTTGAATTTATGGAAGAAATTAAATTGGATTACTTATTAAATTAATAAACTAATTAATTAATTAATTAATGAAAATAATATTTTTGGATTTTTTGATATTTAAAGAAATAAAAATAAATTTGATCAATGTTAATAAAACCTATTTGTCTAAATTAATTTTAATTATTGCAAAATATATTAAAAGTTATTCCTAATTAAAACTAAATCAATTAAATTAATATTTATTAACAAAAATAAAATACTGAAATTTAATTTTAATAAAGAAAATATTTTTGGTTTTTAATTTTATGAGGAAAAAAGTTTTGATTGGTTAGTTAATTATTAAAAATAATTAAACAAATAATTAAATAAAAATAAATAAAAGAGTGAAATAGAAAGACTTAGGGGGGGGGGGGGGGGGTTGGGCCCAATTTGGAGGCGTGTTCAGCAATTTTGTGGCCCAATAGGCGTTGTGCTTGCTGACTTTTCTGATTCTCCACGCGCCCTTTGACTTGATCCCACCATAGGCCTTCATTCTGGATCACCAGATCTGACCTGGGGCCATCTGGCAAGTGATGGAGGGAGGGAGTATGATGGACCATGCGTTTGGATTCACACTGAATAACCTGTTGAAAAAATATAGCAAATACATGGGGGACCTGGGATTCGAACCCAGGTCTTGTAAGTAATTGAACACACGTCTCTACCACTGCACCACTATGCATTAGTTGTTAACTAAATACAAACAAAACATAATATAAAAAACGCATTAAAATTCCAGAAAATAAAAAAACAAAGCGCGCGAATTATGAATCGTCCACTAGGGGAGGGCCAGGTCTTCACCCCTAACCTCTCCAGCCCTGTACATTTTCCTGCGGATTCATATCCGCAGCTGAATTCATAGGTTAACCCTAAAATCCACTCTAGGCCATGAAAACTCAATCCAAGACCATGGTCATGCTCGTCTTCCTCCACTGGTCATGCCTATGTCCATCAATGGTACTGATTTCGCCTGAAAAAGAAATACCCAAAAACAACAAAACACGAACCCTAGATTCGGCTATGGGGTTACAAGCCAAATGAATGCAATTGGCTAATGCAAAATGCTTCTAAATTGAACGATAATCATGAGTATGCAAAGATTTTGTAAGAAAAGTGCAAGAACAAGGATATACGAATTCAAACGAAAAGCATTTTTGTGATACACTTACAGAGCCTTTATGCGCATATGGAGATTGGTTTTGGGTTGGTTTTGCTCCAGTGATTGTCCAACAATGGATTAGTGTTGAGTTTTGCTCCTGAATTTGCCTCTAAGCTCGATTTCAGTTTTGCACTTTTCCACCCTTTTTCAAGTTTGGTTCTTGATGATTCTGCAGCCTCCAGCCCCTGATCTCGTGTGCTTTGGCTTGTATAAGTAATAAGCAATGCATTAGGTCAACAAATGTGGGCTGAATCCTTCCAAATCAATGCCTTGAGATTGGATTTGATCCGCCATTGAAAGCTTGCCTATTTTGTCCAAAATCCAATATTTTTGCACATGGAATGCTTATACGAATTTTATCCACTTGATGATGATGATTAGGTCCTGAAAATAGAAAAAGATCTCATGTAATCAAGTTTTGTGATTTTATTTGATTTAAATTGATTTAAAATGGAATAATTCAATAAAAAATCAAATAAAATAAGAAAACTGATAAATGGGCTCAAGGATGAAGCTAGGACACGTGTGTAGTGTGACAAGATCAAATCAAGTGGAAAAGAATGGGCCCATTTGACAAAATTTGAAGTTTTGGGGATAGTTGACTTTTGGCAATTTTGCAAAAATTCCCAACTTAAACAATGCATAACTTCTTCAATTTTGAACTTTTGGAAGTGTTCTTAGACTTTTTAGAAATCTTGAGATGTCCTCTAACCAACCCTTTTGGTCTCATCTCATTTTGATATTCCATGCTCAAGTTATAAGATTTGGCAAAAAAGGTGTGTTTGTTGACTTTCAAAAATGACTTATAATGTCCAAATTTGTAACTTTTTGTGAGTACATTTTATGATCTTGGGGTATGAAGATGGATTGTAGGAAATTGAATCCTCTTCAAAATGAGCTTTGTATGGGTCATTTCTCATAAAGTATGAGAAAGTTATGCATGGTCAAAGTTGGGTTGACTTTTCCTACAAAACCCTAATTTAGCAACTTTTGGGTCTTGATGAATTTTGAGCAATCCTTGATGAATCATGATCAACCCTTGATCAAATGATTAAATATCCTTCAAAATGAGAATGTTGGAAAAAAATCTTGAAGTTTGACTATTTGTAGGTCACAGTTGACTTTTGCCCTAACACAATCGATTTTTGGACCCTTTGAGCAATTGACTGAGAAAACTTCCTCTGCAAGGCTTGCAATTTGGCATGGATGATCTTGAGAGCACATTAGGACATTGGGAAGCACTTGAAGTCATTTGGATTCAAGGATCTTGATGCAACATAAAACCCTAATTTAGGATTGACTGCCTTAGGAGATAGCTTGACTGTCAAACTCTTGAGCAATCTTGAGCCACTTGGAGACTTTTCTTGCCATGTTTTGAGAAATATGAGAGAGAAAATTTTAGGGTACAACACAAGGGATTCTATCATTTCTCAATATGCAAGTCATTAAAGAAATTTTGGTGTATGCATTAATGCATTATAAGCTAGAGTTTCTATTGTTCTTTCTTCATCAGACAATAGGGTACCTATTACTTGAATCTCGAGCCATGTGGTCATGGGCTATATGCAAGAGAGGAAGATGGTTCTAATTGGCTTATCTTCACAAGTTAGGATTTGTGTACTTTATGATGCAAAAACACTTCACTTGGTTAGATGATTTACTTGGGATGCAAGTCATCTTTTTTTTTTCTTTTCATTCAAGTGTCTCAAGACTAAAACTTAAAGTTTTTATGGAGTATTGGAGTTTATGGATCAATTGATTTAAGGAAGCCAAGATTCACTCAAATAGATAAAGCGCTTATATCTTGTGATATGCAGCTTTGTATGACGTGTGAGGTACATAAAACACAAAGTCAAGGAAGATTGGAAGTATAAATTCTTTTGAAAGAGAAGTGTTACATTACATCAAAAGGAAAAACTATCATTAAAATAAAAGGATTACAAAGTGGAAAAAAAGTACATCATTCAAGTTCAAGTCACTACAATCCAAATCATTACAAGATTAATCATCACCATTACAAAGGTACAACATCGCGATTCTGTCATTTACATAAAAAACCTACACTTATCCTAATTGTCCTAAACATATTCATGCTTCCATATTCTTGCCAAGTATCCATCTTCAAATTCTCCTTCACTTAGATCAAACTACAAGTAGCTTTGCCTGGTATTTCTTCATGCCATACTCAATCTTCCCTACCATCTTCATGTTTGCCTTTATAAATCATGACCAGTCCATATCCAACTCCATGTACAAACAGAAAAATGCAAGTCAAAAGTCATTGGAAAAAGAGACCAATTGTGCATTACATCACCAAGTAGAAATCATCATATAAAAGAAACCTGTATTCAAATCGTGGCAGCCCTGCATATGTTCCTATAACAGGAAAAAACAGAGTTAATTAAACTGTCAAGAATTTACTTGTAACCATTCCTAGCCATAGCAAAGACCATAACAGAAAATCAAAACCAATCCTAACTGTAGCAACTTCCAGCAGAGATAACAGAAAAGCATAAGGAAAAACCGCAAAACAGAATTCTCAACCGATAACTAAATGTCTAACAAGATTCAACCAATCTTCCTAACTACCTTCTTAACTCATACTAGAAATTAGGAGAAAACTTAACAAAAACTTACAACTGTCACAACCAAACCTAAACAGAACAACTTTTTCTAACCATTTTCCAAACACCCTGCATAATAAAAAGCCAACTTCGTAACCGAATTGATTTCCTAACCTACTAATCGTTTTCAAAACCGAACCCCAACTGTCCATAACCCAGTTAACAGAATTTCAAGCAAAACTGATTTCAAAACCGAATCCCAACTGTTTTTGACCATATAACTTCCTAACTGTCACAAACTTCTAAAAGAAGAACCTATAACGAACTCCTCATAAAACCCTTAACTGCTTTTTACTTTCTTCCCTCAACCTCTAACTTTCACCCTAACTGTTTCTAACAGAATCTTCAACTAACTTCTCAAAATCTCTAACAGACTTCTCAACTGACATAACAGATAATAGATGGGAGGAGAAAACAGAAAAAGGGGAGAAGATTCATTCACCAAAAAAGTCATAGAAAAATCAAAGAATACTTACTTTTCAATCTGACTTTCTCGACAACTCTTCAAGATCCTTCATCATCACCTTCAGAGGAATCACCAGCACTGAAAAATTCTCACCTCTCTAACTCTGCAAAATTCTTCTCTCTGCTTCCTTCTCCAAACACCTTCCACAATTCTTCAATCTGATGAACAATCACCAAGAAATTTCATAAACTCTCTCTCTTTTCAATCTTCAATCTTCCTCTTCAGACTTTTCTGCAATTCTTCATCTGCTTCATCAACCTTCAATAACAACAACCTTATTTTGTGTTATCTCAAGAAACGCGTTAGGCTGTGACGTTCAACAACAACGAATTTGCATCGCATATCACAAAACAACAACACTGAGAAGCGCAACAGAAAACAAAGTGAAAAAGAAGTAGAAGGAGAAAACTAAAGCAGTGGAAGAAACCGATGTACAAAGAAAAAAATACGAATGATTTTATACTGAGTCACGCATCTCCGTATTTCTTGTGTTGGCTATTGCATCTGAAACACCGTCAGAGCGACTCTGACGGTTCTATACATCATAATAGTTTGAATTCACGAACTAAACACAACTTGAGCAGTTGAGGAACGGATGAAGAGAGACATAGGCTTAAGGTGATGATCAGTGAGAATCAAGTGGATCGTTGATGTTCATGGCGTAGCTGTAAGGGTGAGATCATCATTGAGTCGAATGAGAGCGAGTTCGCGAAGGTGATAAGCAAAGATGAAAAAAAATGTAAATCGAAGGTGAAGGATTTGGATAGGAGAAGATCAAGTTGTCGTAACACTGCGATTGAGAACAGGGAATAATTGATGGTGATGATAGAAAACCGCGATGAAGCTTGTGAAACAACTCAATCAGATCTGAATTGGCGGCCGTAGATTAAGACGAAAGCCGATTGAAGAGGCAGAAGGCGAAGAGCTCACTTGCGCGGCACCGTTGATGAACGAGGAGGATAACTCTATCTATCCCTAATCCCCTTTCATTCTCTTATTTAAATTTTTATTTTTTAATTTCTGATAGTAAATAATCATAGAAAATATAATAATATAATGCTGAAATGGAGATAATTGGTGATAGATTTGGGCTGTATAACATCTCATAAGTCCATTGCAGCTTTTTTTTGGAGAAGATTGAAGTTTGTTAGAAAAAGATCTCATTGGGTTGAATTTAGTTTAGGCTTAATGCCTATTTCATTTGCTTGCGACATGCACCTTGAATCCAGCTTGCACCTCCTGAGGTCTTATTTTCAATACTTGTTTCAATTTCATTTGCGATTAATTTTGGTGATTGAATTTTTTTGGTGATATTGGTAAATAAAAAGAGATTTAAATGAAGATTTCACGAAGCTCTAAAGCTAGCCAAGAGCATAATTTTCATCAAATAAATTCAAGGAAGCTTTTGGTAGAGTTTTCTAATCACTTGTGTGGCTTCGATGAGGCAATGGACCTTCTCCGTTCGGTATCATCACAACTCTATTTTATTCTTCATTTCCGCAATTTATCGCTTTTTAGATATCATGTGAAGTAGGAAATAAAGAGCGTGCGCTCGAAGTCGCTGTTTAAAGACCTGTAACAGGAATTCTGCACTTCATTTGCTATATGTGTTGTGCTTGTGTTTATTTACGTTCTTGTTGATTGATGAGTCACTCAATTTAGAAATTGAGATCACGACTTCGCTCTCAGTGCATGCTCCCTATAGGATTTTATCGCTTTCTTTTCTTTCTTGTTGATCGATGAGTCATTCAATTTAGAAATTGAGATCACGACTTCGCTCTTATTGCATGTTTCCTATAGGATAGTTTTATTAGACTTTCTTTGGCATGCTAACTTAGATAGGATCTTTCTAGGTGTGCTCTCTTGATCTTATTGGCTTGCTCGCTTTGTGCTTGTACATACCATGTTCCCTTAGGATGCGCTTGCTCCGTTCGGACGCAAGTTAGACCTTAGGTTGTAAACCATGCATGCAAACATTAGGTAGAAACTTCCCCTTTCATCCTCAACATAGGACCACCATTGTATGATAACACTAGGTTAGAAATAGGCTAGTCTCCCTTAGACTCTTTTCTTTCCCTTTTTGCATCCTCGCATCTAAAACTAAAACTTCTTTTCTTAGCAAATCAAAAACATGCTAATCTCACTTAAACTATTTTTCAAGGTAATAAAACACAAATCAATTCAAATCTTTTATGCGCTCGAGCACCTTTCTCTAAAACCCTTTTCAGTTAAGGACATGATTAGTTTACTTCTGTGCCAATGCATAAGTCTCTAAAGGTCGAGCTGCGGCAGAAGGTGGAATTAACTTCGTCCATAAAAAACACAAACAAACAAAAACATGTGAGCCGAACTACGATAGCTCTGATTCCTCAAAAGGGATACGTAGGCATTGGGGTAGGGCCCAAGCGAGCACAATTTTATTTTCCCTAGATTCTTTTATCCTTTCTTCTGCATGCATTCTCCCTTTAGTAGTATAGTAAATAGTAAGCATAGATTAAACACACCCATAAGATAGATAACAAGAGTGGATACCGTAGAGTACTATGGGCGTGTGGGGTGCTAATACCTTCCCCTCGCGTAACAGAATCCCTTACCTGATCTCTCGGTTGCAAGACCGTGACTTCTCCCTTCTCAGGTTTTCTCGATGTTTACCTTTCCCTTCATGTGGGATAAAAGACGTTCGATGGCGACTTCATTGTTTGATGATTTTCAGCCAGTTGTTTCAGCTACCAAATGAGCTTTAAATCGATCAATCTTACCATCTGGACCAACTTTCACTGTATAAAGCCAACGAAAACCTACTAAAGATTTCCCAGAGGATAGAGGAACCAGTTCCCATGTACCACTGCTTTGAAGAGCATCTTAGAATACGTGATTGGGTCTAACTCGACTCTATAAAACCGGCTTGTAAGGTGATGATTACTCCCACTTATAAACTCATGTCCAGGCTATATATTGTCAAATGTGGGACTCTTAACACTTCTTCTCACGCCCAAGAATTAGTTCTGGAGCGTGGAACTAAATGGTGGTGGCCCAATGGATCTTAGATGAGGCACTGATACCATCTTACAATTTAGATTGGTCCTAACTCATCCCTGCAAAACCGGCTTTTAAGGTGAGGATTTCCCTCACTTATAAACTCATTTTTATGCCATATGTTTTACCCCAAAATCCCCCCCCCCCCATTTTCTTCAAGACAACCTCATGAGGTCTCTATTTGCTTAAAACTACTCAAGAGTTGACTGGTCAAAACCACCTCCTAAGCAAGGGTCTACAACTAGGGTTTTGTGCTTCTCAAGGAAGATTGGGTTGCAATGGTCTCAAATTACTTTCATGGTTCATCATAGGTCCTCAATAATGCTTATGTCAAGTTTCAAGTCTTGAATCACATGTTTGCTCAGTCAATAATTCAGAAGATTGAAAGTCGACTGTATTGGGTAAAAAGTCAACTATGGTCAACATACAATCAAACTTCAATATTTTTTTGTCAACATCAAAATTTTAAAGTGATATTCAGCATTTTATCAAGGGTTGATCATGATTCCTCAAGTAAATCCCTCAAATCATCAAAGGTCAAAAAAATTGCCAAATTAGGGTTTTGATTGAAAATGACTGATCATTGACTTTTGGCCTAGTGCATGACCTAATGGCTTAAAGCATGATCTCAAGGGCTCAAATACAAAATCTTGACCTAATTACATGGATCAAGATATCTTCAAAGATACAAGTGATTGATAGTTGAAGAATTGAATTAATTGATGAAAAGTCAACAGTCACACAAAAGTCAAACTTTGACTTTTTGGTCAACGTTGGAATTCAAAAATCAAGAATCATTAAAACATTCAAAATTATCAAGTTTGATCATCAAGAATCAACAAATTCAATAAAAAGTAAACAAAAGTCAAAGTTGGAAAATTTTCCAACACTTAAAAAAATTTCTAAGTGTTTTGTTCTTAACAAAGTCACTACTTCATGGTCATTTTTCATTAAGATATAAACTGATTCAAGGGAAACTTTCAACATGAAAGTTGTAGGGATTAATAAAATCTACAACTTTTCTAATATGGTATGATCTTCAAAAATCACTTAGATTAAGAGATACGGGCCCATGAAGTGCTGATTATTTTTATCTAACACTTAGAAAAATTTTCAACAAATTTTGATCAGTTTTTCATCTTAACTTCTTGGCAAATTTTCATCAAGTTCCCATTTGATTTAGCCAAAGTGGTCAACATGAAAGTTGAAGATCATGTTCTAAACTTTCCAAAATGTCTAAGAGCATAAAAAGATCTAGCTTGATCTAGGAGATTCGAAGACATGAAGTTGACATTTCATTCTTGAATTATAGGTCATTTTTGTAATGAAATCATAACTAAAGCTCATAACCATGATGCACAATCTCACTTTGGAGGCCTCTAAGTTCCTAAATCTATCCATAATCAGAATATTACACGAAATCTTGAGCCATTACACAAGGATTAGAAGCTTTGTCTAGTGCATCATTCCATTTTTGACACAAAGTTAACATTGCCATTTTGATAAAGTTGCTTTAATCACAAAAGTCCACTCCCTGAGCCCATACATTATTGCTTCCGACTTCAAAACATCTCAGCACAAAGAAGTAACCATCTACAACCTACAAAGCACCCCTAAAATCAGGCCATGCTCACATTGAAACCATAACTCTCATGTACTTTCAGTTGCAATCCAACTAAACTAACTTTTGTTTGAGAACTCCATTTGAACCGATTCCTTCTCTAACAATCCAGAAATCTTGCCTATAAATAGAAGGCCTTGTTTATGAATTCAGACAAACCTCAATGCTCGAAGTCACTACCTCACACAAAGCTTGATTTTTGCACAAAGTTACAAACTTATGAATTTGCAAAAGCTCCCAAGTCCTTTACAAACCAACCATCCAAACACTCCATATACATCCTATAAAATCTATCCAAGACATCATTTAGCTTATGTAACACCTCTATCATTGTTCACCATTTTTACTTTGGCCATGTGCAATTTGATTCGGGTAGGGAAGATAAGAGTTTTCAAGCAAGCTGAGCATTCACTAAGCATCAACAAGGTCCTAAGAAGGTGTTAGGATCGCCATTTAACTTCTAGAAGTCGTGTAGTGGGCATTGGATTTTTCTTCAATAGGTAAGTTCCCTTGAACTGGGAAATCTTGATACATGCATTATTTATACATACATTCAAAAGATAAAATGTAGACATCATGTTACTGAAGCTAACCATATATTTAGTGTCATTTTAATGGACTGTTTGATGAGAATTTTGGGTTTAAGTTTTTGGAGCCATTAGGATTTCAGTTTGGTACCAAGAAAAATTCATTTCAATTTTTAATCTTTAGCTTTCGAAAATTACATGGTTGGATTCGTGATAAAAAATCAAGCCAGTTTGGTTTTGGAAGCTTCCAATTTGGTTGAGAAATGAGAATTTTCGAAAAATAAAAAAAAGATGAAGTTATGTTATTGTTACAGTAAGCACGCGAGTAAGAAGAAAGAGGTGTGTGTTGTACCCCAAAATTTTCCCTCTCACTTATCAAGATTATTCTCACAAGATCTCTTTGACTCAAGACTGGATTAGGGTTTGGTCAGCTCAAGACATCTCATCTTACACAGTTAACCCAGAATTAGGGTTTGAGTTTGCACAAGGATTCTTGGACTATCAATACTTCATTTGATTTTCAAAAATCATTATGGACCCCTAAGATTACTCATCACAAGTTTCAAGCCTTGAACCCCATTTTTGATCAATCAATTGGACAGTTGACCTAAAAGTCAGTTATATTGGGGAAAAAGTCAACCATGGCCAATTTACAGTCGAACTTCATATTTTTTGATCCACATCAACATTCTAGACTCATGTGTATCATTTGATCAAGTTTGGATCACAATTCCTCAAGAAATTTGATCAAATCATCAAAAGGGCAAAATGGTCAAAATTAGGGTTTTGACTAAGAAAGGGCAATTTCTGATTTTGACCTAGCAAATGACCAATTGAGTTGAAGAATGATTCCAAGGATTCAATTGCATCATCTTGACCTAATTATATGGTTCAAAACATTGCAATTTCATTGGGTTGACAGATGAAATTTGCAGTCAACTGATCAAAATTCAATTATATACTGAAAAGTCAAACTTTAACTTTTTGGTCAAAATCAAGTGCCAAGGATCATAATTCATCAAAAATGTCAAAATGTGAAACTTGTTCATCAAAGAATCAAAGATTTAAGATTTGGTTTTAAAATTTGAATTTTTCTTAGAAATTTTTCTAAGTATAGAAAATTTCTTATTTTTTCTCAACTATAAGCCATTTTTTCACCATGATACAAGATGTTTCAAAGGAAGCTCCCAACATGAAAGTTGTAGACCTCCATGAAATCTACAACTTTTCTTCACACATTTTTCCCTAAAGATTCTTGGATCTCAAGATATAATTTTATGAACACATGACCATGAACAAAAATAACTTAGTGAAATTTTGCCCTAATTTAGGCAGGTATTTGACCCAACTTCATGGCAATTTTTCACCTAGTTACAAGGGGAATCTTAAAATTAATTTCAAATATGAGTTATAGAGCACATTGCAAGCTTTATAAAATGTCCAAGAACTCCTTGAGATTATTTTTGAGTAGGGAGAATCGAAGAGATGAAGTTGGAAATTTCTCACTTTGAATTCAAGCCATTTCATGAAGAACAAATTTCAAATCAGTACCTATGTTGCCTAATCCATGCTTTACAGGTCCCAAACTTATTTCTCACTTCATAATTTAATGCTTACTCAGTTTACAAAGCTTTAATCCAAGCCATAGAGTCTTTATCCAAGTTGTAATTCCATAAACGACACAAAGTTGCCATTGCCATTTTTGGAAAAGGTTCACTTTTGCAACTTTCCAATTCTTGAGCATTGAACCTGTCTTCTCTGCACATACAAGTACTACAGACCTAAGGCAACTCGTATAGAGCTCATACCAACTCCAAGCAAGCCAGTACAAGCAGGTAGAGACTTGTCCCTTCACTTTGCTTCAAAAGCAAGAAAGTGTGCAAAAAGGCTACAACTCAAGGATCTGTTGAAGAGTTGACTTGAAACCTTTTTCATACTAATACACAAACATATTACACTTGAGAAGACAATTGAAAGAGGGCTGAAACACTCCCAAACTCCATATCACCAAAAAACTGTCAAAACTTGCAGTTTATGCATAAGCTTAGCAATCCACAAATTGGCTTGTGCGTTTCAAGTTTCAATCATCCAAACACTTTACCTACTTCATATCTAAGTGATCCAGACCATCATCCTTGCACTGTAACTCTTTCTCCTTCATCTGCCATTTTTGTTTTCCAAGTTTGCAGGTTAACTTGGATAGAGATTTTCAGATACTTTCAAAGCAAGGTAAGGGTTGGAACACACTCAGGAAGGTTCAAGCAAGCTAAAGCAACCTTCAGGCCTTCTCAAATCCCACTCAAACTCCATTCACGATCTCAGCTGAAAGAGGTAAGAATCTCAATTTATATCTCTTCATACATGCATCCATTGGCCACGATTTATGAATAAACAATGTAGATATTATTACTACGAAGTTGTACATATATATAACTTGTATTTATTTGGCCTGAGTTGAGAGAATTTTGAACTTGAAGTTCCTGGAAAAATTAGGTTTAAATTTAGGGATTTTAAAATTCGTTTTGATCTTTGATTGTTAGCTTACATGATTTACATGGTTGAAATCGTGGGAATGAGTACTACCATTTTCATGTTTGAAGTATTCATTTTCATGGAGAAATAAGAAAGTTACAGAGCTTTTGGCCAGCTTGAGGAAGAAGATGAAGTACATGGTAAGGACATTGTTTGTGTTATGTTTTTGTTGTTTCATATAAATCAACAAATGTATAGCCACCCCAGTGGCAAGGTAGCGCGCTGGTGATGCCCAGGTCATGGGTTCGAACCTTGGCGCTACCTTTTATTTTTTTTCTTCATATTTTTCCATTTCCATCTTTTGTTGTTTTGCAGGATGGGCTTGTTTCTTTGGGCCTTAGTGTTTTTGCTAACATATTACTTCATGTCTCCTTACAGCACCCCTGACCCATCTTTATTATTTATTTGTTTTATTTTCTTTTTTTTTATTAAATATTTTTCTTAAATACAAAAAAATCATAAAAAACATAAATATGATAAATATTGCATTTTATTTTATTTTACTTTATTTTCACATAAAAAATATATTTTCATTTTAGATATATACTAATTATCTTTCTTAAAATAAACTTGTAAAAAATAAATTAAACTTAGATATATTTTTATCCTTTGTTTTTACACTTGTAAATATTTATTTTTGGCATATAAAAAGACTAAATATTTCCCCCAAATATTACTTATTATTTTAATACAAAAAAATACACAAAAAGATAATACTTAAAGAGCTTTACTTTAATTTAGAAATTAGGGTTAACCCCTTTTTAAGAATTAATTTACTTCTCTTAAATTCTTAGGATTAGGTCAAAATTATTTTGCATATAAAACAAAATAAAAATCCTGTTCTTGCATTTTTATGTATCTTTGCATATTTAAATTGTCTTGTACATTATTTATTCCATTACTTGTACAAATTCGATTTGGTTGTAATAGCTTAATTAGATTTACATTATTTTAATCCCCATTCATAATTTGTATTCCCCCTCCCATAAAAATGTTGTAATAGCATAGGACATTTAAATTTGACAATTTACCGCTTTATATACCATGCTAGTAATTAGGGTTTGTATGGCAAGATCAAAATAAAACAAATAGAAAACCCTAATACAAGACAAAATCAAGGCATGAAAATAACACACTTGCACACAAGCATCCTTAGGGTTTGTCCACTTCGTTGCCTTATACAAAAAATGGCCATATTACGCATGCGAAGTATCTTGGCAAAACAAACAAATATAAGATCATAGTCCCTCGATGACGCTATTCAAAATTGCCTTACAAAATGATCTTGGTCCCTCAAAAAATGCTAATATACTTTGCAACATTGCTAATCATGGTTATACGATGACCCACGCCCGTCCCGTTTACATCCAAAGATAGGGTTGCTTACCAAATCGATGGTAAGATAACAATGTCAAATGAATAGGAAATGCACAAGAAAGACATTTGAGTAGGTAGATTACTTCTAGTAACTTGCTCTATTTTCAAACAAGTCTCCTTGCTATTTTCAAAACAAACACACACATTTCCAAACATTTTACGAACATTGAAAATATTTTCAAAAAGACAAATATCTTTGTATAAATTCTTACGAACGAGAATCATTACAAAGATTTCCTAAACAATGGTCTCTTTTACAAAATACTTTCAAAAACCACACAAAGCACAATTTAAAAACAAAAAGCAAGTGATCTAGCAAGTAACTAAGAGCCCATGGAAAACCATGGATGAAAAGGGTGCTAATACCTTCCCTTTTCATAATCTACCCCCCGAACTCAAGAAACAATCTCAAAGGTCTTTCCTATGCTTTTTCACCTTTCCTTTTGGATAAAAGAAAAGTCGGTGGCGACTCTTGCTAATCGCAACATTTGTGATAAAACGCAAAACCCTCAAGTCAGTTCTCCCACCGTATCACAGAACTGGCGACTCTGCTGGGGAGTTTAATAAAAGTGGGGTTACCTTAGGGCTAGATCACATTTATTTGCCTATTTTGTTTGACTTGTTTGCTTTACATTATGGTTCTTTGTTTGGGTTTGAATCCTCTACCCGGATTTGGGAAACATTATAGATAAATAACAATACATTGTGGAAACTGTGCGGGGTATACCGACATGGTCTAAGAAATAGCTATGTTAGTGTGACATATTTGTGGGTACCGGTAGCCTTTGAGTCAATCAAAGAGAATACGAGGCCGCTGAGTGATGTCATGAAGTACTAATGAACTTCTAGAACCCTTTACTTGACTAACTTGGCCTTTAGGATGTAGTGAGATGACCGGCTTTGGTGCAGTCCGAAGTTGGTAGATACTCGATACTACACTCATTGAGGATTGGTTTCTTGGGATATTTCGGTCGCCATTAAAGAGGCTTGAGCTGAAACAATGACCAAGGAAACAATCCAGTGATATTGAGCTCCTCAGAACCCGATTACTATTATTAGGACAGGTTTAAGCCAACTAAACTTCAAGAGGGTACTTACCTATAAAACCCCATGCAAGCCTAAACTAAGAACTTGTTTGCTTTGCTTGTATATGCATACTTGTACATAACATCATGGACATCATGAGCGTTATATGCATCCACTAACCATTTCAAGGATTTTGGAGATTCATCTTTGTTCTTGTTTTGTAGGATATGGATTCACTTCGCAGGAAAACTATCCAAGTCAACCTTGTAAGAATTCCTCCACAACTTAAAGAGCTAGCTTCAAGGATCCCTGAGAACTCTCCATTCACCGAGAGGAATGGTGGTCTACTCAACTTGGTCACCTCTAACACATATGAGGATATGATGAAGGTGTTCTTTCAGTTCTTTGATCCTTTGCACCATTGCTTCACATTTCCCGACTATCAGCTTGTGCCTACTTTGGAAGAATTCTCTCAACTCTTGAGGATTCCAATTCTCAATCAACTACCTTTCAACGGTACGGAAAGAGACCCAAAGCCAGAAGAGATTGCTCAAGCTCTGCACTTGCACTCATCTGATGTCACAACTCATTGGGAAACTAGGAGTGGTGTCAAAGGTTTCTTAGCAAAGTTTCTGTTTGAGAAAGCCCAAAGCTGTTGGAATTCCTTAAACTTGCAAGATTTTGAGGAAATTGTGTCTCTTCTTATCTATGGGATGGTCTTGTTCCCCAATCATGACCAACTCATAGATGTGAGTGCCGTCAAAATCTTCATGTCACGTAATCCGGTGCCTATATTTCTAGGGGATATCCTACACTCTTTTCACACTCGCACAATGAGGAAAAGAGGGGGTCCTTATGTGTTGCACTCCCCTCCTGGAAAGATGGTTTATTTCTCATCTTCCCCAATCAGTCTTAAAGAATGAGCAAGGATTAAGGTGGTTACAAAGGTTAATGACGCTTAAACATTCAGATATTCATTGGTGCTCCCGATCCAAAGAGAATGT
The DNA here is from genome assembly GCA_948472305.1 of Vicia faba. Taxonomy (NCBI): domain Eukaryota; kingdom Viridiplantae; phylum Streptophyta; class Magnoliopsida; order Fabales; family Fabaceae; genus Vicia; species Vicia faba. The sequence continues at coordinate 218,611,835 of OX451735.1, forward strand.
TATCATTGTTGACCGTTATGGAGAATCCACTAATGTCCCTCTACTTGGAATTAGGGGAGGCATCACCTATAACCCATGCTTAGCTCTAAGACAGTTTGGTTATGCCCGAAGGGATGGCCCGCATGAGATGTTGATTCAAGGCTTGGTATTCGACTATGACCACGATGATCAAGGTCTTTGCCAGAGATTCATCCGAGCATTGAGGATGCTAAACAAGGTGGATAGCAAGACTTTGGGACACAAGAATTCCATCCCCCTTGAGCCTTACCTCAAGTGGGTACGAACCCGCGATCAAAGTCTTATGATGCCTTATCCTTCCATCCTTCCGATGATCATTGAGCCTGTTAAGGAAGGAGATGTTCCATACACTATCCTACATCCTAACATGCCCACATCTCTTGAAGACCTACAAAGGGATTGGATACAACTCAAAAGAGAGCGAGATACTTTTGAAGCCCAATTTTACGCAAGAGAGAAGAAGGTTTTGGAGCTCACTAGGCTACTTCATGAGGAGCAGACTCTAAATGCCTACATTGCACCAAAGAGGATGCACACTACTTTTTTATCTTAGAGTTATGTATTATTTTGCCCAAGGGGAATTGATGTACTCAAACTCTATCTTATTAATATAACGTGTGTTTCTTTTTGTCTAAAACGAACTTGAGTCTTTAAAAATCCTTGAAAACATTACATATGCACATATCATTCATCATAACATAAACAGGTCTTTTGCAACGAGTTTCCTCATCTCTCTACTGTTTATTTCAGTAAGATGGATCTCGAACAGACAATCAAAGATCTTCAAGTTCAAAACACGCAGTTTCAACAGTTACTCACAACCCTGGCCAAAGGACAAGAGGAGTTAAAGACTCTGTTGGCTAAAGAGAAGAAGAAAGTTAAGAAACCAACCGGTGTTATAATCATGGGGAGAAGGTTTCAAGGACAAACTAGAAGAACCTTGAATTTCGCAACAACATCTGATGAAGGAGAAGGAAAAGGAAAGGAAACAGTGGTTCCGTCAGAATCTGAAGAGGAGGAAGAAGAGGAAGACTACTCCGAGGAACAGTATCCTCCAGCTGATGATAAGTACAGACATCTTGAAGAGCATTTGAACGCTATGGAAATACAAAGGGTACCAGGTCTAGACTTTGAAGAATTGGGACTAGTGTCGGAATTGTGATCCCACCGAAGTTCAAAGTGTCGTTGTTTACAAAATATGATGGGGTGTCATGTCCTAAGATGCACCTCCGATCATAAGTGAGAAAGATCCATACGCACTCCGCCGATAAAGACCTGTGGGTGCAATTTTTCCAAGATAGCCTATCTGGAACCCAACTCGATTGGTTTTACCAATTGGAAAGGGCCAACGTCCACAACTGGGAAGATCTTGCCGCAGCTTTCTATAAACAATACCAATATAATGCATATTTGGCGCCTACCCGTACTCAACTTCAGAGTATGGCCATGGCTTCCAATGAGGGTTTCAAGGATTACGCGCAGAAATGGAGAGATCTGGCTGGGAGAGTACAACCCCCTCTGTCTGGAAGGGAGTTGGTGGATATGTTCTTAAGAACTCTATCAGGCCCTTTCTTCAACAATCTGATTGGAAGCTCATACACAGGATTTATTGAGTTAATACTAACCAGAGAGAGGGTGGAAGATGGCATAAAAAGTAGAAAGATTTAGAAGGATTCATCTGCCTCTACAACTGTGAGAAAGCCTCTCACTGGGAAGAAGGAGGTATCTGCTGTTTATCCACAAAGGAACCAAGGGAGAGTTGAACGCCGACCAATGGTAGGAGCTGTTATGATCCCAAAGCCTACATCTGATCAACCAAGAAGTAATCAACCAAGGGTGGAAAGGCCAGTCCGAAAATTCACCAGAATCAATATGACTCTATCCCAGGTTTTACCGCACCTTCTGAAATCCAATTTGGTAACTTTAAAAGAAGCTCCAAAGAACCCTAACACGACGTCCCCTCATTATCACCCAAATGCCAGATGCGCATATCATTCCGAAAGTCCGGGTCATGACACTAACAACTGTTGGGCCCTGAAAAACAAGATTCAAGACCTTATAGAGGCAAAAGAGATTGAGTTTGATGTGCCCGAGAAGCCAAACGTCATTTCTGCTCCTATGCCCATGCATGGTCACAACACCAATACAATTGAAGAAGATTTATTTGTTACCACAGTTGATGAACTCTTGACTCCACTCCCAATCATTAAGATAAACTTGTTGTAAGCCGGTGTATTCCCGGGTTGTAATGAAGACTGCTGTGATACGGTGGGAGAACTGACTTGAGGTTTTGCATTTTGTCACAAATGTCGCGGTTTAGCAAGAGTCGCCATCGACTTTTATTTTATCCAAAAGGAAAGGTAAAAAAGCACAGGAAAGACCTTTGAGATGTTTTCTTGAGTTCGGGGGGTAGATTATGAAAAGGGAAGGTGCTAGCACCCTTTTCATCCATGGTTTTCCATGGGCTCTTAGTTACTTGCTTAGATCACTTGCTTTGCTTTTGAAATTATTTGAAATGGTGCTTTGTGTTTGGTGTGATTTTGAAAGTATTTTGAAAAGAGGCCATTTGTTTAGGAAATCTTTGTAATGATTCTCGTTCGTGAGAATGTATACAAAGATGTTTGTCTTTTGAAAAATATTTCAATGTTTTGTAAGTTGTTTGGAAATGTTTTGAAAATGTGTGTGTGTTTGTTTTTTTGAAAATAGCAAGGATTGTTTTGAAATGGAGCAAGTAACTTAGAAGCTATCTACATACTCAAATGTCTTTCCTATGCATTTTTATTCCTTTGACATTGTTGATTTACCATTGATTTGGTAAACAACCCTATCTTTGGATGTAAACGGGACGGGCGTGGGTCATCGTATGACCATGATAGCAATGTTGCCAAGTATCTTAGCATTTTTGAGGGACCAAGATCATTTGTTTAGGCAACCTTTGTATAGCGTCATCGAGGGACTATGATCTTATTTTTGTTTTGTTTTGCCAAGATACTTCGCATGCGTAACATGGCCATTTAAATTTAGGCAACCAAGTGGGTGAAACCCTAAGGATGCTTGTGTGCAATGTGTGTCATTTTTCATGCTTTTGTCTTGCATTATGTTTTTTCTATTTGTTTGTTTTTGGTCTTGTCATGCAAACCCTAGTTTACTAAACATGGTATAAATGCGATAAATTGTGTAAATGTAAACTAAGCTATTACAACAATTATTATGGGAGGGGGATACACGTTTTTGAGTGGGGATATTGCACAAATATAAACCTAAAAATAGTATTACAACCCAATTGAATATTGTGTGCATTAAATAAATATACAAATATTTAAAATGCAATGCAAATGTATTTATGCAAAAAATGTTTTATGTTTGTTTTTTGTATGAGAAAATAATTAATTTAAGCCCTAAAAAGAAAGGAAAAATAATATTATTATTTTGAAGGGATGAAACCCTAGTTTTTGATTAAAAGAAAATATATGTTCTATATTAATATTTTGTCCATTTTTTGTATAAGAAAATAATAAATAATATTATGTGCAAATATTAAAAATTAAAATATGTATGAAAATAAATATTTTATGTATATAAATAATATAAAAAATGTTAAGTATTTTTAAAATATATTTACAAATTTTATAAAGAAATAGATTCTACTTATTAAAATAAAACTATTTTTTATATGGAAAAAATGATAAAAATAAAATAAAAATTGCAAAAATAAAGAAATTATTTTTTATGATTTTTTTAATGTTCAGAAAAATAATTAAAAGCAATAAATATGAAAATATAAAGAAAAATGCAAAAATATAAAATAATAGTCAGGGGGTGCAAAAGTAATCCAGGGGGTGTGAAAAGTAAAAACAAAAAGGCCAAATGTAACAAAAAGCCCAGAACAACAACTTCGTCTCTGGCCTTGGATTCTTCTTCGCGCGCTTAGTTCAAACCTGCAACTCTCAGATGCCAGCACAAAAACAAAATCTCATAACATGAAACATGTAGCATTTTATCTCACGATTCCAACCATATAAAATTTGTAATCTAACTCTAAAAGATCAGGGAGAATTTTATCAGCCCTAATTCGTGACCTAAAAAATCCAGGAACTTCAAGCTTCAAATTCTCATGGCACAATTAATATAAATGACAAGTATGCATATGTACAACTTCACCATGTTAAGGGCTACATTTTTTCTTCATAGATCGTGGCTTAAGGATGCTTATTCAGAGAGATAGAGTTTTGAAAAATACCTCCTTCAGCTGGATTTGGATATGACAATGTGGGGACTTTAAGTGAGGCCTGAGGATCGTGTGAGCTTCCTTGAACTTCCTTCAAGCTATTCCAATGCTTAGCTTGCTTTGTGGATGGATGAAACTCTTTGCACAAGTCAAGTTGCAAGCTCCAAGTTTGAAAATGGAAATGGCTGAAACAGAGCTTACAGAAGCAGGGCAAGGGCTTGGATAGCTTTGATAGGATATATGGAAGGTGTTTGAAGTGTTGAAACAAAAAACGCACGAGCCAAAAATGAAATGGCTATGGTTTTGCAGAAATCTGTATGTTTGGCAGAAAAATGAAGTTTCTGAGTTTGTGAGTGTTTTGGATGTTCAACATTCGTGTTCAGCATTGTAATGACTTGGTATATTTGTATAGAATGATACAAAGTCCACTCCTTCTCAGCTGTACAAGTTCTGACCTCTTTTGCAACTTTTCTTGCATTTGAAGAAAAGTGAAGTGACCAATGCAAACATGCTTGTACTAGCTAGTTTGAGAGCGGCAGAGAGTTGGTATACATTGCTTAAGGTCTGTGGAAATTGCTTGCACCAAAGGAACAGGTCCAAGGCTCAAAGTTGATAAAGTTACAAAAGCTCACTTTATGAAAATGACATTGTAACCTTTATGCTTAAAATGGAAATGTATCTTGTACAATGCTTCAAAAGTGAAAATAAAGCCTTTAACCTCTGAGTTTGCATTTAATTATGGAGTGTAGAATGAGTTTAGGACCTGTAATGCAAGGTACAACCATCATGGATCTGATTTGCAACTTGATACTTTGTAAAAATGGCATAAACAAAAGTGAGAAAATGCCAACTTCCCTTCTTCGATTCTCCTTGCTCACAAATGATCTTGGAGAGTTCTTGGACATTTTGGAAAGCTTTCAACATGCTCTATAATCCATCTTTAAAATGAATTTTGATATACCTCGTGGAACTAGGTGAAAAATGTCCATGAAGTTGGGTCAAAAACCTGCCTAAATTAGGGCAAATTTTCACTAAGTTATTTAGTTCATGGACCCATATTCACAAATTCCTAACTTGAGATCCAAGCATCTTTTTGGAAAGGTTTGTGAAGCAAAGTTGTAGATTTCATGGAGGACTACAACTTTAATGTTGGAAGTTTTCTTTGAATCAAAATGCATCATGGTGAAAAAGTGGTGAAAAGTTGGGAAAAAATAAGAAAATTTCCATACTTAGAAAAATTCTAAGTTATGAAAATTTTCAAATTCAAAACCCTAATTTCCAAAATTGGTTTTATTGGTGAACAAGTTTCATATTTTGACATATCTTGATGAATTATGACCCTTTGCACTTGATTTTGACCAAAAAGTCAAAGTTTGACTTTTCAGTGTACAGTTGACTTTTGATCAGTTGACTGCAAAATTCATCTGTCAATTCAATGAGCTTGAGATCTTTTGAACTATGTGATTAAGTCAAGATGATGCCATTGAACCCTTGAAATCATGCTTGAACTCAATTGTCCATTGGCTAGGTTAAAAATCAGAAATTGCCCTTTCTCAGTCAAAACCCTAATTTTGACCATTTTGCCCTTTTGATGATTTGATCAAATTTCTTGAGGAGTTGTGATCCAAACTTGATCAAATGGTACATATGAGTCTAAAATGTTGTTTTGGATAAAAAATTATAAAGTTTGACTGTAAATTGGTCATGGTTGACTTTTTCCCCAATACAGTTGATTTTTAGGCCAACTGTCCAATTGACTGAGTAAAAATATGATTCAAGGCTTGAAACTTAACATGAGCAATCTTAGGGGTCCAATATGGTGTATAAAAGTCACATGAAGCATTAATGGTCCAAAAATCCTTATGCAAGCTCAAACCCTAATTTCAGGTTATCAGTGCAAGATGAGGTGTCTTGAGCTGACCAAACCCTAATCTTGTCTTGAGTCCAAGAAGTCTTGTGAGAAAAGTATTGATAAATTAGAGGGAAAATTTTGGGGTAAAACAACTTCCATCTCTGCTTATACTCACCAACTGTTTGCCCTTTGTTGAAAACAGGCATTCAACGCTTGATAGACAACAAAGAGATTCTGTTTTAAAGTACTCCTGTTTTACCTGTTCTTGTTGAAGACGTTTCAATCATCACCATCTCCACCAATTCGTCCAGGGTACCCAAAAGACCCGTTAGGATTACATCGGTTCCAAAAACTACTCCTCTTATAATCACAATGCCTGGGCCAGTCCTGTATGAATCAGACAAAACAGTGCCGTGGAATTACGGTGGAGACATCTACTACCATGATATCAAATAAGATGGGCTGGCCGCCGAAGAGATGAGCTCCGAAGAAGAAGACTCCGACATTAGCAATATTGCTGGAACCAGTAAGATTACCCGTAGCGGTAGAATCTTCTCTCCAGAAATTGCCCCTCCAAAGGCAGTTTTTGGACCCGTGGCTGTTCCAAAGGTTACCTTCGTACCAATAATCATATCTGCAAGTGCTCCTATTGACAAAGACGACATAACCCATGCTGTTATCCCTACCAACACTCCTACTGCTGAAACTCGAGGGAAAAGTATTCAAGAAGAGCCTGTCCGGACGAAGGCTCAACCAATGACTATTCCCGAAACCTCCAAGAAGGAAATGGAGGAGATCCTGAGAATAATAAAGAAGAACGACTATGACGTAGTTGAACAGTTGGGTCAAACTCCCTCCAAAATCTCCATGCTAGCATTATTGCTGTGTTCTAAAGCACATGCAAAAGCCCTGGTGAAATTCCTAAAGACAACCCATGTGCCTCAAGAGACATAGGCCGACCAATTTCAAGATTGTGTGGCCAATTTTACGGCGGATAACGGCCTAGGCTTCTCGGATGCTGATCTGACACCAAAGGGAAGAAAGCACAACGAGGCATTGCATGTCTATGTGGAATGTAGAGGAACAACTATGGCCCATGTCTTGGTGGACACTGGCTCATCTTTGAATGTTTTACCTAAGAAAGCTCTCGACAGACTAGACTGCAAAGGATTAACATTGAAACCCAGTAACATAGTCGTAAGAGCATTTGATGGCTCAAAGTGGATGGTCCACAGGGAAGTGGATATCCCCATAAAGGTTGGGACTCAAACTTTCAACTCAACCTTCTATGTAATGGACATCCGCCCCTCTTACTCCTGTCTGCTAGGACGGGCATGGATCTATAATGCTGGCGCTGTCACCTCTAAACTGCACCCGATGCTGAAATATCCAGTCCATGGAAATATTATCACAGTCCACAGAGAGGAAGAGTATATGATTAGCCACCTCAATTCTTTCTGGTATATGGAATTGGACGGCGAGTTCATTGAAACTCATTTTCAACATTTCAAAGAAGTCTCTTAAGAGGTAGCAGTAACCAAGACGGTATCCCAGATCCCCAAGATCACAAGACCTCTGCTCCAGATGTCATCTCTGAAGGACGCCAAGGCAGTAGTAGAGGAGGGTGGATGCACCATCTGGGGGCAACTTCCGGATATTCCGTACAAATCTGACAAGTTCGGCTTAGGGTTTATTTCAAATGCTCAGAAGGCTGTGCGCCGTTCCCGTGCTGGAGGGCCACCCTTGAAGATTAACAACTGAGAGATCAATACAATGGAAGATGGTGAAGAGGATTGCATCTTGGAGGATTGGATATTTCCTACTGTCAACGAAGGACTTCGCAATTGGGAAGCCAGAGACTTTGTCCCAATAACTTTCATACCTCAGTAATTTATCTTTGCATTTCTGTTGGACTTGTAATATTCACAAACAATTCGCACATTTAAAACCTTGTGTCTTGCCCGAGGCACAATGGTCCATTTGTAAGGGTTTTTATTTCATCTTCATATGACATTCAATGAATCATGGACATTTTTTCACATACAAACTTTTGTGCTCATTGTTTTTCTTTTACATTTTATTTTTAAAGATGGCTATACCCTTACAAACACCCGCACTCACAAATGCAGGTACCCCTCCATTCCGGATCCCATGGGTAACGATACTGCTATGACCTTTTGTGACTCTGAGGATCTAATCTACCAAGCCGAAGATAAAGGTGAGGAAGATTGTGAAGTACCAGGAGAATTGGCCAGACTACTACAACAAGAGAAAAGAGCTATTCAGCCTCATGAGGAATCGGTGAATACAATCAACTTGGGTACCGAGGAGGATAAAAAAGAGGTCAAGGTGGGTGCCAATCTAGAGACCAGTGTCAAGGAGCGTCTGATTCAGCTGTTGCATGATTATGTTGAGATCTTTACCTGGTCATATGAAGACATGTCGGGACTTGATACATACATCGTGGTACATCGTCTGCCAACAAGAGAAGACTATCCACCAGTAAAACAAAAAGTTTGCCGCATGAGACCTGATATGTCGGAGAAGATCAAAGCGGAAGTCATGAAACAATTCAATGCTGGATTCCTGGCTGTCACTTCCTATCCCCAATGGGTTGCCAACATTGTTCCCGTGCCTAAAAAGGACGACAAAGTACGAATGTGCGTGGACTATAGAGATTTGAATAGGGTCAGCCCTAAAGATGATTTTCCACTCCCCCACATCGATATCCTGGTTGACAATACGGCCCAACACAAAGTGTTTTCCTTCATGGACGGATTCTCAGGTTATAATCAAATCAAAATGGCATCTGAGGACATGGAGAAAACTACATTTGTCACACATTGAGGCACATTCTGCTACAAAGTGATACCATTCGGACTGAAGAATGTTGGGGCGACCTATCAGCGTGCCATGGTAGCTTTGTTTCATGATATAATACATCATGAAATAGAGGTCTACGTAGACGATATGATAGCCCGATCACAAACTGAAGAAGAGCACCTTGATCACTTGCAAAAGTTGTTTGAGAGATTGAAGGAGTACAAGTTAAGGTTGAACCCAAACAAGTGCACATTCGGAGTACGGTCCGGTAAACTTTTAGGTTTTGTCGTCAGTAACAAAGGCATCGAGGTTGATCCTGCCAAGGTTAAAGCAATACAAGAAATGCCTACTCCTCATACTGAGAAGGAAGTCAGAGGATTTCTGGGACGCTTGAACTATATTTCCAGATTCATTTCTCACCTAACAGCTACTTGTGAGCCAATCTTCAAACTATTGAAGAAAGATCAAGTAGTCAGATGGAATGATGAATGCCAAATTACTTTTGATAAGATCAAAGAGTACTTACAAGAGCCTCCTGTTTTGATGCCACCAGTCGAGGGAAGACCGCTGATCATGTATCTGACCGTTTTAGAGAACTCAATGGGGTGTGTATTGGGGCAGCATGACGAGTCTGGCCGAAAAGAGCACGCTATTTACTACCTGAGCAAAAAGTTTACCGACTGTGAAACCAGATATTCACTGCTCGAGAAAACTTGCTGTGCTCTGGCATGGGCTGCTCGCCGGCTAAGACAGTATGTGCTGACTCATACTACCTTGTTAATATCTAAGATGGATCCGATAAAGTACATCTTCGAGAAGCCTGCTCTTTCTGGGAGGATAGATAGATGGCAGATGATCCTAACAGAATATGACATACAATATACTACCCAAAAAGCTATAAAGGGCAGTGTGCTAGCTGATCATCTTGCTCATCAAGCTGTAGAAGATTATTAATCCATGAAGTTTGAATTCCTGGATGAAGACATCATGACATTAGACAACTGTGAAGAAATCAGACCATATGACAGACCTGAACAAGGATCCCGATGGACCATGTTATTTGATGGGGCATCCAATGCACTTGGTAATGGTATCGGCGTTGTACTCATATCTCCAGAAGGGTGTCATACTCCCTTTACTGCCAGACTTTGCTTCAACTGCATGGACAACATGGCAGAGTACGAAGCATGCATCTTTGGTCTCAGAGATGCCTTAGACTTGGGAATCAAATCTTTAGATGTGTTTGGAGATTCAGCTTTGGTCATCAGTCAGATCAAAGGAGAGTGGGACACTAAGTACCCAAATCTTATCCCTTAGAAAGAACATGTTTTTGACATTGCTACCACATTTTAAGGAGATTACCTTCGAGCATTTCCTGCGAGAAGAAAATCAGCTAGCAGACGCTCTAACTACAATGTCATCTATGCTTAAATTTAAATGGGATAACAAATCTCCCCAGATCACCATCGAATGAATGTATGAACCGGCACACTGTCACGAGATTAATACTGAAGAGGTAGTGGACCAGCCTTGGTTTCATGAAGTCAAGAGGTAGCTCAAGGCTCAAGAATATCCAGAAGGAGCTTCAATCAATGATAAGAATTTCTTAAGGAGATCTCTGCTAAGTTCTTCCTGAGTAATGGCATCCTGTACAAACGTAATCATGACTCCATTCTACTTCGGTGTATGGATAAGGTTGAAGCGGAAAGGATCATGGCTGAATTACATGAAGGTACTTCTGGCACTCACTCCAGTGGGCATACGATAGCGAAGAAAATCCTACGGGCAGGCTATTATTGGTCTACCATGGAAGCAGATTGCTATCAACACTCTCGGATCTGTCATAAGTGTCAAATTTATGCTGATAAGGTGCACGTACCTCCGGTTCCTCTAAATGTATTGACGGCTCCTTGGCCCTTTTCTATGTGGGGAATTGATATGATTGGAGAGATTAAGCCTACAACCTCCAATGGACACCGCTTCATCCTGGTGGCCATTGACTATTTTACCAAGTGGGTTGAGGCAGCTTCCTTCACTTCCGTTACAAAGAACGTTGTTGCCCGCTTCATCAAGCAAAATCTCATTTGCCGATACGGTATCCCAGAAAGGATCATCACTGACAATGGTACAAATCTTAACAACACTATGATCACCGCCTTGTGCGAGCAGTTCAAAATTCAGCATCATAATTCTTCTCCCTACCGATCAAAGATGAATGATGTTGTCGAAGCTGCGAATAAAAAAATTAAAAAGATCATACAAAAGATGACAGTCACGTACAAAGACTGGCATGAGATGTTACCATTCGCTCTCCACGGGTACCGTACCACGGCTCGCACATCAACCGGGGAAACACCCTATTCTTTGGTTTACGGCATGGAGTCTGTCTTGCCTATTGAGGTTCAGATCCCCTCCCTGAGGATTATGAAGGATGCAGGTTTGAATGAAGATGATTGGATCCAAACTCGACTTGATCAACTGAACTTAATTGATGAAAAGAGACTTACTGCTGTTTGCCATGGTCAAATGTATCAAAAACTGATGATCAAGGCTTTCAACAAAAAAGTCAGACGCCAAGTATATCAAGTTGGAGATCTAGTGATCAAACGTATCATCTTGTCACAAAGTGATCCCAGGGGAAAATGGACTCCTACCTATGAAGGACCATTTGTAATCAAGAACATATTCTCCGGTGGGGCAATGATCTTGACCACCATGGACGACGATGACCTGCCACACCATACGAACGCGAACATAGTCAAAAGATACTACGCATAAGAGACCCTCTAGGTTGACACACCTAGGCAAAACAAGGGCATCCCGGCGAACCAAAACGGTTCGGGCAAAAATTAGGGATAAAATAAAAAAATCTGTACACCCGGCAAGTTGAAAATCCGAAAGGGCGATTTAGGCAAAAAAGGGTTTCCCAGTGGACTGAAAACCCGAAAGGGAGGTCCAGGCAAAAGTTAGGGAATTAAAGCGTATGAATATGTCACGTCGGATCACTTCACGGACAACCTTTGACTTCCACTGACAAACTCGGAGTTTCTGATCAATTCAATCATCTTCGGATGGAGCGACAAATAGACAAGATATTCAGAGATATAAAGGCTATAACAGAATGGGAACCCCATGAGATTATTACACATAGCTATCTTTCTTTGTATAAATTTTTCTTATGGCACCATTCTCTTACTATAATGTTTGTCTCCTTTGTACAAAAATACTTACTCAAAGTCAATACAAAGATATCCCTTTGAAAGTGTAAAAACTATTTGTCTTTTTCTTTACTCTTGTGTTTTGTTTGCAAAAACGTCCAATGATTCATTGATGAAAATATGCATTTGAACATAATTACTGTTTACAAATAAACAAAATGAGAAAGACAATTACTGATAAGTTGAAAGGACAAGAAAACGTATCTAGGCTATTCCATAAGTAATCCCCACAGTACGTCATTTGAATCCCCAGCGGAACTAAAACTTCAAATTATTAATCCCTAGTAGAAATCGTCAAATTTCTGAAAATTCCCCAAGCAGATCTTATAAGCAGTACATGGCATTGCCCTTACAATGGAATTTACTTCTCTCAACAAGAGTTCGTCAGTACTTCAATTTCAAGACATGGAAATTCAACATATCCTCAGCAGCATTCAAGGATTTATTTTCCTCAATCAAACAGCAATGCAGCAAATCAGCTTACATGCGCATGCATTGCATCCATATATCATAAACATTGATAAAACAAATACATTGCATCATACATTTCATGCAACATAACTTTGTGTTTCAGATAACATTTTACCCTTTTCAGGATAAGATTAACAGCTGCCATTAACAATATGTAATTAGATACAATACGGATATGCTCCAGACACGGATGCCATTCTGTTACTCATTCAGATTTCAACTTTCAGATACAGTACGGATATGCTCCAAACACGGATGCCATTCTGGTACTCATTCAGATTTCAACTATCAGATACAGTTTAAATACGCTCCAGACACGGATGCCACTCTGATACTCATTCAGATTCAACTTCAGATACAATACAGATACACTCCAGACACGGATGCCATTCTGATACTCATTCAGATTCAACTTTCAGATACAGTATGGATACGCTCCAGAAATGGATGCCATTCTGATACTCATTCAGTTTCAGTCCCCAGATACAGTATGGATATGCTCCAGACATGGATGCCATTCTGATACTCATTCAAATTTAGACTTCAGATACAGTACGGATATGCTCCAAACGTGGACGCCATTCTAATACTCATTCTTTCGGCTTACAACTTACAGCTCAACAAACATTCTTTGATGGAATCTACAAGCCCATATCTAACAAGATTCTATCACTTCTCCAAATGGCATCTTTAAGCCCATTCCCTAAACTACACATCGTCGAGTGCAAATTTATGGGCACTCTAGTGTCCAATCATCTTTCACCTTTGAGTCACGAATGGCAAAGCTCACTAATCTAACTCCTCAGGTTTAAGAAGATTGAATAGGGGAAGCTGTTGTACCCCAAGATTTTCCCTCTCACTTATCAAAATTATTCTCACAAGATCTCTTTGACTCAAAACTGGATTAGGATTTGGTCAGCTCAAGACATCTCATCTTACACAGTTAACCCAGAATTAGGGTTTGAGTTTGCACAAGGATTCTTGGACTATCAATACTTCATATAATTTTAAAACATAATTATGGACCCCTAAGATTACTCATGACAAGTTTCAAGCCTTGAACCCCATTTTTGATCAGTCAATTGGACAGTTGACCTAAAAGTCAGATGTATTGGAAAAAAATTCAACCATGGCCAATTTACAGTCAAACTTAATATTTTTTGATCCACATCAACATTCTAGACTCATAGGTAACATTTGATCAAGTTTGGATCACAATTCCTCAAGAAATTTGATCAAATCATCAAAAGGGCAAAATGGTTAAAATTAGGGTTTTGACTAAGAAAGGGCAATTTCTGATTTTTGACCTAGCAAATGACCAATTGAGTTGAATCATGATTCCAAGGATTCAATTGCATCATCTTGACCTAATTATATGGTTCAAAACATTGCAATTTCATTGGGTTGACAGATGAAATTTGCAGTCAACTGATGAAAAGTCAATTGTATTCTGAAAAGTCAAACTTTGACTTTTTGGTCAAAATCAAGTGCCAAGGATCATAATTCATCAAAACATGTCAAAATGTGAAAATTGTTCATCAAGGAATCAAGTATTGAAGATTTGATTTTAAAATTTGAAATTTTCTTAACTTAGAAATTTTTCTAAGTATAGAAAATTTCTTATTTTTTCTCAACTTTAAGCCATTTTTTCACCATAATACAAGATGTTTCAAAGGAAGTTCCCATATGAAAGTTGTATACCTCCATGAAATCTACAACTTTGCTTCACACATTTTTCCCTAAAGATGCTTGGATCTCAAGATATAATTTTATGAACACATGACCATGAACAAAAATAACTTAGTGAAAATTTGCCCTAATTTAGGCAGGTTTTTGACCCAACTTCATGGAAATTTTTCACCTAGTTCCAATGGGAATATTGAAATGCATTTCAAATATGAGTTATATAGCACATTTCAAGCTTTAGAAAATCTAAAATAACTCCTTGAGATCATTTTTTAGTAGGGAGAATCGAAGAGATGAAGTTGGAAATTTCTCACTTTGAATTCAAGCCATTTCATGAAGAACAAATTTCAAATCAGTACCTATGCTTCCTAATCCATGCTTTACAGGTCCCAAACTTGTTTCTCACTTCATAATTTAATGCTTACTCAGTTGACAAAGCTTTAATCCAAGACCTAGAGTCTTTATCCAAGTTGTAATTCCATAAATGGCACAAAGTTGCCATTGCCATTTTGGAAAAGTTCACTTTTGCAACTTTCCAATTCTTGAGCATTGAACCTGTCTTCTCTACACATACAAGTACTACAGACCTAAGGAAACTTGTATAGAGCTCATACAAACTCCAAGCAAGCCAATATAAGCAGGTAGAGACTTGTCCCTTCACTTTGCTTCAAAAGCAAGAAAGTGTGCAAAAAGGCTACAACTCAAGGATCTGTTGAAGAGCTGACTTGAAACCTTTTTCATACTAATACACAAACATATTACACTTGAGCAGACGATTGAAAGAGGCCTGAAACACTCCAAAACTCTGTATCACCAAAAAACTGTCAAAACTTGCAGTTTGTGCATAAGCTTAGCAATCCACAAATTGGCTCGCACGTTTCAAGTTTCAATCATCCAAACACTTTACCTACTTCATATCTAAGTGATTCAGACCATCATCCTTGCACTTTAACTCTTTCTCCGTCATCTGCCAGTTTTGTTTTCCAACTTCACAGGTTGACTTGGATAGAGAGTTTCAGATACTTTCAAAGCAAGGTAAGGGTTGGAACACACTCAAGGAGGTTCAAGCAAGCTAAATCAACCTTCAGGCCTTCCCAAATCCCACTCAAACTCCATTCACGATCTCAACTGAAAGAGGTAAGAATCTCAATTTCTATCTCTTCATATAGACATCCATTGGCCACCATTTGTGAATAAATAATATAGATATCATTACTACGAAGTTGTACATATATATAACTTGAATTTATTTGGCCTGAGTTGAGAGAATTTTGAACTTGAAGTTCCTGGAAAAATTAGGTTTAAATTTATGACTTTTAAAATTCGTTTTGATCTTTGATTGTTAGCTTACATGATTTACATGGTTGAAATCATGGTAATGAGTACTACTATTTTCATGTTGGAAGTTTTCATTTTCATGGAGAAATAAGAAAGTTACAGAGCTTCTGGCCAGCTTGAGGAAGAAGATGAAGTACAGGGCAAGGACATCGTTTGTGTTATGTTTTTGTTGTTTTATATAAATCAACGGATATATAGCCACCCCAGTGGCAAGGTAGCGCGCCGGTGAGGCCCTTGTCATGGGTTCGAACCTTGGCGATACCTTTTGTTTTTTTCCATATTTTTCCATTTCCATTTTTTTGCTGTTTTGCAGGATGGGCTTGTTTCTTTGAGCCTTAGTGTTTTTGCTAACATATTACTCCCTGTCTCCTTACAGCACCCCTGGCCCATCTTTATTATTTATTTGTTTTATTATTTTTTTTATTAAATATTTTTCTTAAATACAAAAAAATCATAAAAAACATAAATATGATAAATATTTCATTTTATTTTATTTTACTTTATTTTCACATAAAAATATATTTTCATTTTCGATATATACTAATTATCTTTCTTAAAATAAACTTGTAAAAAATAAATTAAACTTAGATATATTTTTATCCTTTGTTTTTACACTTGTAAATATTTATTTTTGGCATATAAAAAGACTAAATATTTTCACCAAATATTACTTATTATTTTAATACAAAAAAATACACAAAAAGATAATACTTAAAGAGCTTTACTTTAATTTAGAAATTAGGGTTAACCCCTTTTTAAGAATTAATTTCTTTCTCTTAAATTCTTAGGATTAGGTCAAAATTATTTTGCATATAAAACAAAAAAAAATCATTTTCTTGCATTTTTATGTATCTTTGCATATTTAAATTGTCTTGTACATGATTTATTCCATTACTTGTACAAATTAGATTTGGTTGTAATAGCTTAATTATATATAAATTATTGCAAATACCCATTCATAATTTGTATTCCCCCCTCCCATAAAAATATTGTAATAGCGTAGGACATTTAAATTTCGCAATTTACTGCTTTATATACCATGCTAGTAATTAGGGTTTGTATGGCAAGATCAAAACAAAACAAATAGAAAACCCTAATACAAGACAAAATCAAGGCATGAAAATAACACACTTGCACACAAGAATCCTTAGGGTTTCTCCACTTGGTTGCCTTATACAAAAAATGACCATATTACGCATGCGAAGTATCTTGGTAAAACAACCAAATATGAGATCATAGTCCCTCGATGACGCTATTCAAAATTGCCTTACAAAATGATTTTGGTCCCTCAAAAAATGCTAAGATACTTTGCAACATTGCTAATTATGGTTATACGATGACCCACGCCCGTCCCATTTACATCCAAAGATAGGGTTGCTTACCAAATCAATGGTAAGACAACAATGTCAAAGGAATAGGAAATGCACAAGAAAGACATTTGAGTAGGTAGATTACTTCTAGTTACTTGCTCTATTTTCAAACAACTATCCTTGATATTTTCAAAACAAACACACACATTTCCAAACATTTTACGAACATTGAAAACATTTTCGAAAAGACAAACATATTTGTATACATTCTTACGAACGAGAATCATTACAAAGATTGCCTAAACAATGGCCTCTTTTACAAAATACTTTCAAAAACCACACAAAGCACAATTTCAAAACAAAAAGCAAGTGATTTAGCAAGTAACTAAGAGCCCATGGAAAACCATGGATGAAAAGGGTGCTAATACCTTCCCTTTTCATAATCTACCCCCCGAACTCAAGAAACAATCTCAAAGGTCTTTCCTGTGCTTTTTCACCTTTCCTTTTGGATAAAAGAAAAGTCGGTGGCGACTCTTGCAAACTGCAACATTTGCGATAAAACACAAAACCCTCAAGTCAGTTCTCCCACCGTATCACAGTGTGCTGGCAATTTCAAATTTTTAAAGCTTGTTTTATAATATATTTATTGGGGGCATTTCATAACCGTATGAAACAGCCACCCCAGTGGTGAAACAAGCGTGTGTTAACCTTAGCGACCTGGATTCGAGCCCCAGTGGTACCCTTTTATTTTTCACATATTTGTTCTTTCAGATCCAGTGAAAACAAGTCTAAGGCGCACATAACGTACCTCATATCTTGACCATCAGATCTCAAGATTCCAGATCCAGCACTCTAGACAGCCAGGACCATGGTGTACCTTTTGAGTTCATCCTCACTGGATCATGTAGGCACCTGGACTCATTGTTTTGGGCCTAACCTTTTTTCTTTTCACCCCCCCCCCCCCAATTTATTTCACAAACGCAGGCCCATTGGATTCTTTTTTTGTTTAGTTTTAAATTTATTATTATTATTTTTAATCATTTTTTAAAAATCAGAATAATCATAAAAATCATTAAAAAATAGATTTAGGTTTTAATTAATTAATTTAATTTTCATAAATAAAACTTAATTTAATTTTATCACGTTTTGTTTTATTGTTTTAATTAGTTTGAAAATTAATTAGAATTAGGGTTTATACTATAAAATATTTTCTAAATAAAAAATCAATATCATTTTCTAACAATTAGTTTTATTTTTTATTAAAATTAATTTAGACTTAGTTTTTTTAATTAAGTTAACTAAATTAGCTTTCTTTTTAATTAATTAAATTAATTAACTTTTTTTTTCATTTATTATTAAATTTAATTTAGTTTCTTTAGGTTTTTACTAAACTTTTTTTATTGAAAATTAATCAAATAATTAGGTTAATCATCAAACTTTTTTCTATCAAAAAAATCACAAAGCAATTTCCTTTCTCTTTTCTTTATTTTACATTTTTCGCGTATTTTTTTATTTCACATTTTTCCAATTATTGTAACTGCTCAATAGTCTGTAATAGCTTTAATTAGGATTTACTTTACTTTTCATCCATATTCATAAATTTGTACCCCCATTCCTGAAGCCTTGTAATAGCGTAGTGTGATCGGTGGATTTAGAACTGACTGTTTAACGCTGGTTCGCGAAATGTCGCGGAAGCAAGAGTCGCCACCGTCTTTTATGTTCTCCAACATGGAAAGGACAAAAGCACATCAAAATTCCTTTTCGAGATGTTTCTCGGTTCAGGAGGTAGATTTATAGAAAGGGAAGGTGTTAGCACCCTTTCTATCCATGGTTATCCATGGGCTCTTAGATACTTGCTCATTGTGTTTTCAAAAGTGTTTGCTTTTCAAAGTGTGAGTGGGTTTGAAAAAGTTTCGTTTAAAGATTTCAGAATGACTCTTGTATCAGTCCTCAAGAGTGTTTGAAAAATTGTTTTGAAAGCTTTTAGAAAGTGTCAGTGTGAAAAGATTTTCGTTTTGTTTTTTAGAAGAGAGCAAGTATCTACGAGTCATCTACCTACCCTAAGGAATTAGGTTGTGTAAATGTCCTTAAGGTAGTGCCATCCCACCATTGAGAGGTAGGTAGCACCACCGTTGGAGGTGTTCGGGTCAATTCGAGTTTAGGGACAGTGTGGTCACCGAAGCAACAGTTAGGACACCTTAGAAGCTACCCTTATACCATTGATCCTTTTTTATTCCGAGGCAACCGTTTCGAGGCAACTGTTTTGAGGCAACCGTTTCGAGGCAACTGGATCATGGACATAAGGACTTACTAAAACGTCCTATACTTGACGACCACGTTTCGAAGGTAAGGCAACATGTGAGGCGTACCCTAAGAGTGGTGTGTGAATTTGTGTGTTATTTTCATGTTAATATTTGTCTTTGATCATGGCATTTGTGAGCTACGAGTTATTTTTAATCAACCATACATTCTTTCATGCAATTAGGATTTAAAAGTGCAGAAATTTAAATGCGGAAAGTAAAATCCTACGCTATTACAAGGCGCGGGTCTATACATCGCCAAATTACAAAGACCCGTTTGAATAAAAAATGCGGAAAGTAAAAGACCTAATTACTATTACAAGGCTTGAGCAGTTACATAATATTCGAAAAAGAAAATAAACACGCGAAAAGAAATTAGAATCGAATGTCCAAGGGCGTTGGACCCTTTTGAGGAATTAAATGAAATTAAAAGGCTAATTAATTATTTAATTAAGAAAAGAAATTGTTTTTTATGTTTTTTGTTTTATGAAAATAAAGAAAATTGAAAATCAAGAGAAACCCTGATTCTAAGTTGTTTTTAATTATTAATGAAAAATATTAAAGTTTAACCTAATTTACTAAATAATTAATGTACATGTTTATTTACAAAATATTTAGTAATTAATAATAATAATGATGAGAAAATTATTTATTAAAAAAAGAAAAGATGAAAAGGTCAAAAACCCTAATTCTACTTATTTTCATTTATTAAGAAAAACATTAAAGTTTGAAACCTAATTTACTAAATTAATGGTTAGAGTTTATTTACAAAATAAATTAATAGTGAATTAAATATTAATTAAACATATTTTAGTTTCTGATTTTTTTTATTATGAAAATTAATTTATGAAATTAAAGAAAACTATTTAAAAAAACGATTAAAAGAATAAAAAGGAAAATCAAATAAAAAATAAAAATGATGCAAACCATGGGGGTATCAGGCCCATTTAGGAGGTGAATTGGAGTGGTTTGGCCCAAGAACATGAAGCCTGTTTGACCTTTCCTGGTTGAGTGCATGTGGGTTGACTAGCGTGTACCATGGACTGCATTCAATGGCCCTTGGATTGATCATCAGGGGCGCGTGGCAAGACTGAGTGTGAGCGTGCATGGTGAGCCTTTTGATGAACACTGCATGGAAGCACATTAGGAAGGAAAATATGAAATATGTGGGGGACCTGGGAATCGAACCCAGGTCCCAAGGCTTGCAACGCATGTCCACTACCAACTGAGCTGCTGTACGCGTTTGTTATTTGGATAGGTAAAGAACATAATATACAAAAATGTTAGTTAATGCTGTAAACAAAAAATCATGCGCCAGTATTTGAATCCCCCTATCATGTAATGACACGCATGCTTCTTCTTCGTTTGTATACCTGCAACATAAGCAAATAGCGGGGGTTTTAAACCCCCACAAAAACAAAGGCCAAAAAATAGCGATTAGAGCATGCTGTAATATAAAAAGGGCGCGAGGTCATGGTTTGTCTCGTCTTTAGGTCACGAATTCAATGGCATAGGTTTTAAGGGCCAATTTTTCCATATGTGAGAACCCCTAATTCGAAGCATCTGAAACCCTAAAACACGTTAATGGTGAATCACGATACAGGGCCTGATAATGCAATTGAGTTATGTCATTAGCTTCAGAAGGTTAATATTAGTATAAATCACTCAAGAAAAATGATTAAAAGTGCATGAATCATGATGTGGAATTCAAGAAATTGTTGCAAACCGTATGGCCTGTATTCTATGATTCTTGGCACGTTTTGATTGATTCTTGATTGCAAAAGCTTCCTGGATGCTTAGGCAACGTGCTGGAATCCCTTAAAAGCTTTGAATTATCCTCTAACTGTGATTTCAGATTTCAACTTTTGGTGGAAATTTTGCAATTTGGTTCTTCTCTTTTGAGCAGTTTTTCGTGTGTATGAGCATTAGGTTATGTTGTGCCTTTGTATCTGAATGGAATTAGGTCAAAAAACCAAGCCCAAAGTCCATGAATTAATGATTTTGATATTTGATTTCCAATCATGTAAATCCAATCTTTTTCAATCTTTTTGCCCTGAAACTCTTGCCAATTGTGGAAGATATTGCCTTGTTAATTGATGCACGAAATATTTAGCTCATAATGAGTGAATTTGCTGCACAAAAAGATTTGAAAAGTATTATTTGATATTTTTTCATATTTAAATCTAATTAAATGAATTAATATGAATAAAAATTCAATTAATTAATTAAAAATAAGAAAATAAATCCCTTTGAGCTTAATGGATCGTGCATAGCCTTTGGGTAATGATTCATGGAAGAATTTGAGGCCCATTAGCATTTTTGAAGCTTTTGAAGCAAAGTTGACTTATCAAAATTCCCAAAAATTTCCCAACTTCTCCAAGGCATATCTTGCTCAATTTTGAAGCTATGATCATGTTCTTGGACATTTTGGAAAGGTCTTGAAGTCCTCTAACCAATGCATTTGGTCCCATGTCATTTTGATTTACCAATCTCAAGTTATGGTCTTTGACTTAAAGTGCCTTTTTGTTGACTTTTGAAAATGACCTATAATGTTGAAATTGATAACTTTTTGTGAGAGCATTTCTTGGACTTGGAGTGTGAATATGAGTTGTAGGAAATGTCACCCTCTTAAAAATGAGCTTTGGATGGGATTTTTCTGACAAACCATGAAGAAGTTATGCCCTGGTCAATTTGCAGTTGACTTTTCAGCTGTCCAAAAATAGAAACTTTTGCATCTTGAGACCTTTTGAGCCATGCTTTGAGAAATCATGATCAAGAATTGATCAAATGATGTTTGTGGCTTCAAAATAAGATGTTGACCAAAATTTTTGACTTTTGACTGTCAAATGACCATTTTGCCTCTGCAGTTGACTGTAGGGCAATTGGGGTTTTTGACTGTGCAATTTGATGCTGTGAGTCTTGAAACGTGGCATATGGATGCTTGACAATATTTATAGGCATGTGGGACTTGTTTGGACCCTTGAAAACTTCAATTTCTTTGCAAGAACCAAAACCCTAATTTTGATTGTGTTAGGAGGCAATTGGACTGTGCAACCTTTGAGAGATTTTGAGTCATCTGGAGATTGATCTTGACAAATCTTGAAGAATATGGGAGGGAAAATTTTGGGGTACAACACGTAGAACATTTAATTTCCGCAATTTACTGCTTTCCTTGTTACTGTTAGTTTAACAGGATTGTATGGCAAGACTAAAAGCAAACATTAGAAAATCTAATCTCAAGACAAATACTTGAAATCCTCACTTTTCACACACGCACCTTTAGAGTTACCCTCACTTGTTACCTCATATTTAAACAGCCATGTCCCTCGAACGTGAGATGCTTTAGCAAAGACCCTCGATTAAAAGATCACAGTCCCTCGATGACCCTTCGATGACCCTTCGATGCTGCCTTCGGTAAACGATCTTAGTCCCTTACGACAATTGCTAAAGTGTCCTACGAGTTACCTTCTATGAGTGTACGATGACCCGTGCATGTCCCTCACATCCAATGATAGGGATTCCTATTAACTAATAGTAGGGTAGCACCATCTAAAGGAGGAGGAAAAGAACAAAGACTTTTTGAGTAGGTAGAGCACTCGTAGTCGCTTGCTCACAAACTTTTCATATTTTCACAAAACAACACTTTTTTTCATAAATATTTTCACAAAACAACACTTTTTTTCATAAATATTTTCAAAACAAATGTTTTGTATACATTATCAAACGATACGAGAATCATTACAGAATTGTTGCACTTAGGCATTTTCAAAATATTTTCAAGCATACACAAGCATAAAATATTCCAAAAGAGAGCTAGCAATTAAGAGCCTGTAGATAACTACGAATGAAAAGGGTGCTAACACCTTCCCTTTTCATAACCTACCCCCCGAACTCAGAAAATTATCAAAGGTATTTCCTGTTATTTTCACCCTTTCCTTTATTGGATAAAAGAAAAGTCGGTGGCGACTCTTGCTATCCGCAACATTTGCGATAAAACGCAAACTCAAAAGTCAGTTCTCCCACCGTATTACACCATATATTGTCTGATGTGGGACTCTTAACATCCCTTCTCACGCCTAACCTAGGAATTATGTCTGGAGCATGGAACTAAATGGTGGGTGGCCCAATGGATATTAGATGAGGCTCTAATACCATGTTGAATTAGGATAGACTAAGAGACCTTTAGGTTAAACCGTGTGTTTTAAAAAGCCCTACAAAGAATTTATCATATATAGAGAGATTATAACTAATGCTATGATATATTCGATGTTGGACTATTCTGCATACAAATATTCTTAACACTATATATATATATATATATATATATATATATATATATATATATATATATATATATATATATATATATATATATATATATATATATATATATATATATATATATATATATATATATATATATATATCAACATATGTATTTATAGTTTTGGAAATTTAGGGCAAAAATGAATTTTTCGTAATTAAAAAGATTTGAAAAATTGACCAAAACAATCAGTATGTGTCGTCGTATAAATTGTATGTATCGACACATACGCTAAGTTTAAGCTGTATGTGTCGACTTGAATGAAGGTATGCATCGATCGAAGCAAGTAAGAGGCTACATGCTTTAAAATAACAGTAAATATGTCAACCTCAAATTCGTATGTGTCGACACATAAAATAAGAATTTCTGCAATTTCATAAATGCTTTAATATGTGTCTACCTATGAAATACATGTGTCGACCAGAGCCTTCCAGAGGCTACATGCTTCGAAATTGAGTTGCATGTGTCGACCTGAAAATCGTATGTGTCGACACATGCAATGAAAATTTATGCAGAAACTTGTTTTTCATGACTTGGATCAATTTCAAAATATTTTTTAATGGTTCCTAAGACCCCTAACGCAAAGGAGTGCCACAAGACATAGGGATACCGTTCAATATGCATAAATGCTAGCTTTTCCCAGTTTTGACATTATGCAAAACATATAATGACGAAGTTGTAATCACAAAGCATTTAAGGAATTTTGCTTGGAGTGGAGATGTGAATTAAAGGAAGTTGGTAATAGACTCTTGGAAAATTGTTTAACCTCTAACGTATAGTGGACACCTTGGCCTAAGGCTTCTAGTATCTCTTAATGAAGTGGCTAATCTAAAATTGGGTTAGGAATTGATGAATTCCAGTTGCCAGTGGGCAGGCTTTTTGAGATATAGGATTTAGAGAAATTGTTATTGCATTAAACATCACATATTACCTTATATTTGGATTGGCATAAAGTATCAATTTCACATTACTTTCTCAAATTCCATATGAGTTGTTTGATCTGGATCCAGGATAAACCTCTAGTTGGATGATTAAGGTGCATGGTCTCTTGGGGATCTTCTCAATATCCCTCATAATCTGCAACTCAAGTTAAAGGAAAAAGTAGAAGATATCATTTCAAACAGTGTATGGTGTATAACATAAGATATTCAATCTTATATTCTAGTGATCCACAATCTGGTTCAAGACATTGTCATTCCTATAGTTAAAATTGATTATATATTGGTTTGGAAATATCCAAACTCGGGTATTGTCACTATTAAAGAAGCCTACAACTTCATATAAGTCCCCTCAGGTATTCTGACTATTATAGGAGGGATATTGAGAAGATCCCCAAGAGACCATGCACCCTAATCATCCAACCAGAGGTTTATCCTGGATCCAGTTCCAACAACTCATATGGAATTGGAGAAAGTAGTGTGAAATTGATACTTTATTCCAATCCAAATAGAAGGTAATATCTGATGTTTAATGCAATAACCATTTCTCCAAATCTTGGATATCAAAAAACATGCCCACTGATAGTTGGAATTCATCAATTCCTAACCAAATTTTATTTTATCCACTTCATTAAGAGATACTAAAAGCCTTATGCCAATGCGTCCAATATCTGTTAGAGGTTAAACCATTTCCCAAGAGGCTATTACCGACTTCCTTTGATTCACATCTCCACTCCAAGCAAAATTCCTTAAATGCTTGTCCAAATCTTGCAGAAGACTAAAAGGCCAATAATAGATGGTGATATAGTAAGTGAGAATACTATGTATAACACTATTTAAAATTTGAATTCTTCCAGTAAAAGAAAAAAGAGCTTCCTTCCATCAAGAAAGCTTTTTTAAAATCTTGTCCAGATCTGGTTGGAAGTGGATTGGCTTTGGTCTGCCTTTAAAAATTGGGACTCCCAGGTAAGTGAAACAGAGGGATCCTATATTGAAACCAAAATTTGATGAAATATTGAGAAGCCCGGAGTGGCAAATAGATCACCCAAGAACACTTGACTTTTGGGGATTTATAATTTGGCCATACTTGAAGAAGAAGAAGCGAGCTAATACTTGCAGGTTGGTAGGGGATCTAGTGCAAAAAATCATTACATTATCAACATATAAAACATGTGATGGTATATGATTGTTCCTAGTTACTTTGATTAGACCGAGGTTGCATGGAGTGACTAAATTAGTGATGTTGTGCTCAAAACTTCTTCAGCAAGATTAAAAAAGAGAGGAGACAAGGGTGAAAGGATTTAAGAAGGATTTTTAAAAAAATCTATCCTCTTAGCGGAACAAATCCGATGAACGGGTCTTGGTGAAATCATTAATCACAAATTAATCTAACCAAAATAAGGATTCAAGAATTATCTTTTGAAGTATGCTTTATCTTTGATCACAAACAACGAAAGATATCGGCGTATCTACGTAGCCCACACGAGTATAAAATAGAACACGGTGCTAGCCGTTTCTTGTGCTGAGAAAACTGACAATTAGTTTTGGTAGGGGAAAGAGCTCCTCTATTTATAGAGAGGTTTTGAAAGCGCTTTTTTTGGCCTTTAAAAGCGCTTAAAAGCGCTTTCTAAGGTGGCGCTGCTATAGGTTTTAGCAGCGCTTTTTGTTTAATGAAAAGCGCTTTCGTAGGTCTACTTATGACAACGCTTTTTCTAAAAAGCGCTCTCTTAAGTACCCTTATGGAAGCGCTTTTTCTAAAAAGCGCTCTCTTAAGTAGGCTTTTGGCAGCACTTTTTTCTAAAAAGCGCTCTCTTAAGTAGGCTTTTGGCAGCGCTTTTTTATGAAGAAGCGCTTTCATTGGTGGCGCTTTTTTTCTGGAAAAGAGCTTTCATAGGTTGTCTTTTAGCAGCGCTTTTTCTTGGAAAAACGCTGTCATATGTTTACCTTAGACAGCGCTTTATGTGAAAAAGCGCTGTCATAGGTCTACCTATGAAAGCGTTTATCTCCAAAAAGCGCTTTCATAGGGTGTTTTTTTTAGAGGTATAATTTATATAATTCATATACCTGCATTGTTTGCAGCATATTATTTATATAAACCAGTTGCCATAACCTGTAATTCATAAACAGCGGTAATGCATTGTAATCCAAAATATATATACACCATTTTTGTACCTCAAATTATATATAAATCATTGTGTTGTACCCCAAAATTTGTCCTCTCTTTCTTCAGAAAATCATCTTGGATTTTCAAAGTCCCTCTGAAACAAATCCAAGTCCAGAACTGTCATTGTTGCCCAAGCAGACCATTTACAAGAGCAAGGTGATCACACAAGCTCTGAAGACAACATTTTTATCTTGAGAAAAAAAATCAAATTCTAAGTACTTGGAATTTTTCTCTAAAAAAATGATGAGTATTTAAGAAGAAATCAACGCTTCAGAACTTCTGGACCAAACTCCAGATAGAAATGGTCAGAAGTTGCAAGCTTGGTGCAGTAAGAAGTTGGCTCTTCAGCAGCTACATCAGCTCAATCAGAAGTTGTAAACGTGGTTCAATACGTAAGCCTCAGACAGAACATGGCTCTTTCAGCAGTTACGCAAGCTCAGCCAGAATTTGCTAAAGGAATGCAAAAGAAGCAAGGAAGTCTGAAGGCTCTTTCAGAAGATGCTGAAATTAGAAGATGAAAAGGTCAGAAGAGTGGGTGTTACACTGATACAGAATCTGTAAGCCCAGAAGCAAATCCAAGGAACGTATCAGAAAATCAGGAGAATCCCCAGAGTTTGCTAAAGACAACAGGAAGCCAAGGCCAGAGCATGGTTCACGTTGTTCTTGTTGAAACAGAACTGCTGGTTCAAAGTTTGTTTCTATTTACCAGAATATTGATATTGATAAGTCTCATCACCATTTAATGCTCATTAATGCTCCCAACCACTCCTGAACATTCATCCAAGTAATCCCTTCACGTGTGGCTTGGAAAACGCCTTTATGCAGGTTCTGGCATGGGTCTACACGCCACCGTCCACCTAAGAGGTCACTTCTCTCCAATCCACGCCTGCTGCTGCAGCCTAGGCTGAAGGCTATCTGTTATCACAACTTCCCAGGAATTTCTGTCAAAGAACAATTCAAACTCTGTTGGCGCTTTAATGTTCAAAGAAATCCACAAGAGTTTTGCCTATAAATAGAGAATCATTGTCCACTGAAAAGAGGCGTTCAAGAAACAGAAAAATTGCTAAGATAGAAACAGAAATCTTTAGCAAGAAAGTGTTGTGAAACTCTGCCAAAATCTCTAGTGTTTCATAACTTTGAAGTTCTTACCTTCAAACTTCATCAAATACCCAATTTTTCTTTGTGAACCAAAAATACCCTTTTCAAACTTCTGACCCTATATACGCATACACCTTCACCTACCCTTTTCAAAAAGAATCTGTCCAAAATACCATCAGAGCCAAAAGCTAGCTTTCATCCACAATTTTTTTTCCAACAGCCAGGTAAGCACCTGCTGACCTTCATCACGCTGCTAAGCATCATCAGCTGTGCATGCTCAAATAAACATAATGTAAATATCATGTTGTTGCTGTTTATCTTCTGAGGATTTTCACACCTCAGAACATTCTGAGCCAGTGTAGAACCTGCCTGTGACCTTGTTGGTCCTGCCCTCTGAAACACTTTGACATTTGCTGGAGCTGTTCCAAATATGTTTCCTGTTTTGTGGAATAATAACGAAATTGCAGATGTTCTGATTAGTACAGGGAAAAGCCAAGTGCTGAATTTGACGTTAGCACATCTGAAGCCTGTTTTACTGTCAATAATATCAGAGCCTCTGAGAGTTATTGTCTTTCCAGCAGGATCAGAACTTGAGATCTCCACTAACAAACTTCTGTCTTGCAGCGCAGGGGGGTCAGAACTTCTGATTTCCCCACTAACAGGTTTCTGTTTTGCAGGTGCCAGGGTCAGAAGTTCTTACTCATACAGTTTAACCAAGAGGTTGATCATCTGGCAGCGGATCTGAGTCAGAACTTCTGATGACCTCTCAGCAGCACGCTGGCTCCCTCTCTCTTTCTCTCTATCTTGTTTTTTGCTATTTTCTTTTTTGTCTATTTTTCTCGTTGAACCCCCCATGTACAAATGTGTATCCCCACTCCCTAATTGTTGTAATAGCGTAGGATTTTATATTTCCGCTTCTTATTGCTAGTAATTAGGATGTGTATGGCAAGATAAAGTCAATGAAATAGAAAATCCTAATTCAAAGAAAAACTCTTGTATGCAATAAAACACACTTGCACACTAACACCCCTAGGGTTACATCCACTTGTTGCCTTAAAAATTGGGCCATGTTACGCATGCAAAGTATCTTAGTAAAACAAACAAAATCAAAAGATCATAGTCCCTCGATGACGCTTTCGAAAGTTGCCTCACAAAAATGATCTTAGTCCCTAAAAAAAAACTAAGATACTTTGCAACATTGCTATCATAGTCTATACGATGACCCACACCCGTCCCGTTCACATCCTAACACAAGATTGTCCACCAAATACAATGGTGGAACAAAATTGTTAAAAGGGTTAAAAACATAGAAAAATCTTTGAGTAAATTTAGGGGTAGACCACTCTTAGTTACTTGATCAAACTTGCAAAAACACTTGCCATTTTTCAAAACACACTCTCAAAACAACTTTCAAAAAACATTGAAGACTTTTCAAAAGACATACACCTTTGTATACATCCCAACATGGATCATTACAAAGGTTGCCACCACATTGGCCTCTTTTTAACGTTTTCAAAACCACACACATAAAGCACCATTCCAAACAATTGAAAATCAAGGCAAGTTGATCTAAGAAAGTAACTAAGAGCCCATGGATAACCATGGATAGAAAGGGTGCTAATACCTTCCCTTTCTATAATCTACTCCCCGAACCCAAGAAAACATCTCAAAGGTTTTTGCTGTGCTTTTTAACCTTTCCTTAGGATAAAATAAAAAGTCGGTGGCGACTCTTGCTCAACCGAAACATTTGCGAAAACAAACGCAAAACCTCAAGTCAGTTCTCCCACCGTATCACACATTGTTATCAGCATTGTAACTCAAAATCAGTCTTATAAAATCAACCCTAACAACAACTAAACCAGTCCTTATATGATTCTCTACTCAATAAAATATTGACACAACTCCTCTTTGGTTTCTTCCAACTGAAGTTTCGTGTAATATGCACATTTGTACTCATCGAAGTACTACATAACAAAACATAATATGCATGATTTAGTTAAAAGTAAAAAATTATATGAAATATCCGAGAAATAATAAAACAAATCCTAAGTTATAAATCCATACCGTGACTGGAATCTCTATTTGATTCAGTTGAATGATTTCTTTGATAAACTGCATAACGAAGTATCCGCAATCTATACCGTTTTGCTGTTGAGGACACTACATAGAAAAACAAATAAGAATATATAGTTGTATTGTTTTATCAAATAGCGTAAATATTATAAGCAAAATAGTGGAAATTAATATACCTGCACTTTGATCCAATTAATGTTGTTTGATTTAGACCGTCGTACCCGAGCTTCTCTTTGACAACAGAATACTTGTATCGCTCTAACAAAATAAAAATATATATATTTAGAACAATGTCACAGAAATAATTAAATACATTAATACACACAAATATTTAGAATAATCTCACTTACGTATCAATCATTAACTTCATATTCGGATAATTTGTCCAATCACCGTCAACCGAATTCAGATAATAGACCACTTCTTTTATAGGATCGATAGCAACCAACAACCAGTGACGTCTATAAATTAAAACAACAGTTTAGAAGAAATTTTTCTACGCAAAAATTACAAATATTAAAATGAACTTAGAATGAAAATCTAACCTTGTAGGAATAGTATTATACGCCCAAAGATATAAGCTTTCTGTACTGCCAGTTGCCATGAATCTTTCTACTAAGTGCTCTCTTACTGATTTCGGTTCCCTACCAATTGTCGCTCCGCTGACACGGGAGGAAGACACAAAATGGAATCTGTTTGACAATTAATTCCCGCGCATCAATTTGTCATATAACAACCTTAAATAAAAACATAATTAATATTATAGTATATTCATTGAAATGTTTAAAAAAGATTTCAGCTAATTACATAATATAAAGATGGGGTTACCGGATGTATGCGTGCATAATACTGACGCCCAATTCTTTATGACAGAAAATCTGTTCCACGTCCTCATGTCCAATTATTTCGGTGCAAGGAAAACCAAAGATACCTTGATCCATATCCATTTGACGAATACCACCATCCATCAAATCTGTTGTTCCCACTATTGTTTCAAGACACTGCCGGTATCGAGGGAAAAATCTAGTAGGCACCCTTTTCTTGGGTTGTACGCCAACGATTTTCTGGCTCACTTGTTGTGACCCATGAAAAGGTACCTAAAAATCATATAAACTCAGTTAAATTATAAAATTATGCAGTTTTTGATTCGGATCATATAATTAACACTTTAAACGTACCTCTTTTGGTGATACGTCAGACTCGTCATGCCACAAAATCCCTTTACCCTTAGATGCGGGTGTTGTAGGAGTCTATAATTACCGTGGAAATAACTGAGGTCAGAACTGACAGTTGAAGACTTAAAGATTCATAATTGTTTTCAACATACCTGATCATCTATGAAAATGAGGTCCGATGGCCATGCAACAAAAGATCCTATTGCATCTCGCAGCAATGTCGTCTCAGCAACAATGTCAGGTACCGGCAGCAACGCATCCATATCTAAAGCAATGTCAATCGATACTTTCATGTGTCCATCCGGAAGCGGTCTATTATGAAGTAAATCTCCCGAAGTGTTATGGACTTATCCCTTTCCAACTAGTCGATAAGTCGGCGATGATAGGTATAGCTAGCAAGATGAAATGTGTTGTACCCCAAAATTTGCCCTCCTATAATCTCCAAAGTTTTGCCAAGCATCACCTCAAATGGTTCAAAGTCTACTCCAGGGTTGCACAGTTCAAACACCCTCCTAAGCCAGTCAAATTAGGGTTTTGGTTCTTGCAAGGAAGTTGAGGTTTTCAAGGGCTCAATCAAGTCCCATATGCTCATACACATTGTCAAGCACCTACATGTCAAGTTTCAAGGCTCACAAGGTCAAGTTGCACAGTCAAAAGTCCCATTTGCTCAACAGTCAACTGTAGGGGTAAAATGGTCATTTGGCAGTCAAAAGTCAAAATTTTGGTCAACATCTTATTTTGAAGCCACAATCATCATTTTATCAAGTCTTGATCATGATTTCACAAGAATGGCTCAAAAATCATCAAGGTGTCAAAAGTTTCTATTTTTGGACAGCTGAAAAGTCAACTGTAACTTGACCAAGGCATAACTTTTTCATGGTTCATCAGAAAAATCCCATCCAATTCTCATCTTGAAGGGGAGGACATTTCCTACAATTCATCTTCACATTCCAAGTCCAAGAAATGCTCTCACAAAAAGTTATCAATTTCAACATTATAGGTCATTTTCAAAAGTCAACAAAAAGGCACTTTAAGTCAAAGACCATAACTTGAGATTGGTAAATCAAAATGATATGGGACCAAAGACATTGGTTAGAGGACTTCAAGACCTTTCCAAAATGTCCAAGAACATGTTCATAGCTTCAACATTGAGCAAGATATGCATTGGAGAAGTTGGGAAATTTTTGTGAAATGGCCAAAGTCAACCATCCTTGAAACTTCATTTTTGACAAAAAGGGCCCACTTTTTCCACTTGATTCAGCTTTTCCATGCCTCCCACGTGTCCCATGATTTATTTCAAGAATAAAAATTAATTTTTCTATTTTTGTTTAATTTTATTTGATTTAATTCATTTTAAATCTTTAAAATTCAAATAAAAATCAAGAGAATTAATTAGGGGATATTTTGTGGTTTGAATAGCTTTGATACACCATAATACACATACCAATTTCGTGCAAGACCTATTCCAAGCATGAAATTCAAATTTGGAGCAAAAAAGGCAAGTTGTTCAATGGTGGTTATGGAGGAAATCAAAACTTCATTGCAAGGCTTCAAGGCTCCTTATTGTGATTGATTCTCATTCATATACACATATGCAAGCCTTCCCACCCTCATGGACGAAAAAAAGGCATCCCTAAAACGGCAGAGCAAAAACTCAGAATTTGTCAAAAAAGTGTGAGATCTAAAGCAAGGTTGCAGGCAGTTTCAAACAAAACAAAGCACGTGAGATCCTTCATTGCCATACCCTGAAACTAAAGAGACCTTTACCACGCCCTGAGACTCCATATCAAGCACTGTAAGTCATCACAAACTCACCCTTGTACACAAAATCGTGTTTCTCTATTCTTGCATTTTTTCTGGAAAATAATGGCATAATCATACTCCTTGTTTGATTTCTAACATAACCATATTGTTCAATTTCATTTTGGGGCTTTGTATGATGATACCCGCATCTAGGGTTTGCATTGTTTGTTTTTAGGCATTCTTTCTCCAGGCACAATCAAGACAAATCATAAGCATGAAGAGATTCAAGAGGTGGAAACGAGATCAGCTATGGTCTTGAAATGGATTTTCATGGCCTGAGGAGCATTTTCAGAGCAAGCCTGCGAAACCACCTACGGATAAAAATCCGCAGGTAAACAACCAGTATCAAAGGAAGAAGACGCTGACGCGTCCCCTCCTCATTCGTTGTTTCAAAAAGCGCGCGTTTTTATATTTTTTTAGGCATATGCTTTTGTTTTCTAATTTAATAATTGTGTGTTATTTTGATAATGAATGGAACGTGCAGCTCAGTTGGTCAAAGCCTTGGAACGTGAAAAATGGGACCTGGGTTCGATTCCCAGGTCCCCCATAATTCCAATGTTATTTTTTCCAATATGTTCTTGTGCAGATTCCCAAGCGTTGGACACCATAAACCTCACAGATCCAAGCGCCAGGTGGCCATGATCATAGATCCAAAGGATGAAAGGTGACGAATACCATGTGCTCAGTCAAAGCATGTTGCAGGCAATCAAGGAAAGTCAACAGGCCTTGTTCAAATGGGCCTCAAATCTCAATCCAACACCCTCAAATTCCAGCCCACACCCCCCTTGGGTTTACTCTTCCTTTTTTTTTTGTCATTTTCATTTTTATTTGCCTTATTTTCTTATTAACAATTAACATAATTAACATATTTTCATAAAAAATCAAAAAAATAGAATTAACATTATTATTATTATTATTCTCATATCATTTTTTGTAAATAAAATATTAACAAATAAATAGTTTAATTAGGCAATTTTAACTTCTTTTTCTTAATAATTAAAATAGATTTAGAATTAGGTAAAATTAACTTTTAATTTTATTTCTTTTTATTTTATTTCATAAAAAACATAAAAAACACAAAAAATATATTTTATTTTAATAAATTAATTAATTAGTTTAACAATTAGTTTTTAATTTCATTTAATCACTAAAAAGACCAAAAAAAATCCAATTTCTCTTCTTAAAAGGGTCAACACCCTTAGAACATTTCCGATTTAATTTTTATTCGCGCATAGTTTATTATTATGTAATTGCTTTAAAGATTGTAATAGTAATTAGGTTTATTGTTTTTATTTACTTTCCGTACTTATTTACCAAAAACGGGTCTTTGTATTTTTGGCGATGTATAGACCCGCGCCTTGTAATAGCGTAGCATTTATGTTTCCGCAATTTACTTTCCGCACCCCTTAACTGTTAAATGCATGAAAGAATGCATGGTAAATAAAAACAACTCGTAGCTCACAAATAACATGCAAAAACATTAACTGAAAAACAACACACAATGCACACACAACTTCTAGGGTACGCCTCACTCGTTGCCTTCGAAACGTGGTCATCAAGTATAGGACGTCTTAGAGGTCGCCCTTTTGTCTAAGATCCAGTTGCCTCGAAACGGTTGCCTCGGATAAAAGGATCTAGGACATTAGGGTTACTTCTAAGATGTCCTACCATTGCTTTGGTGACCACACTGTCCCGATAATCGAATTGACCCGAACAACTCCAACGACGGTGCTACCTACCTCTCAATGGTGGGATAACACTATCTAAAGGACTCTTACACAGCTTAATTCCTTAGAGTAGGTAGATTTCTCTTAAGTACTTGCTCTTCTCAAAAACAAACAAAACAACTTTTCACACCTACACTTTCTAAAAGTTTTCAAACAAATTTTTCATACACTCTTGAGGACAGATACAAGAGTTACTTAGAAATTTTTCAAACGAACTTTTTTTTCAAAACCCACACACACTTGAAAAGCAAACAATTTTTGAAAACATAAGAGCAAGTACCTAAGAGCCCATGGATAACCATGGATAGAAAGGGTGCTAACACCTTCCCTTTCTATAAATCTACCTCCCGAACCGAGAAACATCTCGAATAAGGAATTTTGATGTGCTTTTGTCCTTTCCATATTGGAGAACATAAGAGACGGTAGCGACTCTTGCTTTATCGCGACATACGCGAAACCAGCTTAAAAAATAGTCAGTTCTATTTCCACCGATCCCAGAACTGGCGGCTCTGCTGGGGATACAAAAGTGAGGTGTACCTTAGGATTAGATCATACTTAAGTTTTCAATTGCTTTGCTTTGATTGCTTTATATTTGTGGGCTTTGCATCGGAGTTTCATAGATCCTAACTCGGATCTGGGGATACCCTTTTAGGTAGCATAAGCTGTGAGGGACCTGTCCGACGTAGACCGACACGGGTGAAGCAGTGGCTACGTTGGTGTGGCACCTTGGTCTGTACCGATATCCCTTGTGTTGCAACGAGGAGAATATGGGTCTTCTGAGGAGTCATTAAGCACCAACCGACCTTAGAACCCTAATGTGACCCAACTTGGCCATAGAACAGTAGCGGTATGCTACACCCATTGAGGCTAAACTCTCGCGATGGTTCTGGCCACAAGAAAAGATTGCGACGCTGGAGTTATGACTGATTGAGGGTAGTCAGTGATATTGGGATCCTCTAGAACCCGGTTACTTTTGATAGGACATGTCTTAACCAACGAAACTGAAAGAGGGTAGTACCTGAACTTCATGCTGGCCTAAACTCTAAGGGCTTTGTATGACTTGTGTGCCTTCATACTTGAATTACTTGCACACTTGTTATCTAACAACACGAGTTCCTTGCAGGTTTTGTTTACAACCCTTAATTGGGACTCATTATAGGGCCTACTTACATCACTCCATGCATAGCATAACATCATACCATCGCATACATCCTACATAAGGACTAATCCATTTCAAGGATCTCAAGGGTTTGTGATGCAGGTCATGATGAATCAAATGTCTAGAAAGGGGCAAAGGGGATTTATTTTCCTCCAGCCAGGTTGATGACTTGAGTCAGGGGCTATGACCCACTCGATATGGTGAGCCTTGACTCTTGAAGAAGGACTCTCGGCAACATGAAGTTCCTTCAATCAAGCTACCCAAATTCAAATTCTAACAAGTTTCTCTGTTTACCCCGCGAGATCCTTGAAAACATCGCATGCATACATACATATCATTGCATTACAGGTACTCTGTTCTACAGGTTGCTTAATCTTCTTCGCTGTTTATTTCAGCCATCATCATGAATCCTGAATCATCCAATGAACAAGCTATCAAGGCCCTCCAGGCCCAGAACACCCAGTTCCAGGAGCTGGTCATGAGCTTAGCCCAAGGTCAACAGGAATTGAAGACGCTGCTTTTGAATAAAAAGAAGAAGAGGACTGTTTTGTTCAACCATATACGCAGATCTGGGAATACACTGCAGAATGAAGCTGAGCGGACTACTCCATCTGTTGGGGAAGGCAGTCACCAAGAGGGAAGGGTTCCTAGTCCTGTAGTCTCTGACACCGAGACAGATTTCAATGATGAACAGTACCCTCCTGCTGAGGATAGGTACAAGCAACTAGAGGACCGACTGGATGCTATGGAGATTCAACGTGTACCTGGGTTGGATTTTGGAGATCTAGGTTTATCTTCTGGGGTGGTGATCCCTCACAAGTTCAAAGCACCTGCTTTTGTAAAATACGACGGGGCATCCTGTCCTAAGCTGCATCTCAGATCATACATAAGGAGGATCCAGCCCTACACGGCTGACAAGAATTTGTGGATTCACTTCTTTCAGGATAGTCTGTCGGGGACTCAACTCGAGTGGTTCTATCAGCTGGATGGAGCCAGTATCCGCAACTGGGAGGACCTTGCTACTGCCTTTTACAAGCAGTATCAGTATAATTCTGACCTCGCTTCTACGCGTACCCAACTCCAGGGTATGTCACTTGGGACGGGTGAAGGATTCAAGGAATATGCTCAAAAATGGAGAGACCTTGCTGGAAGGGTGCAGCCACCTCTGACTGACCGTGAGCTTGTGGATATGTTCCTGGGGACCCTGTCTGGTCCATTCTTCAACCATCTGATTGGAAATTCTTCTGCTGGGTTTACAGACCTAATCTTGACTGGGGAAAGAATTGAAGCCGGTATCAAGTCGGGGAAGATAATGAATGGTGATTCCTCGAACACTGAGAAGAAATCGTCCAAGAAAGAATCTAGTGCTGTCAACGCAGTAGTTATCTCAAAACCGGCCGGTGCGCCTCAACATCGCAACCAACAAAGGGAAGAGAGACCTAAAAGGCAATTCACTCCCCTCGGCATGACTTTGTCCCAGATATTGCCACAGCTGCTGGAGACCAAGTTGGTAACTCTAAGGGACCCTCCTAAGAATCCCAACAGGACACCTTCAAGGTATAACCCCAATGTTCACTGCGCCTATCATTCTGACAGCCCGAGGCATGCTATAGATGATTGTTGGACTTTGAGAAACAAGGTTCAGGATCTGATCGACGCAAGGGAAGTCCAGTTCGAGTTTCCAGAGACTCCCAATATGATCATTACTCCCTTTCCAAAACATGGCTAGGATTAGAAATTTTTTTGTTCATTCGAATGTTCAAGTTGTATTTTGCTTTGATTGTTCAAACATTGTATTCATGTCAAACGTTGTTATTTCATTAATGCATTACACATGTCTGTTTCGAAGTAATTATTTCGTATTCACTATATGCAAACTGTTTTCATATTTTTGTGATGATCAACTCTTGATTGAAAAATTCTAAAGCCTCTTGAGGGAGGATGACGAAAACGATACCACAATCTACAGTATGCTTTTGAACAGACCCCGCTGATGAGGTACAGGCATTGTTTCAATTCCTAAACACTGGAGTTATAAGGATGATAATCCCTCGTCAACCCCTTTGAGCCAAAGAAGTAGGAGTTTTTCTTTTCGAAAATTAAAACCCTTAATCATAACCTTGGGCAGGGTAGTTCTCTCAGCTGATCCAAGTGCACAACGAATGGCACCAAAGGATTCCTTCCAAAACAAAAGACAATGATGGTTCCGAATAATCATAAAAACAGGCAGTCGTCATCTTTCAAAATAAAAGCCCAACAAGTCAAAACCTATGAAGGAGACTTACAAAACTGGGGCATCCCGCTGACTGTAATTCCAAAAAAGGAAACAGTTCAGGCAACAAAATAAAATAAAATAAAAGAAAGAGGTTCTACAAACCCTCGACAAAAAATGACTGCCTATGCAAAATAAATTGTCAGTATCCGAACCATCACTGGAATATCAGGACAAAGACTCAAACAAGGTCTAACGCACGATCAACTGAGTTTAGGTTTGAAGAACATCACGAAGAGCGGGTGGGTACAAATAAAATTTGAGCCTTTATCCTTTGTTTCTTAAACCGTGAACCAGGCCACGTTATAAACCTTAAAAGTCCTAGCTGAAGCATGGGTTAGTTCGAAAGCATACTGTTACAAAGGTATCCTGACTCCTTAGGGCTTGCAGTAAAATAACGAGTTGACATCACAGTTTTACAAAATTCACTTGTTTTTATGAAAAATGCATTTTTCAAAAACTTCAAGACAGACATAAGATTTGCATTCTTAAAATAACATTGTTTGCATATGACTATTTGTTCGAACAACATAGAAATTCGCACGAAGAATATCCAGTGAACAAAAGCACTTCCAATCCAGGGGCATGGCATGATCATTGTCTATCATCTGGGGCAGTCCAGTCAAGATTCAAGGAATCTCTCAAAATGCCAAATAGCCTGGGGCAAATCTCCGCCTAAGTCACTTGGGGCATTCCAGCAACGAATCTTGCCTGATCAAACATCTTCTGGTGGCATGGCAAAACACTTCTGACAGGGGCACCTCCCTGCATCCTGAGAGCGTGGACATAGTCAAAAAAATACTACGCGAAATCAAAGACCCACTAGGTTGACACACCTAGGCAAAAATAAGGGCTTCCCGGCGAACCAAAAGGGTTCGGGCAAAATAAGGGACGAAAATGAAAAAAATCTGTACACCCGACAAGTCGAAAACCTGAAAAGTCGGCTTGGGCAAAAATGGGTATCCCGGTGGACTGAAAACCCGAAAGGGCGGTCCAGGAAAAAGTTAGGAATCAAAAGCGTACGACTATGTTCCGTCATCTCGTCACTTGCCTACCAGAAGAAGATTTGTCAACCGGCAGTCATCAAGCGCCTCCACATGTATCTTCTCCCACAGAAACAGGGGCAATAATGAGTTGTCTAAGTGATCTAGTTGCTCTGTCCACCAAGGTACCAAGGTAGGTTCGGCTGAAGAACGTAACCAGGATACCTTCACTCCCCGTTAAGTAAGACAAGATTCAACAACTCTCCCCGAGCATAGTTGGTCTCCCATCAACCCTGAAAAGGCACAACATCTCCAGCAAGTCAGCAACACTCTCCCCAAGCAGAGTTAGCCTGCAGTCAGCCTTAAGGAAGTTGGGTATCTCCAGAAAATCTCAATATTCCCCAGCGGAGTATACAGATTATTCCTCAGCAAGCATCCCCGACAGTCTTAATATAAGATTGTTCCCCGGCGGAATACAGACATCCAGTGGAGCCACTTCCCTAGTGCAGTCCAAAAGTTTCCCCAGGAGAGTTGTATCAATCTCCCCAGTAGACTCTGGAAGCTTATCCCCAGTAGATTCTGGAAGCTTATCCCCTGCAGAGCACGAACGCGTCTCTCCCCGGCTTTATTAAAAGGTTATTCCCCACCAGGGTATAACTGGGTTATCCTCAGCCAATTGCCACGGAAAGATCGTCCTCGGCGAAGTTTTTCCTACCCCCAACGGAGTTCACCAACTCCCCAACATAACTTATCAACAGGATCCCCAGCGGAGTTATCATCAAAACCTCAGCAAAGTATCTTTTCCCACAGAGTAATTCCCCGCAGAGTAATCTCTTCAACAAGTTTATTCCCCAACGAAATCATCTTCTCCTACCGGTTTATCCTTGTAATCATCATCCCCAGCGAAAACGAAGAACTCTGTTCTTCAACATCAGCCCAGAATTCAACTTCCCGGCATGCGTCAAGGATTTACGTTCCTAGACGAAAATACATTCATAAACATCACATCATGATACATGCATATACGCATCATGTCATACCTTCTCATTTATGTCAAGAACATCATTGCTTGATCCATATCATGCATTGCATACGACTGACCTTTACCTTTCAGGAAGGATACAGTTAAATAATCAGCTATGTCAAAGTAGACAAATACAGTCAAAAGAGACCAATCCAGTCAAAAAAGACAAATCCAGTCAAAGAAGACAAATCCAGTCAAAGAAGACAAGTCCAGTTAAATCCCAAAGGTTTTTCTGATGCTCATCCAGTCAAAGAAGACAGGTCCAGTTAAATTACTTCCTAAAGTCAAAGAAGACAATCCGTCAGTATAGACTACCCGTCATTATAGACACCCGTCATTGAAGACAACCCGTCAGTATAGACACCCGTCATTATAGACACCCGTCAGTATAGACACCCTTCATTGAAGACAACCCGTCACTATAGGAACCCGTCATTGAAGACAACCCGTCATTGAAGACAACCCGTCATTAAAGACAACCCGTCATTGAAGACAACTCGTTATTGAAGACAACTCGTCATTGAAGACAACTCGTCATTAAAGACATCTCGTCATTGAAGACAACTCGTCATTGAAGACAACCCGTCAGTATAGACACCCGTCATTGAAGACATCCCGTCATTAAAGACAACGCGTCATTGAAGACAACTCGTCATTGAAGACGACTCGTCATTGAAGACAACTCGTCATTGAAGACATTTCGTCAGTATAGACACCCGTCATTGAAGACTACCCGTCATTGAAGACAACTCGTCATTAAAGACAACTCGTCATTGAAGACAACTCGTCATTGAAGACAACTCATCATTGAAGACAACTCGTCATTGAAGATAACTCGTCATTGAAGACATCTCGTCATTGAAGACAACTCGTCATTGAAGACAACCCGTCAGTATAGACACCCGTCATTGAAGACATCCCGTCATTGAAGACAACGCGTCATTGAAGACAACTCGTCATTGAAGACGACTCGTCATTGAAGACAACTCGTCATTGAAGACATCTCGTCAGTATAGACACCCGTCATTGAAGACTACCCGTCATTGAAGACAACTCGTCATTAAAGACAACTCGTCATTGAAGACAACTCGTCATTGAAGACAACTCGTCATTGAAGACAACTCGTCATTGAAGACAACTCGTCATTGAAGACAACTCATCATTGAAGACGACTTGTCATTAAAGACAACCCGTCCATGAAGACAACCCGTCCATGAAGACAACCCGTCCAAAGAGACAACTCGTCAAGAAAGACAAAACCTCCTCTGGTTCAGTTAAATCCCAAATATTTTTCTGAGAAAACCTGTCAGTAGAGACAACCCATCAACCTTTTGAAGTTCCAGATTCGATACCTGTATCTAGCCAGGGCATGTCTGTGAGCGACTGAGTGAAGATCAACCCCTGTAACAGGCCAGGTAATTATCTTTCTTTCTCAGGTACACAAGTTCTCTCTAAGGAATCTCTTACGCGATCGACACCTAGATGGCATCTATAAGCCCATCCCCCCATTATAGTTCCAAATGGCATCTTAAGCCCATTCCCGACAAGGTTCTATCACACCTCCATATGGAATCTATAAGCCCATCCTCCTATCCATCATCTTTCCAAATGGCATCTGTAAGCCCATTCCCGCCATCACACTGCTGATACTCAACTATGTAAATGCAAATTTCTGGGCACTCTAGTGTTCAATCATCTTCCACCCTCAGATCACGAAAGGCACACACGCCAATCTACATCCTCAGGTCTAAGAAGATTGAACAGGGGCAACTGTTGTACCCCAAAATTTTCCCTCCTATAATCTCCAAAGTTTTGCCAAGCATTACCTCAAATGGTTCAAAGTCTAATCTAGGGTTG
This sequence comes from Vicia faba, assembly GCA_948472305.1. NCBI lineage: Eukaryota > Viridiplantae > Streptophyta > Magnoliopsida > Fabales > Fabaceae > Vicia > Vicia faba. The sequence continues at coordinate 218,653,676 of OX451735.1, forward strand.
CACAGTTCAAACACCCTCCTAAGCCAGTCAAATTAGGGTTTTGGTTCTTGCAAGGAAGTTGAGGTTTTCAAGGGCTCAATCAAGTCCCATATGCTCATACACATTGTCAAGCACCTACATGTCAAGTTTCAAGGCTCACAAGGTCAAGTTGCACAGTCAAAAGTCCCATTTGCTCAAGAGTCAACTGTAGGGGTAAAATGGTCATTTGGCAGTCAAAAGTCAAAATTTTGGTAAACATCTTATTTTGAAGCCACAATCATCATTTTATCAAGTCTTGATCATGATTTCACAAGAATGGCTCAAAAATCATCAAGGTGTCAAAAGTTTCTATTTTTGGACAGCTGAAAAGTCAACTGTAACTTGACCAAGGCATAACTTTTTCATGGTTCATCAGAAAAATCCCATCCAATGCTCATCTTGAAGGGGAGGACATTTCCTACAATTCATCTTCACATTCCAAGTCCAAGAAATGCTCTCACAAAAAGTTATCAATTTCAACATTATAGGTCATTTTCAAAAGTCAACAAAAAGGCACTTTAAGTCAAAGACCATAACTTGAGATTGGTAAATCAAAATGACATGGGACCAAAGACATTGGTTAGAGGACTTCAAGACCTTTCCAAAATGTCCAAGAACATGTTCATAGCTTCAACATTGAGCAAGATATGCATTGGAGAAGTTGGGAAATTTTTGTGAAATGGCCAAAGTCAACCATCCTTGAAACTTCACTTTTGACAAAAAGGGCCCACTTTTTCCACTTGATTCAGCTTTTCCATGCCTCCCACGTGTCCCGTGATTTATTTCAAGAATAAAAATTAATTTTTCTATTTTTGTTTAATTTTATTTGATTTAATTCATTTTAAATCTTTAAAATTCAAATAAAAATCAAGAGAATTAATTAGGGGATATTTTGTGGTTTGAATAGCTTTGATACACCATAATACACATACCAATTTCGTGCAAGACCTATTCCAAGCATGAAATTCAAATTTGGAGCAAAAAAGGCAAGTTGTTCAATGGTGGTTATGGAGGAAATCAAAACTTCATTGCAAGGCTTCAAGGCTCCTTATTGTGATTGATTCTCATTCATATACACATATGCAAGCCTTCCCACCCTCATGGACGAAAAAGAGGCATCCCTAAAACGGCAGAGCAAAAACTCAGAATTTGTCAAAAAAGTGTGAGATCTAAAGCAAGGTTGCAGGCAGTTTCAGAAAAAACAAAGCACGTGAGATCCTTCATTGCCATACCCTGAAACTAAAGAGACCTTTACCACGCCCTGAGACTTCATATCAAGCACTGTAAGTCATCACAAACTCACCCCTGTACACGAAATCGTGTTTCTCTATTCTTGCATTTTTTCTGGAAAATAATGGCATAATCATACTCCTTGTTTGATTTCTAACATAACCATATTGTTCAATTTCATTTTGGGGCTTTGTATGATGATACCCGCATCTAGGGTTTGCATTGTTTGTTTTTAGGCATTCTTTCTCCAGGCACAATCAAGACAAATCATAAGCATGAAGGGATTCAGGAGGTGGAAACGAGATCAACTATGGTCTTGAAATGGATTTTCATGTCCTGGGGAGCATTTTCAGAGCAAGCCTGCGAAACCACCTACGGATAAAAATCCGCAGGTAAAAAACCAGTATCAAAGGAAGAAGACGCTGACGCGTCCCCTCCTCATTCGTTGTTTCAAAAAGCGCGCGTTTTTATATTTTTTTCAGGCATATGCTTTTGTTTTCTAATTTAATAATTGCGTGTTATTTTGATAATGAATGGAACGTGCAGCTCAGTTGGTCAAAGCCTTGGAACGTGAACAATGGGACCTGGGTTCGATTCTCAGGTCCCCCATAATTCCAATGTTATTTTTTCCAATATGTTCTTGTGCAGATTCCCAAGCGTTGGACACCATAAACCTCACAGATCCAAGCGCCAGGTGTCCATGATCATAGATCCAAAGGATGAAAGGTGACGAACACCATGTGCTCAGTCAAAGCATGCTGCAGGCAATCAAGGAAAGTCAACAGGCCTTGTTCAAATGGGCCTCAAATCTCAATCCAACACCCTCAAATTCCAGCCCACACCCCCCTTGGGTTTACTCTTCCTTTTTTTTTGTCATTTTCATTTTTATTTACCTTATTTTCTTATTAACAATTAACATAATTAACATATTTTCATAAAAAATCAAAAAAAATAGAATTAACATTATTCTCATATTATTTTTTGTAAATAAAATATTAACAAATAAATAGTTTAATTAGGCAATTTTAACTTCTTTTTCTTAATAATTAAAATAGATTTAGAATTAGGTAAAATTAACTTTTAATTTTATTTCTTTTTATTTTATTTCATAAAAAACATAAAAAACACAAAAAATATATTTTATTTTAATAAATTAATTAATTAGTTTAACAATTAGTTTTTAATTTCATTTAATCACTAAAAAGACCAAAAAAATCCAATTTCTCTTCTTAAAAGGGTCAACACCCTTAGAACATTTCCGATTTAATTTTTATTCGCGCATAGTTTATTATTATGTAATTGCTTTCAAGATTGTAATAGTAATTAGGTTTATTGTTTTTATTTACTTTCCGTACTTATTTACCAAAAATGGGTCTTTGTATTTTTGGCGATGTATAGACCCGCGCCTTGTAATAGCGTAGGATTTATGTTTCCGCAATTTACTTTCCGCACCCCTTAACTGTTAAATGCATGAAAGAATGTATGGTAAATAAAAACAACTCGTAGCTCACAAATAACATGCAAAAACATTAACTGAAAAACAACACACAATGCACACACCACTTCTAGGGTACGCCTCACTCGTTGCCTTCGAAACGTGGTCATCAAGTATAGGACGTCTTAGAGGTCGCCCTTCTGTCTAAGATCCAGTTGCCTCGAAACGGTTGCCTCGGATAAAAGGATCTAGGACATTAGGGTTACTTCTAAGATGTCCTACCATTGCTTTGGTGACCACACTGTCCCGATAATCGAATTGACCCGAACAACTCCAACGACGGTGCTACCTACCTCTCAATGGTGGGATAACACTATCTAAAGGACTCTTACACAGCTTAATTCCTTAGAGTAGGTAGATTTCTCTTAAGTACTTGCTCTTCTCAAAAACAAAAAAAACAACTTTTCACACCTACACTTTCTAAAAGTTTTCAAACAAATTTTTCATACACTCTTGAGGACAGATACAAGAGTTACTTAGAAAATTTTCAAACGAACTTTTTTTTCAAAACCCACACACACTTGAAAAGCAAACAATTTTTGAAAACATAAGAGCAAGTACCTAAGAGCCCATGGATAACCATGGATAGAAAGGGTGCTAACACCTTCCCTTTCTATAAATCTACCTCCCGAACCGAGAAACATCTCGAATAAGGAATTTTGCTGTGCTTTTGTCCTTTCCATATTGGAGAATATAAAAGACGGTGGCGACTCTTGCTTTACCGCGACATACGCGAAACCAGCTTAAAAACAGTCAGTTCTATTTCCACCGATCACAAAATGCCTAAACCAATAATAACCGTTAGAAGTGACTAAAAATATTCTATAATAATAACGGATATATATTGAAAATTACCTCGGGAAATTTATGCTGACAGTTGATACTAGCTATGTCACTAGTTTCTTTCAATTGTGAACTGCTCTTTTCCGCCATATATCTCTCTTTATCCTTCTGAAATTCACGGACTTGAGCTTGTAAATCCTGCAATGTTTGCATCACTTCTGCATTGCTAGGATTTCTTCTCCTTGGATGCTTATACAAAGAGGTTGGAGTCACACCATGACCTTTACCCCTCACCCGACCCGGATACTCAGCAATATTTAGTGCTCGACTAAGTACGCTCCTGGTATCCTGATGATCCTCACCTGGGGATACCGATTGCGACAAGGTCTCCTGTAATTCATTTACATATAAAAAATTATTAGTGGAGATAAAAAATTATTTAAATATTAATAAACATTAATTGATTTAACTAAAGACACAATCTTATACTTACACATTCATCATACACATGTTGAATATCGGGATTAACAGCTTGATCCTTGCCCACACGGGCTTCCTTCCACAACAAATGTGCCGGTAGTGATGTTGCGTCACTTTTCGTCTCTTCTAACTACGCAATGACAGAAGTCTTAAGATCATCAACTATAACACATTGAGAGAATTAATAAGATCGTAGAGTTTATATTTACTTACAATTTTTTCCTCTAAGCGGGCATATCCCAAACGCCCTTTTTTGTATGGATATACGGGTTTTGACGCTCTCTCGTGATTGATAGCACTCACTTTCTTGAAATTCTCGTCTCTTCTTTGGCCTACAAAACCAACCCATTCTTCAGGTGTAATGAAGTTCTCATATTTCTTTGGACGTTCCGGATCCTCTTCAAGAAAATTTCCTTCATCATCTTTAAGATACTTGTTTGTTAAAAATGTTCTCCACCCTCTGCGTCTTTTTCCAGCCAAACCCATTATATACTTTTTACGGGTATCTTCAATGTTAAAAGACCTCTACAAAAAAACATACGCATAAAGTGTGTTAGTAAAAGAAATCTAAACACATATTATCGTCAAGATAAAGAAAATAACAAAAACCATATATGTACCTTTATCTCAGTCCAAACTTTCTCCTTAGCCTCATCCAACTCTCCTCTTTTCCATCTAGGAGTGGTGATCGGAATGTGTATACGAACAAGCGTACCAATGTAGCTTGTCAACTTTGCTGCATTAGACCCAATTAATTGGTCATTATCATTCCAATCTACATTATATGTTACTCCTCTATCTCTATCACGGATGATTCCCCTCATAATAGTTATACCTCGTGTAATATCTTTTTCTGAAGTCTTTTCTGAAGTATTTTCTGGAGTATTTTCAGGAGCATTTTCAGGAGCATTTGCATCTTTTGAGTTTTCTTGATTACTAGCCATTTGACCTGTAATAATGAAAAAAAATAAAAATGAAATGACAACTACAAATGAAATGGCAAATAAAAATGAAATGACAACTAAAAATGAAATGGCAAATAAAAGTGAAATGACAAATAAAAATGAAATGGCAAATAAAAATGAAATGACAAATATAAAAATGAAATGACAAATAAAAATGAAATGGCAAATTAAAATGAAATGACAAATATAAAAATGAAATGACAAATAAAAATGAAGTGACAAATAAAAATGAAATGACAAATTAAATTTTATTGGATGATATAGGCTATAATTATATATACTATTACCCTTTTCACTAAGGTCTCTTTCTTTTCTTGGTAGGAATGTGTTCTACTCGTCTCTTAACAACGCGGACAGTTGGATTGATCCAAATACCCTCATTATGATCGTTTCTAATACATGATTCATTATCATTTTGATCAGTTATGGTTAAAGATTCAATGTCAACACCAATATCACTTTGATCTCCAATGCTTTCATCAATTACTTTGTTAGATAATAGCACTATTGACCATTTCGTACTTGTCAGATCATTGACATATAACACTTGTTTAGCTTGAGAGGCTAGAAAGAAAGGCTCATCTTTGTACCCCACCCTATTAAGATCCACTTGCAAAAAACATGACTTATCCATTCGTATGCCATTATTATTTTCAACCCACTTGCAACCAAATATAGGAATCTGAAACTTCTCGTAATCAAACATCCAAATGCGCTCGATAACCCCAAAATATGACAGGTTTGCAAATTTTGGGTTTAAGTCCTTCACACTTGATATATGCATTGCTTCAGCGATCAAGGTGACACCACTATTTTGCATAGTACTTTTGTCATCCTGTTCTTTGGTATAAAATGTGTATCCATTAATTTCATATGCGCTATAAGAAAACACAACTAAACTTGGACCGTATGCTAAACATCTCAATCTTTCTGTTACTGAAGCATGATCTGAACGATACTTTGAATAAATATGTTCCTTAAACCATGGTATGAAACTTCGATTATGCTCTGGTACAATCCAATTCTCATTTCTATTCGGATTTAAACCTCGAAGAACACCCTTGTGAATTTCAAAATACGGCTCAACTTCAAGCTCATTATGCAAAACATACAAATGCACTTGATCCCGTTCGACCATTGATACTGTCACAACTTTATTTCCAATTAGCTTCTTACCTTCTTTTTTTCCAACAACATGAGATTTGGGGAGTCCAATTGATTGAACATTCGACAGATATTCAGTACAAAACTCAACCGCTTCTTCAACAATATATCGTTCAGCAATACAACCCTTTGGTCGACTTCGGTTTTTCACATACCCTTTTAATATTTTCATATAACGTTCAGTAGGGTACATCCATCTCACATAAGCTGGTCCGCACAGTTGTGTCTCTTTGACAAGATGAACGACAAGATGAACTATTATGTCAAAAAACGAGGGAGGGAAATACATTTCAAGATCACACAAAGTAACAACTATTTCTTTTTGCAATGTTGGTAAGATCTCAGGATCGATCACCTTGCTGCAAATTTACTTGAAGAAAAAACACAGTTTAGTTATTACGCTTCTTACTTTTTCTGGAATAATAGAACGTATACCTATCGGTAGAAAATGTTCAATTATAACATGGAAATCATGCGTCTTTAAACTCTTTAACTTGAGGTCTTGCATAGACACAAGTCTTCTGATATCTGATGAGTAGCCTTCTGGAACTTTAACCTCACTTAGGAACTTACACAATATTTTTTTCTCCTTTCTGGATAGAGTGTAAACAGCAGGTGGTAGATATGTTCGTGTTCCTTTTTTCACGGGTCCCAATTCAGTTCTTATTCCCATCTCTACCATGTCCTCCCTTGCTTTAAGACCATCCTTAGACTTCCCTTTTATATTGAGTAACGTACCAATAACACTGTCAAATACATTTTTTTCAATATGCATAACATCAAGAAAATGTCTTACGTACAAAGATTTCCAATATGGCAATTCAAAAAAAATCGACCTCTTCTTCCACCCACCTGTAACAACTTTATGTGCAAAAGGCTTGCCAAACTGAATACTCACATCTTTCACCTTTTCAAATAATTGATCACCTGTCAATCCAGGCGGAGCTCTACGTTGTTCGGTATCTCCGTTGAACGCTTTTCTCCATCCATGATATTGATGTTTAGAATTTAAGAATCTACGATGACCGAGAAAGACATTCTTCTGACAAAGTTTCAATCGCATCGTATCGGTTCCATCTTCACAGATAGGACACGCTTTTTCACCTTTAATGCTATACCCGGATAGATTTCCGTAGGCTGGAAAATCGTTAATTGTTCCAAACAACATCGCCCTCAAGTTGAAACTTTCTTTTCTATACCCATCATAAACCTCCACACCGTTCTCCCACAAAATCTTCAAATCTTCGATTAAAGGTTCCAAATATACGTCTATGTCATTTCCTGGTTGTTTAGGCCCATAAATTAACATAGATAACATCATGTACTTACGCTTCATACATAGCCACAGAGGTAGGTTATAAATCATAAGAATTACAGGCCATGTGCTATGCGAGATACTTTGAATACCGTGTGGGTTCATTCCATCAGTAGACAATGCCAAGCGAAGGTTTCTTGCGTCTTTTCCAAATTCAGGATAATCATTATCAATTTTCATCCACTGTGGTGAATCTGTCGGATGTCGAAACTTTCCATCAACAATTCTTTCATCTGCATGCCAAGTTAAGTGTCTTGAATCGGTTTCACTACGATAAATCAGTCTAAATATCGGAATTATAGGAAAATACCATAAGACTTTTGTCGGAGACAAATTTTTCTTATATCGAGGGGCACCGCATTTAGGACACTCATTTAACGATGCATACTCGTTTCGAAACAAAACGCAATCTTTTGGACATGCATGTATCTTGTCATAGCTCATGCCAATAGAGTACAACATCTTTTTGGCCTCATACGTTCGATTGGGGAGAACATTATCCTCTGGTAGCATATCTTTCATAAGGGCTAATAACTCTGTGAAACTTTTATCCGACCATCCATTGTCCGCCTTTAAGTTGTACAACTTTAATACGGCAGACAATCTTGTGAATTTTGTACAACCATTATACAACGGTTTCTCTGCATCGCTTACCAACCTCTCGAACATTTTGGGACAATCATTAAGATCTTCTTCAAGCGCTTCTACAATCTCTTCAACTCGATCATAATCGTATGTATCTGTGCCATTGTCGTTTGAAGCATAGGTCCTATTTTCCCCCGATTCATCATTCCCGTCACTTTTCTCACCATGCATATTCCAACATGTATAACTTCTATCAATTCCATACCGTATTAAATGCGATGCCAACTGAACCGCGTCAACCCAATTCCCATAACAGCAACACAAACAAGGACATGTCATTCGACCGGGGTCTTCAGCGTGCGCAACAGCAAACTTAACGAATTACGATACCCTGTTCTCGTACTCTTTCGACAATCAATTGGAATACATCCATGTCTTATCCATGGTTTACGGTTTCTGAGTCAATCTGAGCTAAATGATAAATTAGAAAACAAAACCAATACTCAAAACTTGCACTTGCTCTTGCACAACCATATAACAAAACCAATACTCAATACTTTTCACTAAATTCATTTTATTCTATCAACTACTTTAGTACACAAGTATAACACAAGAAACCATAAACAAGAAACTATCATTGCTCAAAATCAATCATAAATTATGTGTGTACTCAAACTCAAAAAAGATAAAATTTTGCAGTTCAGTTGTACTATCAATGGAATTTATGCTACAAGTAATGATGAAAATAGGGGAAATGTACATTTGCATGGATGCTTCCTTCATTCTCGTAAAGTCTTTTGACTTCTAAACATATATAGCGAGGCTAAATATTTTGGTTTACAATAGTGCATATAGTACATATTTAACTCATATGTCTGTTATATGTGAAAACTTAGAGATAACATTTACATTATGTTGTATGAGAGAAAAAATCGTACACACACTCTACAAAACTAAACTATAGAGTAAGCTATGGAGCAGGAAATGAATGGTATTTACTATCAATATGTTGTAGGCAAACAACAAGGAAAAACCACAATTATGGTCCAATCAAAACCCAACCACAACAAACACTGTATCTGCGATAATATAGTTAATATGGAATGTGAAAGAATCTGCATAAACTAGCGACTCTGACCATCAGACCTGCAAACTCCAACACATATGCATTCCCCTACCATTATAGAAAAAAGTAATGCTACACAAAATTCCTATATCGAATTAACTAAAAGAATTATTAGAAGATAGTCACATCTTTATTCATACAAAACTATTCTAGAAATTAGAATCAAAGCAAGCATAGAACAATTTATTCATACAAAACTATACTAGAAATTGACATACCTAGAGCTGAGTTGTGTAACTTTGTGTTGTATATTGTTGTGATTTCTGATGCAGCAAACTTTGTGATTTCACCTTGCGTTTCTCCTGTGGAGGTTCTGATGAAAGAGTACTGATGAACGGAGGCGGAGGTCCTGATGAAGAAGTCCGGAAACTGCCCCGGTGGTCCTGAACAAGAAGACGGCGGCAGAGGTCCTGATGACGAATAGAAAAGTGGCAAGTGGTGATCGTGACGAAAATCTCCTCGTAGATGCTAACGGCGGCAGAGCTCTGGTTTAGGGCTTTGATGATTTCGTGAAGAACAATAGAAAAGTGATGATACGAATTTTTGATTTTTATTATAAAACTACCTACGAAAGCGCTTTTAAAAGCGCTTTCTAAAGGTCACCTATAACAGCGCTTTTTAATGTAAAAGCGCTTTCGTAGCATATCCTATAGCAGCGCTTTTAAAAGCGCTTTCTAAAGGTCAGCTTTAGCAGCGCTTTGTAAAAGCGCTTTCTAAGGCTAACCTTTAGCAGCGCTTTTAAAAAGCGCTTTCTTAAGGTACCCTCTGAAAGGCACCCTTTAGCAGCGCTTCTCAAAAAGCGCTTTCTAAGGGTGACCTTTAGCAGCGCTTTTGAAAAGCGCTTTCTTAAGGCACCCTTTGAAAGCGCTTTTTTTAAACCTACAGCAGCGCTTTTTCCTAAAAGCGCTTTCGTATGTGTGCTGGTAAAACTTATTTTTGGCGTAGTGTTTTATTTTGTACTTTTCCAGAAAAAGTTCAATCTTATTTAATTAAACTATTTTAATTAAATAAAATATTATTATATTTAACTAGACTCTTTTAATTAAATAAAATAAATATTAATTAAATTAAATCATATTTAATTTAATCAAATGTCAATTCACATTTATTTAATTAAATCATATTTAATCAAATAAAGTATATGTGTTAATACATCAAATAATTTAAATACCACTAACATATAATTAAATTAAATCATATTTAATTTAATCATTCATTACACTATAAGTACTCAATGCGTGTGACCCTGTAGGTTCTCGTAACATTGGGAATAATATTAAATTACATACTTATTATTATACAAACCCTAATTACTAGCAATAATATTAAAAGCGATAAATTGCAGAATTTTAAAGTCCTACGCTATTACATCATTTAGGGGATGGATGTATAAATTACAAATAGGGATGAAAGAAATTAAAACCTAATTACTATTACAACCAAATTGAATAATGAATAACAATAAAAATGTACAAAAATATAAGATAAGAAAAGAAAAAATTGTTTTTATGTTTTTGTGAAAGGTTTTAACTAAATTAAATTAAATAGAAAATAAGTTAATTAATCCTAATGTTTAAATTAATTTTATTTAAAGATAAAATTAAAATAAAATCTAAGTCTAAATTAGTTTTAATTAACTTAAGAAAGAAAAATGCTTTTTAGGGTTTTTGTTTAAAGGAAATGAAATAAAGTAAAAATAAAATAATAAACTTTAGTCTAAGTATTTAATAAAAATATATTTTTGTATTTTTTAATTAAGAAATAAAATTAAATAAGAAAATAAAAGAAAAGAAAATAAAATAAAAATAAAAATTAAAAGAAAGGCCAGGGGGTTGAAAAGGAAATAGATGGTTTGAAAGTAAAAACAATTTACTAGGCCCAAAGCTCTTTTTGTTTGTATCTGAAAAAACAATGAAATAAAAAAAATGTGGGCTTGCGTGATATGAGTAAACAGGGGGTGAGAGGGAGTAAAAATGCATAGCCCAGTGGAGGGAGGCCCATGCGCGTCTTTTCAAACAAAAAAGAACAAATGAAAATAGGAAAAATGCAAAAGGTCTCGTTGGGGCTCGAATCTAGGGCTTTCTATAGTAATGTCTTACGCGCGTGCTTCTTGCCACTAGAGTGGTTGTTTCATCCGGCATAGTAACACGTTCCAATAAATATAAGATAGAACAAGTCGATGACCGTACTTCGTCTTCTTCCTCGTGCCAGCTATTACTCTGTAACTTTCTCAACTCTCAACCATTCTAAAAAAGTATGAACATCAAACTTGTTAGAAATTTCATCACGATTTCAAATATATAACTAACTTAAGCAATGGATCAAAGATGAGCACGGATTTTAAATGGTACCAAATTTAACCTAATTTTTTTAGAAAGTTCAGGCTCAAAATTCTCTCTACTCAGGAAACATAAATTAATTCTAAGGACATGGTTAGTTTCAGGGCTATGATGTTTACATTTTATCTTTTAAAATGGAGGCCAAATGATGCTTGGATGAAGAGATAGAATTCTAGAAAAATAACCTTGTAGATGGAGATCGTGTTTTGAGTTAGAGCTTACTTCAAGGTGATGCAATGATCTGGTTAGCTTCCTTGAACCTCTAGGAAGCTAATGCAATGCTTAGCTTGAGCTGAGAGTGCCTGAAATGTTCTGGAGAAGTCAAGTTGCAGAGGTGAAAATTGAGGTTTGGACAATGGTGATGAAGATGTTACAGTTGTGAAACAAGGGCATGGATGAACTATATTTATGTATGGAAGCTTAAAAATTGGTTTAGAGAGGAAACGCACCAGGGAAATATGAGTTTGAAGTGCAAGGTCAGAGTCTGCACAAAAATGGAGTTTGTGTGAAATTTCTGGATAGAGGGAGTTTTGGAGAGTTTTAGGGGTTATGAATTCATGTCCTAGGTTTGTAAACAATGCTTCAATTTATAGGAAAAGGTTTGAGAGCTTGAGGTGATCAGAAGTACAAGATCACATGTTTATGGATTTTGACTTGTTTTTGAAGTAACCTTGACAAACATTGTTCCAATGCATAATACAAGGTTTGTAGGGTGGCTAAGAGCTTTAAACATGTTGCTTATGACCCTGTGTGTTGAGTGTGTACAAAGGGAACAAGTTAGAGGCTTCATACAAGTTGACTTTGTGATTAAAGTCACTTTTCCAAAATGGAAATGTGAACTTTCTTCCTTAAATGGCAAGATGTGTTGGATAATGCTTAAATCAAGTGGTTCATAGCTTAAAATCTTGTGTAATCTTCTGATTAGAGATAGATACACAAGTTAGAAGGTCTTCAAGTGAGATTATGTAGCATGGTTAGAGATTTGGTCAAGTGTTCATCACAAAAATGCCTTGTAATTCAAGAATGGATGCTCAACTTCCCCTCTTCAATTATCTTAGCTCAAAATGATCTCTTCTAGTTCTTGGACATTTTGGAAAGCTTGAAACATCCTCTACAACTTTCATGTTTTCCACTTTTGCAAAATCCAATTGTAACTATGTGAAAAATGGCTAAGAAGTTGGGACACAAATCTGCCTAAACTAGGTCAAAATTTCACTAAGTGTTTAAGAAAAAGTGCACGACTTCATGGGCTTATAACTCAAAATCTAAGCATTTTTTTTTGGATATGAGCCCTCTAATACAATGTTTTAAATCTCACTAAGATCTACAACTCTCATGTTGAAAGTTTCCTTTGAATCATCTGGCATCTTGGTAAAAAATTGGCATGAAGTAGTGAAATTATCATGTACAAAAACACTTAGAAAAATTTCTAAGTCTTGAAAAGTTTGACTTTTTAAATTTACTTTTGACTTTCTTGATTTTTTGATGATCAAGCTTCATATTTTTGAATGTCTTGATGAATTGTGATCTTTGAAACTCAAATTTGACAAAAAAAAAGAGTCAAAGTTTGACTTTTGGTGTAATAGTTGACTTTTCCAGCATTGACCAAATTTTATCTATCAATTGCTTGATCTTGAGAGATGAATTGAATCATGAAATTAGGTCAAAATTATGTAATTGAATCCTTGAAATCATGTTTCAAAATAAAAATTCATGTATTAGGTCAAAAGTCAAAATCAGTCATTCTCAATCAAAACTCTAATTTTGACCATTTTGCCCTTTTGATGATTTGAACACTTTTCTTGAGGAATTGTTATCTAAACTTGATCAATTGATGCATATGACTTCAAAATGTTTATATTGGTCCAAAATATTGAAGTTTGATTGTAGGTTGACCATAATTGACTTTTTATCCAATACAACTGATTTTTCAGTCATATGGTCAATTAACTGAGCAAATTTGTGATTCAAGACTTGAAACTTGGCATGAATATTATTGGAGGTCTATGATGATCCATGAAAGTCATTTGAGGCATTAGAAGTCCAATTGTCCTTATGAAGATCAAAACCCTAATTTGAGGCATCAGTGTTTAAGAGGTGGTTTGACTAGTCAATACTTGTGCAAGCTTGAGCCATTGGAGATCTTTGTGAGGAATGTCTTGAGAAAAGAGAGGAAAAATTTTGGGGTACAACATCTGTTACCCAAGTGACGAGAATGTTGAGTGATCTGACATAACCTTTCCATGATAATGATCATGTATACAATTATCTCTATGTCCTTATATCTATATTAAAGACATGGCATATAATGTGTCACCCTTGTATGTTCCAATATTTTATTCCTTGATCCTCTAGTATACTTGATAACAACAAATAAATCCAAGATCTCATATTGACTTATTTGAGCACGACCATATATTTTATAGTCATACTCTATCAAGGGCCCCACAAATATTACTCATGTATATGTAGGCGGGGCAAATACCATCTAGGTCACTCATGTCCCTCAACATGATTTGTAAAGTACCCATCACAACCATCTTTGTGGTTATTCTGTTACAAATAATATTTGATTAGCAATGAAGTACCCGAATCCACATCCATGGTCCATATTGACTTTTGATCGAAGGGTGGCATACACCACTATCACTATGAGAATAACTTATGACATTTACATAACAAACTTTGTAGTATTCTCATGGTTGATCAATTCAGTATAAATATTACTCTTAATATTTATACTTATGTGAAGACTTGATATCTCATATCTATGACTCGTGAGACACGGTCATCAGTCTAGTCACATAATAGTCTATATGCATTACTGTTGTCCTATTTGACAGTAAAACTTAACTTCATATACTTTAAAATTAATGTTCTTATGTTTAATGAGGTCTCACGATTAAGTCACACTTAATAGGTCATTAAATAGACTAATTATTATAAGAACTTTATTATGTAATGTACAAGAAAAGCCTTCTAATTTACCATTAATAGAGATAGAAAGCATGATTGAGCTAAGAGTAGTGGATATCCAGTTACATTATTTGTCACAAAACCAAATGATTTAAGAACCTTTAAGATGAACTTCCACTCCATTATATCGAAAGCTTTAGATATGTCAATTTTGAGGGCAAGATTACCATGAAAGAATTTATGGTGGAACCTGTTAGTAGCCTCAGAAGTGAGACAAACACAATCTTTGATCTCTTTGTTGTGAATGATTCTTCTTTGTTCGATAGAGATAATTTCATGGAGGACGAGAGTTAATTTATCATCTAAAACCTTAAATATTATTTTGAATTGAAGTTGGCCATGACTATAGGTCTAAGGTGAGGAAGAATATCAACCATAAGTGATTTAGGAATGAGAACAACATTGTTGTCATTGTAGTGTGGGGGAATAAACCCTAATGTGAAAACATCCAAAACAACATTACCCACTTCATTGTGAATAATGAACCAAAACTGTTGGAAACAAATCACGAAAATCATATCTTAAGGTTGAACATTCTTTCTTGATCTCCTCCCTAGAAAGCAACAGAGCTAGAGCTTTGTTAATATTGTCATTAATGAGGAAATGAATGGTATCTTTAATAAGGATATTGTCTTGAGTCACTCCACTGCAAGAGACAATGTTTGTGAAATGAGTGACCATCTGCTTAGCAATAAGATTAGGTTATGTGATGACCATATCTTAACCCTAAAAGGGGGGTAACCTAGAGCCTCAGGCTGTTTCCAGCAGGGTTCAAACCCATGATCCCAGGGTCGCAATGGAACAACCTTACCGTTGAACCAAGGCTACCCCTTGACCATATCTTAACCCTAAGAAAAGCAATTTTTTAAGCTTGCTTCATCTTGGTCACTTTATAGCAGTAAGCAGTATTTCTGTCTCCATCAGTATTAGGGTGGAAATAGGCTGAACTGAGCTAGACTTTTCCAAGCCTAAGCCTGGCCTACCAAAAGAACTGAAACCTAAGCCTGGTCTATAGCCTACCATAGACTTATTTTTAGGCTTGAGCCTGACCTTTCCTAAGGTCTGGTTAGCCTGTTAGCATACACAAAAGCCTATTATTTTAAACATATGTAAATAAGCAATTTAAATAATGTTTAAGTAGACTAACAAACTAAAAATTCAATGAGACTAAAAGTTTGTTTGTATTGATTTATTTTAACTTACCAATTAGTATAAATTTTGTGAGACTATTTGTTTAAGAGGTCTTGTGAAAACAACTTATAACATTGTTCATAAGGTGTTTTCATCTTATTTTCGTAAGTTCTCCAAGATAACCAAATTTTATTTATGTATTTTGATTCAAAGTACAAAATATAACATAATGATAATAAAAAATTATTCATATTTATTTATATAGGCCGACCTGTTAGGCCTAAAAAGCTTTTTTCTTGGCCTGAGGCCTAACCTTTTTAATTAAATAGACTTATAAAAAAGTCCAGGTCTAACCTAAGTCTATGTAGACTAGGCCGTAGCTTGAGCCTATGTACGCTAGGTCATAGGCCTCTGTTATCAATCTCACTTATTTCCACCCTTAATCAGTATGCTACTTAGTCTTGAATTTTTCTATCAAAATTGCTCTTCAATGTTAAATGCCGCCTCCAGCTCAATTTTTACATTGACTTCTTAATCAACTTAATATTTAACTTTATAATTAAATATATTTTTAATTTGAATATATTTTTAATCTCTATCTTGCATTAAATATAAAATATAAATATTTTATATGAACAAAAACTGTATTTAATTTTTAATTTTAATATAAATAGACAACTTTATATATTTTATTAATAAAAAAGTTTAACTTTAATTTAGTAAAATTTTTGTTTATGACACACTATCTTATATACAAGACTTCTAAAAAATTGACAAATAAAATTTTTTGGTTTAATCAAAATAGTACGAGAGAGGTCACAACGCAATATTTTACGGAAAGAAAACTTTATGTCCTATTTTTGAAATCATTCATATGAGAAATAACTCAATCCTAATAAAAAAATAGCGACTTTATCATTAATTTCATAACAAATTTTAAATATATCTTAGAACAAAAATCAAATATTTTAATTTTGATCGACGAAAAAAAAAACTTCATTTTAATATTTTCCTTATACCTCATATTAGGTTGAATTGACCATGCTATCAGACTTCTATTAAATTTTTTATATGAGATCATCCAACTTGTAAAATTATAAGTAGAAATAAGTTTCGATTTTATAAAGTTCAATTAGGTCAAATCCAAATTATAATATTCGTTCATTAAATATGCAACATGTCCCTAACACAAATTCTGATCCACTCTTTACTTGCATTCCAGATTGTGTGGCCCCATTTTCTCATCAATAGTGCTTAAATATGATACCATGGTCGTTGGTACTTCGTGTATACTCAAGTATGGCAGTTAGGAATAATTAAGAAAAAGACAATAAAGATAGAAGTTGCTTGCTTCATAATCTTAGGAATCCAGAAAAGAGAAAATAATAAAGTGACAAGGTATGTCCTAGTCTTTAAGCATGAGAACAGGAAAAGTGGTGGCAATAGCAAATTGCTTGCTTAAGAAAACTTATTCGACTTTCCAACGAAATGAAAGTATTGTCTGTTGATTTGTGGGCATGTCGAACCTGACACATAATTGATACTAAAATGGTCCAATGTTAAATTAAGGGCTAGGATTGGTTATGATCACTGTATGTGTGCAGCATGCATGTAGCCACCACATTATATCATAGTGACCAATCATATTCATAGCACTTTTCAGCAATTTCTGGATTAATTTTTCGACATAATAATAAATTCATTTGCTGACAAATATGATTAACCAGAGGAGCATATGAGTGCTAAGTAGAAGACGTATTATCTGTTATAACAATTGATAGAGAAGTAATTGATCAAAGTGATTGTATTTTATATCACATACTCTTGTTCAACACTAGCAAATTTATTTCTGTTAGTTACAACAACGTCATTTCTAGTTAGAAACTTATTTTAGTTAGTTACATTGTTGGTTCAAAACTAAAAATGATCGGTAAAATGATTAGATAATATTTTATTACTATAGATTTGTATTTCTGATGTGGTGGAATGAGGTTGATCTATAAAGTTAACACTTTAACTCTCAAGTCACTGAGAGAATATGAAGTGTTGTGGGAGTGAAAATGAATTTGAATACTTAAAATGACATTCTTTTCGTTTTATATAGTGAGAGTGGTTAAATATATTGTGTGAGGTGAGACATGTTGTGCAAGTAGTCGTTAGATCAAATCAAACGGTGATAGACACATACGGATGGTAAAATTTCATGTTTTTTTTTTGGGGAATGATGGATCACCCACTCCATGCGTTTTACAACCCGGTGTCACTCTCGGTCCTTGTTAGCGACCCTGAACAATTGTCTTCCAAGTCATGGATGACAGTTTGCCACGTACGCCCCTAAGTTGACTGCTCGACAAGAGCAGACAAAGAGCCTTGATGGACGTCGCTTTCGTTGGGAACAAGCACATCAAATATTTTTCTTCAAATCAGAATGTTTTGTAGGAAATTTCTTATGTATGTCCCTACCCTAGTAATTAATGATACTTGTTCAGCCTTAGGACACTTGAATACACCAAACAACTGGCAAGAAGATATGGACAGTTGATTGTGAGGTTTTGGCTTCCCCGTAAAGCGGATCGTACGAAGCCCTCTGACTGAGATACATATAGAGTTCTTGAAGTATTGTTCTTTCCCTTTTTTCCATTTGTGAACTGTAAAAGCTCTTCTTCTTTTGTATAATTAACTTCTCTCTTTAGTGCGAGCCTGTTTACCGTGAAAATTAGTAAGCAACCACTGATCTTCCAAAAGGGTGATTTTTGGTTACTTGCAGGATCGATCAGATTGATCCTAGGACATATGCTAGATATTTGTGTTGTTTTGATAAAAATGCTAAATTAAATAAAGAACATTTTCGACTGAGAAAGGTGGGGGTTAGATGCAGAAGTGCAAGTAAAAGTAAGTAGAAAAGGGGTCGAGAAGAGTTTAAGTGTAGAAGTCTGATAAAAAGTGCAAGTAAAATGCAAGGGAAAGTAAACTTTGGAAGTAAGATAAAAGGCTGTAAGCAAGAACGAAAAGAAATGTAAAAAGGAATGTAAAAGACTTTAATTATAAAATGTGGTGTTTCAAACATACATTCTCAGTATTCTTTCTCACGCAGCGGGTACCCGAATAGTATTGAGTGACTTGTACAATTGGTTGAACACACAGAAAATTTACATAAACTTCCTATATTTAAATTAGTAAAAGTAACTGCTAGACGGTTACTTCGATCCAGGATTAGGACAAGTGTCCTTTGCATGTTCTTCGATCTCCAACTTCATGCCACGTTGCTTTCTTCAATTGCTAAGTGAACTGCCTTTCCCTCTTTTATTCAAACTCAAATTCAAATTGTTGTTGATACAAATGCTTCCAGGTCGAAGGCTCTTACAAGATCGAAGCCTCTGGGTCGAAGACCATTTCTAATTTAGAGAATTCTCTAAGTGTTTTCTCCTCTTTAACAAGGATGACTTCGATAGGCCTTTTCAAAGGCTCTCAATTCGAAGTGTCTTCGAATTAGACTATGTTTCCAAGTCAAAGAGTCTTTAATTTATATTTCTTCAATCTCTTAGATTTCTTCAATCTATTTTTAGCCAATAAGACCAATATGTCTGGGTGTCGAATTTAGGAGCTAATAAATTGCCCCCCGAGAATGTCATTTTCGACGCAAGGAGAAAAAGTTATTCTTTGATATTCCCATTCGACATCTGTCTTCTTTTTGGCCAGAAAAGTCAATCATGCGCTTTTCGCCTTCTACCTACCACTGTTGGTATTCAGAGTCATCATTAAAATTTTCCCAAGACGTCGCAATCAGTCATCCGTTTTCACGCTGCCAGATGGCCATTATCCCTACAACCTAGGAAAGTATGGTAAATGTTTCCATCACCTGTACGATAACTGCCTCAACGTTCGCCACGTGCCCCACTAACTCTGCATCATTAAATGGTTTTGAGGGAAAACACTCTTCCCAGGACACTATAAATAGCCACGAATTCTCTTCTTTGGAATTTTTACAACTCCTAATATTCCTTATTTCCTTGCAAAAAGAAATCTTCAGAACTTCATCTTCTTCCTTCTTTCACTACCCTCAACCATGGCTTTCCTTTCAAACGCGCCAAACAATCCCAAAACCAAGAATGTTTCTGACTTACAACAACAAGCATAAATCTTTTCCACTAGTTATGTTCCTGCTTCGACTGGGGAGCGAAGGGTTGTTTCTGAACCCATGACTAGAGAATAACGTGAAGCTTACGATTCTCAGGTACTTATTTCCGTTAGGTACTCTGGACACATATACGCCATGTCTGGTCCACCATCTGCATGCATTGAGAACCCCAAGCAGAATAATGCCTTCTTCCCAACTCACCCTAGGCTCAAGCCTATAGGTTGCGCGAAGAAACCCATGAATGGCTCTGAGGATGCTACTCCTGCTAACCAACAACACTCTCAAACGAAGGAAGACATAAACCTTCAGTTTATGAACAAGGGGAATAGGATCTTTCGATCTTGCCCTAGCCTTACTTCAGAGTATTCAGAATAGCTAAGTAAGATGGAAACAGTGCAAACCCAAATCTGGAAAGATATGGGGATTTATGACTTGGTCATGTTATCGAAGACTGGGTTACCTTATTACCCTCTTATGTTGGTATCTTCGCTGTACTTTTGGGATATCACGAATTTCAATTTCCATTTACCCTGTGGAATGGTGACTCCAACTCTTTTGGACATAGCAGCCATTACTGGTCTTCGACCAACTGGTGACTATTTCGACCCTGAAGATTTATCTGAAGATACTATTAGGTTTTCGGCCACGAAACCCACATACACTATATTCATCAACCACTTTCACGACAAGTCTAGCAGCACTGTCTCTGAAGTGGAACACATAGCTTTTCTAGCTTTGTGGTTATCTCGCTTCATTTTATGCACCAAGTCACTTCAAGTGACTAAGAAGATGCTCACCATTGCGACGTAGCTTCATCATAGCTATAACCTTTGTTTGGCTGCATTGATTTTGACCAACTTGTATGAGTCCATCAGCAATGGTGTGACTCAACTTAAAGTTATTGGAGATAAGGCGAGTTTGCTCCTTTCTGGCCCCTTCTGGCTCTTTCAACTTTGGCTCAACACCACTTTTGAATCTTTTCTTCCTCATAAGAACAAGATTAATGAGAAGGCCCCAGAAATCTTGAACAGAAGGGTCGAAGGCACTAGATTAGTCCTGTTGACTCCAATGGATGAGGGTCAACAATTCCAGAAAGTGTTTACTAGCTTTGTAATGATGTTTGCAGAGCGTAAGGAGTTTGTTTTAACTATGGCTCCCTTCGCCAGTCGAAAGGTTGGTCCGGAATGGTTTATTCGACCATATCCCTCATCTGATGAAGGGGACCAAGTGGAGGACTATGTGGCTATTTGGGAATCATTTCTCCTCCCAAGAATTATGCCACTGAGATTCAAGAGTCTAAAGAATCAACTCAGTTTGATTGCTTATCAACCGAATCTTGTCTCTCTCTAATTTGGCATCATCCAATCACTCCCTTCTCCAATCTATCCCCGAGAAAGTCTCTGTTGTTTTATAATTCAGACTATTCAGAGGATGTTGCTACCAAGCATATTGGTAGGTACGTTGGTCGAACCGTACTAACTTTGTTCGACTTTAAACTCAACTTCTTGTGTTCACCTATCTTTAAAGACTGGTTGAAGCAATACTATGAAGAAGAATTCTTCGATGCAAAAGACTTTGCTGGCCGTCTTCAAGAGGCGTTTATACTGGTCTCTGACAAGATCAAAAAAGGTAATATTTCTTTTCAAAGCAAATTCCTTATTTTCTTCGATTCAATTATTCTACATCTGGCTTATACTTGTTTATTTTTTAGCCTTCAAGAGAACCATTACCAAGAAAGTCGCTGAAAGCGCAAAGGGAGGAGACCTTTCTGTAAAACCTCCACCACAGGTAAATACTTTCTGCTATAACTTTCTTTTCAACATATTAATATTGATGCTTATGCTTTCGACTCCTTTCTTTTCTGGGTATTAAGAAAACTATTCCAAAGAAAAGTATAGTTCAAGAAATTGAGATTTCCAGTGATGAAGAAGAAGAATATCCTTCTGTTCTTCTTAAGAGGCAAAAATTAAAGAAACCAGCTCCTCTTTCCGAACCTCGTCCGAAAACCAAGACCAAGGTTATGGCTACTATGTCGAGGCTTCCTCCTATCATCATCAAAGAGCCAACAGGACGAGAAATAGCTGCTAGGCTGAATAATCCCAGTGAAAGTGATAATTCTTCTCCTGGTGCTGAAGTTCTACCCCGGGTAACAACTTCGACTATCTAAAACTCTTCTTTGAATTATTTTACAATAATTATAATAATACTCTTTTGATCCTCAGGACACTGCTGACACTTCCAAACAGGCTCGTACACCTGTGGAAGAATCTGTCACTTTAATAAACAGTGAAGGAGATCCCACTTATAGGCCTTCTTTAGCAAAGGGACCCTTTGTGAGCTCAACCAACAAGGTGAACCAAACCTTTGAGCATTAAGTTGCAAATGTTGGGGAGAAAAATAAAGAAATCCCTAGTGAGGAGAATTTTGACCTGCCACACACTACTCTCGGAACCTCACTAGCCACTGATGATGAACAAGAAGAGGAAGAGGAAGTTGTTGATGATGCATTCAAACCGGAGAGGGAGGGCATACCAGAGGGAGAGAATAAAAATGAGGATATTCCGGCGGATGATGGGAGAGAGAATTCTGCATGGGGAGCAAGAAACCCTGCAAATGTTGAAGGTGCCCATGTCCCGATACAGGATTTATCTGTCAGAGAAAATGTGGCCCTTGTCACTAATGAGAGAGTCAATTCGATAGGGTCCCGTACTAAGGAGGATTTGGCATTACTAAAACAGAATAATCCTCTTGGAAACTTGAATTCCATACTCGAGAGAAGAGAAAGTTCTTCCGATCAAAGTCACAATGCTTCGACTGCATCTGGAAAATCTACTTCAACATTCCTCTTGAGGAGGCACTTCAAAAAGTCAATGTGCAACTTTTTAAAAGAGATTTAATGTTGACCTTAGAGGGAGAACCTACCGCCATTTCCTTTCTAAAGACCACTTTAAGTGCTGTCGACCTTCTTGCTGCCTCTCCTGACATCGCCAACATTATTTTGGATTTGACTTCGATCATCGATCAGGTCTCAACTGATTACAATCGCCGAAGGACTCTCAATCGCGAAATTGAAGAGGCCAATGGCCATGTAGCTGCTGCCTGAAGTGCTTCCACTGAATCAACTTCAAGGCTAAAGGAGTTTCCGAAGGAGCAAGAGGCTAGGCAGAAAGAAGTTGAAGAAATCGACCAAAATACAGCCAGCATGAAGGCTCAGATCAGAGAGTTGGAGGCTAAGATTGGCGCAAATGATAAACAAAAAGAAGAACTTCTTGCTATCAACACTGATTCTGAGAGCCAAGAGGAACTCAACGATGGATTAAAATATGCTGATCAGGCCCAAGCATTAGATGCTAAAATCAAAGCTCTTCATTTGTCAAAGGCTTTGTGCGAAAGACGTTTGGAGCTGCAGAAGATCAAATATCTCCAAATCAAACCCAACCTCCCATTTTGATTTTGACTTTTTATTTGTATAATTTATGTTTTTGTAATGACTTATAGCCATTTTGGCTGCTTAATGCATTTTCCATTTTGGCTCTTTACTTCGACTGAGATTAAACATCGGTTATTTTAACCTCTTAAAGTACAGGTCTATACTTTTTCAAGTATTTACCATTTACTCTCAAGAGCCTTTGATCTTCATTTAACTCTTCGATCTCATAGGCACCACCAGACAATGTTTGGATAATCTTAAAAGGTCCTTCCCATTTAGGAGACCATTTTCCCATATTTCTATCCTTTCGATTCATTGGGAGAATTACCTTCCATACCAGATCCTCAGGCAAGAATGTCTTGGGTTTTACTCTTTTATTGTAAGATTTTTCCACTCTTTTCTTCTGTATCCTAAGAGATATAAAGCTATCAGTCTTTCTTCGTCCAAATCAACCAATTCGTCTATCATCATATTCCAATAAGCTTCAGAAGGGATATCTTGATGTTTCTGAATTCTTGTTGACTGCACACAAATTTCTACTGGAAAAACTGCGTCATGGCCATAGGTTAATCGAAATGGTGTCGTTCTGGTAGCTTCCTTAGGAGAAGTTCGACATGCCCATAAGATTTGGTCCAACGTTTTATGCCAATTCTTTGGCTTTTTTCCTACATTCTTCTTTATCAAGCCAATTACTACCTTATTTGTTGCTTCGACTTGTCCATTAGTTTGCGCATAGTAAGGCGTATATGTTAACAGCTTGAATCCCATTTATGTGGCGAACTCCTGCATTTTCCGACCAGTAAATACTAACCCTTGGTCAGTTGTTATTGTCTCAGGGATTCCAAACCTATATATAATGTTCTTTTGAATAAATTCAATGACATTATCTTGGTCTGCGTTGACTAAAGGAATTTCTTCAATCCACTTAGTGAAATAGTCAATGCCTACCAATATATATTTCTGGCTTTTAGATGATGCTGATCGAATCTCCCCAATGAGATCCAAAGCCCATCCTCTAAAAGGCTAAGGTTTCACAATCGAGTGAAGTTCGCTTGTAGGTACATGTTGGATGACTGTATGTTTTTAACATTCTTGGAAACCTTTTGCAAACTCCACACAATCTTTCAACATAGTAGGCTAATATAATCCTTGTTGAAACAACAACCATTTCATTTTATGGCCTACTTGATGTGCCCCACATGCCCTAGCATGTGTAGTTGAAAGGGCTATGTATGCCTCTGTTTCACTTAGGCATTTCAGTAGTACTCCTTCAGGCGTCTTTTTAAATAACTCATTTCCCATTAGAATATAACTTAGTGCCCTGTACTTTGGTTTTCATTCTGTCGGAGCCATTAGATTTTGAAAATAATCTACTATAGGCTTTCTCTAATCTTGTTCTGTTAGATTGTCTATGAACGAAATTTCGATGTTTTCTTGGTCAGCGTACCCCAGTTTTGTTGTTTCCAAATCTGTTGGAGATCACTTGGTTGATGTTACTCTTCCTCTAACTTCGATTGCTTGTTGTAATTTTTCTTTCGAAATTTTATACCCAGATGCAATTTGTGCTAAGTCATTAGCCACTTGATTTTACAATCTTGGTATATGTCGAATGTTGATCACTTCAAAGTTTTTCAACAAACGATTGGATATTACAAAATACATGATAATATTTTCTCTTATACATTTGTTTTCTTTCGTAACTTGCCTTATGACTGACTCCGAGTCTCCCATTATTTCGACTCGAGCTGCCCCCAATTCCAACAAGATTTCAAGGCCTACGATTAGAGCTTCATACTCAGCCTCATTGTTCGAAAAAGAACCTTCGATCTTGTACTTGAATATTTTTGGAATTTTATTTGGAGAAATAATTAGAACTCCTACTCCAGTACCATATTTATGACTGGAACCGTCAAAGCATAACTTCCAGGGTTTGATCTCCAAGTAGTTTAATGATTCTTCATTTATTGAGTGGTCAACTATAAATTCTGCTACCACTTGACCTTTTACAGCCTTGAGAGGCATAAAGGTTAACGAATACTCAGTTAATGCAAGTTCCCATTTGCCTATTCGACTGTGAAGATGGGTTTCAACAACATATATTTGAAAACATCAAAATGAGACAAAACGTAAACATCAACTGGTTTAATATATTGCTTAAGTTTTGTACATGAGAAGTAAAGACACCAACATAGTTTTTCAACTTCGCTATATCTAGTTTCTGCATCATTTAAAACTCTACTGAGGTAGTAGATGGGTCTTTCGACACCATTTTCATCCTCTTGAGCCAACATGCTCCCTAGGGTTTTATCAGATCCAGCTATGTAGAATCTAATACTCCTATTTCTACAAGGAGGTACCAGAACAGGTGGCTCGGTGAGGTATCCTTTGATCTTGTCGAAGGCCTCTTGTTGTTCTTTCCCCCACTCGAATCCTCCTTTGTTGAGTCGAAGTAGTGATGAGAAGGCTTGCGTTTTTCCACTTAAGTTGGATATAAATCTCCTCAGGAAATTTATCTTGCCAAGTAGAGATTGCAACTCCTTCTCGCTAGTTGGAAATTTCGCTTCCAAAATGACTTTGGTCTTGTTCTGGTTTATTTCAATTCCCTTTTTGTGGACCACAAAGCCTAAGAAGTCCCCTGCTTTGACGCATAAAGCTCACTTTAGAGGATTCATCTTTAGACCATAGCTTCTCATCCTTTCAAAGGACTGTCGAAGGTGGTCTATGTGATTCTTCCCTGAAACAGATTTGACAACAATATCGTCAATATAAATATGCATAAAAGTTTGAAGAAAATCATGGAAGATGGAATTCATTGCCCTTTGATATGTTTCCCCTGCATTTTTTAGGCCAAAGGGCATCACTACCCATTCATAAGTACCTAAAGCTCCAGGGCATTGGAATGCTGTTTTCGACACATCCTCTTCAGCAATGAAAATTTGAATATACCCAGAGTATCCATCAAGCATACTCATGTATTCAATGCCAGCGGCAGAATCGATAAGCATTTCCGCCACAGGCATTGGATATTCATCTTTGGGTGTTGCAGCATTTAAATCTCTAAAATCAACACACACCCTTAAGGTACCATTTTTCTTTATAACCGGTACTATATTTGCAATCCATTCGACATACCTGGTCGTTCGGATGAACTTGCATCTCAACAGTCTTTCGACTTCCGTCTTGATCTTCGACAAGATCTCTAGTGCAAAACGCCTTGGAGTTTGCTTCACAGACTTTTTTCCAGGCTTTATTGGTAGTTAAAGCTCCACCAATCTTCTGTCGAGACCAGGCATTTCGCCATAATCCCATGTAAAGCAGTCTTTAAACTCCTTCAACAATTAGATTATTTCGAACCTGAGCACTAGATCTATCTTCGCACTGATGTATGTTGGTCTTTTCACCAAACCTTCGCCCAGGTCTATTTCTTCCAAAGGATCTTGCGCTAGAACTTTAACATTGTTTGCCAATAGATCCTTTTCAAAACCCAAAGGCTCATCATCATAGATGGCATCTATCCTCTGTCTTCTTTCTTCCTCAATTCTTAAGTCAGGTGGTTCTGGTTCTAAGTCTTTCCCAGGACCTTCTAGAAGAAACACTTGCTCATTGGCTTCAAAAGCCATATACTTGACTTCAGCCTCTAAGGCCGCTATCATTCTACTTCCAGCCACATATGCCGAAATCCTTTGTAAAGCTTGTGATTCAGTCATCATCACTGAATTCACTTTCCTAGCCAGTTGGCCGTATTTCATCAACTCCTTCATAGTCAATGTTTGATAAATATTCTCTATCCCATTGGAACCCATGGTCAGAGTGTAGGCAGAGGGAGCAAAAGGCATTTGGTGCTGGTGCCAAATCAAAGTCTGGAGGATTGCATGGCCCTATGTGAGCCAGATTTCTGTCGAAGTTTGTTCTATCGACATTATTAGCTTCGACCATATAGTAGCTTTGACCTACTTCAATATTTTCAACTATACCATCTGGGCGCGAAATGGTAACACGTTGGTGCATTGATGATGGAACCTCTCCTATGACATGTATCCACTCTCTAACTAAGAGTATATTATAGTTGGGCTTCGCTGAAATGATCATAAACATAGTTAGTCGAAGTATTGTTCCCACCTTGAGGTCTAATTGTATCACTCCCATAGTAGTTCCAATACCTCTGTCATAGTTCGATACAACCATGTTGTGGGGTTTGATATCTTTATCCCCTTTGCCTAGTTTCCTCCACATACCTTGGGGAATTATATTTATTGTGGCCCCACAATCAACCAAATTTTTTTGATGGTTGCTTCCCCTACTTTTGCTCTGATGAACAATGGTTTGAGGTGATTCTTCATCTCCTTAGTGGGGCGTTCGAAGAAAGCATTTTGCTATTTGACGCAGTTGTTGTTCATAACGTAATAACAAACTGGCCTATGTTTGGCCATCTCTTGTTCGACCTCCCAATAAGTCTCTTGGACTTCGACTTGGCGGTCGTATTCCCTGGGTAGTATTGACACTACATTTACCATAATATCCAAAGTGGCATCAGATTCAGAATTACATTCATCATTTGATTCACCTTGTTCTGGCCACACCAATCTTCTAGCAATTGGATTTCTTTCCAAAGGCTTCCTTTGTTTGCCCTTTTCCTTTCTTTGTGGCACATTGGTGCTCGATTCTGGTTGAGGATCCTACGTAGCCTCTCTTTCGGCTTTTCACTGTCTTCGATATCTCCTTCACTGGGAGGGCGACATGGGTTTTTTCCCTTGTAGTTGCTCGACACATGAGCCACTTTGTTTGTTGTTGTAGTTTTGAATTCCTTCCTATAGGCCAAGGATGATCCTATTGGCACATCGAATGTTCACCATTTCTCCTCACTGGGCCTTTTTCTGCTTGCTGTTTTCAGCCAAGTGTCCACGGGGACATTTGTTGGAGGCCTGAAAGTTGATGTCCACTTCACCTGGTTCATTGGTCCCTTCTAATATCCTCTTCTGGGATCATATCGGACCTCAGGATCCATGTTGGGTTGGGAAATGGTGCCCCATTTCTCCTTTGCTGCCCTCACACCCTGTATGTGCTCTGCAGCCTTTTTGTCGAAGATGGAGCTGCATCTTGGACACAACATCACTTCAGACTTCTTTTTTTGGCATCATTGCAGAAAATCTTCCAGATTCTCGTTCTCTTTAGGAAATGCAATTTTATTGACTTCCTCTTGTCTAATGGCATCTTCTGAAGCCTTCGTCCCAGATACTTCAACCATATTGACTTCTACGTTGCTCTTGGCAGCGAGATTAAGCCTTTGTATTTTGGCTTCTAGGTCCTCTGTCGAACCCGTGACGGTAGCCAAATAAGAACCTGCAATAGTCCCTTTGTTTGAGTCTTCAGCAGCTCCTCTGTTTGAGCCTTTAGTATCTCCTTTGTTTAGGCCTTCAGTAGCCTTTCTCACCCTTTCGACAGTCTTTTTGGAGATGTTCCCAGTGAAACTGCCAAAAATAGGTATATTGACGAAGTCTTCTGAAACTTCGACCATGTTGGTGCCTGGTGGTTCAGCATAGTGGGAATTAGCTTGCAATGGGTTTGCATTGATTTTCATCGGAGGTTTGTCAGCAAACTTGAGTCTGCCTTCTTTGATCGCTCCTTGAACGAGATCCCTGAAAAGAAAACATTGTGAAGTTTTATGGCCCAAATAATTATGATACTTACAAAAACCTCTTTCCTTTCTTTGTTCTAAAGGAGGCATTTTTTCCCTCTGGGGACACTATCATTTGGCCATCTTTAACTAACAAGTCAAATGTCTCGTCACATTTTGCAACGTCGAAACTATATGTTTTCTCTGGGAATCTATCACTGTTCTTTTCAGACTCAGTAGGATTCTTCCCATTTGAGGGAATTAGCAATCTGCAAGAGTACGGTGGCCCTTTCTTTAATTCTGCTAAATTTATTTTGCTTTCTTTGACAGTTATAGGATCACTAGATGTCTCTGGATCGTCATCATCCATTTCGACATAGGCTACCCTTTCTCTTCGATGAGTCTTAGTTGCTTTAGCTTTTTCAGCTTTAAGACGTTCTACTTGTCGAACCCTATCGGCCAATTGGGCCATATCCCTCAGGTATTGGGTATCTAGTTTTTTCCTAATAGAATAATCTAGCCCCCCTGCTGCCATTTCGACCAACTCATGCTCAGACACTTGAGTAAATCATCTGAATTTAAGCAGTCAAAATCTATTTAGATATTCACCTATTGGCTCAGTGAATCTCCTTTTCACACTAGCCAGTTCTTTCAGACTTATTTTGGTTTGTCCCATGTAAAATTGTTCATGGAACAATCTCTCCAATTGATTCCAATTGTGGATTGAATTGGCTGGGAGGGTGGTAAACCAAGTAAAAGCATTTTTAGTTAGGGAACTTGGGAAGTACTTAATCCTAAGGCTCTCGTTATTTGAGATTTCCCCAGCTTCTATCAAATATCTCGCCACATGTTCGACCGTAGATTCTGTTGTATCCCCAGAAAATTCGGTGAACTTTGGAACTTTCCACCTAGGGGGTAAATCTATTTGCAAGATATACTCCAACAATGGGGATGTAAAGTTTGGCCTATGAAAGCCAATGTTCATTCCATTCTATATCATGATTCTTTCGATCATGGCTGTCAGATTATTATCTGTTCCATAATTATGGTGTCGAACCTGTTGTATCACTTCATCAACATTTTGGTTTCTATTTACCACAATTACATCCTGATGGATATCTCTAGGGATCTGTGGGGGAACTCTGGGTATTTCGACGCTAGGTTTATCGATCTCCATTCTATGGTTCATTCCATCTGGCTGTAGATTTTGGTTAATGGTCACATCTTCCTCTAAAACTATACCCTGATTCCCTCTTATTGGTGCTCTTTGGGGTTGTCGAATAGGTTAGGGAACCCCAAAAAATTCAGCCATGCACGTCATTTGAGTTTTCATTTGTTGATTCGACTGGGTGGTATTTTGTATTAGAGGGTTCAGCATTGTACTCAAAGTTTGTGCCAGCATTTGTACCATATCATGGTTACTTTCGTCCATTTGTTGCCTCAAAATTACCGTAGAAACATTTGTGAGGCTTGGTATTGCATGGGATGCCCCTCTTAAGAGTTGGTTTCTACCCAAATTCTCCATACCGGTTCCAGATCCCTATAATGGCGAAGACGCACTCACCAAAGGTTCTAAAAACATGGACGCAACGTTCATAAGACTAGCCATTTCAGTAGTTGGCATGCCATAAGGCTGGTCTCGACCCATACATGCTGTCGAAAATCCTGGGGGAACAAAGGGTCGGGATCCTAGATTTACCCTTGTTGGGGGTGTTCCTAATGGACCTCTTGGACCTACATACAAAAGTATTGGTCCCGTTTGTGCTACTGTCAATGTTGGTGCCGAACCAACGATTGATGGGATAGTTTTACTAACGGTTGGTATAACCGCTATTTTCGCAGCAATTGATGGAGGTATTTCTCCATTATTTGGCTGATTATCCATTTCACTATTTTGTCTCCTAGTTGTACACTCGTTGGTGGTTAATTTACCACTTCTTAATAACATACAACACTTTGTAAAAGAAAAGAAATTATGTAAAGCATTTTTGTTAATATAAACAAGCAAACAAAAATTAGCAAAGTCCCACCGGGTGTGCCAATTTGTTTACCATGAAAATTGGTAAACAACCGCTGATCTTCCAAAAGGGTGATTTTTAGTTACTTGCAGGATCGATCAGATTGATCCTAAGACATATGCTAGATATTTGTGTTGTTTTGATAAAAATGTTAAATTAAATAAAGAACATTTTCGACTGAGAAAGGTGGGGGTTAGATGCAGAAGTGCAAGTAAAAGTAAGTAGAAAATGGGTCGAGAAGAGTTTAAGTGTAGAAGTCTGGTAAAGAGTGCAAGTAAAATTCAAGGGAAAATAAACTTTGCAAGTAAGATAAAAGGCTGTAAGCAAGAATGGCAAGGAATGTAAAAGACTTTGATTATAAAATGTGGTGTTTCAAACATACATTCTCAGTATTCTTTCTCACGCAACGGGTACTCGAATAGTATTGACTGACTTGTACAATTGGTTGAACACACGGAAAATTTACATAAACTTCCTATATTTATACTAGTAAAAGTAACTGCTAGACGGTTACTTCGATCCAGGATTAGGACAAGTGTCCTTTGCATGTTCTTCAATCTCCAACTTCATGCCACATTACTTTCTTCAACTGCCAAGTGAATTTCCTTTCCCTCTTTTATTCAAATTCAAATTCAAATTATTGTTGATACGAACACTTCCAGGTCGAAGGCTCTTACATAATCGAAGCCTATGGGTCGAATAAAATTTCTAACTTAGAGAATTCTCTAAGTGTTTTCTCCTCTTTAACAAGGATGACTTTGATAGGCCTTTTCAAAGGCTCTCAATTCGAAGTATCTTTGAATTAGAATATGTTTCCAAGTCGAAGGTCTTTATTTTTGATTTCTTCAATCTCTTAGATTTCTTCAATCTATTTTTAGCCAATAAGGCCAATATGCCTGGGTGTCAAATTTAGGAGCTAACAGAGCCCTTCTACGCTGATTCTATGATTAGATTTATCTACAATATCTCGTTCGATGGTGGTTGTGACACATAGCCAATCAACTTATTTCTTTCAAGGTAAATTCTATATCTTTCTTTCTACTTTCTCTTTCTTTATTATTAGGTTTATGTATGGGGTTTTAGATATGCGATCTTATGTTGTTGGCTTGTTTGAACAAAGCACTAAATCTTTACCCTTGCTAGTGTATTATGTCGTTTCTTCATACTTGTCTTTTATGTGGTAACGTTGTTCTTCAAAACGAAGATTCCATCTATTATGCTTTTGTTTACCGTGAAAATTGGTAAACAACCGCTGGTCTTCCAAAAAAATGTTATTTTGGTTACTTGCAGGATCGATCAGTTTGATCCTAGGACATATGCTAAGTGTTTTTTGGGTTTGATAAGAAGTATTAGCATTGTTAATGAACAAGTTCGACTGGACACTAAGAGTAAAGGCTTGGATAGGTTTAAATTCACAGGACGAAGGTAAAAACTTGGTAAAAACACAAGTAAAGTACATGATAAAGTAAATTTGTAGTAATTTAAAAGGCTGCAATGGTAAAGTTTGCAGAAAAATTTTAAATGACAAGGATTGTAAAGAAATGTAAAGACTTTGATTACAATAAAGTATGGTGATTCAAACGTACATTCTCAATATTCTTTCTCTCACAACGGGTACTTGAATAAAATTGAGTGACTTGTACAATGAGTTGAACACACGAAATTCTACATAAAATTCCTATATTTATATTGCTAATAAGTAACTGTCAAACAACTGCTTCATTCCAGGATGAGGACAAGTGTCCTCTGCATACTCTTCGACCCCTATCTTCACGCCACACCGCTTTTCCCAACTGCCAAATGAACTGCCTTTCCCTCCTTTCTTCAGATTCAAATCCACTTGCTGCTGATACAAGAGCTTTTCGGTCGAAACTGTCTTTAACTTAGAAAATTCTCTAAGTGTTTTTTCCTTCTTAGCAAGAATGACTTCGACACAACTCCTTTCACAGGCTCTTCTGTCGAAGTGTCCTCAACTTTAGATTTCTTCAATCTATTTTTAGCCAATAAGGCCAATATATCTGAGTGTTGAATTTAGGAGCTAACAAATTGCCCCTCAGAATGTCAATTTCGACACAATAAGAAATAGTAATTCTTTGATGCCTCTATTCGACACCTGTCCATTTCTTGGTCACATGATTTCACAGTGAACTTTTCGTCTTCTACCAACCACTGCTAACATTAGAGCCATCATTACACTTTTTCCAATACGTCACTATCAGTCAGCCGCTACACGCTGCCATGATGACAATTATCCCTATAATATAGGAAAGCATAGCAAGCGTTCCCATCACTTGTCTGTACAACCGCTTCAAAGATCACCACATGTCCCACTCACTCTGAAACATTAAATGACTTTGAGGGAAAACACTCTTCCCTGGCTTCTATAAATATCCACGAACATTTCCCTTTGGAATTTTTCCAAACGTCTGATATTCTTTGTCTCTTTATATTTAAAAAGAAACCTCAAGAAATTCATCTCTTTCACAATATTTCTACCAACAAAGCAATGATCTTTCTTTCAAATTCTCCAAACAACCCAAAGACAACAGTCGCTTCTGATTCACGACAACAACTAGATGTTTTCTTAACCAACTCCGTTCCTGCTTCGTATGGGGAACGAAGGTTCATTCCTGAACCTATGACCAAAGAAGAACATGATGCATACAACCTACAGGTACTCATTCCTATCAGGTAATCTGGACAAATGTATGCTATGTCCGGTCCGTTGTCTACGTGTTTTGAAAACCCTAAACAAAACAACTACTTTTTCCCAACTCACCCTAGACTCAAACCCATAGGTTGCACAAAGAAACCTAGAAATGAACTCGAAGATGCAACGCCTGCAAACCAACAACATTCCCAAACGAAGGAGGATATAAACCTTCAGTTCATGAACAAATGGAGTAGAATCTTCAGGTCTTGCCCTAGCTTGACCTTAGAATACTCAGAGTGACTGGTTAAGATGGAAGCAGCTCAATCCCAAATCTGGGAAGATATCGGAATTTATGACCTAGTCATGCTGTCGAAGACTGGGTTAGCTTATTGTCCTATTATGATGGTGTCCTATTTGTATTTTTGGGACAACACACACTACACCTTCCATTTACCTTGTGGAATGGTGACACCCACTCTCTTGGATATTGCAGCCATCACTGGCCTTCAACCAACCGGTGATTACTTTGACCCTGATGATATGTCTGAAGACACCATTGTATTTTCAGCCACAAAAGCTACCTATACCATTGATGGAGAATTATATAAACCTCCCCTCGATCTCGGCCATAAGGCACAAACTGGTCTCAGTTTCTTCTTTAACCAAGATGTTTCACCTGGAAAGGGTAAAATACAAACTGTCTCAAATAAAGAGATTGCCACTTGAAATTATTTCACAACAAACTTCTCTGTGAGAATTCTTCAAAGAGATGTCATTTGATGGATAATCAGATAAACCTCTCCTCATCCTGGCCATAAGCCACAAACTGGTCTCAGTTTCTTCTTTAATCAAGATGTTTCACCTGGAAAGGGTAATATACAAGTTGCCTCAAATAAAGAGACAACCACTTGCAATAATTTCACAACAAACTTCTCTGTGAGACTTCTTCGAAGAGATTCTATTTGGTGGTGAATCAGATAAACCTCCCCTTGATCCTGGCAATAAGCCATGAACTGGTCTCAGTTTCTTCTTTAACCAAGATGTTCCCCCTGAAAAGGGTAATATACAAGTTGTCTCAAATAAAGAGCGTGTCACTTGAAATAATTTCACAACAAACTTCTCTGTGAGACTTCTTTGAAGAGATGCCATTTGATGGAGAATTAGATAAACCTCCCCTCGATTCTAGCCATAAGCCACGAACTAGTCTCAGTTTCTTCTTTAACCAAGATGTTTCACCTAGAAAGGGTAATATACAAGATGTCACAAATAAAGAGACTTCCACTTGTAAAGATTTCAAAAAAACTTCTCTGTGACACTTCTTTGAAGAGATGCCATTTGATGGAGAATCATATAAACCTCCCCTCAATCCCAGTCATAAGGCACAAAATGGTCTCAATTTCTTCTTTAACCAAGATGTTTCACATGGAAAGGGTAAAATACAAGTTGTCTCAAATAAAGAGACTGCCACTTGCAATGATTTCACAACAAACTTCTATGCAAGACTTCTTTGAAGAGATGCCATTTGATTGAGAATTAGATAAACCTTCCCTCGATCCTGGCCATAAGCCATGAACTGGTCTCAGTGTCTTTTTTAACCAAGATGTTTTACCTGGAAAGGGTTATATTTAAGTTGTCTCAAATAAAGAGATTGCCACATGCAATGATTTCACAACAAACTTCCCTGCGAAACTTTTTTGAATAGATGACATTTCATGGAGAATTAGATAAACCTCCCCTAGATTCCTGGCCTTAAGCCACAAACTGGTCTCAGTTTCTTCTTTAACCAAGATGTTTCTTCTAGAAAGGGTAATATACAAGATGTCTCAAATAAAGAGACTGCCACTTGTAAAGATTTCATAAAAAACTTCTCTGTGACACTTCTTTGAAGAGATACCATTTGGTGGAGAATCAGATAAACCTCCCATAAATCCCAACCATAAGGCACAAACTGGTCTCAATTTCTTCTTTAACCAAGATTTTTCACCTGGAAAGGGTAAAATACAAGTTGTCTCAAATAAAGAGACTGTTACTTGCAATGATTTCACAACAAACTTCTATGCAAGACTTCTTCTAAGAGATGCCATTTGATTGAGAATTAGATAAACCTCCCCTCGATCTTGGCCATAAGCCATGAACTGGTCTGAGTTACTTTTTTAACCAAGATGTTTCACCTGGAAAAGGTTATATATAAGTTGTCTCAAATAAATAGATTTCCACATGCAATGATTTCAAAATAAACTTCCCTGCGAGACTTTTTTGAATAGATGAAATTTCATGGAGAATCAGATAAACCTCCCCTCGATTGCTAGCCTTAAGCCACGAATTGGTCTCAGTTTCTTCTTTAACCAAGATGTTTCTTCTAGAAAGGGTAATATACAAGATCTCTCGAATAAAGAAATTACCACTTGTAAAGATTTCACAACAAACTTCTTTGCGAGACTTCTTCTAAGAGATGCCATTTGATTGAAAAAATCAGATAAACCTCCCCTCGTTCTTTTCCATAAGCCACAAACTAGTCTCAGTTTCTTCTTTAACCAAGATGTTTCACTTGGAAAGGGTAATATACAAGCTGTCTCAAATAAAAATACTGCCACTTGCAATTATTTTACAACAAACTTCTCTATGAGACTTCTTCGAAGAGATGCCATTTGATTGAGAATCAAATAAACCTCCCCTTGAACCTGGCCATAAGCCATGAGCTGGTCTCAGTTTCTTCTTTAACAAAGATGTTTCACCGGGAAATGGTAAAATATAAGCTGTCTCAAATAAAGAGACTGCCCCTTGCAATGATTTCACAACAAAATTCTCTGTAAGACTTCTTCGAAGATATGACATTTAATGGAGAATTAAGTAAACCTCCCGTCGATCCTGGCCATAAGCCACGAACTAGTCTCAGTTTCTTCTTTAACCAAGATGTTTCACCTGGAAAGGGTAATATACAAGTTGTCTCAAATAAAGAAACTTCCACTTGCAATGATTTCACAACAAACATCTCTACAATACTTCTTAGAAGAGATTCCATTTGATGGAGAATCAGATAAATCTCCCCTCGATCCTGGCCATAAGCTACGAACTGGTCTCAGTTTCTTCTTTAATAAATATGTTCCACCAGGAAAGGGTAAAATACAAGCTGTCTCAAATAAAGAGACTGCCACTTGTAATGATTTCACAACAAACTTCTATGTAAGACTTCTTAGAAGATATGCCATATGATGGAGAATCAAATAAACCTCTCATCAATCCTGTCCATAAGCCACGAACGAATCTCAGTTTCTTCTTTAACCAAGATGTTACACTTGGAAAGGGTAATGTACAAGTTGTCTCAAATAAAGAAACTTCCACTTGCAATGATTTCACAACAAACTTATCTACGAGACTTCTTAGAAGAGATTCCATTTGATGGAGAATCAGATAAACCTCCCTTCGATCCTGGCCATAACCCACGAACTGGTCTCAGTTTCTTCTTTAGCAAAGATGTTCCACCTGGAAAGGGTAAAATATAAGTTGTCTCAAATAAAGAGACTGCCACTTGCAATGATTTTACAATAAACTTCTATGTGAGACTTCTTCTAAGAGATTTAATTTGATGGAGAATCAGATAAACCTCCCATCGATCCTGGCCATAAGCCACGAACTGGTCTCAGTTTCTTCTTTAACCAAGATGTTTCACCTGGAAAGGGTAAAATACAAGTTGTCTCAAATAAAGAGACTTCCACTTTCAATGATTTCACAATAATCTTCTCTACGAGACTTCTTTGAAGAGATGCCATTTGATGGAGAATCAGATAAACCTCCCCTCGATCCTGGCCATAAGCCACGAAATGGTCTCAGTTTCTTCTTTAACCAAGATGTTCCACCTGGAAAGGGTAATATAAAAGTTGTCTCAAATAAAGAGCCTGTCACTTGTAATAATTTCATAACAAACTTCTGTATAATACTTCTTCGAAGAGATTCCATTTGATGGACAATCAGATAAACCTCCCCTCGATCCTGGCCATAAGCCACGAACTAGTCTCAGTTAAAGAATGTAAAAACACAAGAAATGGGGGGTTTGAATTGGGTTTTTTAAAACTTTAAGTAAAGAACACGTTGGTTATCCTGGTTCGTTTGAACTCAAACTACTCCAGTCCAACCGCCAAGGTGATTTCGCCTCTCTCAACGAGGTCTTAATCCACTAATCAAACTTGATTACATAAATACTATGACAACCGTCAAAGTCTTCTTGAGTTTAAACCATAAACTATACAATATTTAATAGAGTGTACAAAAAATGTTTTCTAATAAAACAATATCACACAAGTGATGTTTTACACAAATGAAATTCAGTATGTTGAAGGTGATGAAGATGACTCATTTGTTATGCACTCAAAATCATAAACGATTTCTCCTTCAAGATTTGTTAAAATAGGCAACGCACGTGGGAGCTTTTGGAATGTTGATAAATAGTAATTAAAGAGCTTTTCAAAAATAAAGATTATTGTCCCCTTTCAGGCGCTACTTTTGAATAGTCGTAAGTGAATTGTAACGCTTCAGGACATGGTTGCTTCAGAAGATGAATTTTACCATTACTTCTTTCCAGAACTATATGAATCAGAATAATAGAGTCATGTTCGCATCTTTTAGACACTCAGAAGTTGCAGCCTCAGAACTTATTTATAACAGATGTATTGAATCAGAGTTTGAGCAACTATCTAACTCATCTTCTGTGCTTCTTCCATTAGAACTTCTCTGCAAAACAAAATATTTATTTAGGGAGCATAATTGTTCTTTGAGTGTTTGTTATCATCAAAACTCTTACAAGGGTTGTAGAATCAAACTATGTTCTAACAATCTCCCCCTTTTTGATGATGACAAAAACTTGGATATTTTGATATAAACTTAAAGAACATAAAGCATTTAAGTTCCCCCCTGAGTTGAATACTCAGATAAAGAAGAAATACTTCCCTGAATATTATTCTGATCAGGGTTTTTGAAATTTTTTTTTCTGATGCGTCCACTTCTGTTCTCAACAGAGTTTGTTCCTGTTTTGCTTTCAGAAAAAAACAGAAGAAGTTATGATATTCAAAATGTTTGAGACTGAGTCTCGATACTGTTATATTAGAAATATCTTACATTCTCCCCCTTTTTTGTCAAGAATCAAAAAGCAATAAAAGACAGTTTGTATTCAAAAGGGTTTCAATAAAACACATTTTGAAGAAAACAAATAACAAGAACATAATGAAGAAAACAATTTTCAGAACTAAGTTTGAGGTGGTGGAAGTCGTGTGAACAAAGCTGTAATACAGCGGGAGAACTGACTTGGGTGTTTTGCGTTTTATCGCAATTGTTGCGGATAGAAAGAGTCGCCACCGACTTTTCTTTTATCCAATAAGGAAAGGGTGAAAGAACAGGAAAGACCTTTGAGATATTTTCTTGAGTTCGGGGGGCGGGGGGGGGGGGGGGGGGGGGTAGGTTATGAAAAGGGAAGGTGTTAGCACCATTTTCATCCATAGTTATCTATGGGCTCTTAGTTGCTTGCTAGATCACTTTTGAAATTGCTTTGTTTGAAATGTGTTTGTAATGGGTTTTGAAAGTATTTTTGAAAAGCGCCTTCGTTTAGGCAAACTTTGTAATGATTCTCGTCTCTATAAGAATGCATAAAAAGTGTTGGACTTTTGAAAATATTTCATGTTTTGAAAGTGTTTGGTATATTTGAAAAGATGTTTATTTTGAAGATGGATTGTGAGCAAGCAACTAAGAACGTTCTACCTACTCAAAAGTCATTTTGGTCATTTCTCTCTTCCTTTGATATTGCTATCTTACCATTGATTGGTAAGAAACATTATCTTTGGATGTAAAGGGATGGGCGTGGGTCATCGTATAGTCATGAATAACAATTTTGTGAGATATCTTAGAATTTCTCTTAAGGGACTAAGATCATTTATAAGGCAACATTCGAAGCGTCATCGAGGGACTATGATCTTGTACTTTTTAATTGTTTTTGCTAAGACGTCTCACATGCATAACATGACCATTTTTCATAAGGCAACAAGTGGAGTTAACCCTAGAGGTGCAAGTGTGCAAGTGTTTGTATTTCATGCTTGATTTATCTTGAATTAGGATTTTCTAAGCATTGATTTTATCTTTCCATACAAACCCTAATTACTAACATTTATATGAAAAGCAATAAATAACGGAAAATAAATGTCCCACGCTATTACATCATTTTGGGGATGGGAAGTACAAATTTACAGATGGGGATTGCAAGAAATTAAACCTAATTATCTATTACAACCATATTGAAACTTGAATAATGTACAAGAATTGAAAGGAATATAATGTACAAGACATGAATGAAAAGAAAATGAATTCGTTTTGATTTTGTTAAAGAAAGATTTTAGCCTATTAAAGAAAAATTAAGATTAAGTTAAAGAAAAGAAAATAAATAGGAAAATGTTTTTGGTCTTTTTTATTGTAAGAAGTTAAATAAAAATAAACTAAATAATTTAAATATATTTTTGGTGTTTTTGATTAATAAAAATAATTATAATAATAAAAATAATAAAGTAAAGAAAATGAGATAAATATATAACATTAACGTCAGGGGGGTTCAGAAAAAAAAAGTCAAGGCCCGGCCAAATGGAGGCCCAGGTGCGCTTCCTGCAAACAAAAAAAAGTGAGAAAATTTGGAAAGATGACAAAAGGTCTCGCTGGGGCTCGAACCCATGACCTTCTACATGGCAAGGCTTTAGCGCGCGCTATTTGTACCACTAGGGTGGTCTGTTTCATCCGTTAGTTATCCAACTTGCAGTAAATATAAAATGAACTCGTTTCTGAATGTTTGAAATGCCCATCTTCTTCTTCCTTGCGCGCGTAGGCCATGATAACTCCATTTTCAAGCTTCTAAAAGCTTCATTTCTCAGCTAAATAAAAAAATGTAAACATCAAACCTGCCTAAAATTTGAATACGAATCTAACCACATAATTTTCAAAAGCTATGGATCAATGGTTAGCATAAATTTTGTTAATTACCAAAACTAAAACCTAACTGATTAGAGATGAAATTCTCAATGTATAAGCAAAGATAATCAAAACTATGGACATGGTCAGCTTCCTAGACATGATATCTACATCTTTTCTTCACAATGTATATACAAATGATGCTTGAATGAAGAGTTCCATGTTTGAAAAAACTTACCTCTTTGAGTGAAACTCGAATGACTTCTACACGACTTCTAGAAATGGTTTGATGATGGATTAAGCTTGTCTAGACTTCCCTGAAGCTATTCCAATTGTTAGAATGTCTTGTAGCTTGCCCAACTGTTCTGGACAAGTCAAGCTGCAATGGTGGATTTTGAAAATGGTGGATGAGGAAGGAGGAGTTACATAAGTGGTTTAAGGGCTAGGATAGTTTCTATGTGGTGTATGGAAGCTTAGTGAATCGAAACGCCAAAAAATTCATAAAGGGATTTGAGATTTTATGTGTAAATTTAGAATGTGCCAAGTTTTGTGCTTGTGTGCATGTTCTGAGTTTTTGAAAGTTTTGGGAGTGTTCTAAGGCTGGTAATCTCCTTCTTTATATTGCAGATAATGTCTCTATTTATAGGGAAGAGGTTTGACATCTTGTAGTAAACAGAATCTTGAGATAACATGTTATGGTTTAGTTGAAAATGAATGTCAAGTTATGTCAAGTCTTTCATGATCCCAAGATGAAGTACCAAAGTTGCTGGTATAGAGGGGCTACTTTCCATGATTTACGGTAGAGTATAATCAGAAGTAAGCAAGGTATGGGTTCAAACAAATTTTGTACCAAAAAGCTTGCTTTTCAAGAATAGCAATGGTGCATTTATGCCATAAATGGAAAGATCTTTTGGACAATGGCCCAAACACTTGGGTAATAGCTCAAGAGTAGGTGTAAGCATTAAATTATGGCGAGATTTACAAGTTATAAGGCCTGCAACAACAGATTATGCAGCATATCCTATGGATTTAATCAATGTTCTTCAAAAGTCTGTCTTTAACTTGATTCCTTCTACAAAGATCTCGAATCTCTGTAGAACTTTGATCTTTTTCTTACTCTGGTTTTTGATAAGGATCTTGAATCTCTTAAAGATGTCGAATATTCTATCCTTTCGTTTTGATCATATAGATCCACAACTTTCGACCAAAATCATCAACAGACAAAACAATATTTGTTTCCACCAATTGTATGTTCTTTGAATGGACTACATACATCTAAATGT
Source organism: Vicia faba (assembly GCA_948472305.1). Taxonomy (NCBI): domain Eukaryota; kingdom Viridiplantae; phylum Streptophyta; class Magnoliopsida; order Fabales; family Fabaceae; genus Vicia; species Vicia faba. The sequence continues at coordinate 218,695,358 of OX451735.1, forward strand.
ACCACTTTCAGTATGCAAGTTGTTCTCATTGTCATAGTCGAAACGAAAGAATTTATGGATTGCTTTCCTACTAAACAAACTTCACAATATTTTTTCAGGCATCTCAATACTTGGAATACCAGTAACCATATCTTGAGTAATCAGTTGATTAAGTTGTCGAAAGTTCAAATGTGCAAACTTCAAATGCCACCACCAACTATCCTTGTGGCCGAACAATTTTCAAACATTGAACTTCTGTCAAATTGATCATTGTCTTAAATGTCCTATTTTTTTACAACAAAGATTTTAAGACCAAATTGTTCTTGGTGTCGAACAATCTCAAAACTCCATCTTTCATGACAACTGAGAAACTTTTTTCGACTAGTTGTCCAACACATAGCAAGTTGCACTTTATTCCAGGTATATAGAGCACATCTTTAGTCATAACTTTTCCTCCATTACTCATTTGAAAGACTATGTTGCCAGTACCTTCTTCTTGCAATGAACTATTATCAGCAAGTTATTTTGTGAAATTGTAATTCATAGTGTCAAAACTATATGTGTCGAAGGTTTTAGAGGTGGATCAAAGCAGGTTGCTCGAAGGAAGCCATTTCCTAGTCGAAGCTTATGGATTGAAGAAAGCATGAAGATAGACAACATGTCAGCTATCAGTCTGGCGATGAAACCAATAACACATGGTCGAAGCAAGCACATAGAAATGAGGTTCCATTATCTCCGAGAGCAGGTAACAAATGGGATGATGAATTTGGAACACTGCAGAACTGAGAATCAGTTTGCAGACATCATGATGAAGGGAGTGCAAGTCGAAGTATTTAGAAGACTAAGAACCATGATTAATATAGATTGTTTAGACACAGTGAATTAGGTGGTATGTTAAATTTTAATTCATAGTGTCAAAACTATGTGTGTCAAAGGGTTTAGAGGTGGATCGAAGCAGGTTGCTCGAAGGAAGCCAATGCCCAGTCGAAGCTTGGGGATCGAAGCAAGCTTTCTCTTCTTCGACTTGTCAAAATATTCCAACCACTCCTTTCGACCAGTCATGTGATTCGAACAACCTAAACCAGATTTTGAATTTGACATGGTTATCTGCAACGGCACACCTTTTTTATCTGCTTTTCCCTTTCGACAGTTTCCTCTTCCTCCTTTCTAGGATTAATAAGTTCCATCTTCGACCTGGTGCTTGAGAGCCCAATATGATCCATGGAAACTATATGGGGAATTAAAAGTCCAATTGTACTTGTGCAAACTCAAACCATAGTTTTGTGTCATCAGTGTTTGAGGAGGTATCTTGAGCTGATCAAACCTTGTGCAGTCTTGAACCAATAGAGATCTTGTGAGAAAATTCTTGAGAAATGAGAGGGAAAATTTTAGGGTATAACAACTGCCCCTGTTCAATCTTCTTGAACCTGAAGAGTTAGATTGGCGAGTCTGCCATTCGTGACTTAAAGGTGGAAGATGATTGAACACTAGAGTGCCCAGAAATTTGCACTCGACTATGTGTTAGTTAATTGTGCCAGGAATGGGCTTAAAGATGCCATTTGGAGAAGCGATAAAGATTTGTCGGAGATGGGCTTACATATGTCATCCATAGTGACTGTTGGTAGAAATTGGAAGAAATATCAGAATAAATCTCTGGTCGATTTATACTGAAACAGTAGATGTAGTGGGATGAGTATCAGAATAATATCTATAACTGGATCAAATCTGACTTGTATCTGAAAGATGTACCGAATGAGTGTCAAAATGACATCCATATTTGGATCGTATCTTAACCGCTTTTGAAAGATGTATTGAATGAGTGTCAGAATGACATCCGCATCTTGATCATATCTGAACTGTGTTTGAGAATTGTACTGAATGAGTGTCAGAATGACATCCGCATCTGGATTGCATCTGAACTGTATTTGAGAAATGATACTGATTGAGTGTCAGAATGAAATCCGTATCTGGATCGTATCTGAATTGTATTTGAGAAATGTACTGAATGAGTGTCAGAATGACATCTGTATCTGGATCGTATATGAACTGTATTTGAAAGAATCTGGAATAAGTATCAGAATGTCATCCATATCTGGATCGTATCTGAAACATTTCTAGTGTGAATCTGAAATAAGTATCAGAATGTCATTCGTATCTAGATCGTATCTGAACCGTTTCTAGAGTGAATCGGGAATAAGTATCAGAATGTCATATGCATCTGGATCATATCTGAACCATTTCTAGAGTAAATCTGGAATAAGTGTCAGAATGTCATCCGTCTCTGGATCGTGTCTGGACTGTATCCAGAAGAGAATATGGAAATTCATGAGAAGGAGCCTAATGAGTTTGTGTGAAACTGCATCTGGAAATTTTGAGAAGGAATCCGTGTAAGATTGCCTCATGATGAGCTCGTGCGAAAGCTGCATTTGGAAGTTAGAAGGAACTCGTGTAATATTTCTTTATGATGAGCCCGTGTGAAGCTGGATTTGGAAATTTATGAGAAGGAGCCTGGGAAGGGCTGCTTCAGTATGGGAAGGAATCCGTGTAAGATTGCTTCATGATGAGCCCGTGTGAAGCTGCATTTGGAAATTATAAGGAATTCGTGTAAGATTGCTTCATGATGAGCCCGTGTGAAGCTGCATCTGGTCGTATAGATAGTTACTCTGTCTTGCTTCAGGAACTGATCTTGGACCTCTTGAAAATTGTTGATGATAATTATCAGTCGATTGATCTTTCCTGAAAAGGTAAAGAGTTAGATGCATGCAATATCATGATGTATGAAATGCACGACGTAGTGATGTTCTCAAAATAAATGAGATTGTGCTATTTGCGTTTCGTATGCATGTGCTATGATATATGAACGTGAAATGTTGTTGAAGTGTGCCTTTGTCTAGGAAAATAAATCCTTGACAAATGCTGGTGAGCCTTGGGAAATGAAATCCTGGACTGCAACTGGGGATGAAGAGTATGCTCCTCTTCAGACCTTGTTTTAGGATGTTTCCGCTGGGGACTTCTGTTCTGTTGTTTGAGGAGAACTCCACTGGGGAATATTGGCTTCTGCTTGGGGAAAATAGCTTAAGATTTTTAGTCGTTTCTTGCTCTACTGGTGAGTTATCTCTTGATTGGAGAGGAAGAAAGTTTAGCTGTTATCTGGTCGGTTTCCAGGATTCACAATAACTTGTTGGGGGTAATGAAGTTGATTGTTATCTGGTTGGATCCCAGGCTTTACAACAACCCAAAATATTATCTGGTCGGGTCCAGGTTTAATAAATATTTGGAGATAACACTGACTCTGTTGATGACTTCACTGGGAATTAGGGGATATGGTCCCTTAATTTGTAATAGTCTGAGAGGCAAACTCAAGCTGGGGAATCTGTAGTTTGTTGGGGAAATAAACCCTATTGAAGAGGATATTTGACGAACTGCCGGGGAGGATTTTTTTAGGAAGAATTCCATAAGGCTTCCTTTTAAGACCAACTCAGCTGGGGAGAGGACCTTCCGGAGATTGAAACTTTGGCTGGGGATTACATAAATCAAACTTTGTAGGGATAATTCTATGGGGATATCCATGAATTTTGGCTTTGTGGGGTTTGTACCCTTATCCATGAAGATTACTCTGTGGGGATAACCTTATAGAGATTGCTTTGGCGACTTCACTGGAGATCTCCTTATGAAAGGGACTCTGAGGAATTGTCACCGTTCATAATAGTAAGTGTTGTAGTACAGCCGGAAAATTTTGCTTGGTTGTACGTGCTCCTTTAATGGAAATCACGCTCGATGCCCCAAGTGATGGAGACTTGCCCCTGGCTATTCAGGACTTTATGAGATATTTCTTGGAATTTTAATTTGACTGCCACTGATGAGTTTGTCATTGGAAGTGTTTTTCCATTTGAAGTGATTCGGTTTCTTGAGAGGATTTCTGTTCATTTGATATTCGTCGTGTGAATTTCTCTGTTGTCAAACAATTAGCTATATGCAAACAACGATATTAAAATAATGCAAATTTTATGTTTGTCTTGAAGTTTTGAAAACACATTTTTAGCAGATAAAAGAATTTTGTAAGAATGTGAATTCAACTCGAGATTTAAAATAAGCCTTACAGAAGTCAGAATACCTTTTGTAACATTATGCTTTCGAACTAACCCATGCTTCAATTAGGACTTTTGAAGGGTTGTAGCATGGCCTGGATCACGGTTTAAGAAACAAAGGATAAGGCTCAAAGTGTATTTATACCCAACCTGTTCTTCATGATGTTCTCCAGTTCTATACTCAGCTAATTGCGTGTTTTGAATCCCAATTGAGTTTGGAATGATGTTTTAGTGATGGTTCAGACAAGTTAAGTTTCTTGGAGAAGGCAGTCATTTTTTGCAACATTATTCAGTTGTTGAGGATTTGTAGCGACCTCTTTTGATTTATTATCCCTTATTTTTGCCTGACTTTTTTGTTTTAAGACTACAGTCAGCGGGATGGTCCACTTTTTCTTAAGTCTCCTTCGTAGGTTTTGACTTAGTGGGCTTTTTATTTTGAGAGATAATGACTGCCTATTTTATGGGGAACCATCACTGTCTTCTGATTCGGGAGGATGCTTTTGATGTCACTCGTTGTGCACGAAATGAAAGCTTGTGACTGAACACACATTTGAATTAACTAAGAAACTACCCTGCCCCGGGTTATGATTAAAGGTTTCAATTTGTGTGGAAAAGAAAACTCCTACTTCTTTTGGCTCAAAGGGGTTTACTAGGGATTATCTTCCTTATAACTCCACTGTTTAAGAATTGAAAGAACGCCTGTGCATCGTCAGCAAGGTCTGTTTAAAAGCATAATTTCAAGATCATGGTATTGTTTTCGTCATCCTCCCTCTAAAAGCTTACAACTTTTAACGAGAGTTGAATATCACGAAAAAAAGGGAATAAAAGCACAGTTTAAATATAGTGAAAACAAATGGATTAATTCAAGACAAACATATGAAATGCATTAATGAAATAAAGTTTGACATAATAGATGAGTGTTCGAACAAACAAAAGAAATTACAATTGAAAATTCAAAATGAACTGGACGCTCTCAATGATTTGGCATGGGAGTAGTGATCACGTTGGGAGTCTTAGGAGGGTCTAATTCAATCTCCTTGGCATCAATCATATCTTGAACTTTGTTCTTCAGAGCCCAGCAACCGTTCGTATCATGTTTAGGACTACCAGAATGGTATGCATACCTTTCAGTGGGATGGTAACTAGGAGCAGAAGTATTGGGATTTCGTAGAGGAGCCTTTAACGTAATCAATTCTGCCTTCAACATGTGTTGAAACGCTTGAGCTAGTGACATGTTGATTTTGGTGAATTGTCTCTTAGGCACGACCTCCTTTCGCTGATTCCCCTGTTGGTGTCGTTGCAATGGCGTAGGATTAGAGATTACTACAGCTCCCACAGATTGGTTGTGGTTATCTCTAGCATGTTCCTCCTGGCCATATACAGCATCAAACTCTTTCTTTCCGATGTACGTCTTCTTTTTAGTACTTAAAGATGCAGCCATCTGGATTTTTCCGCTTTTAATTCCGCCTTTAACTCGTTCCTCAGTTAGAATTAGCTCGGTGAATCCAACTAAAGAGCTTCCGATTAGGTGATTGAAGAAAGGTCCTGTCAAAGTTCCCATAAAGATATCAATCAACTCCTTGTTAGTTATGGTTGGCTGCACCCTGCCAGCCAGGTCTCTCCACTTTTGGGCATATTTTTTGAAGCCCTCGTTGGAACCCATGGTTATATTCTGCAACTGTACACGAGTTGGTGCAAGATCAACATTGTATTGGCACTGCTTGCAGAAAGCATCAGCTAGATCCTACCAGGTGTGGATGCGGGAACCCTCCAATTGATAGAACCATTCAAGTTGAGTCCCAGCTAGACTCTCTTGGAAAAAGTGGACCCAAAGCTTTTTGTCAGTAGTGTGTAGCTGAATCTTATGGACATATGATCTTAGATGAAGCTTCGGACATGAGACCCCATCATACTTGGGGAAAGAAGGGATCTTGAATTTGTAGGGAATGGCCACCCCAGGAACCAAACCCAAGTCTCTAAAGTCCAAGCCAGGCATAACTTGGATCTCTACAGCCTTTAGTCTGTCTTCTATCTGCTTATATATGTCGTCGGCCGGCGGGTATTGCTCGTCAGAATAATCTTCGTCTTCAGAGATTTGATTGTTTCCACCCCAAGCACGAGTGCTTCTAGCATCTTCATCTTGATTTTCATCCTCTTTGGAGGAATCCTCTTCAATTTGGACTTGTTGATCGGGGCCCTTGGACTTCTTCCCCATGTTGAGGATGACAACCTTCTTCTTAGTATTCTTCTTACTCTCTTTGGTGAAGAGTGTTTTCAGATCTTCCTGCCCCTTTGCTAAATTCAAGAGCACTTGTTGGAACTGGGCGTTCTGAGCTTAGAGATCATGAAATGTTTGCTCTAGAGCCACTTTCTTACTGAAATAAACAGTGAGAAAAATGAGAAACTTGTCTTGAGAACACTTGTTATGTAATGACATGCATGACACGTAAAAGTGAAATGTTTTCAAGGATCTCACGAGGTAAACACAAGAATATGTTAGAGGTTGAACTTTGATCGCATCTTTGATTGGAGAACATCGTATTGTTGAATGTCCTTCCACGAGAATCAAGCTCACCATGTCGAGTGGGTCATAGCCCTTGACTCAAGCTATTGCTTTTTGGTTTTTCGACGGTGTTTGGTTAGAGGAAAAATAAATTCTCTTGCCCCTTGATAGACGTCTGGTTCAATACGTCCCTGCATCACAGGCCCTCGAGATCCTTGAAATGGTTATTGACAATGCTATGGTATGATGTCATGATGTTATGTACAAATAAACATATACACACGAAGCAAACAAGTCCTTAGGTTTAGGCTTGCATGGAGTTTTTTAGGTAAGTAACCTCTTGAATTTTAGTTGGCTCAACCTGTCCTAGAAACTAACCGAGTTCTAGGGAATCTCAATATTACTGATCTTTCTTCATCAGGCATTATTTCAATGCAAGCCTCTTTATTAGCGATCGAAATATCCCGAAAGTCCAATTTCAATGAGCGTAGTATCGAGTATCAACCAACTTTGGACTGCACCAAAGTCGGCTATTTCACTACTTCCTAATGGCCAAATTGTTCAATTAAAGGTTCTAAGTTCAGTTAATGCTTCATGACACCACACAGCGGCCCCGTATTCTCCTTGACTAGACTGAAGGGCTACCGCTACCAACAAATGTGTCACACTAACGTAGCCATCGCTTCAAACATATCGGTATACCCCGCACAATCCCCACGATCTATTGCTACTTACCTAATAATGTTCCCCGATCCGGGTAGAGGATCAATAGAAACCCAAAAAAGGACCCATAATATAAAGCAAGCAAGTCAAACAATGAAAGCATTTAAAGGTAATATAGCTCTAAGGTAACCCCACTTTTAAGTATATCCCCAACAGAGTCACCAATTATGTAATACGGTGGGAGAACTGACTTGGGTGGTTTGCGTCTTATCGCAATTATTATGGATAGCAAGAGCCGCCACCGACTTTTCTTTTATCTAATAAGGAAAGGGTGAAAAGATCAGGAAAACACTTTGAGATATTTTCTTGAGTTCTTTGTTTGAAATGTGTTTGTGATGGGTTTTAAAAGTATTTTTGAAAAGCTCCTTCATTTAGGAAAACTTTGTAATGATTCTCGTCTCTATAAGAATGCATACAAAGTGTTGGACTTTTGAAAATATTTCATGTTTTTAAAGTGTTTGGTGTATTTGAAAAGATATTTGTTTTGAAGATGGATTGTGAGCAAGCAACTAAGAACGTTCTACCTACACAAAAGTATTTTTGTTCATTTCTCTATTCCTTTGATATTTCTATCTTACCATTGATTGGTAAGAAGCCTTATCTTTGGATGTAAAGGGACGGGCGTGCGTCATCATATAGTCATGAATAGAAATGTTGTGATATATCTTAGCATTTCTCTTGAGGGACTAATATCATTTATAAGGCAACATTCGAAGCGTCATCGAGGGGCTATGATCTTGTATTTTTTGATTGTTTTTGCTAAGACGTCTCACATGCATAACATGACCATTTTTTATAAGGCAACAAGTGGAGTTAACCCTAGAGGTGCAAGTGTGCAAGTGTTTGTATTTCATGCTTGATTTATCTTGAATTATGGTTTTCTAAGGATTGATTTTATCTTTCAATACAAACCCTAATTACTATCATTTATGTGAAAAGCGATAAATTGCGGAAAGTAAATGTCCCACACTATTACATCATTTTGGGGATGGGGTGTAAAAACTTACAAATGGGGATTGCAAGAAATTAAACCTAATTATCTATTACAACCATATTGAAACTTGAATAATGTACAAGAATTGAAAGGAATATAATGTACAAGACATGAATGAAAAGAAAATGAATTTATTTTGATTTGATTAAAGAAATATGTTGTCCTATTAAAGTAAAATTAAGATTAAGTTAAAGAAAAGAAAATAAATAGGAAAATATTTTTGGTCTTTTTAATTGTAAGAAGTTAAATAAAAATAAACTAAATAATTTAAATATATTTTTGGTGTTTTTGATTAATAAAAATAGTTATAATATTAAAAATAATAAAGTAAAGAAAATGAGATAAAGATATAACATTAACGTCAGGGGGGTTCAGAAAAAAATGTCAAGGCCCAACCAAATGAAAGCCCAGGCGTGCTTCCTGCAAACAAAAAAAAAAGTGAGAAAATTTGGAAAGATGACAAAAGGTCTCGCTATTGCTCGAACCCAGGACCTTCTACATGGCAAGGCTTTAGCGCATGCTGTTTGTACCATTGGGGTGGTCTGTTTCATTCGTTAGTTATCCAACTTGCACTAAATATAAAATGAACTCGTTTCTGAATGTTTGAAATGCCCAACTTCTTCTTCCTTGCACACGTAGGCCATGATAACTCCATTGTCAAGCTTCTAAAAGCTTCATTTCTCAGCCAAATCAAAAAATGTAAACATCAAACCTGCCTAAAATTTGAATACGAATCTAACCACATAATTTTCAAAAGCTATGGATCAAAGGTTAGCAAGAAGTTTGTTCAGTACCAAAACTAAAACCTAACTGATCAGAGATGAAACTCTCAATGTATAAGCAAAGATAAACAAAACTATGGACATGGTCAGCTTCCTAGACATAATATCTACATCTTTTCTTCACAATGTATATACAAATGATACTTGAATGAAGAGTTCCAAGTTTAGAAAAACTTACCTCTTGGAGTGAAACTCGAATGACTTCTACACGACTTCCATAATGGTTAGATCATGGATTAAGCTTGCCTGGACTTCCCCAAAGATATTCCAATTGTTAGAATGTCTTGTAGCTTGCCCAACTGTTCTTGACAAGTCAAGCTGCAATGGTGGATGAGGAAGGGGGAGTTACAGAAGCGGTTTAAGGGCTGGGATAGTTTCTATGTGGTGTATGGGGGCTTAGTGGATCGAAAGGCCAAAAAACGCACAAAGGGATTTGAGATTTTTTGTGTAAAGTTAGAATGTGCCAAGTTTTGTGTTTGTGTACAGGTTCTGAGTTTTTGAGAGTTTTGGGAGTGTTCTAAGGCTGGTAATCTCGTTCTTTATGTTACAAATAATGTCTCTATTTATAGGGAAGAGGTTTGACATCTTGTAGTAACCAGAATCTTGAGATAACATGTTATGTTTTAGTTGAAAATGAATATCAAGTCATGTCAAGTCTTTCATGATCCCAAGATGAAGTACCAATGTTGCTGGTATAGAGGGGCTACTTTCCATGATTTATGGTGGAGTATAATCAGAAGTAAGCAAGGTATGGGTTCAAGACAAATTTTGTACCAAAAAGCTTGCTTTTCAAGAATAGCAATGGTGCCTTTATGCCATAAATGGAAAGATATTTTGGACAATGGCTCAAACACTTGGGTAATAGCTCAAGAATAGGTGTAAGCATTAAATTGTGGTGAGATTTGCAAGTTAGAAGGCCTGCAATACAAGATTATGCAGCATAGCCTATGGATTTGATCAATGTTCTTCAAAATTTTGTCTTCAACTTGATTCCTTATACAAAGATCTTGAATCTCTTTAGAACTTTGATATTTTTCTTACTCTGGTTTTCGACAAGCATCTTGAATATCTTAAAGATGTCAAATATTTCGTCCTTTCATTTTGATCACATAGATCCATAACTTTCGACCAAAATCATCAACAGACAAAACAATATTTGTTTCCACCAATTGTATGTTCTTCGAATGGACTACATTCATCTAAATGTACCACTTTGAGTATGCAAGTTAATCTCATTGGCATTGTCGAAACGAAAGACTTTTTGGATTGCTTTCCTACTAAACAAACTTCACAATGTTTTTTCAGGCATCTCAAGACTTGGAATACCAGTAACCATATCTTGAGTAATCAGTTGATTAAGTGGTCGAAAGTTCAAATGTCCAAAATTCAAATGCCACAACCAACTATCCTCGTGGTCGAACAATTTTCAAACATTGAACTTCCGTCGAATTGATCATTGTCTTAAATGTTCCGTTTTTCGACAACGGGGATTTTAAGACCAAATTATTCTTGCTTTCGAACAATCTCAAAACTCCATCTTTCATGACAAGTGAGAAACTTTTTCGACTAGTTGTCCAACACTTAGCAAGTTGCACTTTATTCCAGGTATATAGCGCACATCTTTAATCATAAATTTTTCTCCATTACTCATTTGAAAGACTATGTTGCCAGTACCTTCTTCTTGCAATGAACTATTATCAGCAATTTTTTTTGTTAAATTGTAATTCATAGTGTCAAAACTATGTGTGTCGAATGTTTTAGAGGTGGATCGAAGCAGGTTTCTCGAAGGAAGCCATTGCTCAGTCGAAGCTTGTGGATCGAAGCAAGTATCAAGATAGACAACATGTCAGCTATCAATCTGGAGAAGAACCCAATAGCACATGGTTGAAGCAAGCACATCGAAATGAGGTTCCATCATCTCCGAGAGTGGGTAGCAGATGGGAAGATGAATTTGGAACACTACAGAGCTGAGAATCAGATTGCAGACATCATGACAAAGGGAGTGCAGGTCGAAGTATTCATAAGACTAAGAACCATGATGAATATAGATTGTTTAGACACAATGAAATAGGTGGTGTGTTAAATTGTAATTCATAGTGTAAAAATATGTGTGTCGAAGGGTTTAGAGGTGGATCGAAGCAGGTTGCTCGAAGGAAGCCAATGCCCAGTCGAAGCTTAGGGATCAAAGCAAGTTTTCTCTTCTTCGAATTGTCAAAATCTTCCAACCACTCCTTTCGATCAGTCATGTGATTCGAACAACCTGAACCAGATTTTGAATTCAACATGGTTATCTGCAACTGCACACCTTTTTTTTATCTGCTTTGCCCTTTCGACAATTTCCTCTTCCTCCTTTCGAGGATTCAGAAGTTCCATCTTTGACCTGATGCTTGAGGTCCCAATATGATCCATGGAAACTATATGGGGCATTAAAAGTCCAATTGTACTTGTGCAAACTCAAACCCTAGTTTTGAGTCATCAGTGTTTAAAGAGGTATCTTAAGCTGATCAAACCTTGTCCAGTCTTGAACCAATAGAGATCTTGTAAGAAAATTCTTGAGAAATGAGAGGGAAAATTTTGGGGTACAACAAGGGCTTCCAACAAACTCTTAATCTGTTTGCTTGACTCTTCTTGTTTCTCAAGCATCCCTTTGATTTACTTGCACGTATCATCCTGCTTGTCTAGTCTTTCCTTAAACACAACATTCTCTTTCTTTAACTCCTCCAAAGTTTGCAGCATAAGAGATGAAGATGGTATATCAATAAAAGGTACCACCTTTTCAGAGTAAGTTGCAGCTGATTCTGACTCAGGAGCTTCTTCAACTTCCTTGCCTTTGTCTTGAAACCTAACCAGAGGCAGAGGATCAAAGGATGGTTCATTGCATTTTGTTGGCTGATGATCTTCCCAAGGGACATTGTCCAGCAGAAGGAGTGGCTTCTTTTTCCAGTGACATAGAACTTGATCCTTCAGATGATCACAAAAGTTCTGTTGAGCAATTTCATAACTCAGCTCCTTGAGTTTATGGGATTCAGAGTTGAACCATTTTTTGAACTGGTTCCAATGAGAATCAGAAGCAGTGGGATTAAGATTCTCTAAGCAAGCTAGCTTCAAAGAGTTAACCCATTCCTGTATTTTTGTTTCAAAAATCAGCAAAGATGTACCAACATCTGCTTTGGATATTTTTGGTTTTGGTTTTGGCACGACAATTTTTTGAGAGTTTGTGACAAGATTGTCTAGTGCTTCTAAGTCTATAATTGTTCGAAGGTGATCTTCTAGGTGGTTGTTTGGAGAGAGAGTCATGAATAACAATGGGTGAATGTGGTGTGTTTGGTGGAGTGGATTGATAGGGAGATGGAATATCTGGGATGGACTGGATTGTGAGTGGTTGTGAGACCATGAGAGGACAGGTGATTCCAGGAATGGATGTTGAGGTATCAGATTCAAAATTTGGATTTTCTGAGTGGGGAGCTTCAAACAGTGGATCAAATTGATCAACATCAGAAAGAACTTGAGCAAGTTCAGGCTGATTTTGGTCAATATGGGTAGTAGGTGGATTGTCCAGAAGATTATCTAGAGCCAGTGAGGGGTCAAATTCAATGTCAAAGTCATCAAAGGTTTGTGGTGATGGATCTTCTGTGGATATTAGAGAGGTAAGGTTTTCAGATGTTAATAACAGAACTGATTCAATAACAGAAATAAAAGATGGATTACCTTTCTTTTTAGCAGCCTTGGGAATATTCTGAGAAGATCCTTCTATAGCAGCTTTCCATTTCCTTGATTTTCTCGGGGAAATATCCAGAGGTTGTTCTCTCAAATCATGAATGTTTACTTCTGGGTTTTTCCCATCCCTTTTACAAGCATCCAGATACCTGAGAATAATCTCTGGAGAAGCATCTGTTTCGGTAAAGAGTGGAAAGTTCTTCAGAGGTACTCTTCTATTTGCAATGACTTTATTGGTTGTTATTGTTGGATCCTTCTTGATGGTTTCAATGATCTTCATCTTCTTCAGGTTCTTAGCATTTAGAGGTTTACCAGCACAAGCTTCCAGAGTGCTGACTTGTTGAGCTTCAGGCATATGTTCTATCAGTTTGTTTTTTGTCAGATTATTTGAGATGAGTCTGCCCAGAGGAATCCAATCATTATTTGTTCTTTCTTCTTATCCAGTCTCTTTGATGCTAGTCTTCATATGACTAAACAGAAGATGAGGAAGACTAACCTTTTATTTTGTTTCTATGAAATATAAAAATTACTGCTGATCAATATTTATATAGTCTAGAGAACTTGTTGGTTTTCTGTGATTGATGCATCAGAAAATGATTTTTGACCAAATTCTGAGGTAGTCTTTCAGATCTTTGATTTTGTTGGAAGGTTAGCCAGAAGTAAAAATCTCTTTTGAAATCTTCATTAGGTCAGAGCTTTTGTCAGCCATATCGTTGCAAAGAATACCTCCGTCATCGTGACCTATCAATTTCCCAATGAGATCTTCAGAGATTACTATTTTCTTTCCCATCACAAAAGAAGTGACCTGATGATTTGAAGTAGTAGCGCGAATCCAGAATTCTTTAACCAATCTTGGAAAAATTGGACCCAGTAGACGATCAAAATACTTTGTTCATCCTTGAAATTCAACATCAGGAGTTAAATCGTATTTGTTTTCCTTCATATTAACGAAGTCTACAACGAGTTCACACAGAACTTCCAGCGAATCAATGGGATTTAGGAGAGTTCTAGAGTGTTCTTCGTACCTTTCCCCTGTTAAGGAAGAAGAGACAGGAACGCTTTGAGAGCTTTGAGCAATTTGTTGGGAAGAAGCCATTGTTCACACAAAATTTTTAGGGTTTTGAAAAATTGAGCACAAGTAATAGAGAAAAAGGGAATAACAGTGGAAAAGTGATAATGGAAGTGAGCAACATATTTATATAAAAATAGGAAACTTAATTAACAAGAAAAGGGTTAAAAAGAACAATTACTAGCATTAATGATCCATGAAAAGAGGGATGGCGTAGAGATATGAAACAGTTACTGATACGACATGAGCCTCAATGCATCCAATCAATGTTTCAGTTTCTTCAAAATTTGAACATGTGTTCAGCCTTAGAAGAAACCCTTGTGAAGAGATGACAAGTGTTGATATTGTGAACTACAAGCCTATCTTTGAAATGAACCGTTTGGAGACCTTCAGATCTTCTTAGATAGATTATGATACAACTTTCCTTCTTACTTCTGAATAAATATTGATCAGATGTTCACTAAAAAAATATAAAGTTCTGAGGGTTAATGCATACATAAATAAAACTATTATTATGGGCATAATTTCATGCTGAGATGTTTCAGAATGAAATTAAACCTATCTTTAGAAAGGGGTTTTGTAAAAACATCAGCCCATTGATGGTCTGTGTCTATAAATTTTAATGAAAGAATTCCTTTATGAATATAGTCCCTAATAAAATGATGTTTTATTTCTATATGCTTAGCCATAAAATGTAAAATAGGATTTTTGAAAGACATATAGCAGAACTGTTGTCACAGAGTATATGAATGTTACTCTCAAATATGTTGAAGTCTTCAAGTTGACTTTTCATCCAGAGCATCTGTGTGCTGCATCCAGTTGCTGCTATATATTCAGCTTCAGCAGTTGACAATGCAATGGTAGATTGCCTCTTACTGGACCATGAGATTAGATTTTCTCCCAAAAATTGGCAGCTTCCAGAAGTACTTTTCCTTTCTATTATGTCTCCAACGAAGTCAGCATCACAGTACCCTACTAATGTGTATTCTTTGGTTTTTCTATAACAAAGAACAATATTAGTAGTACCTTTCAAATACTTGAAAATTATCTTAACGGCCATTAAGTGAGATTCTCTAGGATCTGATTGGAATCTAGCACACAGACAGACGCTATACATAATATCAGGTCTTGAAGCTGTTAAATATAAGAGAGAACCAATCATACCTCTGTAGATCTTCTGTTCTACCTTCTTACTTACCTCTTCCTTTTCCAGAATGCATGTGGGATGTGTGGGAGTTTTGGCTGGCTTACATTCTGATAAGTCAAATTTCTTCTGAAGTTCTTTGACATACTTGCTTTGATGTATGTATATTCCTTCTGGAGTTTGATTGATTTGAATGCCCTGAAAGAACTTGAGTTCTCTAATCAAACTCATTTCAAACTCTGCCAGCATAGACTTAGCAAACTCTCTTCCCAAAGAGGCTTTAGTAGATCCAAAAATAATATCATCTACGTAAATTTGATAAACTATGTAGTTGTTTAGTTATTGGCTTGCATTTTTGGTAAATCCCAAGTGTATGTGTGAATGTCATGACTGATGTCATAACATTCTAGTTTAGTTTGTACTGATTCATTAGGTACCTTTGCAGAAAAATATTGTCATACAGGTACTGATGTTTATGAGTGTGTATCTGAGCATTTTGCAAAATGATCACATTTACCTAAATCAGTAGACAGGTTTTCAGATGTCATAACAGATGTTAAGACATCCTGTTCTGAACTAACAGGTATGCAGTTTGGTTAATTCTGAGTTTTTTCAGGAAAATGACTCAGTCTTTCCAGAACAGGATCCTGCGTTTTCTTTGGGTTAACCTAGCTCAACCCTAACCTGGTTGATAAATTCCTGTGACCTAGTCTTAAGGTTAAACGGAATTAACCCTAGCTTTTTGTGGAAACCCTAACTGAAGATGCAGCTGCTATATATTCAACAGAGCTGCTGTTTTGAAAGCAATCCCTTTTTCGACAGAAGATCATCTGTAAGCTGTATAGTTTTAACTATTGTAATCCAAGCAATTATCATGGTGATAAGTGACTTGGAATAGGTTTTTAATTGTAAGGGTTGTGTAGCACTCAAAGCTTTGAAGCAAGAGTGTTTGTATGTCTCTTGACTAAAGCTGTGAAGCAGAGTCAAGTTAGGTGTGTGTATCACTCAAAGCTGTGAAGCAAGAGTGGTTGTGTTGCTTGATTAAAAAGCTGTGAAGCTTAATCAAGTGTATGTTTTTGAAGAGTGTCTTCATAAATTCATTAGTCAAATTGTTTTATGTATCACTGCTGTGATTGAGGGGGAGTGAGTAGGAACTCAGGTTTAAGTTGTACTTAGATTGAAATTGCATTGGGTAGGTCTTAAGTGAAGGAGATAAACTGGTTGGTTTATTCCTGAATTAACATCTCTTATAGTGGATTTCCTCCCTGGCTTGGTAGCCCCCAGAGTAGGTGTTGTTGCACACTGAACTGGGTTAACAATTGACTGTGTTCTTTACTGTTTTTGTATTTACTGTCTTATAGAAAGTCAGATACGGTGTCTTAACATTGAACGTGACATTGAGTATCTGCAGCCAGAATTTCAATTGGTATCAAAGCAGGCACCCTGCCTGTATTACTGGGTGAGATCTAGGGATATCACTTTCTGGCACTATGGACAAAGAAGGAGTTTTTGGAAATAGACCACCCATTCTGGATGGAACTAATTATGACTACTGGAAACCTCGTATGATTGCCTTCTTAAAATCTCTAGACAAAAAGGCTTGGAGAGCTGCTGACAAAGGATGGAACCATCCCACCATAACTGAGAAAGATGGGACAATCAGTCTGAAGCCCGAGGAAGATTGGAGTAAAGAAGAAGATGAGTTAGCCCTGGGAAATTCCAAAGCTTTAAATGCCTTGTTCAATGGAATTGATAGAAACATTTTCAGACTAGTACATCAATATGAACTGGCCAAGGAAGTTTGGGACACTCTCAAAACTACTCATGAGGGCACTTCCAAAGTAAAAATGTCAAGGCTTCAGATGTTGACTACCAAGTTTGAAAATCTAAAAATGATGGAAGATGAAACCATTCATGAGTTTCACATGAACATCTTGGAGATTGCCAACACCTCAGGAGCACTGGGAGAAAAAATGGCAGAAGAAAAATTGGTGAGAAAGATTCTCAGATCCTTGCCCAAAAGATTTGCAATGAAGGTAACTGCCATAGAAGAAGCCCAGGACATCAGCAAGTTGAAAGTGGATGAACTTATTGGGTCTCTTCAGACTTATGAGATGGGGATCACTGAAAATGGTGACAAGAAGAACAAGAGCATAGCACTTGTATCCAACACTGATGTTGACAATAAGGAGGATGAAGAAGAAAATATTTCAGAAGCTATAGCCATGCTTGGAAGACAGTTCAACAAACTCATCAAAAGAATAGATCCAAAGTCAAGGTCTAATGTTCATAACATTCCCTCTGACATTGACAGTTCCAGCAGAAGACCAAGGTCAGAAGAGAAGGGAAACCAAGGCAGAGGAATTCAATGCCATGGTTGTGAAGGATATGGGCATATTCAAGCTGAATGTCCAACCTTTCTTAAGAAACAAAAGAAAGGAATGACTGTTACTTGGTCTGACTATGATTCAGAAAGTAATTCTGAAGAAGAATCTGCCAAACTAGTTACTGCTCTAACTGGTGTTTGTACCTCTGAAAGTGACACTAGTGATGAAGAGGTAACATTTGAAGAACTGGCTGATACTTACAAGAAATTGTGTATCAGAAGTACTGAAGTCTGTGTGCAGAATGAGAAACAATCAAAACTCATCACAAAGCTGGAGGCTGAGAAAATGGCAAACCTTGAAACTATAAGTCATCTAGAAGGGGAAGTTAAATTGCTGAACTCACAACTGAATCAAATGACAAAATCTGTCAAGATGCTGACTAATGGAACAGACAAATTGGAAGAGATCCTTCAGGTTGGACAAAATGTGGGAAATAAATCTGGACTAGGATTTGTGGAAGCTAAGAAATCTGGTGCAGACAAGAAGATCAGGCCTGTTAAACAATTGTCAAAGCTGATGTCTCAACACAACTCTCAACATCAGGAACAGAGACATATGAAGAAAAGGTACCAAAGATGGAGATGTCATCATTGTGGGAGATATGGCCACATAAAACCTTTCTGCTTCAGATTGCATGGATACCCTAATCAGAACTCAGGTGTCAAACCTAAGTCTAAAAAGGTACCACATGCTCCTAAATGGAAGAAAAAGGCTACTGCCCTGATAGCCCACACTTCCCTGAGGGTCTCTGCAAAGGAAGACTGGTACTTTGACAGTGGGTGTTCCAAACACATGACTGGAATCAAGAACCTCCTCAATAATGTTAAACCCCACACCACCAGTTTTGTGACCTTTGGAGATGGTGCTAAAGGTGAAATCAAAGGAGTTGGTAATCTGGACTGCCCTGGAGTTCCAAGTCTGAATGAAGTACTGCTGGTAAAAGGACTGACTGCTAATCTCATTAGTATCAGTCAATTGTGTGATCTAGGATTCAAGGTAAATTTCTCAAGATCTGAATGCCTTGTAATCAATGACAAACAAGAAATTATAATGAAAGGAGTCAGATCTAAAGACAACTGTTACTTGTGGGAGCCTGAGAACACTAATTTCTCCTCTGTGTGTTCCATTGCAAAAGAAGAAAAAGAGGTGAAACTATGGCACCAAAAACTTGGCCATCTTCATCTAAGAGGAATGAAAAGGATTATCTCCATGGAGGCAGTTAGAGGGATTCCAAGACTGCAAATTGATGAAGAAAGAGTTTGTGGTGAATGTCAGGTTGGTAAGCAGACTAGGATGTCTCATCCAAAGTCAAGACATCTGACCACCTCTAAGGTTCTAGAACTTCTTCATATGGATCTGATGGGACCAATGCAAGTGGAGAGTCTTGGTGGAAAAAGATATGCCTATGTGGTTGTGGATGATTTTTCCAGATTCACCTGGATTAATTTCATTAGGGAAAAATCTGATGTATTTGAAGTTTTTAAAGAATTGTGCAAAAGAATTCAAAGAGAAAAGGAAGGGTGTATTGTCAGAATCAGAAGTGATCATGGCAAGGAATTTGAAAACAACAAGTTTGATGATTTCTGTTCCTCAGAAGGAATTAGTCATGAATTTTCTTCTCCTATAACTCCTCAGCAAAATGGAGTTGTGGAAAGAAAAAATAGGACCATACAGGAATCTGCCAGAGCAATGTTACATGCCAAAAGACTTCCTATGTATTTTTGGGCTGAAGCTATGAATACAGCCTGCTATGTTCATAACAGGGTCACCTTGAGAAAGGGAACCTCATCCACCATATATGAACTCTGGAAAGGAAGAAATTGAAGGGGTGAAAAACACAAGAAGGGGGGGTTGAATTGTAAAACTGGAATCTTAAAGCAAATGACAAGATATTTTTATCCTGGTTCGTTTGATCTCAAACTACTCCAGTCCACCCGTCAAGGTGATTTCGCCTCTCTCCAACGAGGTCTTAATTCACTATATTCAACTGAATACAAATCTGCTTTAACAACTGCTAAAGCCTTCTTGATTCAAACCACAATCCGGTTTGTCAAGGCAACACTTTCTTACAAAGGTATAAAATAATGTGTGTGAATGTTTTCTACAAAACTATATCACAACTGTGATGTTTACACAAATGAAGCTTAGAAACTTAGAATGCTAAACACTAATGGAGTATCAGAGTTTGTTGGTTTAGCAAAACTGGTAGATGAAGATTATTGATCAGCTTTGTGCGTGTAGAGAGTTTGGAAGCATTAGCCATGATAATCTTCGAAGCTTGGTTTATATAGCACTTGAGAAGATGAACGTTGAAGCAAATATTCTTGATTCAATGCTAATAACAAGCTTTCCTTTTTGAGCAGATCTTGTCTAGAATGAAGCCGTTGGAATTAATTAGCGTTCAATGCACAGTACCGTTGCTTCTTCAATGCACGTTCTGGCTTGGCTCATTCTGATTCTGCTTCGCTGCTGATGAACGATTGTTTCTGTATCAGAGTGTTTACGCGCAGTTCTGTTCATCAAGCTTCAGCATGTGCGTGAGTTGATCATCTGATCTTCACGTTCTGATTCAGCAACTTCTGATGCTAGTGTTTCAAGTCAAGTTCTGATGCTGAATAATTGATCTTGCTTATTTTAATCAGCATATCTGCAAGTCAGAGCATAGTATTTTTAGGCAGCATATAATTCAATCATGAAACATTTAAATACTATATCTTTTCACTTTGTTATCATCAAAACTTAAATATAGGGTACTAGATTCAAACATTGTTCTAACAATCTCCCCCTTTTTGATGATGACAAAAACTAGATATTTTAAATAAATAATAACGTGAGAAGGTATCTAGGAAATGTTTCAGAGTTAAGAAGTAAAGAGAAATCAGAGTTTAAGAGATACTCCCCCTGAGTTTGTTACTTCCCTTTGATATGCGTGTTCTTCAGGATCAGATCTTTTTCTATCTTTGAGCATCAGATTAAGAGTCTTTGACTTATCAGAGAGCAGAGCTTCAGAGCTTTTCCTGTCAGAGCTTTGCTTCAGATCAGAGTGTTAGGACGATCAGAGCTTCATATATCAGAACTCCATATTTGATCAGAGCAACATGAGCTCCTACATTTTGATCAGAGCATCTAGCTTCTAGTCTTCATAGTGTTCAAGAGCTTCCTTGTGCCTGTAGACTTAAAAACAAAACAGAAAAACATTTCAAGTAATAGAGTTAGAATGTTTGAGAATTTCTGTCTAGTTAGCCGTTATTGATTTTAAATATCATTCTTGTTCTCCCCCTTTTTGTCAGCAATCAAAAAGTGTTAGTGATGTGCTAAAAACAATTTAGATCAGAAAAACAAATTATATTAAAATAGTTCAGAGCAAAAGAACATTACAAAACATAGTCAAAACAATACATCAGAAAATGAAGAAAACATAGAGAATGTCATGCATGAAAAAATTTTTAAGGTTGTGGGGGCATGCGTGAGAACAGGCTTTCCAGCATTGCTTGAATCTTCTCAGAAGTTTCATTCTGCTTCTGAACCATGGTGACAACAGTGTCAATTTTGCTGTCCTGAACATTCATTCTTGCTTCCATCTTCTAATCATTCTCTTCCATCCGCTGCTGTAGACGCAAGTCATTCAGCCTTAATTCTTCCAGAGCCTGCCTGTCCAAGGCAGCTTGAGAACTTTCAGAAGGAGGGAGTTTCTCAGAACTTTCAGCTACATCTTCTGCTAGATTTTCTTCAGCCTGAATGGTCTTGTCCTCTGATGGTTGCACCTGTGCAGCTTGCTCTTTCTCAGACCAGGATTCACTGTCCAGAGGGAGCACAACTTCTTGAGGCAGCTGACTCTCAACTTCCTTCAGCAGCTTGCTAAAGTTCTGTTGAGCCTGCTCATAGTTGACGTCCTGCAGCTTGAGGGCTTCAGCACGTACCCATACTCTGAACTGTGACCAGAGCTGATCAGAAGCAGCTGGGTCGATCATCCCCGGACAGACTTGCTTCAAAGAAGCAATCCATTGCAGCATACCTGTTTCAAAATTCAAAATACCAGAGCCAACATCTGGTTGCTTTGGTATGGGTATGGCAATTTTGTGTCTTAGATCAGCAAGACGTTCAAGACTTGTTAAGTCAATGAAAGTTCTGCTGGGGTTTTCAGCGGATTGGTTTTCAGAGGTTGTTTGTTTTGTAGGAGGGTTATCAGAGTCAGAGGATATTTCTATTGGAGTGGTTGGAGTTTTTGGAGGTGTTGATTCCTCTGATGATGGCAACTGGGGCCTGACAATGGTGGTTCCACATGGCAACTGGATTTCCAGCGGTGAAGGTTGAGGTGAGTGGGGATCAGAATGATGAGGAGATGGGGTTTCATAGCGGTGAAACTCTGTTTGTGGTGAGGGTGGATTATTTTCTGGTTGAGGAGGTGGAATCTCTGATTGCTCAGGGATCAGAGGTTCTTCTGTGAGTGGTTGTTGTTGTTGTGGTTCTGATTCTGGTTCTGGTTGAATTTCTGGTTCAGGTTGTGTTTCTGGTTCAGGTTGTGGAGGAGGAATATTTGGTAGTTCAGAATTTGGTTGAGCAGAAACATGTTCACGCTCAATATCAGCTAGCACTCTATCTAGTGCTGGTGTTGTTGAAACAGTTGGTTGTTTGGTAATTTTGATTCTGGGTCTTCTGAGTAGTAAGGCCTCAGAAGGGTCTTCTGGTATGGTTTCATCAATGGTAGGGATTGGGATTGATATTCTGTGAGAAGTTTTAGGAGGGGCAGCAGATGTTGGGATAGTAGATGAAATTGAAATAGGAGCAGCAGATGAATTACCTCGTTTCTTTGGAGTCTGATGAGATGATCCTTCTGCTTTCCTCTTCTTTGTCTTCTTCTGAGTCACTTCAGGTTGAACTTGACTCAGATCTTTGATCTTCAGCTTTGAACCTGCATCTTCTTCCTTGTATGAATCTGGATACTTGAGAAACATATCAGGTTGGGATTCCATTTCAGAAAATCTTGGGAAATTACTCAGAGGCACTCTTCTTCTGGAGATGTCAGCAGTTGAAGAAGCTCTGGGTTCCTTCCTGATATTTTCTATCAGCTTCATCTTTTTCAGGTTCTTAGCATTCAGCGGTTTTCCAACAGTTGGTTCCATAGTGCCCAGCACTTGAGCTTCACTCAGATAATCTATCAGATTATTCTCTGTTAGAATATCTGATATGAGCCTTCCAAACGGTATCCAGTCCCTTTTGGTCCTTTCTTCTTCTCTAGTCTCTTTCACACTAGTCTTCAGATGGTTGAACAGGAAGTGTGCCAGATTGATCTTCACCCTCTGATCAATAAAGTAGATCAGAAATTGCTGATCCACGTTTATATAATCAGGAGAGCTTGTTGGCTTCCTGTGATTGAAACAGCCCAGAACAATCTTGGCCCATACTCTGCAGTGATCCTTCAGATCCTTAATTTTGCTGCTGGGAAAACCAAGAGTGAAAATGCAGTTTGCTACCACACCTATATCAGGGCATCTGTCAGCCATGTCCACACAACGGACTCCACCACCACTTTGACCAATTAACCTAGCAATGAGGTCTTCAGAAATTACTATCTTCTTTCCCATGACAGAAGAGATGACTAGATATTTATGAATCTTGGCGTGAATCCAAAATTCCTTGACAAGCTCTGGGAAAGTTGGTCCAACCAACCTATCGAAATACCTCTCCCACTTTTGAGCTTTAATTTCCTCAGTTAGGTCAAATCCATTTTCCTTCAAACTTTCGAAATCGACGATTAACTCAGAGAGAACCTCAAGATTCTTTACCGTTGTGAGAAGAGTTCTGGTAGGCACCTGATATTGCTCAAAAGTTTCTTTCTTCTGATTCCCTGCAGAAATGCTGGAGGATGCCATTGTTCTCACACAACAAAGCTTTGAGAATGATTTGAGAAAAAGGTTTGAAGGAGATAAACTCAGAAATATGCAGAAAAAGTTTCAGAGATTATGAGAAAGCGTAAAGAGTAAGAATGAAGAATAATGTGCTTAAATAAGGTTTTCAAAAATTATTTTGAAAAATTAAACGTTTTTAAGAGAGAGAGAAAAAATAATGATTGCCATTAACAAGCGTGATTACTTTGCATTAAATGCTTGCTGATTTTGGGGGATTTGAGAAAGATACTTAAAAACGGTTACCAGACATGTGTCTCAATGCACCCAATCAGCGCTTTCCTTTCTCAGAAGCGTGCACGCGTTCTGCTTCAGGGATTTGCTGATGATTGGATGACACTTGTTTGATGTAGTGATCAACACGTCTGTATTTGAGATTAGACTCTCAGATCTTTAGACTTGCATCTGATACAATCTGCATGTTCTAACTTTCTGAAAGAAGATTGATCAGAAGTTCACAGTAATATAATTACATTCTGAAGATAAATACATGGAATTAAAACATTTTCATTCTGGGCATACTTTCATGCTGAGATGTTTCAGAATGAAATTAAACCTATCTTCTGAAAGGGGTTTAGTAAAGATATCAGCCCATTGATGGTCTGTATCTATAAATTTCAAGTTTAAAATACCTTTCTGAATATAGTCCCTAATGAAATGATGTTTTATTTCTATATGCTTAGCTCTAGAATGTAAAATAGGATTCTTACTTAAGCAAATAGCAGAAGT
This sequence comes from Vicia faba, assembly GCA_948472305.1. NCBI lineage: Eukaryota > Viridiplantae > Streptophyta > Magnoliopsida > Fabales > Fabaceae > Vicia > Vicia faba. The sequence continues at coordinate 218,719,379 of OX451735.1, forward strand.
ATTATCACAAAGAATAGGAATGTTACTCTCAAAAATCTGGAAGTCTTCAAGCTGACTTTTCATCCAGAGCATCTGTGTGCTACATCCTGCTGCTGCTATGTACTCAGCTTCTGCTGTTGACAGAGCAATTGTTGATTGCCTTTTGCTGGACCACGAGATCAGATTTTCTCCCAGAAACTGGCAGCTTCCAGAAGTACTTTTACGTTCCACTCTGTCTCCAGCAAAATCAGCATCACAGTAGCCTACTAAGCTGTAATCACTAGATTTTCTATAAAACAAACCCAGATTAGTAGTACCTTTCAGATACTTGAAAATTCGCTTAACAGCTGTTAAGTGAGATTCTCTAGGATCTGATTGGAATCTAGCACAAATACATACGCTGAATAAGATATCAGGTCTTGAAGCTGTCAGATAAAGGAGAGAACCAATCATACCTCTGTAGACCTTCTGTTCTACACTTTTGCTTACCTCTTCTCTTTCCAGAATGCACGTGGGATGCATTGGAATCTTTGATGGCTTACATTCTGAGAGGTCAAATTTCTTCAGAAGATCTCTGATGTATTTGCTCTGATGAATGTAAGTTCCCTCTGGAGTTTGATTGATCTGAATTCCTAGAAAGAATTTCAGTTCCCCCATGAGGCTCATCTCAAATTCTGCCTGCATACACTTAGCAAATTTTCTTCCAAGAGAAGGATTAGTAGAACCAAAAATAATATCATCAACATAAATTTGACAGACTAAAATGTCACTCTTAACTGTTTTACAGAATAGAGTAGTGTCCACTTTTCCTCTGGTGAATTCATTTTCAAGCAGAAAGTTACTTAGCCTTTCATACCAAGCTCTGGGAGCTTGTTTCAGACCATACAGTGACTTTTTCAGTTTGAAAACATGTTCTGGATGTTTTGTATTTTCAAAACCTGGGGGTTGGTGAACATAAACTTCTTCTTCTATATAACCATTTAAGAATGCACTTTTGACATCCATCTGATACAGAGTGATGCCTCTATTAACAGCAAATGAAATTAAAAGTCTGATAGATTCTAACCTGGCGACTGGGGCAAAGGTTTCTGTATAGTCTATCCCCTCTTGCTGACTATAACCTTGTGCAACCAGTCGTGCCTTGTTTCTGACGACTTCACCTTGTTCATTAAGCTTGTTTCTGAACACCCATCTTGTTCCAATGACGTTGAATCCTTTTGGTCTGGGAACGAGATCCCATACGTCGTTTCTGGTGAATTGATTCAGCTCTTCTTGCATTGCCAGAATCCAGTCATTATCCAGAAGTGCTTCATCAATAGAAGAAGGTTCAATCAGAGACACAAGTCCCATAAGAGTTTCTTCAGAGTTTCTGAAGCTTGCTCTTGTTCTGATTGGATCTTCCTTTCTTCCTAGGATAGTCTCTTCTGGGTGATCCAAACTGCTTCTGGGTAATCTCTTCTGAGGTTGATCAGCAGCTGTTGAAGGATTTCTAGCATTGCTTCTTTCAGACGTTGAAGGAATGTCTGTGTTGAGAGCTTCTGATGACTTGTCTTCAGAACCTGCAAATTTAATTTCTATACCTGCAAGATTTTCATTCTGCTTTGACTTTTCAGAGTCAAGCTTGTCATCAAAACGAACACTGATTGATTCTTCCACAATCTGTGTTTCTGTATTGTATACTCTGTACCCTCTTGAGCGTTCAGAGTATCCTAACATAATACACTTCTGTGCCTTAGAATCAAACTTGTTCAAATAATTCTTTGTATTTAACATATAGCAAGTACATCCAAATGGATGAAAATACGAAATGTTGGGCTTTCTGTTCTTCCACAATTCATATGGAGTCTTTTCCAGAATAGGTCTTATTGAGATTCTATTCTGAATGTAGCACGCTGTGTTTATTGCCTCTGCCCAGAAAGTCTTAGCAACGTTTGTCTCGTTGATCATGGTTCTGGCTATTTCTTGCAATGTTCTGTTCTTTCGTTCTACAACTCCATTTTGTTGGGGAGTTCTAGGACAAGAGAAATCATGCAGAATGCCTTTGTCATTAAAGAATGACTCAAAGTCTTTATTTTCAAATTCTCCACCATGATCACTTCTGACTTTAACGATTCTAAGATCTTTTTCATTCTGAACTTGGTTACAGAAGGTAACAAACACAGAGTGTGACTCGTCCTTGTGTCTTAAGAACTTTACCCATGTCCATCTGCTATAGTCATCTACGATTACTAACCCATACTTCTTGCCACTGACTGAAGCAGTTTTAACTGGTCCAAATAAGTCAATGTGCAGAAGTTCTAATGGCTTAGAGGTAGAAACAACATTTTTGGATTTAAAAGAAGGTTTTGCAAATTTGCCTTTCTGACATGCTTCACACAGAGCATCTGAATTGAACTTCAAATTTGGAAGTCCTCTGACCAGATTGAGTTTGTTAATCTGAGATATTCTTCTCATACTAACATGCCCCAATCTTCTGTGCCAGATCCACTGCTCGTTGTTAACAGACAGAAGACATTTTACGTTCTGACTCTTTAGTTCAGAAAGTTTGATTTTGTAAATGTTGTTTTTCCTCTTACCATTAAATAGGATAGTCCCATCTTTCTGACTAACAGCTTTACATGATTTTTGATTAAAGATTATATCATAACCGTTATCACTTAATTGACTTATGGATAACAGGTTATGCATCAATCCATCAACTAGCAGAACATTATTAATAGAGGGAAGATTTCCGTTACCTACAGTTCCAGAGCCAATTATCTTTCCCCTCTGATTGCCTCCAAAGCCAACGTGGCCTCCAGGCTTAAGTTCCAGGCTTTTGAACATATGCCTTCTTCCCGTCATGTGTCGTGAGCAGCCAGAGTCCAGGTACCATGATTGGTGTTTCTGATTTGCTGCTAAAGATATCTGCAACATGTATTATTTTATCCTTAGGTACCCAGATCTTCTTGGGTCCTGATTTGTTAGTTTTACCAAAACTCTGGTTGAATTTTGGTTTCACAGAGTGCTTACTACTAGTATATTTAATGTCATGTGTGTGACCATACACAAAGTGTGAATTTAAAGGAGTGTGTTTAATGGTTAAATCCATGACATTTTTAGGTGTAGGAACCTTACCTAGGTATCCTATTCCTTTCCTGCAGTTTCTGCTAACTCCATAGATCATTGAAGCCATTCTGCTTCTATCTATGCTTTTAGCAAGGAACTTCTGGAAACTATGATCATACTCCTTTATGATCTCATCAGCGTTGCTGGGAGCTTCAGAAATTGGTTCCTTCTGAGAGTTTTGTAAAGAGTTTTCTAATTTTAAAATTTTATCTCTCAGCTCAGAGTTTTCCAATTTGAGACTCTCAGACTTATTAGAGTCAGATTCAAGAGTCCTTTTCAGGTCTCTGAATTTAGCTCTAATCTGCTGATAACGTTCCAGAATTTCATTGAGGCTTTCAGCAAGTTCAGCCTTTGTAAAATTAACAGCGAAGTTAGGGAATACCTCTTCTGTGTCTGATTCTGAGTCTGATTCAGAAGCTTCACTGTCATCTGGAATGTTAGCCATGAGCGCTATGTTTGCCCTTTCATCATCTGATTCTGAGTCAGCTTCAGACGAGTCAGAGTCATCCCATGTGGCCATGAGACTTTTCTTCTTCTCTCTTCCAAACTTCTTTTTGGGCTTTTCCCTCTGAAGCTTTGGACAGTCACTCTTGTAGTGTCCTTGCTCATTGCACTCGTAGCAGATGATGTCTTTTGTATTTGGCTTCTTGCTACCAGAGGAGCCTTCAGATCTTCTGTATCCAGAGGAAGAATCTGTCCTTCTGTATCTTGAAGAAGACTCGTTCTGATCAGATCTTCTGGGATTCCTGAACTTCCTTTGTCTTTGCTTCCACAGTTGATTTACTCTTCTGGAGAGAAGGGAAAGTTCGTCTTCTTCTGATGAGGATCCATCAGATGTTTCTTCAACTGCCTGCAAAACTTTAGATTCAGATTTTCTGTTAGATTTTAAAGCTATAGGCTTACCTTGCTTCTGAGGCTCGTCAGCTTCTAGCTCTATCTCATGACTTCTGAGGGAGCTTATAAGTTCCTCCAGAGTGATTTTGTTGAGATCCTTCGCTAGCTTCAGAGCAGTAACCATAGGCCTCCACTGCTTGGGTAAACTTCTGATTATCTTCTTGACATGGTCAGCAGTAGAGTATCCTTTGTCCAGAACTTTGAGACCAGCTACCAGAATCTGGAATCTAGAGAACATAGTTTCAATGGATTCAGATTCTTCCATTTTAAACGCCTCATACTTCTGAATGAGCGCCAGAGCTTTTGTTTCTTTGACTTGAACGTTGCCCTCATGCGTCATTCTGAGAGAATCAAAGATGTTCTTAGCTGTGTCTCTGTTGGAGATCTTCTCATACTCAGTATAGGAGATGGCACTGAGGAGGATGGTTCTGGCCTTATGGTGATTCTTGAAATCACGCTTTTGTTGATCAGTCATTGATTTTCTTTCAATCTTCTGACCAGTTGCATTCACAGGGTGCGTGTATCCATCTGTCACCATATCCCACAGATCAGCATCATGTGCTAGAAAGAAGCTTTCAATTCTATCTTTCCAGTAATCAAAGTTTTCTCCATCAAAGACTGGAGGTTTGCCGCTGAATCTGTCTCTGTCCTCATTGGTGTCATTGCTGAAATGAGAGTTGTTTCCTGCCATTGTGTTTTTCTGACGCTGGATCTTGTACTGACACGGTTAAGTGTTTTAGCTCAGAACCAGGCGCTCTGATGCCAATTGAAGGGGTGAAAAACACAAGAAGGGGGGGGGGGGGGGGGGGGGGGGGTTGAATTGTAAAACTGGAATCTTAAAGCAAATGACAAGATATTTTTATCCTGGTTCGTTTGATCTCAAACTACTCCAGTCCACCCGTCAAGGTGATTTCGCCTCTCTCCAACGAGGTCTTAATTCACTATATTCAACTGAATACAAATCTTCTTTAACAACTGCTAAAGCCTTCTTGATTCAAACCACAATCCGGTTTGTCAAGGCAACACTTTCTTACAAAGGTATAAAATAATGTGTGTGAATGTTTTCTACAAAACTATATCACAACTGTGATGTTTACACAAATGAAGCTTAGAAACTTAGAATGCTAAACACTAATGGAGTATCAGAGTTTGTTGGTTTAGCAAAACTGGTAGATGAAGATTATTGATCAGCTTTGTGCGTGTAGAGAGTTTGGAAGCATTAGCCATGATAATCTTCGAAGCTTGGTTTATATAGCACTTGAGAAGATGAACGTTGAAGCAAATATTCTTGATTCAATGCTAATAACAAGCTTTCCTTTTTGAGCAGATCTTGTCTAGAATGAAGCCGTTGGAATTAATTAGCGTTCAATGCACAGTACCGTTGCTTCTTCAATGCACGTTCTGGCTTGGCTCATTCTGATTCTGCTTCGCTGCTGATGAACGATTGTTTCTGTATCAGAGTGTTTACGCGCAGTTCTGTTCATCAAGCTTCAGCATGTGCGTGAGTTGATCATCTGATCTTCACGTTCTGATTCAGCAACTTCTGATGTTGGTGTTTCAAGTCAAGTTCTGATGCTGAATAATTGATCTTGCTTATTTTAATCAGCATATCTGCAAGTCAGAGCATAGTATTTTTAGGCAGCATATAATTCAATCATGAAACATTTAAATACTATATCTTTTCACTTTGTTATCATCAAAACTTAAATATAGGGTACTAGATTCAAACATTGTTCTAACAGAAAACCAACTGTGAAGTACTTCCATGTGTTTGGCAGCAAATGCTATATTCTGGCAGATCGTGAACAAAGAAGAAAACTGGACCCTAAAAGTGATGAAGGCATATTTCTAGGATACTCCTCAAACAGCAGAGCTTATAGAGTATTCAATTCCAGAACCAAAGCCATGATGGAATCAATAAATGTTATAATTGATGATTATCATGAAGAAACAAATGTTCCTTGTATTGTTGAGACATTCTTTGAGACTTCAACCCAACAGAATGATCTACCCAACTCCACCACAACAGAATCTGAATCAAAGGAAGCTAGCAAGATCCCTTCCATCAGAATTCAGAAGGATCATCCAAAAGAGCTCATCATAGGAGATCCCAACAGTGGAGTCATTACAAGATCTAGAGAAATCATCTCAAACTCTTGTTTTGTGTCCAAAATGGAACCAAGAAATGTCAAGGAAGCTTTAACTGATGAATACTGGATTGGTGCAATGCAAGATGAACTGAATCAATTCAAGCAACATGAAGTTTGGGAACTGGTTGCTAGACCTGAAGGAACTAACATCATTGGGACAAAATGGATTTTCAAGAACAAGTCAGATGCTGAAGGAGTTGTCACCAGAAATAAGGCAAGACTTGTTGCTCAAGGATACACCCAGGTTGAAGGGGTTGATTTTGATGAAACCTTTGCACCTGTAGCCAGGCTGGAATCAATCAGACTCCTATTGTCAATTGCTTGTCTTCTGAAGTTCAAGTTATTTCAGATGGATGTGAAAAGTGCCTTTCTAAATGGGTACTTAAATGAGGAAGCTTATGTGGAACAACCTAAAGGCTTTGTGGATCCAACCCACCCTGATCATGTCTACAAATTGAGGAAAGCTCTATATGGCCTGAAACAAGCTCCTAGAGCATGGTATGACAGGTTAACAAAGTTTCTCTCAGACAAAGGATACATAAAAGGAGGCTTGGACAAAACTCTCTTTGTCAAAACTGAAGGAGGGAAGTTGATGGTTGCCCAAATATATGTTGATGACATAGTGTTTGGAGGAATGTCAGAACCTATGGTTAAACATTTTGCTGACCAGATGCAGGCTGAATTTGAAATGAGTCTCATGGGAGAACTAACTTATTTTCTTGGACTACAAGTCTCACAGATGGAGGACTCAATCTTCCTATCTCAAAGCAAGTATGCTAAGAACATTGTAAAGAAGTTTGGTATGGAGAATGCCAGTCACAAAAGGACTCCTGCTCCTACTCATTTAAAGCTTTCCAAAGACTCAAGTGGGGTTAAGGTGGATCAAAGTCTGTACAGAAGCATGATAGGAAGCTTGTTGTACTTAACAGCCAGCAGACCTGATATTGCTTTTGCAGTTGGAGTCTGTGCAAGATACCAAGCTGATCCTAAAGTCAGTCATATCAATCAAGTGAAGAGAATTTTGAAGTATGTGAGTGGAACTTACAACTATGGGTTGATGTATTCTCATGGCTGTGAACCAGCTCTGACTGGCTACTGTGATGCTGATTGGGCTGGTAGTGCTGATGATAGAAAAAGCACCTCTGGAGGATGTTTCTTCTTGGGAAATAATCTGGTTTCCTGGTTCAGCAAGAAACAGAATTGTGTGTCTCTTTTTACTGCTGAAGCTGAATACATTGCAGCTGGTAGTAGCTGTTCTCAAATGATCTGGATGAAACAGATGCTTACTGAGTACAATGTCACACAAGATGTTATGACATTGTACTGTGACAATCTGAGTACAATCAAAATTTCCAAGAATCCCATTCAGCATAGTAGGACCAAACATATTGACATACGACATCACTTTATCAGAGACCTTGTAGAAGAGAAGACAATCAAATTGGAACATGTTGCCACTGAGCTACAGCTGGCTGACATTTTTACCAAGGCTATTGATGCAAATCAATTTGAAAACTTGAGGGGTAAGTTGGGTATTTGCCAACATGAGGAATTGTAGCAATTAATTTTGCTTAAAACAAGGGTTAAAGGAGTTATGATTGTTCTGATTGGGTTAAAATTATATTTTCCCATTTCCTTAAATTCTTTTAAGAAGTTGAATAGACACTCCTTTCCTTCCTTCCCCTCTCGTCTCCTCATCAAAACCCAGTCTCTCAATCAGAATATTCTCTTCAGTTGCTGTTGGTCCTCTAAGACTGTCAAAATGCCTCAAACACCATCATCATCCAATACGACCATTTCAACCTCTTCCTCTGATCAAGATTCTAGGACAATCTCTTCTTGTCAGGACTCTGAAGTCCTGGAGATCTCTTCTCTTAGAAAAGTGGAATCTATCCCCACCAAGGTCAAAGAGCTAAGAACAAGACATGCAGGAAGGTCCCAAGCTTCTGCCTCTGGTAATTCATCTCATCCTTCTTCTTCAGTTCCCCCTGAAATTGCAAATAGGGAACGGTCAGCCTATGTTCGTCAAGCAATAGCAAAAATTGTTTCAAGAATTCTGAACGAGAACCACTTAGTCCCTGGCATTTCTGTTCCTTTAAATCAAGAAAGTTCAAATGCTGAAACAAGTCCAGATGTCTCTAAGGATGTTGAGACATCAGACAAAGAGAAGAATGCTGACATTGCTCTCAAGAAAAGGAAGAAGCCTGAATCCTCTGAGTCTGATGACAGTGCTTAAAGGTTGGTTGCTGTTAGGTGGAGTTGATGCTGGTCCCTGGTGGAGTTTGGAAGTGTGTTCAGTTTTTAGCTGCTGCTCTTATTACTTTTTCTGGATGACTGTATAATTTTTATGAACATGTATCTTTGGCCCATTTGTGGCTAAAGAGGGGGAGATATATTTTGGTACTTACTTAATTAGACATTCTATTTTTCTGCAGTCATTTCTTTCTGCTGCTAACTATCTCTGATTGCTTAGGGTCTTTAGCCAAAAATCTGCCAAAGGGGGAGTTTGTAGTTGTTTAGTTATTGGCTTGCATTTTTGGTAAATCCCAAGTGTATGTGTGAATGTCATGACTGATGTCATAACATTCTAGTTTAGTTTGTACTGATTCATTAGGTACCTTTGCAGAAAAATATTGTCATACAGGTACTGATGTTTATGAGTGTGTATCTGAGCATTTTGCAAAATGATCACATTTACCTAAATCAGTAGACAGGTTTTCAGATGTCATAACAGATGTTAAGACATCCTGTTCTGAACTAACAGGTATGCAGTTTGGTTAATTCTGAGTTTTTTCAGGAAAATGACTCAGTCTTTCCAGAACAGAATCTTGTGTTTTCTTTGGGTTAACCTAGCTCAACCCTAACCTGGTTGATAAAGTCCTGTGACCTAGTCTTAAGGTCAAACGGAATTAACCCTAGCTTTTTGTGGAAACCCTAACTGAAGATGCAGCTGCTATATATTCAACAGAGCTGCTGTTTTAAAAGCAATCCCTTTTTCGACAGAAGATCATCTGTAAGCTGTATAGTTTTAACTATTGTAATCCAAGCAATTATCATGGTGATAAGTGACTTTGAATAGGTTTTTAATTGTAAGGGTTGTGTAGCACTCAAAGCTTTGAAGCAAGAGTGTTTGTATGTCTCTTGACTAAAGCTGTGAAGCAGAGTCAAGTTAGGTGTGTGTATCACTCAAAGCTGTGAAGCAAGAGTGGTTGTGTTGCTTGATTAAAAAGCTGTGAAGCTTAATCAAGTGTATGTTTTTGAAGAGTGTCTTCATAAATTCATTAGTCAAATTGTTTTATGTATCACTCTGTGATTGAGGGGGAGTGAGTAGGAACTCAGGTTTAAGTTGTACTTAGATTGAAATTGCATTGGGTAGGTCTTAAGTGAAGGAGATAAACTGGTTGGTTTATTCCTGAATTAACATCTCTTATAGTGGATTTCCTCCCTGGCTTGGTAGTCCCCAGAGTAGGTGTTGTTGCACACTGAACTGGGTGAACAATTGACTGTGTTCTTTACTGTTTTTGTATTTACTGTCTTATAGAAAGTCAGATACGGTGTCTTAACATTGAACGTGACATTGAGTATCTGCAGCCAGAATTTCAAACTAAAATGTCATTTTTTAAATAGTTTACAGAATAAAGTTGTGTCCACCTTCCCTCTGGTAAAATCATTTTCTAACAGAAAACTACTTAGTCTTTCATACCAAGCTCTGGGAGCTTGTTTTAGACCATATAGTGATTTCTTTAGTTTATAGACATATTCTGGATGTTTTGAATTTTCAAAACCAGGGGGTTGATGCACATAAACTTCTTCATCGATGTAACCATTTAAAAATGCACTTTTAACATCCATCTGATAAAGAGTGATGACATTATTTACAACAAAAGAAATTAAAAGTCTGATAGATTCTAACATGGAGGTTGGAGCAAAGGTTTATGTATAGTATATCCCCTCTTGCTGACTATAACCTTGTGCCACCAGAAGTGTTTTGTTTCTGACGACTTCTCCTTGTTCATTCAGTTTGTTTCTGAATACCCATTTGGTTCCAATGATGTTGAACCCTTTTGGTTTAGGAACTAGATCCCACACATCGTTTCTGGTGAATTGGTTTAATTCTTCATGCATTGCAAGTATCCAGTCATTGTCCAGAAGGGCTTCGTCAATGGAAGTTGGCTCAATCAGAGACATTAATCCCATGAGAGATTCTTCAGAATTTCTGAATGTAGATCTTATTCTGATTGGGTCTTCTTTCTTTCCCAGAATTTTGTTTTCCGGATGAGCTAAACTACTTCTGGATTGTCTTTTCTGGAAAGGCTCTTCAGATGTTGCTGTAATGTTTGTGACATCTTCTTCTGGAGTTGACTGTGATTCTTTGTGAGAAACTTCTGATGCAGTGTCTTCAGTACCTGTAAATTGGACCTCTATATCTGCAAAAGTTTTATCCTGCTTTGACTTTTGAGAGCCAAGCTTATCATCAAATCTGACACTGATGGACTCTTCTACAATCCGTGTTTCTGTGTTATATACTCTATAGCCTCTTGAGCGTTTAGAGTATCCTAACATGAGACACTTTTGTTCTTTAGAGTCAAACTTGTTCAGATGTTCTTTAGTGTTTAGAATAAAACAAGTACATCCAAATGGATGAAAATAATAAATGTTGGACTTTCTGTTCTTCCACAGTTCATATGGAGTCTTATCCAGAATAGGTCTTATGGAGATTCTATTTTGAATGTAACATGTTGTGCTAATTGCTTCTGCCTAGAAGTTCTTAGCAATGTTAGTCTCGTTGATCATGGTTATGGGCATTTCTTGTAAAGTTCTGTTCTTTCGTTCTACAACTCCATTTTGTTGAGGAGTTTTAGGACAAGAGAAATCATGAGAGATGCCATTCTCAATAAAAAATAGTTCAAATTTTTTGTTTTAAAATTATCCACCATGATCACTTCTGACTTTAATAATTCTAAGATCTTTTTCATTTTGGACATGGTTACAGAAGGCAAAGAACACATAATGTGACTCGTCCTTGTGTCTTAAGAACTTTACCCATGTCCATCTGCTATAGTCATCTACGATCACTAATCCATACTTCTTGCCACTAATGGATGTAGTTTTCACTGGTCCAAATAGATCTATATGCAGAAGTTCTAATGGTGTAGAGGTAGAAACAACATTTTTGGATTTGAAGGAAGGTTTTTCAAACTTTCCTTTTTGACATGCTTCACTATCGCACGCGCAAATCAGAACTAAGAGAGAATGAAATTGCGACAGTAATGATATGAAAAGAAATGTAGAGGTAAATATTTGAGATTTAAGCCATCAATTGACTTAACTCAACACAATGAAGTAGCCACCGCACTTTATTTTTTCCAAAGGGAAATGGGGAAAAAGCGAACAAAACCCAAAAAGATCAGAGATCAAGGTACGGGGGTCGGTTATGCAAAGGGAAGGTGTTAACACCCTAAGCATCTACGGTACTCCGCATGATCCACTTTGTTTGGTTTCTTTGAAAAGGAGTGTCATGTAAAGGTTTACTTGTTAAAGGAAAAGAATTAATGAGTATTTGTAAACAAAATAAAATGAAATGTTTTTTATTATTTTTGTTGCTCGCCTTGGGTCGTAAGACTTACTGCCTACGTACTCCATCGTGCAATGGGAAAGTCAGAGCACCGTAGTTCGGCTAGAAAAGACTTGTCTGTTGATTATTTTTAAACAAGGAGACAAGTCGTCATTGTTAGGAGAGAAATCCCGACTAACGCCCACAAGGTGTGAGAAATATGGTCCCTGCGTCAGCAAGAGTGAGGGTTTAAGAACGCCTCTGGTACTCAAGTGGAAAAGTCGACACCATTATAACCATATGGATAGGAGAATGTTGCTCAACTATCAATGATTCATGTCTCAACTCGAAAAAAGTTTTGAAGGGTAAAGGTGCTCGAGCGCACAAAAAGGTTTGATTGAGTTGAAATGTTTTTGTTAATTTTGAAAGATGTCGAAGTATGATTAAGTGAATTGAAGTTAGTTTAAAGAAAAGAAGTTTTAAAAGAAAAGGCTGTCGATAAAGTCGAGGTTTATTATGAAATAAACAAAGAAGATTTTGAAAAAGATGAGAAGGTTTTGAAAATTAAATAAAGGGAGAAAAGAGTGTCCTATGTACAGGAGGGTAAAAGATACGGTAAATCGAATCCGACCGAATAAGAGACCAATACTTGACATGATGAAGTCAATACTGTGTTCCCATACCTTTGGGTTTAAAGCCACAAACAGAAAAATAAGCTAAGAGTATACCAAACCTCAGGTGAAAATAAATCAAAAGATGACAACATCAAAAAACCAGATGTAAGAATATACTCCAAGCAGAGAATAAGGAGCAATGAATCGCAACACATGAAAATAAATCACGGATGAAGAAAGCATGGATAAAGCTCACGGTATCGGATAAGGCTCAAGATATTGAATAAAGCTCACGGTATAAGATTTCCTACATCACATGAAATATACAGACAAAACTAACAGCACGGGAAAAACTTATGTGCGTTCATACGATTTTCAACAGTTAATTTGGATTAAAAATTAAAAATCGCAACGCAATGGAAATAATATTTACATAGACTGAATTTATTTACGAATGAAGTGAATAAAATATACAGTCAAAATATTATGTACAAATATATATTTACAGTACCAAATATTAAATCAGAATAGTAAAATACAATAAAGAGGTAAAGGGAGAAGCGTAGGATGACTTGAGGAAGTGACTTGAGGGTACCCCGACTCAGCCTTTAGCCACTTTGTTTTGGAAAAGGATTGTTGATAACATTAGGACTCGCCTCTTTGAAAATGAGAATATTTGCTTTCACCAATTCTTGCACTATGTTTTTCAATGTATAACATCTTTCTAAATCATGACCGGCAGCTCCCTGATGAAATTCACAGTGAAGGTCAGATCTGAACCCAATTGGAGGAGGATTTAGAGGAAACAGAGGCCTATTCGCAATCAAGCCCTTTTGCACCAATGCAATATACAATTCAGTGTATGTCATAGGGATGGGATCAAATTTAGCCCTATTCCAATTCTGATTCTGCGTAATATTCTGTTGTTGAGGAACCTGAACTGGTTGAGCATTGATCGCATGAGTAACAACTTCTACTTATGGTTAATCAGTGTATTAAGGCCTACGACAAGGTCCTCTTCTCTCATTCGAGACAACATTGGCTTCTACCTCTTTCTTCTTCTGAAAGTTCCCAAGGTATTTTTTTGCACCATTAGAAGATTCGGCAGCTTTAGACACTTTACCATTCTTGATTCCTTCTTCTAATCTCTGGCCAATAGTCACCAGGTCAGTGAAGTAGGAGGACACACTACCAATCATATTCTCCCAAAAGAAAGGGGACAAAGTATCCATGAACAAACCAGTTAGCTCTTTCTCTGCCAGAGGTGGTTCAACTTGAGATGCCAATTCTCTCCATCGTTGAGCATAGTCCTTGAAAGATTCTTTCTCATTCTGAAACATATTTTGCAGTTGGCGACGATCAGGTGCCATGTCAAGGCTGTATTTGTATTTCTTTATGAAAGCATCAACAAGATCTTGGAAGCATTGGATACGACCTTTCTCAAGTCCCATATACCATTTCAATGAAGCTCCACTCAGACTATCTTGGAAACAATGGATAAGCAGCTTGTCATTCTTTGTGTAAGCAGACATCTTTCGAAAGTACATCACCAAGTGGCTTCTTGGAAAATTATTCCCCTTATATTTCTCAAACTCGGGAGTCTTGAACTTCACAGGCATAACCATATCAGAAACTAGACACATATTTTCAGTAGAAATACCAAAGGCATCATTACCTTCCATAGCTCGGAGTCTTTTCTCTAAAGTCTTATATTTTTCTTTGAACTCCTAAAACTCACCAAAGTCTCCCTGACTCATACTTCGAGGACTGGCAGCATGGTTATCAAAGAGAGGATTCCCAAAAGCAGCTTGTGCAGCCCGTTGACGAGAAGCAGTATGAACGATTAGCTAAGGTTCAGTGAAAACCAGAGCTTGAAAGACTGGTCGGGAAGACTGGCCAATCATTGGAGTAATTGCAACAGATGGAGAGTAATTCTGAGGTAACCCAAACTATGGCCATGTAGTAGATGTATGTTGGATAGGTTGAGTGTCAACAACAGCAGTTGGGATTTCAGATATCATAGTCCTTTGAGGTGGTTCTCCTTTGGAAATCAGGACTTGCATCATCTCAGTAAGTTTGGCATGCCTGAATTCAACTCATCGATTTGCATTATGACTTCCATGTTGTGTTGTTCTTGGTATTTCATTCTCAATCTGACAACAGATCTAGTCCCATAGTTGTGTTGGGGAATCAGCTTGACGGTAGGTGACTAACTGGAAGAAAGAAGCAATTGAGAATAAGATCCTGAACAACTTGGATGTATGCAGAATGATGCGGAGGATGCAAATGATATGCAATGTTATGTAATGCATTACACAGTAACAGGATCACATGGTTTACAGTCACAAGCCCGGAGTCAACGATACAACCCATAAGGTATGGACTAACAGTTATCACCTGTCGAACAAGGTTCTAAGAGGTTCCCAAAGTCTACATGCTTCCTTTGGATATTACCAACATCCCGATTAACTTGATAATTAGTAATATTCTCAGGAAAAACTCGTCCGAACGTAGTATCGCGTGACAACTATTTCTGGATTACTCCGTCATAGTTTCCGCACTACACATAAAAGGCCAAGATGGGTTAGGTAATCTACGATCCTCAGCTTCAGCAAGCTCCTAGGTTAAAAGCAGTGACTTCCCGATTACTCAGTAAACGACACTACAGTCAAAGGGGCCTCCACTGAGTGGAGGATATCATGTCTCCTTTTTTGGGATTACTCCCTCAAAGTCAACATGACTATACCGCCCGTCCTATCCTAAGTTTTCCCAAAGTCCGGGAAGAAGACTTATAAGAAATCACCAAGCCCCTGAAAACCAGGAAAATCCAGACAAACATATATACAACATAATGGGAAGTAATAAACAGCAAGTAAGAGAATATATAAACACTCATAGAAAAGAAACAAAAAAATCTAGGATTGACCCACTTAGGAATGGACCAGCAATAGGTCAATCTGTCCCTAGTGAAGTCGCCACTTTCTATCGCACGCGCAAATCAGAACTAAGAGAGAACAAAACTGTGACAGTAATGATAGGAAAATAAATGTAGCGGTAACGATTTAAGATTTAAACCATCAATTAACTTAACTCAACACAATGAAGTCTCCACCATACTTTATTTTTTCCAAAGGGAAATGGGAAAAAAGCGAACAAAACCCAAAAAGATCAGAGATCGAGGTACGAGGGTTGGTTATGCAAAGGGAAGGTGTTAGCACCCTAAGCATCTACGGTACTCTGCAGGATCCACTTTATTTAGTTTCTTTTAAAAGGAGTGTCATGTAAAGGTTTACTTGCTAAAGGAAAAGAATGAATGAGTATTTGTAAACAAAAGAAAATGAAATGTTTTTTATTATTTTTGTTGCTCGCCTTGGGTCGTAAGACTTAGTGCCTACGTACTCCCCCGTGCAATGGGAAATTCAGAGCACCGTAGTTCGGCTAGAAAAGACTTATCTGTTGATTGTTTTTAAACAAGGAGACAAGTCATCATTGTTAGGAGATAAATCTCGACTAACGCCCACAAGGTGTGAAAAAGATGGACACTGCGTCAGTAAGAGTGAGGGTTTGAGAATGTCTCTGGTACTCAAGTGGAAAAGTCGACACCTTTATAACCATAATGATAGGAGAATGTTACTCAACTATAAATGAATCATGTCTCAACTCGTAAAAAGTTTTGAAGGGTAAAGGTGCTCGAGCGCACAAAAAGGTTTGAATGAGTTGAAGTGTTTTTGTTAATTTCGAAAGATGTCGAAGTATGATTAAGTGAATTGAAGTTTGTTTAAAGAGAAGAAGTTTTAAAAGAAAAGGCACTCGACAAAGTCGAGGTTTATTATGAAAGTGGTTCGAGTTTATAAACAAAGAAGATTTTCAAAAAGAGGAGAAGGTTTTGAAAATTAAAGAAAGGGAGAAAAGAGTGCCCTATGTACAGGAGGGTAAAAGATATGGTAAATCGAATACGACCGAATAAGAAACCAATAATTGACATTATGAAGTCAATAATGTGTTCCCATACCTTTGGGTTTAAAGCCACAGGCAGAAAAATAAGCTAAGAGTATACCAAACCTCAGGTGAAAATAAATCACTAGCTGACAGCATCAAAAAACCAGATGTAAGAATATACTCCAAGCAGCGAATAAGGCGCAATGAATCATAACACGTGAAAATAAATCACAGATGAAGAAAGCGTGGATAAAGCTCACGGTACCGGATAAGGCTCAAGATATTGAATAAAGCTCACGGTATAAGATTCCCTGCATCACATGAAATATACAAACAAAACTAACAGCACGGGAAAAACTTATGTGCGTTCGTACAATTTTAAACAGTTAATTTTGATTAAAAATTAAAAACCGCAACACAATGGAAATAATATTTACATAGACTGAATTTATTTACAGATGAAGTGAATAAAATATATATTCAAAATATTATGTACAAGTATATATTTACAGTACCAAATATTAAATCAGAATAGTAAAATACAATAAAGAGGTAAAGGGAGAAGTATAGGAATTATTGATGCGCTATGTGAGAATGGATACTTGAAACGATTTTCGGAAACCTTCATAGTAAACAAATTCGTTAGTAGCATAAGCGGTATAAAAATTAAAATGAAACGAAATCGCAATAATTAAAACATGTGTTAGTAATCATAAGATATAAAATTGAAATGAAATTGTATGAATGCATATGAACAAATGAATATGTACACAAATCAAAAATCAAGAATTTAATCTATAATTCAATTCAATCCATGAAAAATCAAGATTAAATCGAGCATTATTCATACAAATCAAAAGTTGGACAGCAACAAATTATATATACAAAGCTCATGAAAATCAATTACCAAGTGATTCCAAACTTATGTACAAACAACAATATTAACCAACCAACTTTGTGAATTGAATTTAATTTGAAACATCATCAAAACCACTTTTGAAATTACTTAAACAACGAAACAACATCAACACCGACAATTCAAAATTAATCAACTCATGCCAAATTAAATTAAGTTAAAAAGTGATGAAAATAAGTTTTGAATCAAAGTTTCAGCAAGATGTAAATTCGGACAGCATAACGGTAACAAATTCTTCATCACAACTTAACATGAACAAACCAGAATTTTTATACAAGCTTGACACAAACATTATCAAGAACTTCACCCATATCTAACATTAAACCCTTTCATATTACAAACAAAACATCACAGCATAACCAATTTTCAGATTTAAACGAAAGAAATAATCATTGTAGCATAACAGTTTCCCCACTCAAACAGTTTTCACATAAACAACAATTATCACAACACGACAATCATAAAATGGTGTTGAGATGTTACCAAAACTTGTCAAAGTTGGAAGCGGATGTACTGTTGTCTCGAGTAGAAAGAGCTGGTATTTAGAACTGTTGTATCTGGAGCGGCATAAAGCAATTGGCGCGGCAGGTTGCTTGGATGCTGCTACTGGTTATTATTGTTGCTGATTGGAGAACAACTATGGATGATTTGGGCAGAGATGCTATGGCGTAGCAGGGTGGTGTCTCGGTGATGATGAGTGGTGCCGGTAGTTGTTGAATGGCTGGGAGAAGGGTTGCTGTGCAGCGAGTGAAGTAGGAGATGATGATAATTGAAGGGAGAAATAGAGGCAGATGGTGATGTTGATGATGGTTCGGTGAAGGTTGAAGTAGGTTAGTCACTTTATGCTTGCGGAATTGATAGAAACAGAGGGAGGTTTAAGGGGAGATGATCGTTTGATGGAAGTGAGCTGATGGATTGTGTAGGGAATTGGAAGATGGAGGTGGGTATACGAGAAAGAGAGGAAGAGATTACTGTTATGTATATTATTATTGTTATTTGTTGTGTGGTTGGTGAGGAATAGAGGAGGATGGGTTTGTGGCGATGGAAGGTTATATGTATGCTATGAGGAGAAGAGGAATTGAAGGTGGGTTGTGTTGATGAACGATGGGTGATTGAAGGAGGAATAGATAATTAAAGAGAGGGAGTGATAGAAGATGAAATAATAGATTACTGCTAAGAGAAAAGGAAATTGGGAGAATGGGCCACTATTTTCCTTTTTTTGTTGTGTGATTACAAAGAGTAATAAGCTCTCTTTAAATATGAAAATCAAAGAAGAAAATATGATTTCAAAATTAATCATGTCCGTTCAAAATTATCCAATTTGTATTAATCCACAAATTCTGTCAACAACCAATAGAAATCAAGTATGGTGTAATCAATATTTTTGTGTGACTAAAAAGCCCTTGAATGATAAAAATGAAATAAAAAACTGAAAGTATTCAAATTAACTCAAATTAAAATATTTTTTTTGAATTTTTTCTGAATAAAAAATAAAGACTTAAAATGACTGAAAATGGACGAAAATTTATCCGAAAAAATAAAATGAATACATTAAAATAAACTACATGTCGCAAAGATTAAAGAAACAATATTCAAAAAGTCAAAATCGAAATAAAATGATAGTAAAAATATCAGGCTGAACAGACATTTATGGATAAAAACGAGACTTCAAACAGTACCAAAAAAATAAAGCGAGCATACCCTCATAATCTACACGAAAGGCATATTCATAAGATAATCGGTAAAAGGTGAAAACTTGAAATGTTTTTCTCGCTAATTTTCCGTACAATGTTGAATCTCTTTTAACAGTATGTCTATAAAACCGAAATATTTTTATTATCAACATATAAACAACTTGGAGCAATGCAAGAAATGAGTAAACAGATAAAAATGAATGAAGTGAAATGTCGGGTATTTTTCAACTACAGAATGATGCAAATGTTGATTTAAACTGACTTTTGGTCAACTTAAACACGATTAAATGATGCAAATATGATGAGTGAAGCTATTTATTAATGATCGTGCCAATATTCTCATACTAACATGCCCCAATATTCTGTGCCAGACCCATTACTCATCGTTAACAGACAATAGGCATTTTACATTCTAACTTTTTAGTTCAGAAAGTTTTATTTTGTATATGTTGTTCTTTCTCTTTCCATTAAAGAGGATAAATCCATCTTTCTGACTAACTGCTTTGCAGGACTTTTGATTGAAGATTATATCATAATCATTATCACTTAATTGACTTATGGATAACATATTATGCATTAATCTATCTACTAATAGAATATTAGTTATAGAAGAAAGTGTACTGTTACCAATAGTTCCATAGCCAATAATCTTCCCTTTCTGATTGCCTCCGAAACCTACGCAGCCTCCAGATTTAAGCTTCAGGCTTTGGAACATATGCTTTCTTCATGTCATGTGTCAAGAGCATCCAGAGTTCAAGTACCAAGATTGGTGTTTCAATCTTGCTGTTAAAGACATCTGCAACATAAACAATTTTATCCTTAGGTACCCATATCTTTTTGGGTCCTTATTTGTTATAGTTACCAAAATTCTGTTTGAATTTTGGTTTAGGAGAAAAAGCATTACTAGTATACTTCATGTCATATGTGTGCCCATAGGTGAAGTGAGGATATAGAGGTGTGTGTTTAATGACCATATCCTTAACTTTCTTAGGTTGAGATACTTTACCCTTGTATCCTATTCCTTTTCTACTATTTTTGCTAACTCCATAGATCATTGAAGCTATCTTGCTTCTATATATGTTTTTAGCAAGAAATTTTTGAAAGTTATGAACATATTCCTTTATGATCTTATCAGAGTTACTAGGAACTTCTGAGACAAATTCTTTCTGAGCATTTTGTAAATTATTTTCTAGTTTAGAAATTGTTTCTTTCAGCTCAGAGTTTTCTGATCTCAGTTTCTTAGTTTCTTCAGAGTCAGAAACTAGATCCTTTTTCAAGTTCTTGTTTATGACTCGAAGTTTCTGATATCTTTCAAGAATTTATGACAGACTCTCTTCTAATTGAGATCTAGAAAAGTTAGAGAATACCTCTTCTGCCTCTGAGTCTGATTCTGATTCATATGATCCAGTGTCTTCTGATATGTTGGCCATTAGGGCTATGTTGGCTCTTTCATCTTCTGATTCAGTTTCAGCTTTAGAAGAATCTGAGTCATCCCATGTTTCCATGAGGCTTTTCTTCTTTTCCTTAAAGAACTTCTTTTTAGGTTTCTCTTTTTGAAGATTTAGACAGTTGCTTTTGTAATGCCCTTTGTAATATGGTGGCAAAACCGACTGTTATACTGGTTTTGTGTTTGTATTCATAAATGTTGCGGTAAGCAAGAGTCGCCACCGACTTTTCTTTTATCCAACAAAGGAAAGGGTGAAAAGAACAGAAAAATACCTTTCGAGATTATTTATGAGTAAAGGGGGTAGATTATGGAAAGGGAAGGTGTTAGCACCCTTTCCATCCGTAGTTATCTACGGGCTCTTAGATTCTAGCTCATTTGAAAATACCTTGTGTTTTGTGTGTTTGAAAAAGTATTTTGAAAAGACTCCTTAGTACGATGAACTTTGTAATGTTTCTCGTATTGTGGATAACGTATACTAAGTGTTTTGAAAATGTTTTTGGAAAGAGTTTTGTGTATGTGAAAAATTGTTTTTGAACATGAATCTAAGAACTATCTACTTTACTCGAAAGGTTCGTTCTTTTCCTCTTTTCCTTTAGATATTGCTATCCTACTATTAGTGAGTAGGTAGCTCTATCGTTGGATTTTTGAGGGACATTCGAAGGGTCATCATTATAGTCACGAAGGCAACTGGGAAATATACTTTAGTAACCACCATAGGGTTTTAAGATCATACCGAAGCAACGTCGCGAGGGTCATTTTTGTGATCTTTAAACCAAAGGGTAGCCACTAAAATCTCTCACGTTTCGAGAGTTATGACTCTTTTAATCCGATGGAAACCGAAGTGGGAATACCCTAAAGGTTCGCATGTGCAAGTGAGTTGTATTTCAGTTATTTATCTTGGTGTTATGTTTGCTACATTTTGTTTTTGAATTCTTTCCATGCAATCCTATTACCATACATCTAAACAGTTCATATAAATACAGGAATTTAAAGTGCGGAAATTAAATCTAACTATTACATGGCTTCGGGGGGGGGGGATTTACAAGTCCAAAAACCGGGGAAAATAAAAAGCAGTAAATAAAGTCCTAGTTTTCGTCTATTACAATCCATAGCCGATACAATAATATGAGAATGATAATGCAAGAATACTAAACGCGCGCGAATTAGAAAGGACGTTTATAACCCTAGAAAGGTCTAAGTAAATAAAAATCTTTTTGTTGTTTTTGTTTATTTGGGGAAAATATTAAATTAAATCTAAATTAAATTAATTAAAAGAAAATAAAAGATTAATTCTAAAACAAATCTAATATTTTTGGCATTTTTGTTTAGGAAATACTAAAAATTTAACCTAATTCTAAATTGGTTTTTAATTTATGAAATGAAGTCAAAATAATTAACTAAATTAATTTATGAAAATTAAAAATAAAATAAAACCTAAATCTAAGTTTTATTTATATTTTTCTGATTTTATGATTAAATAAAAATGATTTTTTAAAATAATAAACAAAAAAAGAATAAAAATTAAAAAAAAAAGGGCCTGATGTATGAACCAATTTGGGGGGTGCATGTTTGAAATTGTTTAAGCCCAAATTGCTAGCCTAAGGTGCTGCCTGAGAATTCAGTGTTGCTGACTCTTTGAGGCTTTAGTGTGGGTGTATAATCTCGAACGTCTGATCCGAATCTGATGAGATCCCATAGTGTGGAGATAAGAGCGCATGGTAAGCGCGCTGGGACTTGGAGTATTGGATCTGCAGGAAACAAATATGAGGGAAATAAATTGCAAAAGGGCTGGATTGAACTCAGGCCCCTTAAGACTAACGCCCTATCACGCCTTGCCTTGCCAACTGAACTGCACGCTTCAACTGTTAGTATAATAGAATAATAATAATATAATGGTAAATAAAATCTAATCCTAGCTATCACACGCGTACCATAAATAATTTGAATGGACCAATGGAGACGTGCGCTTTTTCCATGCAGACCTCAATAGAGTCAACACCGGTCAGAGATGCCGGAGCAGATCTTCGGTCGTCTTCTCCGGCCTCCTAAAAATGAAACCTATGAAAAACATGGAATCAAAGCCACAAACTCAGGCTACCCCCTATTTCGCATGCTCCGAGTTCAACCATGGAAATGACGTGATCTGAAACGGCCTGCATCCTCCAGTTCGAAGCTTGGCTATTTTGAAACCCTAAAAATGGAAAACTACATTCTAGGCCTCTAGATTTTCATGTAACATGTTAGAATGATTCAAAATAATCAAATAAACATGATTGTATGCTTTAGATCTATTTAAAACGCATGTATTAAGAGATCAAAATGCAAAAAGTTTACCCAATGGAGGTGGTTCGGTTGTCCCGTTTCAAGCAGCTTCAGGCGTGGATGGAAGATGGTTTGGCCTCTTGGGAGCCTCAGGAGTATTGCTCGACCCTTTGTTTGTCTTGAAAGAGGAAGGAGGTGAGAGTTTCAAATTTGCAACTTTGAATGAATTTTGATAAATTTTGTATGGCCTCTCTATGCAACTTATGCGCGTGCTTTGCTTCTGATTTAGTCTTGTATTGATAGAGGAAGGAGAGAGCTAGCAAAGATGGGAAGAAATAAAACCATAATGCATAGGTTTAATCATGATAATCAATATTTGAAAAATTTCCAAAATTGCATTATTCTTGCCACTTTGGTCTTTGCATGAACCTAGACATGTTTTCACAAAATCTTGGGCCTTAAACCAATCCAAACCATCAGCCCATGTGTCATAATCCATCACTCACGATTTTATGCAATTAATTTTGTATTTATTTGAATAAAAACAAAATAAATATGAATAAAATATATAGAAATAGCAAGGCAAGGTAAAAATGAGTTTATAGGTCTTTCATAAGTTTATGAATAGGTTTGAAGCTTAAAAAATTTAGGCCACTAACTTAGAATTTCAAATTTACATGCTTTGCATTTCATGAATTTGACCAAAATTTCCCAACTTGTGCAAACCATAATTTTCTCAATTTTTATCCTTTGTAGATGATATTGGACTTTTTAGAAAGATCAATATGTCCCTTAAAATCTCTATGTTAACCATTTTTGCATTTGGAGGATTTATCTTGATGTAACTTGCCTTGACAAAAATGCCTTTTTGTTGACTTTCAAAAAGACCTGTAATGTATTGGCTCATATCTTTCCAATGATGCATTTTTTGAACTTGAGGACAAAATAAAAGTTGTAGAGAATTGAATTTTCTTCACAATGAGCTTTGGTTGGGGCAAAATGGATTAAGCATGTAGAAGTTATGCATGGTCAAAGTTCAGTTGACTTTCTCTAGGGAACCCTAATTTTGCACTGTTGGATTCTTGATGATTTGAGAGCATTCCTTGAGGAATCATGATCAAACCTTGATGAAATCATGTATATCACTTCAAAATGTTGATGTTGACCAAAATCTTGAAGTTTGACTGTATATTGGCCATAGTTGACTTTTGACATAACATAGTTGATTTTCAAGCATTTGAGCAATTGATTGAGGAAACTTATGATGCAAGGCATGAAACTTGGCATGAACATTATTGAGGACATATTAGGGACCATGGAAATAACTTAAATCCTTTGCAACCCAAAATTATTTGTGAGTAGTGAAACCCTAGTTGGAAGTGCATTGCTTAGGAGAAGAATTTGTATGGCCAATTCTTAGTCAACCTTGAGCAATTGAGGACCTCATTGAGCATGTATTGAGTAAAATTGGAGGGAAAATTTGGCGGTACAAAAGCTTCCCCTGTTCAATATTCTTAAACCTAAGGATTTAGATTGGCTTGTCTGCCTTTCGTAATCTGAAGGTGGAAGACGATTGAACACTAGAGTGCCCAGAAATTTGCACTCGCATATACATGAAGTAACATTGTTGGTTGATGATATCGGGAATGGGATTACAAATTCCATTTGGAGAAGATGACAGAGAGTCGTCAGAGATGGTATTATAGATGCCATCCAAAATAAATGCTGACTTCGGGCTGGAAGAAACATCGAAATAAGTCATTGGTTGATTTACTGTGAGCCATAAGAGGTCTCTTTATGGGGAATCCTGTTCTTGTTGTTTGAGAAGGGATCCACTGGGGAATGTTGATTTCTATTTGGGGAATAGAGTCTAGGAGCTTTAGTTGTCCATTACTCTACTGGGGAGTTATCTCTTGACTGGGGAGATGCAAGTTAGTTATTATCTAGTCGAAATCCAGGCTTCGCAGTAACTTGCCGAGGATAATAAAGGTAAATGTTATCTGGTCGTATTCCAGGATTCACAGCGACTTACTAGAGGATATGAAATTAACTTTTATCTGGTCGGGTTCTAGGCTTCGCAGCAACTTAGATGAAAGGATGTCGCTAATTGCTATCTGGTCGGATTCCAGGCTTCACAACAACTTACTGAAATTAATCTATTATCTGGTCGGATTCCAGGCTTTACAGAAAAACAAAGTTAAACGATTATCTGGTCGTATTCCAGGCTTTGCAGTAACTTAGATGAAAGGGTGAAGCTAATTACTATCTGTTCAGATTCCAGGCTTCGCAACAACTTATATGTAAGGATGAAGTGAGTTACTATCTGGTCGGATTCCAGGATTCATAGTAAATTGAAATTAAATTATTATCTAGTCGGATCCAGGCTTCACAGCAATTGAAGAAGTTAAACTGGTATCTGGTTGTATTCCAGGCTTCACAGCAACTTAAACTATTATCTGGTCGAAGTTCAGGCTTCACAGTAGCTTGAACTATTATCTGGTTGAAATCCAGGCTTCACAGTAGCTTGAACTGTTATCTGGTCAGATTCTGGACTTCACAGTGTTTCAGATGAAATTAAAATGCTATTTGGTCGGGTCCAAGCTTCGTAGTAACATGATTTGTTATCTCAGATAGTTGCCCAATCTTGTTTCAGGAATTAATCTGGAACCTGCTTTTGTTGGTTGTTGAGATAGTTGCCCTGTCTGGTTTAAGGAATTAATGTCTAACCTGGTCTTGTAGATAGTTACTCTGTCTTGTTTCGGGAGTTGATCTACAATCAGTTATTCACAGATAGTTGCCCCGTATGGTTTCAGGAATTAATCTGAAACTGTTGAAAATTGTTGATGATATTTGTCTATTGATCTGTTCTGAAAAGGTAAAGAGTTAGTTGTATGCAATATCATGACGCGTGCAATGCATTGGGTAATGATGTTCTCAAAATAAATGAGACTGTACTATATGCATTTATATGTATATGTTATGCCACTTGTAAAATGATGTATGAATGTAGTATTTGAATGTATCAGTTGTTCTTTGCAGTGTTGTTGCACTGTGAAAAATAAATCCCTGATTGTTGTTGGAGATGAAGAATGTAGTTCCTCGCTACGCGTTGAAGTTAAATTTGCTGGGAGATGGATTTCCGTAACTAGAGAAATAAACTCTACAGGGGAAAGAAACTTCATAAACCGTTTGGGGAATTTATGAAACCCTGTTGGGGAACCATATAAACTTATAGACCATGCTGAGGGAAAGCTCCAAGGTGCTGGAGAGATGATTGAAACTCTTGATCTGTTTAAGACATGTCAGAATATCTGAGATCATTAGGCTATACACTGAAGATATGGCGGTGATTTGCGGGAAGATGCCCCTGCTTTTGTACCTACTGAGGAATGTACCCTTGTTGATGATGAATTTTGTGAAAATGATCCTCTATGGGTGTTTTGAGGGGATCTACAGATGGCTTTTCGACATTGTCCCGATTCTTAAAACCCTTAGCAACTGTATTTCTGTTTTTATGCGTCTATTTGTAAATAGTAATCACATTCAAATGCATATGTTCAAAAATAATCACTGGACGTTTTTGCAAACAAAACAGAAAAATAAAAAAACAAGTAGTTTTGCACTTTCAAAGAGATAATTTTGTATTAATTTGAAGAAATTTGCCTACAACAGGCGTCTTTGTACAAGGAGACGAACATCCTAATAAGAGAATGTCGTTGTAAAATGAAAAATATACAGAGTAGTATACAAAGAGAAAATAGCTACGTGAAATAATCCCATTGGTTTTAAAGTCTGCTATTTCCTCTATATCTTTGAGCGTCTCATCACTTTGCTGCTTGGCAGAAGCTGACTGGATTGATCCGTACCATTAAACCTTGTCAATTTGGATAATGAAGTCTGGTTGTAAGGTGATCCAACGGGATATAGTCATACGCTTTTAATCCCTAATTTTTGCCTGGACTGCCTTTTTAGGTTTTCAGTCCACCGAGATACCCTTTTTTGCCCAAGCCGCCTTTTCAGGTTTTCGACTCGTCGGGCGTACATATTTTTCATATATATATATATATATATATATATATATATATATATATATATATATATATATATATATATATATATATATATATATATATATATATCCCTAATTTTTCCCCGAACCCTTTTGTTCGCCGAGATGCCTTTATTTTTGCCTAGGCCAGTCAACCTAGCAGGTCACTTTTCATGCGTAGTATCTTTTAACTATGTCCGCATTTGCTGGGTGTGGAAGGTCGTCACCGTTCATAATGGTTAATATCATAGCTCCACCAGAAAATATGTTCTTGATCACAAATGGTCCTTCGTATGTAGGAGTCCACTTGCCCCTGGGATCACCTTGTGGCAAGATGATGTGCTTGATTACTAGGTCACCAACATGATATACTTGACGTCTGAACTTCTTGTTACAAGCTTTGATCATACGTTTTTGGTACATTTGACCATGCCACACAACCGCGAGCCTCTTCTCACCAATTAGGTTCAATTGGTCTAGTCGATTCTGAATCCATTCGTCTTTGTTTAAACCTGCATCCTTCATGATTCTCAATGAAGGGATCTGGTCTTCAACGGGTAAAACAACTTCTATACCGTATACGAGAGAGAAAGGGGTTGCCCCGGTTGATGTGCGCATTGAAGTGTTGTATCCATGAAGAGCAAAGGGTAACATCTTGTGCCAGTCTTTATATGTCACTGTCATCTTCTGTATGATCTTTTTGACTTTCTTATTGGCAGCCTCCACAGTGCCATTCATCTTCGGCCGGTAAGGAGAAGAGTTATGTTGATGGATCTTGAATTGCATATAGAGCTCAGTGATCATAATATTATTGAGGTTAGTACCATTATCTGTGATAATTCTTTATGGGATACCATACCTACAGATAAGATTATGTTTGATGAACTGCGCCACAACGTTCTTAGTAACAGCAGCAAATGAAGCTGCCTCCACTCACTTCGTGAAGTAATCAATGGCAACAAGGATGAAACGGTGTCCATTGGAAGAAGTAGGTCTAATCTCTCAAATGATATCAATACCCCACATTGCGAATGGCCAAGGAGCAGTTAAGACATTTAGCGGAACCGGAGGCACATGTACGTTGTCAGGATAGATCGGGCATTTGTGAAAAGTTTTGGAGTGATGATGACAATCTGCTTCCATAGTGGACCAATAGTATCTTTCCCGTAGTATCTTTTTAGCCATTATATGCCCACTAGAATGGGTGCCAAAGGTACCTTCGTGCATATCTTCCATAATCTTCTCCACTTCTTTCTTATCCACATACCGCTGTAAGGTAGAATCATGGTTGCACTTGTAGAGAATTTCGTTATTCAAGAAGAACTTTGCAGAAAATTTTCTTAAGAACTTTTTGTCATTGATGGATGCTCCCTCAGGGTACTCTTGAGCTTCGAGATATATTTTCACCTCGTGGAACCAAGTCTTTTCCTCTACTCCATCAGCATCAATCTCATAACAGTGGGCCGGTTCGTCTAATATTTCTATAGTGATCTGAGGGGCTTCATTATCCCACCTGACCTTAAACATGGATGACATGGTGGCTAGAGCGTCCGCTAACTGATTTTCTTATCATGGAATACGCTCAAAGGTAACCTCTTCAAAGTATGGAATCAATGTTAACACATGCTCTCGGTAAGGGATGAGATTAGGATGTTTCGTGTCCCTTTCTCCTTTGATCTGACTGACTACCAGGGCCGAGTCTTCATACACGCTCAAGAATTTAATTCTCAAGTCAATAACAACTTTAAGACCCATGATGAACGCCTCATATTCGGCCATATTTTTGGTACAGTTAAAGCATAGTATGGCAGTGAAGGGTGTATGGCAGCCTTCTGGGGAGATAATCACAACACTGATGCCATTGCCGAGCGTGTTGGAAGATCCATCAAAAACCATAGTCCATAGTGATCCTTCTTCAGGTCCTTCATCCGGTCCAGGTTCTTCGCAGTCAGTTACTAGCATAATGTTCTCGTCCGGGAACTCAAAATTCATTGTTTGGTAATCGTCTACAGCCTGATGAGCCATATGGCCAGCTAGTACACTCCCTTTCATTGCTTTTTGAGTAGTGTACTGAATGTCGTATTCCGTGAGGACCATCTTCCATCTTGCTATTCTTCTGGAGAGAGCGGGCTTCTTGAATATGTATTTGATAAGATCCATTTTAGATATCAATAAGGTAGTGTGAGTCAACGTATACTGTCTCAGTCGGCGAGCAACCCATGCCAAAGTGCAGCAAGTTTTCTCGAGCAGTGAGTATCTTGTTTCACAGTCGGTAAACTTTTTTCTAAGGTAGTATATTGCTTGCTCTTTTTGACCAGACTCGTCATGCTGCCTCAGCACACACCCCATCGAATTCTCTAATACTGTTAAGTACATGATCAAAGGTATTCCTTCAACCAGCGACATCAAAATTGGAGGTTCTTGAAGATATTCCTTGATTCTGTCAAAGGAAGTTTGGCAGTCTTCATTCCACTTCACTACTTGATCTTTCTTCAGTAATTTAAAGATTGGCTCACAAGTAGCGGTTAGGTGGGAAATGAATCTGGAAACGTAGTTTAGACGTCCCAAGAATCCCCTAACCTCCTTCTTAGTGCGAGGATTTGGAATTTCTTGTATAGCTTTAACCTTTGTAGGGTCTACTTCAATACCTTTTCCACTAACAATGAAACCTAAGAGCTTACCAGATCTTACCCCAAAGGTGCATTTATTCGGGTTCAGTCTTAACTTGTACTTCTTCAGTCTTTCAAACAGCTTTTGTAGGTGATCAAGGTGCTCTTCTTCAGTCTGAGACTTGGCTATCATATCATCGACGTATACCTCTATCTCGTGATGGATCATATCATGAAACAAAGCTACCATAATACGCTGATAGGTTGCCCCGACGTTCTTCAACCCAAATGGCATAACTTTGTAACAGAAGGTGCTCCACTGTGTGATGAAAGTTGTCTTCTCCATGTCTTCAGGTGCCATTTTGATCTGATTATAACCAGAGAAACCATCCATGAAGGAGAATATCTTATGTTGTGTGGTGTTGTCATCCATAACATCAATGTGGGGGAGCGGGAAGTCATCCTTGGGGCTTGCCCTATTCAAATCTCTGTAATCCACACATATACATACCTTACCATCCTATTTAGGTACTGGTACCACGTTCGCAACCCATCGTGGATAAGAAGTAATAGCTAAGAATCTGGCATTGAATTGTTTCATGACTTCTGCCTTGATATTTTCTGACATCTCGGGATGCATAGGACGAACCTTTTGCTTCATTAGAAGGCAGTCTTCTTTCGTTGGCAGAAGATGAACCACAATATCAGTGTCCAGCCCCGGCATGTCTTTGTATGACCAGGAAAAGATCTCAATATAGTTATGCAACATCTGGATTAACCTTTCTTTAACACCATTTTCTAAGTTGGCACCTGTAGCGTTAGAAATGTTTAAGACTAAGCCATGGGATTTACTAGACTTATACAAATCAAAATAAAATCGCCACCGCACTTTATTGTTTCCAAAGGAATGGGAAAAGAGAGAATAACCCAAAAAAAGGGAAAAGATTCAAGGTAAGGGGGTTGGTTATGCAAAGGGAAGGTATTAGCATCCTAAACATCTACGGTACTCCACAAGAACCTCTTTGTAAAATCTGTATATTTTGGCTATGAAAAATGTTGTATAAAAATGGATGGTGGAGGTGAGAAAAGAAATATATTTTTATGGTTTTTGCACCCGCCGCGGTTGCGGACCTTTAGTGCCTATGTACCACCTTTCGTGCAATATGGTATCAGGATACACGTAGTTCCTCTTTTAAAAATTAAAAAAAAATATAAGTGTGTTGGTTAATTTTATGAGATAAGACATCATTGTCATTGCCCGTATGGAAAAACATACTTACTACACACAATTATGAGAAAGGATAATTTGCATCATCTCAAAGTGGAGGATTTGGCTTGGATTTTAAAATCAACAATGCCTCACTCAACACCCAAGTGGAAAATATCTCTCTTCACTACATATTGTAGAAGTATAGTTGTTTGCATCACTACAAGGATTGACAAGAGTCCAATCTTTTTGAGAAAAGTTTAAAGATAAAAGCCAAAGTTGAAAAATGGTTTGAAATGAGATTGATTGACTTTTAGTATTCTCACAAAAAAAATGATGTCAAAATATTATTAAGTTGATTGAAGTTTATTCATGAAAATGTTTTTGAAAATGCATGGACCTAAGTCCAAGTTTATTATGAAAGTGGTTCAAGTTTCAAAACAAGAGGAGTTTTCAAAAGGAGGAAGAAGATTTTTGAAATTAAAGAAGATGGGAGGAGAAGAAGAGACTATCCTAAAGCATAAGGTAAAATCTAGGGATAGGAACCATCTAACCAATAAGAAGCCAATACTTGACATTATGAGTCAAGATAGAATTCCCATTCTTTCGATTGAAACCAAGCAAGCAAAGATACTATACCTCTTGAGAGAACCAAACTTCAAGTGTATTAAGTCTTCACAAAAATTGGGCAGGATAATGGTTGTACACGGGTGAATTCCAGATTACAAACAAAGAATGTAATCACAATAACCTGCACACAAAAACAAACAAATAACCCAATGTCTTGAGGTAAACCTCAAGAACTCTAGACAAAATATCAATTAAGGTCACAAGATCTCCAACATATGCCAAGGTCTCTAATCCTAAGTCCAAGAAGTCCAATGCTCCGTAATGTCAAGGATAGTAACTAAATAGTCCAAGTATCATTAAGGATTTTATGGTTCATATTGATTATTAAGTATCTTAAGAAAAGAAAAGAAAAGCTCAAGTGAGCAAAATAAAAATGACAAGAAAGTGAATGCTCAAATGAGCAAAGATGAAAATGGCATGAAATGTAAATGTTAAAAGTAGATAGTGCATAAAAATAAAAGGGGGGCATATAATAAAAATAAAGGATAAAGTCAATTATTAGTGATTAGTGGTTAGTTTTATGATCATCTTGAAACTTGCATTTGGAACTCATTAGAGGATTGGTAGAACCAAAGCCTATACATAACAAGTTTCATTTTCTTTTTGTCAAGTATATCATCCAATTGGAATCCTCATGAGTACCATTTAATGATCCGCGTTGACCAAAGGTGTTGTAGATCCATTAGAGGATTGGTAGAACCAAAGCCTCCACACAATGAATCTCAAGGTTATTGGATCAAAGAGATCAAATTAACATACTTGGGCTTGCAAACATAAGTTTGGGCCACAAATGATCATTTATTCGAATCGGGACAAAATTTAGCGCTATGTTAAGCAATAATAAGTGGACTTATATAGAAGTCGCACCTATTTTAAGGTCGGTCAATAGCAATCTATGCACTATTTGTTTTGAGATATGATATAGAGATCATGCTTCAATAACACTTAGTGCAATAAGAAAGGGATGAGATGAAGAGGAGTGAGAGAGAATATACAAACCACTTTTGAATTAAATTTAATCAAACTATTATTAAAATCATTCATCCATTTTTGTGGAGTTAGACTCAACACATGGATCCAACGATGTTAATAAATTTCATGATCAAAAATTTAACCCAAGATCAGCTAGAAAATAGTCACAAAATAATATTACATTTAATGTATACAAAAAAATTAAAAAAAAATGTTTTAAAATAGAAATAAAAGAGAAAATATGAACTATGTTCAAATTGATCAAGAAATAAAAAGTAAGTCCATAGAAAAATCAGAAAAGGAGTCAAATGATTTTATAAATTTTTTGGTAATTTTTTAAAGTCAGAAACTTTTTTTAAAATTAAAAGAAATGAGTAAAATAAACTAAAAATGATAAAAAATACCAAAGTTAGAAATAGAAATAAAATGAGGTCACCAATATTTGTCACAATGTCATTGGATCATTCCATAATTTTTTCACAATTTAAAAATGCATAAAAGTATTTATAAACATTTAAAATAATTTAAATAAAGTGAAAATGTATAAAAAATACCAAAACATAAAATTAAATTGTGAAAAAATAAGAATAAAAAAGAGAATAATCAAAAATATTTTTCATAATTTTTTCATGATTTTTGGACAAAAAATGATTTTTCTATGATTTTTTGAAGTTTAAAATAATTAAATATAAAAATCAGAAAAGAAAATAAAAACCAAAAAAATATGGGCCATCTGATCAATGTCAAAACGCGTTAGTAAACAGATCAAGTGGACCTGGTGCACTGTGCATGTTATGGACTTTAGTGAATAATGCATAGGATCATTAATTAAATCGGATTTTTGAAAAACACAGATGACGCGCCTTCATTGGTTGGAAGATGACATGTTGGTCATCTTCAACCTCCAGCCAGTCCCAAAACCAGATTGCTCAATCTGTAAAATTAGAGCATGGGACCTATGCCATTCGCTTCGTCTCTTCAACACGAAGACAACCACACAATCGCGACAAATTTATATAAACTGTAGCTCAAGCAATTTGGAAGGAAAGTTTTGAAAAGGGATTTTAAATTTCATCGTCAAAATGTGTTTCCAGTAAAAAAACAAGTGTTGCGACTAGAACCAGGGCAATGAGAGCATCACAATGATATCAAAGTTTTGAAGAATTTATGAAGGAATCTACCTATTGAAGTTGAGTTGCAGAGCTCTGAAACTGGACTTCTATGGAGCAATATAGGGCACGATTCTTGAATGTAGTTATATGGTTAGCTTCAAGGAAGATTAAGGAAGGTGAATTGATGGAAAAATTGGATTGAAAAAGGCTTGAGAATGGATTTCGAAGTTGCTAAATTTTGAGTTATGGAACAAGTTTGGCAGGGTGATTCTGGCTATCCAAGCTTGAGGAAATGAATGGGGGATGACCCTCTATTTATAGGGAATCAAATGGAATGTCCAAGCGTGTGAAATGATGAAGTTTGGAGGGAAATCGTGTGAAGTTGCAAACAAGAAAAGTGTGACTTCTGATTTGATCAAAACTCATCCAAAATACGCGTTTTGTTGTGCTAAACAATTTTGGAACTTCATTAAACATATTTAGAGGCATAAACGCGTGGAAAAATTGGGATTAGAAGCCAAAACAAATATTTCAAAATCTGACTTGAGATGAAACTTCAGTTCCAAGTTACCAACTGCAAAATTATGGCATTCTCAGCTCAAGGGGTCTTAGGGCATGATTCTTGATGCTTTATAAAGATGAGGTTAAAATCTTTGAAATGGAAAAAGAATGGGATCAAATGGATGCTTGAGCTGAAAGTTGCATTGAGTCAAAGTTGGGGGAAAAAGGTTGACTTTCCATACTTAGAAATATTTCAAATTTTTCTTCAAAAGTGACCTATAATGTTTTGCATCCAAACATGGCTTTCCTCTTGGAATTTGCTCTTGACCAAAAAAGATGGTATGAAATAGACCTCTTGAATGATATTTTGGGACTTGAATCATTCCAAATATCCAAAAATTGAGAGAGTTATGAATTGTTGAAGTTGGCAAAAAATCATGAAATGACCTATAATCTTTTGCATCTGTAGGGAACATTCCATCAATTTTATCACTTTGCACATAAAATAAAGCATAAATTTCACATCCTCAAGATAATTGTGGAAAAAGAATGGGCTCAAGGTGATAAAAATTGACCAAGTTATGATCATTTGAAGTCACACATGGAAAATTTTGGATTCATCTGGAGGACTTGTAATCTTTATTCATCATCAAGTTTCTTCCACATGAAAATTCCTTGAAACTTTTGAAGTGATTTATTAATAACCCTTTAAAGATAAGTATTTCTTTGGAATCACTCAAAAATACCAAAAGATGAGGAAGATATATTTCTTTGAAGTTCAAAATGCTAGCTCCTAGATCAAGAAACATGCCTTGAGGAACTTTGACAATTTTGAACAAACTTCTTATACCAACACAATGCTTTGTAAATATAAGTTGTTGAGGATAATAATGAGAACTCATAGCAACCACAACAAATTCCATATCTTGAGAATTGAGAGAAATATGCATTTGTGACCAATGGGAATAAAGCCTTGTCCAAGCATGGCAACTTCTCCAATCAATCCCTTGTGCTTATGAACTAAATTTGATAACCTTGAAATATGGTGAACCAAAATAACCTTGCAATGCCATTTCTTACAAAACAAATCCAATGGTGAGGTTTGAACTTCTCAAGCTTTATTGACTAGGGCATGGAAATAAACTCATGAACCCATGGAGCAACTTGTTAAATCTCACTGCCTTTACCTATATTAGTAACAAGCAAGACAAACCAAACATTGCATTTTATTAATTAAGAGGAGAAATCAAGACAAAAATGTTCATGATCACAAAAGAACACAAGTCAAGGTGCTTGGTGATTCCTCAAAGAGCAAAGCTAAATATAGGAAGGGGAACCAAGAATCCTAATGTGATCTTATTGTGAATGACTCAACATGTTATGATGAAGGGATCTTAGGGGAAAAAATTGGGGTACAACAGCTGCCCTTATTTAAGTTTCTTCTATCCGGAGATACAAAGGTTAAAAATCTTCGTGAAGACGTGATTGAAGATACTTAAATATAAAACAAACCTTATTTTGGCCCTAAGATGCCATGCAATTCTTATGAATATGAGTGCACATGGACAACTCCAAAGGGACACAAAACACCACTGGGGATGTAACAGAAAAATAAAGAAAAAAGAGAGTAATCCAACCAGGAAAATAAATCACTGGTGGATCGAAAAGACCTGAATCAGAGAGGATGGTAAAATGGTCAAAGGATACACCAACTCCTACTGGAGGTAAAGCTGCCAACATTCACTGAAGGTAGAGAGAAAAGAAATAACAACACCGAGGTTCACTGACGGTGAGCTACCAACGTTCACTGAAGGTAGAAGGAAAATAAATATCATAGCATCGTCGTTCACTGACTTCACTGCCGATAACCTACCAACTTTCATTGAAGGTAGGAAGAGAATATATCATAGCACCACCGTTCACTGACGATGAACTACCAACGTTCACTGAGGGTAGTAAAAAGATAACAATCACCAACTTTCACTGAAGGTGACCTACCAACTTTCACCAAAGGTGACCTACCAACTTTCACTGAAGGTAGAAAGAGAATATATCATATCACCGTCGTTCACTGACGATGAACTACCAACATTCACTGAAGGTGGCAAAAAGATAACAATCACCAACTTTCACTGAAGGTGACCTACCAAATTTCACTGAAGGTAGAAAGAGAATATATCATAGCACCTCCGTTCACTGATGATGAACTACCAACATTCACTGAAGGTAGAAAAAAGATAGCAAGTTTCCCCAAAATTCTGGCATTTCTCCGAGAACGGGTTTCAACTTCTTCTTTAACAGAGGAATTTTGTCTGGAAAGGGTAAGCTGTCTCAAATAAAGAGACTTGTCACTTGTTGTCATGGAGGATTGTAAAAAGAAATGACTTTATGGGGAGAACAATATGGCTTCCTAGGAAATGAAATATGACTTCCTGGGGAAATGCCACGATATTCCTGCTGAGGAGATAAAGTCTTCTTGTGCAAAATAAATGCACAAACCAAAACTCGAAGCTTTCAGAAATCTAGATTAAATAATATTACCGGGAAACCAAAGATTCAAATCAGAAATAAACTGGAATGAAACGGTCAACCAGAATACATCCTTTGAGAAATAAACTCAAGAGGGAAAACCAAATCCATCTAAACAAAGAGCTGTACCGGAAGGCTAAAGCAAAAATCTTCCACGAGGGATAACTCAATGGGGAAATTGAAAGAATATATGCTTTCTGCTTAAGACCAACACTCTATTGGAGAGAGGACAACACAACTCTGTAAAACAGGGTGATATGTCAACAAAAATATTAACAAATGTTAATGAGCAATGATTTG
Source organism: Vicia faba (assembly GCA_948472305.1). Lineage (NCBI taxonomy): Eukaryota > Viridiplantae > Streptophyta > Magnoliopsida > Fabales > Fabaceae > Vicia > Vicia faba. The sequence goes on from OX451735.1 coordinate 218,755,844, forward strand.
CCAATTTTAGCTATGCATGATGTATGTATGAATGTATGAGTGTATGAGTGTATCAGTGTTATTGTGCGTATGCTGACAAAACAGATATACAACACTGGGGGTAACCAGGAAAAACCACCTCGGGCACAAACAACACTCGGCTAAATCGCATCCAAGATGATCATTCCAAAAAAAGGTAAATGCCAGCTGAGGAAACATAACCTACTGCCTACTTTAACTTTACTGAGGAGAAACATAATCTGATAGTAAACAAAACAAAGTGGCAGAATAGTACAGATACAGGGATAGAACATCCTTCTCCAGGCTTCACTGGGGAAACAAATGTTTTCAAGAGCAACGCTCTTACTGGGGATTGCAAAACCAATCTGAAGTAAAGTAGATGGACACCAAATCATCAAAACATTCACTGGGGAATTCAGATCCACTTCATTGGGGAGGTTAATCACCACATCCTTAAAGGGAAACCCACAATATGTTCTTCACTAGAGAAATCGGGGACCTTCGTTCTTCAAGAGTGATTATGGTACCGACTTCTCTAGAAAAAGGACTTCCATTAGACCGAATGAAAACTTCACTGGAGAAATCTCAGATTAAAACCTTACATCATGAAAACTCAGACAAGGAGGAGAAATGAATCCAAACTTGGCCGAGGATACCGGAGTCTCGAACCCAATACGGTGAATCATCCTGAGTAAACTTTCCCGAGGGGAACAAAAACTTCTTAAAACAACTGGAGTTCGTCCATTCCTGGGATCACCATTTTTGTTGTTGTTGTTTTTTTTGCATCACAAATTCTAAAGTAAAAGAAAATTATAAATTCTTTTTGAAAAATCGATTTTGTTATTTAATCTTTTTGCTTTGAAAGTTATTATCAATAGTAAATGGAGACTTTACGATCTAAATAAAATAAGAAACACAAAGAGTTAGGTAACAGCTCAAACTTTATTAATAGAATGGTAGTCTGCAAACGGCGAGACTCCATAGATGATTACAAAGTTTGGGAAAATGGTAACATATAATGGAAAAGATACATTGAGATACAATGACCACTATCCCCTCTAACAATTTTTGAAATCCTGAGCAGCAACTTCCGTTGAAGTATGATGAGGATTCGAGAAGATTGTTGCTTCAATGATCATATCTTGCATGATGCAGTTACTTGCCAAGAAAGTCCCTAACTTTTGCCTAAGCTGCCCTTGCGGGTTTTCAACTTAGCGGGAAATTTATTCTGTTTATGTCTCTAACTTTTGCCTAGACCGCCCTTTCGGGTTTTCGGCCTACCGAGACACTCTTTTTTGCCTAAGCCGCCCTTTCGGTTTTTCAAATTAGCGAGCTTTTCTTTTACTTCTTTAGGCGAAGTATTTCTTGACTGCATCAGCATTCATGGGACGTGGGAACTCCTCGCCATCCATAGTTTCAAGAATTAATGCACCTCCAGAGAAGGCTTTCTTGACAACATATGGGCCTTCAAAGTTTGGAGTCCACTTGCCCCTAGAATCAGTGTTGAAAGACATGATCTTCCTAAGCACGGGGTCACCTTCTCTGAATTCACGAGGTTTGACCTTTTTATCGAAAGCTTTCTTCATTCTTTTCTGATATAACTGTCCATGACACAAAGCTTTCATTCTCTTCTCCTCGATCAAATTCAATTGGTCAAACCGGTTTTGGACCCATTCAGCCTCAGTAAACTTGGTTTCCATTATCACACGCAAAGAGGGAATCTCAACCTCGACTGGGAGTACCGCTTCCACTCCATACACCAGGGAGAACGGGGTTGCTCCTGTTAAAGGGCGAACAGATGTTCGATATCCATGCAAAGCAAAAGGGAGCATTTCCTTCCAATCCTTATAAGTAACGACCATTTTCTGCATAATCTTCTTGATATTCTTATTAGCAGCTTCAACAGCCCCATTCATCTTTGGCCTACACGGAGAGGAATTGTGATGGACAATCTTGAATCCTTCACACAGTTCTGTCATCATTTTATTGTTCAAATTTGAGCCATTGTTGGTGATAATTCTGCTCGACACACCATACCGACATATAAGGTTATTCTTAATGAAGCGCACAACCACCTGCTTAGTAACATTGACATATGAAGCAGCCTCCACCCACTTGGTGAAGTAATCAATTGCTACCAAGATAAAACGGTTTCCATTCGAAGCTTTGGGTTCTATCATCCTGACCATGTCAATACCCCACATAGAGAAAGGCCATGGGGAAGAAGTTACATTGAGAAGTGTCGGAGGCACATGAACCTTGTCCACATAAATCTGGCATTTATGACACTTCTTTGCAAATTTATAACAATCAGATTCCATTGTCAGCCAATAGTAACCTGCCCTTAGCATCATTTTATCCATCGAATGTCCATTGGCATGAGTGCCAAATGAACCTTCATGAACCTCATGCATCAACATGCCTGCTTCATGTCTATCCACGCATCTGAGCAAGACCATGTCATAATTTCTTTTATACAACACATTTTCACTGAGGAAGAAATTGCCTGCCAATCTTCTCAATGTCTTTCTATCTTTATTCGATGCACCAATCGGGTATTTCTGAGTCTGGAGAAAATGCTTGATATCATAATACCAAGGCTTCTCATCTTCTACCTCCTCTGTTGTAAATACATGAGCGGGTCTATCCAGTCGCCGAACCATAATTCGAGGTATATCATTCCAAGTATTTACTTGATACATAGAAGCCAGAGTTGCCAGAGCCTCCGCCATTTGATTTTCATCTCTTGGAATATGATGGAATTCAACTTTATTAAAGAAGGGTAATAACCTTCTAGCATAATCTTTGTAAGGGATCAAGTCGGGGTGACGAGTATCCCATTCTCCTTTAATCTGGTTTATTACCAAAGTTGAATCACCATACACATCTAGAATTTTAATTCTGAGATCAATAGCTTCTTCGAGACCCATGATGCAAGCCTCATATTCTGCCATATTATTAGTACAATCAAATGTCAACCTTGCAGTAAAAGGAATGTGTGATCCATGTGGAGTGACAATCACAACACCAATTCCTTTACCATAAGCATTCACAGCTCCATCAAATACCATACTCCAATAAGATTCAGGGTCAGGACCTTCCTCAGGCAATGGTTCATCACAATCTTTCACTTTCAGGAACATCACATCCTCATCGGGGAGTTCATACTCTACAGACTCATGATCCTCCACTGGTTGGTGAGCAAGATAATCTGCCAACACACTGCTTTTAATAGCTTTTTGAGTGCGGTATTCGATATCATATTCAGATAGCAACATCTTCCAGCGAGTAATTATCCCAGTAAGAGCAGGATTTTCAAAAATGTACTTGATTGGATCCATTTTGGAGATCAACCAAGTAGTGTGATTCAACATATACTGCTGCAAACGCTTTGCCGCCCAGGCTAAAACACAACATGTCTTTTCCATCATGGAATACCGCGACTCACAATCAGTGAACTTTTTACTGAGATAATAAATGATGAACTCTTTCTTCCCTGTTTGATCCTGTTGTCCCAAAATACAACCCATGGATTTATCTAACATTGTCAGATACATAATCGACGGTCTTCCTTCGACAGGACAAAGCAATATAGGAGGTTCAAGCAGATATTATTTAATACTTTCAAATGCCCTTTGGCATTCATCCGTCCACACACAACCTTGATCTTGCTTTAACTACTTAAAGATCGGTTCACAAGTTGCAGTCATGTGGGAAATGAATCTGGAAATATAATTCAAACGCTCGAGGAACCCTCTGACTTGTTTTTCAATTCTTGGCGCTGGCATCTCTTGAATTCCTTTGACTTTATCAGGTTCAACTTCAATTCCTTTCTGGCTAATAATGAAACCCAACAATTTCCCTGATCGAACACCGAAGGTACATTTATTTGGATTCAAACGGAGACGATACTTCCTCAAATGCTGAAACAACTTCAACAAATCTTCTACACGCCCTTCTTCAGTCTGGGATTTAGCAATCATATCATCAACATATACTTCAATTTCCTTGTGCATCAGATCATGGAATATGGTTGTCATAGCCCTCTGGTACGTTGCACTAGCGTTCTTCAACCCGAAGGGCATCACCCTATAACAGAATGTTCCCCAGGGTGTGATAAACGTTGTTTTTTCCATGTCCTTCGGAGCCATTCTTATTTTATTATACCCAGAAAATCCGTCCATGAACGAGAATACTTTGAATTTTGTTGTGCTATCCACTAACATATCAATGTGTCGCAATGGAAAATCATCTTTTGGACTAGCTTTATTTAGATCTCTGTAATCTATGCACATGCAAACTTTTCTGTCTTTTTTTGGTACTGGGACAATATTGGAAATCCATTGAGGATACACTGACGTCACAAGAAAACCAACATTAATCTTATTTAGAACCTCCTCTTTGATCTTCACTGCAATATCTGGGTGAGTTCTTCTCAACTTCTGTTTTATTGGCGGACACTCTGGCTTCAACGACAAACGGTGCTCTACAATATTTGTATCTAGACCTGGCATATATTGATAAGACCAAGCAAAACTATCCACATACTCTTTCAACAACTCAATCAACCTGCTCTTCACATCAGGATGCAACAATGCTCCAATCTTGACTTCCTTCGGATCTTCTTCTTAACCCAAATTGATCACTTCCAATGGCTCTTTATATGGCTGAATGGTATTTTCCTCATGCTCGAGAAACCGTGAGACCTCTTCTGGAATCTCATCATAAACTTCTTCTTCGGCCCCATACACAGGACTTTCAAAGTTGGGAGAGGGTGCAGGGTTATTGTATTCAACGGGTTTTTTAATTAATCTGCACATATGATTTATGATTGCTTTTAGAAACTGACACATATAACAAGTGATCATGCATATTGAATTTCAGTTATTATTTATTTTGAAGGGTTTTTTCCTGATTACCATTTTCCAAGAAAAAAAAAGCAGAAAATAAAGACACAATTTGGGAAACAAAGACAACTTTTATTATTGATTTTAAAAGTCACAACAAACAGATAAGCCCTACAACATTAATACTTCCACCTTGGGCAGAGTGAAAGCTTTTCAAAAAGATTAACAAAACAAATTACTTTGAAACATGTATGCAAGAGGGAACATCAATGGTGATCCAATTCTGAACCCTAACTCTATGCGTCACATAATTCGGCCTTTCCAGCTCTGCTTCATCTTCCACAATGGCATTAATCCTGGAAACAGTTGGACGAAGATAACCCCCGCTACGGAAGATGTCTTGATACTTGTTCGCAGAAGACTTCGTCTTCATGCTCTTACCTTTGTCATTCTTCAAAGAGAACTCCAAGCCGACTTTGTTCTTGTTCACAGGTAGATCCACAATCCGTCCCCATACCTCGATATGACCCTTTCACACAACTTGCTGCGCATCCTTAAGCGAAACCATGGAATTCTCATTTCCTCTTATGTTGTCAATGGATAAGGCTTGGAACTAGGTTCCAACAGCAGCTTCATCCGCCTCCACAATGCTGAAAGAGGACAAATGAGATATCAATAATGCTTGTTCCCCATTTATGATTACCACTTTCCCTTCACGTAAAAATTTCAGTTTCTGGTGTAAAGTTGAAGTGACAGCCCCTGCCTCATGTATCCACGGCCTTCCTAGCAAACAACTATAAGCGGGTACAATATCCATGACCTGGAAAGTTACATGAAACAAATGTGGTCCTATATGAATAGGCAAGTCCACTTCACCAATAACATATTTCCTTGATCCATCAAACGCTCTCACAATGATGTCGCTCGGGCGCATAGGCGTTCCTTGATATTTCAACTTCATAAGAGTGCTCATCGGTATAACGTTCAAAGCAGATCCATTATCAATCAGCACATTGGATAGTGAATCATTCTTGCAATTCATAGAGATATGGAGGGCCAGGTTTTGATTCCATCCTTCATCTGGTAATTCATCATCGCAGAAACTCAAGTTATTACATGACATAATGTTCCCTATTAAGCTGTTGAATTGGTCTATTGGCATATCACTCTCCATAAAAGCTTGGTCCAATACCCTCATCAAGGATTCTCTTTGAGCAGATGAGTTCATCAATAAAGCCAAGATAGATATTTTTGAAGGAGTTTGCAGTAGTTGATCTACAATTTTGTAGTCGCTCATCTTGATTATCTTCAAAATATCATCCACTTCTTTCTCTAATGTAGCCCCACTAGTCTCACCCGTAGCCTTCTTGGGTTCAACATTCTCAGCAATTTTATTTCCAGCACTAACATCTCCTCAAACAACTGGTGCAAACACACGACCGCTGCGGGCCACCCTGCTATTTTCAGTAATATTCCCAACATCAAGCATTGGCTGGATGGGAACTTCCCCTCCATCCTCTAAGATTGTAGCGTTGTATTTGTAGGGCACATCATTATCTGACTTGTAGGGGATAGGACCCGGAAAACTAATCACCAATGGTGTAACAGCTGGCTTGCTATAATATGCAACTTCAAGATGGGAGGGTGCCCCAAAACAAGGTAGAATGACGTTTACCCCTTCTTCAACATAATCAGTCATTATTGAGTCATTTTTGGAAAACAAATCCTCATCTGAGGAGAAATACTCGTCCGCAGAGGCATACTCTTCATCATACTCTTCTTCAGTCAAGCAAACCTCAATCAAATCAACTTCATGGTAATCATCCCTTTGACCCTTAACCTTGATAATTCCATTATCTAATAACAACTGAACACCCTTCTTCACGATTGAACATCCTCGGGAGTCCTGGCAACAAATTCAGCAAGATCCATACTGGTGTTCTACCTGACCAGCCATATGGTGGAAAGTAGCATGCAATTGCACAAGGTCCTCATTTATATACTCTACATCAAAAATTCTGAATTCTCCAGGACATCCAGAAACCATATTCACCTCCTCTTCATACTCTGCCCTATGCCTGATTATGTGGATGAGGCATTTATCCATCATCTCCTGTAAACAGCCTTTATCTTATCGCAACCATGTATGTCTATATTGCAAATAACACAATCGGAATGGTCATGCATGTAGTAGCTAAATTCACAGAGGTATGCATTCATTTTCACCAAATCTCCTCTAACTAGATTAATATCAAAAATCCGGAAGTCGCCTGGACAACCGACCACCATATTCATAGCATTTACTCCTCCATGCTTGGGTAGAGGATTGTCTTTCACATTAGGTCCCACATCCTTAAAAGATAGAATACCAGACTTCACCAATTTCTGCACCTCAGTCTTTAAAGGATAAAAATTCTCAACATTATGCCCTGGTGCTCCTTGATGAAAAGCACATGTTTGGTATGCCTTGTAATACCAAGGAAATGGTGATGGTACAATGGGAGGTGGTCGGGTCTGAACCAGCTTTTTCTGAATCAATGCCGGTAGTAACTCTGTATAGCTCATAGGAATTGGGTCATAACTCTCCCTTCTCTAATTATACCATTTATTCCCCTGTTGGGACGGTCTCTGATAAGCAACGGTAGTTGGAGCTGCACCCACAACTGGAGTAACTGAGGCGACTTGCTGATGACGCTGATAATTCCTTCTAGGAGTATTAACCCTCCTCTCTTGCATAACAACATTTGCATCCCCTTCCTTTTTCTTGGTAAACCCATAAGATAACTTCTTCACACCTCCAGAGCTTTCACTTCTCGTTAAACGACCCTCCTTTACAGCCTCTTCTAAGTGGATACCCATGCCTACCATTTCAGTAAAGTCACTCAGCGCACTTGCTACCATCCTTTCATAGTAGAAAGCACCCAGAGTCTTCAAGAAAATCTTAGTCATCTCCTTCTCTTCCATGGGAGGAATCACTTGGGCGGCTACCTCACACCATTTCTGTGCGTATTCTTTGAATGATTCCCTATCTTTCTGAACCATGGCTCTGATTTAATCATGGTCAGGCACCATGTCCATGTTGTACTTGTATTGTTTGATGAATTCTTCTCCCAAATCATTGAAAGTATGGATGTTAACACTGTCCAAACTCATATACCACTTCAGCGTAGCACCAGCCAAACTATCCTGAAAAAAGTGAATCAGCAGACACTGATCATCAGTATGGGTAGACATTCTCCTTACATACATCACCAGATGAGTACGAGGGCAAGTGTTGCCCTTGTACTTCTCAAACTCTAGGACCTTAAACTTAGCAGGTATCTTAACATTCGGGACCAAGCATACCTCATTCACATTATGCCCGAATAGCTCTTTTCCCCTGAGGGCCTTCATCTCTCTTTGCATCTTGTCAAACTGCTCTTGAAAACCATACATTATGTCATAAAGACCCAAGTCTTCACTCGATGGAGGAAAAGGATGACACACATTATTGTTAACAAACATAACCATATTCACCGAAGGAGGTGCAGCAGGAGCAGCATGCACCACAGGAGGTGCCAGAGTAACGATAGTCTGAACAATTGGAGTATCTTGAGGACCAATATTGAAACCTTCGGGTGCAAAGTTCTATGGCATTCCCCATGGATAACCTTGAGGCATGTGGTTTTGAAAAATAACTGGAGTGGCAAATACGGGAACAATCGGAGCTTCAGTAGTTGCCCTTGTTGGTTGAGGTTAGACACTCGGTGGCTGATTCTGAGCAGCCACCAGAGATTCCATTAGAGTAGTAATATTGTTCATGCCGGAATTCAAAGTAGAAACCTCCTTGCACAGCTCGCGATTCTCTTGTTCTAAGTTGTTCATCTTCTTTCAGAAATTAGCCCGAGTGTTGTAGTGGTGAGTCAGCTTGCTGAACGAAGTAAAGAAGCTTGGTAAGACACCTGGATATGCATAACAAATGCAAGAAATATGTGCAATATGATGCATGATATGCAGTGCACATGATTTTATTTTATTTTAATATTTCAAGGGATTTAAAATTTATGGACATAATGCAAATATCAAAGTAATAACGCATTTGAAATACTGAAAACTTTCATTATAACAACTCCAAAATGAATTACAAGTTTCAATGATCCCAAGTACAAGATGAAAATAAAATCTAAAACCCTGAGAAGTAAAACTGATGGAGATCACTCTATACGCTGGTGCTTCCCCGTGAGCCTGATAATCTGAGCATTCAACCTCTGGTTTTCTTCCGCATACCTGGTGGTAACCTTCTTCCAATCACATGAATCAGGAAGTGAGTAATCAGCATCTGATTGAGGCTTAGGAGAAAATAAATCTCCTTGCCTCTCCATATTCTCTACCGCTCGAATCTCAAGGATCTCAATCAAGTTGTCTTTCTCCTTCAAGTCTGCTCTATAAGAAATCTCTAAAGTTTGGCACTTGTTCTTCCAAGCATCCTTTTCCTATTGCATCCTGACCAAAGCAAGCTGCATCTCTTCTAGATCATCTAATAAGAGAGGAGTAGTCTTCACAAACAGATCAGGCATAGGTGTTTCGGGGGAATACGTCATCTTCAACTGAATAGCTCTCGTTTGGACCCACTGAAGATATAGCTCCAAAGAAACAGCACCCCTAGGTCCCAAATCCTTCCTACTCTTCTTATGAATGTGACGCCAGGCCTTCGCAATATGCTCCCTATCCTCCCTATGGTCTCCTCCCTCCTTCAGAAATAAACTACTCAAATGAATACTATTTGGTTTATCCCTCATCGGATAACCGAGTTGTCGTCGTGCAAGAACAGGGTTATAGTTAATTCCTCCCTTTGTACTAAGAAGAGGTACATTGGGGAAACTACCACAACTGTTAATAATCTTTATATCCTTGTAAGCTCGATGATACCAATCAATATCCGAGTGAGTAAGTTCCATGATCTTAGGAGCCCAATGGGGTTCCTTCTTGACATCTCAAAAAGCATCAGACTGTGGCATATGAGAGATAAACCACCGGTACAATAGGGGCGTGCAACGGATAATCATCCCCCCATGATAAGAATTCTGAAGATGAATAGAGGAATAAGCATCACCCAACAAGGTAGGAACTGGGTTTCCAATCATGAAGATCCTGATAGCATTAATGTCAACAAACTTGTCCACATTAGGAAATAAGAACAACCCGTAAGCAAGTAGAGAAAAGATGGCCTCAAAAGCGGTTGTACTCTTCATCCTGACAAATAGCGAGCTTTCTCCAATAAGAACTGAGCTGGTAATCCTCTAATCCCTCCTTTGGCAGTCATATGGGCTTCCACCTCAGACTTCCCCAGATGGATCAAAGCAGCAATCTCATGTGGTTTTGGCTCACCCTCCAAACCAGTAAAAGGAACACGATCGGTAACATGTAAATCCAATAGATAAGAATACTCCTCCAGTGTAGGCATCAACTGATAGTTGGGAAAAGTAAAGAAATGATACATCGGATCATAGAACTGGACCAAGGTCGAGAGAATACACTCCTTCATCTTCAACTTCATGATAGGAATGATGGATCCATACTTCTTCCAAAAGTCTGCAGAACACTCGATCTCGGGGATTATACTAATCCACTCATCTATCTTGGGATCCTTGAAACTTTATTTCCCGGTCTTTCTCTTTCCAGAATCCATGGTTAAAAAGTACCTAAGATATTCACAAATTGTCAATTTTTAAATCCCTTGAAATAAGATCTCTTCAAAAGATGCTTATGGATGCATGGATGCATAATGCAGAAATCACATATAAGATCACACATATAGGGTTCATAGGTTCAACGTCATGAGCATGCGGTCGAAGGTACTACCCATAAGGCATTGGTCTAAAAGTTATCACCTGCCGAACAAGGTTCTAAAGGTTCCCAGAGTCTACATCCTTCCTTCGGATATTACCAACATCCCGATTAACTCAGTAATTAGTAATATTCTCAAGAAAAACTCGTTCGAGCATAGTATCGCGTGACAACTATTTCCGGATTACTCTGTCATAGCTTCCGCACTACACCTAAAAGGCCAAGATGGGTTTGGTATTCTACGGTCCTCAGTTTCAGCAGGCTCCCAAGTCAAAAGCAGTATGCCTTCCCGATTACTCGGTAAACGACACTACAGTCAAAGGGGCCTGCACTGAGTGGGGGATCTCATGCCTCCTTTTTTGGGATTACTCCCTCAAAGTTAACATGACTATACCTCCCGTCCTATGTTAAAGTTTGCCCAAGTCCGGGTATAGGACTTATAAGTAATCACCAAGCATCCTGAAAACCAGGAAAATCCAGACAAACATATATACAACATATAACACATAAACAACAATAGCACATATACAAATATAAACAAAGATAGGCTCAACCCACTTAGGGATGGACCAGCAAGAGGTCAATCTTTCCCCAGTGAAGTCACCATTTTTCTGTAGCGGTGGAAATATTTAAGACTAAGCCATGGGATTGACTAGACTTATACAAATCAAAATAAAATCGTCACCGCACTTTATTGTTTCCAAAGGAATGAGAAAATAACGAATAACCCAAAAAAAGGGAAAAGATTCAAGGTAAGGGGGTTGGTTATGCAAAGGGAAGGTACTAGCACCCTAAACATCTACGGTACTCCGCAGGAACCTCATTGTAAAATCTGTATATTTTGGCTATGAAAAATGTTGTATAAAAATGGATGGTGGAGGTGAGAAAAGAAATATATTTTTATGGTTTTTGCACCCGCCGCGGTTGCGAACCTTTAGTGCCTACGTACCACCTTCCGTGCAATAGGGGATCGGGGTACACGTAGTTCCTCTTTTAAAAATTAAAACAAAAACACAAGTGTGTTGGTTAATTTTGTGAGATAAGACATCATTGTCATTGTCCGTGTGGAAAAACATACTTACTACCCATAATTATGAGAGAGGAGAATTTGCATCATCTCAAAGTGGAGGATATGGCTTAGATTTTAAAATCAACAATGCCTCACTCAACACCCAAGTGGAAAATATATCTCTTCACTACATATTGTAGAAGTATAGTTGTTTGCATCACTACAAGGATTGACAAGAGTCCAGTCTTTTTGAGAAAAGTTTAAAGATAAAAGCCAAAGTGGCAAAGTGGTTTGAAATGATATTGGTTGACTTTTAGTCTTCTCACAAAAAAAATTATGTCAAAATATTATTAAGTTGATTGAAGTTTATTCATGAAAATGTTTTTGAAAATGCATGGACCTAAGTCCATGTTTATCATGAAAGTGGTTCAAGTTTCAAAATAAGAGGAGTTTTCAAATGGAGGAAGAAGATTTTTGAAATTAAAGAAGATGAAAGGAGAAGAAGAGACTATCTTAAAGCATAAGGTAAAAGCTAGGGATAGGAACCATCTAACAACAAGAAGCCAATCCTTGATATTATGAGTCAAGATAGAATTCCTATTCTTTGGATTGAAACCAAGCAAGCAAAGACACTAGACCTCTTGAGAGAACCAAACTTCAAGTGTATTAAGTCTTCACAAAAATTCGGCTGAATAACGGCTGTATACAGGTGAATTTCATATTACAAATGAAGAATGTGATCACAATAACCTGCACATAAAAATAAACAAACAACCCAATGTCTTGAGGTAAACCTCAAGAACTCTAGACAAAATATCAATTAAGGTCACAAGGTCTCGAACATATGTCAAGGTCTCTAATCCTAAGTCCAAGAAGTCCAATGCTCCGTAATGCCAAGGATAGTAACCAAATAGTCTAAGTATCATTAAGGATTTTATGGTTCATATTGATTATTAAGTATCTTAAGAAAAGAAAAGAAAAGCTCAAGTGAGAAAAATAAAAATGACAATAAAGTAAATGCTCAAATGAGCAAAAATGAAAATGGCATGAAATGTAAATGCTAAAAGTAGACAGTGCATAAAAATAAAAGGGGAGCATATAATAAAAATAAAGGATAAAGTCAATTATTAGTTATTAGTGGTTAGTTGGATGATCATCTTGAAACTTGCATTTGGAACTCATTAGAAGATTGGTAGAACCAAAGCCTCCACACAACAAGTTGCATTTGCTTTTTGTCAAGTATATCATCCATTTGGAATCCTCATGAGTACCATTTAATGATCAATGATGTTTAAGTGATCCGCGTTGACCAAAGGTGTTGTAGATCCATTAGAGGATTGGTAGAACTAAAGCCTTCACACAATGAATCTCAAGGTTATTGGATCAAAGAGCTCAAATTAATATACTTGGGCTTGCAAACATAAGTTTGGGCCATGAATGATCATTTATTCGAATCAGGACAACATTTAGCATTATGTTAAGCAATCGTAAGTGGACTTATATAGAAGTCGCACCTATTTTAAGGTCGGTCAATAGCAATCTATGCACCATTTGTTTTGAGACATGATATAGAGATCATGCTTCAATAACACTTAGTGCAATAAGAAAGGGATGAGATGAAGATGACCACTTTTGAATTAAATTTAATCAAACTATTATTAAAATCATTCATCCATTTTTGTGGAGTTAGACTCAATACCATGGATCCAATGATGTTAATAAAGTTCATGATAAAAAATTTAACCCAAGATCATCCAGAAAATAGTCACAAAATAATATTACATTTAATGTATACAAAAAGGTTTTAAAAAACATGTTTTAAAATAGAAATAAAAGAGAAAAATATCAACTATGTTCAAATTGATCAAGAAATAAAAAGTAAGTCCGTAGAAAAATCAGAAAAGGACTCAAATGATTTTATAAATTTTTTGGTAAGTTTTTTAAAGTCAGAATCTATTTTTAAAATTAAAAGAAATGAGTAAAATAAACTAAAAATGATAAAAAAATACCAAAGTCAGAAATAAAAATAAAATGAGGTCACCAATATTTGTCACAATGTCATTGGATCATTCCATAATTTTTTTAGAATTTAAAAATGCATAAAAGTATTTTTAAACATTTAAAATAATTCAAATAAAGTGAAATTTTATAAAAAATACCAAAACACAAAATTAAACTGTGAAAAAATAAAAACTAGAAAGAGAAAAATTAAAAATATTTTTCAGAATTTTTTCAGAATTTTTGGACAAATAATGAATTTTCTATGATTTTTTTGAAGTTTAAAACAATTAAATATAAAAATCAGAAAAGAAAAGAAAAACCAAAAAAAATATGGGTCATCTAATCAATGTCAAAACGCGTTAGTAAACAGATCAAGGGGACCTGGCGTGCTGTACATGTTATGGACTTTAGTGAATAATGCATAGGATAATTAATTAAATAAGATTTTTGAAAAACACAGATGACGCGCCTTGATTGGTTGGAAGATGACACGTTGGTCATCTTCAACCTCCAGCCAGTCCCAAAACCAGATTGCTCAATCTGTAAAATTAGAGCACGGGACCTATGCCATTCGCTTCGTCTCTTCAACACGAAGACAACTACACAATCGTGACAAATTTATATAAACTGTAGCTCAAGCAATTTGGAAGGAAAGTTTTGAAAAGGGATTTTAAATTTCATCGTCAAAATGTGTTTCCAGTAAAAAAACAAGTGTTGCGACTAGAACCAGGGCAATGAGAGCATCACAATGATATCAAAGTTTTGAATAATTGATGAAGGAATCTACCTATTGAAGTTGAGTTGCAGAGCTCTGAAACTGGACTTCTATGGAGCAATATAGGGCACGATTCTTGAATGTAATTATATGGTTAGCTTCAAGGAAGATTAAGGACTCAAATGATTTTATAAATTTTTTGGTAATTTTTTAAAGTCAGAAACTATTTTTAAAATTAAAAGAAATGAGTAAAATAAACTAAAAATGATAAAAAAAATACCAAAGTCAGAAATAAAAAATAAATGAGGTCACCAATATTTGTCACAATATCATTGAATCATTCCATAATTTTTTCAGAATTTAAAAATGCATAAAAGTATTTTTAAACATTTAAAACAATTAAAATAAAGTGAAAATTTATAAAAAAATATCAAAACACAAAATAAAATTGTGAAAATAAAAATCAGAAAGAGAAGAATCAAAAATATTTTTCATAATTTTTTCAGATTTTTTGGACTAAAAATGAATTTTCTGTGATTTTTGAAGTTTAAAATAATTAAATATAAAAATCAGAAAATAAAATATAAACCAAAAAGATGTGGATCAATGGATGAGAGTCAAAACGCGTTAGTAATAAAATCCAAGGGATATGGCGTATTGTGCATATCATGGTCATTAGTGAATAAAACACTGGATAACTTATTAAATCAGAAATTCAAAAAAACAAGTGGCGCATCTTCATTGGTTGGAAGATGACACGTTAGTCATCTTCAACCTCCAGCCAACATGAATTGCAGGTCTCTCAAACTGTAAAATTAGAAGCTCAGACTGATGCGATTCGCTTCGTCTCTTAAAGACGAAGACAACCACACCTTCGTGATAAATTTATATAAATTGTAGCTCAAGCTATTTGGAAGGAAAGTTTTGAAAAGGGATTTGAAATTTCATGGCCTATATGTGTTTCCAGAGAAAAGTAAGTGTTGCGACTAGAACCATGGCAATGAGAGCATCACAATGATATCAAAGTTTTGAAGAATTGATGGAGAAATCTACCTATTGAAGTTGAGTTGCAGAGCTCTGAAACTGGACTTCTATGGAGCAATATAGGGCACGATTCTTGAAGGTAATTGTATGGTTAACTTCAGGGAAGATAAAGGAAGGTGAATTGATAGAAAAATTGGATTGAAAAAGGCTTGAATACTGATTATGAAGTTACAGAAAATTTAGTTATGGAGCAAGTTTGGAAGGGTGATTCTGGCTATCCAAGCTTGAGAAAATGAATGGAATAGTTCATGTATTTATAGGAGAAGCAAATGGGATCAACAGGAAGAGTGAATGATGCATTTTGGAGGGAATTCGTGCAAACCTGATGCACGAGTGAAGTGTGATCTTATTTTCACCAAAACTCATACAATCTTTGCGTTTTGAGGTGCTAAACACTTTTGGCAAGTTTGTTAATTAAATTCAAATCAAAAACGCGCATAAATCTTGTGATTAGAGGCCACGTTATGGATTTAAAAATTCTGACTTGGTAAGAAATTCAGTTCCAAGTTACCAATTTCAAAACAATGGCATTTTCAACTCAAGGGGTCATAGGGCGTGATTCTTGATGCTTAGAAAGATGAGATTACAAGATTTGCAATGAAAAATAATGGAGTTAAATGGATGCTTAAGATGAAAGTTTCATTGAGTCAAAGTTGGGGAAAAAAGGGTTGACTTTCCAAACTTAGAAATATTTCAAATTTTTCTTGAAAAGTGACCTATAATGTTTTGCATCCAAACATGGTCTTCCACTTGGAATTTGCTCTTGACAAAAAAATATGGCATTAAATAGACCTCTTGAATGACATTTTGAAACTTGAACCATTCAAAATCTCCAAAAATTGAGATAGTTATGAATTGTTGAAGTTGGCAAAAAATCATGAAATGACCTATAATCTTTTGTATCCTTAGGGCCTCTTCCATCCATTTTATCACTTTTGACATAATAGAAGGAATAAATTTCACACCCTCAAGATCACTTTGGAAAAAGAGTGGGCTCAAGGTGATAAAAATTTACCAAGTTATGATCATTTGAAGTCACACATGAGAAAATGAGGGTTCATCTGGAGGACTTGTAATCTTTCTTCATCATCAAGTTTCTTCAACATTAAAACTCCTTGAAACTTTTTAAGTTATTTGTTAATAACCCTTTGAAGAGAAGGATGTATTTTGAATCACTCAAAAATACCAAAAGATGAGAAAGATATACTTATTTGAAGTTCAAAACCCTAGCTCATAGATCAAGAAAATGCTTTGAGGAATTTTGACCATTTTGAAAAACCTTCTTGTACCAACACTCTTTCTTTATAAATAGAAGTTATTGAGGATGATAATGAGAACTAATATCCACCAAAACCACTTCCATATCTTGAGAATTTAGAGAAATATGCACTTGTGATCAATGGGAACAAGACCTTGTCCAATCATGACAACTTCTTCCATCAACCCCTTGTACCTTTGAATCAATTTGATAACTTTTAAATGTGATGAACCCAAAATAAACCTTGCCATTCCATTTCTTCCAAAACAACTTAAATGGTGAGGTTTGTAGTTCTCAAGCTTTATTGACTAGGGCATGGAAATAAACTCATGAACCTATGGATCAATTTGCTAAGCCATATTGCCTTTACCTACATTATTAACAAGTAATACCATCCAACATTAAATTTTATTAATTAGAAAGAAAATCAATACAAAATATCCATGATCACAAAAGAAAACAAGTCAAGGTGCTTGGTGATTCCTCAAAGAGCAAAACTAAAGAGAGGGAGAAGAACCAAAAGCCCTAATGTGATCTTGTTGTGATTGAATCACATGGTATGATGAAGGAATCTTAGGGGGGAAAATTGGGGTACAACAATCGCCCTTATTTAAGTTTCTTCTATCCGGATATACAAAGGTTAAAAATCTTCATGTCGACGCGATCGAAGATACTTAAGTATAAAACAAACCCTATTTTTGGCCCTAAGATGCCATGCAATGCTTATGAATATGAATGAACATGGAAAACTTCAAAGGGACGCAAAACACCACTGGGGATGTAACAAAATAAAGAAACAAAAGAGAAACCCGACCAGGAAAATAAATCCTTGGTGGATCAAAAGACCCGACTTATAGAGGATGATAAAAAGTTAAATGATACACCAACTTTTACTGAAGGTGAAACTACCAACGTTCACTGAAGGTAGAAAGAGGAAAGAAATAAAAACACCGATGTTTACTGACGGTGAGCTACCAACATTTGCTGAAGGTAGAGAGAAAGAATCATCGACGTTCACTGACAATGAACTACCAACTTTCACTGAAGGTAGAAGGAAAAGAAATATCATAGCATCGCCGTTCATTGATGATAAACTACCAACGTTCACTGAATATAGCAAAAAGATAACAATCACCAACTTTCACTGATGGTGTCCTACCAACTTTCACTGAAGGTAGAGAGAGAATACATCATAACACCTCCGTTCACTTACGATGAACTACCAACGTTCACTGAGGATAGCAAAAAGATAACAATCACCAACTTTCACTGAAGGTGACCTACCAACTTTCACTAAAGGTAGAGTGAAAATATATCATAGCACCGCTGTTCACTGACGGTGAACTACCAACGTTCACTGAAGGTAGCAAAAATATAACAATCACCAACTTTCACTGATGGTGACCTACCAACTTTCACTGAAGGTAGAGAGATAATATATCATAGCACCTCCATTCACTGATGATGAACTACAAACGTTCACTGAAGGTAGAAAAAAGATAACAATCACCAACTTTCACTGATGGTGACCTACCAACTTTCATTGAAGGTAGAGAGAAAATATATCATAGCACCGCCGTTCACTGACGATGAACTACCAACGTTCACTGAGGGTAGCAAAAAGATAACAATCACCAACTTTCATGAAGGTGACCTACCAACTTTCACTAAAGGTAGAGAGAAAATATATCACAACATCGTTGTTCACTGATGATGTACTACCAACGTTTACTAAGTGTAGCAAAAAGATAACAAGTTTTCTCCAAAATTCTAGAGTTTCACCTAGAACGGGTCTCAACTTCTTCTTTAACCAAGGCATTCTGTCTGGAAAGGGTAATGTGTAAGTTGTCTCAAATAAAGAGACTACCACTTACAAAGATTTCTTAACGAATTGTCTCTACGATATTGAACGACTAACTGTCCACTGGAGTAATTTGACAACGAACTGCAAACTATCCACTAGAGTAATTTGACAACGAACTACAAACTATCCACTTATAGAAAAGATATCAAAAAAAAGTAACATCGACTTTAATGGGGAAATACAAGTTGCTCAAATAAAGAGACCCGCTACTTGTTGTTATGGAGAATTGTAAAAATGAATTCCTGGGGAAAACAATATGGCTTCATAGGGAAAGAGATATGACTTCCTAGGGAAATTCCGACATATTCCTGCTGGGGTGATAAAGTCTTCTTGTGAAAAATAAATGCACATTCTCAAACCAAAACTCGAAGCTTGCAGAAATCCAAAGTAATAATATTGGTGGGAAACAAAGATTCAATCCAGAAATAAACTAGAGTAAAATGGTCTACCAAAATACGTTCTTTGAGAAATAAACTCAAGGGAGAAACCCAAATCATCCAGACAAGGAACTGTACAGGAAGGCTAAAGCAAAAATCTTCCACGAGGGATAACTCAGTGGGGAAATTGAAATAATATACACTTTCTGCTTATGGATGACACCCTATTGGGGAGAAGATAACACAACTCTGCAAAACAGGGTAATATGTCAACAAAATATTAACGAATGTGAATGAGCAATGATTTGCTAAATTTAACTATGTATGATGTATGTAAGAATGTATGAGTGTTATTATGTATATGCTGACAAAACAGACATATAATATTAGGGATGAACAAAACCAACTCGAGCGCCCACAACACTCGGCTAAATCACACCCAAGACAATCATCCCAAAAGAAAATAAGCACCAATTGAGGAAACAAAGTCCTACTGCATGGCTTAACTTTATTGGGGAGAGTCATAATATAGCGACAAAACAGTACAGATTCAGGGATATAATACCCTTCTCTAGGCTTCACCAGGGAGTAGCACTCAGACTTCAACAGGGAAATAAATATTTTCAAATGTAGCACTTCTACTGGAGATTTGCAAAACTGATTTTGAATAAGGCAGATGGAAACCAAATCGTCAAAAATTCACTGGGGAATTCAGGCCCACTTTAAAGGAGAAAAAACATACAGACTTCACTACGGGAGATAATGCTTCATCATCGAGGCATCAACTAGGGACTTTGTGCTGACTTCATTGAGGAGGTCAACACCACATCATCGATGGGAAACCAAAATACGTTCTTCACTGGAGAAACCAGAGATACGTGTTCTTCGATAGTAATTATTGTACCAACTTCTCTGGGAAGAAAGGACTTATATCAAATAAGCGGAACCTTCACTGAAGAAATCTTGAATTGAGTCTTCATATCATGCAAACTCAAAAAATAAGAAAAATGAACCAAGACTTGACTGGGACACTGGAGTCACAAACCCAATATAGCGAAAACGTCCTGAGAAAACCTTCCCGGGGGAAACAAAACTTCTCAAAACTACTGGAATTCGTCAGTTCCTAGGATCACCACTTTTGTTTTCCTCTTGAATCACAAAATCTAAAGTAAAAGTAAATTGTAAATTCTTTTTGAAAAACAATTTTGTTCTTTAATCTTTTCAATTTGAAAATTATTATCAATAATAAATTGAGTCTTTGCAAGCTAAATAAAACAAGAAATACAAAGAATTGGGTAA
The DNA here is from genome assembly GCA_948472305.1 of Vicia faba. Taxonomy (NCBI): domain Eukaryota; kingdom Viridiplantae; phylum Streptophyta; class Magnoliopsida; order Fabales; family Fabaceae; genus Vicia; species Vicia faba. Next base: position 218,776,084 of record OX451735.1, read on the forward strand.
AAGCTCAAATTTCATTAATAGAATGGTAGTCTGCGAATGGCGAGACTCTATGGATGATTACAAAGTTCGAAAAATGGTAATATATAATGGAAAAGATACATTGAGGTACAATGACCATTATCCCCTCTAACAACTTTTGAAATCCTGAGCAGCGGCTTCTGTTGAAGTATGGTAAGGATCTAAGAAGATTGTTGCTTCAATGATCAAGTCTTGTCTGATGTAGTTACTTGCCAAGAAAATCCCTAACTTTTTCCTAAGCTTCCCTTGTAGGTTTTCAACTTAGCGGGAAATTTATTCTGTTTATGTCTCTAATTTTTGCCTAGACTGCCCTTTCGGGTTTTTGGTCTATCGAGACGCTCTTTTTTTCTGAATCCACCCTTTTGGGTTTTCAACTTAGCGAGTTGTTCTTTCTATTTCTTTAGTCGAAGTATTTCTTGACTGCATCAGCATTCATGGGACGTGGGAACTCCTCGCCATCCATAGTTTCAAGAATTAATGCGCCACCAGAGAAGGCTTTCTTGACAACATAAGGGCCTTCAAAATTGGGAGTCCACTAGCCCCTAGAATCAGCATTAAAATACAAGATCTTCCTGAGCATGAGGTCACCTTCTCTGAATTCACGAGGCTCGACCTTCTTATTAAAAGCTTTCTTCATTCTCTTCTGGTATAACTTCCCATGACACAAAGCCGTCATTCTCTTCTCTTTGATCAAATTCAATTGGTCAAACCTGTTCTGGACCCATTCAGCCTCTGACAACTTGGTTTCCATTATCACACGCAAAGAGGGAATCTCAACCTCGATAGGGAGCACTGCTTCCATTCCATACACAAGGGAGAACGGGGTTGCTCCTGTTGAAGTGAGGACAAATGTCTGATATCCATGTAAAGCAAAAGGGAGCATTTCATGCCAATCTTTATAAGTAACAACCATCTTCTGGATGATCTTCTTGATATTCTTATTAGCAGCTTCAACAACCCCATTCATCTTTGGCCTGTATGGAGATGAGTTGTGATGCACAATTTTGAATTCCTCACAAAGCTCTGTCATCATCTTGTTGTTCAGATTCGAGCCATTGTCGGTGATAATTCTGCTCGGCACACCATACCGACATATACGATTATTCTTAATGAAGCACACAACCACCTGCTTGGTAATGTTAACATACGAAGCAGCTTCCACCAATTTGGTGAAGTAATCAATTGCTACCAAGATAAAACAGTGTCCATTCGAAGCTTTGGGTTCTATCATCCCAATCGTGTTAATACCCCCACATAGAGAAAGGCCATGGGGAAGAGATCACATTGAGAAGTGTCGGAGGCACATGAACCTTGTCCACATAAATATGGCATTTATGACACTTCTTTGCAAATTTGTAACTGTCATATTATTGTCAGCCAATAGTAACATGCCCTTAGCATCTTTTTAGCCATCGAATGTCCATTGGCATGAGTGACAAATGAGCCTTCATGAATCTCATGCATCAACATGTCTGCTTCATGTCTATCCACGCATCTGAGCAGGACCATGTCATAATTTATCTTGTACAACATATTTTCACTAAGGAAGAAACTGCCAGCCAGTCTTCTCAATGTCTTTTTTATCTTTATTCGATGGACCAATTGGGTATTCTTGAGTGTGAAGAAAATGCTTGATATCATAATGCCAAGGTTTCTCATCCGCCACCTCCTCTGTTGTAAACACATGAGCAGGCCTATCCAGTCGCCGAACTATAATTCGAGGTATATCATTCAAAGTATTTACTTGACACATAGAAGCCAAAGTTACCAGAGCATCCGCCATTTGATTTTCATCTCTAGGAATGTGATGGAATTCAACTTTATTAAAGAAGGGTAACAATCTTCTAGCATAATACTTGTAAGGGATCAAGCCAGGGTGACGAGTATCCCACTCTCCTTTAATCTTATTTATTACCAAAGCTGAATCACCATACACATCTAGAATTTTAATTCTGATATCAATAGCTTCCTCGAGACCCATGATGCAAGCCTCATATTCTGCCATATTATTAGTACAATCAAATGTCAACCTTGCAGTGAAAGGAATGTGTGATCCATGTGGAGTGACAATCACAACACCAATTCCTTTACCATAAGCATTCACAGCTCCATCAAATATCATACTCCAACGATATTCAAGATCAGGACCTTCCTCAAGCAATGGTTCTTCACAATCTTTCACTTTTAGAAACATCACATCCTCATCGGGGAAATCATACTTCACAGACTGATAATCATAGACTGGTTGGTGAGCCAGATAATCTGCCAACACGCTGCTTTTAATATCTTTTTGAGTGCGGCATTCGATGTCATATTCAGATAACAGCATCTTCCAACGGGCAATTCTCCCAGTAAGAGCAGGATTTTCAAAAATGTACTTGATTGGATCCATTTTGGAGATCAACCAAGTAGTATGATTCAACATATATTGCCACAAACGTTTTTCCGCCCAGGCCAGAGCACAACATGTATTTTCCAGCATGGAATACCGTGACTCACAATCAGTAAACTTTTTACTAATATAATAAATGGCATGCTCTTTCTTCCCTGTTTCATCTTGTTGTCTCAGAATACAAACCATGGAATTATCTAACACTGTCAGATACATAATCAATGGTCTTCCTTCAACAGGAGGGAGCAAGATAGGAGGTTCAAGAAAATATTCTTTAATACTTTCAAATGCCCTTTGGTAGTCATCTGTCCACACACAACCTTGATCTTTCTTTAACAACTTAAAGATCGGTTCAAATGTTGCAGTCATATTATGGATTTAAAAATTCTGACTTGGTGAGAAATTCAATTCCAAGTTACAAATTTCAAAACAATGGCATTTTCAACTCAAGGGGTCTTAGGGCATGATTCTTGATGCTTTATAAATATGAGGTTACAAGCTTTGCAATGTAAAAAGAATGGAGTTAAATGGATGCTTGAGATGAAAGTTGCATTGAGTCAAAGTTGGGGAAAAGGGTTGACTTTTCATACTTCGAAATATTTCAAATTTTTCTTCAAAAGTGAATTATAATGTTTTGCATCCAAACATGGCCTTCCACTTGGAATTTGCTCTTGAACAAAAAAGATGGAATGAAATAGACCTCTTGAATGACATTTTGAAACTTGAACCATTCAAAATCTCTAAAAATGGAGCAAGTTATGAATTGTTGAAGTTGGAAAAAATCATGAATTGACCTATAATATTTTGTATCCTGAGGGCATCTTCCATCCATTTTCTCACTTTACACATAAAATAAGTAATAAAGTTCACATCCTCAAGATCATTATGGAAAAAGAGTGGGCTCAAGGTGATAAAAGTTGATCAAGTTATGATCATTTTAAGTCACACATGAGAAAATGAGGGTTCATCTGGAGGACTTGTAATCTTTCTTCATCATCAAGTTTCTTCCACATGAAAACTCCTTGAAATTTTTGAATTGATTTGTTAATAACCCTTTGAAGAGAAGTATGTCTTTTGAATCAATCAAAAATACCAAAAGATGAGCAAGATATACTTCTTTGAAGTTCAAAACCTTAGCTCCTAGATAAAGAAAATGCTTTGAGGAATTGTGACAATTTTGAACAACCTTCTTGTACCAACACTCTTGCTTTGTAAATAGAAGTTATTGAGGATGATAATGAGAACTCATATCCACAAAAACCAATTCCATATCTTGAGAATTTAGATAAATATGCACTTGTGATCAGTGGGAACAAGACCTTGTCCAATCATGACAACTTCTTCCATCAACCCCTTGTACCTTTGAATCAATTTGATAACTTTGAAATGTGATGAACCCAAAATAAACCTTTCCATGCCATTTCTTCCAAAACAACTTAAATGGTGAATTTTGTAGTTCTCAAGCTTTATTGACTAGGGCATGAAAATACACTCATGAACCCATAGATCAATTTGCTAAGCCATATTGCCTTTACCTACATTATTAACAAGTAATACCATTCAACAATGCATTTTATTAATTAGAAATAAAATCAAGACAAAATATCCATGATCATAAAAGAAAACAAGTCAAGGTGCTTGGTGATTCCTCAAAGAGCAAAACTAAAGATAGGGAGAAGAACCAAAAGCCCTAATGTGATCTTGTTGTGATTGAATCAACATGGTATGATGAAGGAATCTTAGGGGCAAAAATTGGGGTACAACAGCCTCCCTTAGTTATTTTTCCTTTGTATGAATTCTTGCATCTTAAAACCAAAACCTCTTCTTGGAAAATCATAAAACATCTCTAATAAACTTAAATCCTTCTTCAAGGTAAAAAATACAAACCAGTCTTAATTGCTTATGCGCCTTCCTGCTTTGTTTTATCATTCGGTTTATTGATATTTCGCCATCTTTGCCATGTTTTTGCTATCTTTTTACCGATATTTCGCCATCGCATATGTTTGTTGCCGATGTTTCGCTATCACGCACATGTTTTTTATCCAACTTTGATTCTTCATATCATTGTTAGGTGTGATTTTTTATTATCTGGTTTATTGATGTTTCTCCATCTTTGCCATGTTTTTATTATCTTTTTGCCGATGTTTCGACATTGCATTTGCTTGTTCTCGATGTTTCTTTATTGCACACCTGTTTGTTATCCTACTTTGATTCTCCATATCATTGTTAGGTGTGATGTTTTATTATCTGGTCTATTGATGTTTCGCCATCTTTTCCATGTTATCTTGCTATCTTTTTGCCGATGTTTCGCCATCACATATGTTTGTTGCCGATGTTTCGCCATCGCGTATGTTTGTCATCCTTCTTTGATTTTAGATATCATTGTTAGGTGTAATATTTTATCGTCTTGTCTGATATTTCGCTATCATGTTGACATTTTATCATCTGAGTTTGTGTTTCCATGTGATCTCTTTCCATCCTTTTTGTTGCTTTATCATTGTTGTTGATGTTTTTTCATTTTATCTGATGATTAGCCATCTTTATTGTTGCTTTTGTCTTCTTAACTAAAAAACACAAACCAACCAAAATATATGAGCCGAACTACGGCTGCTCTGATTCCTTAAAAGGGATACGTAGGCATTGGGGTAGGTCCCGAGCGAGCATAACTTTTATTTTCCCTACATTCTTTTCTCCTTTCATTTGCATGCATTCCCTCTTTGAATTTTCTTTTAGCTATTAAGCTTTAGATATAGATTTATACACCCATTTGATTAGACAACAAGAGTGGATATCATAGAGTACTACGGGCGTCTGGGGTACTAATACCTTCCCCTCGCGTAACAGACTCCCTTACCCAATCTCGTTTGATCATGATTTCACCCTTCTCAGGTTTTCTCGATGTTTACCTTTCCCTTTCGGTGGGATAAAAGACGTTCGGTGGCGACTTCATTGATTTCATTATCAGATGATGGTTCGGCTGGTTGTTTCAACATCTTCTAGTTCAGATGAAATCAAGTGTAGATTCCTTCTGAAACTCTTTTGGAAAAATTCGGGCATAGACTTATTCCAACATATCTTATAGAAAAAGTCGAGCGTAGACTCCTTCTAGTATATCATTTAAATAAAATCAAGCGTAGGTTTATTCCGATATTCTTTTTGGACAAAGTCGAGCATAGAATCATTCCAAACCTATCTTCTAGACAAAGTCGAGTGTAGACTCATTTTAGTACACCGTTCAGATAAAATCAAGCATAAATTCACTCTGATATTCTTTTAGACAAAGTAGAACATAGACTCATTCCAAATGCATCTTCTAAGACAAAGTCATACATAGACTTATTCTGATATTCCTATCAACAGTTACTCTGGATGGAATCTATAATCCCATCTGCGACAATTCTCTGTCACCTCGCCAAATGACATCTTTAAGCCCATTCCCAGTACAGTCAACCAACAATGTTACTTCGTGCACAGGAGAGTGTAAATTTCTGGGCACTTAAGTGTTCAATCATCTTCCACCTTCAAGTCGCGAATGGCGGACATGCCAATCTAACTCTTCAGTTTTAATAAGATTGAACAGGGGAAGTTGTTGTACCCCAAACTTTTCCCTCCCATTTTCTTCAAGACATTCTCATGAGGTCCTCATTGGCTCAAGGTTGCTCAAGAATTGATCAGACAAATTCTCCTCCTAGGCAATGGGTCCACAAATAGGGTTTTGTGTTTCACAAGGAATATTGGGTTCTCAAGGTCTCAAGTGGTGTTCATGGTTCTCCATAGGTCTTCAAGGATTCTAATGTCAAGTTTCAAGTCTTGCATCACAAGTTTGCTCAGTCAATTGCTCACTTGACTAAAAATCAACTGTATTAGGTAAAAAGTCAACAGTGGTCAACATACAGTCAAACTTCAATATTTTTGGTCAACAACAACATTTTGAAGTCAAATTCAGCATTTGATCAAGGGTTGTTCATGATTCTTCAATAAAAGCCCTCAAATCATCAAAAGTCAAAATTTACCAAATTAGGGTTTCCTAAGGAGAAGTCAACTGGACTTTGACCAAGCATAACTTTCACATGCTTCATTAGCTTTTCCCCAACCAAAGCTCATTTTGAAGGAAATTCAATTCTTTACAACTTTGTCAATCTAAGCTCAAGTCCAAAAAATGCATCATTTGAGAGATATAAGCCAATACATTACAGGTCATTTCAAGAGTCAACAAAAAGACAATTTTTATCAAGGCAACATACATCAAGATAACATATTCAAAAGCAAAAATGATCAACATCAAGGTTGTAGAGGACATCTTGAGATTTCCAAAAAGTCCAAGATCACCTTCAAAAGATAAACATTGATTGAGTTATGACCATTGCAAGTTAGGAAATTTTGAGCAAATGCATGAAGTTCAAATTGAGCAAGCTTGATATTTTATGCTATTGGGCCATGGTTTAAGAGTCCAAACGTGTATTATGTTCTTTATACACCTCAAATCTTATCCTTACACCTCTTGACCTATTTTTATTTTTATTATTTTTATTATTTTTGTTTTATTCATTAATAATATAAAATAAATAAGATAAGAATTATATATTTTTACACAAGGTCCAAGCCCACACATTGTTGCCCTAGTTTTCCCTATAAAATCTCAGTACTTCCCATACAACAAGTCACGAAAAATCGTTACCAAAAAATTGTCAAAAAAATATCAAACTTTTTTCAAGAACCCTAAATCTTGAAATCCTTGTTTCGAACCCTTTCACTACAAGATCTCCATTCCAATTACTCCTAACAACCCTGCAGAGTAAGGTTGGAATTATTTTGAGGGTCCAAAATGCGTGAAAACCCCATACCATGCATATCTGATTGCATTGTTTTTTTTGTAAATTTCATATCTTAAATTTTGCATCATTTTAAGTCATGTTGTTATTACTAACATGCTTCTGAGTTACATTTAAATAGGTTTGGACCATCGCAATGGTCCCATGCACACTGAAATGAAGAACACCATGATTGCACCAATTTGCATCATTTTCATCCTAGCCCTTAAACCAGACCTTTTCAGTCCAAAACAAGGGAACCATTGAATTTGTAGTCCTCAATTTAGGGGGGTAGGGTATTATTTGCTATCTAATGGTGTTTATTTTATAGGTGGTACAAAAAGGATAGCCGGAGAAGACGACCAGAGCTAGGGCTTTGGCGCCACTCTAGTCAATGCATGCAGAGTTATAATATATATCTATTATTTCAGTTTATATAACTGATGTATAGCCGCCCCAGCAGTAGAAGCGCACACGATAAATCATTAGTCTCAAAGGGCATGGGTTCAATCCATCCTTTTGACACTTTGTTTCTCTAATTTTTCATATTTTTCAGGTTGATTACAAAACGTATTGGAGGCGTATCCTAGATACAAGCGCGCGCTTGGCCTGGTGTTATGCATGTTGCGTGAGGGTCTTGAGTGCGTGGGTTCAACACCCACCTCTACTGGTTTATTTTTTTCTTTAATTCTCCATTCTTCTAACCTTTTCCCTCATTCTTTTTTCTTCAAATTAACAAAACTTTTTCATAAAACCTAACATTCTTCACAAACCTTTGATTTTTTCTTAATAAACTCAAATAATTAATTTTAGGGTTTTTTAATTTAATCAATTTTAGGTTTATTTAATTAACCTTAATTTAGTTTTTTTAGGTTTTTGTTAATAAACCCTAATTTTATTTTTTAGGTTTTCTCAATTCATTAAAATCAACCTAGACTTTAGGGTTTGCTTAACTTAATCGCTTAACCATTTTATACCAATTAAAGTCAACTTAGAATTTAGGGTTTGTTTAATTTAAATTACCTAATTTTCTTAATTAATTAAAATCAATTAGGTTAGGTTAATAATTAAAAAACATTGTCAAACAATTCTCAATTTTCTTTTTCCCTTTATTTTACCGCTTCGTGTATTTACTTTCGCATTAGTTTTATTTTCCAAATTATGTAACTGTTACGGTTTGTAATAGTTTTAATTAGGGTTTGCTTTCTTTTTTTCCCTATTTTATGGTTTTTACCCCCTTCCCTGAAGACTTGTAATAGTTTAGGTTTACTTTTTGCACCTTTACTTTCCGCAATTTACTATTTTCCTTATAACTGTTAGTAATTAGGTCATGTATGGCAAGATCTAAAAACAATCGTTAGATAACCCTAATCAAGATTAAATGACTGAATCAAAACACTCTTCACACACTCACCTCTAGGGTAACCTCATTTGTTGCCTTCGAATAAAACAGTCATGTCCCTCGAATGTGGGGACGCTTTAGCAAAGTCCCTCTGATATAAAAGATCGTAGTCCCTTGATGACCCTTATGATGCTGCCTTCGATAAATGATCTTATTCCCTTATGATAAATTGTTAAAGCGCCCCTACAAGTTTCCTTTATGATTGTACGTTAACCCGCGCCCGTCCCTTCACATCCAACGATAGGGCTTCCTACTAACTAATGGTAGCATAACATTATCTAAGGAGGAGGAAAATAACATGAAAGATCTTTGAGTAAGTAGATAGCTTGTAATCGCTTACTCACAAAAACAAATATTTTTACACAAAACACTTTTCTTGAAAATATTTTCAAAAAAAAAAACACTTTGTATGCATTCTTAACTTATATAACAATCATTACAAAGATTTTCATACTTAGGCATTTTCAAAATATTTTCAAACACACGACACAAAAAAGAATTTTCAAACAAAGTGAGCTAGCGATTAAGAGCCCGTAGATAACTACGAATGAAAAGGGTGCTAACACATTCCCTTTTCATAACCTACTCCCCGAACTCAATAATCTCAAGGTATTTCCTGTTCTTTTCACCCTTTCCTTATTTGATAAAAGAAAAGTCGGTGGTGACTCTTGCTATCCACAATATTTGCGATAAAACGCAAAAACAAGTCAGTTCTCCCACCGTATTACAGTTATCATCAAAATCCTAAGGCCAAATGTAGAAACACTTTTTGTTCTTACACTTTTCCTATCCAATTTGCAACTGGAAAAATCAAAATTTGAGTAACCAACCAAACTACAACTGTTTCCCTCAGAATACCATAGCCCAAACTTAGAAGTACTAATGAGGTATCTAAGAATATGCATAACTTCCTTTAAGTGTGATTTCTTGGGAGTTGATTGATTTGTGCACACATACAAACGCTAAACATAATATCGGGCCTAGATGCGGTAAGATATAGAAGGGATCCAATCATACCTCTATACTTTTTAACCTCAACATCATTACCCTTTTCATCTTTATTTAAATTTCCATTTGTTGCCATGGGTATGTCGATTTCCTTTGCACCTTCCATATCGAATCTTTTAAGTAATTCAAGACAATACTTGGTTTGACATACAAATGTTCCTTCATCGAGTTGCTTAATTTGTAGTCCAAGGAAGTAGTTCAACTCCCCCATTAGGCTCATCTCAAACTCTTCCAACATAAACTTAGAGAACTCCTTGATAAGATGCATGTTAGTTGATCCAAAATGATATCATCAATATAAATTCGAACAAGTAAAATGTGTTTTCCTTGACATTTAATAAAGAGTACAGTGTCCACCTTCCCTCTAGAGTATTTTTGATCAAGCAAGAAATTTCTAAGTCGCTCATACCATTCCCTTGGGGCTTATTTGAGACCATACAAAGTACATTTTAGCTTAAAAACATGATTAGGAAACTCATAATTTTCAAAACCGGGAGGTTATGCAACATACACTTCATTTATGTATCTGTTAAGGAACACACTTTTAACGTCCATTTGATATAATTTGAAGTTCTTAGAACATGAAAATGCTATTAAAAGGCGTATAGCCTCGAGTCGGGCAATCAGAGCATAAGTCTCCTCATAACCAATGCCTTCTCTTGGTTATACCCTTGAGCCACAAGACGGGCTTTGTTCCTTTTTATTACACCATGTTCGTCAAGCTTATTCCTAAATACCCATCGAGTGCCTATAATTTGATGATTTTGTAGACGAGGGACAAGGTCCTAAACGTTATTTCTTTCAAATTGATTTAATTCTTCTTTCATGGGCATAAGCCAATTCTCATCAAGTAAGTCATACTTAGAATTTTTAGGTTCAACTTGTGATACTTACGCGCGGTGATAACAAAAATTACTTATCTTAGAGCATGTTGTTACCCCTTTGGTGATATTACTAATAATGTTGTCAATCAGATGATCCTTAGAGGTTCTCCACTTCAATGGAAGCACATCATCTTCTTGTTGAATTTGGTCATCATCCTTCTTTTCTTGGTTATCATCTTCCTCCATTTCAATTTCCACCATCTTAGGTTGATCAATTCCATTATCGGTATCTTTGAGTATGTATTCTAAAGATGCACCTACACCATGAAAATAAACACCTTTCCCGACACTATTTGGGCAAGTCTCATCAAAAGCAACACGTACCAACTCTTAAATAATAAGTAACATTTTGTTATAAACTCTATATGCTTTACTAGATTGTGAGTATCCAAGAAAGATACCTTTATCGTCTTTCACGTCAAATTTTCCAAGATTATCTTTTCCACTATTTAAAACCAAACATTTACATCAAAACACATGAAGATGTGATAAATTTGGTTTTCTACCATTTAAAAGTTCATAAGGAGTTTTTTCAAGTATAGGAAGAATAAGAATCCTATTCAAAATATAACATGTTGTTCTTATAGCATCGACCCAAAAATATTTTGGTAGACCACAATCATTGAGCATTGTTCTTTCCAACTCCGCTAAACACGATTTTTGCGTTCCATAACACCATTTTACTGTGGAGTTTTGGGAGCTAAAAAGTTATGTTCAATACCAAATTTATGAGAATATTATTCAAAGAGTTGGTTTTAAAATCCATCTCCATGATCGCTTCGAATGGAAACTATTTTAGAATTCAATTTATTTTGAGATAACTTGGAAAAATGTGTGAAAGTCGAGAATATTTCATCTTTACTATGTAAGAAAATAGTCCAACAAAATCTTGAGGAATCGTCTAGAATAATAAGACCATAGTAATTACCACCTATGCTTTTGATTTGTTAAGGTCCAAACAAATCCATGTGAAGTAGCTCAAAAGGTCTCGAAGTTGAAAAAACATTTTTAGATTCAAAAGAGACTCTTGTTTACTTACCATTTTGACATGCATCACATAGGTGATCTTTTGAAAATTTTATTTTAGATAGACCAATTACTAAATATTTTGCAACTATTTTATTAAGTAGATCAATGTTGGCATGTGCCAAACGCCTATGTCAAAGCCAAGAGTCTTCACTCATGATGACAAGACATTGGGCATTATTCAAGGACACTTATTTTAAGTCTAGCATATAGATATTATTAACCCTCACACCATTAAACATACAATCATTTTTTCCATTATGTTCGATTATGCAAGAATCTTTGGCAAAAGTCACCTTTTACCCATTGTCACACAATTGACTAATGCTAAGAAGGCTGCAATCTAAGGCCTTCAACTAACATAACATGTGAGATAGTAATAGTTGAGAGATTACCTATACTATCTTTTTTAAGTATTGCACCTTTGTTGTGATCATCATAGGACACAAATCCTTTCTTCTTCACCATAAAGTCAGAGAATAGAGAAATGTCTCATGTCATGTGTCTTGAATACCCACTATCGAGAATCCATTTTCCCGTCTGTTAGTTGAAGATTTCGACATTTGATAAAAATATGAAAGTTGATGTGAGAAGGTCATGGTTTAAAAATAACATGAAATTGGACCTTATAAGGTTATTTTTGTAAAACTTATTTTTATGATTCGATGTGCCGAAAGGGCAACTTAAATTGAAAGGAATATTTCAAGATATATGAAATACTTCGACAGTCACGTTGGTTGAATTCAAAGTTGAATTCAAAAGCTTCGAGCGGTAAGTTTAAATTTCATACTAATGCATTTCGCCAGGAAGACGCATGGAAGTGCCAAAATGTATGCATGTAAAAGGTGTCGAACGTGGCGTAATCTCATAGAAAGACCGTTAGGGTCGAATTAGTATAAATAGGAGTCTTAGATGTTAGGATTCAGGGTGTTCACATCTTTGTACAATATACTTAAATACTCAAAGTACCAGTGTTAGAGAAACGAGTTAGTTAGACATGTATGTATGATGCACCATATTCACATTCAAAAGTTATTTACATTTAATGAAATTTCTTCATGTCATTTATATTCTATACGATTTACAGTCTAGAATAGTTTTCTATTTTATTGCTTTTATAAGAACACTTTATTTTGATATCAAAGTGATTATCTTCGTTTAAAGAAGTTATCATCAAAACCTTTTTCCTAAAAACTAGAACACAATAGTCCTGAGATCAATCTGATCGATCTCGCAAGTAACTGAATTTATTTTAGAGATTTAGAAGATCGACGGTTGTTTACCAAATTACAAGGTAAATAAATTGGCACGCCCAGTGCGACCCTGTGTCTAGTTTTCAGTTGTTATCTAACTTGTTTCGTTGCACGAAATTAAGAAGTGGAAAAATATCCAATACCACAGATCCTAGAACAAAAAATAAGAACAATAGGAGAATGGCTAACCCACCTGTTAGCAGTGCACAACAAGTTCCTCCCCCAAGGGAATAAAAATGCTTCGAATACAACCGAAGCCACGACGACAAGTCAAGGGACTACGATTATCCCTTCGACTACAAACGCTACAATCATACCCCAAAATACAAGTGCTTCAACCATATTGTCAAACGTATAAAATGAACCTTTTGTAATGTATGTGGCTAGCCGAAACCCGCCCGTTTCCCCCAGATCTTTAGTAGGCAGTGCCTCTAGAACCTATGTACCAGGATTCACAATCCCAACATCAGATACAATATATGGCATGCCAACTAAATTCATGACAGGAATTTAAAATAACAATACGACATACACACGTCCTTTAACATCTACCTTCTCACCATTACAAGGATCAGGTTCAGGGGTAAACCATATGGCACGAAACAATTCACAGCTAGGATATGTGGCCCAATTGCCTCCTATTACCACAAATACGCAGGCAATTTTAAGGCAACAGATTGATGATAGTAACCACGAAATGGTGGGAATACTCGCCCAGCAAATGAGTACAATCTTTAACCCCCTAATCCAAAGCACCACACAGGTGAATTTGCAGAATACCCAAGCAAACCAATAGATGGCAGCGCAAATTGGGCTCCTTGCATATTTTTTTTGGTGCACCCAGAGAATCAACTTGACAACCACAACCCACATGGACAAGGGAGAATCAAGGCATATTGTTTCAAGAAGAGACAACCATTGACCAGGCCCAACTAGTGATACACCCAAAAGTTGAAATTCAGGAACCAGATCAAAGGGAAGAACCACATAGGTTTCAACAGGCTATTCCCATGGAGGAACTACAAAGAAGGGTAGTCATGGTGAATCAGAACCAAGACGCTGACGAAATTCTCCAAGGGTGTCGACAGGATGATATGGTAGGAAACAATAATCTAGCAGCCATAGTTGAAAGGATAATGGCACAGAATGAAGTAAATATTGGCATGCGAAGGCCAAACTATATATCCCCTTTGTCTGAGTACATTCAGCAAACTGAGTTACCTAGGGGATGGAAAGTGCCAAAATTCACAAAGTTCTCTAGTGACACCAGTGAGTCAACCATAGAACATGTGGCTAGATATCTTATAGAAGCATGGGATATAGCAAACAAGGAAAATTTAAGGATTAAATATTTCCCTAGTTCACTAACCAAAAACGCTTTTACTTGGTTTACAACTCTCGCAACAAATTCCATCCATGATTGGACTCGTTTGGAGAGATTATTTCATGAACAATTTTATGTAGGTCAATCCAAAATCAGCCTAAGCGAATTGGCAAATGTTAAGTGCAAATTCAACAATCCTATAGATGATTATCTTAACAGGTTCCGTCTGTTAAAGGCAAGGAATTTCACACAAGTTCCTGAACACGAGTTGGTCGAAATGGCAACAAGAGGATTGGACTTCTCTATCAGAAAGAAGTTAGATCCCCAGTATCTAAGAGACATGGCACAACTGGCTGAAAGGGTTCGACAAGTGGAGCGTTTGAAGATTGAAAAAGCAAGGGCTAACAAAAGCCACAGGAAAGAAAGAGTGGCTTATGTCGAAGCATGCTCAGATGAAATAGATGTCGAAGATGACTCGTCAGAGGTCGAAGAGCACGAGATAGATCTTGCAGAATTAAAGCAAGGACCACCTTATCCTTGCAAAGGGCTGGCACCTGCGAACGGGAAGAATCCCGTCGAACCAGAAAGGAATGATAAATTCCCAAAGAAAGCTTATACCTTAGACATCACTAGGTGTGATTAAATCTTTGACTTATTAGTAAAAGATGGCCAGATGATAGTTCCCCCTGGCACTAAAATTCCTCCGTTATAACAACGGAAGAAAAGGGTTTTTTGTAAATATCATGATTTTTAGGCCATAAAACCTCACAATGCTATCTTTTCAAGGATTTGATATAGAGTGCAATCAAGGAAGGAAGGTTGAAGTTTGGAGAGAAGCCTAAGATGAAGGTCGACGCAGATCCTCTTCAGGTTGCCGAGACAAATTTTGTTGAACCTGTAGATATCAACATAGTGGTCGCTGTTGAAATCGAAGAAGGTCAACTCGATAAAGTATCTGAAGATGCTCGTGGGTTGGAGACTGTTGAGGGTCTCATAGGCCAGTTCGAAGGGAATGCTGCTGATGGGAATACCAAAACGGCTGGCGAACCTAAGATTACTGAGGGTCTTAGAGCCAAATTTGAAGAACTGGAAATTGGTGAAGGTCTCAAGTTCGAAGTTAACAAAACTGGGGCAGGGCCAAAGTTGTTGTCAAGTCTAAGACTACTGAGGGTCTTAGAGTCATATTCGAAGAGCTGGAGAACACTGAAGGTCCCAAGTTCGAAGTAAACATGGTGAATATGAACTAGCTATCCCCAGAGATGGCAGAGATTGAAAGTCGTTTGAAGATGGAGGATGACAGGATGCGAACTGGGCACCAGAAAGTAAGCCTGGTGGAATATCTTTTTCATTGCCATACGAAGAATCTTGGAGGACTAGTGTGTCCAAGGTGCAGCGTAAAGAATGATCGAAGCGCTGCAATGGCATACTAGAAAGTGGACCAAGAGAGGGCTGGAAACAACTGGAGGAATGCTAAAGAATTGCTTCCATACCAAAAAATGGGAGAAAGCTTAATGGGATTTTTGGTTAGGTGTCATAAGACAGGATCAGAAGTTCTAATGTGCCCATGGTGCAGTGTTGTTTATGACAGGAAAGTAGCAGAAGCATTCGAAAGAATTCAGTCTACACAATACTGGAACAATCAAAGGAGTAGCAGGGGCAGGTATGTAACCAATGCGAAAGGAATTCCAAAAAGGGCAGATAGACCACACCCCAGAGTGAATCGACAAGTCACCTTCAAGCCACCATCCAAAATCCCAATAGACAAATGGATGGAGTCTAGTCAAAGCAAGGGGAAAGGGAAAGGCAAAGGAAAATGGAAAAATTTCGAAGAAGGTGGCAGATCCGCATGGGCATATCGAAGACAGTTTCAGTCAATAAAGCAACAAGCCTATGTTTCTGAGAACTACAAAGGGAAAAACCCAATGACAAGGACCCAGTGGCGAAGGTACCAAAGGACCAATAAGGATCAAAGGAAACTCACCAACAACGAAGTAGGGGAATCCAGTACGAATCAAATTCTATCTGTTGCACTTGTCAAAGAGAAGCCGCCAGCACAAAGGATGCTTTTTCCCCCAGAAAGACTGAGGTATCCGTCAAAAGGGCTCCAAAGGAACCAACTAACGAAGAGCCAACCAAAGATGAGAACATGCTTACTGAAAACTTCGACTCAGATAGGGAGTCCTCTCTGAATATCGTCTGCAATGTGGTTTCTGTACTACCACATGAATATGATCAAGTAACAGAGGTAGAAGATTCTAAAGAAGCGGATGAATTAGAGATGGAAAATCACAAACCTATGTGCTATTATGTTATGAATAGTGGAGCAGGCGAAGAACAAAACGCGTTCTTTGAAAAACCAGACCAAGGTATGAAGAACCATTTGAAGCCTCTCTTTATCAGGGGAAAAGTAGAACAAGTGAGGATCAAAAAAGTAATGATAGATGGGGTTGTTATTGTCAACCTCATGCCTCAATTCTTGCTGAAGAGGATAGGTATGTATGACACAGATATAAAACCTCATAATATGGTATTGTCTAATTATGAAGGAAAAGTTGGTCATACACTTGGCGTAGTTCAAGTTGATCTCACTGTAGGAACCATCACCATACCAACGATGTTCATGGTTATAGCAGCCAAGACAAACTACAATTTACTCTTGGGTCGTGAATGGATTCATGGGATAGGCGCAGTTCCCTCCTCAATGCACCAGCGCGTGGCAATTTGGAGAGAAGATGGAATTGTGGAAAATATTAAAGAAAACCAAAGCTATTATATGGCAGAGGTTAACCAGATTGATCGAAGGAATTTTGATCGAAACTTGGCCAACATAGGGCCTTGCAGTGCTGCAGATGGTGCATATGCGCCAAACAATAATGCTATATACTTTCTGACCCTGCATACAAGGCATGGATTTTGCTGGGATAGAGAGACTTTGAGGCAGGAAGATGATGTACCTGGACTTCCAGGGATACGACCAACAGGATGGGATGACGAAGACAGTGACCATGTCTGAATCTTCCTTCTTCGAAAAGATTTTTGCCTATTTGGCTGAAAACAGACTAAAAACAACTTTAGAAGCCGAAGTAAAGATTATGGATATAAAGGCCAAGGAAGAAACAAATCATGCAAAAGGACCTAGGATTTTCTTCAATCCAACACCCCTTGACGAAGAGAAACCCGTCAAAGAAAAAGACCAAAGGCTAGACGCAATATATGATGATGGACCTTTGGGATTCGAGAAGGACCCAGTGGCGTTGAACGCAAAGATGCTAGCGTAGGACCCTCTTGAAGAAGTGGATCTGGAAGATGGGACTGTAAGAAGACCCACGTATGTCAATTCGAAGCTTAGTCCAGGAGTGAAAGCATAAGTGGTCCAGTTGCTTAAGGAGTACAAAGATTGTTTTTCCTGGGATTACTACGAAATGTCGGGTTTAAGCAGGGACCTGGTCGAACTGAGGCTGCCCATAAAAGATGGTAAAAAACCCATCAAACAGACACCAAGAAGATTTGCACCGGAGATCCTCTCAGAGATAAAGGAAGAAGTCGAAAAACTCTTGCGCTGTAAATTCATCCGGACCACAAGGTATGTCGAATGGATTGCGAATATAGTACCAGTAATTAAGAAAAATGGATCTCTTAGAGTATGCATAGATTTTCATGATTTAAATTCTGCAACTCCTAAAGATGAATATCCAATGCTGGTGGCTGAAATGTTAGTAGATTCTACTGCTGGTTTTGAATATCTTAGTATGCTTGATGGGTATTCAGGATACAATCATATTTTTATTGCAGAAGAAGATGTGCCAAAGACGACATTTCGATGCCCTGGAGCAATAGGCACCTATGAATGGGTGGTTATGCCATTTGGTTTAAAAAATGATGGGGCAACTTATCAAAGAGCCATGAACTCTATATTTCATGATTTCATAGAAACTTTCATGCAGGTCTATATTGATGATATAATAGTGAAATCTATATCAGGATCTAGTCACCTGGATCACCTTCGCCATTCATTTGAAAGGATGAGAAAATATGGTCTGAAGATGAATCCCCTTAAATGTACATTATTTGTGCAGGCTGGTGACTTTCTTGGTTTTGTGGTCCATAAGAAAGGCATAGAAATCAACCAAAACAAAACAAAGGCAATATTGGAAGCGAAAGCGCCATCAACAAAGAAAGAGTTGCAATCACTACTGGGAAAGATAAACTTCTTACGAAGATTTATATCAAACTTAAGTGGTCGAACTCAAGCCTTTTCTCCACTCTTGCGGCTGAAGCAAGGAGACTTTGCATGGAACGAAGAACATCAAGAGGTGTTTGAGAAAATCAAACAATACTTGATGCATCCACCTATTTTAACGCCTCCTCAAAGAGACAAGTGCATGAGGTTATACATATTTGCGTAGATAAAACTATAGGAAGCATGCTGGCTCAAGAGGATGAAAATGGCGTCGAAAGGGCCATTTACTACTTAAGTAGAGTACTGAATGACGCAGGACTAGATATAGTTCAATAGAAAAAATTATGTCTTTGCTTGTACTTCTCATGTACCAAGTTAAAATATTATATAAAGCCAGTTGACGTTTACGTTTCCTCACATTTTGATGTTATTAAGCATATGTTGTCGAAACCAAATCAACATAGTCGAATTGGTAAGTGGGCTTTCGCCCTAACAAAGTACTCTTTAATTTGCATGCCTTTAAAAGAAATAAAGGGGCAAGTAGTCTCTGATTTCATTGTCGACCATGCATTGGTCGAAACATCCCAGAACCTTGTGGAGTTGGAACCTTGGAAATTGTTCTTTGATGATTCTACACATAAGGAAGGAAGTGGAATTGGGGTTTTGATTATTTCTCCAGATAAAATTCCAACAAAGCTTAAGTACAAAATAGACGGCCCCCCTTGTTCGAACAATGAAGCGGAATATGAAGCATTGATAGTAAGACTTGAAGCTTTATTGGAATTGGGGGCAACTAGTGTCGAAATAATGGGTGACTATGAATTAGTGATCAAGAAAATTACCAAAGAGTACAAGTTCATAAAAGAAAACTTGATATTTTACTTTGTGATAGCAAATAGATTGCTCTAGAAATTTGAATATGTAGATATCCAGCGCATCCCCAGGTTGAAGAATCAAGAAGCAAATGATTTGGCCCTGATTGTCTCAGGATATAAAGTATCAAAAGAAAGATTGGAAGATTTGATCGAAGTACGGGGCAAGGTACTAGCTACTAAACTTTATACAGAAGATTTACAAAAATCAAGTCTAGGTTATGCAAATGAAGTACATTTCGAAGTATTAGCCACTGACAGTTTAGCAAATACAGATTGGAGAAATCCAATAATAAGTTATTTAAAAAAACCTAACAGCAAGTACTGAAAGAAAGGTAAAATATCGTGCTTTAAGTTATGTGCTAATAGGCAACGAATTGTTTAAGAAAACCCCAGAGGGGGTCTTGTTGAAATATTTAGGAGAAAGTGAAGCTTATTTAGCACTAGCCAACGTGCATAGTGGGGCATGTGGAGCACATCAGGCAGGTCACAAGATGAATTAGCTTTTATTTCGATATGGCATGTATTGGCCTACAATTCTAAAAGATTGTATAGATTTTACCAAAGGATGCCAAGAGTGCCAGATTCATGCAGGAATTCAGCATGTTCCTGCAAGTGAACTACATTCGATTGTTAAGCCATGGCCTTTTAGGGGTTGGGCATTGGATTTGATTGGCGAAATTAGGCCATCATCTTCAAAAAATCAGAAATACATCTTGGTGGGAATAGATTATTTCACAAAATGGATAGAAGCAATACCTTTGGTGAATGTTGATCAAGAAAGCATCATCGAATTCATCCAGAGGCATATAGTTTATAGTTTTGGAATTCCATAAACTATTACAACAGATCAAGGATCGGTATTTACTGGTCAAAAGATGCAAGAGTTCGCAAAGAATATGGGTTTTAAATTACTAGTTTCTACGCCTTATTATGCACAAGAAAATGGACAAGTTGAAGCAGCTAACAAGGTAATCATTGGTTTAATAAAGAAACATGTGGGAAGAAAGCCAAAGAATTGGCACAAAACCTTAGATCAAGTCTTATGGGCTTGTCGAACATCCCCCAAAGAGGCTACAAATGCAAATCTGTTTCGTCTAACGTTTGGACATGATGCAATTTTTCCAGTAGAGATTTACTTACAGTCAGTCAGAATCCAAAGACAAAACGAAATTCCCACAGATCTTTATTGGGAAATGATGATGAACAAATTGGTGGATTTAGATGAGGAAAGGTTACATGCTTTGGAAATTCTAAGATGGAAAAAAGAAAGATTAGCCCGAGCATATAATAAGAGAGTTAAGGGAAAAACCTTCTCAAATGGTGATGTGGTTTGGAAGGTGATTATGCCAATGGATTGAAAGAATAAGTTATTAGGAAAATGGTCCCCACATTGGGAAGGCCCCTTTCGAGTCATTCAAACATTCACTAACAATGCCTATGAAATTGAAGAACTGGCAGAAGATCGAAGAATCTTGAAAGTTAACGGTAAGTATTTGAAAAAATACAAACCTTTTCTTCAAGATTTAAAGATTGCGACAAACTAGTAAATTAGTGAAATAATGAAGCCAACATGGTGTAAAACATAAGAGTTCCAAAATGGCTTTGTCTAAGCATGCTTACAATATAAAGAAAATACAGCGAATGGTTTATTACGTAAATCAAAACGGGATATTCTTATTCATCCTTTCATACTTGAGCTTTGCTAGGCAAAGCTTATATTGAACAGCGGCGTTGTGATACGGTGGCAGAACCGACTGTTAATACTGGTTTGCATTTTTTGTTTACAAGTGTCGCGGTAAGAAAGAGTCGCCACCGACTTTTCTTTTATCCAACAAAGGAAAGGGTGAAAAGAACAGAAAAAGACCTTTTTCGAGATTTTCTGAGTAAGGGGGTAGATTATGGAAAGGGAAGGTATTAGCACCCTTTCCATTTGTGCTTTTCCACGTGCTCTTAGGTACTTGCTCATTTTGAAAATTGTTTGTGTTTGTGTGTTTTGAAAGTATTTTGTTTACTTTATGATAACTCTCGTATCAGTCCTTGAGAGTGTGATAAAACATTTTTGAAAATAGTTTTGAAAAGTGTGTAAGTGTGAAAACTCAGGTTTGAGCAAGTACTTAAGATTCATCTACCTACTCAAAAAAGGACGTTATTTTCCTCATTTCCTTTAGATAGTGCTAGCCTACTATAGTGAATAGGTAGCCCTATCGTTGGATGTTTGAGGGACTATCGAAAGGGATGTTATGGTCATCGAAGGCAACATGTAAGGATATCTTAGCATTTGAAGGGACTGTCATCATATAGGCAACATCCAGGGATAAGATCATTTCTCGTAGCAACTAGAGGGACGTTAGGGACCATGATCTTTTTGATGACTTTATAATTGAGGGTCTTTGCTAAGATATCCCTACGTTCGAGGGACATGACCATTATTTTCCGAGGAAACCAAGTGAGGTATACCCTAAGGGTGCAAGTTAGCAACTGTGTGTTTTTTCAGTTATGTTTATCTTGTAATTAGTGATATAATGGTTAATTGATTAATCTTGTCATGCACGCCTAAGTTACTAACAGTTATATACGAGCATATAAGAAAATATAAAGCAAGAAATAAAAGTCCATACGCTATTACAGGGCTTTGGTGTAGATACATAAGTAATAACTGAAAAGTAAAATGCGGAAATCAAAAACCCTAGTTAACTATTAAGAACCAGGCACAATTACATAAATCATAAAAAAAATAATCGTATGGAAAAAATAATAGTGCGCAAAATTAAGACAGGAAAAAGTTTTAAACCCTAAAAAATCTAATTGTTTATCAAAAATGTTTTTTTGGTATTTTATGAAAAAATTAGAATTTTAACCTAATTCTCTAATTAATTTTAAATTAAAGAAAATAATTTAAAGTTAATTGAATTAATTAATTTGCAAAAAATTAATTTATTAAGGAAAAAAACTAAGTCCTAATTTTTGTGTGATGATTTTGGATTTTATGGTTTTTATGATTAAAAAAAGGAATAAACAAAAATAAATAAACTAAATAAAAAACATAAAGAAATTGAAAATGGGCCTGAGGTGGTATGAAACCCAAATGGAGGGTGTTGTTGAATTTTTTGCAAAGCCCAGAAATTGGTGGCCCACTGCTAGCGTGTGATCTGGTGTTGTTCTGTAAAGGAAGTCCATGGTGTGCCTGCATGCTACAGGTGCTAGATCCAGAACCATGCAGATTTGATGGTTGGATCTGAGGGTATATGTTGTGCGCTTAGGGGTGTAATCTACCGGATCTGCAAGAAATTGTTGAGAAAAATATAACATTCCATACCTGGGAATCGAACCCAGGTCTCTCCCTTTGCCAAGCGTTCCTTCCACCACCAAGCCAGTCTTCTCATTCGTTACATAAACTGAACATAAAATAATATATTTGAATATAATGATCAGAATTTATTTTTTTTTAAAACGAGCGCTGTTTCAAATGGGTTAACTAGGCTATGCCACGCCTTTGTCTTCCTCAGCCCTCTGTCGTGTTAGCTTAAGGACTTTTACCTACAGTCAGCATTCGTCACTAAATCACCTGCAAATTTCAAAATCCACCATAGGCAATATAAATTTAATTTAAGGTCATGGATCAACTGGGTTTGATCCTCTGAGCATGATGGTACTCCTCTTTTGGCCTAATTGTACCTGTATCTGAAAACCCTAAATCCAAGGTAAAAACCCTAACAATGGCATATTGTCATACGTGCATCAAAACAAGCAATTAATGATTCTAACATGTTCTAATCATTCATACAATCCATAATGCATGATCCAAATTCATTTATAATGCGCATATGATCATAATCGTTTTCAAAAAAAGAAGAACAAACCATGACTGTGTTAGCACGATTCTGGGAGCTTTGGCAGTTGGGGATGATGCAGCTAGCTTCAGAAGGCCTCCAGGAGTTGATTGCAAGTTTCAAAATTCCTTGACTCCTTCTCTATTTCAAAATCTAACTCACACTTTTCTTGAAAAATTGGAGTTCTTAAATATCAGTTTCGTGCGGCCAATCCTTGTTTTTTTGGTCTGGCAATGTTATGCATATATATATATATATATATATATATATATATATATATATATATATATATATATATATATATATATATATATATATATATATATATATATATATATATATATATATATATATTTGGATGTATTAGGTTAACAAAAGTGGATTGAATCTTGAAGATTTATGTAGAAAAGATTTGATTTGCACTTGGAATTTTTTGTTTCCAATTTTGGCCAAAACTTTCTCAAACGACTCTAATCAACCTTTACACGAGATTTGGATTCACTCTTCTAATGATAGGCTATTGATCTGGTCACAAAACAAATCTTGATATTTAATTCATCATTTTATTATTTTATTTTATTTATTAAGATTTAAATTAATAAAACTTCAAATAAATAAAAACAAATCCCATAAAAATAAAATAATGGATTTAAATCTCTTGCATAAGTCCCTGGATATCTTTGAGATCCAAAACCCACGGCCATTAGTTCAAAATAATCCAAGTTGCTCACATTGACTTTTGTGCATTTTCATAAAATTGGTCAACTTTAGCAATGCATATATTTCTCAATTTTAACCCTAAGAGGGTGTTCTTGGACTTTTTAGAGAGCTTAGGATGTCCTCTAAACAACCCTTTTGGTTTAATCTCAATTGGATCATCCATGTTCATGTAAGGAGCTTTGACCCGAAAGGTGTTTTTGTTGACTTTTTGAAAGGACCTATAATGTATGAACTTGTATCTTTTGATTGAGGCATTTCTTGAACTTAAGGGCTGAAGAGAAGTTGTAGCGAATTGGATTCTCTTCAAAATGAGCCTTGGAGGAAAAATTTCTGATAAAGTATGAGAAAGTTAATGTTGGTCAAAGTTTGGTTGACTTTTCCTATAGAAACCCTAATTTTCCATTTTTGACTTTTGATGAGTTAAGAGCATTTCTTGAGGAATCATGATCAACCCTTGATCAAATAATGAACAATACTTCAAAATGTTGATGTTGACCAAAAATCTTGAAGTTTGACTGTATTTGGGTCACACTTGACTTTTGACCTAGTACAGTTGATTTCCAAGCATTTGAGTAGTTGACTGAGCAAACTTGTTGTTCAAGGCATGAAATTTGGCATGGATGATCTTGAGGAAATATTAGGACAATGGAGAACATTTGGGATCCTTGGGACTCACACATCTTGCTTAAAATTGAAACCCTAGTTGAGGTTTGTTGCCTTAGAAGGAGAACTTGTCTGGTCAATTCTTGGTCATCCTTGAGCCATTGAGGACCTCTAGAGGCATGTCTTGAGTGAAAATGGGAGGGAAAATTTTGGGGTACAACAGATGCACCTGTTAAATCTTCTTAAACCTGAGGATGTAGATTGGCTGGTTTGCCTTTCGTGGTCTGAAGGTGGAAGATGATTAAACACTAGAGTGCCCAGAAATTTGCACTCGTTTGAAATGATACTTGACTGTGTAGGTAATGTCGGGAATGGGATTGCAGATGCCATTTAGATAAAGTGATGGGAGATCGTCAGAGATGGGCTTAGAGATGCCATCCAGAGAATGTGACGGAGAGTCATCGGAGATGGGCTTAGAGATGCCATCCAGGGAAATGTTGATTTTATGAGATATTCCTTTGTGGGAATTCATATTCCTATCGTTGGGGAGGACTCCGCTGAGGAATGTTGGTCTCTGTTTTAGGAAATAGAGTTCGAAAGCTTCAGTTGTCCATTACTCTACTGGGGAGTCATCTCCTGATAGAAGAGAAGGGAGTGAACTGCCATCTGGTCAGGATCCAGGCTTCACAGTGACTTGCTGAGGATAATAAGGCTGACTTCTATCAGGTCGTATTCCAGGCTTCACAGCGACTTACTAGGGGAATGAGATTAAATTGTTATCTGGTCGTGCTTCAGGCTTTGCAGTTTCTTAAACTGGAATAGAAATCAGAAAAATCTTAGTGTCGATTTAACTGAACCAGAGAAAGGTATTTAATCAACTTTGACTGGAATGGAAACCAGAAGAATCTTAAGATCGATTCAACTGAACCAGACAAAAGTCTCAGAATATCTTCAATTGGAATAAGAATTAGAGAGATCTTAGTGTCGATCTGACTGAACCAGATAAGGTCTTTAATTAACTTTGACTGGAATGGAAATCAGAAGAATCTTAGGGTCTATTCAACTGAACCAGACAAAAGTCTTAGAATATCTTCAACTGGAATAAGAATTAGAGAGATATTAGTGTCGATCTGACTGAACCAGAGAAGGTCTTTAATTAACTTTGACTGAAATGGAAATCAAAAGAATGTTAGGGTCGATTCAACTGAACCAGACAAAAGCCTTGGGTCATCTTCCACTGGAATAGGAATCAGAGAGATCTTAGTATCGATCTAACTGAACCAGAGGAAAATCTTTAATCAACTTTGACTGGAATGGAAATCAGAAGAATCTTAGGGTCGATTCAACTAAACCATAAAAAAGTATTGGAATATCTTCAACTGGAATAGGAATCGTAGAGATCTTAGTGGCAATCTGATTGAACCAGAGAAGGTCTTTAATTAACTTTGACTGAAATGGAAATCAAAAGAATCTTAGGGTCGATTCAACTGAACCAGACAAAAGCCTTGGGTCATCTTCCACTGGAATAGGAATCAGAGAGATCTTAGTATCGATCTAACTGAACCAGAGGAAAATCTTTAATCAACTTTGATTGGAATGGAAATCAGAAGAATCTTAGGGTCGATTCAGCTGAACCAGACAAAAGTATTGGAATATCTTCAACTGGAATAGGAATCATAGAGATCTTAGTGGCAATCTGATTGAACCATAGAAGATCTTTAATTAACTTTGACTGGAATGGAAATCAGAAGAATCTTAGGATCGGTTCAACTGAAACAGACAAAAGTCTTGGAATATCTTCCACTGGAGTAGGAATCAGAGAGATCTTAGTGGAGATCTAACTGCACCAGAGAAGGTCTTTAATTAACTTTGACTGGAATGGAAATCAGAAGAATCTTAGGATCGATTCAACTGAACCAGACAAAAGTCTTGGAATATCTTCAACTGGAATAGGAATCAGAGAGATCTTAGTGTCGATCTGACCGAACCAGAGAAGGTCTTTAGTTAACTTTGACTGGAATAGAAATCAGAAGAATCTTAGGATCGATTCAACTGAACCAGACAAAAGTCTTGGAATATCTTCCACTGGAATAGGAATCAGAAAGATCTTAGTGGCGATCTGACTGAACCATATAAGGTCTTTAATTAACTTTGACTGGAATGGAAATCAGAAGAATCTTAGGATCGATTCAACTGAACCAGACAAAAGTCTTGGAATATCTTCAACTGGAATAGGAATCAGAGAGATCTTAGTGGCAATCTGACTAAACCAGAGAAGGTCTTTAATTAACTTTGACTTGAATGGAAATCAGAAGAATCTTAGGATCGATTCAACTGAACCAGACAAAAGTCTTGGAATATCTTCAACTGGAATAGGAATCAGAGAGATCTTAGTGTCGATCTGATTGAACCAGAGAAGGTCTTTAATTAACTTTGACTGGAATAGAAATCAGAAGAATCTTAGGATCGATTCAACTGAACCAGACAAAAGTCTTGGAATATCTTCAACTGGAATAGGAATCAGAGAGATCTTAGTGGATATCTGACTGAACCAGAGAAGGTCTTCTGAGAACGTCGTTCTGAGGAAGATTCTAAAATAGCCTTTGGTTAGACGTAGCCTTGGAGAAGATTACCAGGTCTCATAGGTAGCCAACGGTGTTTATTGATTTTATTTTTCCTAAAAATTGTAAAGAGTTAGTCGTATGCAATGTCACGATGTATGAAATGCATTATGGTTATTGTTGTACCCCAAAATTTGCCCTCCCATATCCTTCAAAGATTTGCCAAAGATCAAGGTTCAAAGGCCACTCAAGGGTTGCACAGTCTAGTGGCCTCCTAACAGTAAAAATTAGGGTTTTGGTTCTGACAAAGAAGTTGAGGTTTCCAAGGGTCCAAACAAGTCCTACATGCCTATAAACATTGTCAAGCATCCAGATTCAAGGTTTCAAGACTCACAGCACCAAGTTGCACTGTCAAAAACCCTAATTGCTCCACAGTCAACTGCAGGGGCAAAATGGTCATTTGACAGTCAAAAGTCAAAATTTTTGGTCAACATCTTATTTTGAAGCCACAAACATCATTTAATCAATTCTTGTTCATGATTCTCAAAGCATGGCTCAAAAAGTCTCAAGATGCAAAAGTTTCTATTTTTGGACAGTTGAAAAAGTCAACTGCAAATTGACCAAGGCATAACTTCCACATGGTTTATCAGAAAAATTCCATCCAAAGCTCATTTTGAAGATAATGACATTTCCTACAACTCATCTTCACACTTCAAGTCCAAGAAATGCTCTCACAAAAAGTTATCAATTTCAACATTATAGGTCATTTTCAAAAGTCAACAAAAAGGGACTTTAAGTCAAAGACCATAACTTGAGATTGGTAAATCAAAATGACATGGGACCAAGGGCATTGGTTAGAGGACTTCACGACCTTTCCAAAATGTCCAAGAACATGATCAAAGCTTAAAAATTGAGCAAGATATGCCTTGTGGAAGTTGGGAAATTTTTGGGAATTTTGAAAAGTCAACTTTACTTCAAATACCTCAAAATTGCTAATGGGCCTCAATTTCTTCCAAGAATCATCACCCAAAAGCTATGCACGACCCATTGACCCAAAGGGGAGTTATTTTCCTATTTTTAATTAATTAATTTAATATTTAATATATTTAATTAATTTAATTAAAATTAATTATAAGAAAAATACTAATCCATGCTTTTCAAATCTTTTTGTGCATAGAATTCACTCAAGATTTCGTGCACTATTCAATAAGGAAAGAATCAAGGTGATTGGCATTGATTGGCATCAAAAAGACATGAAAAAGATTGAAAAAGATTACATTGAAAACCAAATATTTGATTCATGAATGCAAAGGTTTTTGGCTTGGATTTCTAACCTAATTCAGTCACACATATATACTCATTGCAAACCTAATCAAAAAACAAGGAAGCTGCGCTCAGAATCAAAAACAAAAACTTGCATTTTTTCTTAAAAAGTTCAAAACTGAAAACATAGTTTCAGTGTGTCTCAAAGCCTGAAAACTGTTCCATAAGCTTGCCAAGGCTGCCAGGAATCTTTTCCAATACTTTTCAGGTCTCCATACTCAAAGAACTGGTAGCACGAAGTCACCCTGTTCATACTTTTTTGCATATTCGTATTCATATTTTCATGCCATGTTAATGCATTCTAATGATTGATTTGTACTAAGCTGATTGTTCTAAAGCTATTGGCATTCTTTGATTGAGTTTTTAAGCCATATGCACGAAGTTGCCATGGAAGCTGCCTAGGGTTTCAGAGATGTGAAATTGGGGTTTCTTGCCTGGGGAAAAATTGGGCCATGAAACTAGGACCATTGAATTCGTGACATTCCAACGAATTCAAAATACTCATCGCGCCTTTTTTATGATTGACCAATTTCTATTCGCTATTTTTTGTTGTTTCAGATTTGTGGGGGTTTAAAACCCCCGCTATCTAGCTTGTATTTTCAGGAAAAACAAAGAGGCCATGAGGAAGACGCTGAGGTGTAAGCACGCTACTGGGTAATTCAAATACTGGCGCGCGTTTTGTTAAAGTCCTACTAACCCTTGTTTTCTCTCTCTTATTATTCTTTATCCATTATATGATCAAACAAACGCATTTGGCTGAGTGGAGAGTGTGTTGTCCTTCAAGCATTGGGACCTGGGTTCGATTTCCAGGTCCCCTATACTCTTAATATTTTTTCTTGCAATATGTTCAGGTACACTGGCCATCCTACAGTTCACCATACGCCCCAACGCATATGCTTGCCATGTGTCCCTGAGACCAATCCAAGAGCCAGGATGTGAGTTCCATCATGCACTTTAGTCAAGGGGTCTACACGTGACCATCAAAAGTCAAACAAGGCCTGGGATTGAGTGGGCCTGATTGCTTGCATACACCTCCTACTGGGCCAGAAAACCCCCCTGTTTGTATATTTATTTTCTTTCTAATTTTCCTCTTTAATTTTAATTCTTTTCAATTTGTTTTAAATTCATAAAAATAATTCCTTATAACATAAAAATAAGAAAATCATAAAACAATAAAAAATATGTTTTGTTAATATTAATTTCTATTAATTTTGTAAATAAGTTTTAATAACCAAAATTAGTTTAATTTTAGGCTTAATTTTAATATTTTTCTTAATAACTAATAAAAACATAAAAATTAGGGTTTCTAGCTTTTTTTTACTCTTTTTTTTCAATAATTAAAATTTCTTCTTATTATTCTTAATAATTAATTATTTTGTAAATAAATATGCCATTTAATTAATTAGGGTTAAATTAGGTTACAACTTAAACATTCTTTTTTTTAATAATTAAAAATAATTTAGAATTAGGTTTCTTTCAATATTAATTTTCTTTATTCTCTTTAATTTCATAAATCCAAAAAACATAAAAAATAAGTTCTTTCCGTTATTTAATTTAATTAATTTTGTAACTTCAATTCGATTTCTTTAAAGGGTCCAACGCCCTCGCTCTCGATTCTTATTTCCTTTCGCACATTTATTTTTATTTCTTTTGTGAATATAATGTATTTATCCCAAAGCCTTGTAATAGATAATTAGGACTTTTACTTTCTGTATTTCATTTATTCAAATCGGGTCTTGGTTTAATTTGGCGATGTAGACCCGCGCCTTGTAATAGCGTAGGACTTTTATCTTTCCGCTCTTTAAATTCCCGCACCCTTAACTGTTAATAATCACATGAAAGAATGTATGCCCGAATAAAAATCAAAGCGTAGATCACCAATGCATAAACAAGACAAATAATAACTGAAGACGACACACAATTCACACACCACTCCTAGGGTACGCCCCATTGTTGCCTTGCCCCTCGAAAAGTGGTCGTCGAGTACAGGACGTCTTAGTAAGTCCTCATGTCCATGAACATGGCATGGGGGTAGCTTCTAAGGTGTCCTACTATTGCTCTAGTGACCACATTGTTTCCTTGCCCCTCGAAACGTGGTCGTCAAGTATAGGACGTCTTAGTAAGTCCTTATGTTCCATTGATCTAGTTTCCTCGAAACGGTTGCCTCGGAACCAGTTGCCTCGGAATAGTTGCCTCGGAATTAAAAGATCAATGGCATAAGGGTAGCTTCTAAGGTGTCTTACTGTTGCTCGGTGGCCACACTGTCCCTAAAAACGAATTGACCCGAACACCTCCAACGGTGGTGCTACCTACCTCTCAATGGTGGGATGGAACTATCTTAAGAACATTTACACAGACTAATTCCTTAGGGTAGGTAGATGACTCGTAGATACTTGCTCTAATTCAAAACAAATCAAAAACTTCTTTTCACACAGACACTTTGCAAAAAGCTTTCAAAAACAACTTTTCAAACACTCTTGAGGACTGATACAAGAGTCGAACTGAAATTTTAAACGAAACTTTTTCAAACCCACTCACCTTGAAAAGCAAACACTTTTGAAAACACAAATGAGCTAGTATCTAAGAGCCCATGGATAACCATGGATAGAAAGGGTGCTAACACCTTCCCTTTCTATAAATCTACCTCCCGAACCGAGAGCTAATCTCAATAAGGAATTTTTATGTGCTTTTGTCCTTTCCATATTGGAGAAAATAAAAGACGGTGGCGACTCTTGCTTACCGCGACATTTCGCGAACCAGCTTTAAACAGTCAGTTCCAGATCCACCGATCACAATTATGTTCTCAAAATAAATTAGATTATGTTGTATGCGATATGTATGTGCATGCCATTATGTATGAACATGGGATGCTGTTGCGATATTTCCCCGTCTGGGAAAATAAATCCCTAACTGTTGCTGGAGAGTATAAGAAAGTTGAATCCTTCATTTCCGCTAGGGATGATGAATGGATATGAGTTGTCGGGGATTTCCTCTTTCTGTTTGAGGATATTCTGTCGGGGGTTGACTCTACTTGAGAATAACTCTGTGGGGAGGATGTTTTGTTGGAAGATTCTACTGATGTATAGAAATAAACTCTATTGGGGAATGAGCTTCCGCAGTTGGAGAAATAAACTCTACCTGGGAGGAGGTTCTACAAACTGTTTAAGATTATAAAACTCGACCAGGGAATATAGATCTCAACTGGAAGGGATAATCCCTTCTTGGGGAAGAAGAGGTCAAAAGTTTGGTCGTTTCTAATCTGTGGGGAACATAGACGTCACAGGGTCGCATGTAGCGGTGACTTCATCTCAAACTGTCTCTGCCCCGGTACCATGTTGGACAGAGTAACTGTCGGGACGTCAAATTGTTATTTAGACTTTGCCCCATTTCTTAAGGTCATTAGCAACTGTCTTTCTGTTTCTTATGCAAGTATTTGTGAACAGTAATCATATTTGAATGCATATGTCAAAAATAATCATTGGAAGTTTTTGCAAAACAAAATAGAAAAATAGAAAACAAAATAGTTTTGTACTTTCAAAGAAACGATTTGTATTGATTTTTGAAATTCGCCTAAAATAAGCATTTTGTACAAAGAGACCGATGTTCTAGTAGGAGAACATCGTCGTGAGAGTGAAAACTATACAAAATAGTGTACAAAGAGAAGAAAATAGCTATGTGTAATAATCCCATTGGGTTTCAATTCTGTTATTGCCCCTATGCCTTTGAGCGTCTCATCCCTTTGCTACTCGTCTGAAGCTGACTGGATTGATCGGTATCATTTGAGCTTGGTAGTTGATACTGAAGTCTGGTCGCAAGGTGATCCAATGGGAAATAGTGATTCGCTTCAAATCCCTAATTTTGCCTGGACCGCGCTTTCGGGTTTTTAGTCCACTGGGATACCCTTTTTTGCCCAAGCCGCCTTTGCATGTTTTCGACTTGCCGGGCGTACAAATTTTTTTTGTATTTATCCCAAATTTTTGCCCGAACCCTTTTGGTTCGCTGGGATTCCCTTATGTTTGACTAGGCCAGTCAACCTAGCGGGTCTTTATTCAGGCGTAGTATCTTTTCACTATGTCTGCATTAACAGGGTGAGGAAGGTCGTCACCATCCATGGTGGTCAAAATCATGGCTCCACCGGAAAATATACTTTTGATCATAAATGGCCCCTCGTACGTGGGAGTATATTTTCCCCTGGGATCACCTTATGGAAGTATGATGCGATTGATCACTAGATCACCCACTTGATATACCTGACGTCTGACCTTTTTGTTGAAAGCCTTGATCATCAGTTTTTGATACATTTGACCATGACAGACAATAGTAAGCCTTTTCTCATCAATCATACTTAGTTGATCAAGTCGAGTCTGGATCCAATCGTCTTTGTTCAAACCCGCATCCTTCATGATCCTCAAAGAAGGGATCTGGACCTCAATAGGTAGGACAACCTTCATACCATATACAGGAGAATAAGGTGTTTCCCCTATTGACGTATGCGCTGAGGTGCAGTAACCATGAAGAGAAAATGGTAACATCTCATGTCAGTCCTTATATGTCACCGTCATCTTCTGTATGATTTTATTAATATTCCTGTTAGCAGCCTCCACAATGCCATTCATCTTTGGCCAGTAAGGGGAAGAATTATGATGCTGGATCTTGAATTGTTTACAGAGTTCGGTGATCATCGTATTATAGAGATTTGTACCATTGTCCGTGATGATTCCCTCTGGCATACCATACCGACAAATCAGGTTATGTTTGATAAACCGCGCTACAACATTCTTGGTAACAGTAGCAAAAGAGGAAGCCTCAACCCACTTCGTGAAGTAATCAATGTCCACTAGGATGAAGCGGTGCCCATTGGAAGCAGTAGGTCTAATCTCTCTGATCATGTCAATACCATGCATTGCAAAGGTCCAGGGAGTCGTCAAGACGTTCAAGGGAACCGGAGGTACATATACTTTATCAGCATAGATCTGGAATTTGTGACAAGTTCGGGAATGCTGATAACAGTCTTCTTCCATACTGGACCAATAGTATCCTGCCCGTAGGATCTCTTTAGCCATGGTGTGTCCACTCGAGTGGGTGCCAAAGGTAATTTGTGTAAATCTTCCATAATCCTCTCTGCTTCGCTCTTATCTATGCACCAAATTAAAGTAGAGTCATGGTTGCGCTTGTAGAGGATTCCATTATTGAGGAAGAACTTTGCGGAGAACCTTCTCAGAAACTTCTTATCATTGACAAACGCCCCCTCAGGATATTCTTGAGCCTCGAGATACCTTTTCACTTCATGAAACCAAGGTTTCTCTGCTACCTCTTCAGTGTCAATCTCATAGCAGTATGCTGGTTCATCCAACCTCTCAATATTGATCCGGGGAGCCTCGTTGTCCTACTTGACCTTGAACATAGATGACATAGTAGCTAGCGCGTCTGCTAACTGATTCTCTTCTCGTGGAAAATGTTCAAAGGTGACCTCTTCAAAGTGTGGAAGCAACATTAGCACATGTTCTTTGTAAGGAATAAGATTCGGGTGCTTCGTGTCCCACTCCCCTTTGATTTGACTTATTACCAAGGCTGAATCCCCAAACACTCTCAAGAACTTGATCCTTAGGTCAATAGCAGCTTTTTGACCCATGATGCATGCTTCATACTCCGCCAAGTTGTTGGTACAATTGAAACATAATATGGCGGTGAAAGGAGTGTGACATCCCTCGGGAGATATGATTACAGCACCAATGCCATTTCCGAGTGTGTTAGAAGCTCCATCAAATACCATAGTCCATCGGGATCCTTCCTCAGGTCCTTCATCCGGTCCAGGTTCTTCACAGTCAGTTACTAGCATAATATTCTCATCCGGGAATTCAAAATTCATGGACTGGTAGTCATCCACGGACTGATGAGCCAAATGATCAGCTAATATACTTCCTTTGATTTCTTTCTGGGTCGTGTATTAAATATCGTATTCGGTCAAGATCATTTGCCATCTTTCTATTCTTTCGGAGAGAGCGAGCTTCTCGAAGATGTACTTGATCAGATCCATCTTAGATATCAATAAAGTAGTGTGGGTCAATATATACTGTCTCAGCCGGCGAGCAGCCCATGCCAAAGCACAACAAGTTTTCTCGAGCAGTGAGTATCTTGTTTCACAGCCGGTAAACTTTTTGCTAAGGTAGTATATTGCATGCTCTTTTCGACCAGACTCGTCATGCTGTCTCAGCACACACCCCATTAAATTATCTAACACCGTTAAGTACATTATCAAATGTCTTCCTTCAATCGGAGGCATCAGAATTGGAGGCTCTTTAAGGTATTCTTTGATTCTATCAAAAGCAGTCTGGCATTCGTCATTCCACTTTACCACTTGATCTTTCTTCAGGAGTTTGAAGATTGGCTCACAAGTAGCAGTTAGATGGGAAATGAACCTGGAAATGTAATTTAGGCGTACCAAGAAGCCTCCAACTTCCTTCTCAGTGCGAGGAGCCGGTATCTCTTGTATGGTTTTCACCTTTGCAGGGTCTACCTGAATACCCTTGTTGCTGACAATGAAACCTAGAAGTTTACCAGACCTTACCCTAAAGGTGCACTTGTTCGGATTTAACCTCATCTTGTACGTCTTTAACCTATCAAACAGCTTTTGTAGATGATCAAGGTGTTCTTCCTTAGTTTGAGATTGGCTATCATGTCATCAACATAGACTTCTATATTATAGTGAATAATGTCATGAAACAGGGTTACCATGGCTCACTGATAATTTGCCTCGGCGTTCTTCAACCCAAATGGCATCACTTTGTAGCAGAAAGTGCCCCATTGTGTGACGAAGGTTGTTTTTTCCATGTCTTCGGGTGCCATCTTAATCTGATTGTATCCAGAGAAACCGTCCATGAAGGAAAAAACCTTGTGCTGCACGGTGTTTTCAACCAGAACGTCAATGTGGGGAAGCAGAAAGTTATCCTTGGGGCTTGCCCTGTTCAAATCTTGGTAGTCTATACACATCCGTACCTTGTCGTCCTTTTTAGGCACTGGGACTACGTTAGCAACCCATTGGGGATAACAGGTGACGGTTAAGAACCCAGCGTTGAACTGCTTCATAACTTCTGCTTTGATATTCTCTGACATTTTAGGGCGCATACGACAAACCTTCTTCTTTACCAGAGGGCAATCTTCTTTAGTTGGCAGACGATGCACCACAATATCCGTGTCTAGTCCTGGCATGTCTTCATATGACCAAGCAAAGATCTCAACATAATCATGCAACATTTGAATCAAACGTTGTTTGACACTAAGCTCCAAATTTGCACCTATCTTGACCTCTTTTTTGTCCTCTCCTATGCCCAAATTTATTGTCTCAACTGGCTCTTCGTGAGGCTGTATAGCCCTTTCTTCCTGCTGTATCAGCCTAGCAAGTTCTCCGGGTACCTCACAATCTTCCTCACCTTCGTCCTCGGCTTGGTTGATCGGATGTTCAAAGTCATAACCAGCAATAGAAAAAATGTTATCAATGGGATCCAGAGTGGATATGGATCTGCAGTTTGATACGTGAGTGTGTGTAAGAGCATAGCTGCATAGACAAAGTAAAAAGAAGAAAAGAAAAAAAGAGAGCACAAAATTTGTATGCATAAACGTCCAATGCTTTATTAATTCCATATAAAATTGAAACATGATAACCCTCACAAATAAACCATTGTGCCCCGGGTATGACACATGGCCATAAAGTTTATATTGTTTATTACATATCCAAAAACAGGAAAGACAATTACTTCTGAATAAAAGTAATTGGTACAAAGTCTTTTGTTGTCCAATTACTGGGTCCACCGTTGGTAGTAGGGAAGATCCAGCTCTCCATGCCATTGTTACCATCACTGTCTTCTAAGGAATTGACCCCATGATCGCTGATGCGTAGGGGAGGTCTTCCAACACGAGCGCGTCGAACAACCCTTTGAGCCCCTGAAGAGAAACCCAAACCAAACTTATCAGATTTGTACAAAATATCAGGGAGCTGGCCCCAGATAGTAGACCCACCTTCTTCAATAACTGCTTTTGCATCCTTGAGAAAAGCCATCTTCAAGGGGGGTCTGGTGATCTTTGGTATATTGGTGATAGTTTCAGTTGCAGCCATAGTTTGAGGCACCTCTTCGAAGTTCTGAAGCGGAGTTTTGATGAACTCACCATCCATTTATACATATCTAAAATAATTCAAGTGACTGACCATGTATTCTTCTCCACCGTGCACCGTGACAATCCTTCCTTTCACCTGGTATTTCATCATCTGATGTAGAATGGATGTGACAGCTCCCGCCCCATGGATCCAAGGGCGACCCAACAAACCAGAATAAGACGGTCTAATATCCATCATGTAGAAGGTGGAGTCAAAGGTCTGAGAACAAACTTTTATAGGGATGTCCACCTCCCCGTGCACCATTCTCTTCGAACCATCGAAAGCCCTCACTACAATGTTGCTGGGCTTCAAGGCCAAACCTTTACAGTCTAGTCTATCCAGATACTTCTTGGGAAGCATGTTGAAAGATGAACCAGTATCTACTAGGACATGGGCCAAAGTAGTGCCCCTGCATTCGACAGAAACATGTAGTGCATCATTGTGTTTTCTCTCTCTAGGTGTCAGATCAGCATCAGAAAAGCCCAAACCATTATCATCCGCCAAACTAGTCACACAATCTTCGAATTGGTCAGTAGAGGTTTCCCGTGGCACATGGGAAGTTTTAAGTAACTTCACCAAATCCTTCGCATGAGCTTCGGAGCATAATAGTAAGGCTAGCATAGAAATCTTTGAAGGGGTCTGCCCTAACTGTTCGACCATATTGTAGTCGCTCTTCTTTATAATTTTCAAAATTTATTCCATTTTATTCTTGGAAGCCTCTGGAATAGATACTGATTGCGCCTTCATCTGGACAGGCTCAATCAATACGTCTTTGCGTCGAGTCTCGGCCGAATCGGTGATAGGGGTGTCTACAGGGGTAAACACAGGGATTGCAGTAGTAGTATCATCAGGAACAACAGTAGGAATGATCACAGGACCAGTAATAGCTTTTGGAGGAGAAATCTCAGGGGAGAACACTCTTCCATTTCTTGTTATTTTGCTGGTTCTAACAATGTTGCCAATGTCGGGATCATCATTTTCAGAAACCTGGTCTTCAACAGCCAGCAGGTCTTGTTTGATGATGTGGTAGTAGACGCCACCCCCATAGTTCCAGGGAACAGTTTTGTCCGAGGGGTATGGGATTGGCCCTAGCATAGTAAAAATCAGTGGAGCCAACTTCGGAGTTGATGTAATCCTGACGAGTCTTTTGGTGGAGACCCTGGGAGGATTAGCAAAAATGGTTATGATTGAAATATCCTTGCAAGAAATACTTGGAATGAGAGTCTTTTCAAACAAAATTTCTCTATCATCCATCAGGCGATGAAATCCTGCCTTCAACAAATGAAAACCAGTCGGTAGAGATAAACATAAGTGGCAACCTTCGCCATAGCCCGGAAATAAACTGTCTTTCAATAAGTTCCACTTGGCGGTGAAGAGAGGAGTAACAAGTTCCTCAACATAAGTAACAAACACATCATCTTCAACAGCATTAACACCATGGTCATGCTTGGGCATAGGAGCAGTGATAACATTGGGAATCTCAGGGGCGTCAAATTCAATTTCCTTTGCCTTGAGAAGTTCTTGTACCTTGTTTTTCAAAGCCCGACAGTCGTTTGTATCATGACTTGGACTTTCGGAATGATATGCACAGAGAGCATTTGGGTTGTAGCGGGGAGAGGCAGTGTTGGGATTCTTTGGAGCTTCCCGCAAAGTTACCAGATTAGTCTTCAGTAGATGAGGCAAGACATGAGACATAGTCATATTTATTCGGGTAAATTGTCTTACAGGCCTTTCTGCCCTAGGCTGATTGTTCCTTTGTTGAGTAGGTGCAGGTTTAGAGATCATAACAGCCCCTACCGCTGGACGACATCCAGTTCTGTCCTGATTCCTTTGATTATACATAGCACTAACCTCTTTCTTACTAGCAAATGGCTTCCTTACTGCACTGGAGGATGCATCCTTTTGAATCTTCCTACTCCTAATTCCAGCTTCCACTCTTTCTCCTGTCAAAATCAATTCAGTGAAGCCGGTTGAGGAGATTCAAATCAGGTGATTGAAAAATGGACCAGACAGGGTACCCAGAAACATATCCACTAGCTCTCTATCATACAGGGGAGGTTGAACTCTTCCTGCTAAGTCCCTCCACTTCTGAGCATAGTGTTTAAAGCCATCGCTCGAACCCATAGCCATACTTTGGAGTTGCGTGCGGGTGGGAGCAAGGTCTGCATTGTACTGATACTACTTGTAGAAAGCAGCAGCCAAGTCTTCCCAATTACGAATATTGGTCCTTTCCAGCTGGTAGAACCACTCTAATTGAGTTCTGGATAGACTATCTTGAAAGAAGTGGACCCATAAGTACTTGTCAGTAGTGTGAGGCTGTATCTTCCTCACATAAGATCGGAGGTGCATCTTGGGACATGAAACCCCATCATATTTGGCAAATACTAGCACCTTGAACTTTTGCGGGATGACAACCCCAGAAACCAAACCTAGCTCTTCAAAATCCAGCCTGGGTACCTTCTGGATTTCCATTGCACTTAAACACTCTTCCAATTGTTTGTACTTTTCGTCGGCCGGAGGATATTGCTCTTCATTGTAATCATTCTCATTATCAAATTCCCTTGGACTGGGGTCTTCCTCTCTTGGCTCCCCCTCTTGATTATATCCTTCTTTTGATGAAGATGTCAGCTCAACCACTTGCCTTAGAGGTCCTTTGAATCTTCTTCCAAAGTTCACCACACCAACTGTCTTCCTTGGTTTCTTGGTCTTCTCCTTAACAATCAGGGCTTTTAGTTCCTCTTGCCCCTTAGCCAGAGCCATGATCATCTGTTAAAACTGTGTATTCTGAGTCTGTAGATCCTTCACTGTTTGTTCTAGAGCCATTGCTGAAATAAATAGCAAAGAGGATGAGAAACCTGCCATGAAACCTGCTTATGCAATGATATGTATGAGATATGTATGCAATGTTTTCAAGGATTTCTAAGACTCAAATTTTCTTAAACAGAAAGAGAACAAACGTTAATTGTATTAAGATATTTCATTGGTCACAGTAATTCCTCTTGGGCTCACAAAGGAACAAAGCAAAAAAAAAGATAAACTCTTCAATAAAAAAAAGACTTCAAGCTTCCCAGAGGTGCATCCTCTTTGTTGAAATGTAGGCATTTATACTCCTCTCCTCATGAAGTAACCGAGTGAGCTCTAGAACCTTCTTCTCGATGGCGTAGAATTGGGTTTCAAAAGTATCTCGTTCTTCTTTGAGTTGGATCCAGGATCTTCATAGCTTCTCAAAATCAGTTGGCAGGTCAGGATGAAGCACAGTGTAAGGAGTGTCTCCCTCAGCAATTGGTTCCATAATCATAGGTAAGATGGCGGGGTAAGGCATCATAAGACATTGAGTAGGAGCTCGCACCCATTTGAGGTAAGGATCAAGAGGGATGGATTTCTTATGCCCCAGTGTCTTGCTATCAACTTTGTTTATCATGCCTCAAGCTCGAATGAACCTTTTACGATAACCCTGAACATTATTCTCATAGTCAAATGTGATTCTTTGGACAAGTGTGTCATGAGAAACATCCTTTCTAGCATAACCAAATTGTCGTAACACCAAACAAGGATTATAAGTGATTCCTCCCCTATTGCCTAAGAGAGGAACATTAGGGAATTCCCCACAGTAACTAATGATGGTAACATTCTCCGAGGATCGCAAACACCAATGAATATCTGAATGTGTAAGAGACGTCAACCTACAAGACCATCTCATACCCTGCTCATTCTTCAAGACAGTCTGGGGTAGGTGAGAAATAAACCACCTAGCCAATAGAGGAGTGCAACACAGAAGGGTCCCTCTTCTCTTTAGAGTGCGAGTATGTAGAGAGTGCAGAATATCCCCAAGCAAAGTAGGCACCAGATTATGCGACAGAAAAACATTAACCGCATTCACATCTATGAGTTGGTCCGTGTTAGGGAATAGTACCATCCCATAGATGAGAAGGGCCAACACTTCTTCAAAAGCTTGTAAATCCAGGTTATCACAAAAATAGTGAGCTTTCTCAAATAGAAACTTAACTGGAAATCCTTGGACACCTCTTTTGGTTTCCCAATTTGCCACTACATCGTACCATTGTAAAGATAGAGCTTGATCATTATCTTTGGGCGTTAGATTTATTTCCATGCTGCTGAATGGTAACTGATCAAGGATAGGTATCCCCAATAACTAAGAAAACTCCTCCTCCATAATAGGCACTAACTGGTAATCGGGAAAAGTGAAGCAGTGGTGCAGCGGGTCAAAGAATTGAAAGAGCACCTTTAACATTTCTTCATCAGGGTTTGAAGTGACCAAGTTGAGAAGTCGACCATGTTTTTCAGTGAAGGGAGAGCTTTCCGGAATCCTTGATGCTAATTCCTTGAGTTGGGGAGGTACTTTCAGAAGGTTGATTTGGATAGTGTTCCTGCGAGCGAATGTCATGTCCTACAAAACCAGAAAAAGATAAGCCCTAGAAAATCCTTGAAATGGTTAGTATGATATGCCATGTTATGATGTCATGATTATGCTAAGAAATCACAGATATAGCAAGCACAAGCAAATCACACAAAGACCTTAGGTTTAAGGCTTGCATGGGTTTTAAGGTAATACCCTCTTCAAGTTTGGATTGGTTCAACCTGTTCTATAAATAATAATCGGGTTCTAAGGGATCTCAATATCACTGATCTTTCCCACAAGTTTCGTTCGATAGGCAACTGACTTGCAACCAAACAAAACTCGGGAGTCAAATCTCAATGAGTGCGGCATCGAGTATCTTCCAAATTTTGGAATACACCAAAGACGACCATCTCACTACGTCTTAATGGCCAAGTTGTTCAATTAAAGGTTCTAAGGTCATTTGACGCTTCATGACACCACGCAGCGGCCCCGTATTCTCCTTGATTAACTCAAGGGCTACCAGTACCAACCAAAGTGTCACATCAACATAGCCATCACTTCAACCGTGTCGGTATACCCCGCACAGTTTCCATGATCTATTGCTACTTACCTACAAGGTTTCCCCAGATCCAGGTGTAGGATCTTATAGTAACCCAAACAGTACCCTTAAAAGTAAAGCAAACTAACAGTCAAAGAAGCAAAAATGATCTAGACCCTAAGGTAAACCCCACTTTATTATTTTCCCCAGCAGAGTCGCCAGTTCTGTGATACGGTGGCATAATCGACTGTTAATACTGGTTTGTATTTTTTGTTCGCAAATGTCGCGGTAAGCAAGAGTCTCCACCAACTTTTCTTTTATCCAACAAAGGAAAGGGTGAAAAGAACAAAAAAAAGACCTTTTTCGAGATTTTCTGAGTAAAGGGGTAGATTATAGAAAGGGAAGGTATTAGCACCCTTTCCATCCGTAGTTTTCCACGGGCTCTTAGGTACTTGCTCATTTTGAAAACTATTTGTGTTTGTGTGTTTTGAAAGTATTTTGTTTGCTTTGTGATAACTCTTGTATCAGTCCTCGAGAGTGTGATAAATCATTTTTGAAAATAGTTTTTGAAAAGTGTGTAAGTGTGAAAACTCAGGTTTGAGAAAGTACTTAAGAGTCATCTACCTACTCGAAAAAGGACGTTCTTTTCCTCCTTTCCTTTAGATAGTGTTATCCTACTATTAGTGAGTGGGTAGCCCTATCGTTGGATGTTGAGGGACTATCGAAAGGGACGATATGGTCATCGAAGGCAACATGTAAGGATATCTTAGCATTCGAAGGGACTGTCATCATATAGGCAACATCGAGGGACAAGATCATTTCTCGTAGGCAACTCGAGGAACGTTGGGGACCATGATCTTTTTGATGACTTTAGAATTTAGGGTCTTTGCTAAGATATCCCTACGTTCGAGGGACATGACCATTATTTTCCGAGGCAACCAAGTGAGGTATACCCTAAGGGTGCAAGTGTGCAACAGTGTGTTTTTTCAGTTATGTTTATCTTGCAATTAGTGATCTAATGGTTAATTGATTAATCTTGTCATGCACACCTAAGTTACTAACAGTTATATACAAGAATATAAGAAAATATAAAGCGAGAAATAAAAGTCACTACGTTATTACAGGGCTTTGGTGTAGATACATAAGTAATAACTAAAAAGTAAAATGCGGAAATCAAAAACCCTAGTTAACTATTACAAACCGGGCGCAATTACATAAATGGTAAAAAAAATCGTATGGAAAAAAATAATAGTGCGCAAAATTAAGACG
The DNA here is from genome assembly GCA_948472305.1 of Vicia faba. Taxonomy (NCBI): domain Eukaryota; kingdom Viridiplantae; phylum Streptophyta; class Magnoliopsida; order Fabales; family Fabaceae; genus Vicia; species Vicia faba. Next base: position 218,818,613 of record OX451735.1, read on the forward strand.
GGAAAAAGTTTTAAACCCTAAAAAATCTAATTGTTTATCAAAAATGTTTTTTTTTATTTTATGAAAAAAATTAGAATTTTAACCTAATTCTCTAATTAATTGTAAATTAAAGAAAATAATTTAAAGTTAATTGAATTAATTAATTTTCAAAAAACTAATTTATTAAGGAAAAAATCTAAGTCCTGATTTTTTTGTGATGATTTTTGATTATATGATTTTTATGATTAAAAAAAAGGAATAAAATAAAATAAATAAACTAAATAAAAAACATAAAGAAATTGAAAATGGGCATGAGTGGGTGTGAAACCCAAATGGAGGGTGTTGTTGAATTTTTTGCAAAGCCCAGAAACTGGTGGCCCACTGCTAGCGTGTGATCTGGTGTTATTGTGTAAGGGAAGTCCATGGTATGCCTGTATGCTAGAGGCGCTAGATCCAGAACCATGCAGATTTAATGGCTAGATCTGAGGGTATATGTTGTGCGCTTGGGGTGTAATGTACCGGATCTGCAAGAAATTGGTGCGAAAAATACAACATTCCATACCTGGGAATCGAACCCAGGTCTCTCCCTTTGCCAAGCATTCCTTCCACCACCAAGTCGGTCTTCTCATTCGTTACATAAACTAGACATAAACTAATATATTTGAAAATAATGATCAAAATTTTTAAAAAAAAAAACATGCGTTGTTTCAAATGGGCTAACCAGGCTATGCCACGCCTTCGTCTTCCCCAGCCCTCCGCCGTGTTAGCTTAGAGACTTTTACCTACAGTCAGCATCCGTCACTAAATCACTTGAAATTTTCCAAAATCCACCACAGGCAATATAAATTTAATTTAAGGTCATGAATCAACTGGGTTTGATCCTCTGAGCATGATGGTGCTCCTCTTTTGGCCTAATTGTACCTGTATCTGAAAACCGTAAATCCAAGGTAAAAACCCTAACAATGGCATATTGTCATACGTGCATCAAAACAAGCAATTAATGATTCAAACATGTTTTAATCATTCATACAAGCTATAATGCATGATCCAAATTCATTTATAATGTGCATATGATCATAATCGTTTTCAAAAAAAGAAGAATAGACAGTGACTGTGTCAGCAAGATTCTGGGAGCTTTGGCACTTGGGGATAATGCAGCTAGCTTCAAAAGGCCTCTAGGAGTTGATTTCAAGCTTCAAAATTCCTTGACTCCTTCTCTATTTCAAAATCCGACTCACACTTTTCTTGAAAATTTGGGGTTCTTGAATATCAGTTTCATGCGGCCAATCCTTGTTTTTTTGGTCAGACAATGTTATGCATATATATCTGGATGTATTAGGTTAACAAAAGTGGATTGAATCTTGAAGATTTGTGTTGAAAAGATTTGATTTCACTTGGAATTTTTTGTTTCCAATTTTGGACAAAACTTGCTCAAATGACTCCAATCAGCCTTTACACGAGATTTGGATTCACTCTTTTAATGATAGGCTCATGATCTGATCACAAAACAAATCTTGGGATTTAATTCATCATTTTATTATTTTATTTGATTTATTAAGATTTAAATGAATAAAAATTCAAATAAATAAAAACAAATCCCATAAAAATAAAATAATGGATTTAAATGTCTTGCATAAGTCCCTGGATATGTTTGAGATCCAAAACCCATGCCTATTAGTTCAAAATAATCCAAGTTGCTCACATTGACTTTTGTGCATTTTCATAAAATTGGTCAACTTTAGCAATACATATCTTTCTGAATTTTAACCCTAAGAGGGTGTTCTTGGACTTTTTCGAGAGATTAGGATGTCCTTTAAACAACGATTTCGGTTTCATCTCAATTGCATCTTCCGTGTTCATGTAAGGAGCTTTGACCCAAAAGGTGTTTTTGTTGACTTTTTAAAAGGACCTATAATGTATGAACTTGTATCTTTTGATTGAGGCATTTCTTGAACTTGAGGGTTGAATAGAAGTTGTAGTGAATTGGATTCTCTTAAAAATGAGACTTGGAGGAAAAATTTATGATAAAGTATGAGAAAGTTATGCCTGGTCAAAGTTTGGTTGACTTTTCCTATAGAAACCCTAATTTGCCATTTTTGACTTTTGATGAGTTAGGAGCATTTCTTGAGGAATCATGATCAACCCTTGATAAAATGGTGAATAATACTTCAAACTGTTGATGTTGACCAAAAATATTGATGTTTGACTGTATTTGGGTCACAGTTGACTTTTGACCTAGTATAGTTGATTTCCAGGCATTTAAGTAGTTGACTGAGCAAACTTGTCGTTCAATGCATTAAATTTGGCATGGATGATCTTGAGGACACATTTTGACAATGGAGAACATTTGGGATCCTTTGGACTCACACATCTTGCTTAAAATTGAAACCCTAGTTGAAGTTTGTTGCCTTAGGAGGAGAACTTGTCTGGTCAATTATCGGTCATCCTTGAGCCATTGAGGACCTCTAGAGGCATGTCTTGAGTGAAAATGGCAGGGAAAATTTTGGGGTACAATAGGTGTGTATGCTTTTGAGGCGTACAATGTCTTCAGTCATGGATGAAGATCTTTCGTCATGCACAACGCTCTGTGCAGCCAAAGTATCAGCTTTAGTAGTGTCCAATCCTTTGATAACAGCTTGTTTTGCCCTAGCATCAGCTATTTTCTTCTATAACTCCACAATGTGAGACTCCCAAAGTGTGATCAAAGTGGTGTAAGTGTCTAATTCCACTTGGGTTGCCTTCCTCGAATCCAACAAATCCTTAGATGCTTTAGAAGCACTCTGAGCTTTGTCAAATTCAGCAGTTTGCTCCTGTTCTTTTGCTTGAAGCTTCAAAGTTGCATCAACCTCCCTATTGTAATTAGCGCAGATTTGGTAAATTAGATTTTGAATATCTATTAAGACCTCGCCTACATTAGTAGGACAAGCAGTAATGTTGATGCGATTAATCAGCTTTTTCATTCCAAAGCGAGCAGTAACATCTGTTTTCAGCACTTCGAACAAATCAGCTTCGAATACAACTTTTTTCACTTGCTGAAGGAGTTCATCATAAGAAGCTTCACTAGCGCTGGCACCAAATTGAGTCGAAGTCGCATAAGCACTTTTGTCTAAAGAAGAATCCCTTAGAGCCATTATCAACTCCACATATTTTAGGGGATCACTCTTCTTTAGCGTTATTTTTCCTCCTCAGTGAGTGTTGGAGTCAGGATGGGATGTGGAATTTCTCGAGCTTGTGTGCTTGGTTCATCAGTAGTATCAGGATGTGTCGGATGAGTATCTTCAGCTTGTGGTTCGACCTCCTCCATGTCCTCATCATCTTGAAAGTATGTCTCAACCCCATCTGAATATTGCTCTTCATCCTTAGCATAATCCATAAGAAATTGAGCTCTTTTTAGAGAAGAATCTCTAGGGATGCTTTCAGAATCTTCATTTTCCTCCAATATTTGCTTTCCAAATTTTGGTATGTCATCTTCATTAGGAGAGGAAGTCTCCTGTTCGACTTGGACGTCAATTTCTTTAGATTGGGGAACCACAGTTGAAGACCTTTTATTTTGGACAACACCACTGGATGTGGGAGGAGGCGAAGGAGTCTCTCTATTCAGAGGAGCATCTTGGTTGATAGGAGAATGGGAGGAGTAGTGGATTTATCCTGCAGATAAAAAAGAAGCTATTAGGTCAAAAGATATTTGAGCAAGAAGTAAAAAGATTAAAATAAAGATGTACCTTTTGATCATCAGAGTTAGAAGCATTGCTACCGATATGTTCCAAAATTAAAACCCCGAATGGTGCAAGTTGGACTTCACGCTGAGGAGGAGGAAGGATTTTTACTTCGACATCTTTCTGATTGGTGGCTTGATATGGAACACCCTTCGACGTTGTGGCTTTCTTATGTTTCTTCTTGGCCTTGAAAGGAGTGAGGGGGACATCGTCATCATCATCAGGAATAATGATTGTTTCTTCATTAGAAGCTTTTCTTTTCTTTGGTGTTCTAGGGGGTAAGCCACTACCCTAAAAAAGAGAACATTGCAAGGAAAATCATGGTCAGAGAATGAAAAAAAGTAAGAAGGATTTTTAGAAATGGTACCTTTACATTCTTCGCTACTTTTTTTGGGGGAAGCACCCTTTGCAGAAGAGAGTCCTTGGCTGGAAGAAGTTCTTGCTTTTGAGGCAGTATCCGAATCCGCCTTCGTTGCAGGTTTTTCCTTCTTTATAGTTTTCCTTTCAACAGCTAGAAAACACTATCAAGGTTAGTCAAATGCTCAAAATTGGAAATTTCCAAAAAAATTAAAAGGACTAAGGAATCATTTGGTTCCACACCTTCACGTGTCGGAAACACAATAGAGATTGCTGATAAGTCATAGTGAAGGAAACCTTTGAAACTGTCTAGAGTGCACTTAGTCGAAACCACCCTCTTAGCAGGTTTTTGGGAGTCATTTTTTAACTCATTGAAAATATTGCCACAAGTAAACCAATTTGGATAGGTTGGAAAGAACGCTAAGGCGAAATCAGCACTAGGCAATTTTTGAAATTTTGGTGGTTGCAACTCAAAAGCCAAATCATATTTATGTTCAGGTTTTATAGAAGAGGGAATCTTTAAACATGGAAGTTTCTTTGTAAGTTTTTCTTTTAAAGTAGCTGCTGCTTGGAAAATGGTTTGACTAAGATTAGTTGGATCATAGATAGTTTCAAAGAATTTCTGGAAAGCCTGGATTTCCTGAGTATGAGTTAGTTTACCTTTTGGGACATTTTCTTTCACAAGAAAAAAAGCTTTTGTTAAATGTTCATTTATTTGAGCAGTGTCGAACATGTTGTTCGAGTAAAAGTCAGCCCACCAGGTATAGAAGCCTTTGGTCATGTAGAAAGCAGGATGATAAGGAATGAGACCAAATTCAGCAAAATTAGCATGGTACTCTTGGTTTTTCTGGATATCTTGAACAGAGTAATCTACACCTGCAACGCATATCTCACGTTTTCGACTGAAAAGAGGCTCAGGGATAAGTTGGCACAATCCAAATTGTCGAGAGACAAAGTTAGGTTGATAAGCTAATAAGCAAACATGGCTCTTCATTGGTAAGATCCTAGAGACTAGAAGTCTAGGAAGAAGGAATGAGCGCCATATGTTTTCAATTTCAGTATCTGCATTCTTTACAATATCTTTAATTGACGAAGTAAACCAGGAGGGACCATGATTTCTACTGGCGAAAGGAGCCATAGTGGGAGTGAAATTGTGACGTTTCGAAAACATCAACGTATATTTGGTTAGGCAAGCTTGAAGGGTCTCAGCATCATCACTGGGATTTAGTTGTAAGAGTCTAATTCTTTCAATGCTTCGACCTGCTATTTTGGGGTCCTCTTCATCAACATTTCCAGCGGTTCAAATAGAGGGTTCAAAAGTGGCATTTAGCCACAATTGAAGTAGCCAGTAAGGTCCAGATATAAGTAAGTTGGTACCTGCTTCATAATCTTTAAGTTTGGCAGCAGTGGCCCCTAAACTTTCATACAAACTGGATAAAAGCAACTCACTTAAGCATACCTTTCGACCAGAATGTAACTGGTTCTCCAATGTTAGAAATATCTTAGCCACTTGCAGAGATTTGCAACGGAAAATGAATTTAGATAACCACAGAGCTAAGAAAGCTATATGCTCAACATCTGAAACATCTTCACCATCCACATGATATAGATCTATGTAAGTACTAAAAGAGAAGTTTTTAACATTGAAGTCAATAGTGTTTACCCACTCTAAATAGGGATCAAAAGCCTCTCCAGTAGGAGGAAGTCCAGTAATGGCAGCTATATCAAAGAAGGTGGGAGTTATCATTCCACAAGGGAGGTGAAAAGTGTTGTAGGTACTATCCCATAAATACAGGGAAGCTAACAGAAAAGGATGGCAATAACTAAAGCCTAATTTCGACATTTGAATTAGGTCAAAAATTCCCAATTCTTTCCAAGCTTGAGGTTTTTTCTTCTCAACCTTAGTAAGCCAAGCTAAGTAAGATTTATCTAAGGTTGGACATGATCTAAAAGGTCTAAAAATCTCATTTATATAATCCAATTGAAAAGCTTCTCTCTTTATCTTAGGGTTTGAAGAACTACTTTCAGAAGTTTTCTTAGAAGACTTTTTAGGTTTCTTGGTGGAATCCTCGACGTTCTCTTCAGAAGCCACGGTTTTATTTGCTAAAGGTTTAGTAACGTGATAAGTTGGAAAGAATTCCACATATTTTTCTAAATCTCCTGTAGCGATTAAAGGCCCTAAGAAGCCTAAGGTTTTACCAGAAAACAAAGAAGGAATTAATACCTGAGAAGCATAAATGGCTCTCTGTTCCCTATTGAGTTTGGGAGGTGTGATAAATTCTTGATTCCCAGAAGTGATGATTTTTCTTGTTGGTACGTTTTGAGAAGATGAACCTTTAGATATTACAGATTTCTTAGCATGTTTGGAATCTTGTTTACCAGAAGACATTGTTGTGGATTTGAAGAACTGATGAATTTTTTAAGAAGGAATAAGAGTGTAAATAAGAGAGAGTATGAAGATTTCTAAGTTTTCAAAAGTAGAAAGAGAAATAATAAAAAAGGTAACTTTTTTATAGTGGTAAGTAGAAACGTTGGAGGTTACACCTCAGGAAGTTAGTGGAGCACGTGTTAACATTTGACGAAGGAAAGTGAAAGATCACTATTCATTTCCTTGAAAGTTGGTATATAATGATGGTGAAACGGTTGCACGCATGTCTTGATGAGACATTTTGAAAAAAACAGTCATGATTAACTATGATGTTAGGAAATGAAGGAAATGAAGGAAATGAAAGGTTGCTAGTCGAAATATGGTGATTACAAAAAATGGCCATTTCTGCATTGATTCGAAATGGACATTTATTGGGGGCAATTTGTTAGCTGAAGATTTCGACATTTGATAAAAATGTGAAAGTTGATGTGAGAAGGTCATGGTTTAAAAATAACATGAAATTGGACCTTATAAGGTTATTTTTGTAAAACTTATTTTTATGATTCGATGTGTCGAACGGGTAACTTAAAATGAAAGGAATATTTCAAGATATATGAAATACTTCGACAATCATGTTGGTTGAATTCAAAGATGAATTCAAAAGCTTCGAGCGAAAAGTTTAAATTTCAAACTAATGCATTTCTCCAGGAAGACGCGTGGAAGTGCCAGAATTTATGCATGTAAAAGGTGTCGAACATGGCGAAATCTCATAGAAAGACCGTTAGGGTCGAATTAGTATAAATAGGAGTCTTAGATATTAGGACTCAGGGTGTTCACATCTTTGTGCAATATACTTAAATACTCAAAGTACCAGTGTTAGAGAAACGAGTTAGTGAGACATGTACGTATGATGCACCATATTTACATTCGAAAGTTATTTACATTTAATGAAATTTCTTCATGTCATTTATATTCTATACGATTTACAATCTAGAATAGTTTTCTGTTTTATTTATTTTATAAGAACACTTTATTTTGATATCAAAGTGATTCTCTTCGTCTATTGAAGTTATCATCAAAACCTTTTTCCCAAAAACTAGAACACAATAGTCCTGAGATCAATCTGATCGATCTCGCAAGTAACTGAATTTTTTTAGAGATTTAGAAGATCAGCGGTTGTTTACCAAATTACAAAGAAACACCGTCATAGAATCAAGATACTCAACCTACGTAATCAAACAAAAGTGGTAGGTACCCAATTCTCATTTGGTCCTTGGGAGTGAGTGAAATAATTTTTGCATTTGGGCAACCATTGGAAATTTCCTTTAGGAACTAGAAAGCACCTAAATTTGAATTTTTCAATAGTGTGGCCTTTCTTGCAACAATAGTGACAACAATCCATGATGAAATTTACTTTTTCTATTAGACTCCTTATTAATCAAATTATAATTTTTATGAGGCTTTTCAACCTTTGAAGGGTTGTTGGCGAAAGCATTATGAGGTTGTGATTCCTTGTCCATTTTGGTTTTAAGAGTACTCACCTCTTGTTGCCAAATTTGATAAGTTTCACAACCGAGCCGACTAGGTTTCTCATCCATACTCTCATAATTTTGACAATCTACAATAATATTTTTAAAGCTTCAAATTTATTATTGGTTTCTTCAACCGTTGCTTCCAAGTATGTAAAAAAAAATTTCATTGGAAGCAAGTTTCTTGGAAGCCGATAATGCTGCTTTTTGTAGATTATCAACAACAATTTTCAACTCTATAAAATACAACTTATTAATATTATCATATTTAGAATGACTTACATTCTTTTTCTTGCCTTGACGTTCATTTTCCATGAAACAATAGTTTGCCTCTTCATCGCTATCACTTGAGCTTTACTTACTTGAGACATCGCTATCACTATCCCAAGTAACATATGCTTTTCTAGAATTCCTAGAGTTGTTTCTTTGGCCGTTTCTTTTCTTATTGGCAAGATATGGACACTTAGGTCTATAATGACTCGACTTTCCGCATTCATAGCATATACCTTTTCCCTTTTCCTTTTTGTTGTATTCATCTTTAGAGGATGTGGATTGTCTTCTAAATTTCACAACATTATTGTCACGGTGTTTTACATCATTCTTTCGAATGTATTGATTGTATCTCTTCACAAATAATCCTATTTATTCATCATATGAATCTTCTTCATCACTAGAATCACTATCATTAGTGTGCTCCTCCTTTGAGGATATTTAACTTGAAGCCTTGAGAGCTTTAGACTTCAATACTTCCTCCTCATTGATGTCTTTATGCTTTTTCTTCTTTTTCTCAAGCTTCTTTTCATGTTTTTCCAAGCAATTGAGTTCTTTCTCGTGTTCTTCTAGCTTTCTAAATAAAGCGGTGAGATCAAGTGTTGCAAGATTATTGGCTTCCTTGATCGCGGTGACCTTTGGTTTCCAATTCCTAGTAAGACATCTCAAAACCTTGTTAGTATCAATAGCATTGGAAATAGGATTACCTAGCAAATTTAAATAATTAATAAGATGCGAGAAACGCTTTTGAATTTGAGAAATGGTTTCACCATGCTTCATGCAAAAGATTTCAAACTCTTGATTAAGTGTACTAATCCTAGCTTATTTGACCTAATTAGCTCCCTCATAGGTAACTTGTAGAGTATCCCACATAGCTTTAGCAGTTTGACAATGGGAAATGCGATAAAACTCATCACCACCAAGAGCGGATATGATAATGTTTCTCGCTTTCCAATCATGTGCCCACTTCTTATTATCATTCTCATCCCATAAGTTTTTCGGCTTTTGTACGGTAGCACGCTCAACAACATATGTCACCGGTGTTGGACTATTTTGAATGGCTTCCCAAACACCTTTGTCATATGAGTTGACATGAATTTTCATACAACCTTTCCAATAACTATAGTTTTCTCCCGTGAAAATTGGGGCCCTTTTATAACCCCTTTAGGTTTGTAAGCCATTTTCTGATAAGTTTCTAAGCCAGAATGAATCGAGCTCTTGGTACCACTTGTTAGACGACGACAACATATATAGAGGGGGTGAATAGATACCCAATTAAAAATTCTAGAAAAATTATGGTTTTGAAATTTTATTTAGCAAAGAGTGTTAGCGGAAGCTTTTAAAAATAAGTCGTCTATACGAACCGTTATTAGAAGTCGGATATAAAAATTAAACAAATTGAATATGGAATGAAATTAATAAATGGAATTAATCAACTTGAATAAATTAACAACTTATTTAGTGTTTATAACAAGTTACTAGTAATGTTATTTCCAATAAAAACAATCAAAAGACTAAACTGAACAATTTGTCGAACACTTGGCATACAACAGAGTTTTCCTTTAAGTTAATCAAGATACACAATTTGTTAAAAACTTGGTGTGCAGTCAAAGTTTCATAATTTTCCTTTGAGTTATGTTGATATGAAAAAGCACTTGTAATCAAAAGTGATTATAAGTAAATAAACACACAATTCAAAACAAAAACAGTATCTGAAAATTCCTACGCGTCCATAGATTACTCAATGTTTTTTGACAAATTTATGTATGAGAAATAAAGCAATAAGAGAAAAGTGACACGGGGATTTGTCTTCAGAGTTCCCCACTTTTATCCTTGCGTGTGGGTACGTCTGCGCCTAATTCTGGTTGAATTAGGATAATTCTTACTATGCAAAAAGTTGATACAAGAGAAGTGTTCAAGAGCAACTCCATAAACCCTAATGCTTGTTGTTGATTCAACCCCTTGTCTTCTTTTGATCTTGAGAAATATCAAGACACAATAGTTACCAATTGATTATCTGGATCTTGCTACTCCTTTGCGTACTTTATCTCCAAAGCTTTCGTGCACCACCAATTGTACCTATTGCAATATAAGACTTCAATTTCACTAGTCATTCTCACGCTACTTCCTTGCGTTCTTTATCTCCAAATGATACTTTGCAATCTATATCTCCAAAGGCTTTCACTGGGCCACAATCATCTCTTGAATGTCTTGAAGGTTGAGAAGAACACAAGAAAGGGGGGTTTGAATTGGATTAAAAAAACTTTTTCATTTAGAAGTGTTTTTCATAAACGATCGGAATTAGAATTAATGCTAAGAATTTAAATGATGATTAGAAATAGAAATAAAAGACACTTCTGGTTTCTCCAGGTTCACCTTAGAAAATTTTAATTTTGTCCACCCGCCAAGGTGATTTCGCCTTAGAAAAAGACTTAATCCACTATAACCAAATTGATTACAATTGCATGATCTACCCGCCGCTGACTAACAAATGCACGAGCTACCTGCCAGTGACTAACAAATGCATGAGCTACCCACTGGTGACTAACAATAACATTGATACCTGTTAGTGATCCCTTAAGAATTCTGACCTACTCGGTCCCATAAGAGATATAACGATCACTGACTCCTTAAGGCTTATGACCTATCGGGTCCCTTAAAGGAGATTTCTATATGCCTTAGAAAAGGACTTTCTCAACTACCAGTTGAATAATTGTGTTTACAAGTTTGCTTCTTACAAGCGGATTACACAAAAGTTTAAGTACAAATTATTTCACACAAATATGAGAAAATACTCTTGTGTTCAAACAATTTACAAAAGTAACACAGTAATGAGAAACAACTATCGTGTTCTAATGAATAGTAATATCAACACTATATGAGCAACAACTCTAGTATTCTAGTGAATAGTAATATCAACACAATATGAGCAATAACTCTTTTGTTTTTGATCTTTTCTTTTCTTTTCTTTTTCTTTGAATTTTCTTTGTTTTTATTTTGGCAGCGTTACTGTTCTTGTTCTCTAGTATTTCAATTTTGAAATGAAACAGTTGATCCTTTATATATACGTTGAAGAAGTAGATCGTTGTACTAGTACACACGTCACTTTCATCTTGCCAACTTCCATAACAGTAGTAATTAATCGTGGGAGACAAAGAGTACACAATACATCCATTTGAGTGGAATGTGTAATTGTACCTTTGTACTAACTCTTCTTGCGTGTTTTTTATGATACTCTCTTTTGATGAATATGACTTCTAATGAAGTAGATTTACTTGAGAAGATGTCATCCTTTGATCTTGTCTTCTGATGGACTATATGATGTGTAGAAGTGATGAGCTCACAAGATCTAACTTTCCTTTGATCAGTCTTCTGATGGAATACTTTTGATGTAAAGTTATGTCTGCATATTCCACGAAGTTCCCGAGTCTTCAGAATCTTGACTTTGTCTTCAGAATTAGAATCAGCAGCTTTTCTGATGATCAAATCTTGACTTCTGAATTTGAGGTAGAAGCCTTCCTTTGATGTGTTCAAAACCTTGACTTTTTCTTCATAGTTACGGCAATAACTCCTCTAATGAACAAATATCAACTTCTGATCTTCGATGTGATAGCTTGTTTATATGCAATATTGTTTTCTGATCTTGGAGTAGCAATTGTAACAAAATTTATTTCTTCTTGTATACTTGTGACTTCTGAAGCAACGTCTTATTTAAGAAGTATACAAGAAATGCTCTTTCTGGAGAACATTCAGTATTCTTCAGAACTACTGATGTTACTTCAGAATCATATGCAATAGTCATCTGATGCGTGCTTGGTATATTTCTGATGATTCTTCAAACAACAGTCCTGAATCAATTAGAACTTCCAATCTGCACACTACATAAACTATTATAAACAAAATTGTTTACATATAAAATATATGTATTGTTGCCATCAAAATATAGAGATTAATTGTAAAATCCGATCTTGTTCTAACATGTCTTGCACGAAAACCCCCAAATTAATCAATGATCTTGGAGGATAAACCCACGATTTTTCCAGATGAAGACCCTTGCAAATCTTAACCCAATATTATCGGCTACACAAGAACCTAATTAGACGTTATTAAACCTCATCTAGATGGCACCCCAATAAAAGATCATTACAATGGAATATTAGTGTGTATCCATAGGTTGGAGGTTGAAGGTGAAAAGCAACTTCATTAAATTTTTATGGTATCATCGAGTTGGAGTGAAGCATGAAATATGCATTTAAAGTTATGGAAATATTGGGGCAAAATATGGAAATTCAGAATTAAAATAAAATTAGAAAATTTAACCCATGAAACAGTATGAGTCGGCCTGTAGCTTGGATGAGCCGGCTCATAGTGTTAATTTTAACAATATGAGCCGGCCTAAAATAACCTATGAGCCGACCTAAACCAAACAGAAGAGAAATCCTTATTTAGGATATTACATGTGTCGCCCTAAAATGGCTTATGAGTTGTCTTGACCCAAATAGAAGCTATCTGCTTATTCAGAGCATAATGGCTTATGAGCCGGCCTGTATATGCATTTTTAATGCAGAAAATGATTTTTCGATACTGGTTCAGTTTTGACTATGTTTCAAATGATTCCTAAGACCTTTAAATGCTTAGGGTGCCATCCAAACTCAAAGATACCGCTCAATATACATAAAAGCTATATTCTTGTAGTTTTGACATCATGCAAAACACATCTTGATGAAAGTTGCACTCACATTTGATCCTCGTGGAGGAATTCTTACCACCCACGAGGAAACGAATTATGTTGGATCCTCATGGAATAGTCCTTGTCTCCCAAGGGGCTACTGTAATACGGTGGGAGAACTGACTTTGTTGTTTTGCATTTGATCGCAATTGTTGAAATAGCAAGAGTCACCTACGACTTTTCTTTTATCCAATAAGGAAAGGGTGAAAAGAACTGGAAAGACCTTTGATATTATTTTCTTGAGTTCGGGGGGTAGATTATAAAAATGGAAGGTATTAGCACTCTTTTATCCATAGTTATCTATGGGCTCTTAGTTGCTTGCTAGATCGTTTTTGCTTTGTTTGAAAATGTGCTTTGTGGTGAGTTTTGAAAGTATTTTTGAAAAGCGCCTTCGTTGAGAAAAACTTTGTAATGATTCTCGTCTCTATAAGAATGCATATAAAGTGTTGGACTTTTTGAAAATAGTTCAAAGAGATGTTTGTTTTTGAAGATATTTTTGAAAGTGCGAGTGTGGAAATGGTTTTGATTTACAAGCAAGCAACTAAGAACGTTCTACCTACTCAACAGTCTTTTTGTTCATTTCTTCCTTCCTTTGATATTGCTATCTTACCATGGATTAGTAAGAAGTTTTATCTTTGGATGTAAAGGGACGGGCGTGGGTCATTCGTTTAGTCATGAATAGTAATATTGTGAGATACCTTAGCATTTCTCTTGAGGGACTAAGATCATTTATAAGGTAACATTTGAAACGTCATCGAGGGACTATGATCTTTTGATTGTTTTTGCTAAGACGTCTCACATGCATTTTATGACCATTTTCTCAAGTCAACAAGTGGAGTTAAACCTAGAGGTGAAAGTGTGCAAAGTGTTTGTCATGCTTGATTTATCTTGAATTAGGGTTTTCTAAGCATTGGTTTTAGTTTTGCCATACACAACCTAGTTACTAGCATTTATATGAAAGCGGTAAATTGCGGAAAGTAAATTTACTAAGCTATTACATTACTTGGGTGTGGGGATACAAATTTAAAAATGGGGATTGCAAGAAAGAGTTGTGTATGAAAAGACTTACCTGGGGGTGGGGATACAAGTTTTAAGAAAATACTTACCTCTTGAAGTGCCAATCGAAAGAGCTATGTATGACTTCCAGGAATGACTTGATGATGGATTAAGCTTTGCTGGGATCTTCCTTAAGCTAATGGGACCACTTCTCTGCTTGAATCGAAAGGTTGGTATGTGGTAGTTATGAGTGAATCGAAGGTTGGTTAAGAGTGAATCGAGGGACTTTTATATTGCAGTTAAGGAGTGAATCGAAGGGTTCACTAATGCATGAAGGGATCTAAGATTTTTTTGTGAGAGTTTTAGAGTTTGAATGTTTGAGAGTGTTTGAGAGTGTTTAAGAGTGTTTGAGAGTTTGAGAGTTTGAGAGTGTTTGACGATTTTTCCCACACAGCAAAAAATCTCTCCTTTGATTTGCAAATGGTTTCTCTATTTATAGAGAAAAGGTTAGAGATGCTTTACCCAAGGGATCTCTCTGTCCTAGGGTCTTGACTAGGTGACTTGCTTTTTTGAAGAAGAGTGGAAAACAAGCTTCAACATGTTGCACAAGCGTGGTCTGAAATTGTTGGAGGTCTTAGACATGTTGCTTCTAGTTTTGACCTTGGTTGTGTTCAGATAAGACCAGGTTGGGAACTCAAGAAGTTGACTTTGTTATTAAAGTAATCTTTATGAAAATAGATAAATAGCTTTTTTCCATTTCGTCCAAAAATGGTATAATCCAGGGAATAAAGCTTAAAATCTTTGTGTAATGCATCACAAATTTGTGTAAACCTCTGATTATGTAAAGATTTAGAAGCAACATAGCCTGACAAATGAGATTTTGAGGATAAGGCTATGAGATTTGATCAAATTTCTTCAACCAAGCTTGCTCTAAGGGTTCAGAATTGGGTTCAAAGTATGTGGCTTTGAAGGAAACCCATACTCCAATTGAAGCTTTGTGTGAAGGTAATCGTTTCTCAATCAAAACTTGCATGCAGGAGGCTACTGCTTTGTGAATCAAAGCAAGCATGTAAGAGGCCATTGCTCAATCTAAGCTTGCATGCAGGAGGTCACTGCTTTGTGAATCGAAGGAAGCCTTCAGAAGGCCATTTCCTTCTGAATCGAAGGAAGCCAGTAGGAAGCCACTACCTTCTGAATCGAAGCAAACCAACAAGAGGCCCTTGCCTTCTGAATTGAAGGAAGCCTGCAAGAGGTCACTTCCTTCTGAATCGAAACAAACCAAAAGGAAGCTTGTAGAAGGCCACTGCCTTCTGAATCGAAGGAAACCTACAGGAGGTCATTGCCTTCTGAATCGAAGGAAGCCTGCAGGAGGCTATTGCCTTCTGAATCGAAGCAAGTTGTTTCAAAGGGAAATAATGCCCAGTCGAAGCTAGCATGAAGGAATGAGTTCATTTGAAGCTAAGCATGAATCGAAGAAATGCTCAGTCAAGGCTAGTATGAATCGAAGCAAGCTTGCTTTTCTTCAATTTTGTCAAAAAATCAAATTTATCTGCTTTGCTCTTTCAATAGTTTCCTCTTTGACTTGATGCTTGAAAATCCAATATGATCCATGGAAATTATGTGGGGCGTTAAAAATCCAATTATACTTGTGCAATCTTGAACTTTAATAAATCCTTGTGAGAAAATGTCTTGAGAAAAGAGATGGAAAATTTTGGGGTACAACAGCTACCAAAACACATAATCTTCAATATGGAATCCTCACCCCTAGGGGTAATATAGTGTTGAAAAACCTGTTCAGGGTGCTCTTAAACAATTTACTCAAGAAATATAACCAGAACGAGGCAAATATAAAAAAAAAGTGCCTTAAGGCCAAAGATATCATTAATGAATCCCTCAAGGGAAAGAGTATTAGGTAAAATCCCAAAAGGGAATAGTTAATCATAACATAAAGTCCATAAGTACTCGTATATGATTATCGAAAATCCAAAGACAAAAACTGCGAGCTCACTGGCCATCTCCTGCGATCTCCTTTCTTCAGAAGTGGCTTCCTAGTAAACAACATCGTCCCGGGAGTTTCATTTTCTCCTTCCTTGGTTCTTTCAGAGTCGGCTTGAACGCCCCCTTACGAGATGAGTCAGATGCATTGGTAATTGGCAACTACTCTTTATCCATAAATAAGTTGGTTATTCCATACCATCGTTAATAAGTCCAATTGACTCGAGTCTAGTTCTATGGTAGAGAAGGTCTATCGGCTTCTTTGACCTGCAAATAATGGTCAGAAGTATCCAATAATTCATCCTTAAATACGAATAGTTCTTCTTCCAACTTATTTTGAGAGTGAAAGGAAACCCCAGGGGACTACTTCAGGTTATTTTAAAAAAGGGAGAGCACTTTGGCCTTAAATTCCACCTTTTTATGGGTTTCTTTAAGTGTCGCCTCTGATTGCTTCAGCTCATCCCGCTCTTTAACTAGTTTTTTTCATTATCTCATGAACTTGGAAAATATATGCTTAGAAAAATTAGTTTTGGAATTCAAGCCGCCCACCTCTTTGGTGTGATTCTCTCGGAGGTCTCGCTTCATCGTCACACCCCTAAGCATGTGATTCTCTACCATGTCAAACAACTTTTGAGGTGCCATCTGACAGATTTCCTAGAAGTCTCCAGGGAAGTCTTCATGGAAGGGGAGAGGGGTAGTGGTGTATTTTATTGCATCAAATGTGGTATCAGTCCACAATAAAGAGTGTTGGGGTGCGTCAGCCTGAATGAGTGAACTAGTATGTTGGTCAACCTCTTCAAGGATTACCGTGGCATTGTCCTTTGGGGCCGAGGGAGAACTCTCTTCATGCTTCAAGGTTTTGGAATGATAATCTTTATAATGACGCTCCTTTTAATGCATATCTTTCCTTATTTTATGACGAGACAACTCTTATGACTTTTTAGACTATCATTCCATTGCTCTTGACGCTCTGCCTTTTTCTTGTTCGTGAGGGCTTTCCTCTCAGCGACTAGGAAAAATGACATATTTTCTGTAAAAGTGAAAGAAAGAAAGTTATAAATAATCAGGTAGGTAAATAGTCCTAAGAAATTGGGAATAACTATAGTCATAGGCTTACACAAGTATTCATCGACCCCGATGTCCTTTGCATGATCTAGTTCAATTGTTTTCTAGTAGCTCATAACTTTAAACTCATCCAGGATTTCAACCACCTCCTTCTTAATGCGAGTAAGATAATCAAAATTAAACCCAAAGATTTCCACTTGCTCTTTCATCCAAAACAAAGGAAAACGAGGGCCATCATTCTCCCTAGTTGTAACCATAAAGGTGCCTTATCACCCTCAACTCTTATAAACATATATTTCCATTTTTTTGTAATGGTTGGAGTATGGATTAAATAGTATCCTCCAAGATATGGGGTACAGTGTAACCCCAACCTCCTTTCATACCAATTTTTGTACCTTAAAAGGAAAATAATATCCCTATGGTAGGGTTCACTTTCAGTCATCGACATATAATCTTAAAGGCCCTAATAAAGCCTCGTTTTTTGGAAAAATCTAGGAATTAGTGACGTTTTTAGTTGCTAAAACATATGTTTGAACAAGGTAAAAGGAATAATAACCCATAAATCTTGAGGAACGAGAAGGTGTGGATAAAAGTAAGGACGTGTTGAGTCAGATAGGGTGATTGTGTTAACCCGTTTTTCCTCAGTGCACGCTTGTAGAATAACATCATCCTCGTCACTAGAACTGGAAAGGATTATATGTCTTTGTTGTACCCCAAAATTTTCCCTCTCATGTTTCCCAAGATCTTTTCTCTTATATGGGTGGTTACAAGCACTTTCCAAAAAATGAAATTTTTTAATGTTAGCAAAGTGTCTTTCGATTTGCAATTCAGCAATGTCCTTCGATTGGCATCTGAATAGGGTACTTCAATTGGCATCTGAGCAAGCTTCGATTGGGCGCTGAACTTCCTTTGACGCAATCCTGATTCACAAGCTTCGTTTGGGTGTTGGGCCCCTTCGATCAAATTCAAATCACAAGGCTTCGACTGTGCATTGTTTACTTCAGGCTTGCCTTTGATTCACAAGGCATGAACTTCCTTCATACCAGAAGGCATAAGGCAATGGCCTCCTGCATACATCCTTCGATTGCACCATTGGCTTTACATGCTTGCTTGATTCACAATGCAATGGCTACCCGCATGCAAGCTTAATTCCTGCTTCGATTGGGCATTTGATTTCTTTAGAGCAATCTTGATTCCTGCTTCGTTTGGGCATTTGATTTCTTTAGATCAAGCCTGATTCCTGCTTCAATTGGGAATTTTATTTCTTTGGAGCAAGCTTGATTCCTGCTTCGACTAGGCAAATACTCCCTCTATGCGTGCCTTCAGCGCACAAAGCAAGAATCCCCTACAAGTTTGTTTCGATTCACCAGCAATGAACTCCTACATACCAGCTTCGATTAGGCGCTGAGTATCCTTCGATCAAGCCTAGTTCACAAAGCTTTCACTGGGCAAAAGGCCCCCTCACCTTGTCATCAGCACATGTATGCCTCTTCATGCTTCTTTTTGGTCTATTAGGCAAAAAGATTCTTCATGCTTGCCTTGATTCCACAAGGCAAAGACCCATCAACTTGCCTTCGATTCACAAGGCAAAAGGACCCTCTCATTGGTCTTCGATTCACAAGGAAAAGGCCTCCTCTTAAGCTTGCCTTCAACACATAAGGCCAAGACTCCTTCAGATTTTCCTTCAATCCACGAGGCAATGAGCTTCCTTCGACCCACCAGGCATTAGCTACCTTTGTGCCAGCTTCGCCTAGGCAATGGCCTCTTTTACGCTTGCTTTGACCTGCCTCATGCTAGCATCCACAAGGCATGGGCTGCCTTTGTTCCAGCTTCGACTGGGCAATGGTCCCCTTTGAAACAGTTGTACACACTTCAACACACATGATAGTCCCTTCAAAGGCGCATTCATGTGGTCCCTTCAAAGAAGCATTCATTGGTCCAGTCGAAGGACACATGATTATTGAAAAAAAAAATTCTTTATGATGGTTCTTGCATGTGGCCAGGCCCAGGCCTTTTGTGCATTGTAATTTGAAGGTGGTGACAAAGAAGGTTTTCGTTTGACCGGATT
Organism: Vicia faba; assembly: GCA_948472305.1. Taxonomy (NCBI): domain Eukaryota; kingdom Viridiplantae; phylum Streptophyta; class Magnoliopsida; order Fabales; family Fabaceae; genus Vicia; species Vicia faba. The sequence goes on from OX451735.1 coordinate 218,837,685, forward strand.
GAAGCTTTCATTTGAGTTGTTTTAATCAAGCAGTTAGCTGAGTAGGGGCTCAAACAAAGAGGCCCCAATGATGAGACTTGAGCCATTCGAAGGATACACCTTGGTGGCCCATTCAAAGAGGGCACAAGGCATACATATGGACTATTTGAAAGACATCCAAAAGACTCGTTTGAAGGATGTATAAGAGATCCAATTGAAGGGTAGGGACTGAAGGCATTCGAAAGCCATTAATGTCCATATTCATTCAAATTTAAAAAAGAGACAAGAATTCCTTACCATTGGCCAAGTTTCAAATATTTGTTTGCGAATCTTAAAGAGCATTATTGAGCATGCTTATTTCCCTCATACCTTGTCCCCTCCAGCTGCTCTATCTAAAGGTGGCATTTGCAAGCCTAAAAAACAGTAGACACAACTGGAGAGAGAGTCACACGAAATTATAAACACATTCTTGGAGGTTTCCTGAAGCTTATCCAATCATCCCCAATCCCTAAGCAAGCATCTCCATATCCAGAAGTGCCAAATCAAAGCAACCCTTAAACAAGGATACCCACGCCTGAAGCCACAGATTTATACATCACCATTGGTAAGAATGGGTAAAAATATCAAACTTACATTTGCATGACATAGTAACATTTATAGATCATTCGATCTGCATTCAAGATTAAGGACCTGGGTTTGACACCTAGGTCTGCATTTTGTTTTGTTTCTAACACTTACTGCAGATCTAGCATGAATAGACCCAACGCGCATGGGATCGAAGGACCTGGGTTCAATACCCAGGTCCTGCATCTTTATTTGACTAATATTTGTCTTGCAGATTCAAATCGAAATGTAGCATCCATCCCTGGATCGAAAAGCAAAGCATCTCTTCTGGATCGAAAAGCCCCATTTTCCCCTCTGGATCGAAAAGCCCCATTTTCCCCTTGGATCCAGACAACCATTGGGCTCCTTAGCTTGGGCCTAAGCTTTTTTAATCTTCTCACCCCCTGATCCATTTTGCAGCGTCTGGGCTTGTCTCCCCTTGGGCCAAACGAATTCCAAGCGCACCCCCCTGTTTACTAATTATCTCCAGGCCCAATTTTGCTTTTCTTTATTCTTATTTCTTTTATTATTTATTTATTTAATCATTTTTTAACAAATCATAAAATAAAAAAAAACATTAAATAGACTTAGGTTTTTTTAAAAATTAATTTAACTTTCATAATTTAGATTAATTTAATTATTTTGATATTATTTATATTAATTTAAAATCAGTTAGACTTAGATTTATTTCAGTCAAATATTTTCTTAATAAAAAACCCAAAAAAAAGTAGAATTAGTTTTATTAATTAACAATCATATTTCTCTTATTTAATTAATTAGGACCATATTTTTCTCACTTAAATTTTAAGTATTTTCTTAATAATCACAAAAATAAAATAAATAAAAAAAGATTTCTTTAGGTTTACTTAGCTTAATTCTTAGGATTTCTTAGACGTTTCTTTATTTCGCTCGCATTATCTTACTTTCGCCTTTTTTATAATAATGTATCTGCTGATAGTATGTAATAGATTAAAATAGGATTTTATCGCTTTCTTTATTTTCCCCCCATTTGAACATGTAAATATCCCCTCCCCAAAACATTGTAATAGCGTAGGATTTACATTCCCGCACTTTACATTCCCGCACTTTACATTTCTGCACTTTAAATTACTGTATATACCACTGTTAGTAATTAGGCTTGTATGGAAAGACTAATAACAAAAACGCTAGTAAACCTAAATGTGCAAGACAAAAATAACTAAACATGACACACCATGCACATATACACCTCTAGGGTACCTCATTTCGATTGCCTTCGGAAAACAGTCACGTTTCTCTAAACGTGAGAAGTTTTAGTGGCTGTCCTCTAGTCTGAAAGATCACAAGTCCCTCGATGACCCTTTTGGCGTTGCCTCGGTTAAAAGTGATCTTAGAACTTTAGGATAGTTACTAAAATTCCTTGCCAAGTTGCCTTCGTGAGCGTAACGTCCCTTCGAATGTCCCTCAAACATGCAACGATAGGGCTACCTACTCACTAATAGTAGGATAGCATTGTCTAAAGGATAGGAGGAAAAGAACTACCTTTTCGAGTACAAGTAGATAATTGTTAGATGCTTGCTCAAGCAAAAAAAACTTTCACACTTACACATTTTAAAAACAACTTTCAAAAACAACTTTCAAAAACATTTGCTTTGTCAACACTCTTCAGGACTAATACAAGAGTTATCACAAAGCAAATCGCCGCAATAAGGCATTTCAAAACATTTTTTAAAACACACAAAGCACAAGAAATTTAAAAACATGAGCTAGCATCTAAGAGCCCGTAGAAAACTACGAATGGAAAGGGTGCTAACACATTCCCTTTCCATAATCTACCCCCCTTACTCAGAAAATTCTCGAAAAGGTCTTTTCTGTTCTTTTCAGCCTTTCCTTAATTTGGATAAAAGAAAAGTAAGTGGCGACTCTTGCTTACTGCAACATTTGCGAACACAAACGCAAAAACGGGTATTAAACAGTCGGTTCTGCCACCGTATCACAGAACTGGCGACTCTGCTGGGGAATTATAAAAAGTGGGGTTACCTTAGAATTAGTTCATTTTAAAACGGTTGTATTTGCTTGCTTTGTATACTTTATCTTTGGAGGGTTGTTTGGGTTGTTACTATAGATCCTCACCCGGATCTGGGGGCATATTTTTAGGTAAATAACAATAGATCGTGAAGACTGTAAGACATAGCCCAATATGGTTGAAGCGATAGCTGTGTTGGTTTGACACTTTGGGTGGTACCGGTATCCCTTGTGTTGAATCGAAGAGAATAAGGGGCCGCCGCATGGTGTAGTGAAGAACTAACAGACCTTAGAACCTTAGTTTAACAAACTTGGCCATTAGAAAGTAGTGAGATAGTCGGACTTGGTGTAAAGCTGGGGATTAGTTGATACTTGATGCTACACTCATTGAGATTGGACTTTCGAGATGTTTCGGCCACAAGAAAAGATTGTTAAGCTGAAATAATCCTCGATAAAGAAAGATCAGTTATATTGAGACTCCTTAGAACTCGGTTACTATTTCTAGGACAGGTTGAACCAACTAAACTTCAAGAGGGTACTTACTTATAAACTCTATGCAAGCCTAAACCTAAGGTCTTGAGTGTTTTTCTTGTGTATGATTAGTTTGCTTAAACATGAAATCATGCATCATAACATCCATTTTTCATTACACTGGCCATTTAAAGGACCAAGGGAATTTATATTTATTCTGTTTTGCAGATCACGGCTTCCGCTCATAGAAATACTATTCGGATCAGCTTTGTAAGAATACCTCTCCAACTCAAAGAGCTAGTATCAAGAGTTCTTGAGACTCCCTCTTTCACCAAGAAATATGGTCGGCTTCTCAATCTAGTTACCTCGGCCTTTGATGAGAAGATGATAAGTGTAGTCTTTAAATTCTTTGATCCTAAACACCATTACTTCACTTTCCCAGACTACCAGCTGGTACCCACCATGGAAGAATTCTCTCAAATATTGGGTATACCTATTCTTGATCAGATGCCTTTCATTGGTTTAGAAGAAGCTCAAAAGCCAGAAGTCATTGCAACAGCTTTGCATCTGAAACGGTCTGATATTATATCCAACTGGGAAATAAGAAGTGGAGTCAAGGGTTTCCTAGTAAAATTTCTATTAGAGAAGGCTCATTTATTTTGGGATGATTTGGATTTCCAAGCTTTTGAGGAGGTTCTGGCCCTTCTAATATATGGTTTAGTGTTGTTCCCTAACCCAGACATACTCATAGATGTGAATGCTATTAAGGTTTTCCTCTCTCGTAACCATGTGCCTACTCTACTCGGAGACATCTTGTATACCCTCCACACTCGCACCATGAAGATAAAAGGGATTCTTATGTGTTGCGTGTCGTTGCTGTCAAGGTGGTTTATTTCACACCTCCCTAAATCAGTATTGAAGAATGAAGAAGGTTTGGGTTGGCCGCAAAGGATAATGTCGCTTTCTCACTCGGATATTCTCTGGTATTCCCGATCTATGGGAGATATTTCTGTCATTGACCGCTGCGGGGAATTCCTTAATGCCCCACTACTTGGCATTAGGGGATGCATAACTTATAATCCTTATTTGGCTTTGCGAAAATTTGGTTATGCTCGAAGGGATGTGTAGCGATAAAAATGTAGCGGGGTAAATCGGAGATCGAACTATTAATTAATTCGTCTCAAAAAAGCAAGAGTCGCCACCGCGCTTTATTATTTCCAAGGGAAAAGGGAAAAGAGCGAAATAAAACCCTAAAATATGCAATGTAAAATAATACTTTTAAAGTAATGAAAATACAAGGCGTTTTTTAAAAGAGGTCTAAGGTTCGGGGGTTGGTTATACAATGGGAAGGTATTAGCACCCAATGTATCTATAGTATTCTATAGGAACCTTTTGAAATATATGTTTTATTAAAATGTTTGTTTGATTAAAAATAAATTGTTTTGGCCAAAAAATGGGTATGGACGAGTTTTTGAAGATACGACGACCTAATGTCGAAGTTTTGACTTAAAAGGTGTGAGTTTTGAAAAATTGAATATTTGGGAAAATTATCTTAAGTTTTTAATGAAATGAGGGTATTCGCACGATGTTTTTTTTTTGATGACATGAAGTCGACAAAAATTAAACAATTCCCTTGGATTTTGCAAGCAACATGAAAATTAAAACTAAAAGTATAAACACTCCAAGATTTTAAAAGAAAACCAAAAGAGAAGCCATGGAATTAAATCGAAATTTATCACAAACTCAACCAACATGTATCATGGGAGGAACATCATAAGGGGGGATAAATTCAAAAAAAGATACCTTACAAACTTATCAATAAAAGACTAGTTAAAAAAAACTAACAAAATTAACTAAAAGGCTGACCAAACGAAATATCAAGATTATAAAACTAAAACAATTAATTGAAAACGAAATAAAGGTCCAGCATGAGACATAAATCGAAATCGAACAAAGCTCCCTTCGAACTCTCTTTTTTTTCTCTTCGAACTCCCTCTTTCGAACTCTCTCTTTTCTCTCTTCGAACTCCCTCTTTCGAACTCTGCTTTTCTCTCTTCGAACTCCCTCTTTCGAACTCTGCTTTTCTCTCTTCGAACTCCCTCTTTCGAATTCTGCTTTTCTCTCTTCGAACTCTCTCTTTCGAATTCTGCTTTTCTCTCTTTGAACTCTCTCTTTCAAATTCTGCTTTAAAACGAAATCGAACAGTACCAACAACGAATCCTGCTCCATCAATTCGAACTCTTCTCACTCTCTAAATCGAAATCGAACAACTCTGCTCCCTAAATCAAAAACGAACAACAACACTGCTTCTGGTTTCGAACTCCTTCCTAAATCAAAACGAACAACACCACTGCTACTGGTTTCGAACTCTTCCTAAGTCAAAACGAACAACACTACTGCTACTGGCTTCGAACTCTTCCTAAGTCAGAACGAACAACAATACTGCCTCTGGTTTCGAACTCTTCCTAAGTCATAACGAACAACAATACTGCCTCTAGTTTCGAATTCCCTCTATTCTAAATTGAAATCGAACACTCTGCTCCCCTAAATCGAAATCGAACACTCTGGTTTTTCTCATGCAGTTAAAAAATAAATCAACAAGGTGACAAATATTCATGGCAAGCGAAACAACAATAACAATCTCAAGGGGTTCTGATTTATCAAAACATCAACAATAAAACATGCAGCAACAACATCTACTTCACAGCATACATCATTATGACAAGCATGGCAACAGATTTTTTTTGAGGAAAAAAGTAGGGAGACTTACAAGATCAGAGCAAGTCTGATGGTTTCAATTTTTGACAATGAAATAATAGAGAAATCCAGAGATGAGGTAATATGCTTTTTAATTCCTCCTGCTCTTCTGAAAATCTGTTTGTGCCTGGTTCGAAATGGTGCAGGTTGGAGGAGCTTCTGTTTACAGTTTGTGGTTGTGTATGTTCGAAACAGGTTTTGCAAGTGTGAGGAGGTTTCGATGCAGATCTGTGCTTCTGCAAGTTCGAAACAGCTTTGAGTTATGCAGGCTTGTGCTTGCAGTTCGAAATAGGCTTTGAGGTTTGCTTCTGCAAGTTTGCGTTTGCTCTCTTTGTGAACTATATCTTTTTTTTTTTGCTCTCTCTATCAAGAACAAACAATAACACTGCAAGTTTTTTTGTGTTTTTTCTCTTTTTGTTCCTCCTCTATGAACTATCTTTTTCGTTCCCTACTGCTTATTTATATAGTGAAACAAGGATAGGGTTTTTGGGAGGGAATTTTGGTGAATTCGAACAAAGGTGATAATCTGTTTTTGACGCTTTTCTGATGCAGTTTTGGTGTGTGCCATTTGAGGCAATTCCTGGACTGATGTGCACAGGTTTTTGGACTGGAGTTTAACAGTTTTTTGGTTGGTGGTGGAGGCAGCAGAGATAGGACCGTTAGTGGGCAGCAGTAACATGCAGCTTTGGACAGATTAGCAGCAAAGGACAAACTCATATGGCCATATTTATAATAATCATAATATTAATAATAAACAACAATGACAATAATAATAGAATAACCGTTAGTGAAATAAAAAGGATATTAAAATTTTTGGTTTTTTTTTTCAAATAAAGTGATGCAAAATATATAAATTATATGTAACTAAGATTTTTATGATAATTTTAAATTAACATAAAGAACTTGCAAAAAATAAAAATAAAAGAATGTGAAATTACTATTTTTTGAGATTTTTTTTACTAAATTAAATCTAAAAGACTATAATTTTAACTTAAATGATACAAGAACAAAAAACTAAATGAAACTTAAGGAAACTAAATGAAACTTAAGGAAACTAATTTTTTTTGTATTTTGAATATTTTGAATAAAAACATAAATAAAAATGAAAATAGCATGAACTAAATATTTTTTAGGATTTTCTTTTTTTATGAAAATAAGAATAAAAGAAAGATGATAAAAAACGAAAAAAATCAATATTTAATAAAGTCAGACAAAAAACCAATTAAATTTCACTAAATTCACAACAATTTCTAACGTTCTATTTTTGGTGGATTTTCAAAGCATAATCATCTCTTGACTTGTAAAGAAAAGTTGTAGTTGTTGCAGAGGAGAATCATATGTAAAAGAACTACTAAAAAATTAAAATTTGAAGAAGTTATGAATTTTTGAAATCTAACTCGAGAATTGGCAAAAATAGGTTGAAACGCTTGTGAACGCTTGCTATGTAACAATGCAGATGGGAGGTGGTATCTTAGGTCAAAATTTGGGGTATGACAGCTGCCCCTATTTAAGTTTCTTCTATCCGGAGATATGAAGATTAAAATCTTCGTCTCGACGAGATTGAAGGTACTTAAATACATAATACGCAAATTTTGCCCTAAGATTCCGCCATTATGCTTATGATATGAATGTAGTATTTAAATTCACAGAGAATGATATTGTATGAGACAAGATAATGTTGGAGAAATTAAACACCAACAAAACACAGGAACATAGATTATACACTACTGGGGAAATTAGCCATCGACTTCAAATGATAGACTCTTGACGGCGAATAAAAATTTGAGAAAAAACGACCTCTGACCCTAACAAAGAAGGCATCTTGCATAGGCCACAAAACGGATTATTGACCCAAAAATAACAGTGAGTTTCCAACTCAAGGTCAAAGATAGACAAAAGATGTATCAAATTTGCTGATAATGGATTACCGACTTCTGAAGGTAAAGATTCATAACAAACTTCTCTGCGAGATTTCCGGAGATACCAATTAATGCTGGAATAATAATATGGTTATAGATATACAAGTTGCTCAAATAAAGAAGCTTCCACTTGTTATCGTTCAAAGATGTTAATAACATACAAGCTGCTCAAATAAAGAAGCTGCCACTTGTTGTCTTCCAAAAAACTATGACATACAAGCTGCTCAAATAAAGAAGTTGCCACTTGTTGTCTTCCAAAAAAAACTATGACATACAAGTTGCTCAAATAAAGAAGCTGCCACTTGCTGTCTTCCAAAAAAAACTATGACATACAAGCTGCTCAAATAAAGAAGCTGCCACTTGCTGTCTTCCAAAAACTATGACAAACAAGCTGCTCAAATAAAGAAGCTGTCACTTGTTGTCTTCCAAAAATAATAACGCACAAGCTGCTCATGAAGAGCTGCCACTTGTCGTTTTCCCAAAAATAATAACGCATAAGTTGCTCATGAAGAGCTGCCACTTGTCATTTTCCGAAGGAATAATAACGCACAAGCTGCTCATGAAGAGCTACCACTTGTCGTTTGCCGAAGGAAAAAATAATGCACAAGCTGCTCATGAAGAGCTGCCGCTTGTCGTTTTTCGAAGGAAAAATAACGCACAAGCTGCTCATGAAGAGCTGCCACTTGTTGTCTTCCGAAGGATAATAACGCACAAGCTGCTCATGAAGAGCTGCCACTTGCCATTTTCCGAAGAAAAATAACGTACAAGCTGCTCATGAAGAGCTGCCACTTGTCGTTTTCCAAAAGAATAATAACGCACAAGCTGCTCATGAAGAGCTGCCACTTGTCGTTTTCCAAGAGAATAATTCAGAAGAAGATTGCGATACCGTTGCCAGAGAATAAAATCTTTGTCAAAGGGAACCATGAATCAATCCTTCCCGAGGAGATCAAATACTTAAATGTGCAAAATAAATGCACCATTCGTCCAGGTTGCCTAGCTTGGAGAAAACCACGAGGTAGCCTATGCAAGAGACAACAACTCCCTCCAGGGATAAACCAGAGAGAAAACAGTCAAACAAGACTCCAACCAATGAGAAAATAACTTGATTGGGGATTCATCCTATCCGGAAATGGACAAGGAAGGCTAAATAAAAAAAAATCATCCACGAGGATTAGCTCAGTTGGGGAATTCTGAAAGGAAGCACATTTTTTGCCTAAGCTAACATTCTATTTGGAAAGAACATGTACATGGTCTTAATAAACATAAACAAGGTATACGACCCAAAATCAACGATAAGTGTGAATATGCATGCGTGATATCAGTGTAAATGAATGAATGAATGTTATGCTGACAAAACAGGAAGACGAAATATCTTGAAGATAATAAGATATCACGAAATCATAGATACTCGGCCAATCTTGAAGAGACGGAAAATAACTAGAATTGGAACCACAAAGCAACGTCAGAGCGTATCAAGGCTCAAATCTTCTGGGGAGAAAAGTATCGAATCCAATCTTCTAACACCAATAGACCATTGGCATGAGACAAAGCGTACCACACTTCAGAAATCTGCTCGAATAAAGATAACCAAAACAACGCTTAACTGGAAAAGCTGGGGAGTCACCAAACTTAGTACCCCTAGAAACAAAAGTTTACACAACCAACACCTCGTGACGATTTTGAAAGAAAACATGTTCATCATGCAAGGATAAATTGTTTTGCATTTCGTGGCTTGACCAACCTCGGAACAACTATTAATATTCCTTTCATTATTCACGACACATTTTGAAATAAGAATACTTTAAATAACTTTGTTTCAAATATTGTCGTAAAAATTAAAATTTTGCCCACAAAAGGTAAATGCTCAAATTTCATTAATAAGATGGTAGTTCGCTAACAACGCGACTCCAACGGTTTACAAAAGTTCGGGAAATAGTACATGAAAGAAAGGGTTACACAAAAACAATGATCACTATTCTCCCTAACAACTTCGAATTCCGAAATGTGCTCAAATGCCACAGTCGGCCTGACCAAAAGCCTGCCTAAGCTGCCCCTTCGGGTCTTCAACTTAGCAAACTATCAACCCAAAACTAGGCGAAATACTTCTTGACTGCATCGGCGTTCATGGAGCACGGGAGCTCTTCACCTTCCATACTTGTGAGAATCATGGCACCTCCAGAGAAAACTTTCTTAACGACATACGGTCCTTCATAATTCGGAGCCCACTTGCCCCTAGAATCAGGTTGGAAAGATAATATCTTCTTGAGCACAAGGTCACCTTCTCTGAACTCGCGTGGTCGAACCTTCTTATCAAAAGCCTTCTTCATTCTCTGCTGATATAATTGACCGTGACACAACACTGTCAATCTCTTCTCTTCAATTAAATTCAACTGATCATATCTACTTTGACACCATTCAGCTTCAGAAAGTTTAGCTTCCATCAAAACTCTCATAGATGGAATCTCAACCTCCACGGGGAGTACGGCTTCCATACCATAAACTAGGGGAAATGGGGTTGCACCTGTTGAAGTTCGAACTGAAGTACGGTATCCATGTAAAGCAAACGGAAGCATTTCATGCCAATCTTTATAAGTTACCACCATCTTCTGGACAATCTTTTTGATGTTCTTGTTAGCAGCTTCAACTGCCCCATTCATCTTCAGCCTGTAAGGAGATGAATTATGATGTTCGATCTTGAATTCTTCACAAAGCTCTTTCATCATCTTGTTATTCAAATTCGAGCCATTATCAGTGATGATCTTGCTCGGGATGTCGTATCGACAAATGATCTGATTCTTGATAAATCTGACTACCACCTGTCTGGTTACATTAGCATAAGATGCTGCTTCTACCCATTTAGTAAAATAATCGATCGCTACCAAGATGAAACGATGACCATTTGAAGCTTTGGGTTCAATCATTCCAATCATATCAATGCCCCACATAGAGAAAGGCCAAGGTGAAGAGATAACATTGAGGAGGGTCGGTGGCACATGTATCTTGTCCGCATAAATCTGGCATTTATGACATTTCTTCACATATTTGCAGCAATCAGATTCCATTATCATCCAATAGTAACCAGCTCTCAACATCTTCTTAGCCATTGCATGTCCGTTGGCATGAGTGCCAAAGGATCCTTCATGTACTTCTTGCATCAGCATGTCTGCTTCATGTCTGTCTACACATCTGAGCAAGACCATGTCGTAATTCCTCTTATATAATACTTCTTCATCGAGGAAGAAACTTCTTTCTAATCTCCTCAACGTCTTCCTATCTTTATTGGATGCCCCAGGCGGGTACTCTTGAGTCTGAAGGACACGTTTAATGTCATAGAACCACGGTTTGTCGTCGGTGACCTCTTCTACTGAGAACACATGAGCAGGTCTATCGAGGCGCATAACTCTGATTGTAGGCACATCGTTCCAACCATTCACTTGAAACATTGAAGACAAAGTAGCTAAAGCATCAGCCATTTGGTTTTCATCTCTAGGGATATGATGTAACTCCACTTTGTTGAAAAAGGTTAACAATCTTCTAGCATAATCTCTGTAAGGGATCAAACCAGGATGACGAGTCTCCCATTCTCCTTTGATTTGATTAATTACCAATGTCGAGTCTCCGTAAATATCAAGAATCTTAATCCTTAGATCCACTGCCTCTTCGAGACCCATAATACATGCCTCATATTCAGCCATGTTGTTCGTACAGTCGAACTTCAATCTCGTCGTGAACGGGATATGAGTACCTCGGGGAGTGACGATGATTGCCCCAATTCCATTTCCATAAGAATTCACAGCTCCGTCAAATATCAAACCCCAACGGGATTCGGGATCAGGTCCTTCCTCAGGTAACGGCTCTTCACAACCTTTAGCTTTCAAGTACATAACATCTTCATCTGGGAAGTCAAACTTGATGGATTGATAATCTTCAATTGGTTGGTGAGCCAAATGATCGGCTAAAATACTCCCTTTGATTGCTTTCTGAGTGTGATACTCAATGTCATATTCAGATAACAACATCTGCCAACGGGCTATTCTTCCAGATAAGGCGGGCTTCTCAAAGATATACTTGATCGGATCCATTTTGGAGATTAACCAAGTGGTGTGGTTAATCATATACTGGCGCAGATGGCGAGCAACCCAAGCTAAAGCACAACAGGTCTTCTCAAGCATTGAGTATCGAGACTCACAGTCTGTGAATTTCTTACTCAGGTAATATATGGCATGTTCCTTTCTTCCAGTCTCATCTTGTTGACCAAGCACACATCCCATGGAATCTTCCAATATAGTCAGGTACATAATCAAAGGTCTTCCCTCCACTGGAGGAATCAAAATGGGAGGTTCAAGTAAATATTCTTTGATGCTATCAAAAGCTCTCTGACAATCTTCTGTCCATACACAACCTTGGTTCTTTCGGAGAAGCTTGAAAATCGGCCCACAGGTAGCAGTCATATGAGATATAAATCTAGAAATATAGTTCAGTCTCCCAAGGAATCCTCTTACTTGTTTTTCCGTCTTGGGTGCGGGCATTTCCCGAATAGCTTTGACTTTATCAGGATCTACCTCAATACCTTTCTGACTGACAATGAAACGCAGAAGTCTTCCAGAACGAACACCAAAAGTGCACTTGTTGGGATTCATACGGAGTTTATACTTTCTCAAACGCTGGAATAACTTCAATAAATGTTCCAAATGATCCTCTTCAGTTTGCGATTTGGCAATCATGTCATCTACATACACTTCTATCTCCTTATGCATCATATCATGGAACAAAGCAGTCATGGCCCTTTGGTATGTTGCACCAGCATTCTTCAAACCAAACGGCATAACCCAACAACAAAATGTTCCCCAAGGTGTAATGAAAGTTGTCTTCTCCATATCTTCTGGTGCCATCTTGATTTGATTATAACTAGAGAAACCATCCATGAAAGAAAAGACTTTGAACTTTGCAGTACTATCGACCAAAACATCAATGTGCGGTAATGGGAAATCATCCTTTGGGCTATCTCTATTCAGATCTCTATAGTCTACACACATCCGAACTTTGCCATCTTTCTTAGCAACATGCACTATATTGGCTAACCATTGAGGATAGACGGATGTAACAAGGAAACCTGCATTAATTTGCTTTTGAATTTCTTCTTTGATCTTGTCAGCCATATCGGGACGAGTCCTTCTCAACTTCTGCTTAATCGGAGGACATTCAGGTCTCAACGGCAAACGATGCTCCACAATATTGTTATCCAAACCTGGCATGTCTTGGTAAGACCAAGCAAACACGTCAACATACTCTCTGAGAAGCTCCAACATTTTCTCTTTGACCTCTGGGATAAGCAATGCTCCGACCTTGACTTCCTTTTTATCTTCTTCATCACCCAAATTGATCACCTCTATAGGCTCTGCAAATGGCTGAATAGTCTTTTCATCATGCTCAAGTAAACGGGAAATTTCATCAGGAACTTCTTCACTATCTTCTTCCTCGGCTCCGAACACAGAGAATTAAAAGTTGGGAGAGGGCATAGGATCATTGTTTTCAATAGTTAAGTCATGGATTAATCTGCACATATGATTATGCTTTATTTTAGAAATCGATTAATATGAATGTTGTACAAATAAAACAAAAGGTCATTATATTTTCCTATTATTACCAATTAATTTTCATCACTATTTCCCCAAAAAAAGTGAAAAATAAAACAGTAGTGGACAAAATAGCGTTTTTATTCATGATTGGCAATACTTAAAACAAAGAGCCCTGACATTTTCTCTTTTGCCTTGGGCAGAGCAAAATGATTTATTTTCAACAAAGCCCGACACAAATACTCTTCGCCTTGGGCAGAGCGAAAGTTTTTTCAAAAATAAAACAAGACATTACTCAGAAATGTGCATCACAACAGGAACATCAACAGCAATCCAGTTCTGGCAAACCACTCCATGCGTTACAAAATCGGGTAAATCCTCTTCAGAATCGTCTCCTATTATAGCATCAACTTCAGGAGGAGTTGGATGGATAAAACCTACGCTTTGGAAAACCTCTTGTATCGGACGGGTAATTGTCTCCTGCTTGACTCTTGTAGACACGGGATGAAAACCAAGACCTTCTCCAGACTTGTTCTCAGGCAAAGTCAACACCTGGCCCCAACCTTCAGCCGAACCACTTTCAACCACTCGTCGCGCATCCTCAAAAGAAGAAATAGATGTCCCTTGCTTCTTCACTTCATTAGCAACGGATAGAGCTTGGAATTGGGTTCCAACATCCTCATCAGCATCAATAAAAGAGAAAGATGACAAATGGCTTACCACCATAGCCTGCTCTCCACAAATCATTACCAGCTTTCCATGCCTTACAAACTTCAATCTCTGATGGAGCGTGGAAGTGACTGCCCCTGCATCATGGATCCATGGACGACCCAATAGGCAACTGTAGGCGGCACGAATATCCATTACTTGAAAAGTGATCTGAAAAGTAAAAGGACCAATTACTATAGGAAGATCCACTTCACCAGTGACAGTATTCCTAGAACCATCAAACGCTTTGACAATTACCCCACTAGGTCTCATGGGAGCACCTTGATATGAGAGTCGAGATAATGTAGTTTTGGGCATTACATTTAACGACGAACCTGTATCTACCAGCACACTTGATAAAGTATCATTTCCACAATTTATTGAGATATGCAAAGCCATATTATGGTTCCTTCCCTCCTCCGGAAGCTCTTCATCACTGAAACCAAGATTGTTACATGAAGTAATATTTCCCACAATTCCATCAAACTGGTCAACCGTCACATCATGATCCACGAACGCTTGGTCCAAGAGCTTCATCAAAGCTTCTCTATGGGCACCAGAATCTCTCAGTAAAGCAAGCAAGGAAATCATGGAAGGAGTTTGCAAAAGTTGGTCCACAATCTTGTATTCACTTCTCTTGATGAGCTTTAGAATCTCATCATCATCGGGGTGTGGGATAGGTTCATTGGATCGGCCTACCTCAACCCTGGGTTCAACACTTCTCGCTGGAATTTCTGCCGGTATGGGCCTCCTGACTTGAACTTCTGGTCTTTTCAAAGGTACTGCTGCAAAGACACGCCCGCTTCTTGTAACTCTACTCACATCAGCGATGTTAACAAAAGATGGCCTTGTTAGTATAGGGACTTCTACCCCATTCTCAATCATTGTGGAATTATACTTGTACGGTATAGCTTGGTCTGAATTGTAAGGCACAGGGCCAGGTGGGTAAATGATTAAAGGAGCAACAGGTGCAGTCTGACTGTCGTAAACGATCTCTACTGGTTCAGGCAAATTGAATTGTGGTATTATAACATTCACTTCATCCACCGGATCTCTGTCATGCGTAATAGTGATAACCCTCTGGTCTAACAATTTTTGAATATCCTCCTTCACAATAAGGCAATCAACCTCTCTTGAACAAAATTCACAAACATCATAATCATGCCGATGTCTAAAAAAGGCAAGTCTTCTTAAGCTCTGATGTAACCTGATCAACGAATCTCTTATGTGTTCAACTTGAAAAACTCGAAACTTTCCCGGACAACCTTCCACCATATTCACTGATGCTAACCCATGTCGAGGCAAAGGATTATCTCTAACATTTGGGTTAACATCCTTGAAAGACAAAATACCGTTCTTAATCAACCTTTGCACGTCCGCCTTTAAAGCAAAGTAATTTTCAAGTTTGTGCCCCGGCGACCGTTGATGATACTCACAAAACTGGTCCGCCTTGTACCACGGAGAAGTACTATTCGGTGCGACAAGAGGAGGCTTCGTCGTTATGAGGTTCTTTCTGATCAGAGCAGGGTACAATTCAGTGTAAGTCATGAGAATGGCATCAAAATGCAGTTTCCTTGGTGAACAATTCTGGTTATTAAACTGATAAGCCTGTTGTCGAGGCTGCTGTTGAAATGGTCGTTGCTGAGTTGGTGGGGTTTGATGAGTTGGGGTCACCATTGTTGGGAGGACAGCCGGAGTGACTGCTGCAACATGTGAGTAACCTCTCCTTGGTTTCCCAGGGAAAACTACGCTGACATCTTGTTCTTTCCTTTTAGGGAAAGAACTTCCAAACTTCTTGATACTGCTAGACGGACTTCCTTCCTTAACCAAACGTCCTTCCCGAATCCCTTCTTCCAACCGCATGCCCATACTTACCATCTCAATGAAGTCACTGGGTGCGCTGGCAATCATTCTTTCATAATAAAAGGAACCTAAAGTCTTCAGGAATATCTTTGTCATTTCCTTCTCCTCAAGAGGGGGATAGATATGAGCAGCAATTTCGCGCCACCTCTGGGCGTATTCCTTAAAGGACTCTCTGTCTCTCTGGGACATCGCCCGGAGTTGATCTCTGTCTGGCGCCATGTCGACGTTGTACTTATACTGGTGAACAAAATCTTCGCTAAAATCATTGAAATTGCGGATCTGAGTGTTGTTCAAACCCATATACCACTTTAGAGCGGCACCAGTCAAACTGTCTTGAAAGTAGTGAATTAACAAGTCATGATCATCAGAATATGTAGACATCTTTCTCACATACATAGTTAAATGACTCCGTGGACACGAATCACCTTTATACCTTTCAAAGTCCGGCACTTTGAATTTGGCTGGAATCTTTACATTTGGAACTAAGCACAGGTCATGAGCATTCTTTCCAAACAAATCTTTCCCTTTTAACGCTCTGATCTCCTTCTGCATCTCTTGAAACTGGTCTTGAAATTCTTCCATTCTATCGAAAAGACCCAGACTTTCAGCAGGCTCGGAATGATAAGCAGGTTTATTCATGTATTGCATAGAATGAACCACAGGAGAGACAGTTGTCATCACTGGTTGAGGGAAAGGTGCCACAAACGGGATTACAGGCGGCATAGCAGTTGCTTCTGGTTGAGGAACAGACACAGTAGGTTGAACCAAAGGTTGTACGACAGGCTGATACCCTTCTGGCACAAAGTTATAAGGCATTCCCCACGGAAAACCTTTGGCATCTGATGTCGAAGAGGAGAGTTGATTTGAGTCACAGATGTTGGAACAGTGACAATCTCAGAAACCACAGTAGTCGAAGTCTGAATCTCAGCAGCTGCAGTCGATGGCTGATTCTGAGCAGCCATCAAACTTTCCACCTGCGCAGTTAGTTTCTCCATACCGACACGAAGGGTAGCGACCTCTTCACGAAGCTCGTGATTTTCCTGTTCTAGATCTTCCATCTTCCTCTGACGGTTGGCTCGAGTATCGTATCGATGAGACAGCTTGACAATCTACCGGAGTGGAAAAAGAAACAAGGATAAGACTCAAGAAAACATGTGAAGTGGAATGTTGGATGATGCATGATATGCGATGCAAATGATCGTTCATTTGATAGTTTTTTTCAAGGAACTTCAATAATTTTGCACACATCAATGGTAAAGGAATTTGGAACAACAAAAACTCATTACATTAATCAAAAGCGGTAAATTACAACTTACAACTTTGGAAAAACAATACAATAAATTACAACCTTGGGATGACAACCCAATAAAAAGCAGTAAATTACAACTTTGGAACATGAAGCCCATAATAAAAGCAGTAAATTACAACTTTGGAACATGAAGCCCTTTTATAGTGTTTTACAAAATGACAACAGTAAAATAAAACTAAGAGCCAAAGATCACTCAGAATCATCAGAAGAAGGACCAAATGCTAACTGTAACTGGAGTTTCCTGATCTTCCCTTCATAAAAGTCTTCCATCTTTTTCTTCTCAGCTACTAGTCGATCGATGATTCCCTTTTGTGGATTAGGAACAAGAGCAACACTTACTGAATCTCCCTTCTTTCTCTTCCTTTCACTTGCATATTTCTTCAGTAAAGCATCCTTTTGACGAAGTTTCTCATCATGATCAATGAACCAGCCGTCTTGAATAAATAGCAAATTCTCCTTTTCCTTTAGCTGTCGAGTCAGGACTCGATTCTCATATTCCGACATATTATACTTTTCTTTCCAAGAATCTCTCTCAAACTTCATCCTAGACAAATTTCCTTGGTATTCTCCCATGTTCTCGATAGGAATATCAACAGATGACGATGCAACAGTAGGGAATAAAGGTTTCTCAGGTTTATAGGGCATCTTGAGAGCACAAGCCCTAGCACGGACCCATTGTAGGTAAGGCTCCAAAGAAACGGCACCTCTATGTCCTAACATGTCTCTCCCTTTCCTATGGATGTGGCGCCAAGCTCCTTCAATCTCCTTCTTAGCTGCTTGGTGATCTTGTCCTTCTTGTAGAAAGAAGCCACTCACATGGATGTTGTTCGGCTTGTCCCTCATCGGGTATCAAAACTGACGGCGCGCGAGAACAGGATTATAGTTGATTCCTCCTTTCGTACCAAGAAGAGGCACGTTAGGAAAATCACCACAGCTATCGATGATCTTCACGTCATAGTAAACTCGATTATACCAATCAATGTCGAAATGAGTGAGAGCCATAATTTTTGGCACCCATCGCGGCTCCTTCTCGAGATTCCAGAAAACATCAGACCTAGGTAGATGAGAAACATACCACTAATATAGCAACGATGCACAACAAATAATCATCCCTCCTTGATAAGAGTTTCGAAGATGTATGGAGTAGTAGGTATCTCCTAGCAGCGTAGGGACCGGATTTCCAATCAAGAAAATTCGGATGGCGTTGATATCCACAAACTTATCAACGTTAGGAAACAAGAAAAGGCCATAAGCGAGCAAAGCAAAGACGTCTTCAAAGGCAATAATATATTTTATCTCAGCGAAATAGCGAGCTTTCTTCAACAAAAACTGCGCAGATAAGCCTCAGATTCCCCCTTTGGTAGTCATGTTCTCCTCTATCTCCGACTTTTTCAAGTGGGTGATGGTTGCTATCTCGTGAGATTTGGGTTCCTCTTCTAAGCCAGAAAAAGGAACACAATCGGTGATCGGCAAACCAAGTATGTAGGAGTACTCTTCTAAAGTGGGCATCAACTGATAATCCGGGAAGGTGAAGCATCGGTACAAAGGATCATAGAATTGGACCAACGTATTAAGGATGCCTTCCTTTATCTTGTGCTTCATGAGAGGTATAAGGGACCCATATTTCTTCTGAAACTCCGTCGGGTTCTCGATCTTAGGAATGAAACTCTTCAGTTCTTGAATCTCGGGCTCCTTAAAACTAAAACTTCGAGTGTTTCTTCTTCCAAACTCCATAATACATGAGATGTTTGCAAAAATCATTCTTAAGTTCCTTGAAAAACCATTTTTTTACAAAAAATGTCGATGGATGCATGGATGAATGATAATGCAACAATTACACACAAGTTCACAAACATGGGGTTCAAAGGTTCAACGTTCGTGCATGGAGTCAAAGGGTAGCCCACCCCAAGGTATGTACTAATGGTTTGATCACACCTGCAAGACAAGGTTCTAATAGTTCCCAGAGTCTACGTTCCTCCTTCGGATATTACCAACGTCTTGATTACTCAATAATTAGCAGTATTCTCAAGAGAAACTCATCCGAGCGTAGCATCGCGTAACAATTACTTCCGGATTACTCCGTTATAATTTCCGCGCTACACCTAAAAGGCCAAGTTGGGTTAGGGTTCTACGGTCCTCAATTTCTCTGGCTCCCAGTTCGAAAATAATAATGTCTTCCCGATTACTCGGTAAACAAATATTACGTTCAAAAGGGCCTTCCATTGAGTGGGGGATTTCATGCCTCCTTCTTCGGGATTACTCCCTCAAAGTTAACATGACTATACCGCCCGTCCTATTCTTAAGTGTAACCTTAATCCGGGTATAGGATTCGTCCTTTGCAAAAAAAAACCAAACAACCCCAACACAAACATATAATCAAAAAAATCAAATAATAATAAAACAGATAAAAAAAACTAGGCTTAACCCACTTAGGGATGGACCAGCAAGAGGTCAATCTTTCCCCAGCAGAGTCGCCAATTCTGTAGCGATAAAAATGTAGCGGGGTAAATCGGAGATCGAACTATTAATTAATTCGTCTCACAAAAGCAAGAGTCGCCATCGCGCTTTATTATTTCCAAGGGAAAAGGGAAAAGAGCGAAATAAAACCCTAAAATATGCAATGTAAAATAATACTTTTAAAGTAATGAAAATACAAGGCATTTTTGAAAAGAGGTCTAAGGTTCGGGGGTTGGTTATACAATGGGAAGGTATTAGCACCCAATGTATCTATAGTATTCTATAGGAACCTTTTGAAATATCTGTTTTATTAAAATGTTTGTTTGATTAAAAATAAATTGTTTTGGCCAAAAAATGGGTATGGACAAGTTTTTGAAGATACGACGACCTAATGTCGAAGTTTTGACTTAAAAGGTGTGAGTTTTGAAAAATTGAATATTTGGGAAAATTATCTTAAGTTTTTAATGAAATGAGGGTATTCGCACGATGTTTTTTTTTATGACATGAAGTCGACAAAAATTAAACAATTCCCTTGGATTTTGCAAGCAACATGAAAATTAAAACTAAAAGTATAAACACTCCAAGATTTTAAAAGAAAACCAAAAGAGAAGCCATGGAATTAAATCGAAATTTATCACAAACTCAACCAACATGTATCATGGGAGGAACATCATAAGAGGGGATAAATTCAAAAAAAGATACCTTACAAACTTATCAATAAAAGACTAGTTAAAAAAAACTAACAAAATTAACTAAAAGGCTGACCAAATGAAATATCAAGATTATAAAACTAAAACAATTAATTGAAAACGAAATAAAGGTCGAGCATGGGACATAAATCGAAATCGAACAAAGCTCCCTTCGAACTCTCTTTTTTTTCTCTTCGAACTCCCTCTTTCGAACTCTCTCTTTTCTCTCTTCGAACTCCCTCTTTCGAACTCTGCTTTTCTCTCTTCGAACTCCCTCTTTCGAACTCTGCTTTTCTCTCTTCGAACTCCCTCTTTCGAATTCTGCTTTTCTCTCTTCGAACTCTCTCTTTTGAATTCTGCTTTTCTCTCTTTGAACTCTCTCTTTCGAATTCTGCTTTAAAACGAAATCAAACAGTACCAACAACGAATCCTGCTCCATCAATTCGAACTCTTCTCACTCTCTAAATCGAAATCGAACAACTCTGCTCCCTAAATCAAAAACGAACAACAACACTGCTTCTGGTTTCGAACTCCTTATTAAATCAAAATGAACAACACCACTTCTACTAGTTTCGAACTCTTCCTAAGTCAAAACGAACAACACTACTGCTACTGGCTTCGAACTCTTCCTAAGTCAGAACGAACAACAATACTGCCTCTGGTTTCGAACTCTTCCTAAGTCATAACGAACAACAATACTGCCTCTGGTTTCGAATTCCCTCTATTCTAAATTGAAATCGAACACTCTGCTCCCCTAAATCGAAATCGAACACTCTGGTTTTTCTCATGCAGTTAAACAATAAATCAACAAGGTGACAAATATTCATGGCAAGCGAAACAAAAATAACAATCTCAAGGGGTTCTGATTTATCGAAACATCAACAATAAAACATGCAGCAACAACATCTAGTTCACAGCATACATCATTATGACAAGCATGGCAACAGATTTTTTTTGAGGAAAAAAGTAGGGAGACTTACAAGATCAGAGCAAGTCTGATGGTTTCAATTTTTGACAATGAAATAATAGAGAAATCCAGAGATGAGGTAATATGCTTTTTAATTCCTCCTGCTCTTCTGAAAATCTGTTTGTGCCTGGTTCGAAATGGTGCAGGTTGGAGGAGCTTCTGTTTACAGTTTGTGGTTGTGTATGTTCGAAATAGGTTTTGCAAGTGTGAGGAGGTTTCGATGCAGATTTGTGCTTCTGCAAGTTCGAAACAGCTTTGAGTTATACAGGCTTGTGCTTGCAGTTCGAAATAGGCTTTGAGGTTTGCTTCTGCAAGTTTGTGTTTGCTCTCTTTGTGAACTATATCTTTTTTTTTGCTCTCTCTATCGAGAACAAACAACAATACTGCAAGTTTTTTTGTGTTTTTTCTCTTTTCGTTCCTCCTCTATGAACTATCTTTTTCGTTCCCTACTGCCTGTTTATATAGTGAAACAAGGATGGGGTTTTTGGGAGGGAATTTTGGTGAATTCGAACAAAGGTGATAATCTGTTTTTGACGCTTTTCTGATGCAGTTTTGGTGTGTGCCATTTGAGGCAATTCCTGGACTGATGTGCACAGGTTTATGGACTGGAGTTTAACAGTTTTTTGGTTGGTGGTGGAGGCAGCAGAGATAGGACCGTTAGTGGGCAGCAGTAACATGCAGCTTTGGACAGATTAGCAGCAAAGGACAAACTCATATGGACATATTTATAATAATCATAATATTAATAATAAACAACAATGACAATAATAATAGAATAATCGTTAGTGAAATAAAAAGGATATTAAAATTTTTGGTTTTTTTTTTCAAATAAAGTGATGCAAAATATATAAATTATATGTAACTAAGATTTTTCTGATAATTTTAAATTAACATAAAGAACTTGCAAAAAAATAAAAATAAAAGAATGTGAAATTACTATTTTTTGAGTTTTTTTTACTAAATTAAATCTAAAAGACTATAATTTTAACTTAAATGATACAAGAACAAAAAACTAAATGAAACTTAAGGAAACTAATTTTTTTTGTATTTTGAATATTTTGAATAAAAATATAAATAAAAATGAAAATAGCATGAACTAAATATTTTTTAGGATTTTCTTTTTTTATGAAAATAAGAATAAAAGAAAGATGATAAAAAACGGGAAAAAAAATCAATATTTAATAAAGTCAGACAAAAAACCAATTAAATTTCACTAAATTCACAACAATTTCTAACGTTCTATTTTTGGTGGATTTTCAAAGCATAATCATCTCTTGACTTGTAAAGAAAAGTTGTAGTTGTTGCAAAGGAGAATCATATGTAAAAGAACCACTAAAAAATTGAAATTTGAAGAAGTTATGAATTTTTGGAATCTAACTCGAGAATTGGCAAAAATAGGTTGAAACGCTTGTGAACGCTTGCTATGTAACAATGCAGATGGGAGGTGGTATCTTAGGTCAAAATTTGGGGTATGACGGGATGGTCCCCACGATATGATTATCCATGGCATTATGTTTAACTACGAGGATGATGTTCAAGGGTATCGTCAGAGGTTTATACGAGCTTGGGGCATGGTAAACAGATTTGATACCAAGACCTTGGGGCCTAAGACTTCCATCCATATGGAACCTTATCTCAAATGGGTACGAGCTTGTGCTCAGAACCTCATAATGCCGTATATAGCCATCTTACTAGTGGTTGCGGAGCCCATCATTGAAGGAGATGTTCCTTATACAGTTCTCCATCCTGACATGCCCACTGATCTTGAAGAGCTGCAGAGATCCTGGATTCAGTTGAAGAAAGAACGGGATACCTTTAGAGATCATTTCTATGTCAATGAGAAGAAAGTGTTGGAGCTTACAAAGCAACTTCACGAAGAAAAAAGTCTTAATGTCTATCTCGGCACGAAGAGGAAGCGCCCATGGGAAACCTGATTTCTTGGATTTTAGAATTTTCAATTGTAAGCCTAAAAGGAAATTGTATTTTGAATTCTACTAATAAAATCTTTGTTTCATTTTGGTTCATAAATTTAAATTTCCCGAAGTCCTTGAAAACATTGCATACTGTTGTACCCCAAAATTTGCCCTCTCATTCTTCAAGGCCTTTCTCACAAGGATTCTCAAGGTTCAAGCTTGCACAAGTGCATTGGAATTTTCCAGTACCAAAATTAAAAGGAAACTGTCAAAAATGGAGAAAACAGATAAAAATAACATTTTGACAAATTTGGAGGAAAACAGGTCTCCTTCGATTCAGCACCCTTCGATTGACTCTTGGCCTCCTTCGATTGCAACTTGGATTACATCCTTAGTTTTGAGCAAGAGCCTCCTTCGAATGCAACTTGGATATGTCCTTCATGTTGAACTTAAAGCCTCCTTCGAGTGCAAGTTTAGAAACACCCTTCGATTCAGAAGCCAGGAACTTCCCTCACACTAAAAGGCAATGACTCCCTTTATGTTTGTTTCGACCCAAGCTTCAATTGGGCAATATGCTTCCTTTGAGCATGAGCTTTCGATTTGGCAATATGTTTTCTTCGATACAAGCTTCGACTAGGCATTAGCTTGTTTCGACCATAAGGCTTCGACAAAACATTGACTACGCTTGTACTAGTTTCGACTGGACAACATTTCTCTTTAGTGTGTTGCATTTCCATCCTTGACAAACTTCAGCACATGGTTGATGGCCCCTTCAAATGATGCACAAAGGTGATTTGTTCGAAGGACACTTGTTGGAGGAAAGTCGAACAATATGTTTGGAAGAAGAATCTGGTTGAAGGAGGGTCAAAATGAAAGGATGAAATATTCAAAGATGCTTGATGCCAAGTTTAGGCATGGTACACTGGCCAAAACTGCTGCACAGCAGTCCTGAAATACTGCCCCATTCTTGCACCAAAATGGCAATAAAGCACTGTCCCTCGAAGGCTACAAAGAGCAGTTTACTCAAATTGTTCAAATTATTTTGTTTTCCCTCCAAAAACTTAAGCCAACTTTGCCTATAAATAAGAGGCTCCAACACATGTTTAAGGGAGGATCTTTGGACCAGAGGAACGAATCCCTCAAATTTTCTCAAACACAACAAAACTCTCGAGTTCATCAACACTTGAGAAATCAAAAAAACCCAGAATCCCAAACACTCACCTCTTTCGATTCTGAAGAACATCCCACACATAGAAGTTTGTTCAAACTCAAAGACAACCTTCTGTGACAACTCTTTGAACCAAAAGCAAACCCCCTGTGACTACTCTTCGAATTCCAGAAACGTCCAGGTAGCAGTTCAAGTTCGAATCCCACATCCATTCAAGTCATGAAGCAAGGTAAGTTATTCTTACCTTTGAACTTTTCGTTTCATGGCATAACATGTAAATAATCTTTACGTTCGTTTGAAACATGTACATATCACTGTTCCTTTTGATTCCACCCTTTTAACATATTTTTCATAGCTATCCCTTTCGTTTTGCTTTCTGTTTACCTAAACTTGCTTTAACTATTAAACTGTTTACAAGACAAATATTAGCATGGCCTCAGGCCATGTTGCCATTTAATGCTTGAAATGAAAGAAACAGGAAACAGGAAATAGGAAACGAAGCTTCTGGCTTCTATCCTCTTTCTCCAGGTCGAACGAAAGATACAAACAAGAGGAAAACCATACACTGACTTCCAGGCTCAGTCGAAAGGCATTCCCTTACTGCTTTCAACCTCCAGTCGAAGAAGGCAACAAGGCAGAACCAGAAGGCTTCGCCATACACTGACTTCCAGGCCCCAGTCGAAGGATACAACTTGCTGTTGCCTTTGCCCAATCGAAGGATAGGACCTCGCCCCTGCCAAGGCCCAATCGAAAGACGTGACTTTGTTGTTGCCAGCCCCAATCGAAGGAGGCCAACAGAATTCAAATCGAAGGCTGCTTCCCCCCAATCGAAAGACACTCATTTTTCTTACTTTTATCTTATTTTTTTCCTTCATACTTTCTATGCACTTCAATATGGTTGTAATAGTGTAGGATTTATTTCTTGCACTTTTTATTACTTTTGTACAAATGCTAGTAACTAGGTGTGTATGGCAAGATAAAACCAACAAGTAGACAACCTAAAAATCAAAGACAAATGCATGCAATAAAACACACTTTGCACATATGCACTCTTAGGGTACACCTCACTTGGTTGCCTCGAATATGGTCATTGAGTATAGGATGTTTTAGAGTTCGCCCTCTTTTCCCAAGATCATAGTTGCCTCGAAACGGTTGCCTCGGAAAAATGATTTAGGACATTAGGGTTACCGCTAAGGCATCCTAACATTGCTTTAGTGACCACATGTCCCTTAATCGAGTTGACCCGAAAACTCCAATGACGATGCTACTTACTCCTCAATAGTAGGATAGCACTGTCTAAAGGACATTTGCACAGTTTAATTCCTTTTTGAGTAGGTAGATGTTCTTAAGTACTTGCTCCTTTTTAAAACAAAACAAAACTTTTCACACTTACACTCTCTTCAAAACAAAAACCCTTTTCAAACCCACAAACACAAAGAAAAGCAAACTTTTGAAAACACAATGAGCAAGTACCTAAGAGCCCGTGGATAACCACTGATAGAAAGGGTGCTAACACCTTCCCTTTCTATAATCTACCTCCCGAACCCGAGAAACATCTCGAAAAGGAATTTTTCTGTGCTTTTGTCCTTTCCTTGTTGGATAAAATAAAAGACGGTGGCGACTCTTGCTTACCGCGACATTTTGCAAAAACAAACGCAAACGCGAACCAGCATTCCAAAACAGTCAGTTCTCATTCCCACCGATCACAGAATTGGCGACTCTGCTGGGGAATCCTATATAAGTGAGGTGTACCCTAGGATTAGATCACTTGTGTTTTCAATTGTATGCTTTGTATGCTTTAAATTTTGTGGGCTTGTATCGGAGTTCTATAGATCCTAACCCGGATCTGGGAATACCCTTTAGGTAAGTAGCAATAAACTGTGAGGGATCTGTCCGGCATAGACCGACACGGATGAAGCAGTAGCTACGTTGGTGTGACACCTTGGTCTGTACCGATATCCCTTGTGTTGGAACGAGGAGAATATGGGTCTTCTAAGGAGTCATTAAGCACCAACTGACCTTAGAACCTTAAATTGACCAACTTGCCCATAGAACAGTAGCAGTATGCTACACTCATTGAGACTAAACTCTCGCGATGATTCCGGCCGCAAGAAAAGGTTGCTAAACTGGAATTATGACCGATTGAGGGTAGTCAGTGATATTGAGATCCTCTAGAACCCGGTTACTATTTTTAGGACAGGTCTTAACCAACTGAACTGAAAGAGGGTAGTACCTAAGCTCCATGCCAGCCTGAAATCTAAGGGCTCTCTTGTGTGACTTGTGTGCCTTTACCATGTTTGCCTTTTGTGGATACTTGTGGTGTGCCTTTACCATGACATCATAACATCATACCATAGCATTTTCAATAACCATTTCAAGGATCTCTAGGGTCTTTGATGCAGGGTCACGTTGAACCAGACGTCTACCAAAGGGCAAGAGGATTCATTTTCCTCTAAACAAACGTCATCAAAGATCAAGTGCAACAACTTGAATCAGGGGCTATGACCCACTTGACATGGTGAGCTTGATTCTCGTGGAAAGACATCCACCGATACAAAGTTCTCCAATCAAGGATGTTCAATTTCTAACATTTTCTTGTGTTTACCCTGAGAGATTCTTGAAAACATGCATCCACATATTATGCATTGCATCATAACAGGTTTTCCTTTTCAGGTTTCCTTATTATCCTACTGTTTATTTCAGTAGAGATGGCTCTAGAGAGGACTGTCCAAGATCTTCGGGCTCAAAACGCCCAACTTCAAGAAATGTTCTTGAACCTATCCCAGGGGAAAGAAGAAGTGAAAGCCCTCCTCACAAGGGGAATGGTCCTAGGAAATTCAGGCAGTGTCAGGAATGATCAGTTGGAAGAACTTCAGATTAAGCTGGAAACAATGAAGATCCAGATGATGGGACAGCTGGTGGGCCAGATGGCTCTCATTCAAGACCTGGCTCAAAGACAAGAAGGGCTCAGGGTTCTCGTCAACAAACTGCTTAGAGATAACCAAATGGGGAAAACATCTAGAATTGGGGATCAAGTCATCATTCAGCCTCCCATGATACAAGAAGCCGGTTTAAGGGAGAGAAGACCTTCTCACTTTGCTTCCACGTCACGAGCCCAACAACGACTTCGTCAACATCAACCGGAAAATCAGCAAAGGCAAAGCGAGCCCAAAAGACAGTTTACCAACATCAACATACCATTGTCCCAAGCTTTGTAACACATGCTGAGGATGAATCTGATTACACCAATAAAACCTCATCCAAATCCCAAAACTTTTTCTCCCAGCTACAATCCAGATGCCAGGTGTGCCTATCATTCTGATAGTCCTGGACATGATACAAACGATTGTTGGGCGTTGAAGTACAAGATTCAAAACCTGATTGACGAAGGAATGCTGGAGTTCACACAAGATGGCCAGACTGAATTCTTCTGCCAAAGGCTCACCACCTAAAGTGACAAGTTCAGATAAATAGGCTTCTGTTCATTTTGAATTTTCAAGTTGTGATTTCTCTTTTGTTATTCAAACAATTATCTATTAATGTCAAACTCTGTTTCATTAATGCATTGCATATGTTTGTCTTGAATTCATCCTTTCATTTTCATTACATTTAAAATATGCTTTTTACTCTCTTTATGACATTCAACTCTTGCTAAAAGTTACAAGCCTTTAGAGGGAGGATGACAAAACAATGCCATAATCTCATACAGTATGCTTTTGGACAGACCTTGCTGACGATGTACAGGCGTTTCTTTCAAATCCTAAACACTGGAGTTATAAGGAAGATAATCCCTAGTCAACCCCTTCGAGCCAAAGAAGTAGGAGTTTTCTGTTTTAAACACAAATTGAAACCTTTAATTTAAACCTGGGGCAGGGTAGTCTCTCAGTTAATTCAAAAGATGCACATTTAAGTCGCAAACTCTCAGTTCATAATACAACAAACGACATCAAAAGCATTCCTCTGGAATCAAAAGACAGTGGTGGTTCTTTATCTCATAGGCAGTCAATCTCTCAAAATAGAAAAGCCCACTGAGCCAAAACCTATAAAGGAGGCTTAAGAAAGCTGGGGCATCCCGCTGACTGTAATCTCGAAAACAGGAACAGTCAGGCAAAAGTTATGGATAACAAATCAAAAGAACGAGGTCGCTACAAATCCTCAACAACATGAAAAATGTTGCAAAAATGATTGCCTTCCAACAAATTCAACTTGTGTGAACCATCACCAAAAACGTCGTTCCAGACTCATTTGGAGTTCAAATGCACAATTAACAGAGTTTAGGATTGAAGAACATCACGAAGAGCGGGTGGGTACAAATATACTTTGAGCCTTTATCCTTTGTTTCTTAAACCGTGAACCAAGCCACGTTATAACCCTTCAAAAGTACTAATTGAAGCATGGGTTAGTTCGAAAGCATACTGTTACAAAAGGTATCCTGACTCCTGTAAGGCTTTGCCCTAAATCTTGTGTTGAATTTGTCTTATAAAAAGTTTTCTGCTAAAAAACGCATTTTTTCAAAACTTCGAGACAAGCATAAACTTTGCATCACTTGAATATCACTGTTTGCATTTGGCTATTTGTTTGACAGCGGAGAAATTCACACAACGAGTATCTGATGAACGAAAGCCCTCTTAGTGAACAAAATCACTTCAAAAAGGATGACACTTCCATTGACAAATCTCCTATCAACAAGGGGGCATGACATGTCACTATCCAGCACACCTGGGGCAGTCCAGTCAAGATTCCAAGAAATCTCTTAAGAATTGCAGAGTAACCAGGGGCAGGCCTCCATCTCCGTCACTTGGGGCATTAAACGTCAAATCTCAATGAAGGGTTACGTACAATTAAACATTTTCTGGCAATGTCACAAACACTTGCTACTAGGGGCAATGACAAATCTCCCCAAAATCCTTCTCATAGGTTGATTCCCCAGCAAGAGTATAATCTCTGACCCCCTTTCCCCAGCTGAATCAACCTCAAGAATCCTCGAGGACTTCCCCCAACGAAGATGTCACCTCTCTAGCGGACTGACGACAGGGTTTATTTCCCCAACAACACCAGGATTCCCCAGCTTGAGTTTTCCTCTCCGACTACTACAAATCAAAGGACCACAAATCCTCTTCCCCAGTAGACTACTCTACAATCCCCAGCAAGTTACTGCGAAACTTGGACCCGACCAGATATCAGTTCAACTTCGACTCCCCAGTAGAGCAACGGACGACTAAGACTCCTAAACTCTTTTCCCAAGCAGAAATAAACATACTCCCCACAGAGTTTTCAACTTCCCCCAGCAGAGTTCTCCTCATACAACAAAACAGGAATCCATTGGAAATATTCTAAGCAAAGTTTGAAGACACACATACTCTTCAACAGCAGTCCAGGATTTAATGACTCCCCAACTTTTGTCAAGGATTTATTTTCCCAGACAAAAATACATTCATTAACATTTCACATTTCATACATCCTATTTACATACATGATAAGTGCATACAACACAATCTCATTTACTTTTGAGAACATCATGACATTATGCATTTGATACATCATGACATTGCATACAGCTAACGTTTTACCTTTTCAGGAAAAGGTCAATCAACAGATGGCTACCATCAACCTTTTCAAGTTCCAGATTAATACCTGTAGCAGGCCAGGAAAACTATTTGTGGACGATTGATTGTAGATTAATACCTGTAACAAGCCAGGAAAACCATCTACATGAAGAGATTGAAGATTAACACCTGTAACAAACCAGGAAACTATCTTTCTTTCTCAGGTCAGAGATTAATACCTGAAACCAGACAGGACAACTATCTCATCGGCCAACCTTTTCAAGTTTCGGATTAATACCTGTAGCAAGCCAGGAAAACTATTTGTGGACGACTGATTGTAGATTAATACCTGTAACAAGCCAGGAAAACTATCTACATGAAGAGATTGAAGATTAACACCTGTAACAAGCCAGGAAACTATCTTTCTTTCTCAGGTCAGAGATTAATACCTGAAACCAGACAGGACAACTATCTCATCGGCCAACCTTTTCAAGTTCCGGATTAATACCTGTAACGAGCCAGGAAAACTATCTATGGACGACTAATACCTGTAACAAGCCAGGAAAACTATCTACATGAAGAGATTGGAGATTAACACCTGTAACAAACCAGGAAACTATCTTTCTTTCTCAGGTCAGAGATTAATACCTGAAACCAGACAGGACAACTATCTCATCAGCCAACCTTTTCAAGTTCCGGATTAATACCTGTAGCAAGCCAGGAAAACTATATGTGGACGACTGATTGTAGATTAATACCTGTAACAAGCCAGGAAAACTATCTACATGAAGAGATTGAAGATTAACACCTGTAACAAGCCAGGAAACTATCTTTCTTTCTCAGGTCAGAGATTAATACCTGAAACCAGACAGGACAACTATCTCATCGGCCAACCTTTTCAAGTTCCGGATTAATACCTGTAGCAAGCCAGGAAAACTATTTGTGGACGACTGATTGTAGATTAATACCTGTAACAAGCCAGGAATACTATCTACATGAAGAGATTGAAGATTAACACCTGTAACAAGCCAGGAAACCATCTTTCTTTCTCAGGTCAGAGATTAATACCTGAAACCAGACAGGACAACTATCTCATCGGTCAACCTTTTCAAGTTCCGGATTAATACTTGTAACAAGCCAGGAAAACTATCTGTGGACGACTAATACCTGTAACAAGCCAGGAAAACTATCTACATGAAGAGATTGAAGATTAACACCTGTAACAAGCAAGGAAACTATCTTTCTTTCTCAGGTCAGAGATTAATACCTGAAACCAGACAGGACAACTATCTCATCGGCCAACCTTTTCAAGTTCCAGATTAATACCTGTAGCAAGCCAGGAAAACTATCTGTGGGCGACTGATTATAGATTAATACCTGTAACAAGCCAGGAAAACTATATACATGAAGAGATTGAATATTAACACCTGTAACAAGCCAGGAAAACTATCCTTCTTTCTCAAGTCAGAGATTAATACTTGTAACAAACCAGGAAACTATCTTTCTTTCTCAGGTCAGAGATTAATACCTGAAACCAGACAGGACAACTATCTCATCAGCCAACCTTTTCAAGTTCCGGATTAATACCTGTAGCAAGCCAGGAAAACTATTTGTGGACGACGGATTATATATTAATACCTGTAACAAGCCAGGAAAACTATCTACATGAAGAGATTGAATATTAAAACCTGTAACAAGCCATGAAAATTATCTTTCTTTCTCAAGTCAGAGATTAATACCTGTAACAAGCCAGGAAACTATCTTTCTTTCTCAGGTCAGAGATTAATACCTGAAACCAGACAGGACAACTATCTCATCGGCCAACCTTTTCAAGTTCCGGATTAATACCTATAACAAGCCAGGAAAACTATCTTTCTTTCTCAGGTCAGAGATTAATACCTGAAACAAGACAGGACAACTATCTACTCGACCAGCTCAAACAACCCAACTTTCCAATATAGTTTAGAGGCGCTCCAGACACGGACGCCATGCTGGCAATCATCCAGTTCCAGCTTATAGATATAGTCTAGCATTGACCTCTGGATGGCATCTTTAAGCCCATCTCCACAACTATCCATCATCTCTCCAAATGGAATCTGTAAGCCCATTCCTGACATCACAATGCTGATACTACACCATGCGAGTGAAAATTTTTGGGCACTCTAGTGTTCAATTATCTTCCACCTTCGGATCACGAAAGGCTCGAAAGCCAATCTATATCCTCAGGTTTAAGAAAATTGAACAGGGGCAACTGTTGTACCCCAAAATTTGCCCTCTCATTCTTCAAGGCCTTTCTCACAAGGATTCTCAAGGTTCAAGCTTGCACAAGTGCATTGGAATTTTCCAGTACCAAAATTAAAAGGAAACTGTCAAAAATGGAGAAAACAGATAAAAATAACATTTTGACAAATTTGGAGGAAAACAGGTCTCCTTCGATTCAGCACCCTTCGATTGACTCTTGGCCTCCTTCGATTGCAACTTGGATTACATCCTTCGTTTTGAGCAAGAGCCTCCTTCGAATGCAACTTGGATATGTCCTTCATGTTGAACTTAAAGCCTCCTTCGAGTGCAAGTTTAGAAACACCCTTTGATTCAGAAGCCAGGAACTTCCCTCACACTAAAAGGCAATGACTCCCTTTATGTTTGTTTCGACCCAAGCTTCGATTGGGCAATATGCTTCCTTCGAGCATGAGCTTTCGATTTGGCAATGTGTTTTCTTCGATACAAGCTTCGACTGGGCATTAGCTTGTTTCGACCATAAGGCTTCGACAAAACATTGACTACGCTTGTACTAGTTTCAATTGGACAACATTTCTCTTTAGTGTGTTGCATTTCCATCCTTGACAAATTTTAGCACATGGTTGATGGCCCCTTCAAATGATGCACAAAGGTGATTTGTTCGAAGGACACTTGTTGGAGGAAAGTCGAACAATATGTTTGGAAGAAGAATCTGGTTGAAGGAGGGTCAAAATGAAAGGATGAAATATTCAAAGATGCTTGCTGCCAAGTTCAGGCATGGTACACTCGCCAAAACTGCTGCACAGCAGTCCTAAAATACTGCCCCATTCTTGCACCAAAATGGCAATAAAGCACTGTCCCTCGAAGGCTACAAAGAGCAGTTTACTCAAATTGTTCAAATTATTTTGTTTTCCCTCCAAAAACTTCAGCCAACTTTGCCTATAAATAAGAGGCTCCAACACATGTTTAAGGGAGGATCTTTGGACCAGAGGAACGAATCCCCCAAATTTTCTCAAACACAACAAAACTCTCAAGTTCATCAACACTTGAGAAATAAAAAAAACCTAGAATCCCAAACACTCACCTCTTTCGATTCTGAAGAACATCCCACACATAGAAGTTTGTTCAAACTCGAAGACAACCTTGTGTTAAAACTCTTTGAACCAAAAGCAAACCCCCTGTGACTACTCTTCGAATTCCAGAAACGTCCAGGTAGCAGTTCAAGTTCGAATCCCACATCCATTCAAGTCCTGAAGAAAGGTAAGTTATTCTTACCTTTGAACTTTTCATTTCATGGCATAACATGTAAATAATCTTTACGTTCGTTTGAAACATGTACATACCACTGTTCCTTTCGATTCCACCCTTTTAACATATTTTTCATAGCTATCCCTTTCGTTTTGCTTTCTGTTTACCTAAACTTGCTTTAACTATTAAACTGTTTACAAGACAAATATTAGCATGGCCTCAGGCCATGTTGCCATTTAATGCTTGAAATGAAAGAAACAGGAAACAGGAAATAGGAAACGAAGCTTCTGGCTTCTATCCTCTTTCTCCAGGTCGAACGAAAGATACAAACAAGAGGAAAATCATACACTGACTTCCAGGCTCAGTTGAAAGGCATTCCCTCACTGCTTTCAACCTCCAGTCGAAGAAGGCAACAAGGCAGAACCAGAAGGCTTCACCATACACTGACTTCCAGGCCCCAGTCGAAGGATACAACTTGCTGCTGCCTTTGCCCAATCGAAGGACAGGACCTCGCCCCTGCCAAGGCCCAATTGAAAGACGTGACTTTGCTGTTGCCAGCCCCAATCGAAGGAGGCCAACAGAATGCAAATCGAAGGCTGCTTCCCCCCAATCGAAAGACACTCATTTTTCTTACTTTTATCTTATTTTTTTCCTTCATACTTTCTATGCACTTCAATATGGTTGTAATAGTGTAGGATTTATTTCTTGCACTTTTTATTACTTTTGTACAAATGCTAGTAACTAGGTGTGTATGGCAAGATAAAACCAACAAGTAGACAACCCAAAAATCAAAGACAAATGCATGCAATAAAACACACTTTGCACATATGCACTCTTAGGGTACACCTCACTTGGTTGCCTCAAATATGGTCATTGAGTATAGGAAGTTTTAGAGGTCGCCCTCTTGTCCCAAGGTCATAGTTGCCTCGAAACGGTTGCCTCAGAAAAATGATCTAGGACATTAGGGTTACCGCTAAGGCATCCTAACATTGCTTTAGTGACCACATGTCCCTTAATCGAATTGACCCGAAAACTCCAACGACGATGCTACTTACTCCTCAATAGTGGAATAGCACTGTCTAAAGGACATTTGCACAATTTAATTCCTTTTTGAGTAGGTAGATGTTCTTAAGTACTTGCTCCTTTTTAAAACAAAACAAAACTTTCCACACTTACACTCTCTTCAAAACAAAAACCCTTTTCAAACCCACAAACACAAAGAAAAGCAAACTTTTGAAAACACAATGAGCAAGTACCCAAGAGCCCGTGGATAACCACAGATAGAAAGGGTGCTAACACCTTCCCTTTCTATAATCTACCTCCCGAACCCGAGAAACATCTCGAAAAGGAATTTTTCTGTGCTTTTGTCCTTTCATTGTTGGATAAAATAAAAGACGGTGGCGACTCTTGCTTACCGCGACATTTTGCGAAAACAAACGCAAACGCGAACCAGCATTCCAAAATAGTCAGTTCTCATTCCCACCGATCACACATACATATATCATACATATCATTGCATAAATAGGTTTCAAGACAGGCTTTTTATCTTCTGCGTTGTTTATTTCAACAATGGCTCTTGAATAAACAGTTAGGGAGCTTCAGGCACAGAATGCCCAATTCCAAGAAATGTTCCTGAATATGGCTAAGGGACAAGAATATTTGAAAGCTCTGATTCTCAAAGACAAGAAGAAGAAAAAGAGGCCAATGGGTGTTCTGAATATGGGAAGAAGGTTCAAAGGACAAGTGAGGCAAGTTTTAGAGCTCGCAACTCCGTCAAGAGAGAGAGACAATCAGGAAGGAGAGACAAGAAAAGAAGACCACAGTCCAAGGGAGTTTGAAGAGGATAAAGCTGATTACACTGAGGAACAATACCCTCCGGCTGATGATAAGTACAAACAGTTGGAGGACCTACTTAACACTATGGAAGTTCATAGGGTACCTGGCCTGGACTTCGAAGATCTAGGGTTGGTTTCTAGAGTGGTTATCCCACAAAAGTTCAAAGTTCCCGCATTTGCTAAATATGATGGGGTCTTATGTCTAAAGCTGCATCTCAGATCTTATGTCCGGAAGATCCAGCCGCACACTGCTGACAGGAATTTATGGGTGCATTTCTTTTAACAAAGTCTATCGGGGACTCAATTAGAGTGGTTCTATCAGTTGGAAGGAACCGACATTCATACCTGGGAAGACTTGGTTGTTGCTTTCTACAGGCAGTACCAATACAATGCAGACCTCGCTCCAACCCGTACTCAACTTCAAAGCATGTTTATGGGTTCTAGCGAGGGCTTCAAGGATTATGCCCAAAATAGAGAGATCTTGCAGGAAGAGTCCAGCCTCCTCTGTCTGATCGGGAGCTAGTGGACATGTTCTTGGGAACGTTATTCGGGCCATTCTTTAACCATCTAATTGGAAGCTCTTCAGCTGGGTTTACCGAGTTGATCTTGACAGGACAAAGAGTGGAAGCTGGTATTAAAAGTGGTAAAATCCAGAGAGATGCATCCTCTAGTGCTGCAAAGAAACCATTCACAGGAAAGAAGGAGGTCAGTTCTACTTACAGCCAGAGAAGTCAGGGAAGAACTAAACACCGTTCGACGGTAGGGGCTGTTATGATTTCCAATCCTGCATCAAACCAGCAACAGAACAATCAGTCTAGAACAGATAAGCCAAGGAGACAGTTTACCCGGATCAACATGACCCTATCCCAGGTTTTACCATACCTGATGAAGTCAAATTTGGTGACCCTAAAGGAGGCTCCGAAGAATCCTAATACTACCTCTCCTCTTTACAACCCAAATGCTCGATGTGCCTACCATTCTGAGACACCGGGGCATGATACAAACGATTACTGGGCTTTGAAGAATAAGTTGCAAGACCTTATTAATGAAAAGGAGGTTGAATTTGACCCCCTGGGACTCCCAACATCATAGTTTCACCTATGCCTAAGCATGTCCCGGGAGTCAGTGCTATTGATGTTATCTCCGCCACAGAAGATGCTGACAATGACTGCGATCTAGACAAGTGGATTTTCCCAACCATCAGCGGTGGACTCAGCAATTGGGAGGCTAAACACTTTGTTCCCATTACTTTTATTCAAGAGTAATTTGTCTTTTTGTTTTAAGGAAATGTAATATTTGAACAATTGAAACATTACAGCCTTGTGTCTTATCCGAGGCACGGTGGTCTATTTGTGAGGGTCATTACTTAATTTTCATATGTCATCAATAAAACATTGGACGTTTCACATACAAATTTTACGCTCTTAGTTTTTCTTTTCTGCCTCTTTACTTTATCCAAAATATACAGCTATGCTCTTACACACACTCACATATCAAACTGCAGATCCACATCCACTCTGGATTCCATTGATAACGGTTCTGCTATTGCTCATTATGACTTTGAAAATCCGATCTACCAAGCCAAGGACGAAAGTGAGGAAGATTGTGAGGTACCAGGAGAATTTGCCATACTGTTACAACAGGAAGAAATGGAAATACAACCTCATGAGGAGCCAGCTGAGACAGTGAACTTGGATACTGAAGAGGACAGAAAAGAAGTCAAGATAGGTGCTAACTTGGAGTCCAGTGTCAAACAGCGTTTAGTTCAAATGTTGCATGATTATATTGAAATCTTCGCCTGGTCATATGAAGACATGCTGAGACTTGACACTGATATTGTGGTTCATCGCCTACCTACAAAAGAGGACTTCCCTCCAGTGAAATAGAAGGTTTTTTGTATGCGGCCGGATATGTCAGAAAAGATCAAGGCTGACGTCATGAAACAATTCAATGTCGGTTTCTTAGCTGTCACGTCTTATCCACAATGGGTCGCCAATGTTGTTCCAGTACCTAAGAATGACGGTAAGGTACGTATGTGTGTGGATTACAGAGACCTGAACAGGGCAAGCCCCAAGGATGACTTTCCGCTTCCCCGTATTGATGTTCTAGTTGACAACACCGCACAGCATAAGGTATTTTCCTTCATGGATGGTTTCTCTGGATACAATCAGATCAAAATGGCACCTGGGGACATGGAGAAGACGACCTTTGTCACACATTGGGGCACTTTCTTCTACAAAGTTATGCCATTTGGGTTAAAGAACGTCGGGGAAACCTATCAACGTGCCATGGTAGATTTGTTTCATGATATGATCCATCACGAGATAGAGGTCTACATTGATGATATGATAGTCAGGTCTCAGACTGAAGAGGAGCACCTTGATCATCTATAGAAGCTATTTGACAGGATGAAGAAATATAAACTGAGGCTAAACCCTAATAAGTGCACTTTCGGAGTAAGATCCGATAAGCTCTTAGGTTTCGTTGTCAGCGGAAAAGGCATTGAAGTGGATCATGTAAAGGTCAAACCTATACAAGAAATGTTGACTCCTCGCACTGAGAAGGAAGTTAGGGGATTCTTAGGACGTCTGAACTACATAGCAAGATTAATTTCACATTTGACCGCTACTTGTGAGCCAATCTTCAAATTATTAAAGAAAGATCTAGTGAAGTGGAATGACGATTGCCAGTATGCTTTTGACAAAATCAAGGAATATCTCAAATAGCCTCCAATTTTGATGCCACCAGTTGAAGGAAAACCTCTGATCATGTACTTAATAGTATTAGAGAACTCAATGGGGTGTGTGCTGGGGCAGCATGACGAGTCTGGTCGAAAAGAGCATGCAATATACTACATTAGCATTAACTTTACCGACTGTGAAACAAGATACTCACTGCTCGAAAAAGATTGTTGTGCTTTGGCATGGGCTACTCACCGACTAAGACATTATATGTTGACTCACACTACCTTGTTGATATCTAAAATGGATCATATCAAGTACATCTTTGAGAAGCCCGCTCTCTCCGGAAGAATAGCCAGATGGCAAATGATCCTAACTGAATACGACATTCACAGTATACAACCCAGGAAGCAATTAAGGGAAGTGTACTACCTGATCATTTGGCTCATCAAGTTATGGACGACTACCAATCCATGAATTTTGAGTTCCCAGATGAGAACATCATGTTAGTAACTGATTGTGAAGAGCCTGGACCAGATGAAGGACATGAAAAAGGATCCCAATGGACTATGGTTTTTGACGGAGCTTCCAACGCTCTTGGAAATGGCATCAGCGATCTGATCATATCTCCTGAGGGCTGTCATACTCCTTTCACTTCCAGGCTATGTTTCAACTGTACCAACAACATGGTTGAGTATTGAAACAATCGGCCGAACTGTCATCCGATATAAAATCAATGAAGTCGCCACCGAACGTCTTTTATCCAACCGAAAGGGAAAGGTAAACACCGAGAAAACTTGAAGAGGGAGAAATCACGGTCTTGCGACTGAGAGATCGGGTAAGGGAGTCTGTTATGCGAGGGGAAGGTATTAGCACCCCACACGCCCGTAGTACTCTATGGTATCCACTCTTGTTTGTTCTAATCTAAAGGTATGTTAGGATCTATATTTAGGCTTAAAGCTAAGAAGGGAATGCATGCAAATAAAAAGGAAAAGAAAGTGTGGGGAAAAGAAAGGAATATTTACAAAGATATGCTCGATTAGGCCCCACAAAAGCCTCTTCCTATGTATCCGGGGAAAAGAAAGGAATATTTACAAAGATATGCTCGATTAGGCCCCACAAAAGCCTCTTCCTATGTATCCCTTTCAAGGAATCAGAGCAGCCATAGTTCGGCTCATATATTTTGGTTGGTTTGTGTTTTTTAGTTAAAAATATAAAAGCAACAATCAAGATGGCAAAACATCAAATAGAATGACAGAACATTAACAATTATGATAGAGTAACAAAAAAAGGATGACAAGACATCACATGGTAACACAAACTCAGATAAAATGATAAAATTCCAGCATGATAGCAACGTGTTAGACAAGACGATAAGACATTACACCTAACAATGATATCGAAAATCAAAGTAAGATAACAAACATGTGCGATGGCGAAACATCAGCGACAAACATATGCGATGGTGAGACATTGATAAAGAGATAATAAAATAACATGGCAAGGATGGCAAAACATCAAAAACTCAGATGATAAAACAGCATACCTAACAATGATATCAAAAATCAAAGTAGGATAAAAAAACATGTGTGATGGCGAAACATCGGCGCAGAGATAACAAAATATCATTGCAAGGATGGTGAAACATCAATAAACCAGAGGATAAAACATCGCACCTAACAATGATATTGAGGATCAAAGTAGGATAACAAATATGTGCGATGGCGAAACATTGGCGACAAACATATGCGATGGTGAGACATTGATAAAAAGATAATAAAATAACATGGCGAGGATGGCAAAACATCAAAAACTCAGATGATAAAACATCATACCTAACAATGATATCGAAAATCAAAGTAGGATAACAAACATGTGCGATGGCGAAACATTGGCGCAGAGATAACAAAATATCATGGCAAGGATGGTGAAACATCAATAAACCAGAGGATAAAACATCGCACCTAATAATGATATTGAGGATCAAAGTAGGATAACAAACATGTGCGATGGCGAGACATCGGCGACAAACATATGCAATGGAAAAACATCGGTAAAAGGATAGCAAGATAGCATGGCAAAGATGGTGAAACATCCATAAACCAGATGATAAAACATCAAACCTATCAATGATATTGAGGATCAAAGTAGGATAACAAACATGTGCGATGGCGAGACATCGGCAAAAGATAATAGAATAACATAGCAAAGATGATGAAATATAAATTTGACAGGGTTTAAAATAAAACAGAAAAGGTGCACAAACAATTAAGATTGGTGTGTGTTGTACCCCAAAATTTTCCCTCTCATATTTCCCAAAGTCTTCCCCCTGCATGATTGATCATAAACTCTTGCCTAAGGAAAAGAAAAATTTTTGAGTGGTGCTTTAAGTACATTTCGATTGGCATTATGGACAAGCATTTCGATTGGCATTCTGAAAGACCCTTCGATTGGTATTCTGAAGGAGCCTTTTGATTGGCATTTTGTCAAGCTCTTCGATTGGCATTATGGACAAGTACTTCGATTGGCATTATAACAGTGTCCTTCGATTGGAATTCCAAAAAGGTCCATTCGAAGAAGCATTCAAAGGGTCCATTCGAAGAAGCTTTCGAAAAGCATTCGAAGGAGGCCATCAGCTTATTCGAAGAAGCTTTCGAAAAGCATTCGAAGGAGGCCATCAGCCCATTCAAAGGGGAGCATTCGAAGGAGGCCATCAGCCCATTTGAAAGGGAGCATTCGAAGGCCAGTTACATGTCATTCAAAATTCAAAAAGGGACAAGATCCCATGTGTTTAGCCAACGTTACGAACTCTCATTCATGGCTTTCAAACACATAATTAACGTTACAAATCCTCATTCATAGTTGTCAAACACATAATCAAAGTCATTTAAACCTTTGTCTTCCTGTCCCCTCCACCCTCTCTATATAAAGAAATCACAAATGTTGCAAAAGGACACGAAAAAGATACAGAAAAATAGAGAGCTTGGAGATACGCTGCCAAAAGTCATCAGCACTTCCAAGAGGCCATACCCAATCCTTGCACCAGCCAGAGCTGCCACCCAGCGAACACCTCCACCCTCAGAACTAAAGATCGAAGCACCTCTGTTTGGTAAAAAAGGATCTAATCTCAAAAATCATTTTTAAATTCATTTTGATTGCATATTCATATTATTACTGCTGTTTGTGAATGATTTAATGTGCTACATATAAGCTACAGCGCAGAGATGAGATTGTGCCATTGCTTGGGCACAATCTGAGTTTCTCCTTTGAATCCCAGGATAAAACAAGCCCAGACCCAGATTCAGCAGGTGCGAATAAGAGAGAGATTCGAACCAGGGGGGTAAAATCCCCCCTGGACCTTTAATATTGTGTTTCGTTTCTTGCAGGAAATACATTCTCAGATTCCTGTTCAGAGTTTCGAAGCTCAGCAGTCTAGCTTCGAACTGGACCCAGGATTTCCAGATCAAAGGATGGAATGTCCAGATCAAACACCCTCAGAGTGCAGCCCCTCATGCACCTTCGATCAAGACTCTTCACTGGGTCGAAAGACAGCCTGCACCTCTTTCGACCCAGACCTCCAGAATTATATTTTTTCTTGTTTTGCTGCCTGGCCCATTTGTACTTTGTTTTTGTTTATTTCTTTTAGTTTGTTTTTTTTCTAATCAACATAAAAATCATAAAAATAAATAACTTAGAATTAGGATTTAATTTAGTTAATTATTTCAACTTATTTTCTTCAATTTTAAAATCAGTAGACTTAGGATTTGTTTGAATTCAATCCTCTTCATAAACAAAAAATGCAAAAAATATTAGGTATGTTTTAGAGTTAATTTTAATCAGTATTTTTTTTAATTAATTAAATTTGACTTAATTGAACATTTGGCATTTTCCCAAAAAAATAAAATAAAACAACAAAAGTTCGTATTCTTAGGATTTTTTATATTCACGCACGTTTATTTTATTGTAACTGCTTACTGGGATGTAATAGCTTAAACTAAGACCTTTTACTTTACTGCTTTTATTTCCCCAATTTTTGGGCATGTAAATAATCCCCTTCCCCGAAGCCTTGTAATAGCGTAGGATTTACAATTTCCGCACTTTAAATTCCTGTACATATATTAACTGTTTAGATGTATGCTAACTAGGCTATGCATGACAAGATTAAACTCCTAACTTAAAATCAACAGTAGCTCACCATGACATGCAAAGATAATATAACTGAAAATTGACGCACTTGCACATGCCACTCCTAGGGTACACCTCACTTGGTTGCCTCGAGCGTGGTCATTAAGTATAGGATGTTTTAGAGGTCGTCCTTTTGTCCCAAGATCATAAGTTGCCTCGAAATGGTTGCCTCGATAAAATGATCTAAGACATTAGGATTACCACTAAAGTGTCCTAACGTTGCTTCAGTGACCACA
Organism: Vicia faba; assembly: GCA_948472305.1. Taxonomy (NCBI): domain Eukaryota; kingdom Viridiplantae; phylum Streptophyta; class Magnoliopsida; order Fabales; family Fabaceae; genus Vicia; species Vicia faba. Next base: position 218,880,037 of record OX451735.1, read on the forward strand.
CGTCCCTAAAATCGAATTGAACCGAAAAAACTCCAACGACAGTGTTACCTACTCCTCAATAGTGGGATAGCACTATCTAAAGGACAGTTGCACAGTTTAGTTCCTTTTTGAGTAGGTATATGTTCTTAAGTACTTGCTCTCTTTTAAACAAAACAAAACTTTTCACACTTACACTCTCTTCAAAACAACAAACTCTTTTCAAAACCCACAATCACAAAGAAAAGCAAAAATTTTGAAAACATAGTGAGCAAGTACCTAAGAGCCCGTGGATAACCACGAATAGAAAGGGTGCTAACACCTTCCCTTTCTATAATCTACCTCCCGAACCCGAGAAACAATCTCGAAAAGGAATTTTTCCGTGCTTTTGTCCTTTCCTTGTTGGAAAAAATAAAAGACGGTGGCAACTCTTGCTTACCGCGACACTTTGCAAAAACAAACGCAAACGCGAACCAGCATTAAAAAACAGTCAGTTCTCATTCCCACCGATCACAGAACTGGCGACTCTACTGGGGAATTATAAGTGAGGTGTACCTTAGGATTAGATCACTTGTGTTTTCAATTGTATGCTTTGTATGCTTTTAATTTTATGGGCTTGTATTGGAGTTCTATAGATCCTAACCCGGATCTGGGGTACCCTTTTTAGGTAAGTAGCAATAAACTGTGAGGGATCTGTCCGGCGTAGACCGGCACAGATGAAGCAGTAGCTACATTGGTGTGGCACCTTAGTCTGTACCGATATCCCTTGTGTTGGAACGAGGAGAATATGGGTCTTCTAAGGAGTCATTAAGCACCAACTGACCTTAGAACCTTAAATTGACCAACTTGGCCATATAACAGTAGCAGTATGCTACACTCATTGAGACTAAACTCTCGCGATGATTCCGGCTGCAAGAAAAGGTTGCTAAACTGGAATTATGACCGACTGAGGGTAGTCAGTGATATTGAGATCCTCTAGAACCCGGTTACTATTTTTTATGACAGGTCTTAACCAACTGAAACTGAAAGAGGGTAGTACCTGAACTTCATGCCAGCCTGAAATCTAAGGGCTCTTTTGTGTGACTTGTATGCCTTTACCATGTTTGCCTTTCGTGAATATTTGTGGTGTGCCTTTACCATGACATCATAACATCATAACATTTCATACATCTTGCATAAGGACTAACCTATTTCAAAGACATGAGGGTTTCATCTTTGCTCTGTTTTGTAGAACATCATGATGCCCATGCGTAGGAATACTATTCGGATCAACTTTGTTAAAGTACCTACTTTGCTTAAAGAGTTGGTTGTCAGGATTCCAGACACTACTTCCTTCATCAGGAGGCATGGTTCTCTTCTCAGTTTAGTCACCTCAAAATTGGACGAACAAATGATGAGCGTCTTTGTCCAGTTTTATGATCCGTTATACCATTGCTTCACCTTTCAAGACTTCCAGCTAGTCCCTACCCTGGAAGAATTCTCTGAGTTGCTTGGTATCTCTGTTTTGGAGCAGACTCCATTTACTGGTTGGGAAGAGACTCTCAGGCCTGAAGAGATTGCTGCAGCCCTTCACTTGACCAAAAAGGAGGTAATGGCTAATTGGGAGACTAGAAGTGGAGCTAAGGGTTTTTTGGCTATGTTTATGGTTGGCAAAGCTAATTACTTCTGGGATGGCTTAGACTTCAAAGCGTACAAGGACACTCTGGATCTCTTAATCTATGGTCTGGTATTGTTTCCAAATCCTGATATTTTTGTTAATGTTAATGCCATAAAGATCTTCATCTCTCGGAACCCTGTACCCACTCTCTTGGGTGATATCCTTCATCAGCTATATGCTCGTACTGCCCGAAAGCGGGGAACTTTGATGTGTTATGCTCCTTTATTGTCGAGGTGGTTTATTTCGCACCTCCCTAAGTCCGTACTGAAGAACAAAGAAGGAATGGGCTGGGCTCATAGGGTAATGTCTCTTACTAATAATGACATTATCTGGACTCTCAAAGGCTTGGATGAGGTGACTGTCATTGATCGTTGTGGAGAGTATCCTAATGTTCCATTGATCGGAACCTATGGAGGAATTTCTTATAACCCATGTTTAGCTCTCCGTCAGTTTGGAAGAGCCAGAAGAGAAGGGCCTCATGAGATGTTGATACCTCATATCATCTTTGATTTTCAGGGAGGTAGCGACGAGCTGCATCGTAGATTCATCAGGGCTTGGGATAGAGTTCACAAATCTGACCCACATGAGTTGGGACCAAAAACTTCTCTGCCAATGGAACCATATCTCAGATGGGTCCGCATCCGTGCCCAGAAGTTAGGTATGCCATATGAAGCGGTCAGGCCGGTTACTCTTGAAGTTGCTGATAAAGACGGGGTTCCTCCAACTATTCTCCATCCTCATATGCCCACTGAAATTGGCACACTGAAGAGGTCTTGGATGCAACTGCAGGAAGAACGGGATTCTTATCGGGAGAGTTTCAATGAAAAAGAACAGAAGATCCAGAAGCTGACTAAGCAACTGGAAAATGAGCGGATCCTGAATGATTATGTCCACACTGAGAAGAAGAGACCATGGAAGCATTGATAGACCTTTGATGTTTTCTTTTACAGTTTTATTTACTTTTTAGTATTTCCATTCTTGTAACGCCTAAGGGCAATTTATTGAACAATTTAAATTCTGAAGTTAAATCTAATAAAGTGTGTTTCCGTTCTTGTTTACAAATTTAAATCTTGATTGTCTTTGAAATCATAAATCATACGCATTTCATCTCATGCACTTCATAAACAGGTACCCTTTTATAGGTCTCTTATCTTCTTCGTTGTTTATTTCAGCAATAATCATGTCTGCTGAACCTTCCACTGAGCAAGCTATCAAGGCCCTCCAGGCCCAGAATGCCCAATTCCAAGAGTTGGTCATGAACCTAGCTAAGGGTCAGCAGGACTTGAAGACCCTGATTTTGAAAGAGAGGAAGAAGAAGAAGAAGAGGACCATCTTGTTCAACACCGGACGCAGGTTTGGAAACGGGCTGCAGAATGAAATTGATCTGGCCACCCCGTCTGGAGAGAAAGACAATCCACAAGAAAGGAGGGCTCCTAGCCCTATGGTCTCTGACAACGAGATGGACTATGATGAAGAACAGTATCCTCCTGCTGAGGATAAGTACAAACAGCTGGAAGACCGTTTGAACGCCATGGAAGTACAGAAGGTTCCCGGTCTGGACTTCGGAGATCTGGGTCTATCATTTGGGGTGGTGATTCCCCATAAGTTCAAGGCACCTGCCTTTGCCAAGTATGATGGAGCTTCCTGTCCAAAGCTGCACCTCCGGTCATATGTGAGGAAGATCCAACCTTACACTGCTGATAAGAACTTGTGGATCCATTTCTTTCAAGACAGTCTTTCAGGGACTCAGCTTGAGTGGTTCTATCAGCTGGATGGAGCCAGTATCCGCAGCTGAGAGGATTTGGCTGTTGCGTTCTATAAGCAGTATCAATATAACTCCGACCTCGCTCCTACGCGTACCCAACTCCAGGGTATGTCAATAGGGGCGGGTGAAGGATTTAAAGAGTATGCTCAAAAATGGAGAGACTTGGCCGGAAGGGTGCAACCACCTTTGGCTGATCGTGAACTAGTTGATATGTTTCTGGGGACCCTGTCTGGTCAGTTCTTTAATCATCTGATTGGAAGCTCCTTAGCCGGATTTACAGACCTCATCTTAACTGGTGAGAGGATTGAAGCAGGTATTAAAGCTGGGAAGATACAGAAGGGTGCTTCATCGAGCACCGAGAAGAAACCATTCAAGAAAGAGTCCAGTGCTGTCTACAGTTCAAGAAGACAGAGTAGACCTGAACACCGCCAAGCTGTCAATGCGGTTGTTATTTCAAAACCTGCTGGTACTCCTCAACATCACAACCAACAAAGGGAAGAGAGACCTCGAAGGCAATTCACTCGTCTCGGCATGACTTTGTCTCAGATATTGCCACGGTTGCTGAGTACCAATCTGGTGACTCTAAAAGAAGCCCCAAAGAATCCAAACACAACGTCATCAAAGTATAACCCCAACGCCCGCTGCGCTTATCACTCTGAGAGCCCGGGGCATAATATAGATGATTGTTGGAGTCTGAAAAACAAGGTTCAAGACCTAATTGATGTAAAGGAGATTGAGTTTGAGGCGCCCGAGAGGCCTAATGTTGTGACTGCTCCTATGCCCAAGCATGGAGTGAATGTTGTAGAGGAAGACTTGTTCGTAGTTTCTGTGGATGATGTTGTTACTCCTCTGATGACTATCAAGAAGAACCTGTTGCTAGCCGGTTTATTTCCGGGTTGTGGTGAAGGTTGCCCTATGTGTTCTGCTTTACCTACTGGTTGCCCATCTCTGAAGTCAGGTGTCCAGAACCTGATGGGTAGTAAAGAGATTCTTTTTGAGAAGACTGCTATTCCACCCGTTCATTCTGAAGAAGTTTCCATTATTACCATTTTCGATAATTCTTCCAAGGCTCCCTCGAGGACGCCTGTTAGAATTACATCTGTTCCGAAGACCGCACCTATAATCATCACTGTTCCGGGGCCCATCCCCTATACATCTGACAAAGTTGTCCCTTGGCAATATGGGGCAGATGTTTATGTTCTTGGAGTTAAGCAAGAGTTCGGTGCTGATACCAGCGTCAGCAATGTTACAGGACCTGCTAAAGTCACCCGCAGCGGTAGACTTTTCTCACCTGATATTGCTCCACCAGCCGTCCGAAGACCTGTTGTCATTAAGCCTGCAAGTGTACCTGCTGCCATTCCTGATCAAGTCCCTGTTCCTACCCCTGTCGCCGAGTCATCTAACGCTCGGGGCAAAGGAATCACCACTGATATGCCTGCCCAGACGGAGGCGCCAAAGACAATCAATGTTGAAGCTTCCAAACAGGAGATGGAAGAGATTCTGAAGATTATTAAGAAGAGTGATTATAATGTAGTTGAGCAACTGGGGCAAACCCCATCCAAGATTTCTATGTTATCACTGTTGTTGTGTTCAGTGGCCCATGCTAAGGCTCTGATTACCTTCATAAAGACGGCCCACGTGCCACAAGTGACATCAGCTGGTCAATTTACCGATTGTGTGGCCAATTTAACTGCTGATAATGGTTTGGGTTTCTCCGACGCTGATCTAACTGCTAAAGGGAAGAACCATAATGATGACTTGTATGTCTCTATTGAATGCAGGGGCACTACTCTTGCACATGTGTTGGTTGACACTGGTTCCTCGTTGAACGTCTTGCCCAAGAAAGCTCTAGACAGGCTGGATTGCGAAGGTTTGGAGCTAAAGCCAAGTAACATTGTTGTCCGGGCCTTTGATGGGTCTAAGAGGATGGTGCATGGTGAGGTTGATATTCCAATCAAAGTTGGTTCTCAGGTCTTCAATTCTACATTCTACGTGATGGACATTCGGCCATCCTATTCTTGTTTGCTGGGTCGTCCGTGGATCCACAAAGCTGGAGCCGTAACCTCAACGCTCCACCAGAAGTTGAAGTACCCGGTCAGAGGGAAGATTGTGACAGTACAAGGGGAGGAGGAATACATGGTCAGCCACCTCAACTCATTCCGGTACGTAGAGATGGATGGGGAGTTCATTGAAACCCCATTTCAACACTTTGAAGAGGTTCCTCAGACATTGGCATCAGCTGAGATTGTGATGGAAGATTCTCCTATGAAGATGGCTTCCTTAAAGGATGCCCGGGCTGTTATTGAGAAGGGTGAGTATGCAAACTGGGGCCGACTTCCTGATTTCACTCAGAAGACTAATAAGTTTGGGTTGGGTTTCACTGCAGAAGCTCAAAGGGTTGTTCGAAGTGCAAGGATTGGAAGACCTCCTGTGTTCATCAGCAACTCGGGAGTAAATGCCATTGAAGATAACGTGGAGGAATCTGAATTCGACAGCTGGATCTATCCTACGACCAACGGTGGACCAAACAACTGGACAGCAAAGGATTTCATCCCTATTACTTTTGTTACTCAGTAATGAAGCTTTTTGTTTTAAATTTGTAACAGACAATATTGTGAAACTTTTTGGCCCGATGTCTTACCCGGAACACCGTGGCTTCATTTGTAAGGGCTTTTGTGTGCCACTTTCATATATCATTAATAAAAGCATTGGACGTTTTGCATTTCAAATTTTGCGCTCCCTGTCTTTCTTTATTATATATTGCAAAACAGCTATTTTACACACACTCACGTATACAGGTCCCAATCCACTCTGGATCTCACTGGTAACGACTCTGTTACTGCCAGTTATGACTTCGAAAATCCGATCAACTTAGCCGAAGACGAAGGTGAAGATGATTGCGAAGTTCCTGGTGAGCTTGCAAGACTGCTACTCCAGGAAGAGAGGGCCATTCAGCCACATGAAGAGCTAGTAGAAACAGTGAATTTGGGTACTGAGACAGACAGAAAGGAAGTCAAGATCGGTGCAAATCTGGAGCTTAGTGTGAAGCAGCGGTTGATTCAGATGCTGCATGACTACGTGGAAATCTTTGCCGGGTCTTACGAAGATATGCCTGGATTAGATACCGACATTGTGGTTCATCGCCTGCCTACCAAGGAAGATTGTCCTCCGGTAAAACAGAAGATTTGTCATATGCGTCCAGAAATGTATGAGAAAATCAAGGCCGAAGTTATGAAACAGTTTGACACCGGTTTTCTAGCAGTAACTTCTTACCCTCAGTGGGTCGCCAATGTGGTTCCAGTACCGAAGAAAGATGGTAAGGTCAGAATGTGTGTTGATTACAGGGATTTGAACAGGGCAAGCCCTAAGGATGACTTCCCTCTGCCTCACATCGACGTTCTGGTTGACAATACTGCTCAGCACAAGGTATTCTCCTTTATGGATGGTTTATCTGGTTATAATCAGATCAAGATGGCTCCCGAAGACATGGAGAAGACCACCTTTGTTACTCAATGGGGTACCTTTTGTTACAAGGTCATGCCTTTTGGGTTGAAGAATGCTGGGGCAACATATCAGCGTGCCATGGTTGCTTTATTTCATGACATGATCCATCATGAGATCAAAGTATACGTCGACGATATGATTGCGAGATCCCAAACTGAGGAGGAACACCTTGACCATCTACATAAGTTGTTTGACAGGTTGAAGCTATACAAGCTGAGATTGAACCCAAACAAATGCACCTTCGGGGTGAGGTCTGGCAAACTGCTAGGTTTCTTCGTGAGCGACAAAGGTATTCAAGTGGACCCTGCCAAGGTGAAAGCCATACAAGATATGCCAGCTCCCAAGAAAGATAAAGAGGTTAGAGGCTTTCTAGTACGTCTGAACTACATTGCCCGATTCATCTCGCACCAAACTGCTACTTGTGAGCCAATCTTCAAACTGCTGAAGAAAGATCAAGTGGTACGTTGGAATGATGAATGCCAGACCACTTTCGAAAGAATTAAAGAGTATCTCCAAGAGCCACCCATCCTGATGCCACCAGTGGAAGGGAGACCTCTAATCTTATAATTGACAGTACTTGACAACTCAATGGGGTATGTGCTGGGGCAGCATGACGAGTCTGGCCGAAAAGAGCATGTTATTTATTACCTTAGCAAAAAGTTTACCGACTATGAGACCCGATACCCACTGCTCGAGAAAACTTGCTGCACTTTAGCATGGGTTGCTCGCCGGCTGAGACAGTATATGCTGACTCACACTACTCTATTGATTTCAAAGATGGATCCGATCAAGTATATCTTCGAAAAGCCTGCCTTGTCCGGAAGAATAGCAAGATGGAAGATGATCTTGACTGAGTATGACATCCAGTACACAACTCAAAAAGCAATCAAGGGAAGTGTATTGGCAGACCATTTGGCACATCAGGCAGTGGATGATTACCAGTCTATGAACTTTGAATTCCTGGACGAGAATATCATGTTGATAACTGATTGTGAAATACCTGGACCGGATGAAGGACCTGAGGAAGGATCCCGATGGGCTATGCATTTTGATAGAGCTTCGAACGCTTTGGGCAACGGCATAGGCGTTGTGATCATATCTCCTAAAGGCTCACATACTCCACTTATCGCCCGACTATGTTTCAACTGCACCAACAATATGGCGGAGTATGAAGCATGCATCATGGGTCTTCAAGCAGCAATTGACCTAAGGATTAAGTTTCTGAGTGTCTTCGGAGATTCCGCCCTCGTGATCAGTCAGATCAAAGGAGAGTGGGATACGAAACACCCAAATCTTATTCCTTACAAGGAGTATGTATTGACGTTGCTTCCCCACTTCGAGGAGATGACCTTTGAACATTTCCCAAGAGAGGAGAATCAGTTGGCGGACGCGTTGGCTACGATGTCTTCTATGTTCAAAGTCAAATGGGACAACGAGGCCCCCCGGATCATTATTTGGAAATTGGATGAACCTGCACATTGCTGTGATCTTGAGACCGAAGAGGTAACAGAAAAGCCTTGGTATCATGAAGTGAAGAGGTACCTTGAAACTCAAGAATACCCCGAGGGTGCATCTGTTAATGACAAGAAGTTTCTGAGAAGGTTTGCGGCAAAGTTCTTCATCAGCAATGGCATTCTTTACAAACGTAACCATGATTCAACCTTACTGCGTTGCGTGGATAAAATTAAAGCAGAAAGGATCATGGCAGAGCTGCATGAAGGTACTTTCGGAACTCATTCCAGTGGACATACCATGGAAAAGAAAATCCTTCGGGCAGGATATTACTGGTCCACAATGGAAGCCGACTGTTATCAGCATTCTCGGACATGTCACAAGTGCCAGGTCTATGCTGATAAGGTGCACACACCTCCAGTTCCTCTGAATGTCTTGACAGCACCTTGGCCTTTTGCAATGTGGGGCATTGATATGATCGGCAAGATCAGACCTACGGCATCCAACGGGTATCGTTTCATCCTGGTAGCAATTGATTACTTTACGAAGTGGGTTGAAGCAGCTTCCTTTGCTACGGTAACCAAGAACGTCGTGGCACGGTTCATTCGGCACAACCTGATCTGTCGATACGGTGTACCGGAGAGAATCATTACGGACAATGGTACCAATCTTAACAACAAGATAATCACTGAGCTTTGCGAGCAATTCAAGATACAGCATCATAACTCTTCTCCCTACCGGCCGAAGATGAATGGGGCTGTAGAAGCAGCTAATAAAAACATTAAGAAGATTGTGCAGAAGATGACAGTGACATACAAGGACTGGCACGAGATGTTACCATTTTCTCTTCATGGGTACCGTACCTCAGCACGAACGTCAACAGGGGCAACGCCCTATTCCTTGGTTTATGGCATGGAAGCAGTTTTGCCTATTGAAGTTCAGATACCCTCTCTTCGGATCATGAAAGATGCAGGTTTGAGCGAAGATGACTGGATCCAGACCCGACTTGATCAATTGAATCTAATCGGCGAAAAGAGACTTACTGCTATTTGTCATGGCCAGACGTACCAAAAATGGATGATCAAGGCATTTAACAAGAAAGTCAGGCGACAAGAGTATCGAGTTGGGGACCTGGTAATCAAGCGCATTATTCTACCTCAAGGTGATCCCAGGGGCAAATGGACCCCTACTTATGAAGGGCCATTTGTGGTTAAGAACATCTTCTCAGGAGGAGCGATGATTCTAACCACCATGGATGGTGACGACCTTCCTCACCCCGTCAATGCAGACATAGTAAAAAGATACTACGCATAATCAAAGACCTGCTAGGTTGACTGGCCTAGGCAAAAATAAGGGCTTCCCGGCGAACCAAAAGGGTTCGGGCAAAAAATAAGGGATGAAAAATAAATAAAAAATCTGTACACCCGGCAAGTCGAAAACCTGAAAAGGCGGCTTGGGCAAAAATGGGTATCCCGGTGGACCGAAAACCCGAAAGGGAGGCCCAGGCAAAAGTTAGGGATTAAAGCGTAACACTATGTCTCATTGGATCACCTCGCATCCGGACTTCGGTATCAACTATCAGGCTCGGACGACACCAGTCAATCAGATTCATCTTCAACTAAGCAGCAAAGTGATGAGATGTTTGAAGATATAAAGGCAATAGCAGAGCTGGAACCCAGTGGGACTATTCACATAGTTGTTCTGTTTTCTTTTCACAAAGTGTATAAATTCTATTTGTTCGGCGGCGTTCTCTTACTAGGACGTCAGCCTCTTGTACAAAATGCCTATTTATAGGCCAAACTTCAAAAATCAATACAAATTCATTTTCAGACAAATTTCAAACTGTTTTCCCTTTATCTGTTTTGTTTTGCAAAGAACGTCCAATGTTCATTTTTGATATATGCATTTGACATTAATGGTTGCTCATAAATATTTACATGCGAAACAAAGGACTAATTACGGGTGATATCAGAAACAGGGGCAATAAGATTTATCCGAGCTGTCTAGTTGCTTTGTCCACCAAGGTACCGAGGTATATTCAGCTGAAGAATATGGCTAAGATACCTTCACTCCCCGCAGAATAAAAACAGTAATGGTAGCTCTCCCCACTGAAACTTGCAACCATGAACAAATCAGCAAGACTCTTCCCAAGCAGAGTTGATCTACCATCAGCCCGAAAACGCTTGATATCCCCAGAAGGTGTTAATATTCCTCAATGGAGTATAAGAATGTTCCCTAGCGGAATACAAGATACCCTCATTGGAGCCATTTCCCCAGCATTGTCTAAAAAAGATTCCCCGTCAGGATTAAGTCATCTTACCCAGTAGATTCTGGAAACTCATCCCCTGCAGAGTACAAAATAAATCTCCCCAGCCAAACTCAGAAGGTTATCCTCACAAGATTCTAACTGGGTTATCCTCAGCAAGTTGCAACTGCAAGATCATCCCTAACGAAGTTCTTTCTTTCCCCAAGCAGGACTTTTATCCTCAACAAATTCAATATCTCCAGCAACGGTAATCCATCCCCAACGGAGTTCATCATTGAAACCCCCAACAGAGCTTATCAATGGAATCCCCAGCGGAGTTATCATTAAAATCATCAGCAGAACATCTCTTCCCCATAGAGTAATTCCCCAACGGAGTTATCCTCTCATGCAGGCTTATTCTTGCAATCATCTTCGTTCGTCATCCCCAGCGGAACCGAAGAATTCAACTCTATTCTCCAGCAAGTTATCCAGGATTTATTTTCCCCAGCTAAAACATTACACTTCCATACATCATGATACATGCATAAATGCATCATACCACACAATCTCATTTATGTTGAGAACATCATTGCCTGATCCATATCATGCATTGCATATGACTGACCTTTACCTTTCAGGAAGGACACAGTTAAATTCTCAGCCATATCAAAGGCCTTCTCTGGTCCAGTTAAATCGATTCCTAAAGATTTTCCTGATGCCGATCCAGTTGAAGATTCAAAGGCTTTCTCTGGTCCAGTTAAATCGATTCCTAAAGATTTTCCTGATGCCGATCCAGTTGAAGATTCCAAGACCTTGCCTGGTCCAGTTAAATCGATTCCTAAAGATTTTTCTGAGGTGAAGCCGGTCAATGGAGACAAAATCAGTTAAATCGATTCCTAAAGATTTTTCTGAGGCAAAGCCAGTCAATGGAGACAAAATCAGTTAAATCGATTTCTAAAGATTTTTCTGAGGCGAAGCCAGTCAATGGAGACAATATCAGTTAAATCGATTCCTAAAGATTTTTCTGAGGCGAAGCCATTCAATGGAGACAAAATCAGTTAAATCAATTCTTAAAGGTTTTTCTAAGGCGAAGCCAGTCAATGGAGACAAGATCAGTTAAATCGATTCCTAAAGATTTTTCTGAGGCGAAGCCAGTCAATGGAGACAAGGTCAGTTAAATCGATTCCTAAAGATTTTTCTGAGGCGAAGCCAGTCAATGGAGACAAGATCAGTTAAATCGATTCCTAAAGATTTTTCTAAGGCGAAGCCAGTCAATGGAGACAAAATCAGTTAAATCGATTCCTAAAGATTTTTCTGAGGCGAAGCCAGTCAATGGAGACAAGATCAGTTAAATTGATTACTAAAGATTTTTCTGAGGCGAAGCCAGTCAATGGAGACAAAATCAGTTAAATCGATTCCTAAAGATTTTTATGAGGCGAAGCCAGTCAATAGAGACAAGGTCAGTTAAATCGATTCCTAAAGATTTTTATGAGGCGAAGCCAGTCAATGGAGACAATGTCAGTTAAATCGATTCCTAAAGATTTTTCTGAGGCGAAGCCAGTCAATGGTGACGAAGTCAGTTAAATCGATTCCTGAAGATTTTTCTGTGGCCAAACTCTTCAAAGGAGACACCCTGTCAATAGAGACAACCCGTCAACGAGGATAGAACCACCTACCAACAATCTCCAAATGGAATTTGTAAGCCCATTCCCGACATCACAATGCTGATACTACACCATGCGAGTGCAAATTTCTGGGCACTCTAGTGTTCAATCATCTTCCACCTTCAGATCACGAAAGGCACGCAAGCCAATCTACCTCCTCAGGTTTAAGAAGATTGAACAGGGGCAATTGTTGTACCCCAAAATTTTCCCTCTCATATTTCCCAAAGTCTTCCCCCTGCATGATTGATCACAAACTCTTGCCTAAGGAAAAGAAAAAATTTTGAGTGGTGCTTTAAGTACATTTCGATTGGCATTATGGACAAGCATTTCGATTTGCATTCTGAAAGACCCTTCGATTGGTATGCTGAAGGAGCCTTTCGATTGGCATTTTGTCAAGCTCTTCGATTGGCATTATGGACAAGTACTTCGATTGGCATTATAACAGTGTCCTTCGATTGGAATTCCAAAAAGGTCCATTTGAAGAAGCATTCAAAGGGTCCATTCGAAGAAGCTTTCGAAAAGCATTCGAAGGAGGCCATCAGCCCATTCGAAGAAGCTTTCGAAAAGCATTCGAATGAGGCCATCAGCCCATTCGAAGGGGAGCATTCGAAGGAGGCCATCAGCCCATTCGAAAGGGAGCATTCGAAGGCCAATTACATGTCATTCAAAATTCAAAAAGGGACAAGATCCCATGTGTTTAGCCAATGTTACGAACTCTCATTCATGGCTTTCAAACACATAATTAACGTTACAAATCCTCATTCATGGCTGTCAAACACATAATCAAAGTCATTTAAACCTTTGTCTTCCTGTCCCCTCCACCCCCTCTATATAAAGAAATCACAAATGTTGCAAAAGGACACGAAAAAGATACAGAAAAATAGAGAGCTTGGAGATACGTTGCCAAAAGTCATCAGCACTTCCAGGAGGCCATACCCAATCCTTGCACCAGCCAGAGCTGCCACCCAGCGAACACCTCCACCCTCAGAACTATAGATCGAAGCACCTTTGTTTGGTAAAAAGGGATCTAATCTCAAAACTCATTTTTAAATTCATTTTGATTGCATATTCATATTATTACTGCTGTTTGTGAATGATTTAATGTGCTACATATAAGCTACAGCGCAGAGATGAGATTGTGCCATTGCTTGGGCACAATATGAGTTTCTCCTTCGAATCCCAGGATAAAACAAGCCCAGACCCAGATTCAGCAAGTGCGAATAAGAGAGAGATTTGAACCAGGGGGGTAAAATCCCCCCTGGACCTTTAACATGTGTTTCGTTTCTTGCAGGAAATACATTCTCAGATTCCTGTTCAGAGTTTCGAAGCTCAGCAGTCTAGCTTCTAACTGGACCCAGGATTTCCAGATCAAAGGATGGCATGTCCAGATCGAACACCCTCAGAGTGCAGCCCCTTATGCACCTTCGATCAAGACTCTTCATTGGGTCGAAAGACAGCCTGCACCTCTTTCGACGCAGACCTCCAGAATTATATTTTTTCTTGTTTTGCTGCCTGGCCCATTTGTACTTTGTTTACTTTGTTTTTGTTTATTTCTTTTAGTTTGTTTTTTTTCTAATCAAGATAAAAATCATAAAATAAATAACTTAGAATTAGGATTTAATTTATTTAATTATTTCAACTTATTTTCTTCAATTTTAAAATCAGTAGACTTAGGATTTGTTTGAATTCAATCCTCTTCATAAACAAAAAATGCAAAAAATATTAGGTATGTTTTAGAGTTAATTTTAATCAATATTTTTTTTAATTAATTAAATTTGACTTAATTGAGCATTTGGCATTTTCCCAAAAAAATAAAATAAAACAACAAAAGTTCGTATTCTTAGGATTTTTTAGATTCACGCACGTTTATTTTATTGTAACTGCTTACTGGGATGTAATAGCTGAAACTAAGACCTTTTACTTTACTGCTTTTATTTCCCCAATTTTTGGACATGTAAATAATCTCCCTCCCCGAAGCCTTGTAATAGCGTAGGATTTACAATTTCCGCACTTTAAATTCCTGTACATATATTAACTGTTTAGATGTATGCTAACTAGGCTATGCATGACAAGATTAAACTCCTAACTTAAAATCAACAGTAGCTCACCATGACATGCAAAGATAATATAACTGAAAATTGACGCACTTGCACATGCCACTCCTAGGGTACACCTCACTTGGTTTCCTCGAGCGTGGTCATTAAGTATAGGATATTTTAGAGGTCGTCCTTTTGTCCCAAGATCATAAGTTGCCTCGAAATGGTTGCCTCGATAAAATGATCTAAGACATTAGGATTACCACTAAAGCGTCCTAACGTTGCTTCAGTGACCACACGTCCCTAAAATCGAATTGACCCAAAAAAACTCCAACGACAGTGTTACCTACTCCTCAATAGTGGGATACCACTGTCTAAAGGACAGTTGCACAGTTTAGTTCCTTTTTGAGTAGGTAGATGTTCTTAAGTACTTGCTCTCTTTTAAACAAAACAAAACTTTTCGCACTTACACTCTCTTCAAAACAACAAACTCTTTTCAAAACCCACAATCACAAAGAAAAGCAAAACTTTTGAAAACATATTGAGCAAGTACCTAAGAGCCCGTGGATAACCACGGATAGAAAGGGTGCTAACACCTTCCCTTTCTATAATCTACCTCCCGAACCCGAGAAACAATCTCGAAAAGGAATTTTTCTGTGCTTTTGTCCTTTCCTTGTTGGAAAAAATAAAAGACGGTGGCGACTCTTGCTTACCGCGACACTTTGCGAAAACCAACGCAAACGCGAACCAGCATTAAAAAAACAGTCAGTTCTTATTCCCACCGATCACAGTGTGTATTTTTTACCTGAAGAAAGATTTAAGTTTTTTAGAGATGTTTTATGATTTTCCAAAAAAAAATTAGTTTTAAGATGCAATATGCAAAAGGAAGGATAAACAACTAAGGTAGAATAGCCTAGAACTATCCCTAATGTTATCATACGATGGTTGATCCTAAAGTTGAGGATGAAAGAGGGAATTTTCTACCCTAAGTTAGCATGCATGGATACCTATCCTAATGTCTAGCTCGGGAACTAAACTTGCACGAGCGATCCTAAAGGAGCAAAATGAGGGTGTGCCATCTCAAAATATACACACAAAGAAGAAATCAAGAAAATAAACTAGAAAGCTCAAGAGAGCAAACCAAGAGACCCTATCTAGGCTAGCATGCCGAAGAAAGTCTAACAAGACTATCCTATAGGAAACAGGCAATGAGAGCATAGTCGTGATCTCAATTTCTGAATTAAGTGACTCATCGATCAACAATTAAGGAAAGCAATAAAAATCCTATAGGGAACATGCACTGAGAGCGAAGTCGTGATCTCAATTTCTAAATTGAGTGACTCATCGATCAATCAATTAAGGAAAGCAATAAAAATCCTATAGGGAACATGCACTGAGAGCGAAGTCGTGATCTCAATTTCTAAATTGAGTGACTCGTCGATCAACAATTAAGGAAGTAAACACAAACACAACACATATAGCAAACAAAGTGCAGAATGCCTGTTACAGGTCTTTAAAGAAAACAATAATTATGAGGATATGATCAAAAGGTTAGAATGTTGATTCTAATACATGTTGCACAATTGCATTCATTATACCTCAAAGATTCAAAATTAGAAAAGAAAGGAACATCAAATTCATATATGAATGAAATTGGTTCAAGCACTAGAGATCAATTATTCTCAAGTCCATATGAGACTATCATTGAAGTGTCATTTCTTTACATATTATCATTGGCCACTTGATGACCTCAAACTCAAGCTAAAAGCTCAAGTTTCAAAGTGAAAATCAATAAGAAAACAAAAGTTACAAAGCATGCATCAAAAGGCTCAACATTCAATTATGAGGAAATTAAATGAATTGACTTGAGTTTATGTGAATAAACAGAAGCAACATGATCATTAGGTGCCCACATTACAGGCCTCGCATAAGTTCATTGGCTAATAAACAAGTTGCAATAATGAATACAAACTCAATTGATCATCTTCACTTTAAAAATACATCGAAAGTAGAAAAAAGGATCAATAAATCACACAAAAAAAAATCTTAACATCTTTGAAGTGTATAGAAGTCAGAAAGCAAGTCTTAAGTTCATGAATAGTTGAGGAAGAGATCAAATAAGGCTCAAAGTTCAAAACTAGTTGGCCAAATTACCAAACTAGACAAGTTTTCAAAATATTTTATGGAAAAATATCAAACCAATTCCAATAATCCAAGAAAAATAATATTTAGATCCTCAACCCATCTATGAACCTTAAACAAGATCTAAATCCCATTGGAAGACCAGGGCATAGTTATTTTAAAATTGAAACTTGCATAATAAGCAAAAAAACCTAATTGTTTGGCTTTTAATCTTAAATATTAATTAGATAAGATCAAAATTCAAACAATTCAAAACAAATATACAAAAATCATGAGAAAACTCAAAAGATCACAATATCTATATTTTTCAATTTTTTAGAATTAAAGAAAGTCAAAGAAATCAAATTCAAACAATTTATCAATTAAACAAATCACCTACATTTCACAATAAAATTCTAATTAAAAGTCAGAAGAAAATTAGACTCAAAATTAAGATTCAAATATTAGAATTAAAAGCAAACATCTATGATTTTTTTGTAGATTTTTTTTATTAAGGAAAATACTAAAATAAAATCAAATACCTACAAAAAGACTATTAAACAATTATTTAGATCACAAAATGCAAACCCTAAACAAAAATCATAAGAGGATCAAAACAAAATTATATTCAAATACTATGATTAAAAATAAGCTTCTATGATTTTTTTATGAATTTTTGGATCAAGGAAAATATTAAAACAAAAATTGTGAAACAAAAAGGATCAAATAAAACTCTCAAATTAAATTTCTAATAAAAAATAGAAAAAATACCAAACAAATTTCAGAATCAAATTCCAAATAATTTTAAGAGTCCAAAACATTTTTTGTGGAATTTCTAGATCAAAAAATGTATTAAAACAAAAAAAAACTCCAAACAAACAATTATTTCAATTTACGATTTTTTAAACCAGTCAAATCATTTTTATAAATTCCAATAAATTTACACAAAATAGTAGATATTGTTTTGGGCTTGTGATAATTTTTCAAAATTTTTTAAATTGTTTTGATCAAGAAACAAAAATGAGAAAATCAATTAAAAATCAAAATATAAAATAATATTCAAAAATTCAAATGGATCGTTCAGATGATGACACATCATCATCCCTAACCTCCAGCCAAACCAGAAAACACGCGTGCCCATCAGTGTTGCACCCCAACTTCAGGCTCTCTAAACAAACTCGTTTCTCAACCATTTTTCATCAAATCAAGTGCAAATTAAAGCCATCGTGACAAGAAATTCAATGTAATTCGAATCTCATCAAGTAGTCAAACATGGATCTAGAAAACTATGCACGAAAACAGCAAAAACTCACTGAAACCTAGAGTTGAGAGATCTCAAACAAGCATTGTACACCAAATCAAACCTCAAATTGCTTCAGAATCATTCATATAACATCCACAAACAGATATTCATGCTTAATTTCAACAATAAACGGCTACATTTCAAAAATCAAAGTTGAAAGGACCTACCTCAATTCAAGATCTGGATGCTTGATTCCCTCACTCCAGATGCGATTTAAGGCTTGCTTTAGCTTCCTTAGCACTTAAGGATGAAGAACCAAGAAGAACAACTCCAAATGCACCACTGAAACTTGAGATTCAAAGAAAAGTGCAGCTATGGAAATTCTAAGTTCAGATCTGAAATTTGGAAGTTGTGAGCTCTCTCACTCGCTTTCAGTGCTTACTTCTTATTATATAGAACTTGCTGAGTAGATTTTCCAAGAGAAATGTGCCTCAAAGTGAGTGCATTGCCCAATTGGATTTTTTTCCATGTTGAAAAATGAAATTTTGATCATGCCTTTGGCTCGTGCATTTTTCCTCCTTTAAATTGCTTTTGAGGCCTTTCATACTCATATTTTGATCCATCAAATCTTGGCCCTTGATTCCTCTTGATGAGATCATGCTAGTGTTTTTGCAAATTTGGCAAGTTTTGTCAATTTTGAAGCCATGAAGGTATAGCTGCACATGGGGCACGATTTTGCTGCCATTATGGGCTTCCACAAATCACAAATGTGTCATGGGCCTGATTAGAAGTGAAGAGAATGACTGAAAATGAAGTTCTCAAGTTTTGGCATTTTGACACTTTGTGAAAATTCAATAAAGATGGCCAAATTTCAGATGGCCAAATTTCAGATGATCAGAAATTGATCATTCTTTTGAATTTTGACACAAATTAGAACTCTTTGGAAATGTCTTGCAATGCTTTTCAACCCTGTGGCAATTGGCCTCGCATTTGACTCCATTGAGTCCTTCAAAATATGGTATGAAAATCACAAATTTTGAGAAATGACCCATAATTTTGTGGCTTCCAAGCTTCATAACTTACCACCACTTCATGCATTCTTCTCAAACATGGAATCATGTGAAAGAGGTCTCTCTTAGCTTTCCAAGCATACTTCATTTGCATTTTTTTGATCAAAGATGAATAAGATATGAATTTTGAAAGTTTGATACTCATTTTCCAAATTTAGAAACTTTCCAAATTTCTTCATGAACAAGTTTCAAACCAAACTTCAATCTTCTTGATCCAATGATCAAAATGGATTTGAAAAAGGAAAATTACACCCTTAAATTGATGTTTGACCAAAATTTCACTTGGTCAACTTTGACTTTGACTGATTTTGGCAAAAATGACCATTTTGCCCCCCTTTGAATCAATTGATCCACTTCTCTTCAAAATTGATGATCAAAACTTCAAACATATGATCTTCTAAACATATAGAGACCTTGTATAAAGTTTCATCTCTAAATACTCAAGAGAACCTGATGAAATCCCAAACCCTAATTTTGGTCAACACCTTAGGAGAATGATGAATCATCTTCAAAACTTCAAATAATCTGGATATCTTGGCCAATTTCTTGCACAAAGATATCTCCAATGT
This sequence comes from Vicia faba, assembly GCA_948472305.1. NCBI lineage: Eukaryota > Viridiplantae > Streptophyta > Magnoliopsida > Fabales > Fabaceae > Vicia > Vicia faba. The sequence goes on from OX451735.1 coordinate 218,899,339, forward strand.
CAATGACGTATTGTGGCTTCAAAATCAAGACTTGCTAATGCATCAATAGCCTTAATCAACCAAAACCCTAATTTTGACTGATGAATCAAAAGGATGTGATTCTCCTTATAATCAACACAATCTTCAATCTTCTGATGATTTAATTGTAAAAGTAACCTTCTCAAATTCACTTTTGTTTTGATGAAGACAAACCATGATTGTCAAAGAAGGCAAAGATTTTTGACTCAGCTAAAAGCATCTGTGAATAAAGTCTTCAGTTCAAGCACTTAGCAAAATTTCAAGGTATAATGATAATACTTACTATTGAACTTAAGACATAGATGCTCAATGGTAAAAAGAAATATTTTATATTGTCCAAACCTTTACTTAAGTTTTTCTTAGCTAAAAATCATTTTTCACTTGAGTGCAATCGATTTGCATATTAGTGCAATCGATTGCATGCTTCAATTTTTACAAATCTTTTGCTACTGTTTCTCAGTGCAATCGATTTGCATGTTTGTGCAATCGATTGCACTCATCCAATTTTTGCTACTGACTTCACATGCAATTGATTTACACTCTTATGCAATCGATTGCACGCTCAAAATATTTGAAATTCTAGCTGTTGAAACCCCGTGCAATCGATTTACACAAAGGGTGCAATCGATTGCATGCTGCACAATTTTGAAAAATAGAAGCTTTGCACATGCCTGTTCATAACACCATTTCATGGAAACCTTTCACTCAATCTTGGCAATTGTTCATGATTCATTTACAGAACTTTATATTGTTTCAAAAAGGTGCTATGAACATATAAATACTCATTTTCAAAATCATTTCAACACCTCTTCCAAATATATTTTCTGAATTTTCAAATATCAAACTCAAGCTTTTCTTCACTTTCATACACAAAGTTTTTCTGCACACTTTCACATATTGTCAAACAGAAAACTTTGAGCATTATATATCTTGAGTCATTGTATACTATTGTCATTGGAAGAGAAGATAAATTCATTGATAAAATCACTCATAGTGATTATTATACTACAAACTCACTCAAATCAAATATTGCTATATACTTGCTTATTTTTCAGGATTGTTGAAAATAAGTTCAAGTGGTTTTGAAATCTTATTTTTCTAGGATTGTTGGATACAAGTAAGGTCACCTTGAGAGGATTGTTCTCATTGTTGACATAGTGAAAATCCAAGAGGATTGTTCTTTGTCCAAGAGGATTGTTCTTGGTGGTTTTATTGGTTAGAGTCTAATTTTGAGTCTAATATTTGAATCTTAATTTTGAGTCTAATTTTCTTCCTTTTGATCATATCCTCATTAGGTGCCCACATTACAGCCTGTTACAGGATATAATTAAAAGTCAGAAGAAAATTACACTCAAAATTAAGATTCAAATATTAGAATCAAAAGCAAACATCTCTGATTTTTTTGTAGATTTTTTTTATTAAGGGAAATATTAAAATAAAATCAAATACCTATAAAAAGACCATTAAACCATTATTTAGATCACAAAATGAAAACCCTAACCAAAAATCAGAAGAGGATCAAAACAAAATTATATTCAAATACTATGATTAAAAACAAGCTTCTATGATTTTTTTATGAATTTTTGGATCAAGGAAAATATTAAAACAAAAATTGTGAAACAAAAAGGATCAAATAAAACTCTCAAATTAAATTTCTAATAAAAAATAGGAAAAATACCAAACAAATTTCAGAATCAAATTCCAAATAATTTTAAGAGTCCAAAACATTTTTTGTGGAATTTTTAGATCAGAAAAAGTATTAAAACAAAAATAAACTCCAAACAAACAATTATTTCAATTTACGAATTTTTAAACCAAACAAATCATTTTTAAAAATTCCAATAAAATTACACAAAATAGTAGAAATTATTTTAGGCTTGTGGTAATTTTTCAGAATTTTTTATTAAATTGTTTTAATCAAGAAACAAAAATGAGAAAATCAATTGAAATCAAAATATAAAATAATATTCAAAAATTCAAATGGACCGTTCAGATGATGACACATCATCATCCCTAACCTCCATCCAAACCAGAAAACGCGCGCGCCCATCATTGTTGCACCCCAACGTCAGGCTCTCTAAACAAACTCGTTTCTCAACCATTTTTCATTAAATCAAGTGCAAATTAAAGCCATCATGACAAGAAATTCAATGTAATTCGAATCTCATCAAGTAGTCAAACATGGATCTAGAAAACTATGCACAAAAACAGCAAAAACTCACTGAAACCTAGAGTTTCAGAGATCTCAAACAAGAATTGTACACCAAATTGAACCTCAAATTGCTTCAAAATCATTCATATAACATCCACAAACAGATATTCATGCTTAATTTCAACAATAAACGGCTACATTTCAAAAATCAAAGTTGAATGAACCTACCTCAATTCAAGATTCGGATGCTTGATTCCCTCACTCCATATGCGATTTAAGGCATGCTTTAGCTTCCTTAGCACTTGAGGATGAAGAACCAAAAAGAACAACTCCAATTGCACCACTGAAACTTGAGATTCGAAGAAAAGTGAAGCTATGGAAATTCTGAGTTCAAATCTGGAATTTGGAAGTTGTGAGCTCTCTCCCTCGCTTTCAGTGCTTGCTTCTCATTATATAGAACTTGCTGAGTAGATTTTCCAAGAGAATGGGCCTCAAAGTGAATGCATTGCCCAATTGGACTTTTTGCCATGTTGAAAAATGAAATTTTGATCATGCCTTTGGCTTGTGCGTTTTTCCTCCTTTCAATTTCTTTTGAGGCCTTTCATACTCAGATTTTGATCCATCAAATCTTGGCCCTTTATGAGATCATGCTAGTGTTTTTGCAAATTTGGCAAGTTTTGTCAATTTTGAAGCCATGAAGGTACAACTGCACATGGGGCACGATTTTGCTGCCATTATGGGCTTCCACAAATCACAAATGGGTCATGGGCCTGATTAGAAGTGAAGAGAATGACTGAAAATGAAGTTCTCAAGTTTTGGCATTTTGACACTTTGTGAAAATTCAATAAAGATGGCCAAATTTCAGATGATCACAAATTGCTTATTCTTTTGAATTTTGACACAAATGAGCACTCTTTGGAAAGGTCTTGCAATGCTCTTCAACCCTGTGGCAATTGGCCTCGCATTTGATTTCATTGAGTCCTTCAAAATATGGTATGAAAATCACAAATTTTGAGAAATGACCCATAATTTTGTGGCTTCGAAGCTTCATAACTTACCACCACTTCACGCATTATTCTCAAACATGGAATCATGTGAAAGAGCTCTCTCTGAGCTTTCCAAGCATACTTCATTTGCATTTTTTTTATCAAAGATGAATAAGATATGAATTTTCAAAGTTTGATACTCATTTTCCAAATTTAGAAACTTTCCAAATTTCTTCATGAACAAGTTTCAAACCAAACTTCAATCTTCTTGATCCAATGATCAAAATGGATTTGAAAAAGGAAAATTACACCCTTGAATTGATGGTTGACCAAAATTTCACTTGGTCAACTTTGACTGATTTTGGCCAAAATGACCATTTTGCCCCTTTGAATCAATTGATCCACTTCTCTTTAAAATTGATGATCAAAACTTCAAACATATGATCTTCCAAACAAATAGAGACCATGTATAAAGTTTCACCTCTAAATACTCAAGAGAACCTGATGAAATCCCAAACCCTAATTTTGGTCAACACCTTAGGAGAATGATGAAGCATCTTCAAAACTTCAAATCCTCTGGATATCTTAGCCAATTTCTTGCACAAAGATATCTCCAATGTTAATGAGGTGTTGTGGCTTCAAAATCAAGACTTGCTCATGCATCAATAGCCTTAATAAAAAAAAACCTAATTTTGATTGATGAATCAAAAGGATGTGATTCTCCTTATAATCAACACAATCTTCAATCTTCTGATGATTCAATTGTAAAAGCAACCTTCTCAAATGCACTTTGTTTTAATGAAGACAAACAATGATTGTCAAAGAAGGCAAATATTTTTGAATCAGCTAAAAGCATCTGTGAATAAAGTCTTCAGTTCAAGCACTTAGCAAAATTTCAAGGTATAATGATAATACTTACTATTGAACTTAAGACATAGATGCTCAATGGTAAAAAGAAATATTTTATATTGTCCAAACCTTTACTCAAGTTTTTCTAAGCTAAAAATCATTTTTCACTTGAGTACAATCGATTTGTATATTAGTGCAATCGATTGCATGCTTCAATTTTTTCAAATCTTTTGCTACTGTTTCTCCGTGCAATCGATTTGCATGTTTGTGCAATCAATTGCACTCAATCAATTTTTGCTACTGACTTCACATGCAATCGATTTACACTCTTGTTCAATCGATTGCACACTCAAAATATTTGAAATTCTAGCTGTTGAAACCCCGTGCAATCGATTTACACAAAGGGTGCAATCGATTGCATGTTGAACGATTTTGAAAAACAGCAGCTTTGCACATGCCTGTTCATAACACCATTTCATGGAAACCTTTCACTCAATCTTGGAAATTGTTCATGATTCATTTACACAACTTTATTTTGTTTCAAAAAGGTGCTATGAACATATAAATACTCATTTTCAAAATCATTTCAACACCTCTTCCAAATATATTTTCTGAATTTTCAAATATCAAACTCAAGCTTTTCTTCACTTTTATACACAAATTTTTTCTACACACTTTCACATATTGTCAAACAGAAAACTTTGAGCATTATATATCTTGAGTCATTGTATACTATTGTCATTGGAAGAGAAGATAAATTCATTGATAAAATAACTCATAGTGATTATTACACTACAAACTCACTCAAATCAAATATTGCTATATACTTGCTTATTTTTCAGGATTGTTGAAAATAAGTTCAAGTGGTTTTGAAATCTTGTTTTTCCAAGATTGTTGGATACAAGTAAGGTCACCTTGAGAGGATTGTTCTCATTGTTGACATAGTGAAAATCCAAGAGGATTGTTCTCGGTCCAAGAGGATTATTCTTGGTGGTTTTATTGGTTAGAGTCTAATTTTGAGTCTAATCTTTGAATCTTAATTTTGAGTCTAATTTTCTTCCTTTTGATCATATCCTCATTAGGTGCCCACATTACAACCTGTTACAGGATATAATTAAAAGTCAGAAGAAAATTAGACTCAAAATTAAGATTCAAATATTAGAATTAAAAGCAAACATCTCTGTTTTTTTGTATATTTTTTTTATTAAGGAAAATATTAAAATCAAATCAAATACCTACAAAAAGACCATTAAACCATTATTTAGATCACAAAATGAAAACCCTAACCAAAAATCAGAAGAGGATCAAAACAAAATTATATTCAAATACTGTGATTAAAAACAAGCTTCTATGATTTTTTTTATGAATTTTTTTATTAAGGAAAATATTAAAACAAAAATTGTGAAACAAAAAGGATCAAATAAAACTCTCAAATTAAATTTCTAATAAAAAATAGGAAAAATACCAAACAAATTTCAGAATCAAATTCCAAATAATTTTAAGAATCCAAAACATTTTTTTGGAATTTTTAAATCAAACAAAGTTTTAAAACAAAAATAAACTCCAAACAAATAATTATTTCAATTTACGAATTTTTAAACCAATCAAATCATTTTTAAAAATTCCAATAAAATTACACAAAATAGTAGAAATTGTTTTGGGCTTGTGATAATTTTTCAGAATTTTTTAAATTGTTTTGATCAAGAAACAAAAATGAGAAAATCAATTGAAATCAAAATATAAAATAATATTCAAAAATTCAAATGGACCGTTCAGATGATGACACATCATCATCCCTAACCTCCATCCAAACCAGAAAACGCGCGCGCCCATCATTGTTGCACCCCAACGTCAGGCTCTCTAAACAAACTCGTTTCTCAACCATTTTTCATTAAATCAAGTGCAAATTAAAGCCATCATGACAAGGAATTCAATGTAATTCGAATCTCATCAAGTAGTCAAACATGGATCTAGAAAACTATGCACAAAAACAGCAAAAACTCACTGAAACCTAGAGTTTCAGAGATCTCAAACAAGAATTGTACACCAAATCAAACCTCAAATTGCTTCAAAATCATTCATATAAAATCCACAAACAGATATTCATGCTTAGTTTTAACAATAAACGGCTACATTTCAAAAATCAAAGTTGAATGAACCTACCTCAATTTAAGATTCGGATGCTTGATTCCCTCACTCCATATGTGATTTAAGGCTTGCTTTAGCTTCCTTAGCACTTGAGGATGAAGAACCAAGAAGAAAAACTCCAAATGCACCACTGAAACTTGAGATTCGAAGAAAAGTGAAGCTATGGAAATTCTGAGTTCAGATCTGGAATTTGAAAGTTGTGAGCTCTCTCCCTCGCTTTCAGTGCTTGCTTCTCATTATATAGAACTTGCTGAGTAGATTTTCCAAGAGAAATGGGCCTCAAAGTGAGTGCATTGCCCAATTGGATTTTTTGCCATGTTGAAAAATGAAATTTTGATCATGCCTTTGGCTCGTGCATTTTTCCTCCTTTCAATTTCTTTTGAGGCCTTTCATACTCATATTTTGATCCATCAAATCTTGGCCCTTGATTCCTCTTGATGAGATCATGCTAGTGTTTTTGCAAATTTGGCAAGTTTTGTCAATTTTGAAGCTGTGAAGGTACAACTGCACATGGGGCACGATTTTGCTGCCATTATGGGCTTCCACAAATCACAAATGGGTCATTGGCCTGATTATAAGTGAAGAGAATGACTGAAAATGAAGTTCTCAAGTTTTGGCATGTTGACACTTTGTGAAAATTCAATAAAGATGGCCAAATTTCAGATGATCACAAATTGCTCATTCTTTTGAATTTTGACACAAATGAGAACTTTTTGGAAAGGTCTTACAATACTCTTCAACCCTGTGGAAATTGGCCTCACATTTGATTCCATTGGGTCCTTCAAAATATGGTATGAAAATCACAAATTTTGAGAAATGACCCATAATTTTGTGGCTTCCAAGCTTCATAAATTACCACCACTTCATGCATTGTTCTAAAACATGGAATCATGTGAAAGAGCTCTCTCTTAGCTTTCCAAGCATACTTCATTTGCATTTTTTTGATCAAAGATGAATAAGATATGAATTTTCAAAGTTTGATACTCATTTTCCAAATTTAGAAACTTTCCAAATTTCTTCATGAACAAGTTTCAAACCAAACTTCAATCTTCTTGATCCAATGATCAAAATGGATTTTAAAAAGGAAAAGTACACCCTTGAATTGATGGTTGACCAAAAGTTCACTTGGTTAACTTTGACTGGTTTTGGCCAAAATGACCATTTTGCCCCTTTGAATCAATTGATCCACTTCTCTTTAAAATTGATGATCAAAACTTCAAACATATGATCTTCCAAACATATAAAGACCATGTATAAAGTTTCACCTCTAAATACTCAAGAGAACCTGATGAAATCCCAAACCCTAATTTTGGTCAACACCTTAGGAGAATGATGAAGCATCTTCAAAACTTCAAATCCTCTGGATATCTTGGCCAATTTCTTGCACAAAGATATCTCCAATGTCAATGAGGTGTTGTGGCTTCAAAATCAAGACTTGCTCATGCATCAATAGCCTTAATAAAAAAAACCCTAATTTTGATTGATGAATCAAAAGGATGTGATTCTCCTTATAATCAACACAATCTTCAATCTTCTGATGATTCAATTGTAAAAGCAACCTTCTCAAATGCACTTTGTTTTAATGAAGACAAACCATGATTGTCAAAGAAGGAAAATATTTTTGAATCAGCTAAAAGCATCTGTGAATAAAGTCTTCAATTCAAGCACTTAGCAAAATTTCAAGGTATAATGATAATACTTACTATTGAACTTAAGACATAGATGCTCAATGGTAAAAAGAAATATTTTATATTGTCCAAACCTTTACTCAAGTTTTTCTAAGCTAAAAATCATTTTTCACTTGAGTACAATTGATTTGCATATTAGTGCAATCGATTGCATGCTTCAATTTTTTCAAATCTTTTGCTACTGTATCTCAGTGCAATCAATTTGCATGTTTGTGCAATCAATTGCACTCAATCAATTTTTGCTACTGACTTCACATGCAATCGATTTACACTCTTGTGCAATCGATTGCACACTCAAAATATTTGAAATTCTAGCTGTTGAAACCCCGTGCAATCAATTTACACAAAGGGTGCAATCGATTGCATGCTGCACGATTTTGAAAAACAGCAGCTTTGCACATGCCTGTTCATAACACCATTTCATGGAAACCTTTCACTCAATCTTGGCAATTGTTCATGATTCATTTACAGAACTTTATGTTATTTCAAAAAGGTTCTATGAACATATAAATACTCATTTTCAAAATCATTTCAACACCTCTTCCAAATATATTTTCTGAATTTTCAAATATCAAACTCAAGCTTTTCTTCACTTTCATACACAGTTTTTCTGCACACTTTCACATATTGTCAAACAGAAATTTTTGAGCATTATATATCTTGAGTCATTATATACTATTGTCATTAGAAGATAATATCAATTCATTGATAAAATCACTCATAGTGATTATTACACTACAAACTCACTCAAATCAAATATTGCTATATACTTGCTTATTTTTCAGGATTGTTGAAAATAAGTTCAAGTGGTTTTGAAATCTTGTTTTTCCAGGATTGTTGGATACAAGTGGTCACCTTGAGAGGATTGTTCTCATTGTTGACATAGTGAAAATCCAAGAGGATTGTTCTTGGTCCAAGAGGATTGTTCTTGGTGGTTTTATTGGTTAGAGTCTTGTATAGAATGACTAGGGTGTCTTGTCTAGAGATCTAACAATAAGGAAATCTCTATCATATTGAAAGAGGATTGCAGTACTCTCGGACTGTGAGGGGAACCAGGATACATCTTTGTGTTCTTTACTTTTCTGCATTTACCGCTTTCACACTAGTCATAAACTAGAAAAGAAAGAAACACATTTATAAACTCATGTACTAAACCAGAAAAATAATATCCATCATCACTAAAACGGTAAAACTTTTAAAGTACCTAATTCACCCCCCCCCCCCCCCCCCCTCTTAGGCGCACACTTCATACTTACAATTGGTATCAGAGAAGGTTATAGGTAACCTGTTCCTAAATGATCCAGAATGGCTTCCGCAAATCAAAATCCTATTTTCAGAGATGGTGGTAGTAACAACAAGCCTCCTCTATTTTGTGGTGAATATTTTGACTTTTGGAAAATACGCATGAAGGCACATCTAGAAGCACAAGGAGAAGAAATATGGGATGCCTTCGAGAATGGTCCATTTATCCCTATAACAGTAATCAATGGTGCTGGCTCATCAAAGCCTAAAGCTGCATGGGACGAAGATGATAAGAAGAAGGTTCTCTATGATAAAAAAGGCAATAAATCTTCTTCAAGGTGCACTTAGCATGGATGAATTCTTCTTTGTCTCAGCATGCAAAACGACAAAATAAATATGGGATACCTTGGTAGAAACTCATGAAGGAATCGCTGAAGTTAAAAGATCGAGATTAAATACATTGAGTCAAGAATACGAACTATTCGGAATGCAGCCCTGAGAATCAATCCTCGACTTGCAGAAAAGATTTGTACACTTGACAAATCATTTGAAAGCACTCGGTAAGACTTTGACTAATGATGAGCTTAATCTTAAAGTGATTAGATCTTTATCCAGGGAATGGCAACCAAAAGTGACAGCAATATCCGAGAAGAAGAATCTATCCACAATGACTTCCGCCACTTTGTTCGGAAAACTTCAAGAATATGAGATGGAACTTGCAAGACTTGAAAAGCATGAAATCCAAGTAAAAGATTCAAAAGGCATGGCTCTAAATACAAGGATAAAAAATCATGATAGCAATCAAGAGGATGAATCCACTAGTAGTGAAGATGATCATCTTATCAAGAAGATTGAAAAGGTTCTACGAAAAGAAACAAAAAGGAAAGCACCAACAAGGAAGGTTATATGCTTTGAATATGGAGAAAAGGGACATGTTAAAAGTGAATGTCCTACACTTGAAAAGAAGAAGAAATATTTCAAGAGAAATAAAGATAAAAAGTCAAAGAAAAAATATATAGCATGGGAAAGTTCATCTTTCGATTCCGAAAATAATCAACGTGTTAATCTTGCATTAATGGCCTCACACCATTCCGATAGTGAAGATGACGAGGTTAGTAATGAATTTTCTCTTTTTGATAGTGATGCACAAGGTATTATAGACGAACTATTAAATGAATGCAAAATTCTGTACAAAACTATTTCATCTCAAAAGAAACAAGTTTCATCTTTAGAAGAAAAATGTGAGTCTATGGAAAAAGATCTCAAAGATGAAAAACAAAAATTTAGTGAGCAAAAACAGAATTTTGTATAAAAAAATTGTGAATCACTCTCTTTCCAAATTGTCCAATTAAAAATAGTTATTGAAAGATATGAAAAAGGTCAAATTGGATTGGAATGTGTTCTTATCCAACAAAGATATTCCAATGATAAAAGTGGACTTGGATATTCAAAGTTTTCAAAACCAAGTTCTAATAAAACTATCTTTGTTAAGGCTAGTGATCAATCATCCAAAGAGAAAGTGAACAAACCTAAAGTAGTTCATCAAAAGAAAACATTTTCTAAGAAGAAATCTTACCCTTCTAGATATAGAAGTAACTTTGAACCTACTTGTTTTTATTGTGGTATTAAAGGCCACACATCTAATGCTTGCTATGTTAGAAACTTTAGTGTGGCAAGTGGGTATTATATGTGGGTAAAGAAAGGAACTAACTATGGTGGACCCAAAGCACATTGGGTACCAAATCAAACTTAATTTGTTTTATATGTTTGCTTGAGGACCACTTTAAATCTATGATGTTTTGATAAGTGGTGGCTCTAAGCATTTGATTGAAGACATACACTAACTTTCAAATATAGTTCAAGTCCAAGGATTATTTCACATATGGGAAATACCTTAAAAGAAGAATTCTTGGCATTGGCAAAGTTGATACACTAACTTTCATATCCATTGAAGATGTACTCCAAGTTGAAGAACAAAAGACAACTTCTAAGTACAAGTCAACTTTGTGACAAAGGCTTCAACATCATGTTCTCAAAAGATGAATGATTTATGAAGTCACTCTTGATATAAATATATATATATATATATATATATATATATATATATATATATATATATATATATATATATATATATATATATATATGTGTGTGTGTGTGTGTGTGTGTGTGTGTGTGTGTGTGTGTGTGTGTGTGTGTGTGTGTGTGTGTGTGTGTGTGTGTGTGTGTGTGTGTGTGTGTGTGTGTGTGTGTGTGTGTGTGTGTGTGTGTGTGTGTGTGTGTGTGTGTGTGTGTGTGTGTGTGTGTGTGTGTGTGTGTGCGTGTGTGTGTGTGTGTGTGTGTATGCTTGTCTCTAACTATTGCAGCCCAAAGAAAGATGCAAATTCTCTATGACTCAAGGGAGAATTTTGATCAAGAGGGAGCTATCAAAGATAGGGGAGCATTCACATAAGAGTTTCTCATTCTGCCTAAAAGAGTCAAGCATCTTCAACATTTTGTTTTGATGAAGATAACTACTATGTGAATTTATCAAAGGATGAGAAAAAGCATCATGGAGCAATATGGCTATGGTTAAGTTTTCAATATTACTACATATATTTTGTCCATTTTATATTGCATCTTTCCCTTATTTTTGATAATGTCAAAGGGGGAGAAGGATGTTGTACTTTATGCTTGTGTATTTCCTTGTCTTAAATTTCTAAGGTACTCTTCAACCAAGATGAACAAATTAAAAGGATTCCAACCTTCTCATACAAAGGGGGGGTTATGCATCTTAGGGGGAGAAGCTCTTTCCGGAAATTACATCACATCAAGCAAGATCGTTTGTCATCATCAAAAAGGGAGAGAATGTAAAAGCAACCTTCTCAAATGCACTTTTATTTTTGATGAAGACAAACCATGATTGTCAAAGAAGGAAAAGATTTTTGACTCAGCTAAAAGCATCTGTGAATAAAGTCTTCAATTCTAGCACTTAGCAAAATTTCAAGGTATAATGATAATACTTACTTTGAATTTAAGACATAGATGCTCAATGGTAAAAAGAAATATTTTATATTGTCCAAATCTTTACTCAAGTTTTTCTAAGCTAAAAATCATTTTTCACTTGAGTGCAATCGATTTGCATATTAGTGCAATTGATTGCATGCTTCAATTTTTCAAATCTTTTTCTACTGTTTCTCAGTGCAATCGATTTGCATGTTTGTGCAATCGATTGCACTCAATCAATTTTTGCTACTGACTTCACATGCAATCGATTTACACTCTTATGCAATCAATTGCACACTTAAAATATTTGAAATTCTAGCTGTTGAAACCCCGTGCAATCAATTTACACAAAGGGTGCAATCGATTGCATGTTGCACGATTTTGAAAAACAACAGCTTTGCACATGCCTGTTCATAACACCATTTCATGGAAACCTTTCACTCAATCTTGGCAATTGTTCATGGTTCATTTACAGAACTTTATGTTATTTCAAAAAGGTGATATGAACATATAAATACTCATTTTCAAAATCATTTCAACACCTCTTCCAAATATATTTTCTGAATTTTCAAATATCAAACTCAAGCTTTTCTTCACTTTCATACACAAAGTTTTTCTGCACACTTTCACATATTGTCAAACAGAAAACTTTGAGCATTATATATCTTTAGTCATTGTATACTATTGTCATTGGAAGAGAAGATCAATTCATTGATAAAATCACTCATAGTGATTATTACACTACAAACTCACTCAAATCAAATATTGCTATATACTTGCTTATTTTTTAGGATTGTTGAAAATAAGTTCAAGTGGTTTTGAAATCTTGTTTTTCCAGGATTGTTGGATACAAATAAGGTCACCTTGAGAGGATTGTTCTCATTGTTGACATAGTGAAAATCCAAGAGGATTGTTCTTGGTCCAAGAGGATTGTTCTTGGTGGTTTTATTGGTTAGAGTCTTGTATAGAAGGACTAGGGTGTCTTGTCTAGAGATCTAACAATAAGGAAATCTCTTTCATGTTGAAAGGGGACCGGAGTACTCTTGGACTGTGAGGGGAACCGGGATACATCTTTGTGTTCTTTACTTTTCCGCATTTACCGCTTTCATCACTAGTCATAAACCATAAAAGAAAGAAACACATTTGTAAACTCATGCACTAAACCAGAAAAATAATATCCATCATCACTAAAACGGTAAAACTTTTAAAGTACCTAATTCACCCCCCCTCTTAGGCGCACACTTCGTACTTAAAATGAAGTGGATAAGCTATCTTAGGATATGTGAATCCTTTGGGCTAGAAAGATCCAGAGATTTAAATAACAAGGCTCTCCTTGAGCAACTTGTCAATACAATCAACCTCCAAAGCTTGAGAAAGACCTGATAAACAGAATATTTTGATTGCATCACCATGTATGAATGCAATGCAATATGATGTTTATGATGGAACATAAGCCTGAATCAAGAGGATAAATTTTGGGGTACAACAAGTATGAAGCATGTATCAAGGATCTCAAAGCTGCAATCGATTTAAGGATCAAGTTCTTAAGTGTGTTTACAGACTCGACTTTGGTAATCAGCCAAACTAAAGGAGAATGGGACACAAAGCATCCTAATCTCGTCCCTTACTAAGAGAATGTGTTGACATTAATCCCATACTTTGAAGAAGTTACCTTTGAGCATTTTCCACGAGAGCAAAATCAACTAGCGAACGCGCTAGCTACGATGTCATCCATGTTCAAGGTCAGGTGGGATAATGAGGCTCCTCAGATCACCATTGAGAGGATGGATGAGCCAGCATACTGTCACGAGATTGGTACTGAAGAAGTAGTGGACAAGCCTTGGTTCCATAAAATAAAAAGATATCTCGAACTCCAAGAGTATCCCGTGGGAGCTTTAGTCAGCGATAAGAAGTTCCTAAGAAGGTTCTCTGCTAAGTTCTTTCTCAGTAATGGGATACTCTACAAGCGCAACCACGACTCTACCTTGCTTCGGTGTGTAGACAAGAGTGAGGCAGAAAAGATTATGGCTGATTTGCATGAAGGTACCTTTGGCACTCATTCTAGTGGGCACTCGATGGCTAAAAAGATCCTACGGGCAGGAAACTACTGGCCCACTATGGAAGTAAATTGTTTTCAGCATTCATGGACTTGTCACAAATTCCAGATCTATGCTGATAAGGTGCATGTACCTCCAGTTCCTCTAAACTTCTTGACTGCTCCTTGGTCGTTTGCAATGTGGGGAATCGATATGATTGGGGAAATCATACCTATAGCTTCCAATTGGCATCGCTTTATCCTAGTTGCCATTGATTACTTCACAAAGTGGATCGAGGCATCTTCATTTGCTTCTTTTACCAAGAACGTTATGGCCCGACTCACCAAACATAACCTTATATGTCGATATGGTATTCCACAAAGAATCATTACAGATAATGGTACCAATCTCAACAACACTATGATCACTGAGCTCTGCACACAATTCAAAATCCAGCATCATAACTCTTCTCCTTATCGGTCGAAGATGAATGGCGTTGTTGAAGTTGCTAACAAAAATATCAAGAGAATCATACAGAAGATGACGGTGACATATAAAGATTGGCATGAGATGTTACCATTTTCTCTTCATGGTTACCACACCACAATGCGCACATCAACAGGGGAAACTCGTTTCTCTTTGGTATACGGTATGGAAGTTGTCTTGCCCATTGAGGTCCAGATCCCTTCCTTGAGGATCATGAAAGATGCAGGGTTGGGTGAAGACGAATGGGTCCAGACTCGACTTGGCCAGTTAAACCTGATTAACGAGAAGAGGCTCGCGGTTGTCTGTCATGGTCAGATGTACCAAAAATGTATGATCGAATCTTTTAACAAGAAAGTCAGACGTCAGGTATATCAGGCTGGTGACTTGGTAACCAAGCGCATCATACTGCCGCAAGGTGATCCCAGGGGCAAATGGACTCCCACATACGAAGGGCCATTTGTAATCAATAACATATTTTCTGGTGGAGCCATGATCCTAACCACTATGCACGGTGACGACCTTCCACGCCTGGTAAACGCGGACATAGTTAAAAGATACTACGCATGAACAAATACTCGCTAGGTCGACTGGCCTAGACAAAAATTAGGGCATCCCAGCGAACCAAAAGGGTTCAGGCAAAAATTAGGGATATACATTACAAATTTGTACACCCGATAAGTCGAAAACCTGAAAAGGCGGCTTGGGCAAAAAAGGATATCTTGGTGGACTAGAAACCCGAAAGGGAGGTTTAGGCAAAAGTTAGAGATTTAAAGCATATAACTATGTCCCGTTGGATCACCTTACAGTCAATATTTAGTATCAACTATCAAGCTCAAGCGGTACTAATTAATCCAATCAGCTCTGGACAAGCAGAGAAAGGGATGAGACGCTCAAAGACATAAAGGCAATAGCAGAATGGGAACCCAATGGGATTATTTCACATAATTGTCTTTCTTTGTACACTATTTTTGTATAATTTCCATTCTTACGACAGCATTCTCTTACTAGGATGTTTGTCTCCTTGTACAAAAACGCTTATTTCAAGTTAATACAAAACTATTCCTTTGAAAGTGCAAACTTCTATTTTTATTTTTATGTTTTGTGTGCGAAAACGTCCAGTGATTATTTTTTAACATATGCATTCGAATGTGATTACTGTTTACAAATACACGCATAAAAACAGAAAGACAATTGCTAATGACTTTGAGAAACAGGACAATATCTAAAGGCCATCCACAAAATCCCCACAGATGTTTTCCCCGGTAGATACCTTCTCCAGCGGGTACAAAGGCAGCGGCATTCTACTACAAGGTCACTGCCATATTCTCAATGTACAGCCTAATGGTGTCAGGTATTCTCATATCCCCGGCAGAGCAAAAATCTCCAATTACTGCTCCCAAATCCCCCAGTGAAGTCGCCAAGCTTCTCAGGATTCCCCATCAAGATTTCAACAAAATCCCCAAGCAAGGCACAGAGTTTCCCTTCCCCAACAGAGTTTAATTATCTAACTACAGAAGTTCATGTCCCAGCATTTCAACTTCCACAAATCTGAAGACCTACATTTTTCACCCCCAGCAACAGTCAGGGATTTATGTTCGCTAATTCAACAACACAACAATGGAACAACTGACACGTTCATACATTGCATGCATACATCATTTCTACAAACATCATAGCATATGCAGCACAAATACATATATCATAATCTCATTTATTTTGAGAGCATCATGCAATTCATACATCATGACATCGCATGAAACTGACTTTTATCAGAAAGACAAACACTATCAATTTATACAACGGGTCAAAGATTAATTCCCGAAACCAGACAGGGAAGCTATCTACACGACCAAATGGTGTGAATTCCCGAAGCAAGACGGGTTTACCATCAAATACAGCAGGCTACGGATTAATGCCCGAAACCATACAGGGAAACTATCTATGTGCCCAACATTGCCAAGTTCCAGATTAATACCAGTAACAAGCTGGAAAAACTATCTGTGGACGTCTGGTTGTAGATTAATAGATGTAACAAGCCAGGAGAAATATTTACATAAGAAGATTGAAGATTAATACCTGTAACAAGCCAGGAAAACTATCTTTCTTTCTCAGGTCAGAGATTAATACATGTAACAAGCCAGGACAACTATCTCAATAACCGATAAAAACAAGTTCCAGATTAATACCTGTAACAAGCTAGGAGAACTATTTATGGACGACCGACTGTAGATTAATACCTATAACAAGCCAGGAAAGCTATCTGCATGAGGATATCAGAGATTAATACCTGTAACCAGCCAGGACAACTATCTCAATGACCGGCAACTTTCAAGTTCCAGATTAATACCTGAAACCAAACATGACAACTATCTGTGAACAACTGATTATAGATCAACACCTAAAATCAGATAGGAAACTATCTACATGACCATACGAAGCAATCTTACACAGGCTCCTTCTTATATATCTCAGGATGCAGGCTAACACGGACTCATCCTGAAACAACCCTACGCGGGCTCTTTCTAATACATTTTCAGGTAGCAGTTAATTCCATTATTCCCAGCAAGTTACTGTGAAACCTGGATTTCAACCAGAAAGCAGCAAACTCTCATCTCTCCAGTACAAAGATAACTCCTCAGTAGAGTCTTGGACAACTGAAGCTCCTAGACTTTATTCCCCACAGAGTTATCCTCAAGCAGGAGAACAACAAAAACCTACATTCCCCAGCGGACTCCTCCTCAGACAGCAGGAACAAGAACCCCCAAAGGGACCATGTGTGAAATCATCATCTATTTTGGATGGCATCTTTAAGCCCATCTCCGACAATTCTCTGTCATCTTCTCTAAATGGCATATGTAAGCTCATTCCTGTCATCATCAACTAACAGTGTTATTTCATACGAGTGGAAATTTCTGGGCACTCTAGTGTTCAATCATCTTCCACCTTCAGATCACGAAAGGCAGACAAGCCAATCTAAATCCTCAGGTTTAAGAAGATTGAACAGGGGCAGCTGTTGTACCCCAAAATTTTCCCTCTCATGTTTCCCAAGATCTTTTCTCTTATATGGGAGGTTACAAGCACTTGCCTAAAAAAATGAAATTTTTTAATGTTAGCAAAGTGTCTTTTGATTAGCAATTCAGCAATGTCCTTCGATTGGAATTTGAACAGGGTACTTCGATTGGCATCTGAGTAAGCTTCGATTGGGTGCTAAACTTCCTTTGACACAAGCCTGATTCACAAGCTTCGATTGGGTGTTGGGCCCCTTCGATCAAGTTCAAATCACAAGACTTCGACTGTGCATTGTTTGCTTCAGGCTTTCCTTTGATTCACAAGGCATGAACTTCCTTCATGCCAGCAAGCACAAGGCAATGGCCTCCTACATACATCCTTCTATTGCACCATTGGCTTTACATGCTTGCTTGATTCACAATGTAATGGCTACCTGCATGCAAGCTTAATTCCTGCTTCGATTGGGCATTTGATTTCTTTGGAGCAAGCTTGATTCTTGCTTCGTTTGGGCATTTGATTTCTTTGGAGCAAGCCTGATTCCTGCTTCAATTGGGCATTTGATTTCTTTGGATCAAGCTTGATTCCTGCTTCGACTAGGCAAATACTCCCTCTGTACGTTCCTTCAGCGTACAAAGCAAGAATCCCCTACAAGTTTGTTTCGATTCACCAGCAATGAACTCCTGCATACCAGCTTCGATTAGGCGTTGAGTATCATTTGACCAAGCCTAGTTCACAAAGCTCCCACAGGGCAAAAGGCCCTTCAGCTTGTCATCAGCACACATATGCCTCTTCATGCTTGTTTTTGGTCTATTAGGAAAAAAGATTCTTCATACTTTCCTTGATTCCACAAGGAAAAGACCCATCAGTTTGCCTTCAATTCACAAGGCAAAAGGCCCCTCTCACTGGTCTTCGATTCACAAGGCAAAGGCCCCCTCTTCAGCTTGCCTTCAGCACACAAGGCCAAGACTCCTTCAGATTTACCTTCGATCCACCAGGTAAAAAGCTTCCTTCGACCCACCAGGCATTGGCTACCTTTGTGCCAACTTCGCCTAGGCAATGGCCTCTTTTACGCTTGCTTTGACCTGCCTCATGCTAGCATCCACAAGGCATGGGCTGCCTTTGTGCCAGCTTCGACTGGGCAATGGTCCCCTTTGAAACAGTTTTACACACTTATACACGAATGATAGTCCCTTCGAAGGCGCATTCATGTGGTCCCTTCGAAGAAGCATTCATTGGTACAGTCGAATGACGCATGATTATTGAAAAACAAGTTTGCTTTGTGATGGGTCTTGCATATGGCCAGGCCCAGGCCTTTTGTGCAATGATATTCGAAGGTGGTGACAAAAAAGGTTTTCGTTTGACCAGATTGAAGCTTTCGTTTGAGTTGTTTGAGTCAAGCAGCTAGCTGAGTAGGGGCTCAAACGAAGAGGCCCCAATGATGAGACTTGAGCCATTCGGAGGACACACTTTGGTGGCCCATTCGAAGAGGGCACAAGGTATACATATGGACTATTTTAAAGACATCCAAAAGACACATTCGAAGGATGTACAAGAGGTCCAGTCGAAGGACAGGGACTGAAGGCATTCGAAATCCATTAATGTCCACATTAATTCAAATTCAAAAAAGAGACAAGAATTCCTTACCTTTGGCCAAGTTTCAAATATTTGGTTATGGCTCTTAAAGAGCATTATTAAGCATGCTTATTTACCTCCTACCTTGTCCCCTCCAGTTGCTCTATATAAAGGTGGCATTTGCAAGCCTAAAAAAAAGTAGACACAACCAGAGAGAGAGTCACACGAAATTACAAACACATTCTTGGAGGTTTCCTGAAGCTTCTCCAATCATCCCCAATCCCTAAGCAAACATCTCCATATCCAGAAGTTCCAAATCGAAGCAACCCTTAAACAAGGGTACCCACGCCTTAAACCATAGATTCATACATCACCATTGGTAAGAATGGGTAAAAAGACCAAACTTATATTTTCATGACATAGTAACATTTATAGTTCATTCAATCTGTATTCAAGATTAAGGACCTGGGTTTGACACCCAGGTCTGCATTTTGTTTTGTTTCTAACACTTACTGCAGATCTAGCATGAATAGACCCAACACGCGAAGGATTGAAGGACCTGGGTTTGATACCCAGGTCCTGCATCTTTATTTAGCTAATATTTGTCTTGCAGATTCAAATTGAAAGGCAGCATCCATCCCTGGATCAAAAAAGCAAAGCATCCCTTTTGGATCGAAAAGCCCCATTTTCCCCTGGATCCATACAGCCTTTGGACTCCTTAGCTTGGGCCTAAGCTTTTTTAATCTTCTCACCCCCTGATACATTTTGCAGCGTCTGGGCTTGTCTCTCCTTGGGCCAAACGAATTCCAAGCACACCCCCATGTTTACTAATTATCTTCAGGCTCAAATTTGCTTTTCTTTATTCTTATTTGTTTTATTATTTATTTCTTTAATCATTTTTTTAACAAATCATAAAATAAATAAAAAACATTAAATAGACTTAGGTTTTTTTTAATTTAATTTAATTTTCATAATTTAGATTAATTTAATTATTTTGACATTATTTTTATTAATTTAAAATCAGTTAGACTTAGATTTATTTCAGTCAAATATTTTCTTAATAAAAAACCCAAAAAATTGTAGAATTAGTTTTATTAATTAGCAATCATATTTCTCTTATTTAATTAATTAAGATCATATTTTTCTCACTTAAACTTTAAGTATTTTCTTAATAATCACAAAAATAAAAATAAAAAGATTTCTTTAGGTTTACTTAGCTTAATTCTTAGGATTTCTTAGACATTTCTTTATTTCGCTCGCATTATCCTACTTTCGCCTATTTTATAATAATGTATCTGCTGACAGTATGTAATAGATTAAAATAGGATTTTATCGCTTTCTTTATTTTCCCCCCATTTGAACATGTAAATATCCCCTCCCCAAAATATTTTAATAGCGTAGGATTTACATTCCCGCGCTTTACATTTCTGCATTTTAAATTATTGTATATATCATTGTTAGTAATTAGGCTTGTATGGAAAGACTAATAACAAAAATGCTAGCAAACCTAAATGTAAAAGAATAAAATAACTGAACATAACACACCATGCACATATACACCTCTAGTGCATCCCATTTCGGTTGCCTTCGGAAAACGGTCACAATTCTCAAAATGTGAGAAGTTTTAGTGGTTGTCCTCTAGTTTCAAAGATCACAAGTCCCTCGATGACCCTTTTTACGTTTTCTCGGTTAAAAGTGATCTTAGAACTTTAGGATAGTTACTAAAATTCCTTGCCAAGTTGCCTTCGTGACCGCAACGTCTCTTCGAATGTCCTTTAAACATACAACGATAGGGCTACCTAATAGTAGGATAGCACTGTCTAAAAGATAGGAGGAAAAGAACTACTTTTCGAGTACAAGTAGATAGTTATTAGATGCTTGCTCAAGCAAAACAAACTTTCACACTTACACATTTCAAAAACAACTTTCAAAAACATTTGCTTTGTCAACACTCTTGAGGACTGATACAAGAGTTATCACAAAGCAAATCTCCGCACTAAGGCATTTCAAAACATTTTTTAAAACACACAAAGCACAAGCAATTTCCAAAACATGAGCTAACATCTAAGAGCCCGTATAAAACTATGGATGGAAAGGGTGCTACCACCTTCCCTTTCCATAATCTACCCCCTTACTCAGAAAATTCTCGAAAAGGTCTTTTTATGTTCTTTTCACCCTTTCCTTAATTTGGATAAAAGAAAAGTCGGTGGCGACTCTTGCTTACCGCAATATTTGCAAACACAAACGCAAAAACCAGTATTAACAGTCGGTTCTGCTACCGTATCACAGTCTCCAAAGGAGGCAACCTTCTCCTCACAAGTGTACTGGGTCTCAAAGTCTTCAATACTTGTGTACTTAACATTGCTAGACATCATTAATTGTTGGGAGTTTCATGGGAAATAACAGTAAGAAAGAGAGTCATTATCACTTATATAACTACTAGTGCTCTTATAAATCCCAAACACGACTATTTTTAAGAGCCTATAATCAATTGAGTCATCCTCCCGTTCAATATTCCTCAGGCAACAAAGATACATTTCTGACCATTCTCTTCGAAGAATTTATCACCTTACTGCTCTCATATAAATCCCTAATAATTGACATTAAAGAAATAAAGGAGAGAATGAGAGTAAAAGCCTATACTTGCAAATGAAGTAATGTGAGCTTGATGAAGCTCGTGTCAATTGTTGCTAAAAGATTTCCATGTCTCTGACACACGCAAGAAACCCATAACAATTTAGCTTCCCATGATAAACCCACCATTAGTTGAATTTAATGATGATGTGCATTTGTCTGTGACGCTTTAGGGGCTCTCCCCAAGCTCTACTTAAGGGAGTACCCCATGCTCTGTTTATGGGACTGACCCTAAGCTCTGTTTGAGGGACTCATCCCAAGGATGACTTGAAAAGCTCTATAGGGGTTATCCCAAATATGAAGACTGAAAGCAATCGAGCTAAATCACTTTGTCCTTTACAAGTCATCGTTCTTGAGGAACAATATACTTGTATAATTGTATTGGGCTCTGAGAAGGAACAACCTACTTAAGAAAGGAAAAAATCACAAACAAGAGTGAGTAACCTTACAAAGCCATGGGCCTCCCGAAATGGGCCATGTAGTCGCCTAGATTTTAGTTTCTGTCTGCTAGTTGGTTTTAGTCCACCTGAAACCTCTCCTCTAACCCACTTGCCTAGTGAACGTGAGAGATGTCATGTCACATCATAACAGATTGGAAGAAATGGTCAAAGATAATAATCGTTGTCTCCATGGTCCAAGGAAGAATAACTCCCTTACTCCCACATTTTTGTGGGAAGAGGAAGATAACCACTCTTTGATCTACACCCAAAGAACATATATAAATAGCCCGCCCTTAGGACTGAAGAGGGTTGAATCATTCTTCACTCATAAACCACATATACAAACAAAATTATTACTCTGTGTGACCTAATTCGAAACACCATCGACGATCCTAAACATCAAAGACAACATTCTAAATATAAAATTAGAGTATTTTTTAACAAGTTCAAATTTATTATTTAATTCACTTTTATATAAATATTTTTACTTTTAACTTACTTTTTAAATTCAATCAATTTCATATAATTGATTTATTCAAAATTAATTTTATAGTGTAGAATTTATCTTATTGACCTAAATAATATTTAGTTAAACAAGTTCTTTGTAGCTCATGCATGATAATCAATATAAATTTATCTTATGACACAAGTGATAATCAATATAAATTTATAAGATTATTTAATATTATTTCTATAATAATAGTACATTATTATTAAATTGCAATATAGGCTAATTATATATTTTAAAACTTATGAAAATAAATTAAAAATAATGTATAAAAAATATCATAAACTATTTTCATAAATTCTTTTAAATAGTTTGATCAAATTTATGTAAAAATAAAAAAGTTAGTCAAACACAGACATAATAATAAACGAGTAATATAACTGACAATGTTGTTCCCTCTATTGAAACTAACATTCTGAACTTCTGATCCAGTATTTGTGTTGTCAACCTCCTCAACCAAACAACTACATTAATTCTCAAGTACATGAATTTTGTTCCATAACAACAGTTTCTGATTCTAAGGTAGGGTAAGGTATTGTAACCTAAAGCCAAAACAGACCCATAATGTCTGTTCTATTCATCTACATATTGAGTAGTACTTTTTTTGATAAAAAAGGAAATATTATCTTCATTTTTTATCATCAATATTGGAAAAGTCGACAAATTCACTCAACTAAAAACTAAAAAATTGGTTGGATATGAACTAATATTATTCTTGTGTCACAAATATTGACAAATAATAATTCATTTATGACCTTATTTAAATTATATGGATAAAAAGTAAAGGCACATGGAAGTAACACCATTGATAAAGATGGAGATGGATAAAATAAAACCCTATCTTCTCACATGGCAGTGGATAGTATTTGTGTGTCTAATATTTATCATCTTACCAGAATCCACATGCAATTTTTAGATTATTTGCGTTATAAGCCAAACTCATTAATATGTCTCATCCCAAAGATCATGTGCATATGATTTAGAGACACACAAAATATTTTTGCTTAGATTTATTTTGTTTTAATCTTGTCTCTAATTATACAATCTTCTTGACATTTTTTCTCGTTTTTTTTATAACATTTTTGTTAACTTTTAGAGTATATTAATTATTTTCTTCAAATATACTTTTAATTATATTCTATTTTTTCTGCAATATCTAATAAATATTCTTCTATAAATATTAATTATTTTTTATTCTTAAAAATGAATTTTTTTAACAATAACTAAGTATTAAAAAAAATACATAAATAATCATGTTTCGGGAAAAATTACGTAAATAATTATGTTTCAGAAAATTCTATAATAGAGGCGTCAAGTGAGATGGCGCATGCACCTAAATTTAAGAATGAGACGTCAAGTGAGATGGCACATATGTACAACATGTTTGTCCTAAGCCATCTCAGATGGCGCCTAGGTGCAATTAAAGGATAATTTTTTTTGCTTTCTATTTTAAATATGAGACAATAGGTAAACGATATACCTTCACGAAACTTCAACTTTTCATTAACAAAAAACGATTACATAACAAAAAAAATCATACATATTAATTAGTGGTCCCCCAGAACTCGGTAACGACCTGTGGTTCCGCATCCGCGTCCTCACCTATTTCGTGATGGGTTTCGTCAATTTTCCTATTGCGGTTGGGTCGATGGCCCAGCGAAATCAATGCGTTCAGGATCCATGAAATCGGTCAGGTCACCATATCTGGAAGATCCGATTTAGTATAGTCTTTTACTCATGCCCTCAAAGTTTAGTCATCTTGGTTGAGGTGGAGTTCCATGGATGGTCTAAAGCATCGGTCGTTTGAGTAAGGGGGGTAAAAAGGAAATAAATCTTGGGTTGTTTGGTATTGCGACTGTTGGATGCTATGGTGATGTGGTGGTTGATGGTAAGTTGGGTCGGTTGGGTCATATTCTTCGGGAAAGCTCAGATCAGGGCTAATGTGAGATGATGAGGGGCCCACATTGGGATATGGAGAAGACTGAAATTGTATGTGGGGCATGTGGGTGTATTAGTATTGCGATTGAGATTGGGGTTGGGTGTGGGGCATATGGGAGTATTGGTATTGATGTGGTGATTGTGTTTGGGTGTGAGGCATATGGGTGTATTGGTATTGAGGTGGTGATTGGGGTTGGGTGGTTGTGGATTTGTATCGTCGAGGTGGTTGGTGGGAGGTTGATGTGTGTTGGGTTTGTTGTTGGGGATTTGAGGTTTGTGTCCATTGTGTTCGTGGGTCAACCAAATACCTCGGATGAGACACGTGCATTTCTAGGTTACTAACCGATTTGTACCAATTAAAATATTGATTTGTGTGTCGCATATTATTCTGGTTGAGGAAAACAGGGAATTGTAAGACATGTTGGTGACGCCTATGCCACATCTTACACCATTCAGGAGCAAAATCTTTCCAATTAGTAAGACCCCATTGGGCATCGACCCTTTTGAGATGCTAGGCTGACAACCAAGTTGGATCGCATGGAATCTCTTGATGCATTCCAAATTGCATCTTGACACGGTCATTGTGCTGCATCTCCATAACGTTGAACTGTATGATTGCAGTCTTTGCAGTCCAAACTATTGCATTCTCGGGGTTTGGTTCATGGTCCAAACCCAAATATGGTCTCCAGATAAAATATGGATAAAATTAAATCAGCATAATGAAAATGTAAAAAATAAATAATTTAAAAGTAGAAAAGTTTAAAGGTACCACGTACATCATCCAAGCCACGGTGGTCCAATAGATTACGATATAGAGCGACATTGAATCTTGGATTCTTGCCGTAATCCATACCCGTCACGCAGTACCTAAAGGAATTGTAAAATAGTTTATTTTAAACATATATTTGGCGAAAGGATAAATAATAAATTATTTAAGTTATTGACTTACTTTGTTGCGTATGGGAAAATGAACGCATTGTTGTTGACGGAGTTTAGGGACTCCATTCTCCACCAACCCCAGACTTTGAGTAAGAAAGCGTATCCATAAAAAGTAAATTTGTCCTTTGTTGCATTTTTACACAAAGAACTGTATAGATGGGCTAAAACAGCAGAACCCCAACTATACTTTCTTGTTTTTTCAAAGTTCCTAAGAAAACTTAAATACATAAAATTTACACTACTCCATGTACTTTCGGGAAATAACAAGCTTCCAAATAGTATCATCATATAATTTTTAGCTTTTATTACTCTTGCTAGCTCGGATGAATTTCCATTCAACTCAAGAGTCGCATAATATTTTTTGAGTTCAGTTAGTAATATACCTTGGCCTCTAGCACTACTACCTTCTACCATATCTTTTCCCAACAACTCCTCGCAGAGATAATTGGATTGTTGAACCGACCCATTAACCACCTTACCATCGACAGGGAGACCTAATAACATGTATATGTCCTCTAGTGTGATGGTACATTCACCTATTGGCAGATGAAATGTGTGTGTCTCGGGTCTCCACCTTTCTAATATTGCAAGTATAAACTTGGAATCAATTGTGCAGTTTGAGATTTTAATAACATTTCCAAAACCCGCGTATTCGAGATAGGGCACGATCAACGGGTCGGGAGTAATGTAGTTGTGTGAGCGAATTCTAAATCTTTTAGTATCCTAAATTTAAAATGTAAAAAGTGTAAGAGTCCATAAGATTACTAAATCAATAATAATTTTATAAAAAATTATTAATATACAAGAATATTTGAGAATTTATAAAAACTTACAAACGCCGCAATGTTTTCTCTTGTGCCTCTGTGAGAATCGTCCATTGTGAGAAGAGCCATATTTGAAATTGTATAAGCCAATAAAAGAGTTTGTATCAGAGAGTGAGATGATTGGTGATGTAAAACAAGTATCTCAGGCGTCGTATTTATAGGTGAAATTGTATCAGAGAGTGAATAAATGAGGTGGTTGGTGGTTGCATGCATGCATGATACGTGCTGCTCATGCGTCAAGTCAAATGGCGCCTACATGCAATTTAGAGAGCATGCGCCATTAAACTTGGTGTAGGACAGGCCTAATTATAGCATATGTGGTAGCGTAGGTGGCAGCATAGGTGGCAGCATAGGGGCAGGCTTTTGCGCATGCATGTAAGATGATTGGACATGTAGGGATGCACCATTTGACTTGGCGCATGAATGCAAATTTGAAAGGTGTCGCCATCTTAATTGGAGAATTAGTGATGGATTACTTTTGTATTGTTCAAATTCAATGCAACCTATTTAATCATACATGTATCTAAAGGCCTCTACATTCAAACACTCAAAACATTAAAACAATCAGACACTCAAACCTTCAAACATGCAAACACAATAGCCTCTACACCACAATACGTTATCAGTGCATATTTCAACAGTGAGACGTACATTTGTCCCACCTCTGGGTTTTTATTTAGAGACACTGAGAACATTCGATTTTGTTTAAACAGGAAAGCTAATTTCTTGTATTTAAAAAAACGATTGGAGGTCAAACTTGGACGAGGTCCTGTGACACAAATCTTCTATCAAAATCCGTTTTTTTTTTTGTGAGAACCAAATAATATATTATAAGGTAGAGGTTCAAGATGACGAAGACCTTCAGAATATATTTTTCAGTCATGAGTATTCTGGGTACGAATCAATTGAGTTGTACATTATGTTGCGGGAGCCTCAGCTGTCATGACCAACTCAGTCACAAGTGGTTGATCCTCTCGAAGACGAACAAGCATAAGTAGATGTAGTTGAAGACGAAGAGGAAGATGACGAGTTAGAGTTTGACGACATGGTCAACGATGATTCTGAAGACGATGGGATACCTGGAATACCTTCAAATGAGATCTACACACCACCTCCACACATGACGAACTTCAATATGGGCGGAGATGAACCATCATTTGATGTTTTTTTCAACCCGTATATGCAGTCAGATGAAAATTTAAAAGAGAAAGACAAATTTTGTAATAGAGAAAATTGTATCTGAGCCATAAAAAAGTTTCACATGCTAAACTCTGTCGATTTTAAGGTAGATCGGGTAAATCCAGAAAGGTACAAGCTCGGGTGTGTTCGCCCAAATTATACATTTAGGCTCACTGCATCATACAGGTTAAGAGGTGATTGTTGGTGATAGTTTCTATGTCCACCCACATGTGCATCAATTCTACTCAATCACAGGTTCATCGTAAACTAAACTATGATCTCATATGTCAAGAACTATTATCTCTCATCAGCAATGATCTGTCATTGAAGGTGAAAACTATAATCTCTCGCATCACTATGGTATACAACTATACTCCGTCATACCAAAAGGCATGGTTAGCCAAGACCGAAGCGATTGAAAAGGTATATGGAAGCTGGGAGGAGTGATACAAAGAACTTTCGCGCTACCTGCATACACTTCAGACGTATTCTCCGGGAATTGCTTATATTATAGAAACATTGTCGGCATACGCCCCAGATGGTACTCATGTCACCGGAAATGGAATATTCAGTCGACTGTTCTGGGCTTTTCAACCTTGCATCACAGGATTTGCGTCATGCAAACCTATTATTAAAATTGATGGAATGTGGTTGTACGGGAAATACAAAGACACACTATTGATGGCAGTTGCATAAGATGGAAACAACAACATTTCCAAATTGCCTTTTCTCTAGTCGAGGGAGAGACTGGTGGTGCTTGGAGTTTCTTTCTCGAGAATCTCCGAACACACGTGGCTCCTCAACGTGATCTCTATTTGATCTTCGACAGACATACATCTATTGAGAGTGCATACAATAATCTTGCAAACGGTTGGCATGATCTTCCTTCTACGCATGTCTACTGCATTAGACATATCGTAAAAAATTTCACGAGGGAGATCAAAGACAAGGCTCTTAGGAAAATAATTATGAACGTGGGGTATGCATTAACGCAACCTTCATTCAAACACTATCGCAACGAGATCAGATTGTCAAATCCGGATGCAAATAGGTGGATCGATAATATTTCGGTGGAGAAATGGACAAGGTCATAAGCCAATGGACAACGATGGGGCCACATGAAAAAAAAATCTTATCGAATCCATGAACGGTGTATTCAAAGGCATACGAAACCTCCCAATAACCACTTTGGTCAAATCAACATATTTTAGGATGACTTTGTTGTTTTCCAAAAGAGGTGAAATATGGAATGCGATCTTATAATCGGGATAACTATGGAGTGAAAGTTGCATGAAGTATATTAAGGTAGAAAGTGTCAAAGCTAACACCCATCTGGTTATAAGGTTCGACTGACACAGCCACAACTTCATTATCAAAGAGACAATTGACCATAACGAGGGGCTGCCATGACAAGAGTATATGGTTATACTACCATCTCGTTGGTGCAATTGTGGCAAGTTTTAAGCCTTTCGTATGTCTTGCTCTCATTTCATTACGGCATGTGCGTACACTCATCAAGACACATTACAACTTCTATCTCCCGTTTACAAGTCTGAAACCTTGCTCGACGTAGACAACAATGGCTTCCCGATGGTAGCGAAACTTGATTATTAGCCTGCATATGAAGGGGAAATAATATGGCACAACGATCACATGCATAGGAATAAAAAGGGTCATCCCAAAAGCAAGTGTATTACAACTAAAATGGACTCCCTTGATAAGCTAGAAAGAAAGTGTGGTTTATGTCGTTAGGTCGGACACAATTGAAAAAATTGTCCCACTCGGGCTACAAGCTCGACAACATAAAAATTGTATGCAAACCATCTGTACTTTTTTAAGTTTTAAACATTACTGTTTTTCATTAAGAGCATTTTTTACAACAAACCATACGCAAACAACAAATAAAAATACGATAAAACGTCTAAGAAATTACAACCGTCAAAACAATTTCATCTGAGCCATGCATCATCACCATTACGTCTCCGTCTGTTTTGACTTCCTCCAACCAAAAATTAGGTCTTCCAATTGCAAGTGAGGTGGTTGTTCTTCTTCTCTGGATTCTTCTAATTTGTTCCTCATCCTCGATGTCTCCCTCTAACCATCATATCAACTCTCTCTTCAGACGCTCCATGGAGTGAATGTGCTAAAATATCATTTTCATCGGAGGTTTGGTGGTCGAGAAAATAACATATCCATCTCTGGTGAAAATCATGGGAGATGTCATGACGCAAATATCAGAGAAAAAATAAGAAGACAATGCGAGAAAGTGTGAAGAATGATGGACAAATGAGTGATTTATT
The DNA here is from genome assembly GCA_948472305.1 of Vicia faba. NCBI lineage: Eukaryota > Viridiplantae > Streptophyta > Magnoliopsida > Fabales > Fabaceae > Vicia > Vicia faba. The sequence goes on from OX451735.1 coordinate 218,929,272, forward strand.
TATAGAAAACACAATTGCACGTAGTAGTCATCTCAAATGGCGTCTCCTCTCCTTTTTATAGTGCATGCGCCATCTCACTTGGTTAAAATAAAGTGCATGCGCCAAGTGAGATGACGCATAGGGCAAAAAGGTAAGTGCATGCACCATCTCACTTGACTCCTCCATTGTAGGATTTTCTGAAATATGATTATTTGCGTAATTTTCTCTGAAATATAGTTATTTGTGTGTTTTTTTTTTGTTGAATATTTGATCATTGTTAAAAAAATTCTTTAAGAATAAATTTATAAAAATTATATAAATAATTAATAAATTTAATATTTTTATCAATTTTTTTAATGAACGTAATTTATTTTAGAGAGTCTTATATTTAGATATGGAGATAGTAAATCTTTGTGTTTGTTTCTAGACAAAGAATATGATGTTTAAGACATACGTAGTGTTAGAGTTGTTTGTTGACTAACTTTTTTCAATGCATGTTCAAAAGATTTTAGATAAAGATAATGCAAATAATTAGAGACAATTAAATTTACTTTTTGGTCATGAATGAGAATGTGGCAATAAATCAAAAGTCGTGGTTTACGGTTCCAAGTCCAACACTCAAGGCGAAATAGGTGGGCACCTAATCTCATTCTTAAGTGTGTTCCATACTGTATACCGTGAGAATTATGGTTGTTATGTAAAGCAAAAATACTGCCAAATCATGTTTTACTATAATTTAATATAGTTCGATTTAACTTTCTCAAACCGGTAACATAAATAGATTTATTGAGTAATTATATTTGGGTCAATACACTTAAAATTTTTAACTACAAAAGGGAGGGAGTAAAAATAAAGTTATAGGCTTGTGTAGTGGTGTGATTGTGTCTTCTTAATTAAGGTCTAAGACAATGTTAACTTATGATGTCGTGCATGGTTATGTAAAATGGAACACTCCTTTTAAGACATGGTTCAAATTATTTATAATTGTTAAAAAGAAAGTGTTTCCCTCCATCACATCATTTCCCACCAACTCATATTGAACTTGAATCTTTTCATCTTAGCGTGAGCTTTACTTCAATTTTGCTCTAGTTGCTGAATTTTCAAAATTTCCCTTCTTTAATTTTGACAAAATGAAAATGTTCCAAAAGAAGGAATCAAATGATGAACAAACAAACAACTAACGAAATATACAACATTAACACACGCTGGTCGTTATCAATCATCTTTTGATAAATTGAAGCATCCAATGCTATTTACTTGGAGTACTACTTACTTCCCAGTTTATTTTTTCAATTGCAAAATAGTATAAAAAATATTTATTTAAATGAAGCTAACCAAAATTATACTAATTTGAATCATTTTAATTTGTGGTGGCCCACTTATAGTTAAAAGGCATTTAGACTGGAGCGATAATTAAGGGCAGGAGAATACTCGTCACCCCACCTACGCCGGATTCTCGATTCCCATCCTATCCTATTGAGACTTTTTTTTTTTCATTCTTTTTTTAGTCCTTCTGTTTTTGAAATCAAATATAAAACAAGTGAATATATTTGTTAATCACTGAATTTTTGTTCATTGATCTATTTGGTCTTCAATTTTTTTTATATAGATAAATAGTCTTTAAATTAATTTCTTTGTTAAGTATAAAATTAAAAAATTATGCGTATGTATTCTATCACTTTCCGTAAACAATAATTATTTTAATTGTAAAATTATGTCGCGATAAAATTTGTGTTTTAGGATTGTTAAAAGTGCAAAATGCAAAAAGTTTATTCATAGAAGAGTTTGAGTTAAAATATATCTCCACGAACTAGTTAAAGATTAAGTAAGTGTTATAAAGTCCAACACTTAATCATTATTGTCCAAGGATCATCCATCAATCAGATTTGATCAGACAGTTTCCCGCATCTCACGTCGGAGAATACATGATAGTTCGAAACGTCAGTTAAGGTGAATGCACGCGCAATATTAAATATGATCAATGATGATTTAGGCTTGGTAAAAAACATGTAAAAAAACGTGAGGAATCTTTTGTGATTGTTGGGACACCTATGAAGAGACCCTTGATTACCCTTAAGGCTAGCCTAATCATTTTACCTTTTCGCATATCTTTATGTTCAAAGTTATCATGAAAATTCTAGAGCTTCCTTCTCATCAGAGTCAAGGCTAATGGTGAACTTTTAATGGTTAGAATTCGGTGTGTGTATTTTCTGCGGGTAGAACTGGTTTCCCTGCCCCAGACAAACCCTCTCGCAATGGTATTAAAGGTGTGGTGCAAAAACTTGTACTTACCCCATTGCCTTGTTCCTTGCCTTTCTTGAATTGGGGGCTCTTAGAGGCATTTATCTCTTGAGAGCTATATTTGCTTGGCATTTTAGTGGTATTGTGCCTAGCATGCTTCTTCAAGTGGCCCTCTTGAATGAGGAACACCTTCTCCTTATTGAGTTTGTAACAGTCTTTCGTGGGGTGCCCTTTGACCTTGTGAAAATTGCATCACCTGTTGGGTTTAGGATCCACGACGCCTGACTTAGGGCTGACGGTAGTGGAATGACATGTATATATAAGACCCTGTGCCATATCTTCTTGCAATGAGTGTTCAACGGTGTGGAGCTCTTTGTAGGTCTCCCATTTCATTTGAACACGACTGTTGCGAGTTATCATGGTTGTAAGCAATTTGTTCCTTAACATTTATGGCCTTCTTTTCAACGTTGCTTTCCTAGCCTTTATATAGTATTGTGTACATGTCACCACCTTTGCCAAGGAAGTCGATGGTCTCTGGGCTAGGAATTCGTTGAAATGCCATGTCCTTAGTCCATTTTGGAGTGCTCCCACAAACATTTTCTGGTTGGGGTGGATGACCTTAATAGTCGCCTCATTAAAGCGGGTGAGATTTTCCCTCAAAGATTTAGAGGAGCCTTTACTAATGTTGAAGAGGTTGGTTGTAGACATATTTCTATGCTTGCTTGCTGTAAACTAATGGACCGATTTCTTTACCAAATTATGGTAGGTGGCGATCGAGAGTCGAAGTTCTTGTAGATAGAGATTGAGAGTCATAATAGGCTCATGTATCGCCTTAATATTTTGTCTCTAAAGGTGGCAGAGAGAAGTGCTACTACAAAATACACATTTCACAACGGTTGGGAGAAGGATTCCACCACAGATTATGGCCCGTGGTAAAGAAATATGTAGTTGTATATGCCCTCTTTACCATCTCAGGCTACTGGTCATGGTAAAAACACAATAGTGCGTAACATACCACTACAGTTGTATAAAAACAATTGTAGTAAAAGGTTGAGGTCAAGGGTTCGATACCCATCGTCTGGATTTTTGCAAATTTCAATATATGTTACCATGATTCTAGATTCCAGTCATAGTGAAAGACTTAACACACAATATTTCACCACAATCCTAGATTTTAATCATGGTAATATGATATGCTTACTTGAGTTTATCATAACTTATGTGGAATGCTTATTTCACAAACTACTCATTAAACATATAACCATTCAATCTAATTTAGAAAACAATAATGTAATGTCTTATTTGGAAAATTCTTATATTAGAGCGTCCATCACCTAACAAATGGGTTTCCTAGATGGAATCCAATGGAGCCGCCCATGCGGTCCGCTGTTGACAAAGCATTTTAGATAAGGAAACAAGCCCAAAATGATAAGGTATCTTCTAAATGGGAAGGCCTATTAAGGACTTTAGAAGAGGTGTTAACAGGGTCTAGTCGACGAAGTTGTAACTTGGAAAAGAATGGCTCGATGGGCGTATTAAACAGCATGGCGAGGCTATCGACAAGCATTCCAAAATGGAACCAAGAGAAATTATGAGTTTGCATGCTAGCAAGAATGTGGGGGAAGTTATGAAGCTTTTCCACATGAAATCCTAACGTGGGATATTGTAACCGTCGACAGTTACGTCTCTAGATTTTTCTATTTAAGCAAATAATTGTATGCGCTCTAGGTATGACATTTCTTAGCATTAAGAGAATTAGACTCAAAGTACCCGCATCTAAGAGAGAAACGAGTTCAAGCTTGAAAATGTACGAGTGCTTCCACATTTCAATTCAAAGCAATTTCTAGTTTTTACTTTAAAATTCTTATCTTGTTTTTTACTCTTTTCAGTAATTGCCATGTTCTTTTGCCTCTTTTTTTATGCTTGTCAATCCAATCGACCAGTTTCACACCAAACTCAAAACACAAAGTCTAGGATTCATGTAGCTGATCCTGCAAGTAATCTTTAATAAGAGGCTAGAGATTGTCCGCGAGAAACAAATTGGCACACCTGGTGGGGCACGTTGTGTTTGAGTCTTTCTTGTTCTGTGCATGAAATTGAGAAGTGGGAGAAAAATGGTAGATCTTAGAACTCCTAAAAGGGATCAAACTCTGGGAGGAAATACCAGTGCAGTGGCGAGTATGGGTTCAAGTTCTGTGGTTGTGTCATCGTTTTCCCCGAACATAGTTACCATATCTCAGCCAGTAATTGCAAGACCAACAATGTTCACAACTTATGGGTAGTATGTGCCTAGTTTTATAAGAGATACACACAATTGTGTTGTCCCAAACTCTGGGTAGTATGTGCATAATTTTGCAAAAGATACGCATAATGTTGAACACGAATACGGAATGCCAACGGTGATGATGGAAGGCCTGCATAGTAGTAGTTTAACATTTGGTGAAAACTCTGCGTCAGTGTTTTCCTTGTATCATGCCTCAGAGCTGTTGGGAAATTAATTTGGTCGTTCGACTGGATTGAGATTTTCCCACCAAATCATGCCTACTTTCACCCCAAGTATTGTTGCCATCATGAGGTAGCAAATGGATGAAAGTAATCATGAGATGGTCAATATGCATACTCAACATATGAGTGTCATATTAGGACCATTTATCAAGAATTCAGTGCAGAGTTATCACAATTTAGCAACCCAAATGACTCGCATCGGTGATTTCCTAGGTGCCCCAAGAGCGCCAGTTCGATAAGTTACACCGCCCCCACGCGAGGAACCAGTGTAGTATGAGGAGGTGGTCGATGAAACAGACATACAAGAACCATTGATTCCCCAGTGTGTCCATCCTATACCTAGGGTGTTCCAACAACCCCCAATAGTAATAGTGAATCGAAACCAGAATGTCGACCAAGTTGTCAGGCATGTTTGACGAGAAGCAGTGGTTGGGGAACATAACCTAGAAGCCATTGTCAAACGAATTATGGTTAGGAATGGAATGAACATTGGTTTTCAGAGGACCACATATGCCTCGCCAGTTCCAGATTTTGTTTTGCAAACGAAGTTACCAAGGGTTAGAATCTCCCAAAGTTCACCAAGTTCTCAGGGGACGTCGAAGAGTCCACTATCGAACACGTTGCTAGGTTCCAAACCGAATTGGGTGACTTAGTGGTCAATGAGGACTTAAGGATGAAATAATCTCCCAACTCTCTTTAGAATAATGTGTTTACTTGGTTTACAACGCTTCTGCCACAGTCAATCAAAACGTGGATTCAGCTTAAGAAATTGTTCCATGAGCAGTTTCACACGGGGAAGTCCAAAATAAGCCTGACAAAATTGTCCAGTGTCAAACGAAAGAGCACTGAGACAATAGAACAATGCCTCAACAGGTTTAGAGTTTTAAAAGTGCGACGCTTTACACAATTCACTGAGCAAGAGTTGGTCGAAATGGCTGCAAATGGATTAGAGTATTCTATTAGAAATAAATTTCTAGTTACTTAGTCCTTGAAGGATATGGCTCAGTTAGCTATTAAAGTTTGACTGATCAAGCGTTTGAAAGCTGAAAAACCAAGCCAAATAAACACCACAAAGGAAAGGTTGCTTATGCAGCCATTGATGAATATTCTTCTGACAAAGAGGAGTCTGAAGAAGAAAAAATGGTTAATATGGCTGAACTTCATCCTGGGCCTTCTCATGCGCGTAAGCTATTAAAACCTTTGAATGGAAAAACCATGTCGAAAGTGAGAAGAATGGCAAATCTATCACCAAAACTTACATGTTTGATATAACCAAGTGTGATGAAATATAATTTCTTTGTTAGTAATTGATGGTCAGATCGTGGTCCCTCAGGGCCTAAAGAATCCCCCACTTAAACAAAAGAAGAAAAGGGGATTATGTAAATTTCATCATTTTCTTGGTCATAAAACATCTCAATGTGTACTTTTCACAGATTTGGTGCATAAAGCTTTGAATGAAGGCAAGCTCTAATTTGGCGAAAAGGCAAAAATGTAGGTTGGCGAAGACCCTTTGAAGGTTGAAGAGGCTTTATATGCAGAGCCTCTGGGTTGTGCGATGGTTGAAACTACTGAAGGCTTCGACATGGAAGTCATGATGGTTGAAAATACTGAAGGTTTCAACCTAAATATGGAAAATGAGTTGTAGGTAGTGTATCCTCAACCTGAGGAGAGCTTGGATGATTTTCAAGAAAAATGCAGAGTGAAAGGATCGAAGGCTAATCTATGCCCGAGATGCAACATTGTGTAAGATGAAGAGGCTGCTGAAAGATATGAAGCTACCAAGAAAGAGTCTCTCAAGCAAGAGACACCTTCGGTTCCAAGGTTTGTTTTCGACAAAGATGGTACCCCTTGATGTAGTGAGGAGTATCGAAAGCAGTTCCAGCAACCCCGCCAAAAAACTTTTCATTCTCTGTTGGACATCCCACAGAAAAATGGTTGGAGCTAGTAAACTAGAATGGGGGAAAGAGGCCAAAGTGGAAGGTGGTCGTTCACGAAGTTGAGGCTAAAGATAAAAAGGTGGAGTCGAAGGGATATCAAGTTTCTCCTAATTATAAGGGGAAAATCCGATGACAAGGACTCAGTGGAGGCATCATCAGAAGACTAAGAAAGTTGCTAGAGAGGCTTCAAAATCTCAGTTGAAACCTGTCGAAGTTGTCAGGCTAGCCAAAGGCATGAAACCAGTAGAGGTTGTGAAACCTGTTGAATTCGCAGTTCAGAAAAGGCTTTATCCCAAGTCAAGGTTGATTGAAAAAGAAAAGGTCATAACTAATCAAAGGTTGGCTATGAGGGTAGATCCTATGAGAAACAAAGAGTTAGTGGCAACACAAAATGTTGGATATATAGCTACACCTGAGTATACTCCGACATCTGAAGGTGAAGAGGAAGAAGAACCTGATTATGAACCATCTCCAGAAGATGATATGGTGGATGACGATTATGGTGAAGATTTCATCATCAACTGTGGAATTGTATCAATCTTACCTGCTGAGTTTGATAGAGTGTTAGAAGTTTCAGAGAATGAGGAAGACTACATACCAGGAAAAGTTGTTAATGAAAAATCTGTGTGCTACTATGTAATGAATAGTGGCATAGTTGAAGAGCAGAAAGATGTGTTTGAGAAACCAAGTCTTGTAATGATGTATCATCTCAAATCTTTGTTTATAAGGGAAAAGATAGATGGTCTACCAGTCAACAAAGTGTTCATCGATGGAGGAGCAGTTGTCAACTTGATTCCCCATGTGGTATTCAAGAAAATAGGAAAATGTGGGTCAGAGCTTTGACCATACAATATGGTTTTGTCCAACTATGAAGGGAAAACCATCAACATATTAGGAGTGATCCAGGTGGAGCTTGCTGTCGGAACCACTATCCGATCGACACTGTTTATGGTAATAGACTTTAAAGCCAATTTCAATTTACTACTTGGCCGTGATTGGATTCATGGAATAGGAGCGGTACCATTGACACTACACCAAAGGATATATATCAGGAGGAAAGATGGCGTCATGGAGAACATAAAGGCGGATCCGATCTATTACACATTTGATGATAGCAAAGGTGGAAATAAATCATTCGACCAATGTAGCAGTAGAAATGTTGAGACTAAGCCATTGGATTGACTTAACTCGTACAAATCAAATAAAAAATCACCATCGCGCTTTACTGTTTCCAACTGAAATGGGAAAAGGGCAAATAAACCCAAAAAAAGGGGAGAGAATCTAGGTACGGGGGTTGGTTATGTAAGGGGAAGGTAATAGCATCCTAAACATTTATGGTACTCCGCAGGAACCTCTTTGAAAATCTGTGTATTTTAGCTATAAAAGGTGTATACAAGATAAGATGGTGGAGATGAGAAAAGAAGTATTTATTTACAATTTTTGCACCCACCACGGTTGTGAACCTTTATTGCCTATGTACCACCTTCCGTGCAATAGAGGATCAGGGTACTCGTAGTTCACCTCAAAAATTTTAAAACACATGTGTGTTGGTTAATTTTAAGAGAAGAGACATCATCGTCATATCCAAGTGGAAAACATACTTACTACCCACAATTATGAGAAAGGAGAACTTGCATCATCTTAAAGTGGAGGATATAGCTTGGAATTTAAAATCAACAAAGCATCACTCAATACCCAAGTGGAAAATGTATCACTTCACTGCATATTGTAGAAGTATAAAAGCTTGCACTCTACAAGAATCGACAAGAGTCTAATCTTTTGAGAAAAGTTTTAAAGTAAAAAGCTAAAGTGGAAAAATGGTTTGAATGAGGTTAATGATTTTTAGTATTTCAAAAGATGTCAAAGTATGATTAAATTGATTAAGGTTTGATTAAGAAAAGATTTTTGAAAATGCATGTACCTAAGTCCAAGTTTATTATGAAAGCGGTTCGAGTTAGAAAACAAGAAGAGTTTTGAAAAGAAGGGAGAAGATTTTGAAATTAAAGAAGATAGGAGGAGATGAAAGGACTATTCGAAAGCATAAGATAAAATCTTAGAAAGAGAATGGCCTAACCGATAAGAAGCCAACACTTGACATATGAAGTCAATGTAGAATTCTTATCCTTTGGATTAAAGCTAAGCAAGCAAAAATACTAAACCTCTAAGGAATACCAGGCTTCAGATGAATTAAGAACCAAGAAAAGTCTTCATTGACAAAAATTGGTCAGAGTAATAACTGTATACAGAGGAATTCTTAATCACAGACAAAGCATGAAAATCAGAATAACCTGCACACAGAAAAAATTCAAACCAATGCCTTGGAATAAACCCCTAGGATTTTAGAATATCTTCATAAAAAAATATCAATCAAAGATCACCGAGTTCCAAGGTCTCAAGACTTCTAATCTTAAGTCTTAGGAATCCACAACTCCACAGTGCTAAGGATAGTAACCAAATAGTCCAAGTAACCTTAAAGCTTTTAATATTCAAGTTGATTATTAAGTGTCTTCAAAAGAAAATAAAAGCTCAAATGAGCAAAGATAAAATGACATAAATATAAATTCTCAAGTGAGCAAAAGGAAAATAGCTTGAGGTGAAAATGCTAAAAAAATAAATGGTACATAAAATTAAAGGCACAAAATAAAGGCATAAATTAAATTAAATTGTTAGTGATGTTGTATCCCAATTTTCCCCCCTAAGATTCCCCTATCATATCATGTCAACTTGATCATAACAAAATCACATTAGGGTTGGTTCTTCATCTTTTTTCTATCTCCTATCTTTAAGTTTGCTCTTGAGGAATCTCCAAGCACCTTGGTTGTGTATTTTGTATATGTGTTGTTTATTAACCTCTAACCAAAATACAAAACATATTTGTCTTTGTCTTTGCAAAATTGTGTTTTGTAGGTACCGAGTCAAAGCATCCGACAAATAAGGTTTTCTGGTATTATTTCCCTAAAATATTTATTTGCAGAAGAAAAAAAATTAAATTAATTTTTTTCATTTTTGTTGTCCTGTACAATCGATTGCTCCCATAGCGCAATCAATGGCACAGAGTGTATTGTGCACAATCTTTGAAAAAAAAAACTGTGTTTTCAGCCTTCAAAAATCAAAAAAATTTCAATATGTGTCGACACATACGTGTTATGTGTCGACTCATCCTGCTTTGTATAACTAGCATGTGTCGACACATACGTGTTATGTGTCGACTCATGCAAATTGTTTGATTTTGTATTGTGTTGAGATAGCATAATGTGTCGATACATAGAAGCTTGCGTCGACTCATGTTGTGTTATACAACTAGGATGTGTCGACTCATAACAACAAAACACACGTGATTTTTGAAAAAAAGCCAGCAATTTCAAAACTGTCATCTTTTTTGCTCCAATTTTTCTGCATAATTTGAAAATTATATCATTAATTCAATTTTTGGCTCCAAGAATCAATTACCAAATTACCATTAATCCCAATCCTAAACTCTATAAATAGAGACCTCATTTTATTCAAATCATAAGCTTTTGACAGCCAAACTCATCTTGCTAAAAAATCTCTCAATTCTCTCCATCTACCAAACTCACTCAAAGCTCCATTTTCAAAAAAGTTAGTAAGCTTTGCATTGAAGCTTACTAATCTTTGAGCTAAACCTTCATCCAAACACTTTTTCTTCGTCAATTCTCTACATCCAAGCTTTGGTAATTGATTCTTGTGGTTGAATTGAAGCAAATTCTAGAAGTTGTTTGATAATTCTCTAATTCTACCTTTGGTAAGTTAGATCATCATCTTTCACAATGTGATCTCTTGTGGGTTTCTGGTTTTGATTCATTGAGCACTGTTTTATGATTCCATTAGTGTTATTTTCTCATAATTTGATGGAATTTTTATGCTCAATTGGATCCATGATCATAAGGTGTTTGATGAAAAGTTGGAACAAGAATTTGATCCTTGAGATGTTGTTTTCGACTGATTTTAACAGGTTGCAATCAATTGTTGTAACATTGCAATTGTTTGTCACAGAAAGTTGATTTGAAAAAAACTTCACTGATGCAATTGGTAGTTGTCGAAGCACAGTTGATTGTAACAGTGTCGAAAATACTTTTTCTGCCTTATTTTGGGGCTGTTTCGACTCAAATACTTTTTCTGCCTTATTTTGGGGCTGTTTGACTCAAATATTTTTCTGCTCACTCTCTTTGATGGATAATTTAGATTACAAATTTTAAATGTCCAATTTGTCTTTAAACTCAATGGACTTTGTGATGTAGATGAAGTTGGATAAATGTTCATCAATTCAAATTTACCTAAGAGTGAATTATTTAATTCGTTTTTGGTGCTTTGGATTAATGATATGTTTAGTGCTTTAATCCATCTAGAGGAGTGGTTGAATTTAAAGATGAAAGAATTTTGAGATGATGATCCAAATTAGCTTATCATTCCCCTCCCTCTTCATCTTATCCCTTTCTTTTTTAATTGTTCTACATGTTAAGGGATGGTGATCTCTATATCATTTATCCAAACATGAAGTACATAGATTGCTATTGACCGACCTCAAAATAGGTGTGACTTCTACATAAGTCCACTTACGATTGCTTAACATAGCGCTAAATTTTGTCCCGATTCGAATAAATGATCATTCGTGGCCCAAACTTATGATTTCAAGCCCAAGTATGTTAATTTGATCTCTTTGATCCAATAACCTTGAGATTCATTGTGTGGAGGCTTTGGTTCTACCAATCCTCTAATGGATCTACAACACCTTTGGTCAACGCAGATCACTTAAACATCGTTGATCATTAAATGTTACTTTTGAGGATTCCAAAATGGATGATATATTTGACAAAAAGCAAATGCAACTTGTTGTATGGATGCTTTGGTTCTACCAATCCTCTAATGAGTTCCAAATGCAAGTTTCAAGATGGTCATCCAACTAACCACTAATTTCTAACAATTGACTTTACTTTATGCTTTTTTTATGCTTTATGTACCATTTAATTTAAGCATTTACATTTCATGTCATTTTTATTTTGCTCACTTGAGCATTTATTCTTATGCCATTTTTTATTTTGCTCACTTGAGCATTTACTTTTATGTCATTTTTATTTTGCTCACTTGAGCTTTTTCTTTTCCTTTTAAAGACACCTAATAATCAACATGAACCATAAAAATCTTTAATGATACTTGGACTATTTGGTTACTATCCTTGGCATTATGGAGTATTGGACTTCTTGGACTTAGGATTAGAGACCTTGGCCTATCTTGGGGACTTTGTGACTTTATTTGATATTTTGTCTGGAGTTCTTGAGGTTTACCTCAAGACATTGGGTTGTTTGTTTGTTTTGTGTGCAGGTTATTGTGATTACATACTTTGTTTGTAATCTGGAATTCACCCGTATACAGCCGTTACTCTGCCCAATTTTTGCGAAGACTTAATACACTTGAAGTTTGGTTCTCTCAAGAGGTCTAGTATCTTTGCTTGCTTGGTTTCAATCCGAAGAATGAGAATTCTATATTGACTCATAATGTCAAGTATTGGCTTCTTGTTGGTTAGATGGTTCTTATCCCTAGTTTTTACCTTATGCTTTAGGATAGTCTCTTCATCTCCTCCCATCTTCTTTAATTTCAAAAAAAATCTTCTCCCTCCTTTTTAAAAACTCTTCTTACTTCTAAACTTGAAACACTTTCATAATAAACTTGGACTTAGGTCCATGCATTTTCAAAATATTTTCATAAATAAATTCTAATCAATTTATTAATACCGTGACATTTTTGTGAGAAGACTAAAAGTCACTCAATCTCA